>CM077202.1:16244573-17519573 GCA_039654625.1 Rhinogobio ventralis | reverse complement strand
GGAGAGACAGTAGGGGCCTATAATTCATGGGGTTTGGTTGGACGCCATGGGTTTGTGAGGTGTCGCTCTTGCTGTGGCGGGCTGGAACACACACACACACACCTGTCGTGTGAACAGGGGAGGTGATGTTGTTTAAGGGTAGACAGATGGAAGTCTAACACAGGGTAAACCCAGCCTCAAATATTTATTTATTAAGGACAAACTGTATATATCACAGCATTTGAATGTGCTTTGTTTTGTTTTTTTGTTTTTTTTTGTTATTCCAGGCTTTTTGCTCTTCACTCTGTAAATTATTTAATGTCATTTTCACAGTTTTTTTTGTGCATTTCAGTATGTTGCTGATATTTAGTAATATTTAATAATATAGTAATATTACATTATATTTACTAATATTTACTGAGTTTCATTTTAACCTGTAACAAATTCTTCTTATGCTTACTTTTTACACTTTAAAATTAATTATGGTAGTCGGTTAAAGTACCATTCTGTAAGGGTGGGTCACCTACAGTGGTTCAGGCTGCAGGGTTGCCAAACATTATGAGCAAGATGGTAGAAAACTGTACATTTCTCGTCTATATCCACCCACTGTACTTATACCAACGACGGAAATAAGCGCAGTTACAATAGCTAAATATGTGGGAGAGCGTTGCTATACTGTGACTATATTGTATTGCAATAGAGGTAGCACTTCAAAGTCAATACCAAATCAAAACTAGTTAGCAATCATTTATAATTGAAAGAATTTAATGACAAAATCTGGTTATGGTTACACTTAAAATAGTTACAAAATAGATGTATGAGATGATAAAAATGTATACCATTAATCGTACCCAGCATGAATAGAATGTTACCTGAGGGATAGAAAGAGAGAGAGAAAGAGAAGAAGAGAGCAAAGAAGAGAAGAGTCAAAGAGAAGGCCCCCAAGAAGAGAGAGAGCCAGAGAATCAAGAGAGCCAGAGAATAAAAAGAAGAGCCAGAGAATAAAAGAAGAGCCAGAGAATAAAAGAAGAGCCAGAGAATAAAAGAAGAGCCAGAGAATAAAAGAAGCCAGAGCAACAGTTACAATCTTCTTTTATACTTCCTTGACCATGTAACTCAAACCCTATTGTGAGTCATTCAAACTGACCAATCAGACCAAACTTCCCCCACTGTACTTAAGGGGTGACACACCTTTGGCCTACAGGCCTTCAGAATCTCTTTGTCTTTAGGAATTCCAAATGGCCCTTCTGATAAGAAAGATGGGGGTTGAAAACAGTAAAGCAGTATGTCTTTGTTCAATTGCAAATATCAAATATCTTTGATTATTTTCAATCCTACAATACAAACAGTAGTGATTATATAGATTTTTTTTTAACTCTTTTCCCGCCTTTGACGGAATTTCCTGGCTTTCCATGTTTTCACTGCTATACTGTAGGGGGTGCTATGACACATCTCCTGAAAGAGTACTGAATCTCCTGATCAAAACACATGCGAAGAAGATGCAGGAACAAGTGATATCATATGCAATCATATGCATATGTAAAATAACGCGATCCTCAACATTAAACAGCATATAAATCAAAACTGCCTAATGTTACTGAATGTAATGTCGACCCAAGACGAGCTATAGGACTGTGCAAGCATTAGAGGTGTTGATGGACTCAATCTACTCCATCTATGTTTTGATTATCGTTCTGAATATGATCCAGATGTAGTCTTTGACAAAAAACATGATTCTCTCAGCTTTTTGCCCAAAATGTTGCTTTTTCTTTATGAAACTTACCCACATTCATGTATTGATAATGAAAAAAATAAATAATGCATGAATATATTGCATGGTCAGATTTTAATACAACAAAATATTCTGGGGGCCATGAAAATTTTGGTGAAAATGATCAAAAACGCTGGGAACTTTTGTGGCAATGGAACATTATATGTTGCCAGTAAATTTTCATTACAGATTGTGTGAAAGCACTTATGCTTAAAGTCTTTTTCTTTCTTTTTTTTTTTGCTTAGTTATGTTGCGACTCTTTAAGTGCCGAGAAAGAAGTTTATTTGCAAATGTTAGCCTCTCACACACTTTGCTTCCCAATGCATGGCGCATGTACAGTGCCGTTCTATTGGCACCATTTAGTATATTTTCATGTATAAGAGTAACACAATTGATTTTATGTTTATATTCCACCTGTCTCCCTCATATCACCTAGTGGAGATGTTATATTGTATTTGTCAAAGGTTTTCCTGAAAGGAATCCCTGCCCTTACAAGTTCAGTTTAATGCAGTGCATGATGAAATGCACATGTAATGTTAACCTGGGTTAACAGCTTCAAATGAGCTATTAAATTGCTCATACAGAGACAAATTTTGAGTGCTATTCAAGTAGGTCTTTACAAGTGACTTTTCGTCTCTAATATGTTCTCAAGATATGTGAGAATACTACTAATTATAGCCTTTAGTAACGTAGCATAGCGATTCTCAGCAGTGCCTCAGTCACTTTCACTCACCGCACATTTAAGCAGATCTGTACATTAAGTGGAACAATGGCCGTATAGTTATCAAATGTCTGATTTAATTCCTCTCACACTGTTCCATTGCTGCAGTAACGTTTGCACCTTAAACAGCCATATCAGCATATTCTATATCGTAGCAATGATTCCGGTTGTCCACCTGTGTTTTTGAATGGTCACTTGGACAGATCCACACTTTTTTTTCTGCACAGATTAATAATGATTTCCCCCAATACTGTTAAGGGGTTTCAGGTTGAGTTTAGCTATTATCAATCACTTTGGCAATCACATTTTCTTGTAAACCTTTAATACAGTACAACTGTAATACATACTGCATTGAAATCCTTTTGTTGTCATTTTAATGGGCACACTTTTATACAACAGAACCCTAAGTGTTGCAGCATTGAATGAACATGAATGTATTTTATATTGTGACAACATTGTTTTTATGGTTACAGTGTGTCGAAGAAAAGATCAGCACTGTAAGTGAAACTTTTGAGGCAATTACCTTGACAAGTAAGTGATTTCATGACAATCTATGATCAATGTAGTCTTTCACTACAAAAGGGGTGTTCTGACTGATTCCAAGCTTTCAGGAATAAATCGAAATGAATGAGAGCTGCTTGAATGGAAATTGTACTTTCATTTTCACTTTCTGAATAGAAAAGAGAACTTTTGGAAAGTAGTTAAGGAGCAATTTTCATTCGGGAAGCTAATATGTTTGTATATACAGTGGGGTTCAAAAGTCTGAGACTGCATTTGGGAATCTGGGATTTTTTTTGGAAGTTAAAAAAAAAAAAATACAAAGAAATATATAATTTTTTCAATTGAACTTTTAATTTGTAATAAATATTACAAATTCAATAAATAAAATAAATACTTGTGTTTGATCTGCTCTTTATATAATTACATTTTTAAAAATGCATATTTATATTATAACATCTTGTTATTCACCCGAAGTATGGCCAAATTTGATGATTTGTATGTGATGAAGGCATATCGCAAATGTCAATCGATTTCTACATAATTCATTTACTGTTGTGAAGGAACATGTCTTGACCCTCTATACTAATGGATATTTAAACATGAAAAAGACACAGGGGAGGAGAGCGAGTGAAAACGAGAACAAGAGAGGGAGAGAGAGACTATAAGAACGTATACGAGCTGTGCGTGCTTGATGAATCACAGCAGGGTAGATTTTATCCATGTTATACGCTGCCATTTTATCAATGTAGCAATCAGTAAGCTAATAGTCATATAATGTAACAATGCTGGAAATGGCCTATGATTTAAAAGCCATTGCTGACAATCAAGTATAACCTTGTTTTGAAATACTAAGCAGGTTGAGAGTTGATCAGACTTTCTTAAACCTTTATCTTATTATAACTTTTGGTTTAGAACGATAGAATATTGGTTCATGTTGTCTTTGTTCAGATGAATAAGAAAGAATTGAAAGTCCCATTAAAATTAAAGAGAAAGGTTTTACACTGCAACATAAAGAACATGCTTTAAAAGCCAATGTCATTTGGACTGTAAAATTGTGAGAGTACCAAATATTTTCTTATGTAGTCGTCAAAAGGTGTTGTTTGCCCAACTAGGCCTTGGATAAAAATCTCTCTCTGGAAAATGTATAGTATTATGAGAAATGAAATGTAGAGTAATTCAAAGCTGAGACAATGTACCAGTGAAATAGTCTCTAATCATGTAAATGACACCCAGGCTATATGAAAAACATCTCCTCAGTTAATAACAGTGTGTGAAAGGTCAGCGTCACTGATATCACGTGCAAACAGAACGAGGAAAGAAAGAGCACTATTTTTTCCAACCACAAATGTCATCTCTCTGATCTCTCCAACATTTGAGTTTGCCCTCAAATGTACAACGGTGTGCACATGGGGGCTCTTTTTAACAGAAAGGAGGTCTGCACAGACAGAACCGTTGAGACTTTTGTGTGCGATATTTTAGCATCTTATTCACTATCTGTGCTGGTGCATATTAATGTTAATAAAGACTACTGTTCAGAGGTTTGGGGTCAGTAAGAGTTTTTTTTTTTTTTGTTGAAAGAAATTAATACTTTTTAATAAAGGACACATTAAATGGATCAAATGTGATGGTAAAGATATTCCAAATAAATGCTGTTCTTTTGAACTTTCAATTCATCAAAGAATCCTGAAAAAAGTTAACACAAAATATTAAGCAGAGCATAACCATTTTCAACAGTGATAGAATGCATATTAGAATGGTTTCTGAAGGATCATGTGACACTGGAGTAATGGCTGATTAAAATTCAGCGTTGCCATCACAGGAATAAAAATAAAATACATTTAATAATGTTTTACAATATTACTGTTTTTGCTGTATCTAATAAATATACTAAAATATTACCCAAACTAAAATGACAAACGTCGTACAAAAACCAAAAACTTGCTTTTAATCTGTCTCTCCTGTTTTGATTGATTGATTAATTGCTTAAAATATATTGTTTTGTGCTGTGATGCTGAGGAGCTTGATTGAGGCCGGTGAAATGACAGTCTTAAGACTCCTCAGTCTCCGTCTGTCAGTGTTGGTAATGTTGAAACAACTGTGGCATCCAGTTCTGCCAAGTCCCCCTCCTTTTCCTTTGTGTGTTTGAAGTGCTATAAACAAAGGGGAGTCCACATCACTTGTATAATAGCCCACAGTGTTACAAAGAGCCCAATACGTTATCTTGACAGCGGTGGGAGAATCTTTTTGTCTGAGTATGTACTGTTGTCAAGCACACACTGGCTCAAAGTAACCGCTCCGCTCTGCGGGAAAGCTGGTTCTTCCTCTGCTGTATTACACGCCTGCTGCCGCGCACGGGACACGTACATCAGGTGAAATAGCCATCTCTACCTGAGTCCTTTAGCATGATTTGCCCCATACCTTTAGAAACAATCTCTCGCTAATGTTGTAGACTGTATGATGTGACTACGATGTGTCTTTGGCTGAATTCCACATCCATATTAGTGCAGCTCTGTCCTATATATTTTTTTCTTCTTTCAATTTTGTGATGATGGTCATATTTGCACAGATTGTGATCCTGGTGAACTTGTCCCTACATAAACAGGTGATAAAGTGATTTCCGGCCAAATCAAGAGGTCAAAATATGATTGAAATAGCTAACATTTTAAATCCAATAGCCTCAAGAGCTATTGCTTTTTATAAATGGATAAGACAGGTGATTTGATAGCATTATGGTTGTATGAGACATTACCAGGCACAAATGACCAGTAAGAGGATTTGGACATTGCATGAACCTGTGACCATATCTAGAGATTAATATAGACAGGGTGATTGCTGTACATGGGTAGTTGACGCATAATGTGTCTATAGCTTTTTTTTTTTTTTTTTTTAAATCAATATCATATCTTACATTTAGGTAAGATACTGTTCATCATTTAATCTTTTCATCCCTTTTAATAATTTCTGTTGGTGTGACCAAAGGAAATTTAACAAAAAGGAATATATATATATATATATATATGTGTGTGTGTGTGTGTGTGTGTGTGTGTGTGTGCGTGTGTGTGTACATACACAACTGTTTGAAAGTTTAGATTTTTTTTAAACAAGTCTATTAAGTTTAATATTGTGAAATAATATTACAATTTCAAATAACTGTTTTCTATTTGAATATATTTTAAAATTTAATTTATTTGATGGCAAAGCTGAATTTTCAGCAGCCGTTACTCCAATTTTCAGTGTCACATGATCCTTCAGAAATCATTCTTATATGCTGATTTGCTGCCCAAGAAACATTTCTTATTATTATCAATGTTGAAAACAGTTATTCTGCTTAATATTTTTTGTGGAAACTGGGATACAGTTTTTTCTTTTTCAGGATTATTTAATGAATAGAAAGTTTTTTAAAAAAACAGTATTTAATTGACATACAAAAGCTTGAGTAATGTCACTGCTGAATAAGACTATTAATCTTAAAAAAAAAGAAAAAAAAAAGCCATTTGGTTGTTTTCAAGCCATTTAGTTTATGAGGACACAGGAAGTGTCCTCATAAACCACCTTTACGTTGTAATAACCATGTAATTATACACATTTGTGTCCTCATAAACCACACACACACACACACACACACACACACACACACACACACACACACCCAGAAATAACAGTTCATGTCATATTTCTGGTTTCTTGTAACTTTGTGTCTACAGCCTGTTTGTTATGCTGTTACTGGTTTATCCACTAGGGGAGCCGTACTCCTCAGTTGAGATCTTCACTGTACAAATCCCTTCCACAGGACATTCATAAGCTAAAATTACCATTTAGTACTAATCAGAGGACAGTGTAAGTCAGTCTCAGTTCACAATTTGCAGTGTTCAAGATTCATTTTCAAATTCTTTCATCTAATGTATGCTATTGTTGTGCTTTTGTCATGACATGAAAGTTAAATAAAGAGCAAAGTTTACATTTTGTTTAATTTTTATTTCAATACTAATGAAAGTTAAAAAAAATATATACTTTTTTTAAAGTTTCTCAAACTTCTAGTAGGGAAAAAGGTCAATAATTTGTGGTCTATAGATACATAATTTAAACAACCAGAGAAACCTAACGTATGTCTTTTGCTACATACAACAGAAATATGTTTTTAAACTGATGTTTAAGTCCTGCTGTGTGAGTCTTTCATCACTCTGCTTCTCTTCTCCCACTCTCCTCACCCTCTCCTTCTCACTCAAGATTTCCCCAGTATGCACGTTTACACACTTAAATAAATATATAAACATATAGCATAAGCCAAGACAATCCCATGTTGGTCTAAACATGAGAATTCATCCATTCAAGCATTAAATGCTGGTGTGAAGAAAGCAGGCAGAGGAGATAGGGCCCTGACTGCTCTCCAAGACGCAAACTGACAAAAGAGGGCAGTATGATGACATTGACAAAGTGGACAAAGTTTTAATCTTTGATTCCTTGCCAGTCGCAGGAGTGGCTCTCTCTGTTTGTGTGGTTGCGAGTGAGTATGTGTGCATCTGTATAAGCAGGGTGTTTTGTTTGAGCATAGAATGTCGATGAAAAGAACGGTAATGAAAAGTAGATACTTCAAAAGATGAGAGGCAAAATCAAGGACTTACTTTATGCTGTTATTCATAGTGTATAGCCAAGATCAAATGTTTACTGAACACTGAGATAACAGCACACCTTCCAAATTTAGCCGCTGTTAGCATTGCCTTTATTTTGTGAATTTTCCACACAAATTTGAAAGGTCAAAATTAAAAAGAAACACCTGTAGGTTAATTTCAGGCATTCATGGATTGAAATAAAGATATTCATTGAATAAAATACAGTGAAATCAGTGAAAAGTCTGGATACACCTTACTTACTTTATTTATTTATTAAACTATGGTCAGCATTTAATTATTAAATATATAGTGATACATACAGTACCTGTCAAAAGTTTGAAAATATTAAATTTTTTTAATGTTTTTGAAAGAAGTCTCTTTGCTCACAGATGCTGCATTATTTGATCAAAAATACAGTAAAAATAAAATTGTAAAATATTATTACAAATTAAAAGAACTGTTTTCTATTTGAATATATTTTCAAATGGAATGTATTCCTGTGATGGCAAAGCTCATTTTTTAGAATTAAATTACATTTTAAATATATTAAAATACAAAACAATTATTTTAATTATTTAATTTAAATTGTAATAATATTACACAATTACTGTTTTTTTTATTTTTTTTTATTTTTTTTATTTTATGTGTAATATTTTTGTGAAACTGTGATACATATTTTTTCAGGATTCTTTAATTAATAGTCAAAAGTTAAAAAGAACATAAATTGTCTTTTCTGTCACTTTTGATCAACTTAAAATAAAAGTATTAATTTCTTCAAAAAAAAAAAAAATTATAATAAAATTAAATTAAATTAAAAAAGAAAGAAAGAAAATCTTACTGAGGCCAAACATTTGATAAAGACAATTGATAAAGACATTTATATGTAGACAATTTATATAGCATTTCAGCATAAGACGTGACAAAAAGAAAATAGGGATTTATGGAAATGTTCTTGTTCACTTGTTTACTCAACTACAAAATATGATTTAGCAATTTTAGCTTGGGGGACAACATGAACAAAAATATCTTGATTTGCTGCAGTATTGCTGCTAGAGAAAACAAGTTTGAGTGTAATTAAGCTGTTGACTTTTGAATCCATCAAGTTTTTGAGACAACTTCCCCGTGTGACAACTATACATGCACTGTAAAATCTAATTAGTCAGACTTACTTAAAAAAAAAGCATGCAAAACGATTGCCTTAAAAAAACAAGTAAAGTGAAATAGGAATAGTATGTTGTGCTAACAAATGCTTAGTTAGTATAGTTCACTTACACAAGAGTTCTAGTAACTAAAAAATAACTGTAGATAGTACTTGATCTTTTACTTCACATTTACTCTTGACTTAGTATAGCTACCATTGTTGTTACCATTGTTGTGACATGAAGGGAAGATTTACATAGGTTGCTTTTAAAAGGTGTCTTAATTTCTGACTAAATCATTAATTATTCAGTCAGAAGTTAGATCAACTTTTAAAAGCAACCTATTTATTACTTATCTTCCTTTGAAACTAAATAACTGTGATTTCTTGTTGCATCGCTGCATCAATAGGAAGAGAATTACAATAATATGAATGTTCCAAATGCCCAACCAAAGGGAACACTGATCACCATAATGGTTCGTTTTTTGTTTTGTTTTTTGCTTGACAAAATGGCGCTCAAACCAATCAATTAATCTTAACTTGGGTTTTCTGAGTAAATAAAGCATAGTATGTGAATAGTACAGATTACTAGATTTTTACAATTAAGTTAAGACATTAAGTAAAGTTAACTAAAAAGTGTTAGTTAGAATCACTCTTGGATTTTACAGTGTGGTTTGGAACAGCTTAGGATATGTGTAAGAATACTCTCCCTGCTCTCTGTCTCTATGAGTAAGTAACTGGTGTTATATGGCAATGATATTGCGATTGGAGGTTGTTGCCAGAGCTTAACGCCAGCTCTCTCATGGTGCCAAACATTCTTCAGATTTCATTAGGTGAAAGCGAGTTTGCAAATGGCGTATTATGTCATGTATGATGTGATTCCTGCTCAGATTAAGTTACGATCCATCAGGAATCCACACAGTCAAATGCCAAATCTCAATGATGCAACATTTTCCAATCAAAATAAAATATGTTCAGCCATCAGGAGGTTCTCCTTGTTTTGGATGTGCCACATACCCTTTAAGGTTTCTCTTTTGCTCAGTCATTCCCTTTCTGTACCTGCCAGTGCTGACGCTCTTGTAGTTTGACCTGACAGAAAGACGTATTGAAAGACTGTCTGACACTCACGTCCACACCTCTGTTAAGTTATGTCTGGTGAAATCCACCTACTCAGTTTATTTCCTGCTGATGCTTCAGGAATCATGGAAATTGTTTGCAGATACTTGGTTGTGCAAGGAAAAGTAGAGTTTGCAAAATAGAACGATTGCAATAACCATGACATTTTTGTGCATCTGGGTCATTGACACAACACTCATCTGTTTATTAAAAAATACAATTCATACATACTATGACTTGACTACTCTTCTATGACTAACATGTTTGTACTTTTTGAATTAAAATGATTATTGGTTAGTTCAGGTTGTAAAATGATATGAGATTTGAATAAAGTTATTTTTGTATGAGCTTTATTCATGCATAATGGTTGTAAAAAATACTTTGACCTTGAGAAATATATTTAAAAACTTTTAAGACTTGTACACTCACACGCATTCAGGATCTAAGGAAAATTGTATACCATTTTCAAAAGTCAAAAGTCTTTCAAAAGCCTCTAAACTTTGAAACCTTTCTTGAAAATGTCATAAAAGTGTTTTGAAACCATTCGTAACCTTAAATTGAATGTAAAGAAAATATTTCTAATAAGTGAATCATAGATTTTTCCTTCCTTTAAAAACAAGACTTTTTCTTTATAATGGACATTCTTATTTATGGCCCTGTTATATTTGTTCATTATTTAGATTTCACATTGTTACCTATTCATAACAACTCAATGTTTTTTGATGTTGATCATCATCACACACGATGGCAGGATATAAAAAAGATATGAATTTCACTTACAGTACATTGATGCAATATGAATTTCACCGGATCTCTTTTGTCTGAAAGGGTTTTTAATGCAAACGTTCAGCGGGACCTGGGAGGAGGCCTGAGGTAATACATCACATTGCTTTTAAAGTAGCCATCAACCAGTGGGCGAAGCGCCAATTAAGCAATGTTCGTGAACAGGGACTCTACCCTAAACTCTGGGACTCCGGAGAACAGGGACTCCGACCCTAAAAAAAACTTGTGAAGTGAAACAGCTTAATTGAATTCTGTAGTCCCGGTTTTCCAAGGCCCAAAAGAGAGAATGTGAATTTTGTGTTGATGCAAAGCCCAAATGATTTTTACTCCATTTTCTGTGGCTGATTTTCTTTTCCAGAAACGTCTCATAGTAAAGGGGATTTCAGAAATCATAATCCGACTTAAGTTAAGAGTATTCTTTCACTAATTCATGAAATATATGAACACTCTATATCTTCAATTAAGAGGATTGAAAGATAAGTGTGGAAATGGGAATTGACTGGAAATTGGATGTTTTGGGGCTAATCTGCAGTTTGCGAGCAGGTTGAGGACTATGAAACAGATTATGAGAGCACATATCTTTGATATCACATACCTGGAGTGCTGTCTTTGTACGCGCGGATACTCGCGAACGTCAACGTCTCTTTCTCGACGATATAGGACACGGAATGTGCTGATGTGATTCAAATTATTCCCACAAATTAACATACACATGCAAATGAGGATTTAATTAATTGCAAAATGCATTTTGATTAAATACTCAAAACGTCATGATTCTAATCTTTACAAAACTTTTAATTAATTTTGCTAGTTAAACCTCATCAACACTTCCAATGGAGCTTAATTAGAATCTAGCCTCCCCCTTATAATTTAAAGCAGGAAAATCAAAAATTAACCATTGTTATCACATATGTAATGCTACCAGTAAGAAAGATGGAGTCGTTGATAAATTAGCAGGGTCCTGATTTTCGCTTGCCAGTGAAATAATAGTGCTAATTGGCAGATACTCCAATATTGATTAAATGAGGCACACAACAGTCATTTCATTAAGTCGTTCTGATACCATAATTCAGATCACTCTCTTTGTGTATCTCATCGCCTCAGGATTAACAATTCAATAAGACCCAAGACTGGAAGCTAATGGCCAAAATAAACATCCAAATTAAGCTCCGATGATCACTTTAAAAGAACCCTTCCCGCTCGCTGTTTTCCTACACGCCGAGTTCACGAAAAGTTGGGAATAATTGCCCGCCGCGAGTTTCCCACAGTACAGTCCGCGTTTTATTCCTTGGGTGTGTCAGCTTTCGCTGGAAGAGAGGGTGAATATTAAAACGTGTGCACCTGAGTTGTGGCTGCTGTCAGGGTATCTCGCCTTTCATCACGGTGGGAGCAGGTAACGCTGAGATTTTTAAGATTGCCTTTTCAAAGCCTGCAAACTTTCCTGCTCTATAGTGGAAGTCCACTAAAGAGTCTAAGGAGGCTTACAGGGGATAATTCCTTCCGAGGTGCTGGAGGTGAGATAACCAATTACACATGATCACTTTTGACTTCTCTAATCTCCAACCTGTATCGCAGGATTTCACTTATATGAACCCCACAAACCTCGTCCCTCTCAAACCAGACATCTCAGCCTTTGTTATTCTAATATTCCAGCTTGACTTCAGCACTTCAGTCAAACAGTTAAGTACCATCCCGACGGGCACAAGTTTCTCTGGCTCCAAGAGAAATTTGACCTGTTGGTCTGAATTACAGCATTCTTTGCTTAGCTTTTAGCACCAACTTTTGTCCACAATACAAAATGAGCAGTTCACTCAACTGATTGAAATTAATATGAAATTCTACATCTCTGGCAAGCCTTTTAGTTTTATTTTGCAATGATATTGAAAGCCATTTTACCATTCAGCGATATTCAACATTCTCTTTTGCCATCCTTTTAACATTCTCTCCAATTCTGACTCACCTTTCCTGTCCTTATCTATATATACAGTGTAAGAATGTAATCTCTGTGTTTGCTTGAATGGTGAACCCGAGGCAGTCCAAATCTGAGAGTAGTACTACTGGCTATTCCTTGTTATTCTCTCATTTCCCCCCCTGTAGTTTTACATTCAACATATTTTTTTCACAAAGCCATTTTAGACACCAGGAAGGCTAGATTTATATAAAAGCCATTGCTCACAAAATAAAGGGTTGTGCTTCACAGATAAAGAGGTTGACACTTAAGAAAGCTGCCAGGTCATCTGCAGTGATGACAGTTGGCAAGATTTAGGGCCATATTTTAACGATCTGAGCGCATGGTCTGAAGCGCATGCCGCAGGTGCACTTAGGGTATGTCCGAATCCACTTTTGCTAGTTTAACGATGGAAAAAAATTGTCAGCGCGTCAGGCGCATGGTCCAAAAGGGTTATACCTTACTGAGTCATGGGTGTGTTTTGGGCGTAACGTGCAATAGACCAATCAGAGTGTCATCTCCCTTTAAAAGCCAGTTGCGCTTGTACCATGGTGGAGTCGCTATTTACATGGTGGAATTTGCGAGTGGAAAGACTGAACGCTTCTCCAGAGAGGAATCCTTTTATTTGTAATATTTAAAAATGTTTGTGTGCTGCTGTGCATCCCTGTGTGTCTAATGAGCAGAGTGTTCGCTTGTTATGCACCCTTTAAATAACACAGAAAATGCTGCACAGTCGCTTTCAGTTGCCACAAAATAGCAACGCGCCGACAATGTGCCTGAACACACCTCGTTTTCAGACCAGCACGCCCATGGGCGCACAGATGGGAGCGAGTGCATTTGCTATTTAAAGAACGTGGCACTGGACATGAAAATGATAACTGCATCGGGCTAAAAAAAAACAAAAAACACTTGCGTTGCGCCTGGCGTCGCATTGCGTCAGGTGTGATAGGGCCCAAAATGTTAAAATATCGAATTTAATATAATTTCAAATATGTGGACATTTTGCTTAATTTATTTAGTTCTTTTTAATCTACGTTATGTTGAATAGCAATATTAAACAGTGTTAATGTCAGAAATGCCAGCTAGGCATTCTTATAGCTTTCTTGAAGTGCTAGTAGCTAGTATTTGGACCCACAATACACAAATATACATTACTAATATAGCCCACAGAATATTTAATAACTGTAAAGTGACAATTTGATGTTCTGTGTCATTTAGGTAAAGCAGAAGCTGAAGCAAAATGTGTGACCACCTCTCCAGCATCATGCAGTTATTGGGGAATTTTGAAAGGAACATGGTCTACTGAAGGTGAGATTGTCCTCCTGTCACAAATACCCATGGACTTATAGGAGTGTTTGATTTGCAGGAGACAATTTGATGTAATATAAAAAGCTTCTGAAAACCTCTTGCTGTTATTACAAGAAGTGGCTAGGATGTTATGGCAAAACAGCACAAATTTGACCAAAAAGTCTATAAATTAAACAGTTACAGTTACTACATTGGTGTATGCAGACGACCCACCTCTCCCGGAAAGTCAGGGAGTCTCCTGCATATTAATAAATACAATGTACCAGAGAGAGAGAGAGAGAGAGAGAGAGAGAGAAGAGCATTATAGTGCATTTTTGTTGACTTAATGAAAAGTTGTCAGCCGAGATGCATTTATGTTTTGAATGCGTCTCCTTTGACAACTTCTTTCATCAAACTCTACATCACTTTCGTGCGAATACTATACGCATGAATATTCGCAAAAGTTGAAATGAAACAGGTATATGCGCAGCGTGTTTCGTGGTGAAGAGCAGCAATGTTATCAGAGCGGATCGATCGGTTCCCTCTCTGCATACTCACTAATGCTCACAACACCCTATTCTGGGTAAAATAATTATCTGTAAAGAAATTTTAAGTAGACATATGCAAAGTGTTTTCCAGTGTAGAGAAGTGTACAGGAGTTTTTTTTCTCTCAGTGAATGCATAAGTTCCCTTTCGAATGGGAACTCACACTGCGTCCTAGGACACTAATGGGGAATGCCTCCAGCATGATCGGTGTCTGAAGCACGTGTCAAGACAATAACATTGGCCGGTGACGTCACTACTGGGGTGACCAAAGTATAAAAGGGCTGTAGTACAGGTCAACCTCTTTCTTGTCTTCAGGAGCTGTTTGTTTGTGACGTGTCGAAGTCAGTTATGGCAGTGAAAACCTTTAGGAAGTGCGTAAATCAGTGTCAGCGCTATCTGACACCTGATGATACAGACGATCTGTGTGTGATTTGCTTGGGCGAGAAGCATGCTCGCTCAGTCCTCGAGGGGGCTGAATGCAAGCATTGTGAGAGTTTCTTTCTCATTCTTCAGTAGCTTTTGAGTGAGGTTTTGAGCGTTTGAATGGCAGTGTACGTGGCAGCGGGTCAGGCCAGGGCTGCCCTGCACACAATGACTGTGTGCAGGCTTACCAGGCTGATCTGCTAAAAGACCTGGACCAGGGTCAGGGGCTCCCCACTGAGCCGGTAGCAGAACTACGCCACACCATAGATCTTGCTATCCGTGCCACCAAGAAAACTGCTGCCGCAATCTGCAAAACGATAGATGGCATCAATGGTGGCCATGGAGAGGTATCTCTGGGTGAACCTGGTAGACATCGGGGAGAAAGAGAGAAACTTTCTCCTCGATGCGCCGGTTTCGCCCAACGAGCTCTTCGTACATCTACGGCCTTCAAGACCTATATACCATGCAGGTCTAGGTCCACACCCCAAGTCTCTAGGGGGCATGGCCTGTCTTGGTCTGAGGACCAAAGACGGGGCCAGAGGGTGAGTGTCGCCAATCATGCTCCTCCTCCTCCGAGGAAGAACACAGAAAAGGCTTGAGGAAAAGAAAACAGGTTTTGAGGGAAGTAATCCAGAGTAGTCCAGCGTTCTCTGGATGCAGAGGCCCAATAACAGGATAACAGGAAAACAAAAGCAAAAATACCTCTTGTGCAACTGTTTTTTGGCATCCTGGTGACAGCTGTCAAGAATCAACGCTCTAGATTCATTGTCATACTACAAAGATTGCAACACTGCTGAATTAGCACCATGCACATCTCAGGCACAGAATGTTAGCCAGAATTCAAATGAACGAAAAAAGACAACGACAGCCGGGAACAGAGACAGTTCGAGAGAGAGAGAGAGAGAGAGAGAGAGACAGTTCGAGAGAGAGAGAGAGAGAGAGAGAGAGAGAGAGACAGTTCGAGAGAGAGAGAGAGAGAGAGAGAGAGAGAGAGAGAGAGCGAGAGAGAGAGAGAGAGAGAGAGAGAGAGAGAGAGAGAGAGAGAGAGACAGTTCGAGAGAGAGAGACAGTTCGATCGAGAGAGAGAGAGAGAGAGAGAGAGAGAGAGAGAGAGAGACAGTTCGAGAGAGAGAGACAGTTCGATCGAGAGAGAGAGAGAGAGAGAGAGAGAGAGAGAGAGAGAGAGAAAGAGAAAGAGAGAGAGAGAGAGAGAGAGAGAGAGAGAGAGAGAGAGAGAAGAGAGAGAGAGAGAGAGAGAGAGAGAGAGAGAGAGAGAGAGACTGATTTTACCACATTTTCACACAGGGACACAGAACACCCACAACCTTCTGCTCACACTATTTTTAATCAAGCTTCCAGCAGCAGTTATGGAAGTATTGTAACACTCCATGGCAATAACTTTTCTTTTTGGGATCCGCAGCAATCTGCGTTCCTCTCCTCTTCTTTCGTTGGTTCCTTTATTTTCCCTTCATATGCAAACTGCTATTACCACAAAAGTTATGAGCGAGTATATGACTAAATAGGACACAGAGACTTGAGAAATGTCTGTGGTTTGTGGCTTGGAGGAGGTGTGTGAGGTTAGAGATGGTGTGTGTGTGGATAGGCAAATTGGTGTCCCGGATTGAAGAGGGAGTTGTGCTTTTAATCAGACACAGATAATGGCTGCCATACGCCCCTGTCGATCTCATTCCACCGACCCCTTTTTTCTCACACGGCACTCGAAAACTTTGTTGGCCAAGCAGCAGCTGCTCATTTTCTCAATATTTAACACATTTTTATAATGGATATATATGCATGGAACTAATCCCCTGACAAGCCTTTGATTGGCTAGCTCGGTAATACTTGTAGCCAAAGTTTGTTTTAAGTGGAATAAAAGAAATTCAATCTGTGCATTTGCTGCAGCCGCCATGGCCCCTGATATATTCGAAGTCTGCAACTACGCACACTGCCAGGGGTGTGTGTGTACTGTAAGGCTGCCTGGATAGAAATTGAACTGTGCAATAAAGACGTCCCATTATGTAATACCAGTTAGCAGCGTGTTCCCAAATTTATTATGCTCTCCGGCTGTTAATTAAGTTATTATATTCCACTTAATTTGCTGATACTAAATTAGACTTTGACTCTTTGAAGCACATATAGGGTTCGGCAGGGTATGTGACTGAACTTAATGCGTAAGCGCTACTGGGAGGGGGCTAAAGGAGCAATCAGCCGTATGCTGGATATCTGGAAGTCTCCGAGCGATGCCTATAAATGTTGACTTCATTAATGATATCTCACAAACTGCTGCAGAGAGTCATATACATTTACAAAAGGAGAAAAGCGATTAGCAATTCTTTAATCGAGATAAAAGAAGGATTATTGCAATTTGTTCTCAAAGCTCCAAGCCTCTGTGTATTCAAAGACCTTTCGCAAATAACGGTGGCGTACAACTGTTCATCCCTCTTAAAGAGATGGTTCGCTCAAAAATTATAACTCTGTCATGGGGTCTAGTGATATTTTGGATCTTTTTTTTTTTTTTTTTTTAATAATTTTGAGGTGATCGATCCCTTTAACTGTAAGAATTATATTTAGATTGCAGCTGTGTGGATAGTGCTTTGGATAAAAGCATCTGCTAAATGATTAAATGTAAATGTAGTGCAATTTGTGGTGGGGTGCTTATATGGGCAATACGAGATTAAATCTGGCTTGCAACATTTTCTAATCCCAATCACTTTTTTGAGATCTAAACAAGTGTTTTGTACAGATTAATCGACTGTTGTCAGCTTCAAGGTTGGCTGGGGCACATTAAAATTGATTTGCTATGTGTATACATAAATTACTAAAGACTGAGATGTAAGCTATCAGGATGTACAGGCATGCAGGTAAACTGAGATCTATTGTAGTCAGTGCCAGACATGGAAAGGTCATGATGAAGTAAACGATAGGTAACAGAACAGGATCGGGCATGCCTTCCTTAAAGAGTGTTTCCGGAGCTTGAAGTTTGGTTTGTTTGACCTCAAAGTGCCAGTAGGCTAAAGATTCAGTTAATAGTACCAATTTGCCTACATTTAGTTGTGAAATGATTGCAAAGCATTGCATAACAATCTGCCAGATAATATTGCTATGCCAGAGCTAGAGATGCATCCAGAATCGAACTTTAAGGAAATGAGCGTGAAATGAAACAGTATGTAGTGGCTTTTTTCTCTCCATGATGTTAACAAGAGGGGAACCAGATGCAGTTTGAGGCCTTAGACTTTGATATTTCGGCTTTTTGTTTTCCAGACTGCTAAATAAAACATCCCTTTCCCCGCTCAGTGATAAGTTTTGAGCAAAAAATTCATAGCTTTGGACACGCTAATTTAGAACACATCATTTGCAATCAAAGCAACAAAGTGGTTTTGCCTCAGAATCAGTGCTTTAGAAACCACAGCAAACAAACACAGTGAGACCGTCTCAATTTCTGTAAGCCACTAAAACTGGATATGAACCATATCCTCTATATAAATCTTGATCCATAATTAAAGATATCTAATGTTAGCAGGGTTGTTTTAGTAGTGTAATTATGTACTTCAATATTTCTGCTGGCTGTTCATCAGAGATAAAATCAAGGATCTTCAGTTTATCTCTTTCTTTCTGTCTATCTACTACTAGATAAATAGTATTTTCAATTACATAATAATTCAATTAATAATATAATCATGTACATTTATATATAAATCCATTTCATTTAGGTAATCATATAATCCATTATATAGCCATGTATTACCATGTATACCAGACCAATTTCGATTTTTCTTTCACTAACTCCTCAAATTTGCTAAGCTAGGTTTGCCAGGTGAACTCTGCACACTGTTAGAATAACACAATCCATCACCTTTCAGATTAAATTCAAAGTAGTGTATTGTCATTTCATTACCTGTGTGGTAAGAAGTTTGGAAAACAGACCAACATATTTTCTTTTCTTTTCTATCCAAAATAATTTGCCACTTTTTCAGCACTTGTCTGTTTTTAACATAGACTTAGTGCAGTCTAAGTCTAGGCTTAGCTGTCGGGGCAGTTGTACTTAATTCCTGGCACTATAAGCACGCCTGACTCGCCAAGATAGGGCTGGCAACCCAGTAAAAGAGCCCAATGCATCTTTTTACAATTTACAAGAATGTGTCAGCAATAGCCTCTTGGCGGCCATGGCTGGAAATTCAAAATGACAAACTAATGAAAGCATTGTGATCTGTATGGCAGCGAGATCCGTTCCTAAATGTGTCTATTTAAAGCAGCTGTTCTCCGCTCTGATTTGGTAAGAACAGAATGCATCTCAAGTGACATCATACGGTTGGTGTTGATTAATTAGAAAGTTTAAATTGCCTTCTAAGTAAATAGAACTGGCCAAGAAAGACGGTTAATGATCTCTGCATTATAGCCAAAGAGACCATTTGGCTCCAATTAGGTCAGTGAGAGCAGAGAAAGAAATATTATCAGACTGATCTCTCTCTCTCTCTCTCTCTCTCGCTCTCATCCTTGTGTCTCCTGAACTGGCTGCCAAGGAGCATCTTTGACTCACAGCATGAAATTAAATTTCTATAGTGGCCCAGAGCATCATACAATGAAAGGGACTTTGTGTGAATTTTCCTCTTGTTCTTGTGCTGTCAAAAATTAATTTATCAAGACAAATGAAAGTGGGTCTAAACCCCACTGTAAACCTTTAACACTGTTTTTAAGGTGAATTGTTCATATTTTTTACACATGCACAGTATGGGATGTAGTATGGGAAAATTTAAATCCATTTCATGCTTTTACGAGAGTATATAAAATAGGTTTTATTTTTTATTTTATTTTATTTTGAACATCAAAGGAAAATGAAGATTTTTTTGCTCACAGAGTGTGTAGATTCAACATCTACCAGCAGGGGCTAACTAACCCTTTTCCTCCACTGTTAAAGTCTGCATGCAACAGAAGTTGCGATAGTTTTTTCTTGCTTATTGTGACATACAGTATATCTGTAACATTTGATCCACTGAAGGCAAGTTGCAGAACCCAAGTGCAGTTTATTTACATTTAAAAAAACATGAGCAGAAACAAAAGGACTTGACTTTGACTACTAAACTCTTAAACCTGAACAGACATTCACCAACAGAGGTTACACAGACATTCAATACTAGACAAGGACACATGGCAAACGTGAGGGCTTAAATACACAAGAACTAATGACTAAACAAGGGACACCTGTGAACAATCAAGACAATGAACCAATGACAGAACAGAACTAAGAACCCACAAGACTAAATTAACCAATGACAACAAGACAAGATCACATGAGCGCATGGGAATCACATGACAACCAGGAAACATGACAGTGAACATGACAAAATAAGAACACGAAACATGAACATGAAACAAACCGTGACACACTGTGACAATATCCGAGTGAAAACGGACAAAAAAATTTAGGGCGGAATTTGATGTTGTCCATCGGGAATTGATTGGATGGTTGGATGGTTTTGGTTTGCTATTGGTCCATCTCATGTGAGTGACAGGTTGTTGGAAGTTTTTTTGATTACGGGAAGACATAAAAAAAATAAAAAGATGTGCACGGATAGATTTATAATAAATACTGTTTTCAATAAAAAAAAAAAAAAAGAACGGTCAATTTTGATTTCATGGTGACTTTAAAGGGACAATGCTACACAAGTACATCTGACTTCATTGTTGTGATGTAAAATATCTGAATGAACTCCACATTATGTCTCCAGCTGTGGATATGTGTAACATATATATGGTACACAAGCACTAAAAAAACCAAGTGACTTTGAAGTAAGTTTCTCCTCTCTGAACGCAGTATTACAGCAGTATTGAACAACACCATGGTGTCATGAACCCCATTGTTTCTAGGACACGCTCCTCTGTTCGACTTGGAGGGTCAATCGATCGTTTTGATTCATGTTGTTTTCACTCTGTGATCAAAAAGGCCTCTGACATTACTAAAGGTCACTGGAAATGGTTTGAACTATACTGATCTGGATTTCAGACATAAAGTGATGACTTCTGGTCAGTTTTCACATCCATTTCTTTCTTGGTTTTTATGATATACAAAGCCATCATAGAAAAAGTTATATTTTGTCTCTTTTGGACAAAAAGAGTCATTAGGAAAAGATTCCTTGAGGCCTATTGATCATTTTTCACATTCTTTTTTGTGTGTGAATGCGCTTCCATAATAGATAAAGCCATTAGATATATGAAAATTGACATATTGCAATATGATTTCAGCTATTTTGTCTCTATTATTGAAGATCTTCTCTATAGGTTGAAGTCTGACACCCATTTCTTCAGCAAACAGAGAATGGTGTATATACTTGATGACATATGTGAGCAAGAAGCTTCGTAGTAGTCCATCAAGAGTGCTGGGATCGAAGGGAAGTCAAAACGATCCTGCTCCTTCTGTGTCATTAGGGCAGGGAGGAGAACCCCATGAAAGAACTACCAAAATCTCCTTGAAGGAGGAGGAAAAGAAAGGCTGGGTATCGATCTGTCTGTCCACGGATATGATACTTAAGCCCAGTACTCAGAGTCAGAGAGCCCAGAGATCCATATCTCAAAGACTTTAATCCATGCCCCTCTCTAGCTAGATTGGCCTTCACCCTAACCTCTTGACAACTGCACGAACAGATCAGGTATGGAAATTCAGCCGTTCTCACATTAGCCTTTCTCTCGCTTACTTTTATACTCTTTCGCTACTCTCACTATTCTGTGTTGTCATATTCACTATGTCATGTGCATTCCTTTACAGAAAATGTGAAATCAAAATTGACCCCAATAAATGTTCTTGGTATACAATTCATCAGTGTAATAATAACAATAAAAAAACATCATAATCTCTAATCAACATTTAATCAAACCTTTGGACTGATGCAATCGGGGCTACGTGGGCATAAAAAAATAAAAAAATAAACTAATAATACCATGGCCTTACATGTTTCTTTCCATTTGTATTCTAAAGACCAATCAAATACTGATGGATACATTTCCTGCCCAACATTGTTTCTCACTGAATATTCAGTTTCATTCAGAATTATGTTATGTAACGGAAGTATTTAAATTCTGTGAATCACGTGTTGTCTTTAATGTTTGTAATTTACTACAGTGGTATCATTTATATACTATCATGGTATTTATTAATATTTTGATTCAGCTTTTATTTTTGTATTTTCAGTTTTAATTTATTTTTTGTAATTTAATGTGATTTTGTGATCATATGATCATTTTTATTTTTTATTTATTTCTATTTAGCTTTTTGTTTACATTTGTTTAAGTAATTTTATTAGTCTTTATCTAATAACAATATTTTATTAAACTTTATTTCAATTAACAAAAATGGCAATCACTATTGTACTATAGAAATATTAATGATTAATGATTTTGTTCTTTATGTATTTGCAAGTTTCATTGTAATGAGTAATTATATAAGACATTCAAAATGTAATTATTTCATAATATATTTCTCTGAAGAATCATTGTATTGATTATCCTGGCTATGAATGGCCACTTGTGCCAACTTGGACTTGACTGACCAGAGTAAGAGAGGAGGCCAAAGGTCAGATCAATTGTCTGGAGGATCAACTGAGTGGATAAGAAAGATGATTCTGGCCAATTTGACTGACATCTCAGTGCTTCAGATGGTAAATTTGAATAAGCTTTTGTTTTCTGAAGAATGAAATCACACGTACAGGCAGAAATGCAGCCGATGTCTTATACAGCACCATGTCCTCTCTATTCTATTGCTGTAAAATCACAACAAGGTTCTCTGCATGCAAGTGTTAGTGTGTAATACAACTCATGTTCTCCCTTGTGATCTTAATCTGCAATAATTTTTAGCCGCTATCACCTCCCTGTCTGTTTCCCAGGCTAAAAGCCCAGCAGCCAACATCCTCCTTGAAATGGCTTGAGAAGTGACCCTGCTGACCTCTGGCTCTGATCTGAATCTGAGATGGGTCTGCTATAGCTCCTGCTTAAAATTGCGGTGCATATGCTGGGCTGTGTAATGGCCTGGGGGCCCTCCCCAGCTACAAGAGAACAAATGAACAATTCATCATCGGCAGCTGTCCGCCAGGCCCAGGTGACTGCATATAGACCCCCACCCCCCACCCCCCCGTGACAAAAAATCATGGGGGGCAGCTTTTAATCGGACAAACACTAATTGGATGGCCTGGAAAGATTAGAGGAGCCCCCTGGAGCTACTGTTCTCATCAATAGAGGCATCTTCACGCCTGCCTCGAACACAGACCAGAGCAAACCTCACTCTCCAGACCTCTCAGAGAAGAGACACACAATCAAACCACAAATATGACGCCACAGAGGCCATGCACCACATGTGAAATGATAACTTCAATATGTTTTTTATATTGCTGTTTTCCATAAGGTGAAAGGAGGTACTTTCCTCTGAAATGTTCCCATTTCTTTACTGTTCAAAGTCCACAAAAATGTGTGATAGATAGATAGATAGATAGATAGATAGATAGATAGATAGATAGATAGATAGATAGATAGATAGATAGATAGATAGATAGGTTGGAGCTCTGCCTTTCATTTGCAAACGGGCGAGCGTAATTCTTTGTTCTCGCTGCTTTGTGCTGGACTTGAGCCAAGCGCTTAATTTAACGATATGAGTTTCTACATGTGTAATGTGGAGGGTGCTGCACAGATGCTTGGAGTCTCACAATATCCACCCCACACTGAGCAGCCACTCACACATTATGTTTTTGTCTGAATGTAAAGCTTCCAACAGTGAGTTAAATGGAATATTTATGTCTTGGGATTGGGAAAGAAAGTCCAAATTAGACAGGAGCTTGAGGAGCCATTTGATCTCTTCTATGATTAGCTGGTGACAATGATATCAATTGCACCCTTCAGCCCTCCTACCTGCGACCTTAATAGGTGAAATCTGCTGTTTTGACTGTCATCTCACCAGTCATCTCACCTCTACCCCTCCTCTTTCTGCACACAACACACATTCACAGAAGCCCTGGCGATTTTCACCTCCAACCCCGCTCATGCTATCAAACGTTGCATGACTTCCGCTTTCTTGGAACGTTACCAGACAAGGCCCATTCTTCACTCATCACCAGTCAGACCTTTCAGAGTAGCTATAAAGTTTAATTTATTGTGAATGAAAACAAATCTGTGAAGGACACACATGCAGTTCAAGTCATAATTGTTCTGTCAATGAAACATTTAAAATATCTTTCTGCAAACTTTCTGTGGGCAAAAATGTGTTGTTAAAATTAAACATGACTTTCAGTTCATCCAATATATATTGTATGTATATATATATATATACTGATCTAATATTGTGTTGGTCCCCCTTTTGCTGCCAAAACAGCCCTGACCCGCCAAGGCATGGACTCCACTAGACCCCTGAAGGTGTGCTGTGGTATCTGGCATCAAGATGTTAGCAGCAGGTCCTTTAAGTCCTGTAAGTTGCGAGGTGGGGCCTCCATGGATCGGACTTGTTTGTTCATCACATCCCACAGATGCTCGATTGGATTGAGATCTGGGGAATTTGGAGGCCAAGTCAACACCTCAAACTTGTTGTTGTGCTCCTCAAACCATTCCTGAACCATTTTTGCTTTGTGGCAGGGCGCATTATCCTGCTGAAAGATGCCACAGCCGCACCCGACCATCCACGTGATGTAAAGGAAAACGTGATTCATCAGACCAGGCCACCTTCTTCCATAGCTCTGTGGTCCAGTTCTGATGCTCATGTGACCACTGTTGGCACTTTCAGCGGTGGACAGGGGTCAGCATGGACACCCTGACTGGTCTGCGGCTATGCAGCCCCATATGCAACAAACTGCGAAGCACTGTGTGTTCTGACACCTTTCTATCAGAACCAGCATTAATTTATTGAGCAATTTGAGCTGCAGTATGCACCGGTTCACCACTGTTCCTTCCTACAACTTTTGATAGATACTGACCACTGCAGACCGGGAACACCCCACAAGAGCTGCAGTTTTGGAGATGCTCTGACCTAATCTGGCCCTTGTCAAACTCGCTTAAATCCTTCCGTCAATTTTTTCTAGTTACAGCAGTTTCGTCGTTTAATAGTTAATAGTGGAAACAGTGGAAATTGGAATTTGCAATATACCGGTGCCAATTCTGAGGATCCCACAACATTCCTGCAGGCCTACGTGTAATTCACGTAGTTGAAATTCATGGGTGGAGATTATGCTAATGTGAATGATTGTGTATGCGCCCTGTTTACGAATGATTGCGCAATTACTCCAAATTTTTCAATATATTTTCGAATCTAGCTCAATGATGATTTCAAGCTCCAAAATAAACAAAAAAGCACTATAATACTGTGAACTGTCATTTAATGAGCTAAAAAAAAAAATGGGTAAAAATTTGAATAAATACTGCCAATGATAATGATAATTAGTTTGAGGTGAACTTTCTCTTTAAGAACTGAACTTGTATTCCTCACAGCCTCATTTGCATTTGCACCAAATTAAGAATGTCTACTCCGACTTTGATTCTGATTTGCCGTTGTAATGTTTAAATGAACCTTTCATTTGTCATATATAATATAGTTCTCCATTGTTTTCTCTAGGCTTCTTTGGTAACATTACTTCTTTGGTATAAGTGTGATATCATACAGTGGGGCCCCTGTGTAAGCCGGCAGCCAGGCTTGTGGTCTCATCATTAGTCCGTGAGTGAGTCCATTTGAGTGCACTTAGCACACTGAGCAAGCCCACTGTTACAGCCCCTCTCATAATTTGCTAACACCTTTGGCTGCAAAGGCGGCAAACCTGCCACTCACCATTTGACTCTCACACTTTAGATTGTTTCCGTAGCAGAGGTGAGATGATCCGTCCTACCTACAGGTGAATTTTTAATGTGTAATTGTCAGGGTTGAACACAACTGTGCCAGATTAAACAAAAAAAAGCAGAGAGAGAGAGAGAGAGAGAGAGAGAGAGAGAGAGAGAGAGAGAGAGAGAGAGAGAGAGAGAGAGAGAGAGAGAGAGAAAGATAGAGAGAGAATAAGATATAAGAGAGTATAAGATATGAAATTCAGTGCATTTTTTTAAGGAATTAACTCTCTTTTTGTCTTTCTCTCAATTCTCAATTTTCTCAAAGTCCTTTATTGGCATGATTGTTTTACATAAAATATTGCTGTAGAAACAATACTCATTACATATTTTTGTGCATAGTTTTTTTAGGATACTTTGATGAACAGAAAGTTCAAAAGAACAGCATTTATTTGGAGCATTTTGGAAATGTATTTACTGTCACTTATGATCAATTTAATGCATCCTGATAAACCTTACCCCAAACTTTTGAATAATAGTGTATCATAGTAATAAAAATAATAATAATAATATTATATATATATATGTATATATGTATATATATATATATATATATATATATATATATATATATATATATATATATATATATAATATCAGCATATTAGGATGTGACACTCATAATAATACTGTAATAATATTTTACTGTATTACTGTTTTACTGTAAATGTTATCAAATAAATGCAGCTTTGGTGAGAATAAGAGACATTTAATTTAATCATATTATTATATATGAATAAATTAGAACAAAATAAAATGCAATAAATTTGAATAAAAACTAAACTTTCAGCAAAATATTCACAGACATATTACTCTTTTCTACAGAGAGTGAATGAATGAAAATTGTTTCTCCCTCTCCCTCCCTCCCTTGTTTACGTCTCATCGATAAATGGCCACCACAGATGTGGCTTTTTTCTTCTTTCATCTTTCATGCTCAAAAGAACATGAGACCCATTTGACTACAACCCCCCTGCCCTGAGCCGCTTCAGGCTATACATGAGACAGTCTGGCCAAGCTGAACACAGCAGAGCAAAATAATACCCAAAAGCCTCTACTCTAGGGATTACTTCAGTCTCTCTCCTCTCGGCCTTTCTGCCTTCCAGCTGCAGGGGCCTCCTGTGATCCTGGGCCACTGTCCTGCACCCACGGGGGAAATGAGGGATGCTGGACCGTGTGTGGCTCTGCTGGAGAGAGTCTATGGGGTTTAAAGTGTGTGTGTGACCGCAGTACGGCTGTATGTTGTGCTCAGTCAAACGGGTAAACGCAGTTTTTTGTCCACCCACAGCTGCTGCTGTCTGCGCGCCACCTTTCCTCTGTCTGAATTTGTGTTGTTGTGGTTGTTTATGCCCAAGTCCTGTCAGGCAGCCACAGCGCTGCGGTCAACAATCTCCTCCTGGGCTCCCATGGGGCCTCTTTGCACATCTTTCCTTCCTTTAGCCTGCTAGTGACCTTGCATTTGTGACCATAAGCCTTATTTCTTATTTCTGTATGATTGCAAACACTGTTGTGCTGAATTTGGTGTTACAATGATTTATTGATCATTGTATAACTGTATCTGTACAAGATCACATAATTTACTTCTTTATTTGTTATAGTTGCTGACCACAGGCTTTTATCGACTTTAAATAAGTGTTGTTTAAGCACCTGGAATGCATTTTAGAGGGGGGTCGTCTTTGCAGCTCATGGTTTCTTAGTTGTAGCCTTGGCCGAGCCACTGGAGACCATTTTAGGGCTTGGTATTCTTAAGTATATGGATGGATGTCAATGCATACAACGTATAATTCTTTCAGAGAGCCATTCTTCCTGAAGGTCGGTGAGGCAGGGTGGATGCATTCGTTCCCTCTGGGGCTCAGAGGACAGAGAACGGCGTTTGTTCATACACAGCTGTTGATTGTTATTGGATGTTGGCTAGCACCAAGGTCTCTGAGAAGCAGAGAGCCAGAACCGGAGAGTATTCACCGTATTCACTATTGTTGTGCTTAATGGACAGAAAATTACAGACAGGAGCTGCCATGTTCTGCCTTTGTCTCTTGCACACAAAGGAACCAGAAGACAATTTGAGTCTTAAACCGAAGAGACGAGAAATCAGAATCCTTCTCAAAAGATAAGTCACTCAAATACGTTGCTAGAAGGCTTGACCACGTTGGCTACTCTATTCACACTTCTATTCTATTATTTAGTCCAAACTCAAGTTCTTCCACTTTCCTCTACATCCACAGGCCTGTTTTAACATTGCACTTTTGAATCTGGTTTGTTTGCCTCATCGACGTCTTATAAATCTTCTACTCAGTGCTGGGACCTTAAGACTGATATGAGCCAAAACGTTATGACCAGTCACAGGTGACGTGAATATAGTTCATCAGCTCCAAACAAGAAATGGGCAGGAATAAAAATCTGAGCGACTTTGACAAGGGCTAAATTGTTATGGCAAGGTGACTGGGTCAGAGTATTGGTGGTTTGGTGAGAATGTACCAACAGTGGTCCGAGGAGGGACAAACTACAAACCGGCAACAGGGTGTTGGGCGCCAAAGGCACATCGATGCACAAGGGCATTGAAGTTCTACTACTATGGCACAAGTCACACACATTTTTAATGATGGTTAGGGGAGGAATTTGTCAAAACACACAGTGCATCACACTCTGCTGCATATAAGGACCAATCAGAGTGCCTATGATAACTCCTGTCCACCGTTGAATGTGCCTAAGATGGGTACACGAGTGTCGGAACTGGAACTTGGAGAAGTGGAAGAAGGTCGGCTGGTTTCTTTTACACCATGTGGATGGCCGTTTACATGTGCACCATTTACCTGGTGAAGTGATGGCACCAGGATGCACTGTGGGATGACGACAAAGGAGTGTGATGCTCTGGGCAATGTTCTGCTGGGAAACCCTGGGTCTGGCCATTCATGTGGACTTAAATTTGACACGTGCCACCTACCTAAATATTGTTGCAGACCAGGCACACGCCTTAAAGGGCATATTGCAAGTACATTTTTTTTCAAAATGAATATATAACCTTGTATGAAAATACCATATGAAGAGTTAATGCAATTTTTAAAATGTTTTTTAAAAGACATGAGGAAACAAATCTAGTAGATAAAGTGACCGTTTCTTTGACTGTTTGTAAAAAAACGCTTTTTTTTTAACATCGCGTCATATTACGTCACGAGAGGGAGTCGTTTGCCGGGCTCTGCATTGGCTCAGTGCAGATAGGTTGGCATTCAGTAGGAGTCAGCGTGCTTTTGGTAGTTTTTCTATTTCAATTTATCATCATCATGCTAAATTATTGTGTCCAGCCTGTCAGGACATCGAGTCTACATGTTTCCTAACAAAAAAAAAAGTTAGGAAACCTGCCTGGGTAGCGTGATGAATACAAAGTATGCACAAATGCATACAGTCTCACACTTTTCAAAACCGTTTTGAATTATGTAACTTACTGGTAAATATTTTATTCATGCCATGTACTGTATGTACATTCAAGTTCACTCAACTACATACTCATGACGTCATATACATCCTCACACTATTGGTGAATCGGCACGAAATAAACTCATAACACGGAATTAATGAATAAAAGATGACATGAAACACACAATAACACTATACTGTCTGTGGTTCAGCCACCGGTGGAAGATGTGACGGTCATGGATCCGTCAGAGATGCAGCTCGAAGAAAACATAAACTGTGCTAACTACCAAATCAGTCGTGATGAGAAACCGCTAACATTATATCACGTAAGGTTAGTATCATTTAACGTTTAGTGTGGACATATTAATGAGTGTGACATACGCATGATCAAAGCTTATTAGTTTCTGTTATTGGTAAGTATTAATAGGCTACTCCTAGATCACCAGTACCAGCTTTGCTATTGCCTGATACATGATAATAATCTGTACAGTATTGTGATCTGAGAACAGTGTTCATATCGTTAGCTAGCGTGTATATATCTATAAGCTAACACTGGTCTCTCACTGAGACACCTGCTCTGTTCTCCGCTGGTTCTCCTCACACAACAAATCTGTCATAATTGTATGGCTGTGGTCCGTGATATGAGTATGAATAAACATTTACAATTTCTTCAGCATCCGAACTGTCATTGCGATCCATTGTTTTCCTATCGTTGAAATTCACTGCACTCCCTCCCGTTACGTCACTTCCGTTTTTGGCATTTTTAGATGCGTAAGTAAAATTTTCTCACAAAAACGACTCCAGAAGCCATGGTAGCGTATTTAGATGTATATTTTACGTGTACGTGCAATATGCCCTTTAATGACAATGGTGTACCCTAGTGGAAGTGGCCTCTTTTAGCAGGATAATGCAGCCTGGCACACTGCACACATTGTTCAGGAATAGTTTGAGGAACATGATGAAGAGTTCAAGGTGTTGCCATGGCCTCCAAATTCACCAGATCTCAATCCAGCTGAGTATGTGCTGGACCAACAAGTTCAATCCACTATGGCTCCATCTCGCGACCTACAGGACTTGAAGAATCTGCGGCTAATGACTTGGGAACAGATACCACAGGATACCTTTAGGGCTCTTGTAGAGTTCATGCCTCTGCGGGTCGACACTGTTTTGGCAGCACTCTGAGGACCAACAGTATATTAGGCAGGTGGTCATAATGTTTTGGCTCCTCAGTGTATATATTTAACACTATAACACTAATAAAAGTGTTATACAAAAAAGTTGAATTGATAATAATAATAATGATTATGTTATTTATGTTTTTATTTGTATTTTTTTATTATTAAAAATAAAAAAAAACTGCTACTGCTACTCGTACCACTACTAAACAGTAATAATAATACTTTGTATAATACATACTTGATTAAATTTGGTCTGGTAAACAGTCATGTGGTGTCCACTATGTTTGCAGTTGGTATGGATGTAATGCATTCTATTTCATCGAAGTAATCAGCTATTTATATTATTATTAATATGGTCTTATGTATTTTTATATGTAGACTATTAAAACTAAAGGTTCTTTATTGGCACCTATGCGTCCATGAAGAATCTTTAACATCCATGCAACCTTTCAATTGAACAAAAGGTTCTTTAGATTTTTAAAATGTTCTTTACACTAAGAAAAAAAAAAAAAAGAGGTTATTTTAAGAACTGTTCACTGAAAGGTTCTTTAGGGAACCAAAATGGTTCTTCTATGGCATCATTGCGAAAACCTCCTTTTTGAATCTTTACTTTTAAGAGTGTATATATATATATATATATATATATATATATATATATATTCCAAAACTTTATACAAATAACATTAAACTATACCGGATTTCATATGAACATTACTCCAGACACCTTTTCAAGTGGACTCAGGTAATAGAATCATTTGCTTCTGCTCTCTCATTGAGGACATTGGAAATGACCACCTGGACTTTTATATTTTAACTCTGCTATTTCAGATAAATTAGAGCCAAATGAATCAGTATGAATTTTAGAAGCGTCTCCATAAATCTGAAAATTCTTAGAGAACAACCTGGAGATTATAGGGATTGTTTTTGGTTGTCATTAGTTCTGTGAATTATACCTTGTTGTGACAGCACTATTACATAAGCTTAAACAATACAGTTTTGCTCATAGCAAGCGACTACAACTGCGTCAGTGTTGCATTTCCCCAACGTCTTGCCCTATTCACCCCTTCAACCCTCAAACACCAGCCCTACCACTTCCCCTGAGATGGATTGTTGTTTACAATGTATGAGTGAAATAATATTTCTGAGCTTTGCTGCAGTCTCCCTCTGGAAGTCACCATTACAACAGTAACAGAGGATTAATTAGAGCTTGTCCCCATAGAGACATTTGAGGCTCCAGTCCTGGTCAAAGGGGAAGCATTAGCTAGTCAGCATGAAGGTGGTTGTGGTAAAGCGCATCCCAGGTAATTAATAGGCCTGAGGTGAGGGTTAGTGTGTTATTTATCAGGGTTGGCCTTGAGACATTTTATAGCTTCAGTGAAGGAGGCTTCATTTATTGTTCCTCAGTGTTATGAGGGTTCAGAGCAAATGCTGTATATCTAATGCACAGTGTATAGCACCCAAGCTGCCAGTAGAGGGGGCGAGGAAAAATGCTTCTACTATCTGGGAATTAAATCCTTATTATCGGGACACTAAACTTATGGAGTTATGATTAAATCCTCTGAGAACTTGATGTAAATATTCTAAATCTGTAATAAAATGAATTATCCATTGTAGTCACAGTGCGTTGTGATTCCACTGAATGTAAAAGTTCATTATTTTGTTTATTGGGTGTAATAGAATAGGTTAACATGCTTCAATGTTCAAAAAACACTTTATTTTTCACATACTGTACATTATTTATAGCTCTTCTATTCCCAGTCTGTCTGAAAAGCGCTGATTTCTACAAAGCCCCGCCTTCTGAAAAGCTTAAAGTGTTCTGATTGGTCAGCAGACCCAGTGCATTGTGATTGGCCAAACATCTCAATCAAGTGTCGGAAATGTAATGCTCATTACCATAATTGCGAGCTTCAGCTTCCAATTTTGCCTTTACTGTCCCAATTCTTATGGAGGGCACTGTATATATAATTAATGTTATATATCTATATTTAAAATTTTATACTACTGTTCAAAAAATTGGGGGATGGTAAGATTTTGGAATATTTTAAAATAAGACTCTTATTCTCCATTTATTTGATCAAAAATACAAAAAAGTAAAACAGTAATATTGTGGAATAATATTACAAATGAACAGTTATCAGTTTCACATGATCCTTCATAAATCGTTTTAATATGCTTATTTTTTCTCAAACATGTCTAATTATCAATGTTGAAAACATTAGTGCTGCTTAATATTTTTGTGGAAACCATGATAAATTTTTCAGGATTCTTTGATGAATAGAATTTATTTGAAATTATATAAATGTCTTATTAATATAATATTAATATTAATATATATATATATTATATATATATATTATATATGTATTAGTTACATGTATAATAATAATAATACAAATAAATAATAATAATAATAATAATAATTATTATTATTACTAATTTGTCGTTTAGATAACGTTTGTATTTAATGTAACTTATCACAGCGTTAATCCCAAGGTAAATATTTGTACCTTACCTTTCTCTTTTGTATTGCAGACTTCCTCCTTGGCAGCACCTAGGTCCTTCTTTACCAAAAGGACACACCCACTTGTCTCTTCAGAAGCAGGAACTAGAAAAAGAGAAACAAAGAAGGAACAAATCAGACATGCAACACTTGTTTGCAATATACAACGTTGGTACTGTACTCTGCCAAAACACTATATAGACCCTCAGCTTAACGGACAGCGCTTTATTTCCACCTCTACTAGTAGTCTCATACATATAAGAGTGCCTGCTGAGTTCAGGGGAAGGCTCACATGACACTGCCTACCCACTATACACCCACAGACAGCCAGACATTCCAGCTACAATGTGAGCGTTTGGATCTGAAGCCATTTTGAAGTCGCCATGCCCGTAATCTATAAAGGGATACGAGAATACGGCTGGAAGGAGGGAGGATTCTGGGATGAAGCGAAGCGTTTCCATATGGACAAGAAGGAGGAATACCTGGAAAAAAGCCACTAATCTTTGGCTGTGAAGTTGAGGAGTTTTTAACGCTAATAAACGCGCCATTGGCAAAGTGCTTGCCATAAGGAGGGCCGGCTACATCAGGCCTGTCTTTCCTCAAGAGGGACGTAGTGTTGTCACATGTGGTCTTAGCTCCTTGGAACACACTCAAAGACTCACTATTAGGGTAATAAACTCACTTCCAAACCCTCTGAGACAAAAACCCCTCAAACTCATGGGGAAGACTGAAGAAATGGAGGCTTTAAAAGGCAAGACGGCTCCTTTTACAGGTTGAAAAAAATCAGGTTACAACATTCAACTGTCCAATTCTATAAAAAAGGTAAAGTGTTGTGTGTCTCGCCTCTGACATTTGGCATTGTGTCTGATGGGCACGGAGTGTTTTAGAGGCAGGTTTGTGTCCCTGTCTTGCATAAACAGAGCATTGGATACGGTCACACCACCAGTCCTGTGAGTTTGAGAAATGTCAACATCAGACCCACGGGTTGTTTCGCACTCCACATTCGGTGGCCTTCCGTCTTTCCCCCTGCATCTGGCCATAGGATCAGACAGCTAGCGTCGACACATCTCGACTCAGAGAGCCTCAAAATGCCATCTTGTAGCGGCATTATCCGACAGTACGGGGCAAAATGAGAAACGGGGAGGAAGAGGGAGACCTGCGTTGATCTGGGATATGTCAGCAGCGCGGCACTGGAGATCCACCTCCTACCCTTTTCCGTCACCGGATTGGGCGCAGCGGAAGGGCTCATCTGCTCCCGGGTATCTGCAGCACATTAAGAGCACAGGGGAGAGAAACTTGGAAACGCTGCCGTGGAGACGAGGATAAAAGTGTAATAATGTGCATGACGATAGGTCCTACACCGCTCAAACCGTATTACTAGACCTGTCCTCAAAGGCGAGAAGGAAAAGGACAGTTGGAGAAAGAGTAAATGACAGGGACCAAAAATAGTGGCAAAAGGAGAAACGGTGGGAAGGACAGAACCCAAAGGGGGGTCGCGGGCAAGGCGCGAGGAGATAGAAGCAGAGCGAGAGAGAGCCAGAGACTTAAAAAAACTGTATAAGGTTTGTCAGAGGAACAAAGGAGATAGGATATCCCTAATCCCTGCAATATTAATGTCTAAAATGTCATTAATAAGCTCAGGATTCTGAGCCTGAGACCACACTAGGATGAAGGTACCTGCCAGGGCTTGTCTGACAGGGCCTTGGCTAATGAATGAATATAAAGCTACTCCAATCAATCACACAGGATTTATCTTCGCCCCGAGTATAGGTGAGGTCTGGTATGGGGTGACCACGACTGTCAAGCATGCTGAAGCAGCAGCCAAGAAACTGTCGTGGCATTACAATGAGGCTTGTATTAATGGCCGCTTGTGCTTTTCTGCCATGTGGGGGAGCAAGTGTAAATGTGTGAGTGTGTGCGCCACGATTTCTGTCCATATTTTAATTTTAGTAAATGAAATGACATCGCTGGGTCATTAACTTCAGGTTTAGTCGCTTCACCCTGGGCAAATGGAGGCTGATAAATGTTTAGTTAGCCTTGGTTGTCAACGTAATGTCATGTGTTGCCAAAGTTGAATCAGTCTTAAAGGTGTTCCTGTAAAAGGTCTGAATTATTTACCTATATTATTTGTTTATGTGAATATTAGATTCATAGTAAAACAGAAAATTAAATGAACATTTTAAAATCAAAGCTGAATTTTCAGCAGCCATTACAGTCTTTAGCAGGGATATTATTAATTAAAATTAACACCATAAAAAAAAAAAAAAATGGTGTTACTAATATAAACATATTTGATTTATAGGCAACATTTTTCATTTTCGTTTAGTTTAATTTGAAGAACAAAGTAAGTAAAAAACTATATAGACATATTTGAAAAGATAAAAATAAAAATGATAAACACACAACAAAATTACTAAAACTTTAAAGGGGACTTATTATGCCCATTTTTACAAGATGTAATATAAGTCTCTGGTGTCCCCATAATGGTTCTGTGAAGTTTCAGCTCAAAATACCCCACAGATAATTTATTATAGCTTGTCAAATTTGCAAACGAGCTGCTGCTCCCTGCCCCCTTTCCAGAAGAGGGCGGAGCCTTTACAGCTAGTGCTTCGGATACTCTGGCTACAACAAAAGTGGAGAATCTCACGCAGCCAAAATGTCAGAAATTGTCAGAAGCGGTGTTCAGTCTTATATGTTCGAACCGGGGTTGAAAACAGATGGAGAAACTTAGGAAGAATTTAAAACTTTTAGAATGCAACAGGATGTTTCTGAATGGTTAGTTGAGGAATTTGTGTAGTTGTTGAGGAGATAACTTATAGATGAGCATGTTCCATCATAAATTGTTGTACAGGTGCTCATGTGGGAACTGTAGCAGGATGTTTGTATCGACCCATCTTTCAGAATCAACTTTTGTGCAAATCCAGCACTGAACTGACCCTCGTTTGCGAAGCAGTCCGGCATAAAATGATTTACACAAACATATAAGACTCTACCTAATTTCTTCGGAACATTTCCTTCATGAATGAAATTCATCCACTGTGTCTTCAGTGGCTCAGATGCCGGGAGTCTATGGAGACTCTTATGTTTATTGGTACATTAAAAAACAGAAGAAAAAAAATTATGTTTATGTGGTGCTACAGCGAGGATATAAACATGGCAGACTATGTGCTTCTCACTCAGGGTGGGATCTATGCTAATGGCAGGTCATCAGCAGTCATGGGCGGGGCCTAAGTAATGTGATGTCACAGTAGGGGGAAAATGTATGATTCTGATGATTATTTTTCTGATAAGAAAAAGAAATGGATGGATTTTTACTATTAGGCTGGTTGTTTACACACAGTGTGGACACACATCTGTGTTCAAACATCATATAAAAGTGATTTTTGCATAATGGGTCCTCTTTAACTAAAATTAAAGTGAAAACAGAAAATATAAAAATAAAATATAAAATCTAAATATATTAACAAAAAATATAATAGTAATATACTATAATAACATAATATAAATATAATAACACTGGTCTTCCGGGTAACATGATCCTTCAGAAAGTATTCTAATATGCAGATTTGGAGTTCAAGAAACATTTCTTCATATTATTATTATGTTGAAAACATTTATGCTGCTTAATTTGTTTTTGGAAACGAAGATGCTTTTTTTTGATGAACAGAAAATTCAAAAGAACAGCATTTATTTGAAATAGAAATCTTGGGTAACACTTTATTTTACAGTGTCCTTGTTACATATGTTACATGTAGTTACTATAGTAATAATTATAACTTATGCATAATTACATGAAACTAACCCTAAACCAAACCCTAACCCTATAGTAAGTATGTAGTTACTTACTATTACTCAGTACTGAAATGTATAATTACAGTGTAACAAAGACACCTTAAAATAAAGTGTAACCAAATCTTGAGTAACATTATGAAAAATTTTAACATTAAACATCCTTCTTGTCACTTTTGATCAATTTATTGCTGAATAAAATTTAAGTAAAATAATAAAAAAGCAAAAAATGTTACTGACCCTAAATGACAGTCTAAAAATGAAATATAAATTATAATATTCATTGGCCAAAACAATGTGTGTGGTACTTGTACAGTTTTTCCATTTTGTGAACTTTTTTAATACAACCAAATTAGTTTGATCCACGGTGAAATGCTTCCATAGTAAATGGTCTTGGACACACTGAATCTAGCAGCTACATTTAAAATAGCAATATATAGGCTATATGTCATTCCTAAAAAGACTACCGTCCCCTGTTTTTTAGACTGTAATACATATCTGTGACAACAGCACAGTCACTAATTACTAGGCTAACAGCTACAGTTTGGACAGCCTGCGAGAGCTCAGCATGCAAAGTAGCTTTTGCTTGTCCGGCAGAAAGGTTACAACGTCCATGTCGCAGAGGTCCAACTAATTACATGTATATTTTCACATCCTAAAGTCATCGTTGTAAATTTCTGCTCTCTGCGTCTCACTGTAGTCTCAGCATGTGGTATTGTCCTCTCAGATGACATTTGTTGCAAGCTGTAATATAAACGCTCATTAGAGAGTTAGCCAGGAATGGAGAAACAAAGAGGTGCCCTTGTATCTAGTTCTGTGGCAGGCTATATTTTGATGCACTAACCCCAATCATGGGTTTGTGGAAAGCTGAGATTAAACACACAACATTTAATGCTCTAACATATGTTTTTAAAAAAAACATAATTGCCATAAAATTAATAAAAACAGGTTTAATTATGGTCTGTGGCTTTAAAACGGCCCATTAGCCTTGTCTAAAATGGCACCTTTGCTGTTGGCATCCATGAATTAAGCCTAAATTGGGGTCAATTTGAGTCTGTTAGTCATTCCACTTGAAGGTGCATCATAACATTCACACCACAGGTGTGATCTGCAGAATTAGAGTTTCCTGCACCAGTGTGTACACGGTGCCAAATGACTTGTTCAAACAGACTACTTCACCTCATCAAAGCACTGCCTTCATATCCACTGGGCAGGCATGTCCAAATAAGCTGTGAAAATATTTATAGCCTCTCACTGACTATCCTCTCATTAGCGAGCACTTTTCTCCTCATGCTGCCAGTTGCCAAAAAAGCGGAGAGTGAAATTTATTTTGAATATTCAAAAGGAGATAATCAGCTTGTGTGCCAGCAGTGTGCGGCTATGTTAGGCATGTGCATGCCATGGCAGCTAATTGTGCATGTCTCTCACGGTTCCCATCAATGTTACCTGAGACATTTTTCTCTCATCCGAAAGTGGGCCGTATGTTACGGCAAGGCTAATCAGGATTATGTGTGTGAGGAGATGGCATGTTTTTATTACATCCACATGTCATATGTTGCACAATATATTTGATCTTTGAATATGCAGTATGTCATATGCAGTATTTTCTTGTAAGAAAGCTTATAAATATTTGTTCAGACTATACTGAATGAAAATTAGGGCTGTCAAACGATTATCAATTGCATCCAAAATAAAAATTTGGGTTTACATAATATATGTGTGTGTACTGTGTAAAATTATTATGTATATTTGAATACACACACATACATGTATATATTTAAAAAATATTTGCATGTATATACTGTATAAATATGTATATAATTTATATTATATACATATATATTTCCAAAATATAATATTATACGCTATATAAGATAAGATAAAAAAAAAAGGTGCATTCATTTGATTAAAACTGATAAACATTTTATATTGTTGCGAAAAATTTCTATTACAAATAAATGCTGTTCTTTTTAACTTTCTATTCATCAAAGAATCCTGAGAAAATTGCATCATGGTTTTCACAAAAAATATTGAGCAGCATAACTGTTTTCAACATTTATAATAATAAGAAATTTTTCTTGAGCATCAAATCAGCATATTATAATAATTTCTGAAGGATCATATGACAATGTGAAGACTGGAGGAATGATGCTGAAAATAAATTACATTTTAAAATATACGCAAATTGATTTTTTTTTTTAAATTGCAATAATATTTCACAATTTGATTTTTTGATCAAATAAATGAAGCATTGGTAAGCACTTCTTTGAAGAACAATAAAAAAAAATCTTACTGACCCCAAACTTTTGAGCGGTAGTGTATGTATATATTAACTTTAATTGCTTTTTAAAAATGACTTCATTTTTTCTTAATTAAGTGACAAATGCCTTTATGTCAATATATCAAATGAGACCTGTCAGCAATGGGTATGCATCAATAAATTCTTTACATTCACTATGTCACTGTCAGAGTTAATATCTGAAGTTGCAGGAGTACACTCAATGACTTTTGTTGCCGATATGCCCTCGCTGTCAAATAGACAAACCAAAAAAAGACTGTAGTGGATTGTGCTGATGGTTAGTAGTGACCAGATCAAAGTCAACTCATAGGCAGAGGGCTATTTGTTTAGCACCATTTAGTTTCAGGTTATATTTTGGAGGGGTTGTGGCTGCTTGTGTACCAGGTGGTGGACGTTCAGCGTCGCTGGGGGACGAAGCTCTGGAGGAAGACATTGACAGTGGACATTGATAGACACAGATAAGGGCTCGGAGGGACAGTGCTTTACCGAACACCGGACCCTGACCTTCCCTTTCCAACAAAAGAAAGTGCTGTTTCCAGTGGGATTCAATCAAATGTGTGTCCTGACAATGCAGACGCCACAGGGTTTGTACCAGCAATGCAGACGTGCTCAAAGTGTTGCAGGAGTCACGGCCTTGACAGATTATCTGATCTAATGCTGTGCTATGGAAAAAATTAGCACTGACAGGCTAATGAACACTGTGACATCTCCATGGAATTATAAAAGTTATATATTTTCTTCATATTTGTGAAACACTGATGTAAAATGAATGAAATGAATTCTCATTTGTAAGTCACTTTGAATAAATCTGTCTGCTAAATGAATACATGCAAATGGTGCCTTATTGCTTTAGATTCTAGAGCTGTTTGTTTTTAAAAGTAGTTATTTATAAATGCTTTTTAAAAATTCGCAAAAACCTAACCTTACATTGAAGTAAAAGAATGGAAAGTCGGGGGAAAATCACATTATGAAATAAATGTTTTTCTCCAAAACACGCTGGCCATGATTATTGGCAATCCCTAGAATTTTTTTTAAATATTTCTTAAGTATATTCCCATTAATATTTACATTTTTAGCACACCAGGGTGACTAGGAACATGAAATTGTCCAGCTATGATGTCTTGTTTCACAGAAGTTTAAATATGAGGGAACACAAAGGCCAAATTCCCTTAATCATTCATCAGAATGAGTAAAACCAAAGAATATAGTTAAGCTAAAGCATTAAAAATCCCCATTTCCACCATCAGGGCAATAATTAAGAAGTTCAACTAAAGATGTTATGAATCTGCCTGAAAGAGGACATGTGTCTATATTGTCTTAATGCACGGCGAGGAGGAAAGTTTGAGTGGCCAAAGACTCTCCAAAGATCACAGATGGAGAATCGCAGAGATTAGTTGAGTCTTGGGGTCAGAAAGCCTAAAAAAAAAAAAAAATCATTCAAACAACCTACATCACCACATGTTGTTTGGGAAATTTTTTTTTATCTTATAATGGGCTGTGGTTGGATCTTCCATCAGGACAACGGTCCAAAACAAACATCAAAATCAACACACAAATGTGTCACTGAGCACAAAATGAAGCTTCTGCCATGACCATCCCAGTCCCCTGACCTGAACCCTATAGAAAATGATTGGGGTGAACTGAAAAGAAGAAGCACCAACATGAAGCTGGGAATCTGAAGGATCTGGAGAGATTCTGTATGGAGGAATGGTCTCTGATCTCTGGTCAGGTGTTCTCCAAACTCATCAGGCATTATAGGAGAAGAATCAGAGCTGTTATCTTGGCAAAAGGTATTTAATACAAGGGTGCCAATAATTGTGGCCAACGTGTTTTGGAGAAAAGCATTTTTTTCATAATGTGATTTACCCCCCACTTTCAATTATTTTACTTAAATAAAAGGTTAGATTTTTGTGAATTTTTTTAAATAAAAGATAAAAAGGATAACCGATGCAGATTTATTTTTACAGCCATATTTGTCATATTTACCAGGGGTGCCAATAATTCTGCCACAACTGTATACAAAGCATTTTTAAAAGCACATATAAATAACTTGCTGTTCAAGAAACATTTATTTTAGAGCTTTTTTTTTTTTTTTTTTTTAGTAGTAATTTATATATGCTTTAAAAAAAGAATAGTAATAATAATAAATATAATAAAATATATAAATTAAATTATTTTTAGCCAATTTACAACATTTTTTTTTTTACAACAATTTTCATTTAGTTTACTTGATGTACTAAACTAAAATTACAACTGAAATAAAAATGAATAAAACCTATATAGGCATATTTACACATAACATGACAAAAACACAACAAAACTATAACTTTAAAATGAAACTGAAACTAAAATGTACTAAAATTTCTATGAAAATAAAAAATATAATTGCATCTCAATGATACTAAAATAACACTTTTTTGGGCTTATATCTATATTTTATTACATCAAATGAGACCTGTCAGCAATTTATTGCTTTTATACTGTAATAATTCACGATTGTACGTCTAACACAAGATTGCTTACAGACAACCTCTAAAATTGAGGGCCGTAGTTCATCTTGTGGATGAAACAGTAGGACTAGCTGAAGTTATTTGAAAAACACAAAAAAATAGGACACAAGTACCAGTTGTGGACTGGCATCACGCCACAAAGTCATTTGGCGTTCCCTTGAAGCACCTCTGAAACCGAGTTTCAAAATGGCATCTGGCTACCCTCAGTTTGTTCCACTTCTCCTGCTGATCTCTGGAGAGAAGGAGGCAGATCTGCTGACTCCACAATCATGGGTCGACCAACAAAGGCAGCACTGAGACTCTGCTGCCTGGATCCTGCAGTGGCGGGCTTGGCAGGCCACAGAGATAATGAGCTCCAGACCAGGGAGAGTGCAGCATTATCACCCTGGAATTTAGTAGTCGGGTCGGGCGGGGAGGGATTGAGCCCAGTCTGACCCAGCTCGGCTGTGGGAGGCCTGGGCATGTCACGCACTACCGGCTCAGAGTTTCTGGAACTTTTACCATACAAGCCCAGAATCTTCCCTGCTGTCATGTATGGAGGTCACATCCCAAGAGAACACTTTCACATTTGCTTAAGTGCGAGAAAGTAAATGCCGCACTGCATGATTTGATTATTTATTGTCTTGAGAAAATTGCTAATGATCGCTTCTGAACATGCACCGCAATTAAGGATTTCTGCCTGGACTGAATTCAGAGAGATGTTTATTGTTGAGTGTGCCGCGTGGAATGCCTCACAAGCGGGAATCAAGAACCTGGTCATTACGCATGCTGCTGGTGGTTTGGTGTATGTGTCATGGGTGGCATGTTGGGAAATAAACTAATCATGTATTTGCATCTGTTAGTATCAGAAGAAGAAAGTCTACTACTTTGTCTATTTTTACTACATTAGTGTTAGATAAAACATCTCTCAATCTCTACCTCTCACATGATAAAATGTGTTAAATTTTTTAAAGGCAAGCTAACAAGATTTCGTTTTTTTCGTTTTTTCTTCCTTATTGTGATATGTGTCTGAGTGAAATGAACACGTCATCAAAGATTATAAGGGCACATGAAAAAATAATAATAATGATACAATTAATAATAAAATTAATAATAATTTTGCTTTCATGGTTACTACATTAGTGTCAGATAGGCCCACCACCAATGGGCCCACCAATGCAATAAAACATTATAAACTAAAACTGCATTTAAAAGTTAGTAAAATCCAACAAAACCTCTACCTGGGAATGTCCTCAGAGAAAAAAGTGGATCATAAAAAATTGAAATAATGTTTGTTTGGTGGTTCTCTTAAGGATAGGCTATATTTAATAACTATTAGCTTTATTTATGAACAAATATGTACATTCCTATTTAGAAAGCCAGGTAAACAGGTATGGCAGCAATACATTTCCTGTATGTTTCTTGTCATGCTTGAGGCTTTTTCACTTAATCAAGAATCAGTTAAAAAGTGAATGGATCAATTAAGCAATTTATATGGCTAATCTTTGGCAGTCCCAGCATTTAGATGTAGCCAACAAAGTGATTGCAAACATTGTTAATGCATCCAAAAAAGCTAAAGAGGGTTGTTCTGCCGCTCCTCCCGAATGATTTAGAATAATTTTAGACTAATTCTGGAAATGGAAACAAGTCTCTTCTCCAGCTAGTGCTGGCAGTCTGCATGAAAGCACTCCGCCACCAACTTTCTTCCAATATTTCCCCATTTGAATCAGCTAAATGGCTATTAGCTGTGCCCCATGCCAATGTTCTCACCCTAATCACAATGAAGGTGGTAGCTTGGATGAGTTTATTGTGACATCTGTGTGTGTGTGTGTATGCATGGGATATGTGTTTGATGTATAGTGCTGACGGAACTAGATGAGCGCAAAAATTATAAAGTAATATATAAATAATAAAGTTTGGGGTGTTTGGGGGTCGGTCCATTTTTTTAAATGTTTCTTTTGCTCAACAAGGCTGCATTTATTTGTTAAAATAAATACAGTAAAAGCAGCAATATTGTGAAATATTATTACATTTAAAATAACTGTAATTTTCTATTATAATATATTTTAAAATGTAATTTATTCCTGTAATGGCAAAGCTAAATTACTCCAGTCTTCAGTTTCACATGATTCTTCAGAAATCATTCTAATACAATGATTTGGTGCTCAAGAAACATTTCTTATTATTATCAATGTTGAAAACAGCTGTGCTGCTTTTTTCAAGATTCCTTGATGAATAGAAATGGGGAAAAACATGATGAAATTTATTATCCATTTCTTTCATGTCACTTTTGATCTATTTAATGCATCCTTGCTGAATAAAAGTGTGATTAAAAGAAAAATCTTTTAAAGGGGTGGTTGATTATGATTTCACTTTTTAAACTTTAGTTAGTGTGTAATGTTGCTGTTTGAGCATAAACAACATCTGCAAAGTTACGATGCTCAAAGTTCAAAGCAAAGGGAGATATTTTCTTTTAAAGAAATTGCTTTTTGGACTACAACAGGCTGGTCAACCCTCTACAATGCGAGTAAATCACTCGCATTTGCGAGTAAATCTTCACTCTGGGCGACTAAACAATATCTATGATTAGCCATTGGCTAATAAATGCTAAGATTTTACTCGCCTGTGGTTTAGAGGCTAAGAATAAGTTTTGCATAGATATATTTTCACTCGCTGAACACTCTGAGAAACAGTTTTGCTCTCCATCAAGCTATTCCAATTCAGCTCAATGGATGCGTGCGCACCTGTATTTGACGTTCCGTAAACTCTAGTGTGAAGGCGCACAAATCGCCATCGCTTTGAGGGACCGCTGTTTCTCAAACACAAACACGCGCACACACGCAAAGAGAGAGAGTCTTACATACCACGCAGAATCGACGCGCTACATGTAAACCATATTCTTTGTTGTATTTTCCTGTCAAAACAACGGAGTTCATTTGGAATTATTCAGCTTTTAAAAAGACATTTCTTAAATATATGTGTGTGTTTATATACACTGATATAAATAAAACAGCAGAGGTGGGGGACTCGAGTCACATGACTTGACTCAAGTCAGACTTAAGTCGCACATTTAGGACTTGAGACTTGCTTGACAAATATTAATAAAAGACTTGACTTGACTTTCACTTGATATTCATGACTTGAGACTTGACTCGGACGAGTTAAATGACTCGAAATAACTTGTTTTTGTTTAATAAATATCCGTTTTTGAACGCACCGCAACCAAACTACGTGACACAGCAGGCAAGCAGAGAGAGCTAACCTAAGAGCAATGACAGTCGTGAGTGACCGAACATGGAGGGAGCTACGCCAAGTTTCCATGGTAATCAGTCAATCACGGATCACGGCATGCCCATGCTCGCACCCGCGCTCAGTGTTGCCAGATTGGGCGGGTTCCGGGCCGCACTGTATCCATCATTTTCATATGTAGAGGTTGCAATGATGAGTTCAAAATTGCAAAAAAAAACAACAACTCTTCACTACGAAAACGTCAAGCACTGTAAGTTGAAATGTGTATCCGAATTGTGTTGCACAAGGTTGGATAACTGCATATTTCTCTTGTTGAATAATTAACCAGTTTTGCTGAAGACGCCTACTGTGAGCGTTTTGACAGCGTAGCGTTTTTGCGTGTGTGTGTGTTATACGGAATATCCGCGTAAGTGTTACTATTATCTCAGTTCACAGATTGTTTCTATATTAAAATGTCGACACAATGTAAAGCATTTACTCTGACTCTTGTTTTCAATCATTTTGCTGTTTTTATAGCCTGGAAGCCAGCCGAATTTAGCCCCGCCCACAACATTTGAGTTCGGGAAATTCGGTCTGGACTTGATCCGTTGTGGAGTAACTATACAAAACAGGAGCTGATCGGACCAATCAAATTGTCAGGGCGGGCTTTATATGATGATGGACAGATGATCAACAGTAACGTAAGCGTCCACGTCACCAAACAGCGATTGGGTTGAATTCATTCTAATCCTAAACGGAAAACTTGTTAGTATATGCATTCACCTTTACTATTTCTCTAAAAAATGATGATCGTGTTGGTAAGAACTCCGTGTATCCTTAAATTATTTTACAACACCGGCAAAGATCGTTTACACTCATCTTCTTCTTCTACTTCTTCCAGCGCGCGTGCAGTTCAGTTCTGTTGACAACTATGCGTCGCTCCGTTGCTCTGATTGGTTGTAGGTCTATCCAATTGAGGTCTTTCCTGGCTCGGTTGAAACACGCCCCATAATCACAGCCCAATGGAGCAGTATTAGACTCATATTCTGACTAGAATTGAGTATGACGACGTCAGGCTACTGTTTTTATGCTCGTTGTCAACTGTTGACAACTCAAAATGTGGCGGTTGGTCAGTGTTGTATTTGTGATTGGACGGCTGGGTTAAAGTCACTCCACCATTTCTGTGCGTGTTCTGCACTGGAGCTGATTTTTGACAAATTATGTAACAAAAAGTAATTTTTATATACAATGATTGAAATTATACAAATAAAAAATGCTGAAATCCTGCCAACACTGCACAAATGTAAAACATGATTAAGTGAGTAATATTACATTTTGTCTTTTTTTTTTTTTTTCATTTCAGCAAACTTTATTTGGGGTCAAAAAGACCCAGATAGCTTACATTCATAGCATTTTAAGCCAATTGAGCAAAACAAATATATAATTAAAAATAAAATTAGACACAGGTCAGAAAAAACTGGTATAACACTTGACATTCTGCCCCCCTCACGTTTGAAATGATGGCTAAGCCCCTGTTTGGACATGTTAATCCAAAGCACTCGAATATTATTGAAGAAATATAAAAAGCCTTTATTTCATCATGGCTTTAATATTTTAAAAACAGGTGACAAGTAGTGGACACATACGCATTGCGGCTAATGAGCCTTCATCAGGGTCTGAGTTCTCTTAAGTTAATTAGACATATATCAATCACCTGGCCACGCTGTACAGGACAAGCAGGAGAGAGAACGTTCAAATAATACAAACATATCTCACCTAATATATTGGCCTAATTTCAGTTACATTTTAGGCTATTTAGTTTAATTTTAAATTTTTAGATTTGTATTGTATTAACAACTCAGCTGTATGTGGACCCCTTTTGAGTAGAAATGCATATTGCAATTTTTGTTGCAAATAAAACTCCCATAGTCCATAACTACTGTAGTTTTAGCTTATTTTAATATATAAATTCAGTTCAATCATCAAGCATTTGTATGATTTGCCAGTGACTTGCTTGACCCAAGCTACGACTTGACTTGACTTGCTTGATTCTCACAAAAATTGACTTGGACTTGCTTGAGACTTGAAGGTTAAGACTTGAGACTTGCTTGTGACTTGAACATGTGTGACTTACTCCCACCTCTGTAAAACAGTATATCAGTCTGGCGAGTAAACAAAAAAATGTACTAGCCAATGGCGATTATATTGCCAAGGTGTGCTTAGAGGGTTGCTGGTAGGGATTACACAAGCTTCCTCCCGGGAATCCCGTGACATCACTAACCCTGAAATACTACTACCTAAATCCTGCCCCCTGAACACACAACAAAGGGGGTGAGATTATCATGACAGAATATGCTAATCAATGACTTGAAGATAGTTAACTCCACATCAACTACATAAATTAATCAACTAACCATTCAGGAACGTCCTGTTGCATTCTACACGTTGTCACTTCTTCTTGAGTCTCTCCATCATTGTCCAACTCTGGTTTGACATAAAAAGCTGAACAGTTTCATTGCCTGTCTGCATGAGGATATCAGAGCTGCTAACTAAAGTTCTTGAAGCTCCGTCCCATGAGCAGCAGCTCATTTGCATTTAAAGAGACACACAAAAACGGTACTTTTTTGCTCACCCTCAAAAAGTGACAATTTCAACATGCTGTAAAAAATGATCTGTGAGGTATTTTGAGCTAAAACTTCACATACACACTCTGGGGACATCAGAGACTTATTTTACATCTTGTAAAAAGGAGCAGTCAACCACCCCTTTAAAACTTTTGAGTGGTAGTGTATATTGTGTGGTATATATTAAAATAATGAATTATTAATTAGGCTGCGACCGAATGATGAAAGAATTTTCAGCGAAATATCTTTTTTTTTCATTGCTCCTTTAACTTCTCTTTTTGTCCCAATAACTGCCAATTTCAATCTGCTCTTTATAGGTTTTAATACTCTTTTAATAATCAGTTAAGTCAACGGCATGACATAGTGCTCTCAGCCAGCTTGAGTTAGCGTGTTTATGATTTGTTTCTATTGAGACTGATGAAGGTAATGGCCACTTCCTCAGTCATTCCAGCCTAACATGGTGCAGGGCCACAGGCCCAGTCCTGCCTCTCCAGGGACCGGCCCGCTCAAGAGCAGCTGAAGTGTGGCCAGGGTCCAGAGCCACCCTCCTGCCAGAAGACATTTAACAAGCTGGCAGTAAAAAAAAAAAAAAAAAAAGAAAAAGAAAAAAAAAAAAGTAAGAGGCCTGTTGAGCATGTGGGCAAACATAAAAAGCAGTGGATTTAAAAGTTAATTTTTCCAGACGCTATTATAGCTCCTTCATATTAAAACCTTGTGCCAGTGAAGGTTTCCTACTCTTTTGTGATTGTGCATGCTTGTGTGTGTTATTTGTGTATATTCGTGTGTGTGTGCAAGCGAATGTACGAACACTTTATGGGATGCAGAGCCACTCTCCTCTGTGGTTAATTATGGTTTCTTGTTTGCCCAGTCATTTTGTCACTTCCTTGCCATTTCAAAGTGATAACGGCCATAAATGCCTTTCCAAACTCTTTACAGCAGCAGAGACCTCAGCATGGAAATATGGCCCCTGTTTAAAGATAAGGAGGAAAATTACTAAATGAACACATGGCGCTTTGTGATGAAGACTTCCTCTCCACCAAAAATGTACAAGTACTGCAAGTGAGGGACATCTCTGGTTACAAAAACGAGCGATTATACTGTTAAGTCATCATTTCTCATTTAGCGATAGAGGTGCCTTATATTAGCTTTGACAGAAGAATGGCTGGTTTTTGTTTTATTTTTTGAACAGAGGAGGGTAAGTACGTACTTGTGCTACTGTATGTGCTAACTAGTGATAAACTGAAAAAAGGGTGGCCGATGGCTGATATAAAGCCAATACATCACAATTAATTTGAAAATAAATCAATATGAAAAAAATTATTTGAACTTGATAAAAAATATGTAAAATAAACATTTATACTTTAGATAGAAACTTCTTGATTCTGTATCACAAAGAAACAAAATAAAAGGAAATAAACACTAATCATCACTTAATTATAGTAATTTCAATCATTTATTAAACAGAACTGTTAAGGATTAATGATGGGAGCTCCTGTTTGTCTGCATTTTTCAGCATTGTCCAAATAAAAGTCCCACTTACGACACTTATCAGCCAAATAGAACAACGTATGGACCGATGTTGATAACTGATAAAAACTGCCAAATATGAGCTGATATATTAGCCTTGACAATGTTTTGGTCAACCGCTAATCCTAACCCAATAAGCTTATAACTTAGTACAGTTCAATAAGATAACTATTTAAAAAATAATCGCCAACACCTCAAGCCACTTAATAAAAAACAAAATGGCAACAAATAACACAATGCAAACCAGTTACAACAATAAATGTCTTCTTTTTTTTTTTTTTTGGACAACTGACATCAACAACTGACATCATAATATGCAAAATCTGCAAATACGACCAACTAAGAATACCCATGTAAAACCACTTTTAAAGTCCTAGTGAGAAATCAGATTCTGATTTGAGCCCAGCTGCAAAGCATGTTGGCTTACTATCAGTGCCATAATAAAACTAAATATTGCACTGTAAAACAAAATGATTAAAATGCTCCACACAGGCTTAAATGACTCTGTAGCACCACTAATTGTGGTGGAAGTGAATTACATTCTTCTTTATCCATAAGCCTTTTTCAGAGGAAAATCTCCAATTCAAAGGCCTAATCTACATGACCTCTGACCCTTCTCATCTGCTGGGGCCCCAGAATAACCAGCCACGACAGAGGTTACAATCAAAGTAAGGTAGTTAAACTTATAATGTCCACAGCTAAGATAATTATCAGTCCGCACAGATAAGATGCCTGAGGAGATTTTAAGCGTGAATATTTTATGCCATCCGATTAGCCTGGGCCATAACAGTGTTAAAAATGTTTAAACATGACCTCATGATTATGAGCTTGAATATGCGCACAGAATCTTTATCACAAGAGCTTGATGTCAGGGTTTTTAACTAAAACATACCAGGCACATGAACTAACTTACTGTACATACAGGACCACAGATCAAGTAGATTTGCCTTTTTCATTGTTTCCTATGGGAGCTACCATGACACTGGCAACTAGCAGAATTAGAAAAATTGCAAATTCATGCGCATCTTCCCCAACAAAATCATTACAAACACTAACAAGTGCTTGTAAAGGCATGTCTCAACAGGTAATAATTTGCTATCAATAAAAGGTCCAACAAATACATTTAGATGTGTTGCTATGTGTCATGAGTAAGTAATTGAGTAAGCTTACACTATCTAGAGCATCTCAATTATAATAAACCCATCTAACATATCTACACATATATGCCACAACTGTTTGAGGCTGTCTGGACACATTGAGGTAGACATGTAATCAGGCACATTTGTTTTTCTGAGCGTGTGAATGATGATGCCGTATTGAAGTGTCCACTGTAGCGCATTGCATTACAAAACTCTGTTTGCTTTCACTACCTGTTTCATCTTAGAACGGGCCTTTAGAATAGAAATCACCTACCAGGGTTACAGGTGCTTGTGCCATTGAAGATGCTCAGAGTGACAAACTCCCGACTTCTAAGATCATCTTAATGGCGTAATTTTATTTGCGTTATTAATGTTAACATGTTAACGTTGACAGCCCTAATTTTAACATAAAATTTTTTACATCACCTATACATCATATATATATATATATATATATATATATATATTTGACGTGTCAGTGGCCCGTGGGCGGGACGTTGGATCTCGATGGGGTTAAATAAATAATACTAAAATAACTGATGCTTGAGCATGCTTTCGCTACAGGTTTCTCTTCAGCATACTACCTGTAAAGCATGAACCCAGATCCTGTCGACTCAAAACTCCCGCAGAGATTGTGTTGCGTTTCATTCCTGCATGCATAATTAATTTCCTGCAAAGTTGACTTTGACCCTGAAGACCTCTCTGACAACTCGTGCTCTCACCTTTAGCACAGCGTATCTTCTGACAACTTCCTGTTGTCTGACAAAAATGGAACAAGTCAATCATGCTGGAATCGGAGGTGCAAGCGTGGACAGCGACTCCGCAAAAGCAGAGAATAAAACGTTGGATTTGAGCAGTTTGAGGAGCAGAGATCCTGTAAACAGCGAATGCTGTCTCACAGCAACCAGCCCATGTGTTAGCACCTTGTTGGGTTGACTGCAGCCTGGCAGACGGGGCTTGTTTTTACAGGGATCAGCACCAAAAGATCCAGGGTGCTTATTTTAACACCTGCCCTGGAGCTCTGTCTGTGCTCAGCCCACTCCCCGTCCACCAAAGCACTCCCCCCCCTTCGAGTGGCCCTCTCTCAGCCTGGGCCCCATGCCAGAGACCTCAGAGGTCTGTTCTTGCCATGACAGGCCCACGCAAACCCAACTTCAGTCTCACAGAGAGCCACAATCATCTGATCCCTCAGCAAAACGAATGCCACACAACATAAATCTTCCCCTTATTAAATAAAGAAGCCATAGAGATAGTTTTCTTTAATGATTGATCTTTCTGAACTGCACTAAAACACCTTCTTTGTTGATTTACTTCCTGTTGAAACAGACAGCCAATAGGCTATTAGGCTCATTAGCTGCTTTTCCACTGTCGGGCGAGTGCGAGCCAGGGCTTTCAACAGGCCGGTCTGGGGTAATAGCTTCGGACCTGTAGCACCAAGCCCAAAATCATGCTGCGTTTCTACCGTCGGGATAGAACCTCCACAGTGCTTCACTAAAACCTGCTGTAACAACGTCACACAAACCCATCATTTCACCAAAAAATTGAAGTTTTATCAGAAAAATAATCAAAAAGAAATCACTGGCAAATAGCGAGATCACAAAACGAACATGATAAAAAGTGGCAGTATTTTGGCATTTTTTGTTGTTTACTTGAAGAGTTAAAAACCCAAGCATCACTTTTACCACAGTTTTACAATAATAAGTAATACATTGATCACAATGAATTAATTTGTGTCAAGATTGCACATTACTCCCAGAGAAATAAAGAGGTATTTACCGTTATTTCACAAAAGAAAGAGAACACACGCACTTTATTTGCAGTCACAGGACAGTATGTTTACATAGAAAGAATGATCATTTCTACAAATTTTAAACCAAAAATACAACCTGAGCAGCTTTAGCACTTTCTTCAGTGACAGTCCCAATACAGAAGAAACAGAAGAAGCTCCCCAAAAAAACAGAGTTGCTTTATTTTATGACATACAACAAGATGTATACTGACAGATAAAATAAATACACGATTGTGATATGATTTGTTCTGATTTCTTCAAGCAGTCATATTTACTATGTTTACTATAGTAATGGTTAGTGCGCATAGTCTTTTGCATCTCATATAAATATTTCTTATACTCGGTTATCAGAATCCACATCGGATCAAAAACAGAAGTTATTTCAAACACTTGCTGTTGTCTGAAAGTGAGTTTTGAGCTAAAATGATTAGTTCACTTCAAAATGAAAATTTCCTGATAATTTACTCACCCCCATGCCATCCAAGATGTTCATGTCTTTCTTTCTTCAGTGGAAAATAAATTAAGTTTTTTGAGGAAAACATTTCAGTATTTTTCTCCATATAATGGACTTCAATGTCAACCAAAAGGTTAAAGGTCCAAATCAATGCATTTTTTTAAAGGGCTTTGAAGGGCTTCAAAGGGCTCTGCATGATCCCAGCTGAGGAATAGGGTCTTATCTAGCGAAACCAGTAGTCATTTTCTAAAAAAAAAAAAAAAATGTATATACTTTTTAACCTAAATTGCTCATCTTGCGCTGCTCTGCGACACACCGTGGATTGCGCAATCACATCGGAAAGGTCACGCTACACGTAGGCAGAAGTACCGCCCCCCTGTTTACAAAGCGCTCGTGCGAAGACTAATACAGACATCCTTTAGCAAAAAAAGGTTAAACAACGTTCACGTTCACTTGGGGCGGTACTTCCGCTTACGTCTAGCGTGACCTTTCCGATGTGATTGCGCAATCCACGGTGTGTCGCAGAGCAGCGCAAGATGAGCAATTTAGGTTAAAAAGTATATACATTTTTTTTTTCTTGAAAATGACCGATGGTTTTGCTAGATAAGTATTCCTCAGCTGGGATCATGCAGAGCCCTTTGAAGCCCTTCGAAGCCCTTTGAAACTGCATTGACCTTCAACCCGTTGGTTGCAATTGAAGTACATTATGTGAAGAAAAATCCTGGAATGTTTTCCTCAAAAACTTAATTTCTTTTCGACTGAAGAAAGAAAGATACGAACATCTTGGATGAGATGGGGGTGAGTAAATTATCAGGAAATTTTCATTTTAAAGTGAACTAATCCTTTAATGCTGATGTTATCTGGTATATGAAGTTATCCATGGCACTGCTTTCTCCAAACTCAGATAAACTCTGCCTTTGTTCGTAACCACTCCTCAAGCTGAGCTTGGACCAAGTTTTGGACCAAGGATTCGGTGGGCCAAAAAAGTGGCCCGAGGAAGTGACAGTGGAAACACCGCTGGCATGCACTAGCATGCCCGATTTAGGCCCAACAGTGGAAACGTGCCTATTGAAAAGACCAAGGGGTCAGTGGTTTGCCTACTAGTAGATACCATAACATGGCCATTCAAAGTTACCCACAATTTTGTTGTAGTGCTGCTGGTTATCCAGCATGCTTTGTGCATTCTGACCAGATTTGGTGCATTCCAACCAGATTTTAATCCAAAAACTTTTGATTGTGAACTTATGTGAAACAGGTTTGCAGGTATGTTCTTTGTTAGTTAAAGGTTAAGAATTGTGTGTAATATTTGCTGTTGCGTATTTGCGTTACCAGTGTTGAGATATCTAGTCCCAGAAATAACCACAACAGTTCTAACTTCAACAGTCTCATTTAGTACAAAAATCATTTTCCACCTCTACCTGTAGGTTTGTTTCATTCATTTCTGGACATAATTAATGGCTGGCCAGGTCTAAATATGTTTTTTGGCTCATTTGGTGCATCAACTCAGAACTAAAGTTTGATTTAGTATGATTCTGTGAACCAGCTCGACCAGTTTCCAGCTTAAAAGAATGATTCGTCTTTAAAGAATGAATCGAATATTGCTATTGTATGTACATGTGGCTGTTATCATTTTGCTTATATATTTATAGCCTATACATAAAAAGAAAAAGAAAAAAACTTTGCTAATACTATAAATAATGTAGAGTAGCTGATTAAGAATCAAAGTTCTTTTTTTGAACCATTAATTTGAAAAACATTAGGTTCATTCACTTTGGGAATCAGGTTACCCTGGTCATAATGTATGTGGCTATATGTCTTTGACACACCAAAAAGAACTGGTTCATAAGAGTCATTTATTTGTGAATCAGACTACTGGTATGTTTTTTTTTAATAAGGCCTTCAAGGACAACTTAATAGAGAGACATTTTTGCCATTATTTTGCAGTACAAAGTACTGTTTTTAAACAAGTTTTTATTGCATCACATTCAGTATAGACTGCAAACTAATTACAAATAAGTACGCTGTACAAATACACTCTCACAGCTACTGAAAAAATGTTGTTACTAAAAGCAAGTTTTGTAAGCATTTAGGAGTACAGTAGATGGCATGTAAGCTGACACACATAGACCAAAGGCCACAAAACTCTAGTTTTAATTTCATAAAGGGTTTCCCATGGGAGACCATTAAGAGTGACAGTGCACCATGAAGGAATGATGAATTATGAACAGTCACAACGTGTGTGTGTGTGTGTGTGTATGTGTGTGTGTGTGTGTGTGTGTGTGTGTGGTCAGCATGCTCTTTCTCCTCTCTGGTCCACTGGTCTGATGTATCCCCTAGGCCCAGATGCTCTCAGCAGGAAGGGACTGTCCATCCTGCGAAACTGCACTGATCTGACAAACCTGGGCAGATGTGCCAAGTGCCTCCTGCTTAAGGGTCACGTCCCCCTTTAAGCGATGGCCACAGATGGCCCATATTTCACTGCTAGCCTTCCTCTGTTCACTAAGGTTAGGTCTCTCTCCTGAGTGGAGTTATATGTGACCTCTCAAGAGAACGAGGAACTGGGGACTTCGTTTAGCCAATGGGGAGACGACTGCCGCCACAGCCATGCATAGCAAAATCTTTCCCTTTTTTTTCTCCCCTGAAGATCAGTCTTCTAAATTATGTGAAGTGCTGACTTTAATTTGTCCTGAGGAAAATAAAACTCCAAATAAATCAGATTTTGCAACAGTGTGAAATTTAGGCCAAGAGAAAATTAATCAGTTTTTTGAGTCTGACATCAGATACAAAATCTCAAGTGTCATGAGCTGTTCTCAAAGATTTTTTTCCTCGCGTTTTATCTGTTTTATGTTCACGATGAGCACATCTTACATTCCGTTTCACTCTGTTTATCCATCCATCCATCCATTTTCAATATAAGTGCTGTTACATAAGGCTTTAAGATGTAAAAAAAAGTGGGGAAAATGCGTGTGGTGTATTAAAATGTGAAGTTTTCTGTAAAACCACATCAAAGTATGGGCTGAAGTGATTTAAGGGGAATTACAATTCACGCTGTATGTCAATTCAAAATAGCAAACACAATATCACCCTCTGAAACACTGACCTCAAAACAAAGTTCCCTCAGGGATTCGCTGAAGATGCATTACCAAGCCCCAATTGTAAATAAGTTTTTAATGGACATTTATTGCTCTGCTACGCTCTTCTTGAACTACACCCATTTTCCCAACGTTGATAAATTCTGATGTTTGTCTCGCTCCTCTGAAATTTTGCAAGCTAAACGTAAAGAGAATCCAGATAGTATTTTGTAAGCAAATATTTTTGAACAAATGACGCTCCACATGTCATCTGTATATTTACGATGACTCAAAGACATGGGTGTGTGGGTCTAATTAAAAATGTGAGCGGGGTTAGCAGCCTGCTGCTTTCCTCCAAGTCTCTTGTTGCCAGCTCTTGGCAGCTCTGCTGTCAGGGAGCCAGCTGTTTAGTCCTGCCCTGAATTATTGCCAGCCCGCAGTGCATTGTGGGACATCTGGTCCGAGCCATGCTTTTGTCATCTTTTGTCAAAACAACGCTTAAGTTCTTAAGTCAGGACATTACAAGAAAGTGCTTCCATTTTATGAGATATTTCTAATTATGGAGATCATGGAATGCACACCCCTTCAGAATTTCGGAGCACTTTTGAGGAGTATACACAGATTATGAAAGCTAACGAACTAGGGAATTTCATACATTATTGCATGTGGGTCGTTTATTCATATCCAGAAATGCAAGTAAATGGTGTGTGTGTGTTAACGTCCTTTTAAGTCAAAGAAAGAAAGAAGATCAAGAGAAAGACAACTTATATTTAAATGAAAGGCAATTAAACATTATTTTCCCTCAAAGAGAAACCGCTATATATTCAACAGTTTTCAACAGAAGTATGGTTAATCATTAGTTTTGGATGCAGACTGGGCTTCTTAGGGTAAATGTTTACATGACAACAATGTACTAAAAACAGAAAAGCTTTTCCTTTACATTTTTTTTTGCATACAGACGACACCACTGTCAAAACTATCTTCGTTCACATGAATGCATGCCAAGCCAGTAGTTGGCGATGTGACTTTGTAAAGAAAAACGACATGCCTATAGACTGAGCACATAACACATGACGTCACCGCTTTCACAAATTCACGTTTTTGTATTTTACAACAATGGTATCATTTTCAAAAACTTTGAAACCCGTTTTAAAAAGTTTGCCCCCAAAATGTCGTTGTTGTGTAAATGAACGGCCAAAATGCATAAAAGTGTCATGTTTTTAGTTAAAAATGGTGTCATGTAAATGGCCCCTAAACTAGCTTAACCAGCAAGATTCGAGAAAAGGCCATGATGGTCAACCAGCTTCATTAGCGGTTTGCTGGTTTGCTGGTGTTAGTTCATATCAACTCAATTCCATTAAAAACGTCAACAGATACAACATTTGATTTTAATAATGTATTTGTAAATGTTGAAATTAACATTAACTGAGATTAATACATTCATTAGAAGTATTATTCACTGTTAGTTCATGTTAACTAATGAATTGTAATAATGGAACCTTATTGTGAAGTCTTACCTCAATCCAATCTCATGAGAAATTGCAGTATTGCAACAAGTTATGTTGTGCAAAAAATGTACTACCCAAACTCTAAACCTAACCATAAGGTTTACCCAACCATAATTGTAACAGGGAAAAAAAAAAATCCACACAACTACAACTTTGTCACTTCAAAAATTCATATAAAATATTGTAAAACGAATCCATATGAATCGAGCAATTTAGTCAGAATTTTCTGAAGAGACTGGATCACTTTTTACAGTATGAACCAATTTAATTTAGGTGTTTATTGACATATAAAACATTAATCAGCGAACATAAACAGAAGCTCAAACGTACTTGCTTGAACAACCGAGAACAAACTTTATTGGTTCTAGTGGAAGCTCAAACATGCTGCATAACACACGAGAATGAACCTCATTGTTTCTTGTGGAAGCTCAAATGTGCTGCGTAACACACGAGAATGAACCTCATTGGTTCTTGAGGAAGCTCAAATGTTCTGCGTAACAAAAAAGAATGAACCTCATTGGTTCTTGAGGAAGCTCAAACGTGCTGTGTAACATACGAGAATAAAACTCATTGGTTCTTGTGGATGTTCAAACGTGCTGCGTAACATACGAGAATGAACCTCATTGGTTCTTGAGGAAGCTCAAACGTTCTGCGTAACATACGAGAATGAACCTCATTGGTTCTTGTGGAAGCTCAAACGTGCTGCGTTACACACGAGAATAAATCTCATTGGTTCTAGTGGAAGCTCAAACGTGCTGCGTAACACACGAGAATGAACCTCATTGGTTCTAGTGGAAACTCAAACATGCTGCGTAACACACGAGAATGAACCTCATTGGTTCTTGAGGAAGCTCAAATGTGCTGCGTAACATACGAGAATGAACCTCATTGGTTCTTGAGGAAGCTCAAACGTGCTGCGTAACACATGAGAATGAACCTCATTGGTTCTTGAGGAAGCTCAAACGTGCTGTATAACATACGAGAATGAACCTCATTGGTTCTTGAGGAAGCTCAAACGTGCTGCGTAACATACGAGAATGAACCTCATTGGTTCTTGAGGAAGCTCAAACGTGCTGCGTAACATACGAGAATGAACCTCATTGGTTCTTGAGGAAGCTCAAATGTGCTGCATAACATACAAGAATTAAACTCATTGGTTCTTGAGGAAGCTCAAACGTGCTGCGTAACATACGAGAATGAAAAAAAAGTGGGGAAAAGTTTCTTGAGGAAGCTCAAACGTGCTGCATAACATACAAGAATGAACCTCATTGGTTCTTGAGGAAGCTCAAATGTGCTGCGTAACATACAAGAATGAACCTCATTGGTTCTTGAGGAAGCTCAAATGTGCTGCATAACATACAAGAATGAACCTCATTGGTTCTTGAGGAAGCTCAAATGTGCTGCGTAACATACGAGAATGAACCTCATTGGTTCTTGAGGAAGCTCAAATGTGCTGCGTAACACATGAGAATGAACCTCATTGGTTCCTGAGGAAGCTCAAATGTGCTGCGTAACAGATGGGAATGAATCTCATTGGTTCTTGAGGAAGCTCAAATGTGCCTTGAACATACGAGAATGAACCTCATTGGTTCTTGAGGAAGCTCAAATGTGCTGCGTAACATACGAGAATGAACCTCATTGGTTCTTGAGGAAGCTCAAATGTGCTGCGTAACACATGAGAATGAACCTCATTGGTTCCTGAGGAAGCTCAAATGTGCTGCGTAACAGATGGGAATGAATCTCATTGGTTCTTGAGGAAGCTCAAATGTGCCTTGAACATACGAGAATGAACCTCATTGGTTCTTGAGGAAGCTCAAATGTGCTGCGTAACACATGAGAATGAACCTCATTGGTTCTTGAGAAAGCTCAAATGTGCTGCGTAACAGATGAGAATGAATCTCTTTGGCTCTTGCAGAAGCTCAAACGATGTGTAACATACGAGAATGAACCTCATTGGTTCTTGAGGAAGCTCAAACGTGCTGCGTAACATACGAGAATGAACCTCATTGGTTCTTGAGGAAGCTCCAACGTGCTGCGTAACACACGAGAATGAACCTCATTGGTTCTTGAGGAAGCTCAAACGTGCTGCGTAACATACGAGAATGAATCTCATTGGTTCTTGAGGAAGCTCAAACGTGCTGCGTAACACACGAGAATGAACCTCATTGGTTCTTGAGGAAGCTCAAACGTGCTGCGTAACACACGAGAATGAACCTCATTGGTTCTTGAGGAAGCTCAAACGTGCTGCGTAACACATGAAAATTAACCTCATTGGTTCTTGAGGAATCTCAAAAGTGCTGCGTAACATACGAGAATGAACCTCATTGGTTCTTGAGGAAGCTCAAACGTGCTGCGTAACATTCAAGAATGAACCTCATTGGTTCTTGAGGAAGCTCAAACGTGCTGCGTAACATACGAGAATGAACCTCATTGGTTCTTGAGGAAGCTCAAATGTGCTGCGTAACACATGAGAATGAACCTCATTGGTTCTTGAGGAAGCTCAAACGTGCTGCGTAACATACGAGAATGAACCTTATTGGTTCTTGAGGAAGCTCAAATGTGCTGCGTAACATACGAGAATGAACCTCATTGGTTCTTGAGGAAGCTCAAATGTGCTGCATAACATACAAGAATGAACCTCATTGGTTCTTGAGGAAGCTCAAATGTGCTGCGTAACATACTAGAATGAACCTCATTGGTTCTTGAGGAAGCTCAAAAGTGCTGCGTAACATACGAGAATGAACCTCATTGGTTCTTGAGAAAGCTCAAATGTGCTGCGTAACATACGAGAATGAACCTCATTAGTTCTTGAGGAAGCTCAAACGTGCTGCGTAACATACGAGAATGTACCTCATTGTTTCTTGTGGAAGCTCAAACGTGCTGCGTTACACACGAGAATGAACCTCATTGGTTCTTGTGGAAGCTCAAACGTGCTGCGTAACACACGAGAATGAACCTCATTGGTTCTTGAGGAAGCTCAAACGTGCTGCGTAACATACGAGAATGAATCTCATTGGTTCTTGAGGAAGCTCAAACGTGCTGCGTAACACACGAGAATGAACCTCATTGGTTCTTGAGGAAGCTCAAACGTGCTGCGTAACACATGAAAATTAACCTCATTGGTTCTTGAGGAATCTCAAAAGTGCTGCGTAACATACGAGAATGAACCTCATTGGTTCTTGAGGAAGCTCAAACGTGCTGCGTAACATTCGAGAATGAACCTCATTGGTTCTTGAGGAAGCTCAAATGTGCTGCGTAACATACGAGAATGAACCTCATTGGTTCTTGAGGAAGCTCAAATGTGCTGCGTAACACATGAGAATGAACCTCATTGGTTCTTGAGGAAGCTCAAACGTGCTGCATAACATACAAGAATGAACCTCATTGGTTCTTGAGGAAGCTCAAATGTGCTGCGTAACATACTAGAATGAACCTCATTGGTTCTTGAGGAAGCTCAAAAGTGCTGCGTAACATACGAGAATGAACCTCATTGGTTCTTGAGGAAGCTCAAACGTGCTGCATAACACACGAGAATGAACCTCATTGGTTCTTGAGGAAGCTCAAATGTGCTGCGTAACACATGAGAATGAACCTCATTGGTTCTTCAGGAAGCTCAAACGTGCTGCATAACATACGAGAATGAACCTCATTGGTTCTTGAGGAAGCTCAAACGTGCTGCGTAACACATGAGAATGAACCTCATTGGTTCTTGAGGAAGCTCAAAAGAGCTGCGTAACATACGAGAATGAACCTCATTGGTTCTTCAGAAAGCTCAAATGTGCTGCGTAACACATGAGAATGAACCTCATTGGTTCTTGAGAAAGCTCAAATGTGCTGCGTAACAGATGAGAATGAATCTCTTTGGCTCTTGCGGAAGCTCAAACGATGTGTAACATACGAGAATGTACCTCATTGTTTCTTGTGGAACCTCAACGTGCTGCGTAACATACGAGAATGAACCTCATTGGTTCTTGAGGAAGCTCAAACGTGCTGCGTAACATACGAGAATGTACCTCATTGTTTCTTGTGGAAGCTCAAACGTGCTGCGTTACACACGAGAATGAACCTCATTGGTTCTTGTGGAAGCTCAAACGTGCTGCGTAACACACGAGAATGAACCTCATTGGTTCTTGAGGAAGCTCAAACGTGCTGCGTAACATACGAGAATGAATCTCATTGGTTCTTGAGGAAGCTCAAACGTGCTGCGTAACACACGAGAATGAACCTCATTGGTTCTTGAGGAAGCTCAAACGTGCTGCGTAACACATGAAAATTAACCTCATTGGTTCTTGAGGAATCTCAAAAGTGCTGCGTAACATACGAGAATGAACCTCATTGGTTCTTGAGGAAGCTCAAAAGTGCTGCGTAACATTCGAGAATGAACCTCATTGGTTCTTGAGGAAGCTCAAATGTGCTGCGTAACATACGAGAATGAACCTCATTGGTTCTTGAGGAAGCTCAAATGTGCTGCGTAACACATGAGAATGAACCTCATTGGTTCTTGAGGAAGCTCAAACGTGCTGCGTAACATACGAGAATGAACCTTATTGGTTCTTGAGGAAGCTCAAATGTGCTGCGTAACATACGAAAATGAACCTCATTGGTTCTTGAGGAAGCTCAAACGTTCTGCGTAACACATGAGAATGAACCTCATTGGTTCTTGAGGAAGCTCAAACGTGCTGCATAACATACAAGAATGAACCTCATTGGTTCTTGAGGAAGCTCAAATGTGCTGCGTAACATACTAGAATGAACCTCATTGGTTCTTGAGGAAGCTCAAAAGTGCTGCGTAACATACGAGAATGAACCTCATTGGTTCTTGAGAAAGCTCAAATGTGCTGCGTAACAGATGAGAATGAATCTCATTGGTTCTTGAGGAAGCTCAAATGTGCTGCGTAACATACGAGAATGAACCTCATTGGTTCTTGAGGAAGCTCAAACGTGCTGCATAACACACGAGAATGAACCTCATTGGTTCTTGAGGAAGCTCAAATGTGCTGCGTAACACATGAGAATGAACCTCATTGGTTCTTCAGGAAGCTCAAACGTGCTGCATAACATACGAGAATGAACCTCATTGGTTCTTGAGGAAGCTCAAACGTGCTGCGTAACACATGAGAATGAACCTCATTGGTTCTTGAGGAAGCTCAAAAGAGCTGCATAACATACGAGAATGAACCTCATTGGTTCTTCAGAAAGCTCAAATGTGCTGCGTAACATATGAGAATGAACCTCATTGGTTCTTGAGGAAGCTCAAACATGCTGCGTAACACATGAGAATGAACCTCATTGGTTTTTGAGGAAGCTCAAACGTGCTGCGTAACATATGAGAATGAATCTCATTGGTTCTTGAGGAAGCTCAAATGTGCTGCGTAATATATGAGAATGAACCTCATTGGTTCTTGAGGAAGCTCAAATGTGCTGCGTAACATACGAGAATGAACCTCATTGGTTCTTGAGGAAGTTCAAACATGCTGCGTAACATACGAGAATGAACCTCATTGGTTCTTGAGGAAGCTCAAACGTGCTGCATAACATACGAGAATGAAAAAAAAGTGGGGAAAAGGTTCTTGAGGAAGCTCAAATGTGCTGTGTAACATACGAGAATACGAGAATGAACCTCATTGGTTCTTGAGGAAGCTCAAACGTGCTGCATAACATACAAGAATGAACCTCATTGGTTCTTGAGGAAGCTCAAATGTGCTGCGTAACATACAAGAATGAACCTCATTGGTTCTTGAGGAAGCTCAAACGTGCTGCATAACATACAAGAATGAACCTCATTGGTTCTTGAGGAAGCTCAAATGTGCTGCGTAACATACAAGAATGAACCTCATTGGTTCTTGAGGAAGCTCAAACATGCTGCATAACATACAAGAATGAACCTCATTGGTTCTTGAGGAAGCTCAAATGTGCTGCGTAACACATGAGAATGAACCTCATTGGTTCTTGAGAAAGCTCAAATGTGCTGCGTAACAGATGAGAATGAATCTCATTGGTTCTTAAGGAAGCTCAAATGTGCTGTGTAACATACGAGAATACGAGAATGAACCTCATTGGTTCTTGAGGAAGCTCAAACGTGCTGCATAACATACAAGAATGAACCTCATTGGTTCTTGAGGAAGCTCAAATGTGCTGCGTAACATACAAGAATGAACCTCATTGGTTCTTGAGGAAGCTCAAATGTGCTGCGTAACACATGAGAATGAACCTCATTGGTTCTTGAGAAAGCTCAAATGTGCTGCGTAACAGATGAGAATGAATCTCATTGGTTCTTAAGGAAGCTCAAATGTGCTGCGTAACATACAAGAATGAACCTCATTGGTTCTTGAGAAAGCTCAAATGTGCTGCGTAACAGATGAGAATGAACCTCATTGGTTCTTGAGGAAGCTCAAATGTGCTGCGTAACACATGAGAATGAACCTCATTGGTTCTTGAGGAAGCTCAAAAGAGCTGCGTAACATACGAGAATGAACCTCATTGGTTCTTCAGAAAGCTCAAATGTGCTGCGTAACACATGAGAATGAACCTCATTGGTTCTTGAGAAAGCTCAAATGTGCTGCGTAACAGATGAGAATGAATCTCTTTGGCTCTTGCGGAAGCTCAAACGATGTGTAACATACGAGAATGTACCTCATTGTTTCTTGTGGAACCTCAACGTGCTGCGTAACATACGAGAATGAACCTCATTGGTTCTTGAGGAAGCTCAAACGTGCTGCGTAACATACGAGAATGTACCTCATTGTTTCTTGTGGAAGCTCAAACGTGCTGCGTTACACACGAGAATGAACCTCATTGGTTCTTGTGGAAGCTCAAACGTGCTGCGTAACACACGAGAATGAACCTCATTGGTTCTTGAGGAAGCTCAAACGTGCTGCGTAACATACGAGAATGAATCTCATTGGTTCTTGAGGAAGCTCAAACGTGCTGCGTAACACACGAGAATGAACCTCATTGGTTCTTGAGGAAGCTCAAACGTGCTGCGTAACACATGAAAATTAACCTCATTGGTTCTTGAGGAATCTCAAAAGTGCTGCGTAACATACGAGAATGAACCTCATTGGTTCTTGAGGAAGCTCAAAAGTGCTGCGTAACATTCGAGAATGAACCTCATTGGTTCTTGAGGAAGCTCAAATGTGCTGCGTAACATACGAGAATGAACCTCATTGGTTCTTGAGGAAGCTCAAATGTGCTGCGTAACACATGAGAATGAACCTCATTGGTTCTTGAGGAAGCTCAAACGTGCTGCGTAACATACGAGAATGAACCTTATTGGTTCTTGAGGAAGCTCAAATGTGCTGCGTAACATACGAAAATGAACCTCATTGGTTCTTGAGGAAGCTCAAACGTTCTGCGTAACACATGAGAATGAACCTCATTGGTTCTTGAGGAAGCTCAAACGTGCTGCATAACATACAAGAATGAACCTCATTGGTTCTTGAGGAAGCTCAAATGTGCTGCGTAACATACTAGAATGAACCTCATTGGTTCTTGAGGAAGCTCAAAAGTGCTGCGTAACATACGAGAATGAACCTCATTGGTTCTTGAGAAAGCTCAAATGTGCTGCGTAACAGATGAGAATGAATCTCATTGGTTCTTGAGGAAGCTCAAATGTGCTGCGTAACATACGAGAATGAACCTCATTGGTTCTTGAGGAAGCTCAAACGTGCTGCATAACACACGAGAATGAACCTCATTGGTTCTTGAGGAAGCTCAAATGTGCTGCGTAACACATGAGAATGAACCTCATTGGTTCTTCAGGAAGCTCAAACGTGCTGCATAACATACGAGAATGAACCTCATTGGTTCTTGAGGAAGCTCAAACGTGCTGCGTAACACATGAGAATGAACCTCATTGGTTCTTGAGGAAGCTCAAAAGAGCTGCATAACATACGAGAATGAACCTCATTGGTTCTTCAGAAAGCTCAAATGTGCTGCGTAACATATGAGAATGAACCTCATTGGTTCTTGAGGAAGCTCAAACATGCTGCGTAACACATGAGAATGAACCTCATTGGTTTTTGAGGAAGCTCAAACGTGCTGCGTAACATATGAGAATGAATCTCATTGGTTCTTGAGGAAGCTCAAATGTGCTGCGTAATATATGAGAATGAACCTCATTGGTTCTTGAGGAAGTTCAAACATGCTGCGTAACATACGAGAATGAACCTCATTGGTTCTTGAGGAAGCTCAAACGTGCTGCATAACATACGAGAATGAAAAAAAAGTGGGGAAAAGGTTCTTGAGGAAGCTCAAATGTGCTGTGTAACATACGAGAATACGAGAATGAACCTCATTGGTTCTTGAGGAAGCTCAAACGTGCTGCATAACATACAAGAATGAACCTCATTGGTTCTTGAGGAAGCTCAAATGTGCTGCGTAACATACAAGAATGAACCTCATTGGTTCTTGAGGAAGCTCAAACGTGCTGCATAACATACAAGAATGAACCTCATTGGTTCTTGAGAAAGCTCAAATGTGCTGCGTAACATACAAGAATGAACCTCATTGGTTCTTGAGGAAGCTCAAACATGCTGCATAACATACAAGAATGAACCTCATTGGTTCTTGAGGAAGCTCAAATGTGCTGCGTAACACATGAGAATGAACCTCATTGGTTCTTGAGAAAGCTCAAATGTGCTGCGTAACAGATGAGAATGAATCTCATTGGTTCTTGAGGAAGCTCAAATGTGCTGCGTAACACATGAGAATGAACCTCATTGGTTCTTGAGAAAGCTCAAATGTGCTGCGTAACAGATGAGAATGAATCTCATTGGCTCTTGCGGAAGCTCCAACGATGTGTAACATACGCGAATGAACCTCATTGGTTCTTGAGGAAGCTCAAATGTGCTGCGTAACATACGAGAATGAACCTCATTGGTTCTTGAGGAAGCTCAAACGTGCTGTGTAACATACGAGAATGAACCTCATTGGTTCTCGAGGAAGCTCAAACGTGCTGCGTAACATACGAGAATGTACCTCATTGTTTCTTGTGGAAGCGCAAACATGCTGCGTTACACACGAGAATGAACCTCATTGGTTCTTGTGGAAGCTCAAACGTGCTGCGTAACACACGAGAATGAACCTCATTGGTTCTTGAGGAAGCTCAAACGCGCTGCGTAACATACGAGAATGAATCTCATTGGTTCTTGAGGAAGCTCAAACGTGCTGTGTAACACACGAGAATGAACCTCATTGGTTCTTGAGGAAGCTCAAACGTGCTGCGTAACACATGAAAATTAACCTCATTGGTTCTTGAGGAATCTCAAAAGTGCTGCGTAACATACAAGAATGAACCTCATTGGTTCTTGAGGAAGCTCAAACGTGCTGCGTAACAGACGAGAATGAACCTCATTGGTTCTTGAGGAAGCTCAAACGTGCTGCGTAACATACGAGAATGTACCTCATTGTTTCTTGTGGAAGCTCAAACTTGCTGCGTTACACACGAGAATGAACCTCATTGGTTCTTGTGGAAGCTGAAACGTGCTGCGTAACACACGAGAATGAACCTCATTGGTTCTTGAGGAAGCTCAAACGTGCTGCGTAACATACGAGAATGAATCTCATTGGTTCTTGAGGAAGCTCAAACGTGCTGCGTAACACACGTGAATGAAAATTAACCTCATTGGTTCTTGAGGAATCTCAAAAGTGCTGCGTAACAGACGAGAATGAACCTCATTGGTTCTTGAGGAAGCTCAAATGTGCTGCGTAACAGATGAGAATGAATCTCATTGGTTCTTAAGGAAGCTCAAATGTGCTGCGTAACATACGAGAATGAACCTCATTGGTTCTTGAGGAAGCTCAAATGTGCTGCGTAACACATGAGAATGAACCTCATTGGTTCTTGAGAAAGCTCAAATGTGCTGCGTAACAGATGAGAATGAATCTCATTGGCTCTTGCGGAAGCTCAAATGTGCTGCGTAACATACGAGAATGAATCTCATTGGTTCTTGAGGAAGCTCAAATGTGCTGCGTAACACATGAGAATGAACCTCATTGGTTCTTGAGGAAGCTCAAATGTGCTGCTTAACATACGAGAATGAACCTTATTGGTTCTTGAGGAAGCTCAAATGTGCTGCGTAACATACGAGAATGAACCTCATTGGTTCTTGAGGAAGCTCAAACGTGCTGCGTAACACATGAGAATGAACCTCATTGGTTCTTGAGGAAGCTCAAAAGTGCTGCATAACATACAAGAATGAACCTCATTGGTTCTTGAGGAAGCTTAAATGTGCTGCGTAACATACTAGAATGAACCTCATTGGTTTTTGAGGAAGCTCAAACGTGCTGCGTAACATACGAGAATGAACCTCATTGGTTCTTGAGGAAGCTCAAATGTGCTGCGTAACACATGAGAATGAACCTCATTGGTTCTTGAGGAAGCTCAAAAGTGCTGCGTAACATACGAGAATGAACCTCATTGGTTCTTGAGAAAGCTCAAATGTGCTGCGTAACAGATGAGAATGAACCTCATTGGTTCTTGAGGAAGCTCAAATGTGCTGCGTAACATACGAGAAGAAACCTCATTGGTTCTTGAGGAAGCTCAAACGTGTTGCGTAACATACGAGAATGAACCTCATTGGTTCTTGAGGAAGCTCAAATGTGCTGCGTAACAGATGAGAATGAATCTCATTGGTTCTTAAGGAAGCTCAAATGTGCTGCGTAACATACGAGAATGAACCTCATTGGTTCTTGAGGAAGCTCAAATGTGCTGCGTAACACATGAGAATGAACCTCATTGGTTCTTGAGAAAGCTCAAATGTGCTGCGTAACAGATGAGAATGAATCTCATTGGCTCTTGCGGAAGCTCAAATGTGCTGCGTAACATACGAGAATGAATCTCATTGGTTCTTGAGGAAGCTCAAATGTGCTGCGTAACACATGAGAATGAACCTCATTGGTTCTTGAGGAAGCTCAAACGTGCTGCTTAACATACGAGAATGAACCTTATTGGTTCTTGAGGAAGCTCAAATGTGCTGCGTAACATACGAGAATGAACCTCATTGGTTCTTGAGGAAGCTCAAACGTGCTGCGTAACACATGAGAATGAACCTCATTGGTTCTTGAGGAAGCTCAAAAGTGCTGCATAACATACAAGAATGAACCTCATTGGTTCTTGAGGAAGCTTAAATGTGCTGCGTAACATACTAGAATGAACCTCATTGGTTTTTGAGGAAGCTCAAACGTGCTGCGTAACATACGAGAATGAACCTCATTGGTTCTTGAGGAAGCTCAAATGTGCTGCGTAACACATGAGAATGAACCTCATTGGTTCTTGAGGAAGCTCAAAAGTGCTGCGTAACATACGAGAATGAACCTCATTGGTTCTTGAGAAAGCTCAAATGTGCTGCGTAACAGATGAGAATGAACCTCATTGGTTCTTGAGGAAGCTCAAATGTGCTGCGTAACATACGAGAAGAAACCTCATTGGTTCTTGAGGAAGCTCAAACGTGTTGCGTAACATACGAGAATGAACCTCATTGGTTCTTGAGGAAGTTCAAATGTGCTGCGTAACATACAAGAATGAACCTCATTGGTTCTTGAGGAAGCTCAAACGTGCTGCGTAACACATGAGAATGAACCTCATTGGTTCTTGAGGAAGCTCAAATGTGCTGCGTAACACATGAGAATGAACCTCATTGGTTCTTGAGGAAGCTCAAATGTGCTGCGTAACACATGAGAATGAACCTCATTGGTTCTTGAGGAAGCTCAAATGTGCTGCGTAACACATGAGAATGAACCTCATTGGTTCTTGAGGAAGCTCAAATGTGCTGCGTAACACACGAGAATGAACCTCATTGGTTCTTGAGGAAGCTCAAATGTGCTGCGTAACACATGAGAATGAACCTCATTGGTTCTTGAGGAAGCTCAAATGTGCTGCGTAACATACGAGAATGAACCTCATTGGTTCTTGAGGAAGCTCAAACGTGCTGCGTAACACACGAGAATGAACCTCATTGGTTCTTGAGGAAGCTCAAATGTGCTGCGTAACATACGAGAATGAACCTCATTGGTTCTTGAGGAAGCTCAAATGTGCTGCGTAACAGATGACAATGAACCTCATTGGTTCTTGAGAAAGCTCAAATGTGCTGCGTAACAGATGAGAATGAATCTCATTGGCTCTTGCGGAAGCTCAAACGATGTGTAAAATATGAGAATGACCCTAATTTGTTCTCATACAGCAAGCAAGCATGCTTGAGCTTCCTTTTAACATATCTGATGTAATTCAATCTGTTCATCATATAAAGTGATCGTGTCTCCTCAGAATTTTTTTAATAAACCGCTTAATTCATATGGATTATTTTTAAGTTAAAATATTTGGGTGAACTAACCCTTTAAAAACAGCATCTCAGGTCACCTTTTGCAGTCCTTTGCACTAACCTTCACTGCTCTGTTTAACTGCAGCGCATGACTCTCCTGTGATCAGTGAGGAGCTCCTGTGAGTGAAGAGCATCTTCTAGAGTACAGACGGGCCCCTGATGTCTTCAACCCCTCCCTGTGTTTATAATTCATTATTATCATGAAGTATATAACCCCGTTCACTTTTCACAGACGACTTCAAACGCTCCCGCCGCTCTGTTACCCTTTCCAAGAGCCGATACAGCGCCGTTGTACATCACATCCGGACTTCAAATATTCTTTGAGTCTCAATTTTGCCAACAAAAAGGAGGAACGATGGCACAAAACAACGGCAACAAAAATATCCCCCCACTCTTTTATCTTGCGTTTCTTCAAGGAACCCGTGTGTGTGTTCTCTTTGTTTTGCTCTAGAGACGTGTTTCTTTTTTTTTTTTGCTGTTGTTGTTGTCTTCTGTGAAGCTCGTGGGCCAAAAGCTCATAATCATTTCAAAAGGTCCTTTAAATATATAATAGGCATGCTACATCTCAGCAAACAAAGTGTCACTCTGAGGAGGTAAACATTCAAACTGACTCCCGCAATCATGCGACGGTCCCTGAAAAACGTCTGTTTCGTGACCTCTGCTTTCACGTATCACCTTCACAACAGCACATGCACGTTAACATCCAGGAATACAAAAATAAAATGTGCGCTACAGTCACACAAGTCATCTTTACGATTATAGGAAATCTTTCCCCTTGCTGTGCCCATACGCCGAAACACTTTAACTGCAAATGCAGGATTTGTTTTTATAATCTCCCACTATGAACGGCAATTTAAATAATATCATTATCACTGCTAAGTAATGAGTTTTAGTTCAAATGTTGTTTCACATTCCAATATCAATAATATTGAGAACATTATTATAAGTTGCAGGTTTAATATCAGTAATTTCGATGTGGGGTAGTCAAAGATGACTATTATTCTGTGACTATTAATTTGCACAATAAAAAAACAAAAACAAATCATTGGCATAACTAAATGAAAGACCATCAAAAGTGTCAATATGCATTTCAGAGGTGGTTGCTCCCACATAAATGTTATGTTTAGTGCAGACCGAGTTATTATCTTGCTGACTAGTGCGTGTAAACAGTGTCTGAGAGCTGTTTGTTCCAAAAAAAGATGCTGTTTGGGGAAAATTGAGAAACTCACCCTTGGCACAGACGTATTCCATAAATCTTTTAGCATGTGCCTGTTGGCTAAAATACTTGGCCTTAGAACAGAACTTAACCTCACAATCCAGAGATGTAAAATGGGAAAGAGAGAGAGAGAGAGGCTGATAGACATGACACCTCTCTCCATGTCAGGACCTGGGCCAATGACGTTGCAAACCGCTTGAATTTCGACTCGCCCACAGGCCTGAAAAACTGCTCGCTGTGAACGTTGACAGCAATTTGAAAATCATCGACCAGAACACCAGAGAAAAAAACAAATCTTTATTATGATTAATCCTCAAACCGCCGTGGTCTGAAAAAGCAGCATCAAAGCGGAGCGCTTATGAAGGAAATCAGACTCTGTCGTGTTATTTCATACAGATGAAACGGGATTGTTTCTCGAGCAGAGGCCCAGTGCGTGGCTGTTGTGATGAAGATTGCCAGTGGCTTCTTGTGGCTATGTGTCTGAAGGGCCGCTGGAATGAGAGTGGAACCTCTGGACGGAGTTTCACTGCTGTCATCCAGATGTTTCTTATGACACTCAATGAACTGCAGATTAGTCTGAGCTTTATAGGGAAAAGATTGCATCTTGGGACTTGGAAAATGACTCTTTTTGACCACAGGTCAAAGATGTAGAATTTTCAAAGGACTGTCCTGACTGAATACTGAAAAAAGAAAAAAAAATTGTGAGATGTAAAAAGAACAAAAAAAGTTCTATTTTCACAGATATTTAAAGACATGGACTTTAGTGATTAAACTCTTTTTTCTTTCTTACTAATTCCATGAAAATGGTATACTTTGGTATATCAAGACTTTTTAGCACCACAAATTTCATGTTTTCTATTGTGAAAAGTATGTTTTTAGATGTGTATTTTTTTCATCAGCCTGCATGAAAAGGCACATCAAATATCTTTCCACTCACCTTAAAATTGTCATAACATTCCAAAACTGTATCCAAAAATCTAAAATATTTGACTAATTGAAATTACTTATTAAAACATTAAATAACAATAAATAATATTATTAATATATATTATATCTTATTATATATAATATAAAATGTGTCCCGTGTTCACGTTAATGAATTTTATTTATATCATTATTATTTAAATGATCTGGTACAAAAACACAGCTCTATATATATATATATATATATATATATATATATATATATAATATTATTAGGGGCCAAACACCGAAGGTGCGAAGGCACCTATTGAAATCGTTATTATTATTATTCTGTCTGAGAGTCTATGGCAGCCCATAGAACCGCTTGCGGGAAAGTTGTGAAATTTGGCAAACTCATAGAGGACATTCTGATCTGTCACCATAACAAATTTGAAGTCTCTAACTCAATCCCTCTAGCGCCACCACCTGTCCAAAGTTTCACCCACGTTTATGCTAATAACTTTTGAACCATATGGGTTAGAAACAAAATTTCAGGGTTGATCAACTTTATCTTTCCATTTTGAAAATGGCACAAATCAGGGTTTTAAATTTTAGTGCAAAAATTCCAAGCATCATATTAAAAAGAATAAAAGATAAAACAGGTCATATGATATTATAGTTTGACCTCCTCAGGGTTGATCAATATTTTCTTAAGCGTAGGCACTTTTCACTGACCGTTTTTTAGGCCCTATTTTGTAACCTGTTCATGAAAAGGGCCTTCTCACTACCCTTTTCCCCCCAAAATGTGTGTGAGTGTGTGTGCAAACAGTTGTGCACGGCTTCTTCTGACACTGCGGCGAACAGCTCCTGCTGCGACATCAGAGAGATTCCACAGCGAGGTTTTAATTATGTACTGACTTAACTTGGCTCAGAGTTTCAGGATCCTTATTGAACAACATAAATCTGGAGCAATGACAGCTCTGTTCTCCACACCCCACAAACACCCCGTCCACAGACCTCCCAGGGTTTAAGAGCACCATCCCCTCCTGGACCACACCACTAAGGTGCAGTCTTCCATACAATAAATCCTAATCGAAAGTTTGTTCAGATGTGTCAGAGAGAGTGCATGTGCACACATGCGCTCGGAGAGATATACATGCATGTTTGCATGTATCCATAAGTTCATTTAAGGATGCCCTATTTGATGCAGATGGTCTTAGGCCAACACAGTGCGCACAGATCTTATGACGAACATCATAAAATGTGTGACCACACTGCATAACTAAACACAAATTGTGTAGGTATGTTAATAATGTCCCTTTTAGCACCAGGTTTTAACAAGACTATGTTTCTCAGAACTCTCTAAAATGCCCACGTCTCATTTTCTCCTTTTAGCAGACCCCTATTAGCACACTTATGAACTTTCACACTGGCTTAATTTCAAAATTAAACACCTGTATTTGTTACCCACCACCAACGAGAGGTGTTTTTCAAAGGTGACAGCATTAACGACTGAGATAATCACGGCTCGTCCGCCATACCCGTTTCTCTGCAGGCTAGCATCCTGTTTTCCAGGCCATCGTTCTCGACTTCAGCTGTTCTGCAGCCGCCTGGCGTTTAGAGCTGTGTGAACGCACCCCCACTGCACTGTGCACACATCGAGACGGTTCTTGGGAGTGAGAAAATTATCAGATTTATCTTGCGTCTCCATTGCCACTTTTTAAAGAACAGTAAATGCAGCTAATTAAATAAAGGGTCAAGGGGAACAATGAAAGTGCGGCACAAAATGACAACTGAGTGTATGAAACAAAGACTGAAAATATTGTGAAGATCTGAAGGCCAGACCACAGCTGTTAGAAAAACTAAAAGGATTTTTGAAAAGTCTTAGTGTTAGCAAAAAAAAACAACAAAAAAAAACATTTAACTGCTACTTTCCAGGTGTGGGCATACCCAAATTGGATTTGGCTGTAATTTGCGGCAAAACACAAATATGCGTTTTTGTTTGTTTGTTTACTGTGGCATTATTTACCGCTCGTTTTTTTTGTGGAAGGAAAGATGGAGCAGAGAAGGAAGAAGAGGATTAGCTCATGTTATGTGATGAGTGCATTAGTCCGTTTGAGAAGCGTTTGCTGCCGCACCTGCTCTGGATGGTTTTGTGATGCATTTGGAAGCTATGACTGACTGAAACTGCCATAAAAGGTACACATTTGGAAGATGAGCTACGTTAGTGAGATTTAACAACGCTTAAAACAACATGATGGTAAAATTTATGAACGTGTCATCCTCCCGCGGCTACAGTGAAAAAAGAAGGAATGTTTCCTGTCTCTCACTAAATTCTCTTTTGTTCCTTACCTGTAATAAATATTTATTTATTTATACTTTAACTTATTTTATTTATTATTATTATTATTATTATTATTGTAGTGTATAGTTACAGAAAAGTATTGAGAGAAAGAGCCAGGAGTAAAAAACACACACACACACACTGACAGGCTTCTTTAAAAAAGATATTAAATGATCAGGCCAATCAATAAATTAATTTCCTATTAAAACTAACACAAACCCAGAATTAAAAGATGCCACCTTTAAAGCAAATGCACATTACATTCCGTAACAATAATGCATTTGTAGGACTACTGTATAATAGGCAGAAGAATTAATAACCAAAAAAGGTAAAAGAATTTATAAAAAAAAAATTCTGTATGGCATCATGGGATAGGATAAAAAAATAGATAAAGGTAATAATTTTACACACACACACACACACACACACACACACACAATATATATATATATATATGGTTATTAATGAAATAACCAACTCTGGTTATTAATGAAAAATGAAAAAGTAACTTGTATGGTAATTCTGCATAAATTAACATCTTTACAGACAGATTTTATCAATGCAGCTCAGTGAGAAGTTTTTCAATGCTCGCAAATTAACTAATGCCATGTCTGTCTGTTAATCAAGTTCATGCACTGATTCATTCACAGGTATAATTTCAATAGAAGTCACAAACACTCTTTATCAGGTGTCCTGTGCGGTTCTGGAGTGTAAGCACTACTGACTGGAGGTTGGCCTGTTCTCTGAGTTCCTCCTACTCCAGCATTAATCTGATCCTGGCGGAGGAATGTGGGATTTGGCAAGCGCTTGGCCATAAATAAAGAGAGGCCTACACAAAAGAATGTGTTAATTACTAATTATACAGAGAAAGGCACAGACCAAGCAAATGAGTGCTGGAAGGCGAATGGAGATGTCTGATCCCAACTGCAGCGTTAGGTCCACTTATGTAAAATAGAAATCAAACGCCTCAATCATGCAACTGTTAAGAATGTTTTCCTGTCCTAATTGCCATGAAAAACAGTATCTGTCACATGAACCAGAGAAAAAGCCCAGTCTCTAGAATCGTGACCCCATCCCAAGATGCCGTTTGAAAGTCCCTGAACTTACACATTTAATCACCTCCTTCCATCTCATTAGATATTGTAGCTAGTCTTCTGTGGGGTTCAGAACTCTTCCTCACCTTCTGTAAAAAAAAAAGTGCCTGGATATACAGTGAGGTGGAAACCTGCGGTAAATTAGTGTCACAATTCCAGGGAACTATTTGCAGATCAGCGGAAAGTGGCAGATGGCGCTTGCATTGAAACGTATTGTGACTGTTATTCAAAAACAGACCTTTTTTCGCTCTCTTTTTTCATGATATTAAAAAATAATGTGTTGTTTTCTTACTGTGTGGCCTATTAATAGGGAAAGAAGTGGGGGAGAATTAAACTTTAAGCAGCCCCTGACACTCGCTGAAATTTAGGGTGTCTATTAAAGATCCTCTTTAAAAAAGCAGAATGAAATAATAGATTTGCGGCTGGCATCTTGCCTGCCTGCAACTTCCTGGGCTCATCATTAGAGCTGGCATCTCCAGGTCTCAGGGAAACATCCGTGGCCCTCAGAGTAACACCGTCTTCTGCATCTGTCCTGGCTGCCTGTCTCCAGAGCCTGCTCTCACTGATGTTAAAAGAAATCTTTATTGTCAGCCACATCTCCCATTCACTTTGTTCACCTGCGCTGACAATCCTGGGCTGTGTGTGTGAGAGAGTCACAGAGAGATTGTGTGTGTGTGTGTGCGAGTATACGTGAGTATAGAGTCCCTGCGTGAGAGTGAGTGTGTGTATGCAACTCTCCCTCCCTCCGGTCTCTTTCGTCTTCCAACACTGGCATCCCTGAGTTTCTAAATGCTCCCTCATTAGTTTAAATCTGTTTGAAATCTCCAAGTGAGAGAGTGGTAATGAAGTGCAAGCAGTGGCCCTCTCTTAAGCCGTGACAGGTGGGAAGATGGCTCGTGATGTTTGATTGGGGGGGAGGGCGCTTGGCGGCGTTGGCAGGAGGGGCGGCGGATGGAGCAGGGGGGGGTAACGGACTTCTGGATTCCAAAGCATCTCGCGCCGGTATCACCGGCAGACAGAGTGCGTTTCGACAGCACCGCTTACGACACCTCTTCAAGTGAAGCCATACAGCACTTTGGCGCATGGGACTGACAGTTTGTTGAATTATTTAGCTAGGCCCCAATCCGCTGTTTGCATTGCCGTTCATTATGCGCTCGCTGTCTTTTAATGAGGTCAATTATATAGGGCTGAGTTCCTGCACAGGAAACAGAAATACACCTGATTAAATAGGCGTAAGTGAAATGCTCAGGTGTGGAAAAGGGACGGAATAAAAGATGATTTCTGTGGCAGGAATCACTAATGTGTCTAAAATTGGTCAGTCCGATGGCACCTTCAGCAGATCATTGGTTGTTCTCATCATTTAACCAGCCTTATACACCACAAAACTCTTATTACCGTGTAGAACACAAAAAGAGTTAACAAAATGTATTTATTTTATAAAAATAAAAATACATGGTGATCATTTCCTATTAAGTTCTATCTATCTATCTATCTATCTATCTATCTATCTATCTATCTATCTACCAATAGATAAGTAGGAAGGTAAATAAATATATTTGATCAGAATCTGAGCCTGGATCCCCATAGGGCACACGGTGAACCAAACTTGACCCTTGTGCTCCCTCCAAAAAAAAAAAAAAAAAATGCTGGCTATCATTTCTCTGTAACCAGGTACAAAAGAAGATTGTTTGAACAAATCACTCTCCTGTGCCAGTTTGGCAACAAGCTAAATTTGCAGAATACAATCCGCTTTTAGTCTTGTGACCTGCAAAGATAAACAGGGGCATTTGATGGGGGAGGTAAACAGAGTGACGGATAGATTTAATCTGCTAATCGTGCACAAATTCAAAGTTTCACATCTCCCTTATCTTGTGGCTTTTCCAGAGCGAGAGAGAGAAAAGAGGGGGAGAGAGAGAGAGAGAGAGAGAGAGAGAGAGAGAGAGAGAGAGAGAGAGAGAGAGATAAGAGTTTATGCTCAGAAGGATTGATTATCTGCTAAATAAACAAATATGGAAGCCATGTCTATTAAACCATGACTGAGTTTGTCATGTATATATTTTTGCTAACTTTAAAAAAGAAAAGGGAAAAAAAGAAGAAAAGAAAAGTTGGAAACAAATACCAAGCATTTCCTTATTTATTGTGTTATATACTAAAATATAATAATAATTCAATTAACTAATAATAATAATGATAATAATAATAATAAAGTGAACATAGGGATTCATTATCCTTTTTCCCTCTGGAATGTGAGATGTCTTTGATTAATCAGTAGTTCACCTCTTTCTTCATATTCTCCTCATCAATGCTGGAGTCTTTTTGTAGCAGCTTCAAATATTTGTGCATGGGTGCATAAATGATTTCCCTTTCATTCTCTCTCTCATTCTTTCTCTGTATTTCCAGACCTTCTTAAGTAATTTGACCTTTAACAGGGAGAGCAAGCTAATTTTTTGCTTCAATGGCCAAGAATCAGAACATGTCACTTAATTCAAATTGGAATGAATACAGGTGTCCATGACACAACCAGTGAGGTTTTGTGTTAAAGGATATGTAAGGAGAGAGATACTGTCTGTGACACAAACGCTTATGGCCTAACTTTTAGATTTGCATTGTATGCATTTTAATTTCCAGATTTTCGACTCAGATATGCAGACACAATCACAGTCAAATAATTAAGCAAAATAAAATATAGTTCTATATCAGTATATAATAAGACGAATTATTATTATTATTATGTTTTTTTTATTATGTATTATTATTATTAAACTGGATATTTTAAAGCTCAAACACAACTCAACAAGCTCTGGGGATTATTTCCTTTAATTCCTGTTTCAATCTTCTAATACACTTACAGTATAAATCTGGGATTGTACCTCATTAGCACCCCCTCCTACTAACTGTCACTGTCTGAACTATTTTGCTTTGCCATTTCCTTTTGTTTCAGTCTCGGATTTCCTTTCATTTAGAAATATCTTTGATCATAATGTCATCTTCACATCTAATTCAAATGCTCTTCTCTATGCAAATAACATCTGCTCACCTTTAATGAATTTGCAATGTCTATTCTTACAAACATTTACTATGGTAACCATAGTCTTCACACAAATACACAATGAAAACACACATTAAAACTGAAAACTTGATTTTAATTGGTGGTTTGTTTAGTTACAACCTGCCGTTTATTGCACTTTTTGGCCATTGTTAAATTAATTACTGAGGAAGAAAATCGATTTGAAATAAAAAATATCAACTCATTATATATATATATATATATATATATATATATATATATATATATATATATATATATACATACATACATACATACATACATACACACACACACATAATTTAAATGGATGCATTAACAATATATATAGTTTTAGTATTATATATATTAGCAAAAAACTATAAGCTAAAAATAAAACTTTAAATACATATATTATTTATATATAAGTATTCTCTTTTTTTGTCTTTTAACAGTGAGGAAGAGGCATATCTAAGCACAGCACACCCTAACCCTTCCCGCTAATATGGAGGTAAAGGTAAAAAAGGAAGAAAAAAGGAAAAGGGAAAAAGCTCATTCTGCATAGCCCCTCTGCTCCGATAATGCATCACACTTCAACTCCGTCTCATCTTATGCAAAGTGACTTACAAGAGGAGGCTGGCGCCAAGAAGCATCAGCGCTCCGTCACTTGAGAGAGGGAAGCAATATTAAAAAGAGTCCCTTGACGGATGCCACAATAGCAGTGCCTTTCATTATCGCCCTGCCGCCTGTGTCAAGCCACCGTGTACCGTTCATTGTGCATGCATAGTAAATGACTATTTACCTGCCAGTGCCTTTGATAAGTCAGTCCCCTCTCCGCTGGCCCTCGTGCCCCCACCCCTCGCCCTTCCCTCCCCCATAGCCGGACCCGGGCCGCTTGCTTGCGGTTCCTCCAAGCACCCCTCCTCCTCCCACCATCACATTATCATGAGCTTCCCTACCGCCTCCTCTGCTAGAATTTGTAAGATTACATTTTCCACAGGTGCCGTTCTCTGGGGCTTATCAAGGAACTTTCTTTGATTGTTTCCTGCTTTTTTTCAGTACCTCCCGTTTCCTCTTCTTTTATCTCCTTCCCTCTCTGAGGCGTCCTCCCTCTCACGCTTTCTCTGTTCCTTCTCCTCTCGCTCGTGTTTCTCGGCCTTCTTCTCCTGTCAGCGTCCCTGCTGGGGTTTTGTGTTGCGGTCGCTCTGTTTGTGCAGTCCCTTGTTTTCAAATGACATACCGGGATAGATATGCAATATTAAAGAGGGGCCTTATGAATTTTTGACATCTAATTAGTTGCTTCTCGGTTAACATATCGCAGCTCATGGGGGCAGGGCCTTCCACCAGGGTCTCTGAAGAACCAAATAAAAAAACCCGGCCATCTTTTGCATGTTCGTCTCTAATGTAAGCAGTAATCGTTGCGCTAAGGTTAATTAATGGCCCTTGGTATCCAGGATTTTCACAGTGTATCTGGTTTGCGGTATCGTAATTTTACCAATTAGCTTATTTTTCCTCTTGAAATCTTAATAGCCCACTTTGAGCGCTCGTATGTACCAGGGAACATACAGTTGAACAGCAATTTTGTGACATTGTAACTATTTATGGCTGGCACAGAACCTCAGAGCACACACGTTCTCTCTCACTTTCTCTCTCTCATTCACACACACACACACACATAAAAACACTGCAATATCCAGTCAGCTAGGCCAGATAAAGCAAACAAAAGCAATGAATATAAAACTGTTTCCTTGCTCTATACTCCGTGGCAGTGGCCCCATCCAGAACAATGCAACCTAAGCTCCCCCTCTCACTATGCATATATACAGTAGGATCCAAATATTGGATGAAAATTACATGGGAAAAACAAAACAAAACATGAACATTCTTATTTTTTTGCATTTTTTAATGTTCAATTCAATATATTCATATTTTAAAATTACAAATTATATTATCAGCATTAAAAAAATAGAAAAGTTAAATAAAATTACATTAATTGCAGAATATTTTTGCATTTGTTTTGACCCTCTTTTGCTTTAATGACAGTAGCTGCATAAACTCTATAAGTTTGTGTAAAACCTATTTATTTCCAGACAAGAAAGAAAAAAAATCCCAGATTTTGAATGTGGTCTCAGACTTTTGGACCACACTGTACTTTACATCCCTAACGTATTTCTGCAAGAATCTTTTCCACTCTCGATGGTTGATTCCCAAAGGTCCATGCAAGTACGCTTGGGAGTTAGTGATTTCTGTTGTAGAACAGAGCAGAGCAGAGCAGAACAGCACAGCACAACAGGAAGAGCATCAGCAGGGTGTGTAATCTGACATCGATACAGGAGGGATTCTGGATAGACTGATAAGATGTGCATCTTCCTTGGCAAATCTGTCTACAGAGTTTTAGACTGATCTTATTATCTTAATCACTTCAAATACCTGTTTAGTCTTCACCATAAAGGTCAAAATGAATGACACTGCAACAACCCATGTAAATACAACCCATGCATATATATATATATGGTAACACTTTAGTTTAGGGTCCACTTCTCACTATTAACTAGTTGTTTATTAGCATGCATATTACTAGGATATTGACTGTTTATTAGTACTTATAAAGCACATATTAATGCTTTATTCTGCATGACCATATTCTACATCCCCTAATCCTACCCAAACTTAACAACTACCTTACTAACTATTTAATTAATAAGCAGTAATAAGGAGTTTATCAAGGCAAAAGTCGTATAGTTAATAGTTAGTTTATAGTAAGAATTGGACCCTAATCTAAATTGTGACCCCCAATTTATTCATTAAACTATTCATAGTCCCCATGAGTCAGTATGCATTCGGGTTGAAGTCCCCACCAGGTATAGAAAAACATGAACACACACACGCAAGCACGCAGGCACACACACACACACAGAAAAGTCAGTAAATGTACGTAATTCAAATACATTATATTATTGTGGCAGACAATACAATACAATAGTAAGTAATTTAATATATGTTACAAAAAGTGAAATTTTTTATATACACTATATTGCCAAAAGTATCAGTGGATTCAGTGAATTCATGCGTGGTACCGTGATAAGTTGCCACCTGTGCAGTGAGTCTATTTGTGAAATTTCCTCACTACTAAATATTCCATGGTCAACTGTTAGTGGTATTAAAACAAAGTGGAAGCAATCGGAAACAACAGCAACTCTACGTAAAATCACAGAGCGGAAGACGTGTTCTCTGGAGTGATGAATCACACTTCTCTGTCTGGCAATCTGATGGATGAGTCTGGGTTTGGCGGTTGCCAGGAGAACGGTACTTGCCTGACTGCATTTGCGCCAAGTGTAAAGTTTGGTGGAGGGGGGATTATGGTGTGGGGTTGTTTTTCAGGGTTTGAGCTTGGCCCCTAGTTCCAGTGAAAGGAACTCTTAATGCTTCAGCATACCAAGACATTTTGGACAATTTCATGCTCCCAACTTTGTGGGAACAGTTTGGGGATGGCTCCTTCCTGTTCCAACATGACTGCACACCAGTGCATAAAGCAAGGTCCATAAAGACATGGATGAGCGAGTTTGGTGTGGAGGAACTTGACTGGTCCTGACAGAACCCGATAGAACACCTTTGGGATGAATTAGAGTGGAGAAGGCGAGCCAGGCCTTCTCGTCCAACATCAGTGCGTGACCTCACAAATGCGCTTCTAGAAGAATGGTCAAAAACTCCCATAAACACACTCCTAAACCTTGTGAAAAGCCTTCCCAGAAGAGTTGAAGCTGTTATAGCTGCAAAGGGTGGGCCAACTCCATATTAAACCCTACGGATTAAGAATGGGATGTCATTAAAGTTCATGTGCATGTAAAGGCAGGCGTCCCAGCATTTTTGGCAATATAGTGTATATTATATTCAGTTATTCTATCATACAGTATGCATACAATGACAAGAGAGTCTACTGGAAAAAAAGAGAGAGAGAGGAAAAAAAGCTCACATTCTGTTCAGTGAAAGGATAACATTTTGCAGTTAGGTCTTCTTCTATGTAGCCTCTCCGCCTGACAGGGAAAGTAAACTCCAATTTCAGAGCTCTCCGAAGACCACCACCATTGTGGATACTGACGGCTCCCATAGAATAATGATCAATTAACTGATTATTCCGGTGAGGGGCCTGATTCGATAATCAGTGCGGCTATTAATCACTTTTTATCTACTAATCAGCAGCTCCTTATTCATTATGCGCTACAGATCAGGGGAGAAGCTCTAGACTGGGCCATGTTTTCAATCACACCATTTTCCCTTAGATCCTGTGGTAGGTAACATGTTGCGATTGTACGATAATACCGCTCAGATCCGTCTGAACTCACGCCATGATGAATTGCAGGCACTGAATGGTGAACCACGACAGGAGGAAAATGAAAACCAACTGAACTGAATTGGCAAAACACATACAGAACTAAAAGTTCATACAAAAATGAAAATTCTGTCATCATTTGCTCACCCTCATGTCGTTCCAAACCGATTTGACTTTCTTACAGGGACAAAAAAATAAATAAATAGGAGTTATCTAGCAGCTTAAGGTCCCAGCAGCTTTTGTGTGTCATGCAACAAAGAAAATCATTACATTTTAACATGGTGGTAAGTAAATAATGACAGAAAACAAATGTAATGAAATTAAACAAACATATGTATACATTTACTTATCCTAAAATAAAATGCAATGCAACGTCATTTCTGTTTTAAACGAAAAGAGATACATTTAAAAAAAGGGTCAAACTTATGAATATTTCCAAGCAGAAGAAGCTATGTGGTAAATTGCTTGTTCTGAAAAAGACTAGAGTCTATACGACAGCACTTTACGCAGTGCATTTCCACCCATTCCCTCTTCCTAAGTGTTCACCTCATTCTCAGAGCCCGCCTTTTGCGGCATAATCGCTTTTCTGTTATTTTTTCATTTAGCGTCAATTGACCTGACAGAATGGTTAGCAATTAAGTGATTTTTGTAATGGTCTTGGGTAATTTGCTTAGGCTTGTCAGCTGTATTTTATGAAGTCACCCTCAGCCCTGCTCTCTCGCTGGTGCATAATAGCTTATAATTTCAAAATCTTTATCCTCTGTTTCATTCTCAATAAATTGAAATTACAGGAAGTTGTTGAAGACGCTTAAATTTCCCCCTTTTTGTTCCATTCTGTCTATTTCGTAATTGACAGTAAAGGGAATCTTTTTGCTTGGGCAACCATAACATAATCACGCTTAATATGTAAACTCTGTCACACGATAAGCGGAGAAACCTGCTCGCTCGGGTTCAGTGTAAATACAGGAAGTTTTTCCGCATAGCTAATTGGGCATGTCATGTCAGAGCCATATCGCACAGAAATCATTTTATATAGTTCACGCAAGCAACATCGACCCTAGAAAACATCAACATAATACAAAGTCAAATAACAGAGAGTAATGATATCTCTTTTTTTCGTCAGGACAAAAGGGACTACAGCTTTTCTCCCTTTCTCGTATTTAAGGCCGTGTTGCATTGATGGTCTCGGTTTGTCTTGTCACTAGAAATGTTGCAAATTTCCAGCATAAAATACTTCAGCTGTCATCTGCGTGCCACCACTTTGTCAAGTAATGTTTTTCAGCTAATCATCTCAGCTTGTAATAACTCCAGCCTAACATCTGCTGTCCCCCATAACACTTCACTAATTTTTCCCTCATTCCATTGCACACCATTCGCTCCTAACACAATCTACATGTATTAGTTGATAATGACTTAGCGCTTAAAAGCAAATAGATGTCGAGGGACCGGCAAGACAGACGCTCCTACCATCCTCTGACTCCAGAAGATGAATCGAAGCCTGTGAGAGCAGAAGAAACACTTATCAATCATATTTAATGTTTATATATGCATGTACTGACAAACTGTGACAGGACCCTTGTTGGCACAGCGAAAGCATCTAGGCTTTGAATTTGTCCTTTCTGTGAAGACATTCCAAGAAAAAAAGTCTTGAAAGAGTTATGACTTTCACCAAGACCCTCCGTCTTATCATTTTCCTTTATGACCTCATATTGGGAAAAATCCCCCTACTTACGTTTTAATGGGTTTCCTTGCTGTGCTTAACATAGTTTGAAATGGCATCTCATAATAACCATATGCCTATTAAAGACATGATTGAGACAGTCACTAATGAGCAAAGTGCATGCTGACTGTGTTAAGAACATTGTTGGAGATACAATCATATTTCTAATGAGAATTTTGGCAGTATTTTTAATTGGTAGAAATTGAATCCACAAATTTTGACTGTTATGACTTGCATCAACAAAGTAGAAGATGAAATTGCACAGTTCTACTTTAAATATGTGGACACATTCCATTACACTTTAAATGAGAGGGGTCAGTAAGATTTATTCATTTTTAAAAAAAAGAAATGAATACTTTTATTCAACAAGGACGCATTCAAATTATCAAAATTGACAGTAAAGACATTTATAATATCATAAAAGATGTATATTTTAAATAAATGCTGTTCTTTTTAACTTTCTATTCATCAAAGAATCATTCCACACAAAAAAAAATATAAGCAGCACAACTGTTTTCAACATTAATAATTTCTTAAGCAGAAAATCAGCATATTTTAATGATTTCTGAAGGATCATGTGACACTGAAGACAAGAGTAATGGTTGCTGAAAATTCAGCTTTGCGATCACAGGAATAAATTACAGTTACAAATATATTCACAGAGAAAACAGCTTTATTAAATTGTAATAATATTTCACAATATTGCTGTTTTTACTGTATATTTGATCAAATAGATGCAGCCTTGGTGAGCATATAGGACTTCTTTCAAAAACTTTTGAACAAGAGTGTACAATTTCAGTTTAACTGAACCACTTTTGTGTTTGGATCATGTATAATATGTCAATGCATAAAACGAAGATAGGAAATAATGCCAGACTGCATTCCAACTTCAAAATCAGCTCTAAAAATTGTGAATGTCTCAGACTTGATGGGAAAATAGCAAATCTACTTGCTTAAAATGTGCAATATCACATTTCATAATGTTTTGTTTTGCACACAGAACTGATTTTAGACCTTCCTGTGTGTTTTCTGAGAGATCAGAGAACAGGAAGACAAAGAGATTTAGCCACACTTAAATTGCAATTGCAGTTCCCCCATCGACGCTCCTTTGCCCAGACACCTTTTTCATACACGACTGAACCATTCATATTCCATCTGTTCCAGCTCTCACTCTTTGGGGAGGCTGTCAATCTCGAGAAATCATGTGACACGGAAGGGATGGGAGAGGAAGATGGGGGGGGGGGGGGGGGGGGTTGTTTCGCCGTTACGCCGCTCATGGACGTCTGACTCTTGGGACTCTCCCAAGCATTGAGTGAACATTTACCTCTCCTATATATTTATAGGGAAAGAGAGAGAGGGAGGCGGGCTGGAGGGCGCCGATGTTGCCGCTGCAGCATGACCGGGAGCCAGGAGAGAGAAGACACATCTGTCACAGGATTAACTTTCCACTCCCTGGGACCTGGGTGTCAGGAGCGGCCCCTGTGTGCTGCACACACACTCTGATGACATCAGATAGAATACAAAAGCTGTCTATTGTTGGCTGATGAACACCTGTCAAAAGCTTGCATACTGAGATTCATAAGGAACTTACAGAGTCAGACGTCCACTCATTACTGAAAATAGATAATGATACAACAAAAGATGTCTGTATTTGGTTTCTTTGAACCCTTGTTTATTTAATTTATTATTTTAACTTTTTTAACTATTATTTACCTTTTTATTCATAGTATAGTAGAGGGAGAAGAGTAAAAATCGTTTTGTTATAAGGTATTTCTCCAACTATGGCCACTTTTTGCCCTCTCAACAACATACAATAAAGTATATACATCTATTACAAAATAATTTTGTGATTTTTCTCATTTCTACCACATCTCAAATGATGTATTGTTTAATAGCATTCTGTGATGAAAATGGTAATGGTGGAAATTACATTTTAATTTTTTTTTATAAAATGTTAAACTTCTTTGTTATTCATATGCAAACATATTTTCTTAGGTTTCTGCAGGTTTAATGAAGGTACATTTAAGACCTTTTAAGACCATTTAAAGAAAATGTAAGGAATAAATTGAAGAGATCATAACACGTCAATATGTTCTCTAAATGTAAAAGTTTAAAAATAAAATTTCCAACAGATGTCCATAACTTGTTAACTTATTTTACAACAAAAAAAAACAAACAAAAAAAACAAGTTTGAGGTAAGAAATTTTGTGAAAATGATTTTATGATTGAAAGAAGAACAAATATCTGCCAGTGAGTTATTTTCATACGCATTGACAGATATTTGTTCTTGTTTAAAGCATAAACTCACTTAATTTTTGTTACATTTCTCAGAAAACAAGACTTAATTTCTCCATGTTGCATCTCAAGTAAATGTATCTTGATTTAAAGATGTTTAGATATTTGTACTGGAAAACAAAATTTTTGCAATTAAATGTAGGTCCCTATGAAATCTGTTTTATTAATTTATTTTTTGTTTTATAGTTTGTTAAAATGTTTTTGGGCTCTGTTTTAATAGTTAAATTAAATTGTATTAATCAAAAAGCATGTCTAATTAATTGAAATCATGAAACAGACAATTTAACAGCAATTTATTAAATATTTTTATGAAATACATTAGATTTTTTCTCAAATTCTGTCTTTTACTTTTATTCAATTTTTATGAATGGACTCTAGGGTTCCGTCCATGTTTTCTGCATAGATATTGAATTTAAGACTTTCCGTTCCAATTTAAGATATTTTTAAGGCCTTAAATGGTGGAAGAACCGTGGAAACCCTGTTACATTCATCTCTCTCTTCACAATAATAGTTCCACTAAATTCAAAAGTCAAATGAACTTACTACTGCAGGTTGGCATTATGATTTTACTTAAATTGTGGCAATTCAACTTATTTAATCATTTTTTCAATACATACAGTTGTGTCGAGATTCTCGCCATCTAACTATCTGTGGTCTCAAGCTGAGGGCAAAATCTCTAATGTCATTATGGTCATTTTATCTCCTGCCATTTCTTATTGTCTCAAATCACTTACCATGTCCCTAATAGAACCTACCACAGGTGTAATTTGGCCATAAGGCTGGACTTGAGGGATTTGTTTTGCTGCTTTCTCTCAGGGAAAAAATATCCCCAGTCCTGATCGCTGACCCTTGAGCCCTGTTTACAATATGGAGATGATTATGAAGGTCTTAATTTAAGTAGCCAAGGAAGTCCCAGTGGAGCATCCTAAGCGACCAGCGCGACTCCTGACGGGATTGTTTTTGTTTTGTAAGCGCCCTCGCGCCACACCCCCCTCCTCCTCTTCCTCCTCCTGTCTGTCTCGTTCTCTCTCTCCGGCCTGCAGGGCATTAAGATGCCCATGAATTAATGAAGAACACAGAGGTAATTAAACGAGGTGGTGACGGGCTCCTCTGAGCTTTCAGAGGGACAGAAGGTCCTCTCGGGCCCCTCCCTGCCTGCAGGTTGCTACGTGCACTACGGGCTTGATTGGCCTGCTGGGCAAAGGGGCAGATTGCAGCGAGGCATCACCTGTGGCACAGGAACCCCTCCCAGGGCCCTCCCCAGGCTGCTGGGTCACGCGGCCTGGTCTAAACACCCCCTGTGGGCCAAAGAGGAGAAAACAACAAGAGAAGGATGCAGAGAGCAACAGGGCCACTTCCCCAGATTATTGCACCATGCTGGCCTGTTTACACTGAGCTGTGATGGACAGCTAGCAGGCAGCAATTGCCCTTTTATCAGACTTACCTCTCACAGACCAACGCTACTTTACACGTGCCTCAGAACGCCACGGCGGCAGCGAGCTGTAATGGGTCTGCCTGCCGTTTCAATAACAATCTTTTTTGAACTCGTACAACAAAGCGCTGCTGCTATCTTGCATCACTCCGAGTAACTTGCTTATACTTCTTCACCTTTTAAAGCCAAAAATGAAAATTCTATCATCATTTACTCACCCTTAAGTCGTTCCAAACTTGTATGACTTGTGGAACACAAAAGAAGATATTTTGAAGAATGTTGTTAACCAAACAGCTTTGGTTCCCACTGACTTCCATTGTATGGACAAAATACCAAAATGACTTAAGGGTGAGTAAATGATGACAGAACTTGCTTTTTTTGGTGGACTATCCCTTTAAGAACAATATTTGACCCATTTCAAACACAGTATCTTGCATTATGCTGTAGCACACAGCTACAAAACAGATGTATATCATATAATATAATACAATAATTTTATTCATATAATTTTTATTGACTCTTTCTGCAGGTTACATATCATTATGCCAGTAGGTGGCAACAAGTGAATCTTGTTATGAGTGAATCACTGACTCCTTGAAAATTTTTGGGTGGACTTTTCCTTTAAGAACAATATTTTACCCATTTTAAACATAAAGCATATACCAGTTCCAGCATACGCCCAAGATGTGATCACCCCGGCTACATATGGTAGCAAGTTTCTTGTAGTATGCTGTAACACATGACTACAACAGTTGTGTTATGAGCATTTCGTAACATGGATTAAAATGTGGCGATGACAACATGTTTGCAAAGTTTTGAAAGCGATAATGGGAAAGTTTATAAGACGACTGCTCTCTTTTGCAAGCACCCTAACAGATCTCTTGCCTGTCCCATGAGGAGGCGTCTTTCTAACGCCGTTAGAGGGACCACAAACGACGAGGGCGTTGGGCGATCCAGCGACTCTGGGCTCCTGAGACCGACCTGTATTTTGTTTATTTGTTCTCCGACTGCAGTCTGGATAATCATCTGTATAAATGCTCAGTTCCCACTTGTGCTCGGAACGCTCTCCCGTCCACGCACCGCCCCTAAGGAGGATCTCCCAGGGAGACGGAACATGTGCACAATCAGGAGGCAGGTACAGCCTTTGTCAAGCACTGCTGAGGGAATTGTGCAGCATGGAGGTTGTTTGCCTGACACAGAGGTCCTCATCATGCCTCTCTCCATCTGCCAACGCTTTGCGTCTCTGCATCCCTTTGTGCCGCCTCACAAAATATTTGGACGTTGCTGCCTTCAGCCTTGGAAGAGCTGTAAACAATGTGTGCTATTCAAAAATGAGAAAATACGGTGTCTATGTGTGTCATTTTATCATTTCACTGTCACAGAACTCTATTCCACCACTACATTTCTATAAATTGTAAAAATATTTACAATCACGGTCTCTCTTGAAGCCAACATGGAAATAACTTAAACTGCAATTCATCGACTGGCCGCTAGAGACCAGGCCCGGTTCTAGGCACCTATAGAAGGGTGGGCTGGCAGATATCCTGGGTGGGCTTTTTTTAATATGCTGGGGGGGGGGGGGGGTATACACTAGATAGATAGATAGATAGATAGATAGATAGATAGATAAATAGATAGATAGATAGATAGATAGATAGATAGATAGATATAGATCAAGTGATATTTTGGAAAGAAAACTGAATGGAAGCCTACATGTTACTGATAGCAATGAATGCAACTTTAATTGCGTGGAAAGGGGCAATTAAATGCCACACAGGATGTGTTTTTTTAATTCCACTGTGCTACTTATATATAGTTTTTTTATGTAAACATCACCCTAGACCATTAGACTGTTGCACTCGCATCTCTTCCATACTTTTGCAGAGTATCGTGCATGACGCGGCTTTATAAACATGGCACTCAAGTTAAAATAACTTTAAAAAAAACACGTCTCTAGACCTGCATCTCGCGTTTTTAACCGCAAACGAATGAATCCTGTATGAATGGCCCTAAACTGATTCAAAGATTTTTATTTCAGTGCTGTTATTTAAACAGTCAGTTTGCCTCGTACATTCAGTTTGCAGCATCAAAAGCAAGCCAATGAGGTCAAGGTTTCAACTGAACTATGCATTTGCATTTTAAACACTTAGCTACATTATGTTCTAGTTATGTCCATGCAATAAATGCACGTTCTTAAATGAGCAAGTTTTTTTTTTTTTTAGCTAATTTCCACTTGGCATGATTCAAAAATCAAATCAGAGCTGTATATTAATATTTACAAGATACATATTCACGAATACAACTCCTCGTAATTGCCTTAATAGCACGCAAATTTTCTGCCCGTTTTCATTCGTGTAACTGCACAAATCGTAAAAACAAATGAACACTATCAGTTCCTAAATTCTGATTGGGTGGGCAAGGCAGAAGTTTTTTACAGCCTGGTACAAAAAGTGGTTCCCTTTCAGTCGGTCACGTTCGACGTTACATTGACGTCACCAACGTATTGGGATCTCAATACGTTGATGATGTCAACGTAACGTCTCCGTTCCCTTCTTTAGGGAGACGCTTTCGTCTATACAGCTAATTTTGCCCTTTATGACAACTGTGAGGGGGTGAAATTTTCTATAACTCATCCATTTAAATTATATTAAGCCTTAAAGTTCTGCCTAATTAAGGGCGTGGTCACTTGAGTGACAGGTGGATTGCCACTATGGTCGAGCTAGGCGGGGGCGTAGTTTCAGCAACCAGGCACCTCAGCTCCACCCACGTCCCGCCTCTTTGCCCATTGTCAGTTAACCAGGAGTGACGCCCGGTGACGCGCTGCCAAGATGGCAAGTTGATAAAATTAACAACTTGAATGCTATAAGTCACTTTGAATAAAAGCACCTGTAAATTTTGCCTATGTTCTGAACTATTTTTGTTAGCAGAATAAAACGAAGTAACTGCCAATATTGTGCCTAAAATGTAAGTTAATTCATATTAACATTTTGTTCAATGAATTGTTGTTACATCCCACAATAATACTGCTTCTTTATAATGGCTACTTAATTTTTTTTTAAATACACAAGCTTTCATTAATAGTTCTGACTTGACGGTTTTGATTTACTGTATAATGGAGGTTTGGACAATAATTTTGTATTTTATAATTGTTTTACTGCTTAGATTTTTCTGAAAAGTCTGTAATAAGCTGTTTAAGAGCATGTTTCCATTGTGACAACTTAAAGTGCCCCATAAAATGAACATTTACTAAACATTTTTCCGATAATGGTAGAAATGTTCAAAAGGGGTTTTCTGTATCTAAGAATTTTCACTGTATGTATCCATACAGAAAAAAAAAACCAGCCTAAGAAATGTTCAATGTAGTCTAGTCAATAAACAGTTTTTAAAGTGCCATGAAAAACTGTTCCAGAAAACTGCAATACGGGGTGGATTGCAGTTTTCTGGGACTAGCTTTTCTTTCTTTTTTTTTAATCTTTGGACAATTGGCTGGGTTTGGACATGGAGTAGAGAAATGTTCTGATTATGAGGAGAACAGGTGCAGGAGAGCCCACTCCTGGGACCCTCAGACAGCCACTGGCCCTTCTATGGGGACTGAATTTGTGTGTGCGCGAGCGTGTGGATAGGGGACGGGGATGAGGGGCGAGAGCTCAGCTCATTAGAAAGCTTTTGCTTCTGCTAACTCACTTGTCCCATGGGAGACAGCTAATCACCACAAAGGGACCTAAAGTCAGTTAAAGCAGGATGTAGGATGCTTATTTACAGACCTCTTTCTCTCTATTTCCCTCTCTCTCCCTGCTATTTTTCTCCTTTTGCCATTTATACACATCATTTGAGGAGATTTATGCAAGCGCTTCAAAGAGGGCAATACATTAAACAAATACATGTAAATTAAATACATGTAAACACTAAACAAATCAATGCATGTAGGTTTACATTATTAAGTGTTCATTGAAACCGCCTCAAATTATTAAGGTGATGAATCATTCTTACATTATGTTCCAATTAATAAGAAAAAGATTACTTTTGTAAATGATAAATAGAAAAGGAACATATTAATTCTATATATATATATATATATATATATATATATATAAGACAAGTTTTACTATATTTTATACACACACACACACACACACACAAGACACAACCAAACTGAACAAGGCCGCTGGGTCTCCTTATCTCTTTTATGGCTGTTAATGTTGTGGTCATTGATACTTTTCATTGACCACAGCAACACTCATTTAATAGTTTTGAGGTTTGAGGTTCTGGCCCTGGTAGTGGTCAACATGCTGCGGTCGACACACAATTAGAACAACACAATGATACCAGGTTAGTCTTCAGGCCTTATAATGACCTGCATCAATTCTAAAGTGCACATATTCAATAAAATAATTTTCAGCTGTGTTTGGATGATGTCCATGTTTTCCTTGTTCACTTCCCCATGACATCATATATAATTGGATTGTGGCATGTTTGTATCGTTGTTTCCCTGTCAACCTCAACTTGAGTCCGTGAATGAGCCATCATCATTTTCACATCCAATTAAAAGTTATAGAACTCCATTATGAAAGTTTCACTTGTCTGTATCCAACCAAAACGACCACAATTTAAGTTATTAACTGATATCCATTCAGCCTTGTTTATTTCCCAATAGGAAGTGAAACTCTGTTTTAAGCTAAAATGTTTCTTGGTTCCCTTCCAAACCCATTGCCAGGTCTGTTTACGGTTTGGTGTTCAAGATTAATACCTAACCAATAGTCTCTAACCGCATCAGATGATCACTCTTCGAAATGAAGGTCTTGTTTCAGGAGACATGTATAACTAAATGATATGGAGTCCTAACACAGGGGCCCAGGAGAAAATGAGCATTCTTCTTAAAGATGGTCATTTAGAGCTACCGTTGATACTTCTTCATAAAATGACGGTCCTCTCACAGGAAACCGCTTTGTATTCAGCAAAGCTTCGCCTCTGCTGGTCAAAGACTGTTTGCTTGTGTTCACCGAGGTGGAGAGATCACATATAGGAGTGGATATCAGTCTCCTCCAAACAGCAAGTCTCTTTATCAATTTGCTAAACACACACAGTCTAATCCCGGGGGGCCTCCTGTGGCTGCAGATATAAATTTAAGAGGATAATTAGACCCACGCGAGGGGGCACTCCACAGGACAGGAAAGAGGACGGCAGGCAGCGGCCAGAGAGGAGATCTCCCTCTCCCACAAGTGCCCGGCTGGTGCTGGCAAAGCCTCTGCCACCCCTGGAGCCTCGCAGGTGCTAACTGATTTATATCTGTTCATAAATGTTTAACCTTTTTTTTCATCCAAAGGAAAGGGCATCTTATCTCTATCCCCAGTTCTGTTAATTGAGTATATGATTAGAGCCTGCTGTTTGACTCGACAAGTCCCCTCTTTTGTTGCTAACAGGAAGGCCAAAGGACACAACTGAGGGAGAGTCACTGTCGCCATAGGTTCCCCTTCTCTGATGAGGAAGAATGTTTTTTTACCTATGATTCCCTTTGCTTCCCTACATAAACTCATGGGAGATACAAACTTTCATAAAATGTATTTTATCAAAGCTATTTTATATTACATTTAGTAAAGAATAAGGTACATATATGTATATATAAAACATTAACTCTAAAAAACATTCTGTATAGCCTTATTAGGCTATACAGAATGTTTTTTAGAGTTAATGTTTTTATCTGCCATGACTTCAAATGTGCCATAATCCTAACAATTGTCTATTCATGTTAAGAAGGATTCTTTAAGGTACATTTTAAGAAGTTTCTATGCAAATAGGTCCTTTCATGACAAATATTATGTGCTTCATCTCATGCTTTCCATGAGAAATGTCAACACAAGCTCATTGGAAAAACGTACCTGTGGCAAAACGCAAAATACATACCAATACTTACATATCACTGCAGTTTCCAACAGAAATAAACACTAGAGGCTGTAAAACAGCAAGCAATTTTAAAACACAATTATGATTACAGGGGCAGATTATGGGTTAATAAAGACTTGTTCCCTTTCAGTCGGTCACGTTCGACGTACGTAGGACGTCACCGACGAATTGGGATCACTTCTGGGAGCCTCTATCTGCTTTGAGTGTATAGAGAACGGGCCAATGACTATTTATACCGCGGGTATAAACAGGAAGCGGATGCAACGCACCTTTGTCATTCACTTCGGAGCCGAACGCCGTTGAAGCACTGTTCCTGTTTGTCAGAGAGAGAGAGAGAGAGAGAGAGAGAGAGAGAGAACGAAGAGAGAGAAACTTCTGTGCTGGGAGAGAAGGCACGTTCAGCGCGACCGCATGCTCACCGTCTGTATTTAAAAGAGCAAACTGCTGTTTTCACAGCATTATTGTTGGTTCGGTGAGGGCATTCCACAGTGAGAGCAGACACAGGCTGCACTATATTCCTATGTCTGCTGTCCCTGGGTGCTTCAGCACTAAAAGAGCGTTTCCTCTAAAAGAGCAACACGGGTGTGACACTGCGTCTTTTTCAAGATGTCATTCCACCCATGCGTTTCTGGATGCGGTCGTTCCCTGTTGCCAGCTGATGGTCATAATCGCTGTCTTACGTGTCTGGGCATTCAGCACGCTGAGGCAGCGTTTGTGGATAGTTCCCACTGCGGGAACATGACTATCTCTGCGCTTTGGTCGAGACTTGCCTACCTCCGGGAGGGTGGAGTCCCCTTACCTATGCCCCGATCTAGAGCTATTCCTACCCAGCAGAATAGACCTACTTCGGCGAATAGCCAGGGTGACCTGAGGATCACGTTTAGGGCACACCCGCCGAGCCAGCCTCCGCGGGCCCCTAATCCCTCTGAAGCGCCGCATCCGGTTGAGCTTCCAGAGGAAATCGCTGGCTCCTCCCGGGGGGGTCCAGTGGTAACCTTTGGAGCTCCAGCAGATGATAGGATGTCAATCGCTGCATCGGAGGGGAAGTTTCAGTCCTCGGGGGATGAAGACTCGGCTGCATTGCCTCCCTCTGGGAGAGTAGCGTTGCCCGAGACTGAACCCGAGCTGACGGCTATGCTTTCACGGACCGCCGAAAAGGTCGGACTCGAGTGGAACCCTCCACTGTGTCCTGAGCCTTCTAGGCTGGATGATTGGTTTCTCGGGGCGGCCCACGCTGGTTCTCAGCATCCCACCCCGGTGCCTTTCTTCCCGGAGGTGCATGAGGAGCTCACAAGGTCGTGGACGGCACCTTTTTCTGCCAGAAACCGGCCGAGTGGCTCCTCCCTCCTCACTACCATCGACGGCGGGCCAGCCAAAGGGTACGTGGGAATCCCACCGGTGGAATGGGCTGTTACGATGCAACTGTGTCCGCCGTCCGCTTCCCACGCCACCCATCCAAGGCCTGTAAGTTCTCCTCCAGTCTGACTGGGAAGGCTTACAAAGCTTGTGGACAGGCTGCGTCCACCCTGCATGCCATGGCGTTGCTCCAGGTACTCATGGACATGCACGAGGGTAGGCCTGACCCAGGACAGCGACGGACCTTGCCCTCACCTTCGTGCCAGTGGTACCCAAAACTTCAGTAAAAGAGCTGTTTCCGAAATCTCTGGGTGCCAAGAGAGCGCGCTTGGAGGTGTACGACGCTCCCATGCCTTATCACCCTCCGGTGCCTCTCTTATCGCCAGCAGGGGGTGTTGGCTGTGCTCAGGACGCACACAAGAGGCCTCCCTACACCCGTGCGCCCCCTCAGAGGAAGCAGGTAAGTGTTGCACTGCACACTCAGACCCCACTTCAGGCCGCTATGCCGTCCGAGACGGGTGCCCCGCTGCGGGTATGTCTGTGGTGCCATTGGTCTCGCTGGTTCGGTCGCTGGGAGCCTGGCTAGCGCTTCCCAGCCCGTCCCGCTGGCTCATCCGTACTATCAGAATCGGCTATGCGATTCAGTTCACCCAGCGGCCCCTCAAATTCAGGGGCGTTCACTTCACCTCCGTGTCCCTGTGCTACGGGCGGAAATCGCAGTCCTTCTGGCGAAGGACGCGATAGAGCCCGTCCCTCCAGCCGATATGAAGACCGGCTTCTACAGCCCGTACTTCATTGTACCCAAGAAAGGCGGCGGGTTACGGCCAATCTTGGACCTGTGGTTCTTGAATTGGTCCCTTCACAGGCTGCCGTTCAGAATGCTAACCCAGAAACGCATCTTCAGGTGCATCCGTCCCCAAGATTGGTTTGCAGCGATCGACCTGAAGGACGCGTACTTTCATGTCTCGATTCTCCCTCGACACAGACCGTTCCTACACTTTGTGTTCGAGGGACGGGCATATCAGTACAGACTCCTACCCTTCGGGCTGTCCTTGTCACCCCGTGTCTTCACGAAAGTCACGGAGGCGGCCATTGCTCCCATGAGAGAGCGTGGTGTTGGCATCCTCAACTACCTCAACGACTGGCTGATACTAGCTCAGTCGTGGGCGCAGTTGTGCGAACACAGGGACATGGTGCTCAGTCACCTCAGCCGGTTGGGACTTCGAGTCAACTGGGAAAAGAGCAAACTCTGTCCCGTACAGAGGATCTCTTTTCTCGGTATGGAGCTTGACTCGGTCAATCTGACAGCGTGACTCACAGAGCAGCGGGTCCAGTCGGTGTTGAACTGCTTGAATTCATTCAAAAGCAGGACAGCGGTACCACTGAAACATTTTCAGAGGCTCCTGGGGCACATGGCATCCGCAGCCGCAGTGACGCTGCTCGGATTGCTTCATATGAGGCTGCTTCAACACTGGCTACACGACCGAGTCCCGAGATGGCCGTGGCAGAGCAGCTCGCTCCGTGTCTCAGTAACACCGAAGTGCTGCCAAACCTTCAGCCCGTGGTTGGACCCTTTGTTTCTACGGGCGGGAGTTCTACCAGAAAGACTCAGGAGGCCAGATGTAGTACAATAAAGTAACAAGTTTATTAACAGACCAGCAAGTATTATAATTAGAGGTTCTTTGGCCCCGTCCGTAGCTCTCGTCTCAAGGGTAACGGACTCTGCATTTCCTGCCTGAAGATGAAGGCAGGGGCGCAGCTGACCCCCTGGGAGGTATAGGCGGGGACCATCCTGGTGGTGGTGAGGAGGATGGAGGTAAATGTTGGCGTCAGCATCTGCAAACTCAGACATGTAAGTGACCATCTTTTATATTCTGAGAATTAGGACATGATTGGTTAGGTCTGAATGTGATGAGTGACATAACATTGAATCTTCCTGGCAGAACTTTATGCTAGAGCTTTCATTTCCCCTAGAGCAAGTGTCAAGGCATGCTGTTGTCTCCACGGATGCCTCATTCACCGGCTGGGGGGCCACGTACAACGGGCTTGCAGTTTCGGGTCTGTGCATATCAATTGCTTTGAGTTGTTAGCAGTTTGTCTTGCGCTGGGCCGCCTCAAAGGGCCGCTACGAGGCAAGCACGTTCTGGTCCGTACGGACAACACTGCGGCTGTTACATACGTCAACAAACAGGGCGGTCTACGCTCCCGCCGCATGTCACAACTCGCCCGCCATCTCCTCCTCTGGAGTCAGAAGCATCTGAGGTCACTTCGTGCCACTCACATTCTGGGCCTACTCAATTGTGCAGCCGACGAGCTCTCACGACAGCAAGTGCTCCCGGGAGAGTCGAGACTCCACTCCCAGGTGGTCCAGCTGATCTGGAGTCGCTTCGGGACCGCACAGGTAGACCTGTTTGCCACCCTGGACACGTCTCACTGCCAGTTGCTTTATTCCCTGACTGAGGGAACCCTCGGCTTGGATGCGCTGGCACACAGCTGGCCCCAGGGCCTACGCAAATATGCGTTTCCCCCAGTGAGCCTTCTTGCACAGACAACGTGCAAGGTCAGGGAGGACGAGGAGCAGGTCCTATTGGTTGCCCGTACTGGCCCAACCGGACTTGGTTCCCAGAACTAGTGCTCCTCGCGACAGAACCTCCTTGGCCCATTTCTCTGAGGAAGGACCTCCTGACTCAGAGACGGGGCACCCTTTGGCACCCGCGTCCGGACCTCGGAGGTTCTAGGTGGCCTACCACAGTCTGTGGTAGACACCATCACTTCCGCTAGAGCTCCCTCTACGAAGTGGAACCTGTTCGTCGAGAAGACCCCGAAGATGTTCGATCAGTTCTGTGCTTTCCTTTCTACAAGAAGGGTTGGAGCGAAGGCTGTCTCCCTCCACCCTCAAAGTCTATGTTGCCGCTATCACCGCAAATCATGACATGGTTGATGGTAAGTCCTTAGGGAAGCATGATCTGATCGCCAGATTGAATCCACCTTGCCCTCACTCTATACCCTCTTGGGATTTGTCTCTGGTGCTAACTGCACTGCAGAGAGCCCCCTTTGAACCTTTGCAGTCAGCAGAGTTAAAAATTCTGTCTTGGAAGACAATACTCCTGACTGCATTGGCATCAACAGGGTAGGGGACGGTAGGATTCCCAGCGTTATCCATTCACAGCAGCAGTGACTCTCCCTGCGTACGTTCCCGCCCCGAACAGACGGGGGTCTGAGGGGCTTTCGCTGGGCGCTGGAAGTGGTAGTACTGTGGCGTTTTCCATAGGGATCCCAATTCGTCTGTGACGTCAGACGTACGTCGAACGTGACTGACTGAAAGGGAACGTCTTGGTTACGTATGTAACCCTCGTTCCCCGAAGGAGGGAACGGAGATGTACGTCCCGTCGCCACAGTTACTGTACCATCACTGCATGGCCGAGTCACTAGTTCGGCTCCTCAGTGAAAAACAAAGGTGCGTTGCATCCGCTTCCCGTTTATACCTGCGGTGCGGAGCGCAGCGTGAGATGCAAATCTCGCACGCCAATAGTCACTGGCCCGTTCTCTATACACTCGAAGCTGATAGGGGCTCCCAGAAGTGATACCAGTTCGTCGGTGACGTCTGACGTACGTCTCCGTTCCCTCCTTCAGGGAACAAGGGTTACATACGTAACCGAGACGTTTTCACGCGGCTCCTGCGATGCGGAGCACTCGGGTACATATCACGTGAAAGACGAATCACGATAAAAGAGCTCAAAGACAAGAGTTCAAAAACAAGTTAAAATGGCAAAGTTAAGATTACGTTTTTATGTCACATTTGCTTTTGTTAACACTATCTGGAAGGTTTAGGGTTAAGTGTATGTGTACGTTAATTTAAAATGTGATGGAGCATTAAGCTTTTAGCGCCACTCACCAAAGATTTCAATTCAGATCTGCGGTGATACATACAAACACCTACGTAATAAAACATTGCCATATTCATATGTATTTAGTGTTTTGCAAAAATGTTGCCAATGGTAATTTTTTTCTAATGAGCTTGGGCTGAGAAATGTATATGTCATAAAAAAAATACAAATAAAAACTTGTCTTAAATTATTGAAAACATCACATACACTACAATTCAAAAGTTTAGGTAAGATTTTAAAATATTTTTTAAAGAGGTCTCTTATGATCATGATCAAAAATACTTTGAAATAACAGCCATTACTCTAGTCTACAATGTCAAATGTTCCTTCACCATTCTAATATGCTGATTTGGTGGTCAAAAATATTCTTGTTATTATTGATGTTGAGAACAATTGTGCTGCTTTTTTTCCATTGTAACAATGAAAAAGTCATTACTGTGACTTCTGATCAATTTAATCAATGCTAAATAAATAAAATAAATACAAATCTTTCTGACCCTTTTCATCACATGTAAACCTGGGGAAAAAACACTAATGAAATGCCTTAAATCATCATACAGGTCTCAAGACTTGGTACATGAAAAAATAAAAAACAAGTGTAACAACCTGCTAACTCATCAACACATCCTGACATCACAAGACATTAAGTAACTAAAAATCACAAAAAAAATGTGTGTCAAACAATGCAGCCTTATTATTATTATGCCAGGAAGACGGTAAATGGGAATTAACTACAAAACCCTTATTAGAAAATACCTAACTAAAAAACTGCAATGAAATCCTTGACATTTTTTCGCCTTTATTACAACTTTTTGCAGTGCACACTGGCATTTGTTAAAGAGGTCAAGAACTGCAGTTTTACCTGCATTTCCTACAAAGTATAACAAAGCCATCATCAGTGTTGTCGCACTAAATGTTCCCTATTGTTCAGTGAGTTCCATTAAGCAGAGAAAGCTTAGTAACACCACTGACAGTCTTAAAATCACCATCTCCACTGGTTTGCTCACACAAAACTCAGCATATCCATCCATTCTCAAAACAATGAGAGGCATTGTCAAAATATCTGAAGTTGTGAAAAAGCTTTGACAGTGTTGTTTCAACAGATGATACATTATATTATCACTTTAACTTGGACAGTGATCCTCTTTGACAGTTTTATCTCTATAACTTCATTCATGCGAATGGATGTGTGATGACGGTCACAACATCTGTAAATCACTCGTGTTTTCCACACAATATTTCCTCTGGCAGGCAATGAAGTATCTATTCTCATTATAAGCAACCCCTTCTACCAAGTAGACACATATATCACCTAAGTCATTGTGATCAGCTCCATGTTTCCAGTTATTTGAAACTAAGGCCCTGTCCCAAAATGCCAGGCCCTTGCCTGACTTCCTCTGAGACCACAATTTCCACATCAGTGCAAAGTAACATATGAGTCTTCTATTAATAGCTTTTTGTATTCTTCATGAATCTACTGTAAATAAGCTGGTAGCTTTAGACTGGTGATGACATCATCACAGATGTCTGAGCCAGTGGTCAGCTCTGGTGTTGATTATTCAAGTGTTTCTGGCCTTCTTAATAGCGTCTTCCTGGGAGGTGGCTGACTTTCAGAGAACAGAAGAGGGCTTAGAAAAAAAAAATCAATAACACATGATTTATTGATCACTAAAAATGCTCCTCATTAGCCCCCCGAGTGGCCCTCTGCATTTAACAGATGACAAAATGTCACCACTGCACTAAAACTGTCCTGGATTTCTATCACACTTTCAGAATCCCAGAAAGGAAACCTGGAGCAAGAGAAAACAAGCAACATCTAACTTCCTGTTAAAGCATATACCTATAGGCTATTCATCCAAATGAAACTGTACATTACAAATATAATATTTAAATAATAATTAATGATAAATACTACTAATAATAAACTACTTATAAATAAATTCTAGATGAAAATGGTAAGAAAATACAGCACTCAAATATTATATAATGGGGTCATATAAAAATAATGAAAAATCTAATTTGAAATTATGATTTCATTTGATAATAATTAGTATACATAAATATAAATATAAAATTAATAGCATACATGACAGATTTTAATAAAATTTAAAGATTAAAATGGCAAGAAATTAAAGTGTGCTCATATGTCATATAATTGGGTCATATACAAATAATTTATATAATTGATAATAATTGATTTTAATTTAATATATTTTATTAATAAATAATAATTATAAATATATCACATATTATAATAAAAATATATAGATGCAAATGGTGGGAAATGACATCGCTCGAATATAATATAATTGGGTCATATACAAATACTTACAATTTATTTTTTTTTATTATATTTTTCTTTATTAATAATTATTAATACATTATAATTATAATTATATATATATATATATATATATATATATATATATATATATATATATATATATATATATATATATATATATATATTAATGACAGATTATAGAATATTTATAGAAGATTATAGAAGAATAATTGATTACAGTGTGCTCAAAAATAATATAATTGGGTCATATACAAATAATTCAAAATATTCAAAATAGAATAATTATAATAAAACATGACAGATTGCCACGGTGTATTCTGGTTTTGTTTCATGTTCATGTTCTTATTTTGTTATGTTCAATGTCATGTTTCCTGGTTTGTCATGTGATTCCATTGTGCCCTCATGTGATCATGTCATGTGCTTCCCTAGCCTCTTGAGTCTGTTCAAGTCTGTTCAAGTCTGTTCTGGGAGGTATTCCAGAAAGCAAGGTTAACTTACCGTCACATATACCTTGAACTCTCGGTTGATTAACCCAAACCTTGCTTACTTGAAGTATGATGGTTCCAAAAACATGTCTGTGAGTAAGTTTAGACAACTCAGAGTATGTTCCCGGTTAACATACAAGACATTCTCAACAGAGTGATGAATCGATGATTCACCATGGAAACAGACGCTAAGAAAAAGCGTGCCATTTTACTTCCTTCTTCTTCTTTTGTTTAATGGCGATTTAAATAACCTACTTAGTGCACATCGCCACCTATTTGGTGGTTATGCAATAATTTTTTCAATGTCTTCGTTTAATAAGTAATTTCTATTCACTGAGCATAAGGATTATATTGTTTGTTTGATGCTAATTAATTGAATGCAGATCCATGTGTAAGATGACAATAAAATAAATCATAAATATATTTGAATTGAATTAACATTTAAACATTACCTTTATTATTGTTATATTATTTAGAATTAATATCTTTTATATTATATAACTGAAACAAATTTGGTTATATTAATAAATATATTAATTATATAAAACACATCTGAATACCTCTTAAGCAAACTAACCCTGGAACAACCCTTCTCTGGAGTTGCTATGGCTACTTACATACCCTGAAAGTTACCTCCGTTTTTAGAAACGAAAGTTGAGGTTATCCGCTTACTCTTAAACGTAACCAGGTGTGTCACATAACCTGCTTTCTGGAATACCCCCCAGGTCAAGTCCTTGGGTTCTTAAAGCTTGCCTCCAGTGGATCCATACCGGGAAAATACAGCACTCAAATATAAAAATATGTTTTTTTAAACATAATTTATAAATTTTACCATTTTTAAATGTATAAATATACTCAAATATAACAAACGTATAAATAATAAAAAAGTATAATACTTATTTAGCTTAGCTTTTCAAATGCACCTGCTAATTGCTTAAAGGCCATGTGAAGTATAGCTGTTACAGTTATTTATTGACTCTACTCATTAACAACGTCAAAGGTCCTTCCTCCATACTGCTCTCATTGCTCGTCTTCAGAAGAAACAACTTATGATGGACAGGAAGTGTTTAACAGATATGCATATGGTTAACGCTATAGCGTGTTGTCCTTTTTTTCCTTTTTTTTTTTTTTGTAAAGAAAATGTGCCAAAACTCCTTCGGCTTTCAGGCAGTAGCTGACGTTTCTTTCTGGTAGACAGACTGTGAGAGGGAAAGTTTATTGAAGGATGGAAAGAGAACTGAGGATGGGGGTTAGAGAGATCAAATATCCATTTAATTAATTCAAGAAAGGGCAATAAAACTGTTTTAATTAACTCAAGGGTCAGGCTCAATACCCAAATTTCTCCCCGATTATAGTGGCCCATCTTTACTCCTTATGTTCCCACAATGCATATAAACCTAATGGCATTGCAGCCTAATTGCTATCACATTTTCTTACCCTTACTCTAGTTATCTTTTAAACATGAGAACATGAATCCTTGTAAAAACATTAATTATAAATAAAAACAACAGAAGATTGTAGTACATTATCATAGTATAACTGCTCACAAATACATACTACACTGTACCTGTTTTTTAATGACTTTAGTATTAGGGCCACATTTGTTGGGAAGCACAGTTTAGGAACAGAGGAACGGATCACAGGGGAGAAGGGCCTGAAAAATCCTCCTGTTCCTGCTGTCCTGCAGTGAGGCTGATCCCTCATGCGCTGGGCCGCAGAGTCCCTGACTACGGTGCTCCATCACCGCGGTCAACGTGACGCATGAAGGTGCCCCTGCTCACAGCAGGACCCTCGTGGGGATTTTCAGAAGCACAGATTCAGTATTGCATGCTGGCTGATGGTCAGTGCCGTGTGATTAAACGTTCCCTAATGTCACTCACATAATTCATCATAGCTCTTGTGACCAGGTTTGTGTTTACCCATGATTCTCTTTCACTGTAAGCAGTGTTGGTTTAGCTTTTGGCCTGTGAGGAATGTATCGAAGCACATATGTCCACCATTCTTGCTTGAAAAAAACGTCTTAATGAGAAAAAAGTCCATTGCCAAGTGGGAAAGAAAGGACTTTAAAAAGAGGGGAAAAAAAGAAAAACATGTTCTAACTCTCCTTGACTTGCTTTTTCTGCTTTGGAGCTGCCTTAATTGCGACACATTTATGCAGAGAAAAAGGAGACTGGATTTGTTTTGTCTGTCTCGTCGACGGTCGTTTCATTGCAACAGATGCTGAAAGACAGATTTGTTCAATTTAAAATCAAAAGGTACAAGCTGGGGCTTTTATGTCCTATTTTTTTCCCATTTCTAAAGGAACTTAATATCCTGTCATCACACTTGTATAATGTAAGTGTTTCAAGGAAGTGTTCTGAAGGTGGACTATGGGATGTTTTACATGCTGTCCAATTGCATGCATTCAATCTGTATACTGTATCGTCATTGTCATTGCAATTATCATCCATTTTCTATTTCAGCAATGGACGTGACTGGTCATGTAACTGTTATGTACTAAACTATTAAAGCTCAGTTGGGCTTTCAAAATGCATTAGAATTCTCTTTAGTATTCATACGCAACAATTTTTGTATGTTTTGATGTACACTCAGACATACAATATGGACAGCATTTAAAATGTATTACAAATGCATTCTGTAACATGTATGTTATTTTTATCATGACAACTCTCGGAGTGTGTGGCAATGGATATGACAATGCTACGCTGCTGCTGTTGTTATTGTTGCCAATACATACAAAACACGCTGCTGTGAGCAAGTAAGAAATGCTGCTACTGTACAATAGCATACAGTAATTACACAGGTGGAGCTGGGGAAGGTGGAGTGTTTCTGAAAGTGTGCTGCATCTGCTATAGCAAATGCTGACCAAGTATTTCAACCCATTCTCACTCCTAAGGTGTCAAAATCTGAAGCATGGTCAAGTGCCTTCCGTGTCAAAATTAAGATGCTAAAGGTACCCCTAGGCGTTACTATATTGACGCGCAGGTGCTCCATTGATTTCAGTTGTTTGCACAATGCGTCACATCAAGACGCATTTAATTGATTTTATGAATATTAATAGGCTACTTTTATATTTTGGAGCAACTAACCCAACTCCTACCCTAAACCTACCCACTTCTCAACAATATAAAACACATAACAGGCAAATAAAAGTACAGTCACAGGTATTTATTGCAAAAACTGACCAAAAACAGTATAAAGGTATTAACTCATGTTGCATTCCAAGTCTTCTGAAGTCAAACGATATATTTATGTAAATAACAGAGTTGATCGTAATGTTTTAATCGCTGAAATGATGATCCCGCCGCTCTGTGAACACACGCACACACTCATTCATATCTCATTCAAATGATACACCCGACTCTTTAGCATGACGCGATCGGTCACGAGACACACGAGAGCCAATTACATTTTTCAATCAAAGCTGAAGTAATGACGCATTTGGTCACGAGACATACAAGAGCCAATGTAATTTGCAATCTGACGTAACGTTTCTTCGGGCGGCAATTTTTAAAAAATTGCGGATGGAGACGCTGATCGTTTTTTGGGGATTTTCTTCACACAAATCAGTCGTTTGGCCTCGGATCACATTTTTGAATAAATGGTGCATGCAGTCGTATCTGCCTGTTATATCCTGTGTTTTATATCATATTATACACAAATGGGTAGGTTTAGGGATGGGATGGGGTTGGGTTATATGTTCAATTGTGTTTAAATAGCGTAAAAAATTTTTTTTAAAAGTAAATAAAATTATGCTGGCTGATTAAATTGAGAATCACACTCCAACATGTCATAATGGCAAAATCAAAACCCAATATATAATTTCATCATGACGATAACGTTCAAATGCCCAACGCGTCTGTGTATGACGCCAAAGGTTTCTCATTGAAATCAATTATGTACCCCTGTGCGTCAATATAGTGACACCTAGGGGTACCTTTAGCTTCTTCATTTTGACGCGGAAGGCACTTGACCACGCCTTGGGAGTGAGAATGGGGTTGAGCAGTGAGCTCATTGTCTACTGATACAGCAGGAACCAATCAGATGCGCCCAAAAAAGAATGATGTGATTGCAAGCAAGTACAGAAAATTGCTACTGCCAATACATTCACAGACATGCTGCTGCTTTACATATAACATACATAAAATAACCCCGATAGCAGATCTGTACAGGTGGAGCTGGGGAAGGTGGAGGGTTTCTAAGGGGTTGTTTACAAAACACAGTTTTTAACTGAACTTTTTATGCATTATGCCATTCATTTAAATAACAATGCCAATTTGGTGGCCTGAAAAAGCAAACATTTGAAAACAGGATTCAAAATGCAAGGTTTTGAAGACGATGCCTTTATCGATGACATCACGCACATGTGTATTACATGTTCACGTATGCGTATTGTGTGTTTGAAGCGTGTTTCTCAACAAAGTGTCATCGCCAACTACTGGCCTGGCATGCATAATACAGCCTTTTTTTGGTCATTTTTGCAGATCCGTGTGAACGGATGCGTTTACCCATGATTCTCTTTCATGCATGAATGTTGTCGTCTGTTTTTAGTACATTGTTGTCATGTAAACATACCCTAAAAGCAGACTGCTAACAGCAAACAATGCCAAGTATTTGAATGTTGAGCAGCAAGCTCATTGGCTGCTGATGCCCCAGCAACCAGTCAGCTGCGCTATATACACTCACCTAAAGGATTATTAGGAACACCATACTAATACGGTGTTTGACCCCCTTTCGCCTTCAGAAATGCCTTAATTCTACGTGGCATTGATTCAACAAGGTGCTGAAAGCATTCTTTAGAAATGTTGGCCCATATTGATAGGATAGCATCTTGCAGTTGATGGAGATTTGTGGGATGCACATCCAGGGCACGAAGCTCCCGTTCCACCACATCCCAAAGATGCTCTATTGGGTTGAGATCTGGTGACTGTGGGGGCCATTTTAGTACAGTGAACTCATTGTCATGTTCAAGAAACCAATTTGAAATGATTCAAGCTTTGTGACATGGTGCATTATCCTGCTGGAAGTAGCCATCAGAGGATGGGTACATGGTGGTCATAAAGGGATGGACATGGTCAGAAACAATGCTCAGGTAGGCCGTGGCATTTAAACAATGCCCAATTGGCACTAAGGGGCCTAAAGTGTGCCAAGAAAACATCCCCCACACCATTACACCACCACCACCAGCCTGCACAGTGGTAACAAGGCATGATGGATCCATGTTCTCATTCTGTTTACGCCAAATTCTGACTCAACCATCTGAATTTCTCAACAGAAATCGAGACTCATCAGACCAGGCAACATTTTTCCAGTCTTCAACTGTCCAATTTTGGTGAGCTTGTGCAAATTTTAGCCTCTTTTTCCTATTTGTAGTGGAGATGAGTGGTACCCGGTGGGGTCTTCTGCTGTTGTAGCCCATCCGCCTCAAGGTTGTGCGTGTTGTGGCTTCACAAATGCTTTGCTGCATACCTCGGTTGTAACGAGTGGTTATTTCAGTCAAAGTTGCTCTTCTATCAGCTTGAATCAGTCGGCCCATTCTCCTCTGACCTCTAGCATCAACAAGGCATTTTCGCCCACAGGACTGCCGCATACTGGATGTTTTTCCCTTTTCACACCATTTTTTGTAAACTCTAGAAATGGTTGTGCGTGAAAATCCCAGTAACTGAGCAGATTGTGAAATACTCAGACCGGCCCGTCTGGCACCAACAACCATGCCCCGCTCAAAATTGCTTAAATCACCTTTCTTTCCCATTCTGACATTCAGTTTGGAGTTCAGGAGATTGTCTTGACCAGGACCACACCCCTAAATGCATTGAAGCAACTGCCATGTGATTGGTTGATTAGATAATTGCATTAATGAGTAATTGAACAGGTGTTCCTAATAATCCTTTAGGTGAGTGTAGATAACAATGTGATTGCTAACAAGTTGACTTAAGGATCTATCAGCCTATGCCATCTAGAGTTTCATGACATAACTTTGTATTTGTATAGTTACATTTTACTAATATATCAATATTTATATTGAGCTCTTAATCCTACCCCTAGCCTAAACCCAACCACTTCTCAACAATACAATAAATCATAATAGATAAATGTACAGTGACAATCATTTTAGTTAAAATACACTATTATATGGATATTTTTAAGTCACCAATTTGGTGAATATTTTAAATGTCATTGATTAAAAAAACTAAACAAAAAAAAAACATTAATTCCATGATTTCAATTTTCAATTAATCTAACAGGAGTCATAACCATTTGTATGTCTCTATAGTTGTTCATATGTAAAATTCCTTACTTTTTAGATGCTGTCAATACATTAATAATGTACGTCAATATTCAGAAATATGTGTTCTAGAACCAATGTGTACCTATGATTACTAATGAGATCATGTTGTGCACTAAAAAGCTTTGGCTAGATTATTGGTAGCCTATAAGAATTATTTTAGTATAGTCTTGGCAACAAAAAAAAAGAAAAATAACTTAATACAATACTTTGTTGGGAAGACAGAGAGACTTTGCAACCTTATCAAATCAATTACTGCAGTTCTCACAACCTTTAAAAATATGTATTCAAATAAAAACAAACAAATAAAAACTTACACATCATTTTCACAAGATATGGAAATGAGCAGCTGACACTGGCCTGACACAGAGAGCCACAGATAATGATTCCTGCTTTATTTTGACCAACCAGTGCTTAATTAAAGCCACGTAGCTTCTGTTTGCCGCGCTACAGTCGAACCCTCGGCTCAAGCTTATTCAAATGGCAGTCCCTAAGGGACAAATCCAAACTTGGGTGAGATGGCAAGCTGTTCTGCATCACTACGGCAACACCTGCTATTACAGGTTCCGTCTGCCAGTCAACCTGGCCCAACGGGGGGCGAGCGGACCGCAAAAACATTTGTACCTACAAAACTCCTGATTAGCATACCTGTGGGAATAATGGACAGAGGGAAAGGGGGGAGAGAGGAAAAAAATAGCAAGATTTAGAGTCTTCATAGATTACACAAACAGTTTTTCCCCCCATCGCAGTTTATCATGCAGTAGCAAACATAATTTCTGACATGATTGCAGGAAATTTCTGCACATTGCCACTCGTGAGGTCTCGAAAATGTACTCCCCTAAGGGCACGGGGAAATCATCGGTGCACATATGTAGAACACTGTGTCTTGAAAAGCACGTTAACAAGCCTTTTGCGGCCCGTTATTCAGATCATGGTTGGGAGCCGATGCTTTCCGAGCTGTCAGTTAGTTGGGATGAGCTCCTCACCTGACATTGTTCAGTTACACTTGACTGGTCCTCATAACCACAGAATCAAACTCTCATCAAGTAAGCATTAATTCAAAATAAAGTTTAATACATACAAAACAGCCCAACCTGACACCCTCCCACTACACATTTTTTATAGTCAAATGAATACAAATCTATGCCATCGTCATTTTTATATGCCCACAATGAGTGTTTGTAATAAAAGAATCTAATTGAAGAAAAAGAACTATTCATGAGTGCTGAAGAGTCATTTTAGACAATCAGTTCATTCATATCAGGCTCAAAAATGACAGCAAAACCAGTATCATAAAAGTTGTCCTTATGTCTTGGAATTCTGAATAAATAATTCAGAGCAATTTTGTAAACTGAGCCAAATGAACTATTGAAAAGATTTGACTCAAAATAATGACTTGGTCACAAATTATCAATTCTCTCATTAATGTGCACATTATCGCATGCCACGTTTTTTCAGTTAATGACTTTTAATAATGAACTTAAGTCTGTTGTACAGAAAACTCTTCAAAATAATGTAACTTTAGAAGTTTCCATATATAACACACAAGTCAATAGTTTTATGATATGGCACCCAAATCAATACGTTCAGATTAAAAAATAAATAAATAAACAGGTACTGAGTCATTTTAGTGAATCAGTTCTTTAATGTAAATTAATCTATTAAAAAAAAATAACTGATTTATTTGAATCCTTCCACACAAGTCCTGTGTAGCATCTTTTTTGCAGCAAAATATTTAATTAAACTACTGACTGTCACTATGTTTCCAATGGATATAGTGTAGTGTGCTTTTAGTACTATTCATTGTATTTTAATATAATTTACATAAACATGTTTAACTCTGTCCATACAGATGACCGCTAATTCTCCTGACTGATCTAATCTGATCTAATCTGATCTATATTTAAAGGTACATTATATTACTTTTTTTAGTTCAAAACTTACAAGATTTAAATAATGAGCGAGTACATCATTAATCCATCTTCCAAACTGTTTTTGTCTTATCCTGAATCACTAAGTGTTTATATTCTGACTATCATGTTCCGAAACACACATGCAGTTTTGTTTATAAACCACTAGAGCGCCAACAGTTGCATCGTGTACCTTTAAAGAGATAACTCTTTAAATAATTTCACTTTATGTTATTTATATAAAAAAAATTGTAGTCTATAGCTTTAAAACTAACATAAAAGACTGACAAAAGAGGCAGTAATAGCAGCAGCTTTAGCACTTCCCCAAAGATAAATAAAAGACAAACTAAATAAATCAGTTAAATCTCGCACTCCTCCCTTCCAGCCTCCTTGCAGCATCCCTGCCTGTTTTTCCAAAGAGGTGAGGACCGCCCTGTGCTCCTGAGAGAGAGGAAGCTCACTGAGAGCGGCACGCTTCACTACAGAAACACCTGCTTTTGTTAGCTCACTACGCCACTTACTCTCACCCTCAGGGACGTGCCACGGGGAGGGAGGGGACTGAGGAGACTCAAAGCAAACAATGTCTCTGAGCTCCATGTCATCTGGATGAGAAAACAGATCCACCACCGCCTCAGAATACAGAAGGTACAGCAAAGTAGGCTAACAGTATTCAGACTTTTAGGGATGTGAACTTGAAAGTTTCTTATGTGTGAAACCTCTTTCGACCTAGACACAAACATCATTAAAGGAATACTGCACTCATTACAATTCTGTCATCATTTATTCACCCTCATGATGTTTCAAACCTGTTTGACTTTCTTTCTTCTGGACACTTTTTTTATCCATATAACGGATGTGCATGAGGACTGGTGCTGTTAAGCTCCGAAATGACTATAAAGTGCCACAAAATAATCATAAAAGTGGTCCCAAATGATTCCTTGAAAAGATTTGACTCAAAATATTCATTCACAAATGGTTAGTTCTCTCATTACACAATGCACATTATTGACATTATTGTCACAAATATCCATTTATAATGACTTAAAGTCTCAGAATTTACAAGACTTCAGATACAGCACAAAAGTCTACTTTTATTATTTTTTTATAGTATTTTTCATGTCTTTTTTGAGCTTGACAGCCTCAGTCCTCATTCACTTTCATTGAATGGAAAAGAGTAGTCAGGATTTTCACCTAAAATGACATTCTGTGTTTCAGAAGAAGAAAGATAAATGGGTTTGAAACTTCATGAGCGTGAGTAAATGATGAACCATTCCTTAAATGACACAATGGTAAAATTGATGAACACCAGGCATTTTTCTCTTCACTGTTGTCCATTATGAGAATCCCTGTAAATATGTTCTTAATAAAGGAGTTCGTCTGCAAGTATATTTTATGTTTTTGGGAGAGAGTCGCTGCGTAATATGATGTGGTTTGGGTTGTAGCACTCATCCATATTTCACTCAGACCGCTGGGAATTGTGTGCTATGAATCCTGTAACAGTGGAAATTTAACACTGTCCTTTTAACACAGTTTTAATCAAAGAACCACAAGATGAACTATAGGCAAAAAAATTAAGTTTCTCATTCACAGCATCCATGTAATCCATGAGTGTTGCACATCTTCTTTCGCAAAAGGGAAATTAAGGGTCTTTTTTCAGGCCTTATCTTTTCAGAATCAATCCATTATTTAAAGCTTATTTGAAAAAGCCTTGCATCATCAATGAAGAAAGGGTGTGCTGACAATTGCATTAATTACTTTATCTAAATCATTTCCAATTAACCTTACACACCACCTTACAAATAGAGTCTTGCCAGGCCACCCTGAATGACGCCGTCTCCTACAGACAGACAGATTTTTAAAAAAGGGAAGAGAAGAAGAGAGAATTTAGAGTAGGGGAATTTCGTGCAGAGACAGATAAGACTGCCACTCTGAGGGCTCTTCCTTTGATGGCTACACATTACATTATGATTAATTAATTTCACATTGATATATGTTTTAATTTAACACTGATTCTTGTGTTCTGGGCACGAGATTTGCTCATTTTAGATTAGATTTCAGGTGTATTAAGAAAAGCATGCTGACTGCTAATTGTCAATGTAATGTGGGAGGATAGATCCGCTATGCTATCCTGTGAGGAGAGAAAAAATTGCTCAATGTAAATTTTTTTTTTTTGAGTAAGCAATAATGTGCTTTTGAAATGTGTTCCTTTAACAGTGCATAAAATATTTAACTACTTAAAATAGAAAAATTATTGATCAGTCATTTGGCAAAGTGAAATACCTATGGTGTGAATTTCATTTTATGTGTCTAGATTCAACGAGTTCATTGGCGTTGTTGGTGAACGCTGAAGAGGAAAAACACAGTCTATGCTGGAACTTTAAATGTTAATTATAATGCTGGCAGAAGAACTGAGAAGTTTGGAGCTTAATGATAAATAAAATGCAGCTGCAGTGAAGACTGCGTCTAGACCATTACTGAAACAGCAAGACTTTCACAGGGAGAGAAAGAGTAAAGGAAAGAGAGATGAGAAAGTAAGAATGATAAGGAAAGAGATGACTATTACTAAGAAAATGAATGGAATGTATTTTTGATGATCATTTACAAGTGGTATAATTTTTCTCCATAACATGACTTACAGTTCATAATTTAATTGAATTTTTTGGAATACATTTTATCGTAAAACTTTTCCAGATGTATTGACAGTGAATGAATGAACAGAGCGAATAAATCCACAAATTAGATTGATTTGATTTAGAATGCTCGAATATGTCTTAAGACCTTCCTTCATTAATAGCTGTACAAACTTCTGCCTCCAGTATAAAAACAATGTTCTGCAGTGTCAAACGGATATACAATAACAATTTGTAAGTAAGATCTAACATGCAAACACACTTGTGAGTGTGTGAACAACCATCTTTTTATTAAACATGAGGCAAAGTTTCATACCTGTTTTTGGATGTAATTATATAAAGAAAAAAAAAAAGGGGGGGGGGGGGCATTTATTTATTTATTTATTTATCTCAGAGCTCATGGTCTCTCATGGAAAAAGGGGGGAAAAACAGCCCCGCTCTCATCTCTTTTTGATGTGTTTGCCTTCACGGCTTCTGAGCGCTCTCTAATTCCATCTGGCCACAACAGAGGCGGTGGAATGGCAAGAAAAAGCATTTCCATATGTGCAAATTAGGAGGCTGCCTACCCAAAACTGCAGCGCAATTCCTCTGAAGTAGATAGCACTGCTGAGAGCTGCCAAGTCCTCTAATGGCAATCAAGAGGAGAGTTCTTATTGGCCTGTGTCTACCTCGGGCTACAATAGTGCATTTTTATCCTGTAATTTCAGGTGTTTTTTAAAAGAATAATAAAGCATGCAACATAAAAACTTATATCATGAAACAATGGGCGTGCGGTCCATATAAGCTGCGAATGCTCTGCATACCCAAGTCATTCATAAACTCGCTAATTAATAATAGCGCAATTTTTTTATGTGTACCATAAAGCTTGCATGATAAAATTTTGGTAATACGTATGTAACTGTCCGTCATTTATTTATTTGCCAAACAACGGTATTTTTTAAATCCACAGGATCCACAGCAGCTTTGTCGCCTACAATTCGTTGTTATGTATCGTCATCACTGTCTCGCGTTCTCATTGGTTTGCTGGCATATGGGGGAAAGCTGTCCATTAATCGCTCGCCCAAGTGGAAAAATGTGCTGTTGTTGCCAGATCTCGATCAATGAAAATCAGTTTGATACAAAACTAACTAGACTAAATCAAGTGAAACATCATAAATGAAACATTTAATTTTCACCATAGGGAAATTAATATTTTTTACGAAAACTTAGTGTTAAAGACAGACATACTGTACTACTCAATCCGAGGTTGTTAATCAATAGTCTATGCGTTTGTTAAAGTCATCAATTAGCATTAATTCTTAAAAATCTAATTAAATTGACACCTGCTATGTCGTCTTTGTCTTTAGTGTGTCCCAAGCTGATGCGCTGCACCGTTTAAAGGTGAAGTATGTTGTTTCTGCGACACTAGTGACACCTAGCAGAATAACAAAAATACAGCATATTTTGCAAACGGCCCTTTCGCGTGTCGCGCCTCCCTCAACTCAAACATCACAAATACAGCTCATACGGGTTCTTTTGATGGCATGTCTCAACAGTTAAATGTAGGCTACTTTCATTAAAAGGTCCAAATTATTAGGAATACTTAGCTCTTTTGTTATGCGTCATGAGAGTTAGCAACTGAGTAGCTAACCAACACTCTTGTCTAGAGCGAATGCGAGTGTCTCGCTTATAATAATAACCCATCCAACATATGGTCCAAAAAGGTTGTGCCTAGTCTCTTAATGAGTAATGGGTGTGTTATGGGCGTAACGTGCAATAAACCAATCAGAGTCTTATCTCCTATTCCCTTTAAAAGCCAGTTGCGCTTGCACCATGGCGGATTCGCTATTTACATGGCAGAATTTGCGAGCGGAAAGACTGAATGCTTCTCCAGAGAGGAATATTTAAAAATGTTTGTGTGCTGCTGCACGTCAATGTGTGTGTAATAAGTAGAGTGTTCACGTGTTGTGGACCTGCCATTTAAATAGCACAAAAAAATACTGCTGTATTGACTTAAGACCAGGTTTTTGTTGGTCAGTGGCGCAGTCATTTTCAGTTGCTTCAAAATAACAACACGCCAACAATGCGCCTGAACACACCTCGTTTTTAGACCAGCATGCCCATGGGCGAACAGATGGGCGCAAGGGCATTTCCTATTTAAACAACATGGCGCTGGACGTGAAAATGATAACTGCGTCGGGCTGAAACTAGCAAAAAACACTTGTGTCGCACCTGGCGTCGCATTGCGGCGGTTGTATGATAGGGCCCTATTAGTTAATGTTTGGCTTCTTGCCATTTCATATTGGTTTTAAATGATCACATTATGTGGGATATGCTCAAAGAAATAAAAATATATTTTTGATGCTTTTTTAAAACACTCTGTCACAAGTGTATGCTTAGTGTAATGCTTTAAGTACTATTTTATTCTACAGATCTATGTATAACAATTGTACTGTCCTGTATACAGAAATTAGCTTAAACAGTGACTATAGAGCTATACAGAGTGGAGATATCAGCACTTAACTAAAGTAGAAGACTAGATTTTGATATGATGTCTCTTAGTCCGCAAGCCAATGACAAGCTTGTGTTGCTCCCAAATGTACATTGGTCCTTCAGATATTTGTTTATACACCAGTGCTTGCTTTCAATAATATCCTGGAGTAATGCCCTGGACAGGCAGAAAAATATCCAGCTGGCTGACATCTAAGACAGGAGAAAATGCCTCTAGTAATAAACATACAGCAAAGGGCATTGTTTTATCAGACCCACATGCAAAATCACACACACACACCACATATATATCTGCACTTATTCTTCCTTCATTTACAGGAAGTCCGTAATATGCACATATAATACATACATATAATACAAACACATACATACGTGTGTGTGTGTGTGTGTCAAAACTGAGCCAATTATATGAGAAAATATTATTTATTATTAAATGTATTGTTTCTCAGGTCAGGTCAGCGCGAATGTAAATGTTTTGTGCCTCTAGTTTTGTGCCTCTAGTAAATGCTTTAATGCCTCTAGTAATAAACATACAGCAAAGGGCATTGTTTTATCAGACCCACATGCAAAATCACACACACACACACACCACATATATATCTGCACTTATTCTTCCTTCATTTACAGGAAGTCCGTAATATGCACATATAATACATACATATAATACAAACACATACGTATGTGTGTGTGTGTGTGTGTGTGTGTGTGTGTGTGTGTGTGTGTGTGTGTGTGTGTGTGTGTGTGTGTCAAAACTGAGCCAATTATATGAGAAAATATTATTTATTATTAAATGTATTGTTTCTCAGGTCAGGTCAGCGCGAATGTAAATGTTTTGTTGGACAAAAATACTATATGCATATGCAGACATTACAAACATGATTATAGACAAACAGAGCAGTGTACAGGCCCTCTATTGACTGAAGTGGATGTCATTCTCCTCTCATCCTTTATTGATGGGCCAAGAGCTCCCATGACTTTTGTGAGGGCAAAGAAAAAGGCTGAAACTTCACATATGTGAGAGCGTATTCTTTTCAAATTTGCAGCAATCCTAGAAATGGGTTTGAATGTTTCTGAATGGCACACACACACAATGCTAATGCTAACAGCATGCTTTCAGGGCTAATCTGAATGAAAGAATGGGAATGTGGCCATCATGGCTTTCACTAAACAAACATGGGAAAGCTACTCGTCTGTTGACCTGATTTAACAACTCCACACAAACACCCATTTTTAGTATTTTTCATCCACTGCTGATAAATGAATCGCTGAAAATTAAATTTGCAAACTTTAGCGATGAGAATTGGAAATTTAAGTGAATAACTTACCTTTTTTTTCTAGTCTAATCTACACTATCCAGTAAAATTGAATAATCAAACCTGTTCAATGGTGGCATTTTTTGCATTTAAATAATATTGGAACTGTATAAGAGAAAAAGTCTAAATCTGCACCAAATCATCCATCAAGGTACATATGAGACAAACAATAGTAATTAAAGTTAACTGGCTCAAAAACAGCAATGGAAATGCCTTTGACACTCATCTTTAATGCAAGATTTTTCTCTCCACATGATTTTGTTCACGTCACAGTCTATATGTCACCTTCAGTGGGACGCAACGTAGAAAATTTCACTTTATTTTTGCAGTTGGATGCCAGAAAACCCGTAGACACTAAACATGAGAATTCACTCGCAGAGGAGGAGAAAAAGAAAAAAAAGTCACTTGATTGGTGACAAAAGATAACAAGAAGTGGCTGCAGGGTGCCTCCCAAACCCTTGCTGTCTCAGAGTGGTGTGAATCGACCCCATCTGGTTTCATCTCACATCCCCACTCAAGATGGTGCCTTTCCTGCAAAAGCCATAATAGTATATAGATATGAGAGACAAAATATCCCTGCCAGAGTCCCTGGTGACTTAAATCAGTATGGGATCCCTCTAGAGCTCTGTCTGTTCCCTGGCCAGAATTGCAGTACACTTTAAGTAGTCCAATTTAACGTGAGAAACCACGGGCACTGCACTCCCAGGGAAGGAGGCAAGTCTCTGTCCATCTGTGGCTTTGCTTCCTGTAGGGGCAGCCTCAAGAGGAAGTCTCTGCGAGGTTTACGAGACTTATTTGTTTTTGCTAAGAGGACCGAAGCATGGGGTTGAGACGGAATTATGCTTTACTGTGATAATATTTTTGTATTAAAAGGGATAGTTCACCCAAAACAATGAAAATTCTGATATCATTTACTCACCCTCATAACCTTCCAAACCTGTATAATGTTCTTTCTTCTGTGGAGCACAAAAAGAGAAAAACTGAACAATGTGGTAGTCACACTCTTACATGTAACTCACCCTTCGCCAGGAATTTGATTGGCAGGTGATCTAACCAATCATAACGCCGATATTATGTGTCCCCGTTGCTATCCACCATTTTGCCCAAAAACAATCCAGACAGTACAGTAAGTGATTAACATTGGTGGACTTGAACTTGAAAAATGGTGTGTATTGACATATTTCCGTGGTTGAAACAACATACCTTCTGAGGTTCATTCACGTTTATTTTGTGCTATATATAGTAGAGGGGAAGAGATCATCGGTTCACATGCAGCTTGAACTTAGGCGCTATCTGTCAGGACACATCAAAGAGCCATGAAATAGTATTTATTGTTTGAATTTGAAAGCTGAGATACGGAGCAGAGACTGAGTTTAGCGATTCGGAGCAGAGGAAAAACTTCAGAATTATTAGTTAATTCATAAAGTTGAACAATACATGGACCGAGCACATGGTCACATGGTGATTAATACCATTTAAATGCCTGTTTATTGCAATTAAAATAGGCATATGCCACATTATTTGTGATTGTTTACTATGATTATGAGCTTAATCACATTAGTTTAATCAAAGTATTGCGTTTACATGAGGTAAAGTTTAATTGCAATATTGCCAAAACCCTATTCTCATTATGAGGGTGCATGTAAACATACATTGATCTGTGGCGTGAGAGCATACAGTAACTAAGGGGGACGGGCCTTTGAGAAGGGTCAATTACAATTAATGGAAACAAGAGCTTTTGAGTTTCAAAAAGAATACAAATGGACATTCACTATATTGCCAAAAGTTTTAGGATGCCTGCCTTTACATGCACATGAACTTTAATGACATCCCATTCTTAATCCGTAGGGTTTAATATGGAGTTGGCCCACCCTTTGCAGCTATAGCAGCTTCAACTCTTCTGGGAAGGCTTTCCACAAGGTTTAGGAGTGTGTTTATGGGAATTTTTGACCATTCTTCTAAAAGCGCATTTGTGAGGTCAGGCACTGATGTTGGACGGGAAGGCCTGGCTCGCAGTCTCCACTCTAATTCATCCCAAAGGTGTTCTGTCGGATTGAGGTCAGGACTCTGTGCAGGCCAGTCAAGTACCTTCACACCAAACTCGCTCATCCATGTCTTTATGGATTCATGAAACTTTAATTGCAAGGAACAACCAGTGCCCAGTCACCCTGGTTTTGATCAAATACAAGTGTACATACTACACTGCATCCAAACATTAGAATATAAAATATAATATACTTATTAAACTTTGCAATTCCTGCAGGAAACCAATGCTTGCAGGGAATAAAACAGTTACCGCTTGTTAATCCTCTTGTTTTCTTCTGGGAAGGCTTTCCACAAGGTTTAGGAGTGTGTTTATGGGAATTTTTGACCATTCTTCTAAAAGCGCATTTGTGAGGTCAGGCACTGATGTTGGACGAGAAGGCCTGGCTCGCAGTCTCCACTCTAATTCATCCCAAAGGTGTTCTGTCGGGTTGAGGTCAGGACTCTGTGCAGGCCAGTCAAGTACCTTCACACCAAACTCGCTCATCCATGTCTTTATGGACCTTGCTTTGTGCACTGGTGCGCAGTCATGTTGGAACAGGAAGGGGCCATCCCCAAACTGTTCCCACGAAGTTGGGAGCAAGAAATTGTCCAAAATGTCTTGGTATGCTGAAGCATTAAGAGTTCCTTTCACTAAGGGGCCAAGCTCAAACCCAGAAAAACAACCCCACACCATAATCCCCCTCCACCAAACTTTACACTTGGCACAATGCAGTCAGGTAAGTACCGTTCTCCTGGCAACCGCCAAACCCAGACTCATCCATCAGATTGCCAGACAGAAAAGCGTGATTCGTCACTCCAGAGAACACGCCTCCACTGCTCTAGAGTCCAGTGGCGGCGTTCTTTACACCACTGCATCCAACGCTTTGCATTGCACTTGGTGATGTAAGGCTTGGTTGCAGCGGCTCGGCCATGGAAACCCATTCCATTAAGCTCTCTACGCACTGTTCTTGAGCTAATCTGAAGGCCACACAAAGTTTGGAGGCCTGTAGCTATTGACTCTGCAGAAAGTTGGTGACTTCTGCGCACTGTGCGCCTCAGCATGCACTGACCCCGCTCTGTGATTTTACGTGGCCTACCACTTCGTAGCTGAGTTGCTGTTGTTCCCAATTGCTTCCACTTTGTTATAATACTACTAACAGTTGACTGTGGAAATGATTGGAACACCTGAATTCAATGATTTGAAGGGGTGTCCCAATACTTTTGGCAATATAGTGTATCTTAAAGCATATATTAAAGCATCATAAAAGTAGTCACGCACTACAATCCAAGTTTTCTGAAAACAGTTTTCTAGTTTTCTAGCTGTTAACAGTTGACTGGATAAATCAAATTGATTCGAAATTAATCATTCAGTGAACTGGACTAAACCATTAATTGAAAAGATCCAACTCAAATGAACGATTCACTCATGAATCAAAGAAATATAGTCATACAGGTGTAAAACGACAATTTGTCATCAGTTCATTTAATGGCTCAAAGCAAACTCTTGGGCAAACTCTGCATTGAGGTAAGTGTTTAAAAGTGAATCTTTATATGAATCATAACTTGCATTTATGTTTGCCATAGACAACATAAACCATGTGATTGCCTTGATTATGTAAACAGGACAGAGGAAAAAATAGACCTGAGCTCTGCGGCACTCATGAGCAACATAACCGGAATCAACTATTGATGTCAACCACTATGAGGACGATGATGATAAGGACAGAGATAGAGAAAGAAAGAGAAAGAAAGGTGTGAATGGTACTAGGCATTCTTCAAACATACAAATCACTCTTGCATGAATGTGGAAAAAAGTCATATATTCTTTCCAATAACAAGGAAATAAGTTGCATTTTATAGCAGCGTTGAGACTTCAAAAAAATCGTCATTCAAATGTGACCACAAAAAGTAATTACAGACACACTGGAAACCCATACAAAGTTCCTGTCTCAGTATTCATGAAACTTTAATTGCAAGGAACTACCAGTGCCCAGTCACCCTGGTTTTGATCAAATACAAGTGTACATACTACACTGCATCCAAACATTAGAATATAAAATATAATATACTTATTAAACTTTGCAATTCCTGCAGGAAACCAATGCTTGCAGGGAATAAAACAGTTACCGCTTGTTAATCCTCTTGTTTTCTGTTGGTTGTGTATAAGAATTAACACATATTGTGACACAGATTTTAGTGTAAAGAATTACAAGACCATTCTTTATTATGCATAAGCACAATTTAATATGCAAATATCACGTTGACATCCTCACTGCTTGCATTCCATAAAATTCAATAGAAGATTTTCAAACTTTAATATTACATTTCTTGACCATAGGCCTTGTGGTGAAAACTGTGCAAGGCAGTGCTGCCTCTAATTCTCCATTAGTGGATAAATTGCAGTCTTTCATGTAAAGCAGAGTTCTTGTTCTTGATTTAACCAAACTGGTTATTAATCTTCTAAGCCTTGATTTAAATAGTCTCAGCAGTGGTTAAACACATTGTGCTTCTAATACAATGTCACATTCCTAGCATGCAAATATAGGCTACTTTTGAGTTCAGTGTATGCTCAGTCCGCGGTTGTCCCACTCCGACCCACCCCCAGCGGCATTGGGCTATTTTTGATTGGCCATTAGTCTAATTTGAGCTCTTTTTTTTATTACAGCATCAAACCATTAAAAAGGGTAACATTTATATGTTTCTTCAACTATAGGGCGCTTTTGGCCTTGTGGATGTTTAGAAGCTTTCATAAAATATTTTTCATACTCTTGCTAGGTTTATTTACTTTGTCTACTATCAATGTCCAAAAGTGGACATACATGCATCAGAGAATTCTGAAAGTTTTGCCATTTTATCCTAAAACGTCATAAACATTTCCACCACAGTGTCATTTCCATCACATCTCATTGTATGCATTTTGTTTAATTATGTGGTAAAAAAAAAAGATATTGCAGAACTTTTAAGTATCTTAAATACACAACATGATATAAATAAAAAGGATAGCTATGAAATATTACTATTAAAAATATTTTAAAAATATATACAGTACTGTGCAAAAGTCTTAGGCACGTTGGTATTTTCACACGAAAAATGTTTTTAAGCCAGTTATTTATATCTTTTGCTGTAGTGTGTCAGTAGGAAATATCAGTTTACATTTCATTTTGCAATTAATTGTAATAATCCAGTGAGATTTTTATTTATTTTTTATATACAGCAGCCGGTATGATCTGATCTCACCATCATCGAGTCTGTCTGTGATTACATGAAGAAACAGAAAAAAGACTAAATCCAGAAGAACTGAGACAACGTATCCAAGACACTTGAAGAAACCTTCCTGCAAAACTACATGAATAGGTGTAGGAATAGATGCCGGTGACGAAAGCCGTTTTAAACGCAAAGGGTGGTCACCCCAAATATCGATTTGATTTAGTTAATAAAAGCTATTTATGTTATTATTTTTGACAGCATTCTCACTTTAAAGCATTCTGACAAGTGCCTAAACTTTTCACAGTACTGTAGTTTTGCAGGAAGGTTTCCTCAAGTGTCTGGGAGACGTTGCCTTAGTTTTTCCGGATTTAGTCTGTCTCAGTTTTTTCTGTTTCTTCATGTAATCACAGACAGACTCGATGATGGTGAGATCAGATCATACCGGCTGCTATCAGACTTCTTGTGCATAAAATAAAAGAAAAAAATCTCACTGGATTATTACAATTAATTGCAAAATTAATGTTTGGAAATGTAAACTGATATTTCCTACTGACACACTACAGTAAAATATATAAATAACTGGCTTAAAAACATTTTTCGTGTGAAAATACCAACGTGCCTAAGACTTTTGCACAGTACTGTATATTTAAAAAAATTTTTTTTTAACTTTTTACTTTAAATTGACAAATTACTTGGCTGGAAATTTCACACAATAAAAATAGCTAGTGATATTCACCTAGATTATTTTAAAAGTGATATTTACCTTTTAGTTTTTTTTAACTGACACTATTGTCTCCTTAGTATCCAAGAGCATTAACCTTTGATAAAAATTTAATAGTAGCCAAAATGTTGGTCATGATAGAAATTATGTCATAACTGTGGGACAGTCATAATTTTGAGTAAAAAAGAGACATAAATCAATAAACAGAACCTAAATAAAAAAAAGTTACTCTGATCTTCATATAGGAAAATAGCTGAAATCTGTGAATCATCCCTTGCAACATAAAATTGCATGTAGTTGAAGAAACTCTCAATAATAAAATGGACTATGAAAGACAAAATTACGAAAGTACACACAAACAATTAGTTTTTCTGATTTCTGCTGTTAGTTAAGAATATCTCCCACCTCCATCAGTGGAAGCTCTGAGGAGCAGAAGACCCTGCAGGTCCAAATGAACTGTTTTAGTCAGAGAGAGAGAGTGAGAGAGAGAGAGAGAGAGAGGCAGTGTATTCCTGGCTCTGTGCTCTGTGTGAGGTGTTAACCAAGTGAGAAGCGCGGGGACTCGCTGGGCGCCTGGCCCGCCTCCACGCACACCCACCACTTCATATCTTCATCTGATGTGTCAATCCCCAGACTGGCCTGGCAGGAGAGAGTGAGGAAAGGGTCACTAGAGATCACAGATGCCACCCTGTTCCTCTCTCCCTCTCTCCGTTTTATTTTTTCTCTAAGTTTGATAAGGATCAAATGGAGTTGAAAAACAAGCACTTTGAGGAGCATTCGAAAACTGAAAATAAACTCTAACAGAGTGGGAGTGCAGGTGTAGGGTGGGATGTTAAGGAACTCGTTGATGGTACGTGCCACACAGGTACAGTAGCTTATTCTGCTATGAATTTGGCATATATAAAAAATGAAATTTACAGTCTCAAGGTTTGGGGTCAGGTGAGCTTCCACAGTATTAAGAAACAAGCGACAGTTTTACGCTCTGCCAATACAATAACTTCCATTATGATACCAATTTCAAGAAAATATATAAATAAATAAAAATCTTCCCACCAGCAGTCGAACAAATGCGAGCGCTAAGTACCAAGACATCTCTCTGTCCTTTAAAGCAATGATATGAATAATAACAGTAATGATGTCTAACGTGGGAGGAGATGGTTAGCACAGTCGAGGAAAATAATGAGTTTTAATGCCAATGCTAATGGGCAAAAAATAGATCCTCTTCTTTCAAAGGAAGAGGAGCGTTTAAGAGCTCTCATTCAGCGCTACCCTTGTGATAATAGCCACACTACCACATGTCTCTATGTCCTGAAGAAAAAAAAAAGAAGAAAAAATACACTTGTTAGACTTCTTAACGCGATTTGCGTGTTTTGAATTTGAGGATGCTGTCGTTCTGTTTTTGCCATCTGTTTGGCTCATTATGGGACATATCAATACTAAAATATTTGAAATTGTCATAATTTTAGTAAAACCTCTGCCACCTGTGCAGGCGTTGAAGTTTGTATGCTGTGTTATTTTCTCACTGTTCTTTCCCCTTTTTACAACTCTGCCATGTTCTATCATTTTTGCATTTAAATAGATTAACATAATTGTTTTTCTAAACTAGAAAGAAAGAAAGAAAGAAAGAAAGATATTGTTTAGTATAACATACTGATTGCATCAAACATAAAAAAACTGTCATCTATCTATCTATCTATCTATCTATCTATCTATCTATCTATCTATCTATACACAGAAAAAATTTAACTTTTAGGGGTACAACATCTATCTATCTATCTATCTATCTATCTATGACGTCTTCTCGACTGCTCACTGACCTTCACGATCTGGTCATCGAGGACACATGCTAGGTCATCTTTCAGAAGCTGGTGGCTGGAACTTGAACTTGGTACATTGCTTGGTGGCAGAGAGCCCCTCTGGGAGGCTTGTATCAAACACAGCCTTCCTCCTTTATCCACTAAATGGCCTCCTCATATTCTTACTCTTTCGAAAATGCTTCCTCTAGTCTTAAACACATTACTTGAGCCAGGTTTTATAAATTATGAATCATTTGATACAGACTAAATAAGTTAGAATGTTCACATATATAAAACACATTTAGATACAGAATTGTGGGACAACACAATTTCTGTATGACAATTACCAAAAATGTATTAGTTACATAAAACTAGTTGATTTATACATAATTTTCCTGATGACGACCAAATGTTAAAAAAAAATATTACTGGTATTACTGTCTTTGTGGGGAGAATTGATCCCCACAACGTAAGGTTTACCAGGACCACACACACATACACACATGTGGTTCTCTATCTTTGTGGGGCCTCTCCATAGATGTAATGGTTTTTATATACTGCACAAACTGAATATTCTATCCCCTTACACTAACCCTACTTCTAAACCTACCCATCACACAAAACTTTCAGCATTTTTACATAAAAAAAAAAAAAAACTAATTCCGTGTAATGTATAAGCTTGTTTTGTCAACGCTGGCACAAAAAAAATCATATTTTTTACTCACATCTGACACAAATCGGAATTTGTTGCACACGTGTAAACCCAAAAATCTGCACGAGATCCAATTTTTTCGATATCTGGACATCTGACCTACGTCTAAACCACAAGGCGAGGGCAACACGTTTGCCCATAAATATAGCTTTTTAATGTTGTATTATGAAGCAGATGTGCCTGTATGCGCTCGCTCGCAGCTTTTTTACTGAGGTGGAAACTATATAAAGGAAAGAAATTGCGTGCACACAAGCATTCAGCAGCTGGTTTTCAACATTATATTTCTCAGCAATGAGGTGATAACTTCGCTGTAATTAAACCAACAAGCTTCACTATTAAGGCTATACTCACTTGTGCTCAAATTCTAGATCTAGATCTAACGAGCTGTAAGCTAGATAAAATAATAAACGAATACATTTTATTTGTTATCTTGTCCATGCTGGCAAATAATCATGGCCAACCGACATGAATTATATAAATAATTTTAATAATACGGCCATTTAAAACCAGAGGGTCTACCATGTGCATAGTAAAGCCTTGCCGACAATCATTTTGGGCGGGAATTAATGTAAACACAGATATCGGATACCAGTCGTGTCCAAAAAAAAACAAAAAACGAACGTGGTCAAAAGATCGGATATGTGCATTAAGACTTGCAGTGTAAACACAGCCTATGTGCATTCAGGTTGAAGTCCACACCGGGATAGAAAAATATGTAAACACACACTCTAAAAAAATGGTTCTTCAAAGGTTCTTTACACGTAGTAACAGTTCTATCTAGAACCATATGGTCTTGAAACCAAATTTATATACCGAAATGGTTCTTTGTGTAAGAGTTTAGGGTTCTTTATTCCCGCCTTTTTGTTTTTCAAATCTGTAACTGTCAAAGCCACCTCATTACTGATTTTCTGGAGCTCAGCTACAACTACACAGACTGTCAACACCCTCTTGACAGGTAAATGATTTCTTTCTTTAAATATCTATAAAAGTACTTTCTAATTGTAACTGGTTTCCTACCAATCATGTTTTGTTTTTCTCTCTTTTTACACATGTAAGTGTGAGCAGGTCTGCTCAGTTCAGGATGGGCTACTTCTCTTCTCTTCTCCACTAAGTAACAGAGACAATTTGTTTATTATTATTACTTTATGCATAAACATACCCAGTCACAAAAAAAATATTAAAGCTAAACTTTGTCATTTTTTCCTTTTATTAACATTGTAAAGGGCTCACATACTGTCCATTTTTGCTAATTGTGGCCATCATAAGCATAATTGTTTTCACATAAACAAATGGAAGAGACACAGTGTAACTCTAAACTCGATTGTGTATTTCAGATGCTGTCACATCCCACAACCTCATCATTTGCAGAGAGAAACTGCCACTCAGAATACGCATAATGATGGACGTGAAGACATCATAGAGGATTGTGAAGATATTTCACTAGAACTTAGTCTTCATTACAACAACTGTTGTTAGCGCACTGTCATTTTTGCTACAATTTGCCATGTCAATAAAAAATAAAAGTACCTAATTGACACAACATGGTGTTTTTTATTTATTTATGTAAAACCCAAATAGGCCACAAGATATTATAAGACCAGGCAGATTGTTAAAAAATAATATAAAAAATACTAATATACTAATATTAATGATAAAAACTATTAATAAAAAGGTTATTTATAAAGCACTTTCAAAGCATGGTTCTTCATGGAAAATGGTTCTATTTAGCACTGAAAAGGGTTCTGCTATTGTTACAAGCCAAAGAACCATTTTTCTTAAGAGTGGACATATGTTGGGTTTCCATATTTTATGGAGAATTTCCATAGGCATAATGATTTTTATACTCTAGAAACTGTATATTCTATTCCCTAACCCTACCCTAAACACAACCCTCACAAAACACTGAACATCATTCAGTCTGATTTATAAGCTGACTTCATCATGGGGACCAACAAATGCCCCCAAAAGGTCAAACATTTCTGATATTACTATCTTTGTGGGTTTTTGGTAGTGCAGGGTTTACCTGGACCACAAACACACACACACACAATACGTGTAAAAATATGCACCGAAATGAATATAATTATATAAATTATAATAACATAGATACAGATGGGCTATTAATGAGAAATGCTAAACGTTTGGATATTTAGTTCCAGAAGTATAAGGTACAGTAAATGGCAAAAACATAGTTTCAAGGTCAGATCAACTTAAATGACAGGACACAGATGTCTTTGGAAATGGAAAGTGTCGTCTTGAAAACAGCACAACAGTCTGTCCTTCACCTCATTCCTGAGGTGTTACCCCACGGAAAAGGAAGTATCTCCTTCCGCAATGTCCCCCATGTGGTGTCAATCTCCCTTCTGTGTACCACAATATGCTAATCACATTCAGGTCATTATTTCATTACAAACAAGGTTTAAATTTACAAGAATGGTGCTCAATGCCACCTATTAACCTTCAATATTTCTTTTAAAATGAGGTATTACGGGATTCTGGTCCCCCTGTGTCCTCATTATAGTTCATCATCCAGCTTATAGTTCATCACTTCACATCATTGCATTGCTTATGCACCTAGAAGAGGTCCAGGGTAGGAAGTCAGAAGCCCTATTGTTTCGCATTCTTAAATATTTATCACACTGTAAATTTATTGTAATTGTCCTAAAACTGGCAATATTGAACTTTCCATTTTAAGAATCTCAATTTGTCAAATGTCACAAATGTCTCTTAAACATTCAGCAGTATGAACTATCATGTTTTTTTTTTTTTTCATGACTAATATTTTTATAGTCAGAGCTACAGTGAGAGTAATGGTTGCATTGTAAAAATATTCTATACAGTCTCTCAATCAATATTAAGTCATAAAGCCATATATGCAATAATTATAGAAGAAACTGATTTTATATAGTTTTAGAAGTACTTGATCTTCTAATTATTAAAGTTAAAACAATCCGAAAGGTCACAGACCAGCAAGCCATCTGACACCTCTACGGCTTTTACTTTTCTGATACTTTTGTTCTAAGAAATACTAGATCATCATTTACATTTTTAAATCTGCATTTTTCATATAGATTGCGTCATTTTCTAATTTTAATATCAGTGTTATTTCCCATGACACCTTTTGTCTTATTATACATTATGAATTTCTCTCTCTCCCTCTTCTCTAATCCCTGTGCCTACACCACGCTTATGAGCTGAAATATTTTATCAGGTGGAGGCCGCAGTCAAAGTTATCATTTTAATCTTATTTCAATAAAAAAAATAATCTCTCTTCTCCTGGGTTTGACAGCAGCTAATGGTTTTTGGTTATCGTAAAGGAAACTTTGAAGACTGTGACTGGGGGGAAAAAAAAGAAAAGCAAAGTGTGTTGTATATTTTTCCAAAGCCTATTCATAAAAAACATGAGTCAGAAAGGATGCAGGTAGGATATCTGAAGTGAACCTCAGTCACATAAGCCCGACTCTGTTAGGTCATTCCCAGCAACCCGCGGGGCTTTAAAAAGTAGCACAAAACTACGCTCCAGTTGGTATCAGTAACATTTCAAGAGGGAGTTTTAGTATATAAACTATGAATTAAGTATAAACTAAGGTAAAAATAAAAAAATATAAAATAAATAAAAACAAAAATGAAATGTTTCATAATGTTGATTCAACTTTCCTCCTCATTCCTCACTCCTCATGTTAAACAATACCCAATAATACTTTATGTATTAAAGTTGATGTTTAATGGAATAAGCTATGTTGTGAATAAAAAGTATTTCATTACAAAACAGTAAGCCAACAACAGAGTAGTACAGTATGTCAGAATAGTATTTGAAAAATAGGTGAAAAGTCCCCAGATGAACCAACCTGATCTCACGGCAATTTGTACGTATTTTACAAGGTGTCTAATTCGTACAAATTTGTACGACCTCAATATGAATTTGTACGATTTTTGCTAATTCATATGTTTTTTGCTAAATTGTACAAAAATTGACGTATGATTTCGTACGAATGACCTACCCGTAAAACCTACCCATCACTGCAGTATAGACAAATTGAACGAATTCATACGAATTAGCCACCTCGTACAAATATGTACGAATTGGTCATGAGATAGCGTTGGATGAACTACTACTTCCACCGAGTACTGATGCACCGATCATGATTTTTCAAGCAAATTGGCCGATTCTGATAGCGGTTGCTGATAATTTTACATTTTTACCAGCTTGGAAACAACACAATGGTGAAAGTAAAACTCAATGAAACAAAATGTGGCTTTATAATTTGTATATATGTGAAACATAGGCCAGCTAGTAAGATCTGTGTGAGTAAACCTCACTCTCCTGGCCTCAAGAGGCACACTAGTGACTGACGCTAGAGCGTCCTTGTTAGCGCACACGCCTCCCATGCCAGAGACCCGGGTTTGAGGCCTGCATTGGGCGAGTAGGACCTGAGGGGATATATATATATTTTTTTTTATTATTTATTACAGATTCATCATTTCTTAACCGCTTGAATGTGTAAGTGCTCACACCTTAAATAATGTATGAAAATGATTGTGTTCATACAGTAGTGCTTCTTTGCTTCATTGTTCAACTTCTCTCTGTATAAGGAATCTTGTACTTCTTCCATTTAAGTCCAGTAAAACTTACTTGTACAGTATAGTGCTTTCACAATACAATACATACTATCATGTTATCCCTTAATGCTTTAACATTAAGAAATCAGAGCGATGTGAAGATATATGATTAAATAAATTATCCACTGGCAGAGATCAAGCTATATTGTATTTATTATTTTATCTAGCAGATTGTATATTAGTTCAACTTTTTATGTTATTAAAAAAATGAACTGCAAAAGAGAAATCAATTTGGTCTTGTGTGTGGTCCGACAAAAGGCGGCAGTTTTCTCTGTGTATGAAATATGAATATGTGCAGTGTCTTGGCCGCACAACTGAGCGCTTGAATGTACGCAAGAGATTCAAATATTAGTTAGTTTATTCTAGGCAAGTGCAAGCAGTTCTTAAAAAGCATTAATGTATAGGGTTTTTTTTCTCTGGTGATTTGCATTTGTTATTGTACCCAGAATGCAATGCTTAATGACATAGATTCCCATTCTCTATATTTCGAGCATCGCCAAGAGTGAGCTATGTCTGGTACAGTATTTGCTCTGCTGTCTGTTTCTCTTCTTTGCATCTGTCTTCAGCATGTCCCGTCTCTGGCCTGTGTTAACGGACTTTGTAATATTTCCAAACGCAGGACATTTTGGGAAATGATTGCAATGCAGGCTGTGCGCAAGTCCGGAAAAGAGATCAGCCAAAATAAAACGAAAAATCTTGGTGGTAGAGTTGCACAGGTCAACCGGCCAACTGGAACCGTCTGGTTTTTCTCCAAACACACAATAGGCAAAAAAGATTCCGATTTATGGCCACTCGACCAGATTCGGAAGTGCATTTCATTTTTCACATTTATAAGCATTGTAGTCTAGAGCCCTGGTAATCCAATCAGAAAGCGTGAAAATTCATTAAATCTATAAAACATCATGAAATATCAAATTCATGTTAAGTCTGTTAAAATGGCTTTGGGATCTCTAAGACAACACAATGCGAGGGTTAAATTAATTAAACTATTATTAAATTTAAGAAAGAATTGTGTAATTCACTGTATCTGTTTGTATGTTTGTTTGGTGTTGTTCTTTTGTCTTTTTTTTCTTTTCATTTTTTTGAATATGTGTTTTCTGTTTATTATTAGCTGACTCGGTGCTTCATCATTCTGCAAAAATTCATATCTGCTGAACATAAGGGAGAGAAACAGTGGGGAATCAATCTTTTGTGCTTGGCCAGATAAACACAAGACACAATCAGAGGGAGGAAAAGAGACAGAAAGGAGAAGGCCTCATCCTGCCGGTGATGGATAGCTAGAGTAAAAGTGTCAGGATGGTATTATGTAAATTAAGGAGGCATCCGAGCATCGCCTTGATGATTATGGGAGAAGTGAATGATGTTTGCGCTCCCCAGGCACTTTGCTGTGCCTTGTTATTTTTTTTTTTCTCCCTTCCAGCCACCCCTCAGATGCATTCGGCCTGACCCCCTGGACGGAGGGGAGGAGAATCTCCCGGGAACACACTCCAAAAAATCGGAAAAGACATCTGTTTCATTTACTAAACAAATTATCTGCCAGGATTTCTCACCTAATGGGCATGGGGAATGGAGTGCAGACTCCGAACACACATGAAACAGGAAGCAGAGGGTCGGCCCGCAGCTAATGACGACTGCTCTCCTGACCTCATCCTGGCCTCTTGCCGCCTTTGCCCGGTGTTACATCTACAACTGACAATGATAACCAGGAATTCTTAAATCATCTGTCTGGGATTTGAACACAGCGTCTGAAAATGTAAAGGATGTCTAATCCAAAGGGAATATTGGGACTAATGCTGCATTCGTTATAGCGGGTCATCTTTTTGAGTATATGAAAAATATTATGAAGACCTTTACTTTCAGTTTCACAACTATTTTGTGAAAAGGTCTGTAAGCATTCTTTCCTTTTCAATGCATGCAACACAAAAAGTATTTTTGCTTTGAGCTTGAATTTTATTTCTAAAAAGCGGTACCATGTATAGATTTTTTAAATAGTTTTTATGAACATTTGCTCTTAATGCTATATCACTCAAGTTCCAAAGCCCTGTGCAATTTTAAGTGCTTTACTGTCTGAAATATGGATTGGACTACATTAACTTATTGATCATTCAATAGATGATTCTGTTTGTTAAATTCTATAATATGCATTCGGCACTTCCATGAATCTTCCTTGAAGAAAAAAGTAAAAAAATAAATTGTGGCACTTGTGGCATGATATTGATTGCTACGAAAATGTATTTATTTGAATAAAATTTGTATTTAAAAATATTTCATTAATATGGAATATTTATTTTTAAATATTTAAAATAAAATGATAAAATACTCACTGTTTCATACATGATTTTAGTGTTAAAAATCACTTGAAAACCTGCAGTGACAAACAACAGTAAAAATTATGAAGAAAAACCTTACAGATCAAGAACACAAAGAACGGGTATAAATTATTGTTTGTGGTAACAAAATGCTGTTGATTGACCTCATTGTATTGAACCCGGAATATTCCTCTACAAACATCTGAACCTATGTGAGTTTTTTTACTCCCATTAAAATGTAGCTTACTGTGCTTACTGATAATTGTCCCCCAGTAATTCAACATTCAAGTTCAAGAATGACACCAATATCTGATTGTGTCCTAGGATATCATGGCAACATCTGTCCAATCGCATTCATTCCCCTGTTTTAGTGTATCTGTCAGTTTTGGGCTGACATGAGAACAGAGAAAGAAAGAGAGAGAGCCTGCACAAGCGTCCGGTCACATCTAGGATTATAATAACCCTTTCTCCATAACCCAACTCTGCCCTTCCATGTTAACATACTGTGAACTGAGCCCAAGTGACAAAATCAATCCATCACGGCCATGCTGTCGACACAAAGAGGGACAGAGAAGCTAACAGAAATTGATGACATCCCTGCTCGAATTTTACACCATTTCGGCCACAGCAGCGATTGAAACAGACAAAGATTTATAGTCCGACCCGTGCCGCTGCTACCCTTGATTGCCTCTTTTTTTCCCTGAAAGGCTTTTCTGCATATTTATTCCCAAGCTCATCAGGACCTCAGAGAGGCATTAGAGTGACAATCTTATTCCACCTATGGCGTAGCAGCATCTGGGAATTTGCATCTCTCACTGCATATAAGACTAATGCTTTCCTGCCCCTCAGTTGCTTCTGTAACGCTTTTATTCGTTAATTATGACTTTTATCCGTCCGTCGTTTGCTCACAGCTCTTATTTGTGTGTCTCACTGTGTAATTTAGAGAATAATTCACACTGGTGAGAGCTGATCTCACTGTCTGTTTAGCTGGCACTGCGAGTGGGATTATAGCCGGCGGGCGCTGGCTCGATTAGTTCTTGTTGCGTTGTTTTTGTTGGTGAGACAAACCTTTCTCATTGGCATTATTGTGCTTGAAAGATGTTTGTGGTGACAACATGTTTGGCTCTTAAATTGCTCCATTTATCTCTGAGTGTGTGTGTGTGTGTGTGTGTGTGTGTGTGTGTGTGTGTGTGTCTTTCTCCGCTGCGCAGACCTGCCCTGCGTCATGCATTGAAGGTTTTACGAGTACTTATGGAAAATATAAATTTCATCGATATTACTGGCTAGAAACAAATGCTTCTCATCACAAGCATCGTAAAAACGAACACAGCAGTTAGCGAGACAGGAAACTGATTATAATAATTCAAATGTGATGAATAACTTTCATCAAACATCTAGCGAGAGCATCTCTAGATGGAAGTTCCACATCTCTGAGTATCCATTACAAATGTGCTGTGAAATGGAAGGAAACGGGACCTTGCGCCTCTTTGTGCATACCATAAACATGTATTATGCCAAAAATGTTCATATTAAACACAGAAATGGCTGACAAACTCTACAGACACTGTCAAGAAAATGTAATACCACCACATTGTCACACACTCCGCCCACGAATAGTCCTAAAATGATCAGAACTGTATGGCTGCATCAGAACATTTCAATAAGTCGGAATGCTTTCAGAAAATTCTCCATCATATTTTATGGCATGAATTGTGATTTATTAAGTATAGTATGTAATTGCTTCTGCTAAACAAGGTGCAGCCTGTGGAAAGTAGAGAATGATTGTATTATAAAACATGAGCTGAGAAGAGGGATAATAAGATGGTTGCTTTCCACAATCTGTGCCTTCAGTGTAATGGTATTCCTTAGATGTTTTTTGATGAACTTGAAATTCCTATGAAATAACTGAATGTGACTAGTTTTTACCTTATCTTTTGGGTAACTGTCAGTTTCCAAATGTAACGTTATACTCACACAGTACACCTTTATGTCAGCAAAGGTAATCCAGAAATCTCTTTGGAAATATACAGTAACATTTGAGTAAATTATTAAAAATGTACTCACTGACCATTTTTAAAATGCTAAACATATATATGTGTGTGTGTGTGTGTGTATATATATATATATATATATATATATATATATATATATATATATATATATATATATATATATATATATATATATATATACACTTTAGACGGAACTCACAAAGTAATTACATCTTGTTTTGCAAATTGTAAATGTAACATCATTTCAGAAGTATACATACACACACACACACACACACACACACACACACACACATATATATTGTAATATATTTCAAAAGGGCATGAATCACAATGCACTCCATAATTAGCTCAAATTTAATGTGTAGTGTCCTTTGAAGTTTTATTTTGTCTTATTTTATATATATATATGTGTGTGTGTGTGTGTGTGTGTGTGTGTGTATACTTCTGAAATGATGTTTTTGCAAAACAAGATGTAATTACTGAGTTCCGTCTAAAGTGCATATATATATATATATATATATATATATATATATATATATATAAACACACACGCACACACACATAAAACTGTATACGGATGGTGCACATTGCACAAAAAATGCTTGGATGTGCCAGTTCTGAAATGAAATTGCTGATTAGGCAAATTGCACATTTTCATTGCCTTAGTGACATCATCATAACAATAGTCTTCATGCCGTTAGACATTTCCATTTCCATGCGAGTATCACTTTACCTTCGCTAAATCTTCCCATTAATACTGCCAAAGTGTGACGTATATAGCTCAGTTGATTAGGAAAAAAGAAAAGTAGGTTTTATGTAGCTTTGGGTGCCTGACTGAAGAGCCTATTAGACTGCGGTTAGTGATGTTGGCACAGGAGGCCTGCATTGTGCAGATCAAACCATTCCTCCCCCTTTTGACACAGTCTGTTTCCTGAGGAGCCCCTCTCTCCTCTCTCTGCCACTGTTCCCATGTGGGCGCCAGTCAAACACGCTGGCCCCCCATCACAGCATCTGCATCCTGTGCAATTTGTCATTGGCCCGTCTTTGCATTGCCATTGGCTGTTGCCGAGCAACCTGTCCGTCTCACAGACTATTTCCCATGATAAATTAGCTGGGCTGTTACTATGCCAACCGAATTTGTTACTTAATTAAACTGATTCAGATCACAATTGGCTGGAGGGGGTAAAGAATTGGGGCACACTTTGTTGCAGCACAACCTGCTCTCACACACCGGGCCACAGAGCTGTGGAAAACAACTTTTACAAAGCACCAAATTTGATTTAATGCAGTTAGGAGTGAATCTATATGATCACAAGACTTTTTCTGCACTACAAAATATTACAATAAACAGTATTGCATAGTATTGCATACCAATATTAAACAATGGAAGAGCATGTACTTTATATGCAATTATGTTATGGAACTGTGTTAGAAGTAATGCATTTGAAGTAATTACCTTATAAACACACACACACACACACACACACACATATATATATATATATATATATATATATATATATATATATATATATATATATATATATATATGTATATAAAGAATATTAATGATATTATGAATACAAATAATATTAATTAAAAAATTCTATATCTAAGGTGTTTCATGGATCAAAAAAAAACCTAAAAAAACTAAAATAAAAAAAAATTATATTGAAGCAAACTGATGTAGCAGTCATATTAAATATATTTTTTTACTGAAAAGAAAACCAATTCATTGAGATGGTACCACATGCAGCACATTTTTTTAGGTTATTTGATAAAACATTTTTACTAAATGCCAAAACTCTGTAGTAGATTCTCAGTGCCATATTCGGGCCTTGTCGTCTTGCCTTTTTATTAGTTTATTGAGAAAGAAACGAAACAGCGAAGCAATTTGGTTATGTGTGCAAGAGGGCAGAGGGAAGAATGGAGGCATGTAATCCCCTTAATTTGGAACATCACACCTTCAGCATTTGCCTGTATTGGAAAGGGGCTCTTATCCAATCCCACCTCTGTTTCTGGCTATTCTTATTTCCATACATCCTGACAAAACCATTTTGTCCCATCTGATTGGGTCTATTTGCATCAGACACCTTTTCTGCATATAGATTGATGGGTTTAATCAGTGAATCAGGGAGACCGTTCAAACATCAATCACTGTCACTGCTGTCTTTCTGTCTCTCTGCAGCCAGGCCTTGATTTTCTGCTCAGATTCATCCGAAACGCACGCAAATGTAACGAAGAACTAAGAAGAAACGATTTGAGAAGAGACCAATAACTTATCGGCGGCTCACGTTGAGGCCTTCTCTCGCTCTTGGTCTGCCGCCCCTCTCGTTCAAGCTCTTCTAGTTTCACGTCAAGGCTAGTTTCACTCGCCAGTTTGCGGAGAAAAGAGAGAAGTCTCTCCACCTGTCTGCCTGTTTGTAAAGAACTGGTAACACCTCACCTATTAAAAATAGGGAAATAAATCAAATGCTTCCTAAAATACCCTGATTATCTTCTTTGGGAAAAACAGATTTGCTTTTCTGCTCTAACAGGTCAAACAAATAACTGACATAATCTACCTTTCCAGGGCAGATCTGGAGAGGGATGGACACTAAATGCAGCGATATGACCTTTTGAATATGTAAAATAATTCATTATTTCTTCATAAAAATAAAAAAAACTACTGTACAGCAAAATCTTGGGTAATGTCTGCACCATTACAGGGGCACCAAACGAAATAGCAAAAATAATGATTGTTTCCAAACAGATTTCCAACATTATCCTGTATCCTAAAGTTTGAACAAAAATCTCAAGTGAAAATATTTACCATTAGATATTTCCATATAAATTGTTTCTCTCAAATATGGAAGCCTGTTTCTCCCTCAGAGTAAAACATAGATGGCATAGGCTTAATATTTCACAACTGTGACTTTATTTCTCCCAATTTGACTAAATATCAATATATCAATATCACAATTGCAAATAATTTTTTTTTTGTATTTGAGGTTTAATTTCTCATAATTGAGATTATTCACATTTTTATCTCATAATATGACTCATAAACTGTGACTCGTATGCCTTAAAGTGTGACTTTATATCTCAAAAAGTGGCTATTTTAAGCATTCTCACAATTACTTTTTATTAAAAAAAATTTTTAACTCTGAGGCATAAACATATCTTTTTTTTACATATCTCTACCATTGGTCTGGCATGGAGCACCTACAACCCCAATACATCGACATTCACCCATTCTCTGCCATTGTCCCAATACTCTCCTGATCCTGAATCAGGTCTTTGGAAGCCCTCAAGAGGCTCAGCGGCTGCACATGCCTTTGCATCTTCTGCATGGGCTAGTCAACCGGCTCACCTTTGGCTCTTACCGAATTAATCAAACTGCCCTTGGTCCTCTAATTGGATGACAGTCATTCTCCTGCCCTATGCGCCGAAGATGTACGTATTCAAGGGGGAAGGTGGGGATTCCTTTGTATCTTCATATATTCTGCACACCTTTCACCTCATCTACGTCTCAGTCTCCACCACCCCCCATCCTAACCCCTCATTTTTTACCCGTCTCTTGTTATGAGGTGGAGCTGTATGGAAAAAGGAGTGGTATCAGGTCATTAGGGCACCTTTTTTCCTCACATGTGATTTTTCGTCTGTCTTAAGCACATGCAGGGATGTAGGGGGTATCTAATGTACAACATGTTGCAGCAGAGCAGTCAAGAAGGTTATGGTGTACACTGCATCCTGGGAGAAGCGTGCGAGCGAGAGAGACGACCTGTCTTCCACACCGACGCCTCCTTTCCGACAGCCATTTGCATCCCCTTAGAGGTCACACACTTGTCTGTGGAGGACGAATCGAAGACAAGCAGACAGATCACTTTCACTAACATAATCGTGTTTGTTATGGCTGAACGATTGAGACATATGCTTCCAAGATGCAAAATGGGATGCTCGTGTTTTATTCAGGGCACATTTGACGGAGTCTCTATCAAAATGAAAAAAGACGCTTCTGTCTACGTTTCAGAACGTGGTATACTCGAAGTATGTATATCCAGTGGCCCCAAAAGCCCACTGTGCATTAGCACAGACTATGGAACCACTAAATGAGAATTAGCTCTTACCTTTATCGGAAAAATAGAACGTTTCAAGAACTCTGATGTATAATGTCAGATCAAATCGCTTTAGCTTTGAAAGCACGCACATGCTTTTAGGAAGCTCCACCTGGTCTTGGTTCGTTTGGCACCCTTGGAGAAAGACACAATGTGACAAAAAGTGATTAAATGAAATGTAACAAAAAAATGCAACATTATCTTTACAACAATAAGCTAATACATAATAATAAATAAGCAAGCAAGCTGATAATGACTTCTTAGTCAAGTTTTTTTTAGCATGTGAGGGGTCCTGGGTTCACTTGAATAGTAAATTTCAATAAAACAAGCAAAACTGACATCCAGATATCTGTCATGCAGTATTCATAACATTCAATTTGTATTAATATTTGATTGTTTTAGTGATATTTTAAAGCTAATATTTTCCTAAATTAACATATATTAACATACTTTATATAATGATTATAGGGTAAACTATACCTTTAAAGAAAATAATCCACAGAAAATGTGGACTGGACAAGCCAAATGTAGAAATTTCATTTAGAAATGAAAATTTTAGGCAAACTTTCCCTCCTACAAAACGTAACCAATTTTTATCAAAAATACGAATAAAGTTGTAAGTAACTCAAAATTGACAAAAAAATTCTCAAAATGCGCCCACGTATAGTCTATTTCAACAGGCTCTTAATGTTGTCTCTCTTTTTTTGGGGAGGTACCGTATGGCATGGGTGGTGCTAAGCAGAAGGTGGGATTTACATCTGTCACTGTCACTCAGGACAACCACAACTAATTATACTCTGGCCTAGTCCTGGCCACAATGAGCCTAGATCATAACCAGACCTCAGTGTACAGCTTAAGACAAGCTACAAATAGGCAAGTACATGATATTATTGCTTATTTTATGGTTGGTGGGAGCAATTCATTCATTTCATAGAATACAGACATGTTTCTTGACTCTACCACAGATAAAATACACATTTCCTGTCTCGGTTCAAAGAACCCAAGTGAAAGCTGTAAAACCTGACCACTACATGACCTGAATGTGCATTTCAGATTTATGTCACTATTCGGAGGTTTTGTGGAATAAGAACGTGCCTGAAAGATTTTCCCAGTTCAAGGCACTTACAGGCAAACGTGTCATCTGAAGTTGCATCTGCAGTTGCACCTCGGAACAGCTTTCAGTGGCTAAAGCAAGGTGAGAGCATTTTTAAGCACAAGATTGGCCACTTGAGAACAGCGACCTATAAATGATACACATTTGTAAATGGATACAGCTTCTTTCCTTTTTATCTATGGGCCAAAATCTGAATAATTGAAAAGAGACACATCTTGTGTAAGTGTCTGGAATTTTAAACATTAATAGCACTGCATTCCCTGGACAGCTCAGGCTACATTGAAACCACTAAATGATATACAGTCATAGGAGTTCTGCCATTTAGAGCACAAGAAAGCACTTCCCAAATTATTTAAATCACTGGAATATATGTCATTGACCACATTCATCCATGCAAAAAGACCTCTTTGGTTGAAAGAGTGATTACACAACACATTATAGATCTACACATGAATCATTCATCTATTTTTCTGAGGAGTACCAGTGGCAGTCATGATACTCAAAGTGAGAGGAACACAAACACAGTTTGATTATGTAGTTCTTTACAAAAAATTGATAGTCTAGTAGTGATATATATATATATAAGTCTCTTATGCTCACTAAGGCTGCATTCATTTGATCAAAAATACAGCAAAACATTAATATTGTATTGTAATATTACAATTTAAAAGAACAGCCATTACTCCAGTGTCACGTGAACCTGGTTTAATTATATATACACTCACCTAAAGGATTATTAGGAACACCATACTAATACTATGTTTGACCCCCTTTTGCCTTCAGAACTGCCTTAATTCTACGTGGCATTGATTCAACAAGGTGCTGAAAGCATTCTTTAGAAATGTTGGCCCATATTGATAGGATAGCATCTTGCAGTTGATGGAGATTTGTGGGATGCACATCCAGGGCACGAAGCTCCCATTCCACCACATCCCAAAGATGCTCTATTGGGTTGAGATCTGGTGACTGTGGGGGCCATTTTAGTACAGTGAACTCATTGTCATGTTCAAGAAACCAATTTGAAATGATTGGAGCTTTGTGACATGGTGCATTATCCTGCTGGAAGTAGCCATCAGAGGATGGGTACATGGTGGTCATAAAGGGATGGACATGGTCAGAAACAATGCTCAGGTAGGCCGTGGCATTTAAACAATGCCCAATTGGCACTAAGGGGCCTAAAGTGTGCCAAGAAAACATCCCCCACACCATTACACCACCACCACCAGCCTGCACAGTGGTAACAAGGCATGATGGATCCATGTTCTCATTCTGTTTACGCTAAATTCTGACTCTACCATCTGAATGTCTCAACAGAAATCGAGACTCATCAGACCAGGCAACATTTTTCCAGTCTTCAACTGTCCAATTTTGGTGAGCTCGTGCAAATTGTAGCCTCTTTTTCCTATTTGTAGTGGAGATGAGTGGTACCCGGTGGGGTCTTCTGCTGTTGTAGCCCATCCGCCTCAAGGTTGTGCGTGTTGTGGCTTCACAAATGCTTTGCTGCATACCTCGGTTGTAACGAGTGGTTATTTTAGTCAAAGTTGATCTTCTATCAGCTTGAATCAGTCGGCCCATTCTCCTCTGACCTCTAGCATCAACAAGGCATTTTCGCCCACAGGACTGCCGCATACTGGATGTTTTTCCCTTTTCACACCATTCTTTGTAAACTCTAGAAATGGTTGTGTGTGAAAATCCCAGTAACTGAGCAGATTGTGAAATACTCAGACCGGCCCGTCTGGCACCAACAACCATGCCACGCTCAAAATTGCTTAAATCATCTTTCTTTCCCATTCTGACATTCAGTTTGGAGTTCAGGAGATTGTCTTGACCAGGACCACACCCCTAAATGCATTGAAGCAACTGCCATGTGATTGGTTGATTAGATAATTGCATTAATGAGAAATTGAACAGGTGTTCCTAATAATCCTTTAGGTGAGTGTATATATATATATATATATATATATATATATATATATATAAAAATGTCATGGCATTCGAGCAAATCCACCATATTTTTTAAAAATACTACTGTTGTTGTGTCACGAAATGTATTTTTAAGAGTTTTTTAGGTGAGAATGTAGTTATTTAGTTTAGACCTCAAATATGAATCATATATAAACATAGCGCCTATTTTACAATATGTTAAGATGCTGTGAGCTCCAGACCAACAGCGGCCGTTTAGCGCATGTACCTGCAAAGAACAGCTTCATCTCGGCCAGTGCTTTGGGAATTTGCTTACTATATGTAGATAGTGTTTAAAAATGAGGTATAATTAATTTGGGGTATATCAAACGGGCAATTTCACTGTTTCTTATTTATTTACTCACTTGTGCCGTCAAATTGTTGTATAAACGCAATATCACACTCGTAGCCGTGCAATATGGCTGTGTATCAGCACGCTGTGATTAACTACGGCCGAATCACAGCCATGCTGATATACAGCCATTTTGCATGGCTACTATAATTATACATATAAAATTAAACACTACTGTTCACATTTTTTTATGTTTATACAGTCAAATAAAAAAAAAATATGCAGACACCAGATATAATTTTTTACTAGTGGTTGCAGGACACTATAGTTCATTTATGTAAGTGAGGATAGCAAAATAAAGTAAACTGTGACATATTATACCCCCCCAAAAAAATTCAAACTGTGGACTACCAGTAAAATTTATGAAAATTTGGAACCAAATTTATTCCGACACTTTGACCTGACCATGTGTTTTTTAAGTGTCGCTTGGTCATTGGTTGACCTAAATTAGTATTATCTAATTGTGTACTTAAATTTAACAGCTGACAGCTGATTGGTTGATTGTAATCCATTAGATAGCTTTCTATAAAAGTTTGACATTATCAAGATGAATTTGTTCTGACACAGTTCTTGTCATATTTTATTTCCATTTTCTAAACTATAGCAAATAAACTGTGATGTGAGAAAATGCTGAAGGTGTCTGAATAAATTTTGGTTTGACTGTACATTGTAAACATAAAACAATAACAGTAGTGTATAAAAAGTATACGTTTCCTTTTCAATTTGAAAGGACATTTCTGGATTAAGGCATATTTTTAACCCTACATGCCAATGTTAAAATAAAGTGGATATTCTCTTATGAAGCAAGAACAGGGCTGGCAAGGAATTCCCTCCAGCTGTTCTCTGGGCATCCTTTAACCTGCAGGGTTTTTATTGATCGGTGTCCAAAGACACAGATCGACTGTCAAATGTTCATTTAGATTATCACAAGAAAGCCTGACTCATGTATGACCTCAAGCAAGATATTCATTTTTAAGTATGATGTCGATGTCCTATGCTGCCATTAAACTGCACTGGCCAGACAGTTAACAACGGGCTGCTTTATTCGAAACATTGTTTTTATGACAGCTAAGTGGGACATCAATAAAATGTTTCTTTTTTTACTATTGCCACTTGTTTTGGTTAACTGCTAGCCCCTTACTGCCATAACGTATGGATCTCTGACATAACAGTTGGTTTAGTTTTTTTCCACCTCCCACCCTTATCTTTGCGGCCAGGTCTGTCAGAGAGTTTTATTCAGCGCGATCGATATCACACAAGCAGTACTGCTGTTTAACGTCCTCCTGGTGGTTTTAAGCAGGTGTAGTTGTGTTAAAAGGTGAGCAACCTTTAGATTTGTCAGGGTCTCAATGCATTTGATGATCACGGCAAAATGCAACAAATGCTTTATCTGCAAGTGCCAGTTAGATAATTAAAATGCAAAATAAACTGGAATGAAATGCAGCTTGGCACAAACAACCACAAAGAAAGGTTGTGCTCAGTTTATCGTGTGGGGCTGATCGAGGGGCCTATTTAAGAGCCATTATCAGAATTAGCAGGAAAGCCTTTTTAAGACAAGAAGTACAACAAAAACCACTAAATAAACTGCCTCTGTTTTCCTCTTCCCTTGTGTTTAGACTTGCTGAAAGGGTTGTTGAGTTGTGGCTAATCGCTCAAGAACGTGGTATCTGTGCTTTGCATAATGTGTTTACCAGTGGTCTATAACAGGAGGCAATAATGCAGGGCTTTCTGCAAGCTTATCATTTGTGGTTTTGTGGCCAAAATGCACATTCAGCCACCAAGAGCATCATGGTCAGAGGTGACGTGGTGAGTTTCCTGTTGTTCAACAGTCACTTCCTCTGTTTAATTCATAACGAAATATTCCTATGTTCACAAAAAAAGTCAGTTAAAGGTTATTTGATTATTAATAAAAGGTTATCTGATGGAAAACATAAGAGATAACACATACCGTAGACACACCATCTGCTCTTATGAACATCCTGTGGTTTCTTTAAACCATTGTTTAAACAATACTGCACAAGCAATAGCAACAGTCAACAAAATGATATCATCAACAGTTAGTATCACGATTCAGACAAACTTCAAGCAATTATTTTGTATATTTTTCTTCTCCACTAATAAAAATAGTGCCTACTCTATGTCTATCAGTCTAATATGACAGGATGTTAACCGTGTTTGCATGACAGACCTAGCAACAATGGCTAAATTCAACAAAATCCTTCCTTGCTTTAAAAAAAGAAGTCTTTAACACCAGAAAAGTCACCATGATGAACTACCTTGAGCCGAGATTGGTTGCGCATTTTGACCGAGGAAGAGTGTCTCACTTAATTGGCCTTTAGAATAGAAAAATGGACATCTCATGAGACTCATTTTAATTTGCATGAATAATGTGGATGTGATACAATCTGATCATATCGTTCAAACCACAGAGTACATATAAGGCAGCGGTTCTCGTCAGTTGAGAACCGTGGCACTGAACACGTCTAATGGCAGAGGGCAAATCACGGGCAGGTCTTTCCCATGGCCTTTCGAATGATCAAGAGGAAGGAGGAACATTCTTCATAAAACTTCAGATACAAAAGACAAACTGTCTCTCACATGCCCCCCGAGACTGGAGAACATCATCTCTTGAATATTTCACGGCTGTATCAATGTCAGAGAACATTTCTTGCTGACTCCCTACTGCTCAGCGTTAATGAATATTAAGCGGGACATTTTCCTTTGGGTGAAAGGTCCCTTTATTTATTCTCTTTATTGTTTGAAAGCCATCCCCGATTCCATATTTCAGAGCCTTAGTCTTTCCACTCATTTATTTGAGACCTGCAGATCTTTCGTTCGGGCCAATTCGCACAAAATCCTTTCTGACACTCGTGTTATAGCATGAAAGAAGTCACAAACTCAGAGGAAAGGAGAATAGCCAAGTATCTGATTTGTTCATTGATTAATTAATGCCATGTAAAGACTACAAATGCTCACAAGCTTCACGGAGCTGTTCAGTTGTGACGTCAGTTTGTAGGCCAACCTGAAAGGTTGATTCGTCTCTGGAATTTTGAATGGGTTTTCAGAATGGCAGTTATGGATTTCTGAAAAGAAAACTTGAAAAGAAGTTCACGTGGTGTTGTTTTACACCATGAATTACAGTCACACCCCAAACATACACTTTTAAAATATAAGTTGCTAATAAGTTGTATCAAATGGATTACAACGGATTCATTATGCAAGTACATTTTTTACTGTTTTTGAAAAAAGTCTCTTATGTCCACTAGTTCAGTTAAAAATATTTTAATATGTAATTTATTCCTGTCATGACAAAGCTGAATTGTCAGTATTATTACTGCAGTCTTCAGTGTCACATGATCCTTCAGAAATCATTATAAGAAACATTTCTTATTATTAATGTTGAAAACCACTATATATATATATATATATATATATATATATATATATATATATATATATATATATATATATTATATTATATTATGAACAGAAAGTTCAAAAGAACAGTATATAAATAAATGTAAGTCTTTCCTGTCACTTTTGGTCAATGTATGCATTTTTGCTAATTAATTAATTAAATAATTTATTTATAAATAAAAAAAATCACTGACCCCAAACTTTTGAACAGTAGTTAATTTAGCAACTTGTTATCAAAATTCTAATTCTAGTGTCTTTTTTTTAATTCGAAAAACTAGAAATTCCAAAGGTAACCCATGGTCCAAAAAAAACCCCTCCTAAATTAAAGTGATGTCATTTCCTGTTATTGGAAAGCACTGAGAGATCAGGGGCACGTTCAAGCTCAAACTGGTGCGCAACGTTTTGTTATGGTTTCCGGGTGGAACGACTTGTTTCCTGGAAACGGTGTGCAACGGGGTTTGAGATACGTTTTCTCTTGTTTGGTGGGCGTGTCAAAAATGTCAGCCCAATCAGCAGCAACATGTATATAAACCACGCGGTATTAAAGAGACAGCTTGCACAACGGGTCCAAGTAAAGTCTTTACAAATGTGTCCGCTGCAGCTCGGTATATGCAACAATTGAAGATATTAGAAGACATGTTTGTCTTTTCATCCTGAAATGCAAGGCAAATGTTGGATCACGATAATTAGAAAACACAAATCCATTCACACTTTTATTCTGGACAGCAAGGGCAGTGACTGTAACATCGAGCATGTGTTTATACCAATTCAGCTCCAAAAATTATTTAAAAAGAACACAAAGAATGGCCTTCTCAGCTGCCATAGTCGCAACTCCTGCATCATCAGAACAGGGTGTTCAACGCACCACCGTTTCCGTTTAAAAAAAGGTTTGCAACGTTTTGTCGGGGCTGAATGCAGCCCTGGTGAGAGGGAAATCAGATCTCTTCTATTCATTTTAAACACTGCTATCATATTGATGAATTTATTACGTAAGAAATAAATGCATCCCCACACTGAACTGGTCAAATATTAAATAAGTGCTTATCGATTTTCTCTGTATTATTCAGGTACTGGATCTCTTCTGTCTTTGGGAATTCATCCACATATTTAAAGCATAGATGTCTCTGGCTGAAATGCTCTAATGATTTCCAGGCCCTGGGAGCTTATGGAATTTAATTTCTTGACACAAATATCAGCATCAGAAAAGGAAATTAAAGTTATCATTACTGTCAGGACATTATCGCAGCCTCACTTAACCTGCCATTCAGTAAAATGAATTATTTATGTTCCTTCTCTTTTATTTGAAGATGGGAGGGTTCGGAATATTTCTGTCTGCTATGTGAGTTGCTATTAGGAAAATTGAACTTTCTGAAACATTTGAACTGTCATGTTTAAAATAATACTCTACTAAAATTGACAACTGGCACATTAACACAATTGGTAGAATAGTCAGTGTAAATGAATGCCAGTATGGAAGGAAAGAAAAAATATATTCTTCATTTAAATGCTAAATGTTACATTCTTAAAGGGATAGTTCTCCCAAAAATGAAAATGCCACTCTTTTCCATACAAAGAAAGTTAATGGTGACCACTGCTGTCAAGCAAGATGAACAAAGAATTACAACAATGAACGATATGAGGAAGAATTGTCCATTTTTTAGGAGTGTACATTTGCATCTTCTAAATTAAGGGAATTGTGAGTTTCAGGCTATACACCATTAAAGCTAAATTCTGTGCCGTGTATGACACAATTTGTGTTTACCAACAGCAAGAAGCCAGTTACTGTGTTTCAGTCATTTTGTCTTTTATTGTACATGCTCTGTTTTCTGACAGGTCTTATTTTCAGTATTGAGGGGTTCAAGCACAGCAATGTGTGATTACAGCATTTGAGTGTCATTCGACATCTGGAGATTCCAGACATCTGTGTGGATGAGTGACTCTATTCCTCTCTGCCTCTGCACACTCACACACATATGGTATCTGAGAAGCTTCAAAAACATGTTACCCAGCTCCTCTCTAAATCCAATCACACATCTCCACTTTTTCCTGAAAAGCTTCACTTCCACATACGCTAGTTAGAAGACTAACAAGACTGCAGTTGCTTCTGTTAATAGACAAGCCGTACATGTTAACAATGTCCGTAAGAAAGAAAAACCACAATGATCTCTGTAAAGTTTCACTTTTCTTTTTTTTGTTGCATAGACAGAAATTAGATTACATGGAGAAGTGTTCAGACTTGCCAAGATACCAAAACTTGCACTCCGAATTATGTATATAGAACAATAAATAGAACAACAGAGAATATAGACAGAATCACAGACTGATAAAACAATAGAAATAATGATAGTTAGATAGAATAACAGAATGATAGAACAATGACAGATAGAACAAAAGATGGAACAACGATAGAACGATGACAGACACAGATAGATAGATAGATAGATAGATAGATAGATAGATAGATAGATAGATAGATAGATACTATGCAGCTGTACTATCTATCTATCTATCTGAATGGATGGAAAGAAAGAAAGAAAGAAAGAAAGAAAGAAAATAGATGGACAGACAGATAGACAAAGAATGAATTAACAACGATAAAAAGCAAAAATCAATTAACACCGGCCAAGAGTGGATCATTATATCACATGCAATAACCTGAATGATAGAATAATAAAGAGCAATTTATTTAGAATTAGGCCAGTGTGATTCCAGCAGGAGAAGATGGATGTGTGGAGATAGACAGATCTAATTAGCCTTGTACCAAGTCCCAGTGCTGTTCTCCTTGTCTTCTCTAGCCGGTCTCTACAGTGGCATAGTGCTGCTAATCCATGTCCACTGCTTAATGACTGCAAATCACTGATATCTGCCACTGATGAAATGCTGAGAAGATTAATCTTCCATCTCTTTTCACTAGAAAACGGATAACCTTGGAAGAATATACACTGTATATTTTCCCACTAATGTGTCAGGGAATTGATTTTCATAATATTGAATAGTTTTTTGTTTGTTTTTCATCATTCCACTCATTTGGCCAGCTAGTGTACACGCACAGCTCTACTGCGGTGATAATTAATATGCTATAGAGTTGATGGTCAAAATTATGACAACAAATTTAAATGCAGTTAAGACTAAAATTAAGAAAGGATGCGCAAAATGTGATGGAAGTTTGAGGAAATGCGGATGAGGCATAAATGACAAATTAATCTCAACCTTTAGAAAGGGGGAAAGGCAAGAGGGTCCGCTGAAGGGAAGGTAAATGCCCCTTTGGATGGTTGCCAACTGCTGCCATCTTAGAATTTACATCTGTTTACTTTCCATCTTAAACCCACTCATTTCTACACAGCTGAGGTTTGCTGACCCGTGCATTCAGCCTCTTGCCTGAAATGAAGCCCAAACTCTCTCTCTCTCTCTCTCTCTCTCAGTCACTCTCTCTCAGTTCTTCCCTGTCCTTTTTTAATATATAGGGAAGACTGGGGCTAGTTGTCACATGTGTAAGTTATCACAAGGGCTGTAACTATAGTTAATGTAATGTAACTATAGTTTCAGTTTCAAATGGATAGATCCACAAGTTGTTTAATGGCAGGCGTAACAACATGCCCCACTATTTATTCAACCTCCACCTTTAGACTCAGACAGACAGACAGACAGACAGACAGATAGACAGACAGACAGATAGATAGATAGATAGATAGATAGATAGATAGATAGATAGATAGATAGATAGATAGATAGATAGATAGATATTAAAAAAGGACAGGGAAGAACTGAGAGAGAGTGACTGAGAGTGAGAGAAAGAGAGAGAGAGAGAGAGAGAGAGAGAGAGAGAGAGAGAGAGAGAGAGAGAGAGAGAGAGAGAGAGAGACAGACAGACAGACAGACAAACAGACAGACAGATGGGTCACCATTATAAAAAGGTAGTTGGGCAAGTTGTCCCACCACACATTTTATTAGCTAAATATTTGTTGGCCAAAACAATGATTGCATTTTGTATGCTACCTTGCACATTTATGTTGTTGCATATATTGTTTTGTTCAAGTATTGTTTTACTTAAATATATCTGAAAAGTTGTTTAATGGCATGTTTCCATTGTGACAACACGACCCACTATTTAATCATGATAAACATGCATGTAATGAACTCCACCTTAAACAATAACAGAGAAAAAGTTCAGCTTTTTGTTGCCATATGTTTAAAGAAATTGATCAAAAATAAAACTTACTTTGTATAATTGTCAACTAGCGCTGTTCACCCCTTTATAACACTGTGGCCTTCTAAGTCTTCATTTTATTCTTCACTTTTATTAAGCTCAACTCATTCATTGCCTTGTATGTGTTATTGTATTTATCACCCTCATTTATTTTATTCAGCATGAGTTTAAATGCTGAACAAGTTATATCATGCAACAAAAAGTGTGCATCAGTTTTATAGCATAATTAAGCAGCAGAAGCATATAATCACCAGTTTTCACTTCCTTGCATTCGTATTAGAACCTAGGATAGGGACTGGACACACAAGCTGTCATGAAAGAGTGTTAGACCACAAGGGGGAGGAAAGGGCCGGCTGTTAGCCATCCTTCTCAGTTCCACCAGCGAGAAGGAGGGAAGTCTCACACATGCTTAAACTTTACTGGAAAGACTCCACAGTGATTGGATTACAAAAAAAGATTGTAAATTCAGACTTTGCAGTAGCTGTCTTTTACACAGCTGGACTGTCATTCCAAACAATCATCCCAAAACATTTAAACACCATTTATATAGTCTACCATAACAAAACCTTGTCTAACTGCATAAATGAATAAATAAAAAGAATAAAAATAAATAAATAAATAAATACATACATTTGTAGTTGCTCTACAAACAAATGGAAACTACTTTATAAACAGCTCTTGAATTGCATAATCTGAGACAAAGTGGAAACAACTGTGGAAACAAACTCATGTTGTCTTACAAGCGTTCACCTTAACTGGTACTCTCTTCTGATTATCTGAACCAATAATCCTCTTCATAGTTAACAAGAATTTGTGTTCAAATTTACATTTGCCTTAAGCAAGGTTAACTTTTCAAATTGCAGAGACTTGTTTGCCAGGTTTCTAAAGTCATTTTTCACAAGGAGATACTGAACACATTCACAAGTATTTTAACATCCTCTATACATATTTCATCTCTGTAAGCGGCTACATCTGTATCTCTCTGTCTCGGTATGACCTTCAACCGTGGACACAAAAGAGGGACAAAAATCTGTCATACGTCCCTAAGAATGCCCTTATTCTCTAGCAATTCACAGTCTGATCTCAGATGACTATTTGTTAACTAACTCTCCTTTAATTAACTCCTGATTAGGTATTAATATCAGATCCTTTAGTCAAGCTATAGTCTTCTCTCCACTTGAGTCCTTGGCACTTGGCCAGAAGGTTCTGCAAACATGTTTCTTCTTGTGGTCACAGGCGTAAGCTATGAGGTGTGAGGAGAGCTGTAGACTGTTTGTCCTCATGTCTGTTTTAAAAGGCTAACTTTTGAGGGTCAGTTCAAAAAAATTAGCCTGGAGGTGTTTAGACATCTAGGAGACATCACCGATTGGAAAGTACTGGTGTCTTGCCAAGCAAGAAACCATTTATAATTTAAAGGTAAAGGGTGTCATTTCTGCTTCCCAAGGGAATTGCAGAAAAATACTACCAGGTATCCTGAAAACTCCTCTCATTTGACACTGGGACTTTTCTGAACACAGAATCATGGATTCTGCGAATACATACTACCGTTCAGAAAAAGTTTGGGTTGGTAAGAAATATTAATGCTTTTAAAAGAAGTATCTTATGTCCACCAATGCTGCATTTATTTGATCAAAATAAAAAATGTATATACTACAATTTAAAATAACTGTTTTAATATAATTTAAAATTCAATTTAAAGCTGAATTCCATTCTTCATTCTAATATGCTGATTTGCTGCAATCAATGTTGAAACAAATTTTTCAGGATTATTTGATGAATAAAAAGTAAAAAAAAAAAAAAAAGTATTTCAGTATTTAAAAACAGCATTTAATTGAAATGTAAATCTTTTGTACCATTATAAATGTCAGTTTGGTCGATTTAATGCATCTTTGCTGTATAAAAATATTTATTTCTTTCAAAAAAAATCTCACTGACCCCAAACTTTTGAACGGTAGTGTATTTCCTGAAGCAGTTCATTGAAATGGGTCTGAACAAACTGATTTGCTAAAACAAACAAGCAATTTATGCAAACAAATCAAACTTCCCAACAGTACTTGACGAATTGACATAAAAAACGTACATTTTTCTATAAAAAAGTTACTGTCACACTACTGAAAAAATTAATTAGGTTGGTAGCATCACAACTTAGTTAGCTACTCCTCAATACTTGTGTGGTGTGACCAAACCTCGGTGTTCTACAGCGGCTGTTGATGTAAAAAGGATCATGGAAAAAACACTATATTTCAACGTAGACGGATTTGACAAACCATATTCCAAGGAACATTATGCATAATTCGATGCAAATAAGGTCCAAAACAGAAGTTCCCTCATCTAAATTTCTTTTCCGAGTTCATTAAACTTCATATTAGCCTTTAACTGACAATGATCAGCATATCCTGAAAAGCTGATTTCTGGTACACAAGACATCGTATCTTCAAATTATACCCATACAGGCCTGGAAGATGGTGTTTGTACTTTCCGGGGAAATAACCGGAGATAATAACGCCACTCATTTAAGGCCAACCCTGCAAAACCTCGACCAGTACCTGTCTCCCGAGTGTCATAAAGACCCTTTCTTGTTCTGCCTGCATGTCATAACTGGGGTTTGTCATTTGCACACAGCAGTCCTTAATTACAGGCTTTTAAGCTGCACTTCAGGACCACAAGCCTGTGAAAAGTTCTAAATTTCCTCTCTAGAGGGCTGACAGCAACTGCCGCTAAATGGGTGTAAAGCGGCTAAAAAAATTCAACTTGGCCGACAAATTAGATGTGTCTGCGCCGGCCACAGATGGGTGCCGTTAACCTGTCGGGACACAGTGTCACGACATTAACGCACATTGTCTGTGGCTCTCTGTCACTGCTGCGCACCTCAAGCGGTCGGCAGCCTTCATTTAAACTAATGTAATTAGGGGCTCTCTTTGTGCTGAGTGGGTTGAGTCACATGACATTCTCACACATTTGCATAATTCTAGAGTAGTTCAATATCTGCATGCTAAAAAGAAAAGAACGCTTTATTCTGTCTCGTTCAGTGTGGGGTCAGTTTAAATAATCACGTTTTAGGGACATAATGAGGGGTCATACTTCATCATACACTAATATTTGGACATAACTAAACCCAAGTTTTTTTTTCATTCAACAGCTTTAAAACAGTCACCGCAAACCAAAACTACAACACCTGAGCCAAAAGAATATCAGTTGTAGTTCTTAACCCACCTTCATTCTTTGTAAACAGCAGAATGTTACACTGCGAAACATATATACAGGCCTCAAGGTAGCGCAGCAAGAACAGACAATCTGGTGTTTAGCCCTATACGCCCATTCACATGAGAAACTAGATATTTTACGGCACAGAATGAAGTAAAAATGTACACTGGAGGAGCAATTTGTGCTGAAACCGAACCTTGAGTGTTTGACCCAGATTTGGCAACAGACAAGTTTAAAATGACCCTGTGACACCCAATATCCTATGAGGGTGTTATCAGACGGACGGTGCTTTTGTGTTTGTGATAACACTCTTTTCAAAGTTCCCTTTCAGGTTCCTTGCCTTGAAATCTAAAAAGATTGTATTTTTGTGTTCTGTAAACTCATCAGTATTTACCTCCTCCATACTGGCTGCATTAGACGAGCTGCATTAAATGTTATGTAGCGTTCTAATAGGTAAAATAATTCAAGCAGTGTTTTTTTTTTTTCACCTATACAAAATCCTCTCACAAACTTTAGCCATTCCAGCTTGTCCTTTCCTTCATATCACGCATGGTTTTGTTTTGCATAAATGTCAAACTTGCTGCTTGAAAGCATTTGCATTGATTTACATTGAGGTTTTTAGCATGGCCATTATAAATCTGTCGCCCTCAGGACACCCCTACCCCAGCACTCATCCACCTATGACATATTTGTTAAGAGCATTTTGGACGTAGGCCAGGAAAAGCCACTTCAGGATTATCTTAAGGTTTAGCAGAAGTGATGAGTGAATTCCGGCTTGAGGAGACATATCAGACTGCAGCTTTAATCTCCCTGCTCACACTTCTCTGCTTTCTTTTTTATTTCCATATTATTTATTTTATAGTTTCCACCTCCTTTTTCTCTGACCCTTAGAATAGTAATAAGCAGAATGTTTTTGTTATGATTGGCTATACGCTTCATGTGTGGTGGATAATCCTCCAAGTTAAATAATACTTCGGTAATCGGTTAACAGAGTTGGCTAAAGTTTCTCTTGTTGATGCATTTTCATTGACAATTTAGTCACTAACTGCAACAGAAGGCACTCCATCTTGTCCAGCGGGTTTCCGCTCCTGCGCCACATTCACATCGAGGCTTGGTTTTAATCACTCAGCATGGTGCAAGCTACAAAGGTCAAGCCCATTGATTAAGTGGATAAAAGGGTGACTTGTCATCTCTCATACAAGACACATAGATGCTCTATATTTTCCGGCAAGGGACAGTCATTTACACGGCCAGTCCCATTGGGTTTAGAACACACACAGACCTTTTTTTAACTTTGCTATTATTATAAACTATGAAAAGAATATTTCCAACAAAGTATGCCTCAGCCTTCCAGTTGAGGTCAATTTTCTGCTTAAAACGCTTCATTGGAAAATCACTGTAATGCACGTTATGTTGTGACATTGCTTTTATAAAACAACGGCACCAGTAAAATAATAAAAGGTGATGTTATAAAAAAAAAAGAAAAAAGAAAATTGGAATAAGCAATGGTGGTGCTAGGCCAGGGCTTGCTGTAGATATAACCCACCTGAAATTTGCTGAGCACCGATGCAGCCCCCCAAGGATTTTTGAATGATTTTCCTGTTTTTACTCTCAGCGTTACTTTCATTAAAAATAAAAAAAGTCATTAAAAAACAAAAAAAGGGGGGTTAATAAATGTTGTAAATGTGTCTACAATGGTTTTAATGGGGGAGAAGTCAATTGCACGCTCAGGTACATTAGGAATAGCGATCATATTAAGCTCCTCATCAACAACGATCATATTAGAGAGCTATGAAATATGAAGCAAAAGACTGCAAACTTTAGATACAACTCAGTGTTCTTTAGAAGATAAACAACATAGATATTGACCTCTTGTAATCAGCTATTGGTGAGCAGATCTTTTTGCAGATTCACTCAAATAATATAGATTTTAATATAAATTCTTGCACTCTGTTCACCCTAGCTAGCCTAGTGGTAATGAAAAAATAAAGAGAAAAGGTTGTTTAGATTAATAGATTAATGTGTTAAACAGGCGTCTTTGACTGTTGCATCTCATCTGCTTTTTCAGTTTCTCGTGCCGCACTTTAAAACGCTGTGTCAAGTTCAACTTTTAAAAAACACATCTTGACACCTTGCACTCTTTTCCATTTCATTTGTGTTTTAAAAGCACAAGCTTGTTCCTTAATTTAGCTTACAGCAGTTTTAAAGCCCTATATAATATATACATAGACATAATAAATATGTACACCTATGTCTATGCATGGGACTGTAAGTTGACAAGTTTAAATAAACCATTATTGATTCAAGGAGCTGATAAGGTAATAATAAAGGTGTTAAGCAAAACTGAAGAAAAAAAACTGTGCTTAGTAACTGTGTGCACTTTACAATGTGACCTTGTAAATGTATAGTTTAAGGTAAAATAGAAAATTAAATAAGTAAATTGCAATGAATGCAGGGTATTGAAGTTGTTGAGCACCCCCTTAGGACCCCCAAGAAAAAAATCCTGGAGCCGCCACTCGGAATAAGCAATTCCTCAGCCAAGTAATGGCAAATTTACACTGCAACGGTGGCACGGAAGTGTTTCTGAAGTGGCATTTAGGTGTCTTTCCACAGACTGTTTAATGCTGCTCAGAGGTGGCATGAATGCATTTACACATAAAAAAACAGTTTACTTTGATACTAGGGGTTGAAGTGGGTCAAAGCAGGCTTAATTTAGTCTGCCGTTTATCTGGCATTGCGTCTTTACACATAGACCAGCCTTAACTCCATGTAAAGATGCCTTAATACAGTTAAGTCGCTAACTTACAGTTTATATGCATCTCATAAAGACATCTTAATAAACTGTAATACCTATATTAATAATAGTCAATAATATGTATTTATATAATTAACCACTAATTCATATTATTTATTATTAATACAAAAATATTAAATAAAAAAATTAAGGCCTGGTTTCACAGACAGGCCTCAGATTAAGCCAGGATAAGTATACTAATATATATATATAATTAATATAATATAATTAACATAACATATAACACAACATGTTATAATGAATATATAATAGTAATTATTAATCATGTTTAATAATAATTAATCTTGACAAACCATATATCATATACATAGACACAAGCTTTGATATTTGAAAATAAAAAATAATTTAAGTTAGGAATACACATCAACACAAATTTAAATCCACTAGCAATAAACATGACACAATTTTAATGAAAAAATTTGCTTCTCACAAATCTCAAGCAAAATGATGACCTTTTATCCAGTTAATGTTTTTATCCACAGAACTTTTAATTTTACATTTTTGCTTATTAAATCACAATATTACAGACAATGGCCAAAGTCTGATTACAGAATGGAAACTTTTCAATTGTCCGCATGAATAGCTGGTAATGCAACTGCATGAAGACAATTCCAAGATAGTGTTTCAGCATTGTCCATCTCTATTTCTGACCCTGAGGCCCAAGCTACTCAGCCCTGTTCTCATCGATTGGTGTCAGTTGGCCATTGCTATGACAACTGAAATGCCCTCTGGGTTACTATGACATCATACCCCCTTTGACCTTGCCCTCACATAAGTCCGTACAATAGAGAGTATGTGAAAAGGCATTCAAGTTTTTTTTTTTTTTTGTGCACGATTGGTGGCACTGACACAGATATTCCTCAATGAGGAGAGAGAGAGAGAGAGCTCTCCATCCCTCTACAACAGCAAACACTTCATGCGTTTCTCTCAGCCCTGGGGACCCATAATAGAAACCCAGAGGCCTATTTAAAATTTCATCTGATCCTATTAATTATTGTGAAAAGTGTGTGTCAAACTCAGGTTGATGGTAGTCAAGCTCTTCCTGCCATTTTGGGGAGATAAGATGTCAGTTATCTCTTTGGGAGGTTAATAGACCAACCACATAATCCTTTCCCTTCTCTGCAGATTTTGTGGTATTTGCATTTGGTAAGCTGATATGGTCATTCACTTGAGAGTGTGACTGCATTCCTAATGAATTTCCACACCGCCTAAACCCAAACGAGAGGACAGGAAGAATCTCCACTCTCATTCATTATCTGTCTTCAGACGTCCTCTCACATATGCTGCCACCTCTTCTGGAAACCTCTTCTGTTCACTTTTTTTCTTTCATCCTCATCACCCGATTCTTGACAAACAGAGAATCCTTTACAAGGACCAGTTGCTTAACTTTGGAGATTAATTAAATGTGTTTAATGCCATTAAAGACAAAGTTTGTTATTTCTGCACCACTAGCGGCACTAAACAGAATTACAAAAATAACGTCTGTTGTCAGACAAGTTTCAAACCCTCCCCCGTCTGCCTGTTTGAATAAACATGCAAACTGCCCCAAACTTATTCGTAGAGCATGCCAAGGATGTGGGTTTGATTCCCATGGAAGACATGTAGTGATAAAAATTTGCCTTGGATAAATGTCTCTGTCAAATGCATAAAATGTAAATGTTATGTCATTCCCAGTCAGATACATCAAACTAACAGATTGCAATACCGGTTGGTGCCACTAGTGGTGCATATAAATCTCTGTGACATTATTTTACATTTCATTTATGCATTTGAAGACACTTTTGTCCATGCATTTTATAAAGTTGCATGGATTCCTTGGGACTGAACCTTTAAAAAAAAAATTACTTCTAATAATTTATTACTACAGTACTTTAACATATAAAAATATTTATATAGATAAATCATGTTAATGCGAGAAAAAAAATAGTAATCATAATTAAATATTTTAATATACTGACAAATATTTATTTAATGACATCTATAACCACATATACTAAAAACATATTGATATACTGTACAATTCAAAAATTTGGGGGTAAGTACGATTTTTTTTAAACAGAAAATATTTTATTCAGCATAGTCACAATACATTGATTTAAAAGAGGCTTTTATAATGTTACAGATGGTTTTGATTTCAAATGAATGCTGTTCTTTTGTAATTTCTATTGATCAAAAAATAAATAAATCACAGTTTCCACAAAAATATTAAGCAGCACTACTGGTTTTAACATTGATAAGTATAGTAAACATTTCTTGAGCAGGAAATCAGCATATTACAATGATTTCTGAAGGATCATGTGACACTGAAAACTGGAGTAATGGCTTCTTAATATTTAACTTTGCGATCACATGAATCAATACAGCATGAATCATTTTTTTTTTGACCTTGGTGAACATAAGAGACTTCTTTCAAAAACAGTTAAACACAGTTACCAGACATAATCACATCCAAAACAATAGGAGGGAAACGTTTTTGTAGCATACAAGATTGCAGCCAGTAACTGCAGGCATAGTCAGTTGTGAGAACACTTCAGTTCCCAAACATTGTCAAGGAGCTCTGATCAAGGGCTTGCTGTGCTTCTAAATAAACAATGACAAAATGATGGCTATTAACCACAGCTACCTCATTTACTGCCCAATTGGTTTAAAAAGCACACGGCATGGACTAATTCCTGTAAAAAAAAAAAAGAAATAAAACGCACCTAGTTGAATTTTCAAAGTCATTTACGAGTACAATGAGAGCAGACACAGAACATTCCATGCCTGTTTTATTAGCACTATTATTGTAAAAACATTTATAACGTGTGTGGACATGCAAATGCAATTGTATCTTCCAACATCTGCAAAATATGCCTATTTTAATGGATTGAGAAAAGAAGTTGTCAAAATCAGGCAACAGGCAGGGATATTTTTAATGCTGTGATCATTGAGGTAAGAGTATGTTTGTCCTTCAATCAGACGGTGCCAGAAAAACAAAAATCAACATCAACAGTCATTTCATTCTCTCTTCTGACATGTTCACTAAAGCTAAAAGACATTCCTATAATTCAAGGTGAACCCCTTATGCATATTCATAAGGGCCATTACCTTGAAGAGGAATGTCAAAACTCACCAGAAGGAGCATGCTTTGTTTTTCCAAGGATAAATGTGTACATGTTTGTGTTATTACGATGACACTCTTTCAAGTGTACACAAAACAATAACTGCTTGCATATCAGTATATGGTGAACCCTCCTATACACTCTCTCACTCTCTCTCTCTCTCTCTCGCTCTCTCTCTCACATATGCACAAATAAATGTTGTATAGCTGAATAGCTGTCAACTATTCATCAATGATTTATCATTCTACATGTAGTTCTTACTAGAACAATGGGCAGACAGCATCCTTCCCAGAATTTGTAGCACCTTGACCCCTTGATAAAAGCAAGACTGTGCATTATCAAACAATGCCCTGAAACACTTCCCACCACAATGTCCCTTCCAAAATCACCTGGGAGTGTCTGTCACAACTCACCCCAAGTACCTCATAAAAACTAATTTAACAGATCAAGTGAATAACTGTAGTTCTGTTAGCTTGTTTGTTTCCATAGTTTCTCATGAGTTCCGCACCGGTTTCATTTTCTGTTGGTTACTCCCTGTGTATTTAAGCCCTTAGTTCCCTTGGTTCTTGATGCAGTCTTGTTTATGTATGATGTGGTTTCCAAGTAAAGACTTTGGGCCCTATTTTAACGATCTGAGCACATGGTCTAAAGCGCACAGCGTAAGTGCACAATCCACTTTTGCTAGTTTAACGACGGGAAATATGGTCGGCGCGCCCGGCGCATGGTCTAAAAGGGTTGTCCCTATTCTCTTAATGAGTCATGGGTGTGTTTTGGGCATAACGTGCAGCAAACCAACCAGAGTCTCATCTCCCATTCCCTTTAAAAGCCAGTTGCGTTCGCATCATAGCGGATTCGCTATTTACATGGCGGAATTTTCAAGCGGAAAAACTGAACGCTTCTCTAGCGAGGAAACGGATCTGCTCGTCCAATGACGCCTGCTTGCTCGTCATTACTACAAATAGGTAGGCTAATTCTGATACATGCAATGACTATCCATTATGACATGTAGGCATTTTATATTTATGTACACAATAATAATCTTTTACATTTTAGTCATTTAATTTTTCATAGTTAAAAATGTTTTTGTGTTGCTGCGTGTCCCTGTGTGTGTATTAAGCAGTATAGGCGCATATTACTAACGCGCTCTTTAAATAACAAAAAAAAGGCCATTGCCTTTAGACCAGATTTTAATTGGTCAATGGCGCAGTCGTTTTCAGTTGCCTCAAAATACCAAAACAACATACCTAGTTTTCAGACAGCACGCACAAATGGGCGCAAATGCATTTGCTTTTTAAACGTAAAAAACTGCATAAGGCTGAAACGAGCAAAAAACACTTGCGTCGCGCCTGGCACTGTATTACGCCGGGTGTATGATAGGGCTCTTTGTCCCAACCACACAATGTGAAAACTATTTTATTAAATGTCTTATTGTGAAGAATGGTTATTCCAAATAAAGATAATTAATTAAAAAAAGGTTAAGTAATATTTAACAATAATTTTCCAATGTATTAACATTAATGTACTATTTTTACAGCATTTATGTATCTAGGTTCATGTCAATACAAGTTTGTTTATAATACATACATACTGTTAAAAGAGGTGGGGCCCATAAGACTTTTTCAATGTTTCTTATGCCCACCAAGGCTGCATTTATTTGATCAAATATACAGTGAAAACAGTAATATTGTAAAATATTATTACAATTTAAAACAACTGATTTACATTTCCTATTCTAAAATGTACTGTGATGGCAAAGCTGAATTTTTAGTCTTCAGTGTCACATGATCCTATAGAAATAATTCTAATATGCCGATTTGGTGTTCAAGAAACATTTCTTATTATTAATCTTTTGTAACATTATAAATGTATATATATATATGAATATTCTGTATAGCTTGTACATATGTCTCATTATTTTGTGTTGCAAAGCAGCGTTTCACATACGGGATAGATAAAAGTACAATGTAGATTAGTTTAAAAACACCTTACGAGCTTCAAAGATCACCTCACAGGATCTAGCCCAGCGTGGAATCAGTCCACATGTGTGAAGCGTGCCCAGACTGAACCACACCACATTTTCAGCCCCTGTTCAACAGCTCAAGACTCTCGATGACTGTCTCAACCCTTCCCCCATTCCTCTCTCAGACAGAATTACAAGCCATTACACACCTGTCTGGACACAGATGAACTTGAACAATAATCCCAGGTCACAGGCTGGGCCCACTCGAGCGCCTGGAGCTGGCTTTTGAAGGAACTTCTAACATTCTTCCACAGCTTAAGAGCTGGTGTAGTATAAGTGACACAGTGCCAGATGCATTTACACCAGGACATATCACTGTACTTTTTCCACACAAAACACCACTTGAGGCTTTTCTGTGACGATGAAAACACAAGATTATTATTTAGTTTTATAGGATAGTTCAGATAACATCATCTTGTTGAATATGTTTTTTATATAATATTCAAATATAATAATATACAGTATATATTTAAAAAACAAAAAACGTAAGATTTTCCCTCAATATCAAGTCAGCTGAGAAAACAATATAAAAGCATATTCATATAAAGAGCCTTGACTATAACAGAGAGCTCAGAATTTAAATGTACTTTAATGGTCTCAGTTCTGAGTTTTCATCTGAAATTAATTATTCCTGTATTCCTCATATTAATCCTGACATTTACACATCCAAAACTGTCAATATGCTCAGTCTGCTTGAATAAATGGCATGACACTTTTCAACAATTGGGGCTTTAATTGGGGAGAGGTTAATTCTCTCTTTAAACCTTAAAATTAAACCTCTGCCACCAATGTAACCAGATAACATTTCATCCAGAATGTGACTTTCACATCCTCTCTAACTCCTAATTAAAAGTAAACTCCTCCTAGATTCTGGCATTGAAATGCTTGCAAATCAGCACAGCTGCAGAAAACACCTTACATAGATATCAGCCTCAAAACTGGTAAAACTTACCTCCAGTGGTAACACTAGTAGCTTTATTTATTTAATTATTATTATTATAATTAATGAATTTAACCTGTACAAAAAGTCTTGCAAAAATATTAATGGTAATAATTTATTTAAAGGGTTAGTTCACCCAGAAATGAAAATTCTGTCATTCATTACTCACCCTCATGTCGTTCCAAACCCGTAAGACTTTCGTTCATCTTCGGAACATAAATGAAGATATTTTTGATGAAATCGGCGAGCTCTCTGACCCCTCCATAGACAGCTATTTAATTAACACTTTCAAGGCCCAGAAAGGTAGAAAAGACATTGTTAAAATCGTCTATGTGACTCCAGTGGTTCAACCTTAATGTTATGAAGCGACGAGAATACTTTTTGTGGGCAAAAAACAAACAAAAATAACGACTTTATTCAACGATTTCGTCTAGCCTGTTTCAGACTCTTATGCTGTTGACGCAGAAACAGTGCAGTGCTTCCTAGTTCTACGACAGAACGACTCATGCGCATGCGTCGTGGTGCTCACATGGACTACTTTAACAATGTCTTTACTGCCTTTCTGGGCCTTGAAAGTGTTAAATAGCTGTCTATGGAGGGGTCTGTCACATGTGAGCAGGGATGAAGCAGAGTGAGAATCAAAGTGCAGCAAGATGGATTTAATAACACACAACATCAGATGTAAATACAAGAACAAGGGTCTACAGAACCAGGAAGGAGGGTAACAACAGGAACATGCATACAGGAGCACATCGACCGACAATCAACAACTGAAGCACAGAGGTATAAATACACAAAGGGAAACAAGGATAACAAGATAACAAGGGGGAGTGGCTAATAGGCAACACCTGTGGAAAACTAATCATGATGAAAAACTACAAAGAACTACAAAATAAAGCACAGGAAACACTTCAATGTAAAAGTTCAAGGACAGACACAGAGCATATGTGACAGAGCGGATTACAGATGCTCCACAATCTAAAAAAAAAAAAAAAAAAAAGGTCCAGGAGGGTGGTGGAACAGAGGCAGAACAGGGGGAGGGATGGTGGTTCAGGCCAATGCAGGGGAACAGGTCAAGGACCATGGCATCGATGGGCCTGGGAGCATGGGCGGACCTGGGCCGTGGAGTGTGGGCAGACCTGGGCCGTGGAGCATTTCAGGGAGCCATGGCGGCTCGGGCAATTCAGGGAGCCACGGAGGCTCGGGCAATTCAGGGAGCCACGGAGGCTCGGGCAATTCAGGGAGCCATGGCGTCTCGGGCAATTCAGAGAGCCTTGGCGGCTCGGGCAGTCCCCTCTGGACTCAGGACGGAAGGAGACGAGTCCTCTCTGGCTAACCCTTTAAACTAACCCTTTAATGCTAGATAAATAATCAAATAAATCATAATTAATCACATATCAGTATTTGCTGAATAAAGCCCCTAATTGTGAACATTTGAAGCAAAAAGGACATTCCTAGAATTTTTCACATTCATGTTAACTTTTTATTTTCACTCAAATTGTCATGCTGATAATAGAATGTGTAATGGAAAAATCTAAAAGTGTTCTAAATATATTTAACACATTAACAATATTTAACACAATTAACGCAGTATCAGATTTTTTCTGTCATCCTTGGGCTAGCATTACATTATGACTACTCTTTTATTCATGCAAATGTTTTTAAACCATTTAAGCGCAACAAGTCAAAAGAGAATGTGATGTTCAATATATTCAATTACCATATATTTACTACCTGTTAGACAGGTAGGAAGGGTACAGGTAAATACAGGGCTCGACAATAAGGACTGCCCGATGGCCCGGGGCCAGTGTGAAAGACACTCGGGCAAGTTTACATTTACATTTATGCATTTAGCAGACGCTTTTATCCAAAGCGACTTACAACTGAGGAGTACAGGAAGCGATCCGTTATGAAGAGGCGTAGAAACGCAAGAAGTGCCTTAAATACTACGTTTCGGGCATTGCTCAGAGCAGCGTAAGCTAGAATAGGGAGGGTGTAGAGAAAGATAGAGGAAAAAAGAAAGAATTGCCCGCTCGGGCAAGTGCTTCATTGTCACTGAAGTTGATAATTTTCGCATTTGTAAGCCTTGCATATTTAAATATTCAAGTGCACATAGACGAGAAAGTGGCAGTGTCTCTCAAGTTTGGTTCTCACGCAGCGCAGCAACACTAGCTTAAGCGCACCCACGCGTCTCACAGCGCACAAACATTCACACATAATTATGACAAAATGCCTGTCTTGTCGAGTATCATCGTAAACATAGTCGGTTATGTCTTTGAAATGAACGTAAACATGAAATATGCCAGTCACCGCCAGCATTTTTGTTCCATGGCCCACAGAATATCTTGTACGAATATCTGAACATGCAATATATCAAAAGAAAGAACATACCCTCTGTTTTATTCTAGCTTCATGCATTATTATTTTTATTAACGCTTGAATGTGGGTAAGTTTCATGAAAAAAGCAACATTTTGAGCAAAAAGCTGAGAAAATCACGTTTTTGTCAAAGACTACATCCAGATGGGATTCAGAGCGATGAAAACACAGATGGAGTAGATCGAGTCCATCAACACCTCAAAGCTTCACAATCATATAGTTCGTCCTGGGTCAACATTTCATTCAATAACATTCAATAAAATCTAGTTTAGACCTACATGAAAAATGTTTGTTCTGTTGTATTTATTTGTGCTGTTGCTCGTAATTCTATTATTTGTTCTTATTTCATTATAGACTGTCTTTAACAATATTTAAAATTTATATGACTCAGGCTTTTTGGAGTCAACCTTATTTATTAAAGTTACATTGATCAAAAACAACAAAAAAAATAACTAGGCCTATTTTATTTTATTTATTACTTTTTTGTGGTGGGGCCAGTAAAATTTTTGGCAGGGCAAGTACAAATTTGAACCACTGGCCCAATTGGGCCAGTAGAAAAAATCCTTAACATTGAGCCCTGTAATTATGACATGTATTATGGGTTTATGAGGATTGTTTTAAGTTCAAGTTTACTTTTTTTTTTTTATAGCTTTTAATTACACTGTAATGTTGAAAGACTATTATTAATGTTTAAAGGGGGGGTCTAATGCTATTTCATGCATACTGAGCTTTTTACACTGTTAAAGACTTTTTTTTTACATTCATTTGGAGATTAAATGTGAAATTATTACATTATAAAATATATTAAAAACGTATAAAAACGTAAGTGTTTTTGAAAACACAAAAAGTGTGTATTATTATTTTTTATATTTTTCTATATATCTATCAGTGGTCAGGAACCTTTTTTGACCAAAGAGCCAATTTTTCATTTTTGGTTAATGCCTCAGTCAAATAGCCACTGTATCATTAAAGTTTTACGTTTCTAAGGTGACACACAGCTGTGCTTGCTTTGGACTTGCTGTCTAACATTCATCAATTTGTCAACTTGATACCCAGCTCATCTCTCTTACTTCTGAGGTCAGAGGTCATCACAGATATGTCAGTGTTTCATGTGATTTTCTTGACATCCAACAAGCTGTCCAGACTGTCGTACACATTTTTGTAAGAGGGGGGCATCTTAATGAGAAAACAGCTTCTTTTAATTAAAGAAATAATACTTTTTGAAATATTTTGCAGACCAGATAAACCCACAAGGCATTCACAAACATGACACAGGGCTTTTAAAAAAAAGAAACTCTCAGAGAAACAAACAAACACAAGCCTTACTTGTGTGTAAGCGGAGGCTTATCTACAAACTCAGGGATGGTATGGAGCCTCTCTTGTTCGAAGAGGTCAAAGGTTATGTTAACTTTGGGAATATCATCAGGGCTACCGTGCCCCTCGGGGAAGTAAACTTGACCCACCTCTGACCCCCACAATACGAGTCGGCTCTGGAGATCACGGCCAAGCAGTCTGTCTGCTTATCGTCAGTGGTTTAACATCCCCTCCGTCATCATCAATCAGACACAGCCATTTTTCCCAGCCCCCTAATCAGCGCTGCCATCAATAACCACACCACTGATTTACCATTCAGCAAGCGGCACGTCCACTGCACACCTCACATTAATCACAGACATTATGCCAAAGTATTTGGACTGTCAGGGACATCTTAAATTATTTGATAAAGCTGTAAAAATAAAGCTCATATTATTCAGTGCATAATTTTATCCAAAACCGTATATTCTGTTTTAAAAAGCAGCTTTAGACTGAGAGATTAGTTAATCCTCTATTAAATGAAAAGCGCTAGAAATAATGGCACGGCTATTCATATCTAAGGCTATTAAAAGCACACAATCCTATTCTATGATTGTTATTCTAGTTCTCTAAACCTTTCATAACACAGAATATTCCTGCAGAAGATGGATTTTTTTTCCCAAGATATCAAAACTAGTATGAGAAGTCCCTTCAGCAAGTGGACGGAAGCTGAGACCTATCCACAGCAGAGCATTTATCAGCCCCCTAAGTGGCTGTAACAAAAGCAATGCTCCATGGGAGAGAACCTGACAGCAGTTTTCCCCCTTATCGATCGCCACGCTCGCTCTGAGTGCTCCAGTTTATGACAAAAGAGTTCACGACACCACAGTCAGAAAGTCAATACCGTGATAAATACTCTCCTTCTGTTGGTCCCTTGTCCAGCACTTTACCAGGCATTTGCCATGACAGTTATTACTGCTGCTGTAAATCTGTGGCCAGTAGAGAAGAAAAAGAGAAGGAGACTGAGAGAGAAAGGCAGAGAGGGGGGAGGTTGGGAATTCCACCGCCAAATTTATGAACCCAGGATACTGTTTACTTAATTTAAAGACTCACCACACAGGGTCAGACAGTCAGTCAGATCTGAGGATTTGATGGGATGTGTATGTCCACAGTTTAAAGGAATAGTTCACCCCAAAAAAAAAAATTAAATATTAAATATAAATTCTATATTCAATATATGGTTTATTATTAATATGTTATTAATTATATATATTAATAATACTTTATTATTAATATATTATTAATATAAATATAATAGTGCAACATTTGTATGGACTTATATAATTTTATATATCATATACTGTCAAACCAAAAATTATTCAGACACCAGATATAATTTTTTACTAGTGGTTGCAGGACACAATAGTCAATTTATGAAAGTGAGGATAGCAAAATAAAGTAAACTGAGACATATTATACCCAAAAATGATTCACACAGTGGACTACCAGTAAAATTGTCCAAAATTATTTAGACACTTTGACCTGACTATGTTTTGCTTAAGTGTTTTTTTCTTTAATTGCTAATGCCACCTTTTACACCACAGACTGAACAAAATTAAGCATTGCTTGGTAATTGGTTGACCTAAATTGGTGTTATCTAATTGTGTACTTAAATTTAACAGCTGACAGCTGATTGGTTGATTGTAATCCATTACATAGCTTTCTATCAAAGTTATCTGACATTATCAAGATGAATTTGTTCTGACTTCAGAGTTCTTGTCATATTTTATTACCATTTTCTAAATTATAGCAAATAAACTGTGATGTGAAAAAATGCTGAAGGTGTCTGAATAAATTTTGGTTTGGCTGTGTGTATATATATATATATATATATATATATATATATATATATATATATATATATATATATATATATATATTACAGTATGTAAAATGTATTATTATTATTATTATTATTATATAAAAGTGCACACAAGTTGAGTCCAAGTCTTCTAAATCAACCAAAAATAAAAAAATTTCAAAAGTGTACAAATTAAGTCCCAATAAGTGAACAAATTAAGTTCAACTGAACTGACTCAATCTCCCGGTCGCAACAGCTTTAAAGCTCTCTGGAAGAAAAGAATGTCAGTGAATGATTTAAACTTTTGGTTTAAGGCTTCAGAAGACTTGGAATATAAAGAAATAAAGAAAATCATACACATTCAAAATGTCATAAGAGTAGATAAATAATATTCAATTGAACTATTCCTTTAAGGAACACATCTTTTTTTACTGTGGGTTTCCTTTGTAGACTAATTTATATTATAATATTAATATATTATTTTCCATCACTTGCAAAGTAACAACTGTTAGCTCTTATTTTAAATTGAAATTAATGAAAATCTTCCATTTACGCTTAAAAGATGTGACATATCAGCCTGTTTGCCGTTTAAGGGAATTAATGCAACACTACATACATGTTTATGGTATTAATATTCTCAGGGACACTTGTTTTATTTGAATATTTTATTTTTATTTAGTAAATTTTTTAGAGAGACAGCTAAGCCCTAATCCAAAATAAATCCGGTTAATGTTAAAATGGCCATGTCCCTCTGCTTGGAATAACATTAATCAATATGGAAGATTATGCCGATGGAAATTAAGTTGTTATGTAAAATGCCCCATTCCTGTACCAGATTAATATATCCTTGCATATTTATACATCTGATATTGTGAAGAAAATCACATTACACTGTGTAACCTCAAAAACCTGCTAAGTGTCTTGCAAAAGAAACGTATCACATGGAGATTACTACTTTACAGAGCACATCGCAAGACACTGCTCATACAACGTACGGCTAAAACCTTCCTGGAGCTATAGAGAGATCATGGAAACAGGGGCTGTCCAGAAATGACAGGTCTGAGATCAAATCCATCCCTGAGGAGTGAACTATCACACTGGATTTATTCCAGCAGGGTGGTGTGTAAATACCTGGAACAGGTTCCTGTCGTGAACACAGACCTTCCAAATGCGAACAGCAGTCAAAACAGAACCATGCTGTTAAAGGGAGGGAGTGCATACCGAGGAATGAACATTTGCTGACTCATTTCTGTAATTTAACAACCAGGTCGAACTAAACAGCATATGTATCTCATCAGGGAGTATATTTATTCCTAAACAGGTTTTAAAGGAATAGTTCACACAGAAACAAAAATTCTGTCATCATTTACTCACCCTCATGTCGTACCAAACCATTTTTTTCCCAAAAAATGATTTTTGAAGTATTTTAAGCTACATAACGATTAAAAAGCACTATAAAAACAAAAGTGCACAATATTCAACTGAAGTCTTCTGATGCCAGTACAATATCTTCATATGAGGAACAGACCAAAATTGTATGAAAATGTTTGCTGAAGATCTGAAAAGAACTAGAAGTCAAATGGACTACAAAAAAATTGCACTTTGAAACCTTTAAAGCAAACAAATCAGTGGTTTCATATTTGTGAGCTAAAGCAAATGGGAAGATCTTCAGTGAATAATGAATAACTAATAATTTTGCACTTCAAAAAAGTATTTTCTTTTTTTTTTTCCGTCTTGTTTTCCAATATAATTATCCAAACAGTTACTTAAAAATATTTGTCAATGTTGGGGCCGATAGCCTTGTGGTTAGCAACTCCGGCGACCTGAGTTTGATTCCCAGCTCAAGGTCCTATGCCGATCCCGTTCCCCTCTCTCTCCGCCCAACACTTTCCTGTCAAATCTCTACAGTACTATCCAATAAAGGCACAAAAAGACCAAAAACATAACTTATATATATACTCACCTAAAGGATTATTAGGAACACCTGTTCAATTTCTCATTAATGCAATTATCTAATCAACCAATCACATGGCAGTTGCTTCAATGCATTTATCTCCTGAACTCCAAACTGAATGTCAGAATGGGAAAGAAAGGTGATTTAAGCAATTTTGAGCGTGGCATGGTTGTTGGTGCCAGACGGGCCGGTCTGAGTATTTCACAATCTGCTCAGTTACTGGGATTTTCACGCACAACCATTTCTAGAGTTTACAAAGAATGGTGTGAAAAGGGAAAAACATCCAGTATGCGGCAGTCCTGTGGGCGAAAATGCCTTGTTGATGCTAGAGGTCAGAGGAGAATGGGCCGACTGATTCAAGCTGATAGAAGAGCAACTTTGACTAAAATAACCACTCGTTACAACCGAGGTATGCAGCAAAGCATTTGTGAAGCCACAACACGCACAACCTTGAGGCGGATGGGCTACAACAGCAGAAGACCCCACCGGGTACCACTCATCTCCACTACAAATAGGAAAAAGAGGCTACAATTTGCACGAGCTCACCAAAATTGGACAGTTGAAGACTGGAAAAATGTTGCCTGGTCTGATGAGTCTCGATTTCTGTTGAGACATTCAGATGGTAGAATCAGAATTTGATGTAAACAGAATGAGAACATGGATCCATCATGCCTTGTTACCACTGTGCAGGCTGGTGGTGGTGGTGTAATGGTGTGGGGGATGTTTTCTTGGCACACTTTAGGCCCCTTGGTGCCAATTGGGCATCGTTTAAATGCCACGGCCTACCTGAGCATTGTTTCTGACCCTTTATGACCACCATGTACCCATCCTCTGATGGCTACTTCCAGCAGGATAATGCACCATGGCACAAAGCTCGAATCATTTCAAATTGGTTTCTTGAACATGACAATGAGTTCACTGTACTAAAATGGCCCCCACAGTCACCAGATCTCAACCCAATAGAGCATCTTTGGGATGTGGTGGAACGGGAGCATCGTGCCCTGGATGTACATCCCACAAATCTCCATCAACTGCAAGATGCTATCCTATCAATATGGGCCAACATTTCTAAAGAATGCTTTCAGCACCTTGTTGAATCAATACCACGTAGAATTAAGGCAGTTCTGAAGGCGAAAGGGGGTCAAACACAGTATTAGTATGGTGTTCCTAATAATCCTTTAGGTGAGTGTATATATATATATATTTATTTATTTATTTTAAGCAAAAAAGTTTTTCAACTTGAAAAATACACTTGTTTTTCCCTCAAATTTCCTTTTTTTGTTGTTTTTTTTTGTTGCAGGCATAAACCACATTTAATTTTGTTAGATTTTAATTTTGTTCCAGCATCATAGTGAGTAAAGGATGACATAACTATCCCTTTAATCACTTATGAAGGAAAGATAAATATATAAAAACACAAAAGACATGAAACTGAAAAAGATTTTCCTCCTAAAAACAAACATTTTTGATTGTTAGCGTGAGTTAGGCTGGCTTAATGTAGGATTATTAGTTTAAGGCCACCTTTGCCTCTATAACAATACAGAGTTCATTTGAATATGTTCACCACTGATTAAAATTTCAGACCCCTAGCCCCTGTGTTCCCTGCTATAATATTTTCAGTCAGAGACAATGCTTATTTGCTCACCAAAATATCACAGAAAGTGAGTTTCCTGCTGCTCATAAAAACATTCCAAGATTCAAGTGTAGTGATGGTATATTCAGTAAAACTTTGTTAAATTGTCTCATACCAACAGAACATGTGCTAATTAATTAAATGTGTAACATACGACGGCTTCTTGCACTTACATGCATTTAAAGTCCTCAAAACATCCTGAGGAACTTAAGAAAATCTCAAAATCAGCCCTATGCAGCTGTCACATATTAATTCATGGGATGGGCTATGGCACCAATATGTAAGGGAATCTTCTTTGAAGTGTAAAGTTTGCTGAACAAGTGTTTTCCATTTTAGGGACAGATAAATGTACCTAGATCAAAAGAAACCAAGTCTAAAAACCTAATTCGGTGGTTCTGCAATAGTAACAGGAAATATCCTGTTACGGTTCTGCATGTTGCGCTAACAAATTGGCACTATCTCATCGAACCAACAGGATTCATATCCTCACTAAACTGCGTAGGGCAGCCGAGGGCAGAGTAAATCGTGGAGAGCTGCACACTGCCGTCCCCACTGCGATACATACTAAATTGTTGAGTGATAATGACCAGAGAGAGGGTGAAGAGGTGGATCAGGAGGTACAGCGAGATTAGGCCCAGTGCGGTTGCGCTGTGCCAGAGTGTAGTCATGCGTCACACCGAGGCTGTTGTTCTGCTTAGTCCCTGGAGTGAACAGGACACTCATGGTTCCCTCTGATAACTTGTCTCACCATGCAGATGAGCCAAGACTACCTCAACCCACCAGATTTCCACACACACATGCGCACACACTCTCAGACACAAACTTCTGCTGTAGATGCGTTGATTTATACCTAGTCAAATGCACGCACGTTGTTTGCATACTAACACAGTCGCAGACTACACTACAATCCACAGTACCAAACATGCTTCCTACAGCTTCCTCCATCCCAGATAATTTGGTGCAACATATTCTTGAATTATTTTGATTAAGAACTAGACACTTAAACAAGAAAGGGCAGCCTGATATTTAAAGTAATCATTTAGGGGTAGATACAATTAAAGATAAGGTTGGGTGAAGTGGATTATACATGGATACAGGGCTCAGTGCTAGGACCGTTGCTTTTCACCCTGTACATGCTACCACTGGGAGATATCATTAGGAAGCATGGCGTTAGTTTTCATTGTTATGCTGACGATACTCAGCTCTATATTTTTTCACGCCCTGACGAAACTTACCAATTCACAAGATTAACGGAATGCATAGCTGATATAAAAAATTGGATGACTAGTAATTTCCTGCAACTTAATTCAGAAAAAACTGAATTTTTAATTATTGGACAAAAAAACTCCACATGTAGTAACCTAGAATACTGTCTAACACTTGATGGCTGCTCTATCAAGTCCTCGTCGTCAGTTAGGAACCTGGGTGTGCTCTTTGATACCAATCTCTCATTTGAAAGCCACGTTTCTAGCATCTGTAAAACTGCATTCTACCATCTTAAAAATATATCTAAATTACGGCATATGCTTTCAATGCAAAATGCTGAACAGTTAGTTCATGCGTTCCTGACCTCAAGGCCAGATTATTGTAATGCTCTACTGGATGGTTGCCCTGCTCGCTTAATAAACAAACTGCAAAACGCAGCAGCTCGAGTTCTTACTAGAACCAGGAAGTATGACCATATTAGCCCGGTTCTGTCAACACTGCACTGGCTCCCTATTAAACATCGCATACATTTTAAAATCTTGCTAATTACTTACAAATCACTAAATGGTTTAGCTCCCCAGTACTTGAGCGAGCTCTTAACACATTATACTCCATCACGTCTATTGCGGTCTCAAAACTCTGGCCAGTGGATAATACCTAGAATATCAAAATCAACTGCAGGCGGTCGATCCTTTTCCTATTTAGCATCTAAACTCTGGAACAGCCTTCCTAGCATTGTTCGGGAAGCAGACACACTCTGTCAGTTTAAATCCAGACTAAAAACACATCTCTTTACTATGGCATACACATAAAACATTTTTAATTTATATTTTTAATTTATAATTGTTAGGCTGCATTAACTAGGTCAGCCGGAACCGGGAACACTTCCCATAACACCTGATGTACTCGTTACATCATAAGAAGAATGGCATCTACGCTAATGTTAGTCTCTCTGTTTATCCTGAGGTTTACTGCAGTCAGCCGTATCCAGATCAGATGGTGGACCAGCGCCCAGACATTACCAACGCATCCCTGAAGTGTCTGCAGAGACCGTGTCAATTAGTCTACCCTCTGAAATTGCTCATCGACATGGCATCCTCAATGGATCCATCTCCGGCGTGATGACTCCGATATTTTGAATATTCCTATTTAATAATTGTTTAATCGACATGCCATCCTCAATAAACTTGCTCCGGCGTGATGCCTCCGATCTTTCGAATATTCCGATCTAATATTACTTCTGACCTATAAGGCTGCCAAAATAATAATCATACACTGTTTGTTAATTGGCCAGAGGAGAACTGGCACCCCGACTGAGCCTGGTTTCTCCCAAGGTTTATTTTTCTCCAGTAGGCCACCTGATGAAGTTTTGGTTCCTTGCCACTGTCGCCTTTGGCTTGCTCAGTTGGGGACACTAAATTTTCAAATAAATATCCAAATAAATTTAATTACTAAACTAAATTAACTATATCAACTACATTACTTATGTAGTATATATATATGTAGAATATATATGATAATTGAAATGAGCTAGATGACATCACCGTTTTCTCCAGAGCGGTTGTACAGCCGAATCAAATTCTGTTGCATTATTTTCCTGTTTAACACTGTGAAGCTGCTTTGAAACAATCTGCATTGTAAAAAGCGTTATATAAATAAAGTTGACTTGACTTGACTTGATACAGTATTAGTCGAGACCAGCTCATTCGAGTCAGAGTCAAGACTGGGACCAGAAGAAGGTTGAGTTCTACTCAAGACGAGACCAGAAGAGGGTCGAAATGTACTTAAGACAGAGACCAGAGGAGATTTGAGATCAAGTCAAGATAGAGACTATAGGAGGGTCAAATCTAGTCAAGACAGAGACCAGAAGAGAATCGAGTCACCCAAATCAATGACAAGATCAAGAAAAAACTTCAACACAAGGACCAAGACCATAAAAAATACCTTTTTTTAACACTTTTCTCGGTACTCAAAGCTCTTTACATACAGAAGGGGGGAATCTCCTCAACCACCACCTATGGTGCAGCATCCACCTGGATGATGCGACGGCAGCCATATTGCGCCTGAACGCCCACCACACACCAGCTTATTGGTGGAGAGGAGACAGAGTGATGAAGCCAGTCAGTATATGGGGATTATTAGGAGGCCATGATGGACAGAGGCCAATGGGCAAATTGGGCCAGGATGCCTGGGGTTACACCCCTACTCTTTTACCGAAGGACATCCTGGGGTTTTTAATGACCACAGAGAGTCAGGACCTCGGTTTAATGTCTCATCCGAAGGACTTTGTCTTGACTTTGTTACCCAGGTAACTGATAAAAACTTGACTCCTTTATTCCTGAAAACTGTTTAACATCCAGCCAATAACAATGGAACTTTTTGTGCAATATACATAAAAAAGTTCACAAAGGTTGTGACACTTCATGCCTTTTTTGTAATCCAACCTTGAATAAACAAATGTAAATGTCTTCTGAGATGCATCTCCTAAAATGGGTTGAAACTTCAGAAGATGGTTTGAGATGCTTACAAGACGCTAATTTTAAATCACTACATCACTACATTTTAAATGCAACTAGTTGGTAAAGCCACATATGCAAACTTTAGCCTTTCAAAATGCAACTACATCAGCTTATGGACATTGTGGAGCCCCACAATCCAAATGTGTGCAAATCATGGATAAGATACGTAGATATTGAGTGATCGGCAACCGCATAAACTTGCCATGTGGAGCATAAAAAATTTAACCTATGAAGGGTAGTAGACCGATTCATATCTGTCTTGCATAGACATATGTATGTGGGCAAGTATAAATGGAGCGTGCATACTCGATCGGATAGCAATCTGAACCTTGAGGCTGGGACTGGGTGCGACTACTGTGCCCTTTTGAAACAGTATTGGCTTTGGAAGCCTTTAATGGGGGAACGTTCTACTAGCTTGTCTCCTTCGTTTGAATGGATTCATCCTCTTAGAGATTAGGTGACCCCGTGTCACTTATATAATCTGTTGAATAAAGTCTCATAGAGACATTTGCATTAAATTCCACCTGTCATCCTTAGGTGCTTCTTGACGTTTTAAGGTCTTGAAATTAGATTTTATTCCTGCAGTCATTGACCAAGTTCAACGGTCGGACGCGTTGTGTTCTAAGCCTAAACTTAAATGTCCTCTGTTTTGAAAGACAAGATTGTCTCTTTAGCTATGTCTCACATTATTTTTCCAAAGCCCCCTCTATTTGAAAAAAAAAGTGTTACCTGGAGTGTGGAAGATCAGCTTATCCCGCAAGCTGAGGAACGCTCCTCTAATCCTTACCGTCACTTTTATACCACAGCACAGCCAGAGAGTGCCAGTCCCAGCAGAGCAGACCTTTTCATGTTCCCCTGCCCTCTCTGTTAACGCTGTGCCCTCCGCTGGCATACCACAATCCCCTGGACAAAGAGAGCAGGAAAGCTCTATTGTATTACAGAGCATCTAGGGTTACTTCCTAAGAGAAGTCTTAAGGAAAAGAAATGGTTTGATAAGAGGAAGGTAGTCATCCTCAATCAGTCTTATGCACAGTCCTGCACAAAAAGGTGATAAAGCAGGGTTATCAGAACTTTACCACTAAATCCGGCAATATTTACCCTTTATCGCAGCACTTTGGTGGGTTTTAACATTCTTAACATCTGTCCTACCCATTGTGAAACGTTTAACTCTGAGACGTATGGTCAGACGTGACAATTACGCATTCGTGTTTTAAGAATCTCTTTAGATATTAACAGTAAAACAAGACAAAAATGTGTTCATTAGTGTAGCACCATGTCTACTAGTTGAACTACCAAAACTATATAATAATAAATAAATGACTTTATGATTGTCCACATCACCCACAATGGCTCTCCAACGACCCAATGTTTTGGTGTATGAAGAGAAATGAAGGGTTTTCATATTTAATTATGGGGGATCTAGCAAATAACAATGTCCTCATTATTTTGTCCAAGAATGACTTATTAGCATTCTTGGTTGAACATCATTCCATCAACAGTCAGTAGTATAAAGTCAGATTACTCTGTGGAACCCTTTCTCTTTAATTACAGTGTGGACAGCTTTTTTTCAAAGGTGAAACTATTCCCCTGCTAGGTGTGGCTTCTGTTTATGGGGAGACTGAGCTCTCTTTTTTGTGGCTTTCATGTGGCAATTAAATCTGTCTCCTAACACTGGGTGGCGGGAGGTGCTAAGACAAGCAAACGTCTGAACGAAAAATAAAAAAACACTTTTGGCTAAAGGCTTTAACAAACATAATTAATTACTCCAGACACAGGTATGTATTGAAAACATTCTGATCCAAGCCTCTAAGCCATTTAGATCAGTTGATATATTCAAATAAGCTACGGCAAAGACAGGAAATTACGCCAAATGTTTCTTAGAAGTTTTTGAATGTAAGAGGAAAGAAAAATATTTTCATGTTATGTTCATGTTTTGTCTAAGGATGTTTTAAATCACATTACATGACTGATGAAGATAGGTTAAGGTGTCGTTAAAGAAATATTCAAGGTTTAGTAGGGTTAAGCTCTATCAGCATTTGTGGCATAACGTCAATTACCACAGAAAGTAATTTTGAATGGTCCCTCTGCATTTTATTTATTTGGAGAAAAAAAATGTGGTTACAATAAGGCACTTAAAGTAAATAGTAAAAATAATTTTTAGAGGTTTTGAAAGCATAAAAGTGAATTGAAACAGTTAATTATAAAGCTGTCTCAACTGTAACTTCTACGATTGTTATGTGAGTTTGCTCCCTTAAAAAAGTGTTTTACAGACACATACATGCATATATACACATATATACATACATACATATTTACATTTTATTGCATGATGATATTTTGTTATGTCTGTTGTGCAGCACTTTGGTCAGCATTCATGTTGTTCTAAGGTGCTATATAAATAAACTTGACCTTGACCACACACACACACACATACTTTTCTGTGGTAATTAACATAAGGCCACAAATACTGCCACTATTGAGCCCTGTATTGAATGCATTTCTTTTTTTAAGCCTATTTGTTTAGACTAAAACAGATATTTTGTGTGTGTATATATATATATATATAAACAGATTTGAAGTTCCTTACTCAAATTACCCACACACAGAGATGTCGCCCCTCTAGCGCATTAGCAATTCAATTGTTCTTCCCCGGGGGGTGGGGGGGGTCCTGGAGTCTTCTGACACTTCCCAAATCAATCACTTTGTTTCTACCCTCTCGACAGAGATAAGGTGCAAAGGGAGCAAAAATTCCACACCATTAGGTCACTGTAAGAGAAAGTGTCTAGACGTTTATTTGTGTCTCGTGTCTCTCAGTCTCTCTTTGAAGGCGCGGGGTGGCCCCTCTGTCAGGTGTGTCCTGACGGGAGGAGGCGTGGGGCGTGGGGTGGGGGGTCTGGATCAAGGTGTGGTGCTTGCGCTTTGATGTGGGGCCTGTCATGCTCCGTTGCCTCCTGATGCTTCTTGGCTGCCGTGGTGTCTACAGCCGCAGACCAGGTAAACCTTGGGCCTCTTTCCACACACACACACACACACGCACTCATACCGCTGTCCTTTTTTGTACGCTGTGACACAGGAGGTGCTGAGCTATTGAAGGGGTTACAATGCACGTCTTGTTGCCCAGCCTCCCACATTTCTCCCTTCTGTGGTTACTGAGAAGACAGCTATGCAGTAATTTCAGAGGTATTGTGCCCCAGGCAATAGGCCCCTGTAAACTTGAAGGGAAAAAGGTGTCTCAGGCAAGAATCAGGTTGACGGCTGTGTGATGAATTTCCTTTATGACATATTATTCTTTACATCTCTTTCCCTCAAATCGAAGTGTAGTTACTCCACTTGAGGCACGTCAACATTTCAGAAGCAGGTTAATTTCTTGACAGTCTTTATTCTATTATGATTACACAGATGGCAGCTGGAGAACTTAATTCCTCTTATATTTACTAAGTATGAGCAGAGCTGTTATGAAAACCAACGTGCTCTGAAGTTGTGGTGTCCATTTTCGCCACATTGCTCTGCAACATCATGCATGAGCGATTGCGGTGTGCATGTGCAGCATATGCTGTGGGCGGCCAGGAATGTGCATGACTGGTGAACACACACACACACACAACACAACACACATACAAACTGTATATTCTATCCCCCTACACCAGTGGTCGGGAACCTATGGCCAGGTCTCTCACCCTTTACCAACAAATGATCGATAAAAAAAAAATGTAGACACATCAACAGAGATCGGCTCTCTGCAGAAAAAGCAGCCAATTACAAATTCCTCGTTGTACAGCCTATCAAAGTTAATGAAAAGTTTATGGTAATAATACATTTTGTAAAAAAAAAAAGTACTGGCCAAAGTACTTGTTTAGTTCTGTTCGTGAGTGTCACGAGTCACCACAGCAATCAACTAACCACTTACGTTTCTGTGATAAACCTACAGCTCCTGCACTCGGATTCAAACTACGTAGCTTGTAAAAGCAAAAAAACATTTTTAGAACAGCAGCAAAAATGTAAAAGTAGGCTATATAAACTTTAATATATCCTTTTATTGAAACTGGTATTTTGCTGTGCAGCAGAGACCTTTTATGTCCTATAAATGTGTTGTATGTATGAATACTCACAGATTTCAGTTGACGATACTAATTAAAGATATTAATAATGAAACATGAATGAATGAGAAAGAAAAGAGCGGGATGTGCTTTATAATGAAAATAAATATTAAAAATGCAATAAGTCGTGAAAGATAACTGAATTCTACTGACAGGATGCGGTGCGCATGCTCCGAGCACAACACGGAAGCATAGTAGCCTTTGTCTTTGGTTGCACGCCTAAATGGACAAATAAACACAGAAATATATGAAAATGTCAAGTCAAGTATTCACGTAAACACAGTAGATGTAAGCACTGTGTGCGTCCACACACGTGTTCACACACACACACCATGTTTTTTAATAATAATATCATATTATTTTTTTATGTGGCTCTTTTGGAAAAATGCATTACCAAAAATTTAAAAATGGCTCTTTGGTTAAAAAAAGGTTCCCAACCCCTGCCCTACACCTACCCATCACAGAAAACGTGATGTTTAGGGATTTTTTTTTTCTTCTTAAAACAAGCAATAATCATCTGCCAATAGAAGAAGACAACAAAAGACATATGCATTCAAGTTACATTCCCTAAAAATTAGTTTTAAAGGGATAGTTCACCTAAAAAAGAAAATGATATCCTCCTTTATTCACCCTTCTGTTGCTTCAAACCCTTAGGACTTTCTTTCATCTGGGGAACACAAAAGAGGTAAATTTGTAAACTCTGAAAAAGAGACAGAAATTCAAATCATTAATCACTGAAAATCTTGACATCCACCCTAGCGTTCATGAGAGCAGTAGCAATGTCTGTATTGTAAACAAATCATTATTTTCTTGAGTTCAATTCACTGACTCACATCAGTAAACAATTTACTGAAAGTGAGATTATCAATGAATAACAATTTCTCACACAAAATTATTGTTTGGCTTCAGAAGAAAAGTGAGACCAGTACAGTGTTCAGAATTTATCCTCTATATATGTTTGGAAGGTTATTAAATGAAAGTATTCGGTGAACTTTACAATAATAGTTTACATTTGTAATAATATTTTACTATATATATATATATATATATATATATATATATATATATATATATATATATATATATATAGGATTTGTTTTTCAGTGGAGACAAACAACACACCAATACTTCTAATGACAGCACCTTACAGTTTAAATTGTTATCCTCTTTCCAGGGGTTGAACCTTTGCCCTTTGGCATTTTCATTGTGACGGCGATCATTTCCCATCAAGTAAATAACTTCAGGTTTTTCACCTATAACCATTATGTCTGCACACCTGAAACTTGATGAGAATGACAGATACACTTCCTTTACATAAACCCACCTTCAGAGCTGCATGCACAGTCATTTCAAGTTTTGGGTCTCATTTGCATGGGATTGAACTCAAAATTTGTTTGCAATTCAAAAGCCACAAATATGCACTTTTCACACACGCCCATGCACTGTTTAACTGCTTGTAACATCACTCATTTCAGCTAACAATAGTAAAACATTTCTGGAAAGTCTTTAACTGAAAGCTGCATTAGCTAACAACATTTTTGCTGTTCGATTACTACAGCTTCTTATTACATTTTAATCAAGTGTATTTTTACAACAATGCCTGAGCCCTATAGGGAGTAAATGCTTTTATTGAAAGTGATTTACCAAGTGCCTGATTTTCAATTAAAAGTTCTCCTTTCCCCAGGTTCTTAACATTTGGCTCAACAACTCTCATTGACTCATACTTGTATGTGTATTGCAAATACAGCACATTGAATCAACCTGTGGTTAAAGGCTTGTTTTAACCTGTGATTAAAATGATTGTGAAAGCATGTACTTACTGGGGCACACATGCAACTGAGACTGCAAGGTATTTAATTCACACATCTGCATTTATTACGAGCACTGTGCCAAATGAAATTATTTTCTCATAGACGGTGGTGGACTGAACCTACAACCTTTGTATAACTGAACAATATGGTGTAAATGTTGTGACCCACTTTGTTTTAAAGTAAAGATATTGTTTTCAAGAGTTCAAGGGTTAGTTGTCACACTTTTTAATCTGGTGAATATTTCTCAATGTAGGTTTGAGCATATACTGTACCTAAAGTCTTGGCAAAAAAAAAAAAAAAAACCTTTTGAAATTTCACCATTATTAACTATTTTCTTTTTAACTATTTTTTTTTATTTTATTTTATTTTATTTTTTTTATTGCCAGTCACCGCCAGCATTTTTGGTAATTTTCACAAAAATGCCATGGCTCCCAGAATATTTGATTGTGAATATCTCAACATGCAGTGTGTCAAAAGAAAGAACAGACCTGATTTTAAACAAAAAAAAATCTGTTTTATTCTAGCTTTATGCATTCCATTTCAACACTTGAATGTGGGTAAGTTTCATTTAAAAAGGCAACATTTTGTGCAAAAAGCTGAGAAAATCACATTTTTGTCAAAGACTACATGTGGATCAGATTCAGTACGATGATCAAAACATGGATGGAGTACATCAACACCCCCAAAGCTTGCACAGTCCTATAGCATTTCCTGGGTCGACATTTCATTCAGTAACATTAAGCCATTTTGATTTGTATGCTGTTTATTGTTGATGATTGCATTATTTATCATATGCATCTGCTTACATATGAGATCGCTCGTTTCTGCTTCTTCTTTTCCTGTGTTTTGATCTGGAGAATACTGTACTCGTTCAGGAGATGAGTAATATCGCCCCCTACCTCATAATAGTGATAACACGGAAAGCACGTCAATGGCAGGGAAGCGTTTTCTCATAAATGACGAGATGACTCATCAATGGCAGGGTGTTTAAAAATCTAATTTTTAATGTTGTTTATATGTCTATGTGGTGTTTTTAATATGCTTCCAGACAAACCATGTGCAAATTCATAAGTCAAAACCACTGCTGAGTATTTTCTCCTTAAAAGTCCACTGAACCAAAGACATTCTCAAAAACACGGTTTGAAATCGATGGCGTTTCTGACATCACAAACTACCTCGTAACCAATTACATCAACGTGCGGGCAGGATTTAGCTATACTGTAAAGAAAAAATTACTATACTGCAAAGCAGGGAAGTCTCAAGAGAAGCCATTTTTCTGTTGATATAAAAAATCGGGTACATTTAGCAATATAGCGAGTGAATTATGTATTTGAGGTATATTATGATGTTATGATGAACTATATGCCTTTCTCCATGACGTTCTATGATGTTCAAAACGTTTCTAGGAATGCTGATTTTTAGAAGGCAGACTGAGAAGGCAAACTGGAACATGGTTTGTGTAACATTAGCAACACATTATTAGCTGTTTGATAACGTAGTAAAGCAAAAGGCTAATCATATTAATTACCGTTATGTGTCCGACGTTGTAAAGAACGATACCTTTAGTACACTAGAGTAACTTGAATAAAAGTTGACCGAGTGCATCTCTGAGCTTGTGTGAGTGAGTGGAGGCGGGGCTAATCTGCATATTCATGGTTCTGCGTATACTAAATAAAGCAAGGGTACAGAGTTACATTCAAGCTATTTTAAGGTATCACAGGAAAAAAAAAAAAAAACATTTAAACATGTAATTTTGGTGATCAAAGATGAGTTTTAAGCGATAACATTATTGACTACAGGGGGACTTTAACTGGGAGAAAAAATATTGGTCATTGAACATATGTTGAACTTTGATAGCAAAGCATGTTGTCACACCATAAAAGGTGAGTTGTCACAATAGGATCTGGCCAAAATTACAGACAGCCTATTATAGACTTTTCAGCAAGATATAAACAATAAAACATTTTTAAAAAAAATTGCCCAACAAATATTAAATAATTAATAAATGAAAGTATATAAATAAACTACCATATTAAAAAAATTGACATCTTGCTCCTATTATTGAAAAATCCTGAAAAAAAAAAATGTACATACCAAAAGATATAGACTGAATGGCAAGTCCTGCTCTCCTGTTTAACTGTGCAAGTGGGGTGTGTTAAAGTATTCCCAGAGAGTGGTGAACATTAATGGTTTTAGACTATGTGGAACAGGTATTTAAATATCCCCAGTGTGTGATATATGAGTGTGTGTGTATTTTTTTGTTTTTAGAAGCATGTTTTACAGTATTTTATGTGTGCGAGAAACATGTTTTATAGTATTTTTACAGTGCATTTGAGGCGAGTGTGTTAAAGCGTTTTCGGTATATGATGTGTGTGTAAAAGCGTTCAGAGAGCGTATAGAGTGTGCATTAAAATATTGTGTGTGATGTGGGCGTGTTAAAGTACTCTCTCTCTTGCCTTTGAATGGTTCAGCACTTCCTGTCTTACAGGCCCTGCCTCCACACATTGTGTAAATATTATTAATAGAGTTTTATTGATCTGTGGAGCTCTGCATGAAATCTGCACCAATCAAACAGAGCCTAAAATCTAGACCTCATCTGTTAATATTGATTTTCTATTTAGTTTTGGTTAAGAATTTATTTATGTTTAAGAAACTGGGGCTTATTCATTAAAAAATTTCTGCTGTAAAACAATTGTTGAATTACTTAGCTGACACATATCAGTCAGTCACACTTAAATTATACATAAAATTACCCAAGTAACTAGAATGAAAAAGGTCTACAAGCATCTAGAAATCCAAAAGAGCGATATCACTACAGTTGTTATCAGTCTTACGGGATTCCACCAGGTATGAACAATATTTCACGACCACAAACATTTTCAACTTTAATTTTTCTTCTTGCTTTCCCACCTCTCCAAAAGATGTCTGCAAGATGAAAGCACTGCGGCCGTCCCTTATCGCTGTCTTTTTGAGCTCACCAAAAAAAAAAAAAAAAAAAATATGGCAGTTCCACGTTACAGGAGAAATAGCATTTGGGATTATAGTTCTAAGGACAACCCTGACTATTCACACTTGGCATTAGCAAGACAGCCTCAGTACAAGAAGGATATTTTTTATTCCTTCAATTTAACTTTAATTACTCAAATCTCTGTGAGGGCACACAAGAAAAGCCCAGGCATTTGTGTCAAGAAGATTACCAGACTGCCCTGCCAAGTCCGTGCGTCGCTGCATCGTTAGATAGAATTCAAATTCAAATCCGGGCTAAAGACAGTGCAGCTGTCACCCCCCTGGCCTGCAAAGCACCCCTTGGATCAAAAATTAGCTGTCCTCCTCTGCCTGCTTCTCATCTCCTTCCTCTTCCCCCCTAAGGACCCTAATCCTTCTCTCCCCACTGACTGTGACAGCCAAAATAAAGCCATAAAACCCTCCAAATAATTAGTAATTAAAAATAAAAAATGTTTTCCCTTTCATTTTCAAGTCAGGTATAGGAAGAGCTGCATAGGTGTCAAGGGTGCTGATTCCTGTGCCAAAAGGGGACCATATTTTCTTCTTTCCGATTCACGTCTTCACATGCATGTAGATACGTTTGTCCGCATTAGAGACATATCAATCATGCAACACACATGCAGTTTTGAGAAGTCTCTTACTGGCACCAGGCTTTTAGCATGAAAAATTTTAATCGCAGTTGTGGAATGTGCCGATGTGTCAAAATGACACAGTCGGGGAGTACTTTGGTCTCATCAGGTTGGTGAGAAATCGTTCTACAGTAGTGCTCTCTAATATTTAAAGCACACTTACTGTTGTGTGAACAAGTGTTCAGTTCACTTTTAAACATTGATGCACTCAAATAATCTTTTTGATCTTTTATGAATAGAAATACCTGGAGAAAGCTGTTTCTCAAACATCTCATTCGCAGTTTCCCAGTGGAGGATCCCTTCCCAAACATCTCATTTGCAGTTTCCCAGTGGAGGATCCCTCATGGAAGTACAGGACTTGGAAATCGGGCACTAGGTGAATTATCTACTGAAAAATAATGAAACATTTGTTATTTATACAATAACGTTTTAAAAGTTTGTGGTTGGTAAGATTTTTAGGCATTGAAGGTTTTTTCAACGCTATCTCCCGACCAATTCGTACGAATTTGTATGACCTCACTCGTATGATTTGTCTATACTGCAGTGATGGGTAGATTTAGGGGCGGGGTTAGGTCTACTAAATCATACGAATTGACCAACTCATCAAATACGTACGATTTAGCAAAAAATCCTTGCTAAAATAATTAGGTAACGCTTTAGATTACAGCCCAAAAAAAGTACTGCATAAGTAAAGCGAATTTACAGCATAACTTTCAGTAATTTTAGTGTAACTATAAAGTAAGTATGTGTAGGTATATGGGAACAATATGTAATATTTGGGGAATAAAGAGGTAACTATCAGTACGATTAACAAATTATTTATACTGTAAGTATTTTTTAATTAAGGGGTAATTATCCATGTAGTTACAGGGTAAGTGTGAATCTGCGGGCTGTAAATTAAAGTGGTGTTTGTTACCCTCTTGTTTCATGAAGTTACAGGGTAAGTATGAATCTGCGGGCTGTAAATTAAAGTGGTGTTTGTTACCCTCTTGTTTCATGTAGTTACAGGGTAAGTGTGAATCTGCGGGCTGTAAATTATAGTGGTGTTTGTTACCCTCCCTGAAGGTGTGCTGTGGTATCTGGCACCAAGATGTTAGCAGCCGATCCTTTTATTCCTGTAAGCTGCGAGGTGGAGCCTCCATGGATCGGACTTGTTTGTTCAGCACATCCCACAAATGCTCGATTGGATTGAGATCTGGGAAATTTGGAGGCCAAGTCAACACCTCAAACTCATTGTTGTGCTCCTCAAACCATTCCTGAACCAGTTTTGCTTTGTGGCAGGGCGCATTATCCTGCTGAAAGAGGCCACAGCCACCAGGGAATACCATTTCCATGAAAGGGTGTACATGATCTGCAGCAATGCTTAGGTAGGTGTTACATGTCAAAGTAACATCCGCATGGATGGCAGGACCCAAGGATTCCCAGCAGAACATTGCCCAAAGCATCACACTGTCTCCGCCGGCTTGCCTTCTTCCCATAGTGCATCCTGGTGCCATGTGTTCCCTAGGCCATCCACGTGATGTAAAATAAAACATGATTCATCAGACCAGGCCACCTTCTTCCATTGCTCCATGGTCCAGTTCTGATGCTCACGTGCCCATTGTTGCCGCTTTCGGCGGTGGACAGGGGTCAGCATGGGTACCCTGACTGGTCTGCACCTATGCAGCCCCATACGCAACAAACTGCAATGCACTGTATTCTGACACCTTTCTATCAGAACCAGCATTAACTTCTTGAGCAATTGACAGTTCTCAAAGACCCGCCCCCTATGTCCGACAAGCCATGGCGCTCTCACAACACACATGTTCTCACATAGAGAAAATACATCTTGGAGCAAAGAGGACACTGACAACATGCCGACAGACAGGACAGAGCAAGTTGAAAAAAGTCTCAACTTTAAAATTGTGTAATTTTTTTAAGAAATGTAAACAAATACCGTTTTGTGGCTCTTTAATGTGTCATGATCGCTGTAGCGCCTCAGTTAAAGCTGCTCATGAACTGATCATCTCTTCCTTCTAGTTCATTGATAAGCATCAAATTAACATAAATGAACACTAAAGGAAATGTTGTTTCAACCGCGGAAAGATGTCAGTACACACCGTTCTTCAAAGTCCACTGACGTTAATCTTTTAACTCTCCTGACTGCTTTGTCGGACAAAACGGCAGATTTGGCGACATGATTGGTCAGATCGCCTGTCAATCAAACTAGCGGCGAAGGGTGAATTTGAGCTACAGTAGCTCGTCTGTTTGATCGGACCACACGGGTCAGCCTTCGCTCCCCACGTGCATGAGCCATGGCCACCTATGAACCTGTTGCCGGTTCACCACTATTCCTTCCTTGGACCACTTTTGATAGATACTGACCACTGCAGATCAGGAACACCCCACATAAGCTGCAGTTCTGGAGATGCTCTGACCCAGTCGTCTAGCCATCACAATTTGGCCCTTGTCAAACTCGCTCAAATCCTTACGCTTGCCCATTTTTCCTGGATAAAACCCAACTTTGAGGATAAAATGTTCACACTGCCTAATATATCCCACCCACTAACAGGTGCCGTGATGAAGAGATAATCAGTGTTATTCACTTCACCTGTCAGTGGTCATAATGTTATGCCTGATCGTTGTATAACCATGTACAACCATGTACATATTTTTCCCTCACCTCATCCACCATCTTGATTTATTTTGCTCACTAGGTTTTGGAACAGAGCACATGCCTATTCATGACAATTAAATATGAGGGATTAGAAGCAAATGGCACTTATTGGCTCTGCTGTCTTATTATTCACTACCATTAAAATAGTTTGACATCATGACCATAGTTCCTTCAAACGCAGGGGTTCTGGAGTCCACCAAGAGGTTATGCAAAATCAGATTATAGTGCCATGGTTTGGAATGGTATGTGCAGCAGCTTGTTTTTCTGCTGGAAGAGCACCATACATGTGCTATAATTGATTGGCATGCTGAAATTATAGGAGCCTTGCAAGGTTACAAACGGACCTAGCATTGGGGTTGATACATTAAAAGTGTCTGCCATAGCCAAGTAAAGCATCTGATTACAATTTCAAAGCAGAGACCTGGCGCTGATTAAAATCAACAGTCCAGATGTATAGTCTGAAGCCCCCTATGCAGCAACACTAAACAGGCTAAAGAGAGCAGCACCATCGGATGAAGCCGTGGCACGCCAAGTTTATCATAGAGTTTTACCTTGTGAATAGGCATTACTACATCAGCCAATCATTTATGAGAATGAGTGGATGTGGGCGGGGCTAAATCTGGCCATTGATGCACTGAGCTTCATATCATACCTTCAAGAAAAACCAAGTTCATACTAACAGATGAAGAAAACATGTCTTTTAAACGTGTATCTCCTGAAGGAGTTCCCCAACTGCTTTCTGCCGGCTTCTAACAAGACGCAAAAGCCGGCTTGGTAACCCCACCCCCTCTTCCTCGTTCCTCTCTTGGCCCCGGGGAGGGAAGGACGATTAATATCTGCCTACCTTGTTACCTAATTCATTATGGAATAGCAGTTAATTTGATTTGATATTATTTTAATAAAATTCAGTAATATATTAGATTGTTTCAGGCTATCAAAATAATTTTCCAATTATTACGGTTACTCAACCAAGTCTCTTTTTTTCCCTTTGCGAACGGCAGTTGGTCTGACTCTGAATATATTAGCTCCAACAACTCCATCCTGTCTGAGGGAAGAAAAACTATATATGCATGATTACACCAGAAATGTTATTACTGGTAATGTGATGCCCGCAGAACTAAGAAAATGGCCTACAGTTGGATGTGTGATTCGCGCAACGTGGAGCCTTAAATGCTTTTGATTTCCGTCCTGTAGGGAGAAGTAAAATATATGTACATTGTTTATTATTTATGCATAAAATAAAAATGTATATGCACAAACAGAATTGCCTCTAAATATAACACATTGACATCAGTAAAATAAATAAAAATAAAAATTAGAAGCACCATACTAACTGAAACACACTTTTTAGTAGTGGGTGCACTCTGTCCTCTATCTCATGCAAACTTTCATAAATCTCATAATTTCATATGAATTTCATTTTATTTTAGTGAACCTAGATGGGTTGTGACTAGCTTGTGTCTTAGAAAGGTACAATTTCAAAGTAGCTTCCACAATACTGATATTTTAGATAATAAACTGACATGTTGATCATTGAAACAATGTTCAGAGAATTTAGATGCATAAGTAAATGCACTTGGCCTGAACTTTTATCTTCTTGTGCCACATGAGAATCCATGAAAAAGAGTTTTTGACCTCACCCAGACCACATTCATGCCAGGATTTTGTCTTGGATCGTTTGGTACTTGGATCAGAAACAGAACAATGCACAATAAAGTGACTTCTAATTAACACTCTCTCCTCAGTGAAAGATTGTTGGATTGCATTTATATAAAAAATTGTTCGCCAGACTGGGGACCAACATTCCCATAGTCCTCTGAGATCTGCGTACAAATCATCTAGGGAGGGTCACGATCTGCCTATCGGATGCTCTCGCCTCAAATTCTGACCGAAGGGCTCCCACAAAGCGATGCTCCCCTCTTCCCTAACAATTATACTGCCAATTCGGAAAGTCTCCTGCTGAAGTGAGGGACGCCTGGCAATGAAGTAATGATTTTTTGATGTTTTTTGATCATTCTGCTTGGTGCAAAGTTGGTGCATGTGTGCACAATTCGACTTTTCCACCAAAACACAAATTATTATTTCGCAAAAGAAGGTCACTAGACAACTTTCTTTGTCATTAAATGTCCTCTGTCTTGATACTTAAAAAGTTACCAAAGTAATTTTGAGCATATTTTTCATATTTTCTTAACTTTACATTTGAATAAACCAAACAAACTGATGGACCCACGGAAAATTACTTCATGATAAAACCGTTACTTCATCCTCTGGAAAGAGAAGGAAGGCTTTTGAATGCAAAACACTTTCAAAAGCCTAGTTTACATCTGACGTTAAAATTCTGCTATGATAAATGATGGAAACCAGTTCCTTTCACGAAGACATGTCCAAATCAGGTCACAAAATGCCTCATTGTTGTCACCAGCCATGTTTTGTGAAAGTGCCTGGGTCAGTTATGCATTTAAGTATGTGCTAAATAAAAGTAGCTACAATACAGCCAAAGATTCATTGTGCTCTATGTCAGTGATGAATCACTTTTGAATTATTAAAAAAAGAAGGTACAAAAGGAGCGTTTCTTACTTGTTTATTTCTGAATTAAGCCACAACTGGTTTGATACCCACTTTAACTAGCCGTACTGCACCATGTGTGTTGTTTTCTCCATCGTGGGCATCACCACACGTCTCCCCTGATATTTATGCACAACCACTCTTTTTACTTTTGGCAAGGTCCCCACAGCAAAAATTATTTTCTTAGCAGCAATTTTTGTCTTGTATTCCAGTAAAAATGTATACCTGTCCTGATAACAAAATACATGTATTTGAAGGGCAAGATAAAAAGTTCCTAGAAATCTAATGTTCTTGTATTTATGTAGGTTTCATGCATTTCATGAATTGAGAAATCAAATTTTCCTTTCCTTTTGACATATAAGAGGTCATCATACTATAAGAAGATCCTGTAAGTTTAAGAACTGAAAACATCCTTGTTAGTCTAAAAACAGCTTTTATTGAAACCAATCTCAGAAAACGACTTGTTGTGGAATGTGTCTATTTATGACGTTATTGGAAAGGTGAAAGACCTCTGCAGAAGAAGATCAACGCCTACTTCAACGCAACTTTGGCCCAGCCCACTGGCGTGTTAGTGAGATGACGAGGAGAGAAGAGCGATACAGGATCACTTGACTAAAAAATAACATTACCTTCCAAAAGATCCTAATGCTAGGAATGTGCTTATTTATTTTCAACAATGTGAATGTCTCAGTTGAGAATTATTTATTTGTATTCTGCACATTTCACTGTGGATTCTTTGGTAAATCAGTCGCAATTCTGGTGCAGGCTTTGCAAACAGACTTTTACAATATGGACTCAACAGTAATGCGACAACATGTAAGAACTGTTCATTCTAATGCCTGATCTGTGACCAGTGATTTCTGATATGTAATGATTCATGTACAGTCAGATGTTCTTTGTCTCAAAATCGTTTATGGCTGTTTATGTCTCAGCAAATCAAGCCAGTGACTAAACAGTCAACTTCACATTGTTTCTCTCAGTTGGATGAAAATTATGTTATTTAAAATGTGATTAAATTATATATAGAAAGCGATCAAAGAACGCGCCCTTTACAATCGCTGGAGCTGTCAATCAAACAGCGCGAGTTTATCAGTGACTAAGTTTTGGACTCTCGTCAAAATTCCCGTTATAATCAACAAATCTCTTATTTACATTGTGTTTGCACTGTTAGCTATGATGAAAGCATTTGTGAGAGTGCAGAAATCGAGTTGCAATGACGAGATCACTGCATTCATGCGCTCAACATGTCTGTGATTGGATACAATGCCCATCACTGCAACCTTTCATGTCACAATCTAAATATAATGATATAGATCTAAATATAATGCAATAGATCTAAATATAATGATATTATCTTCACTTTTCACGATTAGTTAACCTTGAGAGCTGTGATAGTAAAAACATGTTAAAAGTTCCACATGTAATACTTAGCTATTTCATAAGCAAATATGTTAGCCAATCATAGCAGTGGCCGTTTACACTGAGTCAAGCAGCAGACACACCCCTTTAAACAGTGTTTAAATCAGATGGCTTTTTTAGGAAAAATGCCTTTTATTTATAAATTATTAATATATTGATGTAAAAAGGGTTAGGGTTATACTAACATTATAAGTGCACCCCAGGAAACATTATAAAACAATAAAACAATCCAGTTCATGATCCCTTTAAGCAAGTACACCATCAAAATTAAAAATTATTTAATATTAACAATTATGTTTAACTAAATAACACAATTAGAATTATGTTATTTAAACTGATTAAATTATATATAGAAAGCGATCAAAGAATGCTCCCTTTACAATCGCTGGAGCCGTGTATCTTACACATATTTGCTTCAAATAAAATTATGTTGTTTTAAAGATGTAGATATTTTTCCTTCAAAACAAGACAAAAATAATTTTTTTCCGAATTTCAGTGCGGTTACACACAAACACGCACGTTCTCGCAAACTTCTGACTCTACACTCAAACACATTCATTCACATTTGCATACACAAACATATGCACATAGCGACACACTGATACACTAGCACTCAAATGCACATGCACAATCAGTCACACGCACATCTTTAATGGTACCAGTACACAAAGAAAAAAAAATGTAACTATCTGAAAACATGACAAACCACCTTTGTCTACATCAGGTAACAATGCAGAGGCTTCTAAAACACAAAGCATTAGGAAAACCATGTTTCTCGTTCCTAAGATTCAGCTGAAGTAGAAAATGAAAACCGGAGAATGACAAGCCATGATTTATACCTCCAGAAGCAAAGATAACAGAACAATAGCGGTGGCCCTCCAGTAAGTACACAAAGGGGATTGTTGAGGTTTTTTAAGCTTTAAAGCAGGTTGTCACACTGAATTTTTCTGCTTAATATTGCACTTTCCTTTCGATGGTCAATGTGGCTCGTTAAAACAGTAAGCGAAGACAAAAAGTCATTTTATATCACTGATCTGCCATTCCTTCATTCATCGAATCTGTCATTCATGTTCCCTTTTTTATTCTTGGCTAAATGATCAAGACCCGAGTATCTCATTAGTTGTGTGTGCAGAAAGTCTTTTGATGCAACCACTCACCCTCCTGGTCAATATATCCTACCTTCAACCATCTTATTAAGTGGCGTTCCAAGAACAGAAAAGGCCGCCAAGGGCAGCAAGCTGTCTTTCCTAGTATTAGACCAATCCTCTAATGTTTCACAGACTAGAATATGTCCAGCATATTATTTAAATAGTCCCTCTCTTGATGCTTTTGTGTTTTTTTTTTTATATTCCGAGCCACATTATTTTTTGGTGACAACTGCATGCTGGAGGATACGACCCTCTCTGCCAACTCTTCCTCTTTAGCCTGATTCGAATAAAGAGCTTTGAATTAAGTGGACAGCCCCCCTTAGACTAACAGCAGTGTGCCTTTAAGAAAGCGACCATGCCAGAGAAAATAATTTTGATTGACGTTACAAGGAAATTTCCAGCCCGACTGATTTAATTGTGAATGCCAGGGGGCATCATCGGGGGCCAGGTAATAGCTCTTTTGCAGGGTGATTTTTTGATCTGGGCTTCTCCCTATGGTAGCGTCCGCACAGGCTCGGAGGGCCAGAGGGCAGAAGAACAAAGAGAACTTTATGCCTGTGAATTCCACTTCCTTGCCTTTGAAAACAAAGCTTCTGGAATGGGCAGTTAAACTGTGGAAGTAGATTCCCAAGCTCATTTGATGTTAAGTCTTTAGTGTCAAGAGTGGCATATTCATTTATGAAAAGCGAGAGAAAGAGAAAAAGAGCGAGCGAAGGAGAAAGGGAGGCAGCTGCATCTTCTAACAAACAGGCTTGCTGTGTCTTGGACGGAAGAGGTGTGGATGGCTTTTCAAACGGGCCTGAAGGATTAGGGGATGAGAGCTTAATGAGAAACACATCGGGCGTCAGCTGACTGAGCTGTCAGACAGCGTACTGCGCCGAGCTGGGGGTGAGCGGGAACGGGGCGAGGGCGAAGGACCCCCGAACCTGCTCCTAGAGCTGTCGCCGTCTGGTCGGCGTGTGACCTGTTGTGTGTTCACGGGTTGTAAGCTCAAATCTCGACACCAATCAACGCTGACCCTCAGATCCAACGGCTAGTCAATCAAACCTGCTAGACGCCTGTAATGCATCAAAACACAGCTTGCATGAATAAATGTGTATATGAACATGTAGGGAAGATAAAAACAGGTTAGTCAATAGCATCTGCACAGTTAAGTAAGTGATGGTGTCAGGGTGTTTCTGTACAGTTGCTGAAGTGGTTTGAGTGTCATTAGAGTCCACTCTAAAGCCTTGATATGCATGTACTGTATGTGGCTAACATAGCCATCATTTAGCAATCACTTTCAAATATATAAACAAATTCTTGCAAATTAATTTATCGCACAAAACCTTGCATTTCTGGAATTTTACTTATTTAGTACCAAGCATGAACTATTCAAGTTTACGACTTAATGAGATTTTTAAAATACATTTCCATATGATATTCCACCAAAGTTCTGTGAAGCAGGTAACAAAAAAACTTCCTCTGATTAAAAATAAATGAAAACAGAAGCATTTAATAACATGCTAAACAGATACAGCAGACACTGTAATTGAACTGGCTTTAATTTCTTGTATTCAGGCTCTAATTGTCGTGTTTTTAGTGTATGACAAGTTGCAAGACAATTCAAATGTATGCATCTGATTTTACATTGGCAGTTTATTGTGAAGTTTCATTATGAATAAATCACAGATTAATATCTGGCAAAAGTACATGATAAATTTAAATTTAAAGTTTAACATTATATCATACATCCTAAATGCACATACATTGCTGGTAATGTATTTCTTACTGTGCACATGTTGTGACATCTCATATTAAGAGATCATCTTCCCACTTGCCAAGTGTGTGTTTTGAAAGAAAGGTTATTATTTTTTTCTTCATCTCATGTAAAATACTCAATTTCCCGCTTCTAATGTCGCCAATACATGTGTGTCCAATAATTTGAGGAAGAATTTGAGATTTGAATGCAGATTTATGCATTGATTTAAAAATGAGCTGCCAGATGCAGCACAGTTGTTTGCGCTGATCGTGATCTCACTGTATGTATCATGTTTTCCTAAGGCAGTATTTGTCAGACGCCTTTGCATAAAGGTTATTTGAGGAGGAATTTTGATTTTAAACAATGTCTGTAACATTTTTAACCGCAAAATGATGAAAACAGAACACTGGAGGGAAGCAATTGAGATTGTGTAAACAAACTTTCATCAAATGAAACTTTCCCTTGTCAAAACTTAACCAAAGAATTCTTTTGCATGAATTGTAAACAGGGAGTTTTGTTTTGTTTGAATCTTAACCTTCCTATTGTCCTAAAATAAATGCACCCATCTGTGAACTTGGGTCAAATTTGACTCACACGATTGCAGTGTATTACAAAAAAACTCTACATCTTGTAGTGGCTTTTTTTTAAAAAAAAGTTTTTTTTAGGTCAAAGTTGAAAGGTTCTACAAATACAGGCACTACATATAAGTCAAACAGTGTATTACATAACATACAATTTAATAAATAAAAATAAAATGTATACAATAATTTTGGAGTTACACACAATTTGTTTATGACTGTTGAGACAACGTTTGCAAAAAGATATTTCCAGTGTACTCTCAAAAACACTCTTGGTTTTTAAAGGGGGGGTCTAATGCTATTTCATGCATTCTGACTTATTTACACTGTTAAAGAGTTGGATTCTCATGCTAAACATGGCCAAAATTTCAAAAAAAATTGTTGGACGTATGACAGAGTATTTCTGTGCCAAATACACTCCTTCCCAATTTGATTTTTTCGAGTATGGCCCTTTATGAAATCATAAAGTGCGGAATTACTTGTATGGACACTTCTCCCAGATGAGCGAGTGCGCACATGAGCAAAAGCAGTATCGTTTTTAGACCACAAAATCAACAATGTCACTAAAGAAGTGTTTTTGGTTGTGAGGGAAAGATGACCTTTTTCAGATTACCAAATAACTCAGCGTTAAACAGTGGATGCAGTTTGTTTTTCCAGAGCAGCAACGGAGTTCTGCAAGTGTGTGTATTTGTTCCCTGTCATGAGTGGAAACTGCAGGCGGTGAGTGAAACTGCATCAAATGTGTGTTTTGTTAGCAATCGGCACGTAAGTGCATATAATATAAACAACACGAACATATAGTGAATTCGAAAGTTATCCAGGGATAATGCCATGATGTATTGTGTGTGTGTGTGTGTGTGTGTGTGTGTGCTCTCTTTAGCTCCGCCCACTACATGCCTCCTCGAGTTCGGCTGTTTACGGAAAGAATCAGTACAGTGTATCTGTATTTTATATTAGATTTACAAATTGAATAATAATAGTAATAATAAATATTAAATCAGTATGTTATGCCATTTTAAGCTGCATAACATTCTGAAAGGTCAAAGGTGAATGGCCATAAGTGAAAACTGAAATTCTCAAACTCGAAGCCTGTGGCGAATATAGAATATTCCTTTCTGAAAATGGGTCAAAAGTGACCAGAAGACATCAGAACGGTTAATAAAAACAGAAGGAAAGCAGACAATATTCTTCAGTGAGCAAATTTTTTTTTTAGCAAATTAGACAAGCAAGCTTACAAAATGTTCATACATTCGATTTACAATCATTTTCAGGATTGCTACTTTACACACACAAATGTGTTAATTTGCCATCCTGAACATTTGGACACCGATCATCTCAATGTAATGATCAAAATCTCAAGTCGTACACTAAGGAGCGGATTTTGACACCCATAATTACAATAACATTCCAATCACAAGCTATCTACTTAGCGATATTAGCGGGTCTGCTCTGATGGAGATATTATCCCTGGTTATCTCACGCTGTTATTTTTGGATAGTACGGATCAAAGCTCCCATGCTGGCACACTGCGTAACCTGCCCAGTGCATTTGGAAGGTGTGATTTTAGGCGATGATTATTTAACCAGGGCAGCATTGTTGATTTTATTATATAAGTCAATAATCTTCTCTATTCCCCAGATTTAGTTAATCTTCCTAATTACAAATTAGCATTCTCCACATACCAGTCCTAGATTTCCAAATTAACACCCCCGCTTCTAGGGGACGGTGAATCAGCCATGCTCTCTAATTCCTCCATGGACTGTCTGACGCACAGCAGATTTCTCTCTCCACCTCCTTCTTCTTCTTCTGTCATTTTCCCCCTCAATTGTCTGCTTCAGAGAGGAGGGTGGAGGGGAAAAGAAAAAACCGAGACTGCAGCATTGGCATCCTTTTTTTCCATCACACACACACACACACACACTGCTGGATCAGTGTGTTTTGATCAGGAGCATTAATAACAATTAGGAATCTAAATGGTGAGGTGGGGCCTAACCGTTTCCCCCTGTCTCTCTTCATCAGGGAATATTGGCAGCGCTTGAGGATCGTTAGGTGGCGCTGCTTGGAATATGACAGAATATCTAGATGAGGTCTGTCAAAATGTTTTGGATGAAGTGCGGTAAATGAATTCTGATAGCATGTTAATATGAAGCATTGTATCATTAGACTGTGGGATCGTCAGATTTGTTGTGTGGCTTATAATGAAGACAGAATAAGACTCTATCTGGCTCTGAAAATTATATTTTAGCAGGAAATCGGTTTAAGGGAGTTAAACTGTTTTTAATTTATATTATTTATGCATTATTTAGGAGTTTCCAGGGCCGTCGAGCATCATCATGACTAGACGACGAATATAAATAAGTAACCAAATAATAAATAACGACACAAACATACAAAAAAAACCTAAATCTTTTCATATCATTAATTACGTTACAACAGAAACAATCGGAAAACTCTTGCAAATCTTGTTGCGCATTATCAAACATCAAGCATTAGCCGGCTGTGTTTACAATGCGGCAGACATTCCTCCAGTGGCCAAAATATTTGATTTCCCCCAGAACTGATGGTCAAAACATTGAACTTTTCCATCGCTATCCGCGCCGTCTTTGAGGGTTTAAATCTCCGCTCTTTCAGCATGAAAGCGAGAGATGAAAACACACTCTCAAAGTCCCACGTCAAATACAAAGTTAAGGGCAACAAGGGTGGAAATAAACAGATTTGAAAAAGCAATCAACATTTCCCTAAAGCTCAGAAGCTGATTTGCATCAGATTCAGAGATCATGTTTTATTTATCAGTAATCACAACCAATCAGGAGAGAAATTAATCAATGAAAGCGTTAGCAGGAGTGATATCCGGCCATCTGGGGGTCACACTTATCTCGCCTTCAGCCTGACACGCCACCTCACTCCCGAGCACCCGCTCTTGCCCTGATCCGCCCCCACCGGCTTTCCACTGGGCTTGTCATGGGCTCATATTTAGGTGACTGATTTTTTTTTTTTTTCTCCAATGAGCTCTAAGGAACTCCATATGGCCAGGATCAAAGGTGTTGCTGGGTGCATGGTTCTGCTTTATTGCCAGCCGCTGCTGTTAATTAGAAAACAAGATCAGAGGCAGTATTAAAATCCAATTAAATTGATATGAACAGATTGCCAAGTGATGTTCGCTAATGTATAATTGAGCACCATGCAAATTTCAGTGGCTGCCTTTTGTTTTCGCATGTCTCTTCGTCTATCTCTCTTGCACAGAATGAGCAATGGAGCTTGAAAGTTTTTTTTTTTTTTTTTTTTTTTTTTTTTTGGCGGCTTCAGCTAAAGATAAACAAGTTAATGCTATGAGATGGGGGCACTGCTTTCATCAGTTAAGCTAAAGCGATACTTTCCCTGGTGCTACGGGGCTGCTGGCTAGGGGGCAGAAGGGCAAGGAGAGAGAAAACCGACCCCACAGGGATAGAGATTTGAGAACGCCTGTTTGAACATGCCCACAGGACAGGCTGGAGTGGATCAGGGACTTAAAGTGAATCATAAGGAAAGCCGGCGGCATATCTGTATCCGTTTTTATCATCAGGTGAGGTGCCATTTACCTGCATTGATAATTACACCGAAACCAATGTCAGGTGGATTTTGATCAATCTCAGAGCAATCTGATTGGTGGAGTGGCGTTCAAAGCCCCGCCGTCATATTCAGGTCTTGATGACAATGCTTTGATTTTACAAACTTGATTGCTGTTCACCTAACAGACCCTGTAAAACTCAAAGGTAAAAGGTCTTTTATCTTGGATCATCTATAATATCTTAAAGCACAAAGTTAATGTGCTAATAATAGGTTCTACTTAAGATGATGGTTATCTAAAAATTATTAAAAAATCAACATAAATAAGGAATCTCTTCTCTCTTTGTATTTCCTCTTTGAAATCTGTAAATAATAAGTAGCAAAATATATAAAATATATATCAAATGTACAATAAACATACTGTGAAATACAGTAGTTCATGTACAGCATCAGTATTTGAGTACTGCAGTAGTAATTCTAACCGTATCGCATGTGTCGCCTTTGGCTTGCTCACAGGGTTCTGTAAAGCTGCTTTGAAAAAGCTTTTTATAAAAATGCATCATGAAAAGCGTGATACAAACTATATGTGAACTGTATGATTTTGCAATGTCATTAGTGTTACACTTGCGTGTGTCTTGTGTTATTTTTTTTGAGCAGGGGTGAAAATCATTTTGAACTGGGAAATCTTACAAGATTGATTTTGTCGCTAAAAACCTTACAAGAAGGTTTTTTGCCTTTGAAACTTGATGTGTGAACCAACTAAAGTGTGTTCCCAAACAAAGAGAGACGTTGTTAAATCTGAAAATGGGATCACATGACACATTGTTTCTCACATGCCTTCACACCTTCAATGACAATGTGTTGTCGTCTTCCTGTTCGTGACACATCCTGATTGCGTGTGCGTTTGTACATGCTAGCATGCTTTTATACATAGATCATGTCTACATGCATACATTAGTATATGGTTTCATTTATATGCAAATTTCCTACGAAAACACACCACAAACACAACGCATTCCTGACAAACAGCACAATTTTCAGTGCTTGTGCCTAATCAATAGACATCCTACATCACCACGGTGGTGACAAATCTGTGACGGAGAGGAACTAATAAGGAGCATTGTTCGCTTGTGAATGACATGACTGCACTGCCTGGAAACGTGCACTTCAGCGAGCCGGGCTACCGATGCTCCGAGGCCCTGAATCTGACAGGGGGTACCGGGAGCGCGGAGTGGCTGCAGCTGTTGGTCTTTGTGTACGTGTCCCTCCGCCCCCAACGTCAGCTGAAAGGTCCTTGCAGTCAAGTGAATAGCGGGCGAAAAAAATTCCTTCATTCCCACAAAATGGCACACTAATGTCAGGAAATAAAACTCGAGTATCGGAAATTGCGCCAAAAGCTTCACCGTAAATTGCAGATAAAGGGAAATATGCTTTTTTTTATGAATAGCAATAAAAAACCTCAATAATTTGCAATAAAAGGGATATGTGAAATATGTAAAGGCACTGGTGTGGCACAGGAGCTCTGAGACAGGGGTGGCTTTTTTGGGGTGGGGGGAGGGGGTTGAATTCTGCTTTGAGAAAGTCGTCGAGAGCAAGGGTTCTGATTGAGGAATCAGTGCTATTCACGTGAGGTTTAAATAAACCAAATCTGTCCCAGGAACTGTCTGTAATATATGAAAAACATGATTGAAGAAACTACATTTATTCATCTCTTCAGATTGTCCAAGGTACGAGCACTAATCAGACAGATTGTTAATGCTTTTGTTTTGTTTTTAAAACAGGTAGAACATTAATCTCATGTCATTTCTAAAGCGTTAAGGAAATAGTTCACCCAGAGAATGAAAATGTACTCATTTACTCACCCTCATGTTGTGCCAAACTGTTTTTCTGTGGCAAAATACAAAAGGAGAATTTTTGCAATTTTTGAATTATGAAGAAACACAAATAAACACCATAAAATTATTCTATATGACTTGTGCACTATATTTCAAGTCTTCTAAAGCCATACGATATCTTTGTGTGCCAATATCATCAAAATAAATAAAATATTGTGGCTATGATGCCAGCTGGATGTCAAAGACAACTAAAAAGTGGAGGGGAACATTTTCTGTCTGTATAACAATAACTATTGTATGGCTTTAGAAGACTTGAAATACGTCACATAAATCATATAAACCACTTTAAAGGTGGTTTTATGGTGATTGTTAGGGATTAAAAAACAGAAATGTTGTATTGAATGTAATAATGATAATTATAGTGAGTAAAAAATAGTTAAAATTTGAATCTTTAAAATCACAAAAAAGCTTTTACACCAGTTTTATGACACGTGAAAACATTACCACAGAACTCTGTATTCGAATACAATAAGTAACACCAGCAAGGAGCCTGATAACCAACAAAATGATGTAGTCAATGATATCTCAGTGTTTGTGAGATGTCACAGTACATCACCAAAACCCCTTCCAAACCTCTCTGCCTCTGTCTCAGCGTGCATTTCACACGCATTAATGTATGACTGTAACATAACTGTCCGGCCATTACCACTAAATTATGCACTGGAAAATTCTCTCTTTATTAAAGTCATATTTCGCAGTGGCAGATGGTTCCACGCTGAGCTGAAGCAATGAGCATAATTAAACGCGACACTTTCCCCTGATCCAGTTTCCAGAGCGGGCCTGGGCGGTGAGGTGTGCGCTGTGGAGCCGTGCATTGAGTCTAGTACCTAGATCTGCCACCTCTGTCACCGACTGTTAACATCCGGAAAGCCACATATATGTATGTGTGTGTGTGTGTGCTCCTTTGTTGGGATATAAATGCATATGTGTGCATTAACTAACAATGAGCAATGCATTTGTTACAGTATTTAACTTTGTTTGTCAGTATCTTTGTTAACGTAGTTAAAAAAACACGACGGTTCATTGTTAGTTCATGTATAGTTCAAGTACATTAAATAATATTAACAGATTCTGAATTAAATAATGTATTAGTACATTTTAAAATTAACATTAAAGGTGCAATATGTATGATTTTTGCAGTAAAATATTCAAAAACCACTAGGCCAGTGTTATATATTTTGTTCAGTTGAGTACTTACAATATCCCAAATGTTTACAACTAATTGTAAATTGTGAGACAATTGCGATTTTAACCAAGGAATCGGGACGTGTGAGGGAGTCCGCGTTACCCTTGGTTTCCGCTTTTACTGGCGTAGAAACCATGGCAACAGACGTGGACAACTGCGTAATGTCTAGTGGCACGCTGTTGAAGTTTCGTTCAAACATTATGGACTAGGGCTGCACGATTATGACAAAAATCATAATTGTTGATTATTCCCTTGAAATTGTAATTGCGATTATTAAATACGATTATCACAATTTACATTGAATGATGTTTTGAATAGCTTTATACCATTGTTTGAAGCAACTGCATGCCATATTTTTATATAAAAAGAAAAAAAGAAAACACTCTTTCTGAAAAACTTTTATTGCTTTTCTGTAGCATTAATCCTCATTATCCTAAAAATAAAAAATATGCATTCATATGAAAAATATTAATTGGAGATAAACATTTATTTCATAATGTGAGTTTCCCGCCACTTTCAATTGTTTTACTTCAATGAAAGGTTAGAATTTTGGTTAAACAACCTTTGCTCATATTTACCAAGGGTGCCAATATAGAGGGCACTGCAGTAAATAATGTTAACAAATGGGACATTATTGTAAAGTTTTACCAAAATATTTGTAAAAATACAGTGTGTATTTCATCTATGTGTATCTTTCAATCATGCAGCTAAATTTTACAATCTAGAAATGTATTATAAGGTCTCCAAGGACTTTGCCTGACCATCGACTCTCTCAGAAATAATCACAGAAAATGAATTACTTTGTAAACAGCACTTTGTATTTGACTATATTTCAGAACTATGACCCTTTTAGTTTACGTCATAAGACATACACTCCTTTGGTCCTTCTAGACTTTGCAAATGTTTAAAGGCCGTCACTTGCACAATTTAAAATAGATCATTTAGGAATCCATTTACAATAAAAAAACACACCTCCTTCAGCAGTAAATTAGAGGTATTTATGCAGCTTTCTAAAATAATTGCTTATAAATAATGTCAAGCGGCTCCCTGGATTAAATTTCCCACCAGAGGAAAGAACTTCCATAGATGCAACACTTTGAATAATTTGTTTTGATCTGTTAGTACATATCAATGTTACCAGACTAATGAGCTACTGTTACAGCATGTACAGGAAGCTGATTAACACCACTGTGGTTAAATTGTCTGCACTTCCTTACACGTCAAGACTATATATCAGGTGTTATTTTTCTTAACATATACATTTCTCACAGTTTACCTCACATATTCTTAATGCAGGACTATTACATCAGTATAATAACAACAATAGAAAAAATGAAACTGACTTTTAAAAGCACTTTTCAAATTATAAACTAAAATTAAACACAAGGAAATCTCAAACTTGGTTATTGGTTAATGGTTATTAGATGCACAAAGCAACCACACATTTTGGTCGAATTTGTGCTTGATTCATATGGTTTGATAAAAAAGTGTGCTCAACTCTAAATAAGCAGAAAAAACACATAAAGTTAACAACAGTGCTCCATTCTCCAAACCTAGCCTTGCTATTATTATATAATAGCATGCTATAATATTAGCAAATGTAAGTTTAGCAAAAAATATATAATGTTTAATAGAGTTAGGGTACTCAAGCTCGCACTCGAGTCTAACTTTTAACAGACTTGCACTTATCACGGATTCGGATGCATTTTTACTCTGACTGACTTTCTGAGTGCAACCGAGTCCAGCGCTGGCGGTGACAGGACAGGATTCGCTCAGGACAGTTGATGGAAATGTCACTGGCCTGATTGTGTCAGTACTGCACCATGTCAAACATTGTCACAAAATCATTTGCATTTGTTTTAGTCTTGCCAGTCTAAACATTCAAGCGATTTTAAATTGCTCAAGTGCAATAAGACGTAAAATAGAACTGAATTCGGTCCTTACACGCTGTGTATGGCGCATACACCCAAAACGCAAGCAAAATGCCCGTATTCACATAAACACAGTTGGTTATGTCTACAGTTAGGGGTAAAAAATGTTTTTGTCTCAATATATTGTATCTGTCGTACGTCCTGATTTTGCAGAGTTAGAAGGGTTCCAGGGTCAACATATTTTGTTGATCCTGGAACAACATTCTTATCCGAAAATGTAATCATAACCATATCCCTACAACTAAACCTAACCCTACCCATAAGTTATCCCTAAAATCAGAGGGAAATGATAGGTGAATAACACTGATGTAGAAGCACCTAACCCTGGTTGTAAGGCTAAACTTGACATTAACTGTAAACTTGTCCCTTCAAATCTGATTGGTTGATTGCAATGTTGTTCCAGGATCAGTTTCTGCAGTTCTGTATATCAGGTCTCAAAGTGACAGCAGACTAATATAGCAGCCTGATCTCATGAAAGTGCGTATCTATAGCACATCGATTTTGCTACAGTAAATATATAGTACTATAGCACAGTATTTATTGTGCAATTTATATGCAAAAATGAGTTTTTGCATGCATATAATACGCACTTTATGGCATGTAATACGCACGTAACCCACACCACTAATCCTACCCAAGGGGATTACAATGTGTATCATATGCACGCAAAAACAAATTTTTGCGTATAAATTGCACAATAAATACAATTTGTGCTATAGATACGCACTTTTATGAGATCGTGTTGAATATAGCCTACCTGCTGCTGTCATTATTGTATGTAGCTTTAATAAGTAAGTTTGTGCTCACATTAGGCTAGTTTAAATTTTGCTGTGGTAATTCGGATAAGACGTTAAACCGAGGTCCTGACTCTCTGTGGTCATAAAAAATCCCAGGATGTCCTTCGGAAAAAGAGTAGGGGTGTAATCCCCGGCATCCTGGCCAATCAGCCTCTGTCAATCATGGCCTCCTAATAATCCCCATATACTGATTGGTCTCCTCTCCACCAATCAGCTGGTGTGTGGTGGGCGTTCTGGCGCAATATGGCTGCCATCGCATCATCCAGGTGGATGCCGCACATAGGTAGTGGTTGAGGAGATTCCCCCCTTCTGTATGTAAAAGCGCTATATAAATGTAACGAATTATTAATGAATTATTATTTAATTTATTTGATTTATATACTGATTATTGTTATTTTTACTATGGTAAATTTACACATGCAAATATGGTTTATGCAGGTGTGGCTTGTGCATTTACTGTAGACAGGCAGGGCAGAGCCCTAACAAAATATTCATCCACTGGAAAACATGGATCATTACAATAAACTACCAATAATGTAACATGTTAACCGTATACATTAAAAATGCTAACATTTTTTCTGACACAAATAAAAACGAGGCTGTATAGGGATAGAAGTACAGTGTGTTCAATGGATTGTTCAATGGTTCAGCTAAAACATCTTTCTAAAGACCTTTCAGTAGACAAAAACTCCATAAAGCAGTTTTGAAAGTTGTGAGTTTTGAAAGTTATTTTGATCTATGACCTTTAAACACACCACTTTGCCATTGTAAGGACTCTAGTTCTGTCCTTCACAGCCTTGTTCTTAGCCAACCACCTGTCATATAAAACCCACACAACGCACAGCCACAAACAGAGAAAGCAGATGCAATTTCGTCTTTTCAGATCCCAATACGCTGTTCCCATTCACCAAAGTAATTTGTTTACCAGTTGATTTATATCGATGGATACAGTCAAGTCCCACTGTAGTTTTTCACATTAGAAAAGGTCCTTCACTCAGAAATATGTCACAATACACCATTATATTGGGATTATATTTATAATCCAGCAGGATACTACTAATGAGATGATGTGAAATGGTTAAAACAAGCCTAAAATATTGACTTAATGACATACAGTAATATTTATTTGGACTCTGACTTGACTCAGACTCGAATAAGGTGGACTTGAACCCAGCACTCATTTTATGCAGAAGTTCAGAAGGAAGAAGTTTAAAGGAAAGAACAGGGGTGCAGAAACAAGGAAGTAAATATGGGATGAAGGAAGCCTGCGTAATGCTACAGTGTAACATTAATAATTGTGTTTTTGTGACCTGATACCGGACTTCCACCTTACGATTCCACTTTAGCAGCTTGAATTCTCCAGGTGGGAGCCCTTTTCCAAGTTCATATTTTTCTAGTATAATGACACTCCAAAATCACCTTAAAACACCCTCTATACAGAGCAGAGCATTTTGTGTTATTTTCTGCTCATTTTGTGTTTTTACATACTGAGTGAGACACTTGCCTCTTAAATACAGCTACCGGCAGGCAGAGATGAGAAGAAAATAGAAAAAGATAAAGAACTCTCAGACAGAGGATATGACACCTAATTGGCCCAGATATCACAGCATGAAATATTCATGATGTGATATAAAAAAGGAGGACTTTTAAAGAGAATATGGTTTGTAATGATGAGGTTACAGAATTTTATCTGGCCTTTGACTGCTGTGAGCTCCACTGCCACAGTTACTAAGAGCACACACACTGCCTCCCACCAGATCTGTGTGTGTGTGTGTGTGTGTGTGTGTGTTGCATGCATTAAACTGCTGTCAGCACTGAACATAACCCATGACAGGTGAACTAGGGCTGATTAGTATATTAACATCATCCATTGCTTCTCATAATATGAGTCATAGTACAAGAAAATAAAAAGAGGAAGAGGTTGAAGAGGTTAAAGAGGTTATTACAGGTGAGTGAATGCAAGATATGCCTACTGCTTAAAATGACTACAGCAAGTGACGTTTCAACAGAAGATGAGACTTGCAACTCATAACCTTTTCTTATCCACTGAGATTTAAAGAATGAAGAATGAATTACAAAACCTGAAGTCAACCTAGAGTATTTAGGTTTCCATTTTGAAATTATTATTATAATTTTCTATTGTTTTTAAAATACTTTGTAAAGAACTTTCGATCAATTAAAAAAAATTATAATTAAAGAGTTAGTTCACCCAAAAATTAAAACTCGGTCATCATTTACTCGCCCTCATGTCGCTCCAAACCTGCAAGATTTTAATTTCGATCTTTAAAACACAAATGGAGATATTTTAAATGCAATCTGATAGATTTCTGTCCCTCAATTTACAGTCCAAACAACTACCATTATAACACTTCATAAAGAGATTGTAAATCTAATCCATATGAGTGGTTTAGTCAAATTTTTCTGAAGTAAGAAGAAGTGATAAACAGATTAAATTTAGGCTTTTATTCACATATAAACATTCATCAACACACAAACATCAAATATGGTACAGTAAATAGAAGCTAAAGTATGCTTGCTTGACGTGCAAGAACCAAAGAGGTTCATTCTTATGTTACCCAGCCCGTTTGAGCTTCCACAAGAGCCATTGAGGTTCATTCTCATGTGTTACCTAGCACGTTTGAGCTTCCACAAGAGCCAATGAGGTTCATTCTCATGTGTTACCCAGCCCGTTTGAGCTTCCGCAAGAGCCATTGAGGTTCATTCTCATGTGTTACCCAGCACGTTTGAGCTTCCACAAGAGCCAATGAGGTTCATTCGTATGTTCCGCAGCACGCTTGAGCTTCTGCAAGAACCAATGAGGTACATTCTCATGTGTTACCCAGCACGTTTGAGCTTCCACAAGAGCCAATGAGGTTCATTCATATGTTCTGCAGCATGTTTGAGCTTCTGCAAGAACCAATGAGGTACATTCTTGTGTTACGCAGCGCGTTTGAGCTTCTGTGAGAACCAATGAGATTCATCCTTGTGTTCTACCCAGCACATCTGAGCTTCCTCAAGAATCAATGAGGTTCATTCTTGTGTGTTACGCAGCACATTTGAGCTTCTGTGAGAACCAATGAGGTTCATTCTCGTATGTTACGCAGCACGTTTGAGCTTCTGTGAGAACCAATGAGGCTCATTCTCGTGTGTTACGCAGCGCGTTTGAGCTTCTGTGAGAACCAATGAGGTTCATTCTTATGTGTTACGCAGCACATCTGAGCTTCCTCAAGAACCAGTGAGGTTCATTCTTGTGTGTTACCCAGCACAACCAATGGGGTTCATTCTCATGTTACCCAGCACGTTTGAGCTTCTGCGAGAACCAGAGAGGTTCATTCTCGTGTGTTACGCAGCATGTTTAAGCTTCCGCAAAAACTAATGTAGATCATTCACGTGTTACGCAGCACGTTTGAGCTTCCGCAAGAACCAATGAGGTTCATTCTCATGTGTTACGCAGCACATTTGAGCTTCTGCAAGAACTATTATGAGATTTGTTGTCGCACGTCAAGTTTTCTCAAGTTTCACTTCTTTTTCCGTGATATTAAATGACGGGAAAGCGGTTTACCAACTAAGCAACTGCGATCATTGACAGAAGAAAGCCATCTCAACTCTTCAGGAGAACAATTAGCTATTTAGCCGTCACTCTTTTGTTGGCGAGCGATATCCATCAAAACCCTGGACCTAATTTTAACCGTGATAAACTACACCCCGCTGGAGTTTGCAGATGACAAGGTATTTTCAAACTGCGTGCTCATAACGAGATCAAAGAGTGCAATTTTCATCTGTTTAAAACAACAAATCTTGCGAAAGTTATATAGGATCCGCGTTCCAAGCCCAAAGGATTACCAGTGGGACATTTAAATATCAGAAGTGTTGCTTCAAAAACTGAACAATTGGAACAGTTACTTACGAACTCGAATTTCGATTTGCTTTGCTGAAACGTGGTTGACAGAATCATTGCTTAACACTGCATACTTGGTCCACGAATATAAAGTCGAAAAAGGTGGTGGACTGCTAATGTATGTGAAGGACTGCATAAAATGTAAGGAAATTGAATTTAATACTTTAGTAGATATAGAATGCATTGCTGTAACAATTGATTTATCCCCATGCATGGCATTTACTGTAGTTGGTGTATATAGGCCTCCTTCATCAAGTAGTATATTTTATGATCATTTAAGAAATGTTTTAAAAGGGTTTGATAGAAAAAAGGAGCTAATTCTGTTTGGGGACTTTAATGTAAATTGAATTGAGAAGTCAAATAGGAAAAAGCTTCAGGAGATAGTAAGTCAGTTTGACCTCTCACAGTTAATTCAGGCCCCTACCAGAGTTACCTCATCATCTAAAACTCAAATTGATTTAATATTTTGTAACAAACCAGAAAGTATAACTAAGTCAATTAATTTATTCACAGGGTTATCTGATCACAATCTTTTATTAGTAGTAAGAAAATTAACAAAACGTAGGTCTGAATATCAACAAGAGAAAGGAAATTTGCTAAATATTATACTAAAAAGATTGCTAAATAAATCTGTAAAGAAATTTTTAAAAATTAATCTGGAATGAGATTCTGTCCACAGATAATGTAGATTTTTCTGAGTGTCTAATGGCCACAATCAATAAGGTCAAAAGTGAATTCAGTAAGAATGTTACATTCTCTAGAAAGAAACAGAATTAACCCTGGTTAAGTGAACAGCTATGGAAGTTAATGAAACAGAAGGACCATGCTTTGAAAACAGCGCTTAAATCTGGGTTAGCAAATGACAGAAGAACATTTCAGTGTTTACGTAATAAAATTGTAAACAAATTGAGAAAAGCAAAAATTCATCATCGAACTTATAAATGATGCTAAGGGGAATAGTAGACAAGTCTGGGAGAATATTAATAAAGTACAAAAGAAAAATAGTAACAAAGGAGATAAAGATATTGAATTACAAGTTTAGGGAAATGTAATTCAAGATAAGCATCAAATTGCTAGTGTATTTAATATTTTTTTATAGATTCAGTTCAAGATTTAGCACAAGGGTTTAGTGCAAGAAATAAGGATATTGTACCATCAAATTATAATTCTCCTGTTTTTAATATTTCTGAAGTATCTGAGTCTAATATAATACAAATTTTGGGTCAGCTTAAGAGTTCTAGGGCTAAAGATGTCTTTGTTTTTGATTCTATATTTGTCAAAAAGTATACAAATGTTCTTAGCACATCCATTACTCATCTGGTTAATTTGTCAATAAAACAATGTTATTTTCCAAATGCTTGGAAGTCAGCAGTAATAGCACATATTTTTAAGAATGGTGACCCTACTAATGTAACCAATTATAGACCTATTAGTATTCTTCCACTGGTTGCCAAAGTAATTGAAAAGATCATTTGTAGTCAGTTAATAGAGTATTTAAATCTTGGTTATTTTCTGCTACACCCAATGCAGTTTGGATTTTGGGCACGTCATTCTGCAGAGACAGCAAACTGTTACTTTGTTGAACAGATTAAATCCAGTCTTGACAGAGGAGGTGTTGTTGGTGCTGTCTTGCTTGATTTTAAGAAGGCTTTTGACACTGTCAATAATAATGTACTTTTATCTGAATTGTTAAAGTTAAATTGTTCTATTAATACAATAACATGGATGGAATCATATCTAAATCTAAGGAAACAATGTACAAGAATTAATGGTATATGCTCATCCTTTCTTGACTGCACTATTGGAGTCCCACAGGGATCTATTCTTGGACCAATTTTATTTAGTTTATATATTAATAATCTACCCATGGTGTGTCCAGAGGTTCAGTTCCAGATGTACACAGATGATACAGTCATTTATACCTATGCTAAAACAAAAGAACAAGCTGCTATAAAGCTGACTGCTGCACTGAACAAAATCTTAGATTGGTTAAATCACTCTTGTCTTACTCTTAATGTGAGTAAAATTGTGGGAATGTATTTCTCTATCAAAAGAATTGATGAGCATCAACCAGATATTTTAATTAAAGGTGAAGCAATACATATTGTTAAGCATTTTAAATACCTGGGTAGGATAATAGATTCAAACTTAAATTTTAAGAAACATATAAAAAGGTTTCTAGATGTGTTAGAGCAAGCTTAATGATTTTTAGGAATATTAGGCATCAGTTACCTTTGGCTGCTGCTAAACTCTTTATGCACACAATGATTCTTCCGCATTTATCTTATTGTGCTACAAGCTGGTCTCAAGCAAGTGTAACAACATTGAAGCCGTTATACACTCTCTAAACAAGCTGTAAAAGTAAAACCAAGGAGTTATCATCATTGCATTATCATCAGAAATTATAAATTATTGACATTTGACAGATTTTTATTCTTTGCGGATATGTGTTTGATGTATAAATTAATTCATGATCTTGTGCCACCACCTCTTAAACAATGTGTGACTTTCTGTAAAGACAATTCTACTATTCGGGTAAATTTAAGAAAACTGCCTTTGGACAATCAGCTTTCTAATTCAGAGCAGCAGAAAGATGGAATAAAGTGCCTGTTCATATTAAAGATTGTACACCATTTAGTATTTTTAAAACTGAACTTAAATTACGGTTTAAGAAAAATCAATCATGTGATCATTAATTCTTCTTCTATGTGATTCAATATTTGTGATATACGATATTATTGTTATTTTCTTTCTTTTTTTTTATTGTAAGGAACAGAAATCTCTGAGATTTCATTTAAAATCTCCATTTATGTTTTGAAGATGAACAATGGTTTTTCAGGTTGAAAAACATGAGAAATTAAATTGATAATAATTAATTATATCTGAATATGAAGATAAAGACATTAAATCATTGTGGCAGAATAATTATATATAAATATAAAAAATAATATAATATACATACACTATATTACCAAAAGTACTGGGACACCCCTCCAACATAATTGAATTCAAGTGTTCCAATCACTTCCATGGCCATAAGGTGCAGATGCTTCTACAAACATTTGTGAAATGGGTCGCTCTCAGGAGCTCAGTGAATTCAAGCGTGGTACCGTGATAGGTTGTCACCTGTGCAATAAGTCCATTCGTAAAATTTCCTCACTACTAAATATTCCACGGTCAACTGTTAGTGGTATTATAGCAATGTCGAAGCAATTAGGAACAATAACAACTCAGCCATGAAGTGGTATGCCACATAAAATCACAGAGCGGGGTCAGCACATGCCGAGGCACAGTGCACAGAAGTCGCCAACTTTCTGCAGAGTCAATAGCTACAGACCTCCAAACTTAGTGTGGCCTTCATATTATCTCAAGAACAGTGCGTAGAGAGCTTCATGGAATGGGTTTCCATGGCCGAGCAGCTGCATCCAAGCCTTACATCACCAAGTACAATGCAAAGTGTTGGATGCAGTGGTGTAAAGCACACCGCCACTGGACTCTAGAGCAGCGGAGACGTGTTCTCTGGAGTGAATCACTCTTCTCTGTCTGGCAATCTGATGGATGAGTCTGAGTTTGGCGGTTCCCAGGAGAACGGTACTTGCCTGACTGCATTGTACCAAGTGTAAAGTTTGGTGGAGGGGGATTATGGTGTGGGGTTGTTTTTCAGGGTTTGAGCTTGGCCCCTTAGTTCCAGTGAAAGGAACTCTTAATGCTTCAGCATACCAAGATATTTTGGACAATTTCATGCTCCCAACTTTGTGGGAACAGCACCAGTGCATAAAGCAAGGTCCACAAAGACATGGATGAGCGAGTTTGGTGTGAAGGAACTTGACTGGCCTGCACAGAGTCCTGACCTCAACCCGATAGAACACCTTTGGGATGAATTAGAGCGGAGACTGCAAGCCAGGCCTTCTCGTCCAACATCAGTGCCTGACCTCACAAATGCACTTCTAGAAGAATGGTCAAAAAGTCATTAAAGTTCATGTGCATGTAAAGGCAGGCGTCCCAATATAGTGTAAATATTAAAAATATAATTAAATGATTTTTTTATATATATATATATATATATATATATATATATATATATATATATTGTTTTTGAAAGAAGTCTCTTCTGCTCACCAAGGCTGCATTTATTTGATCCACAATACAGCAAAAACAGTATTATTGTGAAATATTTTCTATTTGAATATATTTTAAAATGCAATTTATTTCTGTGATTCAAAGCTGAATTTTCAGCATCATTACTCCAGTCTTTAGAGTCACATGATCCTTCAGAAATCATTCTAATATTATATATATATATATATATAAAATAAAGTACAGAACATAATAAATGCATCTCAATATTATGATCACTGAAGACATTAAATTATCGTGACAAACAAAAGCATTAAATATGCATTACAAAAATTACTTTAAAAGTCTTATATATATAGAAATAAATAATACACGGTGGTGGCCAAAATTATTAAAACACTTGGTATCTGGGAGTCGTATCTGGGCCTGGATTTATTTTCCAAGAGGACAATGACCCAAAATATTCTTCTAATTATTGCCGGAACTACCTGCGAAGGAAGGAATCTGCTGGAACACTGAAAATGATGGACTGGCCCCCTCAAAGTCCGGACCTCAACCCCATCGAGCACATTTGGGGCGAGTTGGAAAATAAACTGGACAGATCTATTTTACATTCAAAGGAAAACCTTTGGCTTCAGTTGCAGAAGACATGGGATAGCATTAGTGTTGATGTTCTCAGAGGAAATATATTGACACTATGCCAGGGAAATGTGCTGCTGTAATTGCTGCAAAAGGTGGACATACCAAATATTAAAGTTAAAAGTGGATAAAAACAGTACGACTCACTTCATCTGATATTTAATGGTCGGAGCAACCATCTGCATGTTTCATTAACATTATGAAATGAAATCATTTTTTGGAGGCAAAAAAGGTCAATATTTTCAGATCTGTCCATCATCTGTACATAATATAAAAAATAAAAAAATAAATATATATAAATAAATAATTTATAATAGTATACTATAGTAGAACAGTAATACAGTATAGTGTGTATATATATATATATATATATATATATATATATATATATATATATATATATATATATATATATATACACATATACATACACACACACACACACACACACACACTGTAGAGTACCAGGTGCTGACTGAGTATGAAGTATAGAAGTATGGCTGGAGTGGCCTCTCACTGCCCCTTTGCTCAGAAACACCCATACAGTAGCAAGAATACAGAAACACACACACTCCCTCAAAAACACACACACAGGAACGCTAACAGGCATCTCAGGAAGCCAATGAGCCAGTGCCAGTGCCAGGGATCCGTGCGGATGCCAGACTGCCCCCTGCTGTAGTAATCTGGAAGAATTACATTGAGAGGAGTGAAAAGAGTGTGTGAAAGTGTGTGTAGCATTTGTGTGAGTGAGAGAGAGACAAAGAGACAGGCAAAGAGACAAAGCAAGAGAACAGGAGAGAGAGAGAGAGATTTTTATAAGGATATAAAACTCATATAGGGCTTGTCACTTGTGTGTGGCGCGCTCTCTGGGTTCTGCATCACAATGAATGACATCACACTCGCACAAAAAGGATCTGGCGATGGGCGCATTAGAGTCCTTTGTGAGTGCAGACCTTGGCACATTTCACCTTAATGAGTGGCTTCCAGCTCCGCTCCACTCAATAGTCTTCTCAATTTTTTTTTCTAATGGATTGCTTTTATGATTTGCCTGAAACTGTTGGCTCGTGCCTCACGCTCTCTGTGTTACCGGCTTGGCCTTGGTCAGCCGCAAAAACATGTGAGACCAACATTCTCCCCAGTCATGCCACAGAAAAGAAAGACAGGGATGAGAAAAAAAGAGGTATTGAAATAAGAGAGAATAAAGTGAAAAACCAAAATGGTTTTGGTGCTTTGTTTTATCTGCGTCTGTGTAATTAAATCCATTTTCCCCTTTCCTTTCTTCCATTTTTTCTGTAAAACCAACACTTGTAAAATTTGGCCACATAATTGTCTGCATGGTAGACGCAACTGCAGCCAAACTATACCCATAGGACTATGAGCTGCTGACATCCAAACCATTTTGTAATGGAATGTATCAGAATGAGCTCTGAGCTGGATATGACGACGCCAACAATGCATGTAGATTTGAGAGCACATCCCTGCCTTGTAATCTTTCCCGAACTGTACTGCGGCCATTTCATTACTCCCAAATAATTCTTAAAGCTTAGAATATGACACCGCATATAAATTCAGTACAAAATTCTGACATTAATTGCATTATAATTAAAGAGTTAAAAAATAATAACTGAACTTCTTGCATTCTTTTCTTTTTTTTTTTTTTTTGCTTGCTAAAAAGAAAAATAAGTTTGCATGCGAGGAGTATTGTAGTTCCAGTTTATTTATTCAATACCCACAATTCCTGCCACAAGAGTCACAAGGGCCATTAACGGCCACTGTTAGAACCTGACAAGGGCAGTCTGGGAAACGCAACCCCGACTGAGTCACTATCAGGACAGCCCCACCATTTCTACCTGACACTGATTTCTTCATCTGACAGTAATTTCAACCCTTACAGTTAATGAATAATGGAGTGAATGTGCTTAAATTCTGAAGACAGAAGTCAGTTTAACATAACCACTGCCATCAGCGCTGACATTAATTGCTCCCTAATTCTGGCAGTCGTGGCTCGGAGAGGCCTGGAGGAGAGAGTAAGTGCATGAGTAGAGAATGGATATAAGCCCCTGACATGCAGAGAGAGTGACAGTGAGGGCCAGTAACTTGCAGGGCGTGGAAAGGCCCTACGAGTCCAGTGAAGGGACCATGTCTGGCAGGCCAGCTTCAGAAAAGTGGGCGGAATTGCTGTTGACCTCCACACTTTGAAATTAATAGTAAGGTCATTTTTCTTTTCTATAAGTGCTCTTTAGTGATCCAGAGGTGTGGTGGCTCTGGTACGCTCAGAATGTTGAGAGCCATCAGGTGAACTGGACAGGTTGGAGAACTAGAATTATGACTAATGGCACTGCCATCTTGAACATTTAAAGAGCACATAGCATTGCTTGAGAAGCACAGTTTTCTTTTCAAATGTGGATGCAAGGCCATATAAAAAGACTGGCCTTTACAAAAACCAAAAACAAATAAAACAATAATAATAATAATAATAATAATAAATAGACAAAGCTTAACTTAACAATATAGCATGACGATTTACTACTATATGGACTACTGTTAAAGAGTCTGGGGCCAGTGTTTTTTTTTTTCTCTTTGCTTTGAAAGAAACTGATTATTTTATTCAGCAAGAATGAATAAAGTGATAATAAAATTTCAAATCTATTTTAAATAGATTTTATTTTGAACTTTATATTCATGCATTCATGAAAAAATGTATCATGGTTTTCACAAAAAAAAAATTAAGCACCACAAATGTTTGCAACATTGATACTAACGGAAACGTTTATTGAGCACAAAACTAGCATATTAGAATGATTTCTGAAGGATCATGTGACACTGAAGACTGCAGTAATGGCTGCTGAAAATTCAGCTTTGCCAGAAGAATCTTAAAATACATTTAAATTGTTACTTTAAATTGTAATATTGCTGTTTTTACTGTATTTTTTTTTATCAAATAAATGCAGTTTTATCAAGCATTATAGACTTCTTTTTAAATAATTATATATAATTACTGACCCCAAACTTTTGACTATAATTATAGACAGTAATATAATAAATAAAATAATAAGTAGTAATATATAGACACAAATACAAACAATACATATATCACATATTTATATATATAGAAATGTACAAGTAGGCATTCAAAAAACATAATATATATATATATATATATATATATATATATATATATATATATATATATATATATATATAATAAACTTATCTTTAAAATATGATATATCTTACATCGTTTCACAAGAAAAACCAAAGGTGAAAAGCATTTGTTCATACCTTAACACTGAAAGAATGAATTAATGAACAAAGTCATGAAGCAATACAATATGTGCCACTAACTGGCTTATAAGCAGTGCTTGTAGGAGAAACACTGTGCCTTATGAAGAATTCAGTGCCCTCAAATGTAAATGAGGTAGCCGTCGCTTTTGTCCTCTTCGGTTGATACAAGGGAAAAGAGCAGCCACCGTGGCCCCCTTCTTTCATCTCCACCACACAAGAGGTGGCGGGTGACATCGGCTTCCTGTCTAATTACTGGAGAGCACTATGTCTGGCCAGAAAGGACAGTCTTGTGCCATTACACACGTCCTACTCCAGGCCACTTCTCACACTCTTTCTTCCCTTCCGTTTCCCCCTCCCAAGGCTTTCCACTGTCAACTCCTGCTATTTGCCTCTCCTTTACCCGCCCATTAAGACTGGCCCCTGTCCAGGCCAGATCTTCAGAGAAAGGTCTCTGACATGGCCATATGCAACCCAGCCAGTAGCTAGAGGGCTGACAAGAGAGAACTCTCTTGCATTTAATGACCCATCGCCATGGTCGGCCTCCTCAAACGTCATTGGCCTTTAATGACTGCACGGGGCAAACTCAAGTCAAAGTCAAAAGGCGATTTTTTTTTTTTTTACCATAAAAGTGTATATATGAGGCATGTTCACATCCGCTACATTTGCACTCCATGTGGCATGGCAATTATGCATAATTACACTGAAGGGCCGATGAGACTGGGAGATAACCTCAGAGATACCAAACCCCCTCCCAGCCTCCGGCAATGGGCAGCCCTATTGTTTCACAGCCTGGACTGAGGTAGTATGGTGCTGGTGGGATGTAGTATTCATTGTCATGACAGCGGGGTTGAAGAAGTTCAAGGTGTTCGTAGAACGAAGAGTTCACATTGGCCCAGAAGCTTCCAATCTGGTGATCCAGGGCCCTTTTGACCTGATCATCTGGTCCTGGCTGTCCAAGCACGTTCACGCTCTGTTTCCTGATACGGTGAGACAAAGGGGCCAAGATAAAATCTGACTGCTAGTGCGTGCAGAGCAAGCCCAAGTGATCATCAAGACCCCAGAGCACCTCAAATACCCTGTTTACACCTGTTATTAAGATCCGTTTCAGGTGATCTGATCATAAGTGGACAGTGCTAAATACAGATGTAAACTGTGTCCAAAACTTTTTGTGATCCGAATAATAATGTTGGATTGGATCACCAGAGATCAAAAATTAGAGCTACACAATTAATCGTTAAAAGACTGTGATCTCGATTCAAACATCGACGCGATCTTATTCATAAATGACAACGATTCTGCTATGTCAATTAAACCTTTGACAAGTATGATCACAGCAGAAAAAGTATCACAAACAGTTTTTTGCAACCACACAGTATCATTATTTCTGTTACAATAATTCAAATTATCACAGAAATACTAGGATAAAAGTTTACAGTCTATGTATATATGGCTACGTTTAAAAACGATTCATCCAGTAATAAAAAAAGTGAAGCCTTTAGGAGCGGGTCAATGAATTATTCATTTAGACTGATTTAAAAATTTAATAATAATAATAATTCAAATTAAATAAATTACATGTTATTTCATTTAGTTGTCTATTCAGAATCGTGGAAGAATTGTGATCTCTATTTAAAAAAAATATATATATATATATAAATTTATCCAGAATTCTTTTTTTAGGGGGGGGGGGGGGGGGGGGGGGGAGTTTGGACACCATCCTATTGACTTTCATTGTATGGACAAACACAGTTATAATTCTTCAAAATATCCTTTGGTGTTCCACAGAATAAGGAAAGTCATAAAGGTTTGGAATAGGGTTGGGTATCAAGAACCAGTTCCATTTTAGAACCAGTTCCAAATTTCCAAGAACCATCTATTCGATAAGACGCGCAGTTCGATTCCGCTTATTGATTCCTGTGTGCACACATTTCAGTGTGATTTTAATCATTCAAGCAAGAAAATATGAAAGAGAACTTAATTTGGCACCCGCACGCTATTTTTGCTGCATACACATCCAAAGTGTGCACTCAAAAAGCTGTCTCTCATATAATGCGCGGATACTGATTTGAGTTCTCTTTCATGTCTTCTTGGTCTTGAACAGACAAATACACACAAAATTATGCAAAAATATCCTCATAAACACAGTTTATATCTTAAATTAATGTGAGCAGTTGAGAAAGAGACCATTCACGCTTTCAATCTGTATGATAACAAATGGTTTAATTCATGAGGGAATAGGTTATCTGAACTTAATAGGTTAACTTAACTTATCTTGTTACATTGTAACAAGATATATAACTACATTATATTGTAACATGCTAAAACATATGACTCTTACTTGACATCGTCCCACGCAAGTCTACAGTGTGAGTGTGAGAATGTGTTGTTCTTCTGTTGTCCTAGGGCGTTTTTACACTGGCAGTTTAGTTCGAAATGGGGCACGGTTCGCAACTTCGCATGAAAAATTGGTAATGTGAAAGCTGTCATGGGGCACCGGGGTATCGAACCCGAGACTACCTGGAGGAGGTTGTCTGAGTTCGGTTGCACTCGAACTGTGCCATGATTCACATGAAAGCAACACGGACTCGGGTGCGCACTTCTTCAGAAAGAAAAGTAACCCGCGCATGCGTTTTAGCCAATTATGATGTCTTTAGTTCGATAAAACACATGTATGGGATGATAGTGTTGATGATTTACCTTGGATACAAGCGAGAGCGAGCCTGCAGTGTATTCATGCATAGCGAGTGCAATCAGGGCTGCAAATGAATGGCAATCCACTGTTTCCTCAGAGTCAGTTTGCAAGCAGCAGAAAGCCTCCTTCATGCGACGCACATACAGTAAATATATATATTGACCAGTGTTTTGTTTTCTATCATGCCCGTGCATGTTTGTGATGATGCACCAGGGTCCAACAGAATCAAGTTGAGTGTGAAACCAGACCAACGCTGCAGGGGGCGCCCCGGAACAATCGCGCTTGGACTCGGACCGCAGCAAACGAAAAGGCAAATAGACTTTTTCAGTATTTTTCTTTCTGTGTAAAGTCTGTGTTTATGGAAAGATATTATAGGCTAGTTTGCATTTTTTTGTTTTGTTTGTTTGTTTGTTTCCGTTTGTGCAATTCTTACAGCAAAACACATCGACGCCACTTTTTTCATTCTTGAAGTAAACTTTTTTTGCCTGTATGGTGATTAGATTCACTGTTTTGCATTGCCGCCTTGAACATAAGAACTCGATGTGTCTGGTGCGCAGCATATGGCGCTTCATCAATAGCGTGAACACAGAGAGCTCATCTTGCGCTTGAATGGATAAATACGCATAAAGGTATGCCAAAAATAGCGAGTATCATAGTAAACACAGCCGGCTATGTCTTAACCGAATGTAAGCAGTTGACAAATGAAATCGGATGCATGTCTATATATCGGATTCAATATTGTGCATTTGCTCTTAACCAGACATGACGTAACAAGATTCTAGTGACAAGCAAATTGGCTTGTGACCACAACAACAGCCTACCTCCTGCTGTCTGTCATTAAAGTTAACCAAAAAAACAAAAGAAAAAAAAAATCTTGACTGAATAACTTTTGTAGCTAGTTTTAACATGCTTTAATCTATATTTAATTTATACAGTGAAGATTATGCAATGTTATTTTACGTTTGATTATTCAATTTCTGTACCTGAATTACTGTTAGACCTGAACCTTAAAGCACTTCATTCTGTTCTCACTTAATGGCTGACTGTTCACTTGTATTCAGTAATGTTTTAAATGTATGTACTACTTGTAGTTTTTGTTGTGGAATAAAAATTGTGAAATTTCACTGGTACTGTATTTATTAGAATACAATGTTACGTTGTTCAAAACAATGAAAACAAATAAGTATTACACATGATATTCTTTCACGGTCTATGAACCCCCTAAAGTAGCCTTGGCCACCCCATGTATTAAAGTCTAGTTCTGCCACTGGCTGCAACAATGAGTTGTAAAAAGATAGAATAACGAAATGTTTTTTTTTTTTACCTTATTGGAAGCGAAACTGGAATCAATAAGAATCAGAATCGCTAAAATTCAAATGATACCCAACCCTAGTTTGGTACGACACAAAGGTAAAAGGTAAGAGTAAAAAATGTTTAATTTGTGGGTGAACCATTCCTTTAACACTATGTTTAAACAAATAAGCTATTTGTATTGCTACACAATGTTAAAGGCAACTAGACAAACAGTGAAATGAATACATGGTTATATTACAGTACCTGTCCTTAGTGTAATCTGTCAAACATTAAGCATTTCTCAGGCACTGGAGTAAAAGTAAGATGTGTTTACGCAAGTATATTTCATATGCAGAAAGAGTAACACTGTGGCAGGGTCATATTAAAGGGCTAAGCTTTTGCTTTCCGCCCAGTCTTCAGGGCTTCCCACCCAGAGCCGAGTGAACAGCCTAGTGCCCGGGTAGGACAAACAGTACGGCTTCAAGGTGGCACTGTGTAGTCTGAATCAGCGCTCTCCTCACGCCCCGCTGGTCCCCAGGGCATCCGTGCCACGGCTGCTTTCATTTGCACCCACCACCACACAAAAAAAAAAAAAACGATGCAGGGATTTGAATAATTCTGCATCGTAGTCACACAACAAAGGTAGGGAGGCTAAAGGGAAAAAAACTATGGAAGCTGAAATTTCGCAGGCTTCTCCTCTTTGCTATGCTAAGGCTTAGCGCACAAGCAGCGGGCAACATTTCAGGTGCAGCAGAGAAAGGCTGATAAAAGAAAGCGTGGGATTACACTTCATGACCAAAGACATTCATCGCTCCTTTTTCTTCATTTCTACTTCCTTTTTTCCCTCCTTTTGTTCAAACGGCATCCTCGGCTTTTCCCTGTCAGCTCATCAGAGTAAAGCCACTCAAGCAGAATGCCTCAGCGCTGCTTGTATAATTAGCTGGACATCTCTTTCACCTTGCTGCACTGATAGTGGAGTGTGAGGCTTATGTCCCTTGAGGCATGTACAATCCCCTCCACCCCCACCCCATCAGGCCAACCAAAAGTCTTCCTCCACAAGTACTGTACTGTACTGTCCGTTAAGCCCAATGTACACTGTACAATTGGCCATGATTTAGCCCCTGAGACTCATGTTGAAAATCATAAAATATTTTTCTTATTCTATATTTTATTTTTGGTCAAATTCATGCCAATGACAACCAATAGATATTAGCCTCCAAAAAAAATTCTGACAGTGTCCGAAATTTTACTTTACATTCCAGCTGTGCAAGTCACTGTTAATGAGTGAGTCATTGAGATTCAACCGATTCATTCAAACGGCTGATTCATTCAGGAACGTATCATTTGACTATCGTAATGAGTGAGTCATTGAATCCTTCATTCAACCGATTCGTTCAAAAAGCGGATTCATTCAGTAAGGCAGCACCCGCCGTGTGTTGCTTAGAGACGCACAACAGTGCTGTGGCTTTGTTTCGAACTATTTTTGTTGGCTAAACAGAGCAAAACAGGCAACATGTAAGTAACTTATTAATTAAATATTATAATATAAATATATTGATTAAAATCAATATCACATTTGTTTTCATGCTGGTATCTGGAGAAAAACGGCACTTTTCGTGTGTTATTGAATAACTATATTAAATGATATAAATATAAATACTTACAGGGGCATTTTTGCCACCTTGTCTTGAATTTTGGGGGCATTTTAGCATTTTAATAGACTAAATCACACAGTGCAAGCGTGCACTCTAAATGTGTACGCGCACTAGTCTAACCTACTAGACTACACAGTGTATGCGTGCACTCTCTGGGTGTGAGGGACATACTCGATAATGTCAGATCGCACATCATTAAAACAACTATTACAATATTATTGCAGACGATATATATCTCACACCCCTATTACAGAAGACAAGTAAACAGTCTGCAATAAAATAAGGACAAATAAACTAATTACAAACTAAATAGGCAACATAAAAATACAAATTAAATAAACAGTGCTTAAAGTTTTTCAGGAAGATGTACAGTACTAACATTGGTACTCAGATTAGCTGAATAAATCGCAAGTAGCTATAATAAGGCATGATCAATATTTAATTATACAGTAAGACAATGCAGTGTTATTTTACATTTGATTTATAATTTTTTTTGTTATAGGCTAATGCTATTTCTTATCTGAATACCACTGTTAGTACATCTTTATGAAAAAAATAAAAACACTTTATTTCATGTATTTTTGTTGTTAAATTTATTTGTCTGTTTTGTTCGTAATTATTAGTTTCTTTGTTCTTATTGTATTGCCGACTGTTTACTTGTGTTCTGTTTTGATGACCTTTTACTTTCAGTTAACCTAGTACTAGTTTTTGATGAAGTATCGATAACTATGAAATTTCAGTGATATTTAAAATTTCTCATATCGTGAAATAAGACTTTGATCATATTGCCCACTAATAATTGTGTAAAATAATCGTGATTTCAATATTGACCAAAATAATCGTTATTATGATTTATGACATAATCGAGCAGCCATAAACACAACACTATGTCAAAATGCCCGTCCTGGTGAGTATCCTTGTATGTGTTAAGTGAATGCAAACAGTCGAGAAATAAAATGTATTTGTACAGTATCAGTACATTGGATCCGTGCATTATACCTTAAAGTGACAGTAGCCTAATATTCCTGCTGCTGTCTGGGATTTTAATGTTAATCAAACAACAGACTTACTGCAAAAATCACTAAATGCTCTTGACTGAACAACTTTCAGTTAGGCTTGCTATGATAGTCGGTGTTACACGGTGTTCAGCCACACACCGATTACATCACTTGCTCACAGCACCACTACCCAAAAAAAATAAAAATCATTTAGTTATAACACTGATTTCCAATCACAGCTTTCATGCATCTTGGCATGCTTCCTATCAGTTGGTCACATTGCTGTTTGGGTGACTTTATGTCACTCCTGGTGAAAAAATTCAAGCAGCTTGGCTTTATTTAATGTCTGATGCTTACATTCCAGGGGTTTTCTGTGGGGTTCAGGTCTGGAGATTGTGATGGCCATGACAGGGTCTTGATCTGGTGGTCCTCCATCCACACCTTGATTGGCCTGGCTGTGTGGATTAGAGCATTGTCCTGCACCAAAAACCAAACATTCGAGTTAAGGAACATTGTCAGAGCAGAAGGAAGCAATTTTAAAATAAAGCCAAGCTGCTCAAATTTTTTTGCCAGCAGTGGCATAAAAAGTCGCCCAACAGCAATGTGACGACTGATAGGGAGCATGCCAAGACGCATGAAAGCTGTGATTGGTAGTCAGGGTTATTGCACCAAATTTCTAAACTCTTCCCAAGTTAAAATATTAGTATTGTGTTGTTTAAAAATTAATATAAACTTGTTTTCTTTGCATTATTTGAGGTCTGAAAACATGGCATCTTTTTTCATTATTCTGACCAGTTGTCATTTTCTACAAATAAATGCTCTAAATGACAATGTTTTAATTTGAAATTTGGAAGAAATTTGTTAATTTTACTCAAACAGATACATATAAATAATAAATCCAGAGAAACGGCTAATTTTGCAGTGGTCTCTTTTTTCCAGAGCTGTATAGTCATGCGAAAGGGTTTTACTGTGCAAACAGTTTAAGTACAGCATGCCCTTAATGTCGACTTCACAGTCAATTGACTAATCAACTATTTTGACCCATGGCTAAATTGAACTGAATTATCCTGTGTTTAAATAGTGATCTACTGGTCTCTCAGCCCATCCACCTCACTCCTGTGCTCCTGTGTATGCCCGAGAAACAATGACACATCTGAAATAGAATAAATGAGTCAATTATGAAGACGGAGCACGGCAGTACTGCGATGTAGAGGCAGGAGCGGTGTGCGCAATCAGAGGCGTTAACTCAGCAGGGTGTTAATGCAAAATGGGCCAAACTCCCCAGCAGGGGCAGCAGCTGAATGACAACCACCTACCTGACAGCCCCGATCAGCCCGTGCTGTCCAGGTATAGGCTCCCCCTGCAACTGCTGACACCACAGGAGTCACACAGCTGCTGGACTGCTAGGACAGGTACTCGGATCCCTCACAACACATATTCTCCCTCTGATGCTGTGTCTCACTGAATAGTGTGAACTGTGAACACAGATTTGAATCAAATTCTAGGACAATAGAATAACTTTCCCCATAATTTCCTATCATCTGTCTGCTTTCTAAGTCATTAAAACCGCAAAATGACGCAAAAATTAAACATTCCTTTTAACAATGTGTCCTAACCAGTAGCTGATAACGAAGTGACCAATAATAAAAAGTCTAAACAAATATATTTAAAAAAAAACAATAATTTTACATATACAAGCAGGACTTGAATGTCGGGATCGCAGATATTGCGCATCTTATTGGTTAAATGAACAAATTAATCCACACAGGTTATCAGATCAAATCAGTAATTTAAAAACTTCATGAGACATAATTTCACAAACAGCAAGAGTGATTCAGCGCTACCACGTCTTCTCTCTCACTTTCAAAATGCGCAAATGGCTTCACATTACCACATACGTCAGTACAAACGAGCTGCACGCTGATACAAGACTTTCATTCACATTTTGGGACGGAATTTTCACTTGCCTAATCGGCCAGTGTTGCATCATTACTAATGTTTATCATATGCACAACTTGTCAGGTGTCAAATTAAACATTCAACGATTTTAAAGCATTCAGTAGTACTTGCACGTTCTGAGAGATGGTTGTCTGCATACACTCATACCCAGAGCGCACACAGATAAAGCCACCTCTCAAACAGCTTGTGAGTAACAAACTGAGAGCTTTTTCACAGATTATTGAATTTAAACAGCCAGAAACTATATTGCCCAAAACAATTTTCCCTTAAAGGGACAAATAAAGTATAAAGTAAAGAAAAACGCGCAAAATTGTCAAAATGCTCGTCTTGGCAAGTACTCACATAAACATTGAATAATATCTTAAGTGAACGTAAACGGTTGTTTATCAGTATATTGGAACCATGCATTAGTTCTTAAAGTAACAGCAGCCTAATATACCTGCTGCTGCTTTTTTTTTTTTTTGTAAATTTAATTCAAGGTTGAAATCAAGCTTCATTGTGCTGTGTAAGCTCATGCACAACAAAATTACCCCATTGAGTGACATCGAGTGAGCAAATATTAATTTTCCAAATATTCATTGTCCAAATTTTCCAAATTTCATTTTCCAAAATTAAATTCAGACCCTGACAAGTGAATTTAGGCATTACAACATTAAAATGTACAGTATAAAAATGTAATACTCATTTTAAACAATCACATTTAACAGTGTTATTACATTTTAAGTGAGCTTTAGATGACATCAAAGGTATTTTAAAATGTACACAATGTCGACTGATAAAAAAAAATAATAATCTAATATCGGGCGACAAATCCCTATATTATATGACAAAAAGTTTTGTCATGCAAGTCATAAAAAAGAGATCAAGAGAGCATGCAAACAGATAAAACCACCCTTTTCTGATTGGCTGTGGTTTTGTTGTGTAGCACAGCATTTTCACTTTCAATGTGGACAGCCAATTTGCTTGTCACTAGAATCTTGTTACGTCATGTCTGGTTAAGAAACAGGCAATAATATGAACATGTTCAGACACTAGTGTGGTCTCTTGGTTAAGAAAATGATTAATGAGACCTAATGAATGTGTGACTGGTGGAAGGTGATTCAGAGGGAAATAATATCAGCTCTTTACATCAGGATCTGATCTAAAGCGCTTTAATCGTGACACAGGATGCCTTCACTTCCATCTAGAATGAAGTACTTATTCACTTAAAACTGATTAATATTCGGAAATTAAGTTGAAAATTAGATTAAAAACAAGTTGAAGTATTCAGTGCCTCCTCAAAAGCATGAGAGAAAAAACATTTATAGAAAAAGCATTTATCAAAAGCAAAGGCAAATTCATGTATACTGTATAAGTTAATTTGTGAAAAGGGAAGTGCTAAATATGAGTAGGTATGATATAAGAGGTTGCTAATTGTGGTATCTACCCACATATGTCATATTCAGAACATATAGACAAGATGCACAGATTATGCAACATATTCCAGTGGATGATCACATAACCAACAAATAAAATACATGATAGCATGTTTAAACAGACACACATTAAAGGAACACGCCGACTTTTTGGGACTTTAGCTTATTCACCGTATCCCCCAGAGTTAGATAAGTCCATACATACCTTTTTTATCTCTGTACGTGCCATAACTCTGTCTGACGCACCCACCGCTAGCCTAGCTTAGCACAAAGACTGGAGGTAAACGGCTCCATCTAGCCTACTGCTCAATAAGTGACAAAATAACGGCAACATTTTCCTATTTACATGTTGTGCATCGTGTACTAAGACTGACAGAAAATGAAAAGTTGCAATTTTCTTGACGGAAATGGCTAGGAACTACACTCTCATTCCTGCGTAATAATCAGGGAACTTTGCTGCCGTACCATGGGTGCAGCGGCGCAAAGATATTACGCAGCGCCTGAAAATAGGCTAACTTCTGTCAACATAACCAACGTGACAACCTGCTTGCACAGAGAGCGTGCTGGGGACTATTTTCAGGCTCTGCATAATATCATTGCACCTGCTGCACCCATGTAACGGCAGCAAAGGTCCCTGATTATTACGCAGGAGTGTAGTTCCTAGCCATATCGGTCTAGAAAATTGCAACTTTTCATTTTCCGTCGGTCTTAGTACACGATGTAACTATACACATCACAACATGTAAATAGGAAAATGTTGCTGTTATTTTGTCACTTATTGAGCAGTAGGCTAGATGGAGCCGTTTACCTCCAGTCTTTGTGCTAAGCTAGGCTAGCGGTGGGTGCGTCAGACAGAGTTATGGCACGCACGGTTTATTGCTGGTCTTGTGCTGGCCTGCGATGTGCCAGGCATTACGTAATCACTAGTGTTGTAGTACTCAAGACCGGTCTTGGTCTTGATACCGGTCTCAAGACCATTTTTTTAAGGTCTTGGTCTTGTCTTCGTCTCTGCCACATTTGTACTCGGTCTTGTCTCGGTCTCAGACTTAGAGGACTCGGGATTTTGTTTCAAGACCGGTCAAGGCCATAACATTATATTGCTTTTATACAAACGTTCAATAACATTTTTTTTTAACATTATTCTCAACATTATTTATGCATTTGTAATTTACCAATTCAGATGCATCTTCTGTACCACCACTGCAGTGCAAAGATGAATTTTGTTGTTAATGTATTCATTTGATTGGTATAACAGCTCTATATATAGTGTCTTATTCTAATTATGTTTATTGATTAAAAATAAGTAATTTCTCAGGCAGTAATGTGGATCTTTATGAATTTAAGGAGTGCTGGTCTGGTCTTGGTCTTGACTCGGTCTCGCCTTGCTTTGGTCTTGGTCTTGTCTTGGTCTCAACCCCTCAAAGTCTTGGTCTTGTCTTTGTCTCAACACACATTGGTCTTGGTCTCGACTCGGTCTCGGATTAGGTGGTCTTGACTACAACACTAGTAATCACATTGAAAAGGTCACGCTGGACGTAGGCGGAAGTAACGCCCCATTGTTTACAAACAAGCCTGACGCACTCGTGTTAAAAACTGAAGCCAAAGCGTCTCAATCGCCCCCAAGTGGTTGGTCCCAGTATAGCTCATAACCCCCGCCCCTCAATGTATTCTAATGGCTGTGAGACAAACTAAACAATCAAATTACACTTCAAATAATTTTCGGGGGGGATTGACGTCATGATTGACTAGCTGAGATTGACGGCTTCTTTGAGTGAAGTTGTCACTGAGGCACTTCGGGATTTTCGAGAGGAGATTTGAGCTTTAGCTTTAATTTCTACATTTCCATAATTGTTTATTTCACACCGACATAATGAATTGTTCTGCATCTGCGAGAGTGTGGGCGGACTTTTGATATCGTGGCTCTACTTCCTGCTCTCTACTGTGCAGACTCACTACTGCAGATTTGGTCCTAAATCTGCGCAAGATGTCAGCGCCATATTCAGACGTTGGCGGCTTCACTTTTCTTCAGTGGAAGGCAGTGAAGACGCGTCGTCCATGTTTTTTACGAGAAACTTTCCCATAACTCTAATAACTGGAATTGAGAAAAATGACCTGCTTCGTGTGCTGCTTGGGGCTGTACAAATCACTGCACAATTGGAAACAGGTCTCTGGGAATTACCTTTCACAAGTAAGACTGAACATTTGTTTCTGGTTGTATTTGGTCATTATATAATTAGTAATAGTGACGTTAGTTGGCCACTGGAGTCAGTCAGACTAAAATAGCTAGCTATGTCGCTAGTTAACTTAGCTGTAAAAGTTGAGACATGAGTTGACATGATTTATATTATAAAATAAAACTGACTTTTATGACAAGTTTTTTGAACTCGCATCGGGTAGGCGATTGACATATTGTGAATCTTAACGTTTAACTAGTTGGCTAGCTAACTTTTCTCACATATTGAAGGTTTCCCAAAGACAAAGAATTGATGAGACAGTAGCTATACGAAGGCAAGGTTTTTCTCCGCGAGTTCTCTATGCTATGCAGTGAGCACTTCAAGTTGGAGGACTTTGATAGGACAGGTCAGACTGTCAGGATTAGGGATGGAGCTAAACCATCAGTCTTCAGTTTCCCGACTCATCTACAAAGAGTATGTTTATCATCACTAGATTATAAGGATAAACTTGCCATTAAATGGTTATTTGTATATTTTTTATTTCATTTTTAGCCCGTTGCAACCAGGGCTACACAAGCCTCAAGGAAAGCTGAGGAAAGCCTGTTAGTGGACTGTTCTCAGCATTTCCAAGAGACTGATCCTCCTCTGCCTAATGCTGTGAGTATTTGTTCTAGTTAAACCCAGAACAGCTGTGAGCATTATGGCCCTGGTCATATTCAAACCTCTCGATCTCTCACCGAAATTTTTATGAAAACAAATACAAATGTTGTCATAATTTACTGACATCAAATCAATTCAAGGGGAAAGCACTCACATTTTCAATCAGGCAGCCACATCAGGTATATAACAAAAGAACAATTTTGTGTGAATTATAAACCAATACATGCATATAACAGTACACTTTGTATACATGTTACATATGTATGTGTATGCATGTATGTGTGTGTGCTTGTGTGTCAGTCAGGGAAGCATATTCAACACCAGCATATTAAGGAATGCAAGCCAGCAAGTATAACATTGTACTAGCTATTCACCAACCAGCTGAGACTGTGTGTTAGGTGATATAAACATTACTCAAAACATTTTCATCCTTCTTTCTACTAGGACCACACCTATGCATTGTCAGCATCTCCCACTGGTTTAAAGGCCAGACTCTGAAGCCTTCGCTAGAGTGGAGACTCTGGAGCAAGAGATGAGGAATGTGAAGGACAGAGAACAGAGGGCAAAGAGCACTGTGCATGATCTTCTAGAGGATCTGAAGGGGTAGAACCTCATAAATGAAGACTTGAAAGTGAGACTCAATTTCTACTCTGGTAAAAGAAAAAACTTTGAACTTTATGCATAACTTATGTGTACACTTTCTCATTTATATTATTATTATTTCCATTATTATTGCAAGAACGCTTATTAGTTAGTCTATTATAACTGAATTTCAGATCTTCCAATAGACCTCGTCAAAACAGGGCCACAAGTACAAAAAAGAACAGAGGGAGTTTGCCCTCACTCTTCACTTACATGGCCCAAAAGCCTATAACTATTTGAGAAAGTCTCTCCATCTCCACCTTCCATATCCATAGATTACAAAGGTATTCTTTATTTAATTTGATTCATTTGATTGCACAAAATGGTTTAATACATTAATGAACTACTTTTCATTTTACAAAGGTGGATGAGTTCTGTAGATTCCAAACCTGGCCTCAACATGATGATGTTGGACATGTTGAAAAGACGACAAGAGGAAGACCCAGCTAAATATGGATGTGTGACTCTCATGTTCGATGCCATGGCTATCTCTAATATCAGCATGTGCACCCAACTTGGAGGCCAGTTAAAGGCAAACTCTTTTGAGCCCTTAGCCAAAGGGTTCAAAAGTCCACTGGGTTTTTGGAATTGGAGTGATAGAGTAGAGTTCTTGTTGAGAGCCAGGGAATATTTGATCAGTTTGGTGATAAAAGATGGCACACCTCTTCACCAATCAAAGAGGTTATTTATTCAAGTAGGGATGTAACGATTATAGATTTTGTTGGTACGATTATAGTCCGAGAAATAATCACGGTTTCACGATTATCACTATTATTATGCATTCATAAATTTCACAACAATGTTTAAAATCACATGAACACTCTTTAGATTTCAAAGTGTTATTTTTTGCTACCCTTTGAACCAGAGATAACACCGTAACCAAATAATACAGCACAAAATAATAATAAAGACAAAAGTCCATCTCTCCCTTTGGAATTAAAGAAAGAAATTAAAGAAAGGTGACTTCTGCTCTGTAAACATCCATGTCAGTATGAGGGTAATAAACTGAACTGTTACTGTCTGTCACTAACTGTCATCCGTACGTATTCATTTTAATAATTCATCTAATTTTACATGTGGCCTGAGAAAGTCATGTCTATTAAGCTTTCTTGTGATGTGTGCCGTGCTAGCTTGGTGGCAGATGCTGTACCTGCGTCTTTTGATCAGAACTACCACTTGCTTTCACTGAAAAACAATGGAGGGATGAAGATTCCTTCTAAAGGTACAGTGAAGGTGGTCAGGTCAGTGGAGCGTTTTTTTCGCCAGTCATCCTCTGGGAAAGCGGTCAGAGTGTCTTTGATCAATCAATTTGTCAGAGCTGAGATTGGTTTAGAAGATGTGTGTTTTCTCAAAGAGCACATTCAAGAAATACAGTTTGGAATTGACAACCGTCATTTTTCTCTCTTGTCATTAGTTGTGTCGGTCTTTCACAAACTGAGGATGCACCACATTGCCAAACTTAACACTCTGACACTACAGAGTGACAACACAAGAAAAAAAGCTATGCAAAACAGTTATCTAACCCCTGGTGACCCTACAAAGGATGACTGATGGATAATATATAGCCTTTTGTTATTATTATACCTATATTATTATTGTACCAGTCACCATTTAATTTACTATTTATTTTTATTATTGTCTATATTATTCTGCAATTGATATTACTGTCACAGGACAGGCTCAAACTCAGGTCTCTGGTGTGGTTGAGAGAGTTGAGAGATCTACCACTTAGCCACAGAGGCGGTAATGTTGGACCCAAACGAAACACTCCAGGCAACACTTCAGGCAAGGAAGATTTATTAATAAAAAAAAAAAGGTACTTAGCAAGTTACAAAAAATAATCCAACAAAAGTTCTTCTCAGACTGAGGTATAAATAAAAATAGTGATACTGCAAAGAATCACAGGAGAAAAATAAAAACTCCACGTGGGGAGAAAACAAAACCAGAGAACACAAATAACTAAGAACACCTTACTTGAAACAGCTTGGAAGGACTCAGTGACAGCAGGAGACGCTTAGCCAAGACTCAAACTGAGTGAGGAACAAGTGAAAAAACACAGCTAAATACTCTAGGGAAAACAAGGCACAGGTGACCTGGATAACGTTAACACACGAGGAAGAACTAAGGCAGAAGGGAGCACAGGGGACCTCTAGAGGCCCGGAGACAAACAACAGGAGGCAAGATGCTGACAGGACCCCCTCCTCTAGGAACGGCTCCTGACGTTCCTTCCAGAACACCCCGGCCTCCGGGTGCGAAACTCTCGGATCAAACTTGGGTCCAGGATGTCCTTGGCTGGAACCCAGGAGCGTTCCTCCGGCCCGTAGCCCTCCCAGTCCACCAGATACTGCAAGGAGTTTTGGACCCTCCGGAAGTCCAGTATCCGGCGCACTGTGTAGGCTGGCTGGCCGTCTATGATCCTGGGAGGTGGAAGGGGTCTGCGTGGGGGGGCAAAGGGAGAAGACAAGACAGGTTTTAGTAAAGAGACATGAAACGTGGGGTTAATTCTAAGGGAGCGAGGGAGAAACAAACGATAAGAAACAGGGTTAACTTTCCTTGCTATGCGAAAAGGGCCTATGTATTTCTGGGAAAGCTTCTTAGATTCGACCCGGAGAGGCAGGTTTTTAGTGGCTAACCAAACTCTTTGACCGGCTCGGAAGTTAGGGGCCATCCGCAGGCGGCGATTAGCCTGGCTTTGGTATCTCTGGGAGGTCCGAAGGAGGGTACGCCTGGCCTTCCTCCAGGTCCGCCTACAGTGTAGGACAAAGCGCTGGGCCGAGGGAACACCAACTTGCGCCTCTTCCTCTGGGAATAATGGGGGGATGTATCCGAACTGGCATTCGAAAGGGATAATCCAGTGGCCGAGGACTCGAGGGTGTTGTGGGCATATTCAACCCAAACTATATAATTGGCCCAAGACGTGGGATTACTGGCCGCCATACAGCGCAAGGTGGTCTCCAGATCCTGATTAATCCGTTCCGTCTGGCCATTAGACTCTGGATGGAACCCAGACGTTAGGCTGGCTGTGGCCCCAATAAGCCTGCAGAAGGCTCCCCAGAACTGGGACAAGAATTGGGGACCTCGGTCAGACACAATGTCCAGGGGAATTCCAAAAATCCAGAAGACATTGTTCATGAGGAGCTCAGCAGTCTCCTTGGCCGAAGGCAGCTTAGGCAGGGGAATAAACCGGGCAGCCTTAGAGAACCGATCTACAACCACCAGGATGACTGTGTTGCCCTGGGACAGAGGAAGTCCCGTAACAAAGTCCAGAGAAAGGTGCGACCATGGCCTGCGGGGAACAGGTAAGAAATGGAGCAGTCCCTGGGGCCGCTGGCGTATAGACTTCCCCTGGTTGCACACGGGGCAGGCCTCCACATAGACCTGAACGTCCTTCTTGATGGACGGCCACCAAAACCGCCGCTGGAGGAAGTCCAATGTGCGAGCACTCCCTAGATGGCATGTCAAGGGTGACTCATGACCCCACTGCAAGACCCGGGCCCGGGCAGATAGAGGAACGTACAGGCGTCCAGCGGGACCACCGCCTGGATCGGGCTCATGGGCAAGGGCCTCTCGTACCACTCTTTCTAGTTCCCACTGAAGGGGTGCGACGATCCTAGAACTCGGAATAATCGATGCCAAGGGCTTCTCTTGTGTTTCAGGAGAGTAGGCTCGAGACAGGGCATCTGGCTTAACATTCTTGGTGCCAGGTCTGTAAGATAGGAGAAACTGGAATCGTTTAAAAAACAGGGACCATCGCGCTTGCCGTGGGTTCAACCGCTTAGCCTGCTGGAGGTATTCCAGGTTCTTGTGGTCCGTGAGAACCTGGAAAGGATGCTGAGCCCCCTCAAGCCAATGGCGCCACTCCTCCAAGGCAAGTTTTACAGCAAGCAACTCTCGATCCCCCACGTGGTAGTTGCGCTCAGCATCAGACAGGCGGCGAGACATGAAGGCACAAGGGTGTAATTTTCCATCATCACCCCTCTGTGACAGGACAGCCTCCACCCCCACCTCTGAGGCATCCACCTCCACCACAAAAGGTCTTTCTGGGTCAGGGATCGAAAGAATAGGAGCGGAAGTAAAGCGGTGCTTGAGATCTTCAAAGACCCTCGCTGCCTCCGGATCCCAGTGAATCTTGGTTCCTCCTCCCTTGGTAAGAGCCGTCAAGGGAGCCACCACAGAGCTGAAATTCTTAATAAACCGCCTATAGAAGTTCGAAAAGCCAATAAAACGTTGAACCTCCTTGACTGTGGCAGGCGTTGGCCAGTTGTGAACTGCCTTGACCTTCTTAGGGTCCATCTGCAGGTGGCCAGGAGTGACGATGAACCCAAGAAACTGAGTCTGGAAAACATGAAATTCACACTTCTCTGGTTTTATGTAGAGATGATTATCAAGGAGTCTCTGGAGAACTCTGCTAACATGCCCCTCATGCTCCTTCAGTGACCTCGAGAAGATTAGGATATCGTCCAGGTATACGAAGACGAATAGATTAAGCATGTCCCGTAGAACGTCATTAATAAGGGTTTGGAATACTGCTGGGGCATTGGTGAGCCCGAACGGCATCACCAGATATTCGTAGTGGCCCGTGGGGGGGTTGAAGGCGGTCTTCCATTCGTCCCCTTGCCGAATCCGCACAAGATGGCAAGCATTGCGGAGATCCAGTTTAGTAAAAATGGAAGCCCCATGAAGCAGCTCAAAAGCAGTGGCCATGAGGGGAAGGGGGTATCGATTCCGAACCGCGATTTTGTTGAGGGCCCAGTAATCAATACAAGGCCTAAGACCCCCGTCTTTCTTCTCTACAAAAAAGAAGCCCACCCCAGCCGGGGAAGTAGAGGCCTGGATGATGCCGGCTGCCAAGGACTCCTTAATGTAGGTATCCATAGCTAAGCGCTCGGGGGAAGATAAGGAGAAGATCCAACCCCTGGGAGGGCAGGACCCAGGGAGTAGATCAATGGCACAGTCGTAAGTGCGGTGAGGTGGTAAGGAGGTAGCCCGGGACTTGCTGAATACAGGCTTGAACCGATGGTAAACACTGGGGACTCGGGAGAGGTTGACAGCCTCATGAAACTCGGAACTAGGGGCTGAAGGACTCTGTAGCAGGCAGGTAAGTTGGCAAGTGGAACCCCAGTTCAGAATAGTGCCAGTGGGCCAGTCGATCTGGGGATTATGTCTGCACAGCCAAGGGTAACCCAGGATAATTGGATACTCGGGGGAGTCAATGAGATAGAAGGTCTCCTCCTGCTGGTGTTGAAAGATGGTAAGCTGCAGGGACTGAGTCACTTCTGAGACTTTGCCTGGTTCCAGAGGTCTGCCATCCAAGGCTGTTACTGCCTGGGGTTGAGGAAGTAGTTGGGTAGGGATCTTAAGTTCCCTAGGAGCCAAGGTTTGATCAAGGAAGTCGCCTGCGGCGCCGGAATCGATCATAGCCTGGACCCAGTGTTGATGGCCCTCCCAGGGCAGAGTGGCTGGAACAGCTAGGACAGCGTTAGCAGGAGGAGCTCTAATTTTCCCCATCACAGCCCTCCTGTAGCTGGGCGGGGACAGGCGTTTCCCGAAAGCTCGGGGCAACTGGAGCGGAAGTGGCCAGAAGCACCGCAGTAGAGACACAGACGCCCTCTCATGCGCCGTTCCCTCTCATTAGGAGAAAGCCTGGAACGGCCCAACTGCATGTCCTCCGGGGAATCCTGGAGCTGGGGAAGCTCTGGATGAAGGAACACTAACTGGAGAATCAAACCTGCTCAGAGGAACTTGGGACTGAGACACCTGGTGGAGAACCATTCTCCGCTCTCTCAGACGACTGTCCAGGCGGATGGCCATTGCTATGAGGGACTCGAGATCCTTAGCTGGTTCCCAGGTGGCTAACTCATCTTGAAGGAGCTCAGACAATCCTCCTTGGAAACAAACCCTCAGCGCTTCATCATTCCATCCGCTCCTTGCTGCTATGGTCCGAAACTCAATGGAATAATCTGCCGTGCTACGGGAACCCTGACGGAGAGTGAGTAGGCGCCTGGAAGCTTCCCCACCACTGACAGGATGATCAAACGCTCGCTTAAACTCCTGGGACTGCCACACTGCGGAGGCCCATGAGAGTGCCTTGTCTGAAAGAAGGGTAATAATGTAAGAAATCTTGGAACGGTCTGTGGGAAAACTTGAGGGTTGGAGCTCGAATGTGAGGGAGCACTGGGTGAGGAAACCCTGGTAGGAACTAGGATCTCCAGCGAAAGGCTTGGGAGGTGGTAGTCGGGGCTCCACCACTGGAGAAGGCCTGTCGCCACTAGGGGGTGATAAAGAGGAAGGTGCAGGACTGAAAAGGCGATCAAAGAGCTGGCGGATGGAACTCATCATATCGACCATCAGTTCTTCTTGTCGGCTGAGAACAGCTTCATGACGCTGGAAGGATGACTCATGTTGAGTGATCACTGCCAACAGATCCTTGGTACTGAGTGTCTCTGGGTCCATGATGATGACTCAGTTTTTCTGTCACAGGCCAGGCTCGAACTCAGGTCTCTGGTGTGGTGAGTTGAGAGATCTACCACTTAGCCACAGAGGCGGTAATGTTGGACCCAAACGAAACACTCCAGGCAACACTTCAGGCAAGGAAGATTTATTAATTTAAAAAAAAGGTACTTAGCAAGTTACAAAAAATAATCCAACAAAAGTTCTTCTCAGACTGAGGTATAAATAAAAATAGTGATACTGCAAAGAATCACAGGAGAAAAATAAAAACTCCACGTGGGGAGAAAACAAAACCAGAGAACACAAATAACTAAGAACACCTTACTTGAGACAGCTTGGAACGACTCAGTGACAGCAGGAGACACTTAGCCAAGACTCAAAAACTGAGTGAGGAACAAGTGAAAAAACACAGCTAAATACTAACAAGGCACAGGTGACCTGGATAACGTTAACAAGGACACACGAGGAAGAACTAAGGCAGAAGGGAGCACAGGGGACCTCTAGAGGCCCGGAGACCAACAACAGGAGGCAAGATGCTGACAATTACATTGTATTTGTTATTATTATTATTATTATTATTGTTATTATATTATACCACTTGCGATTATCAATTTATTATAGTTATGCTGGTAAATTATTATACTCTTCACTAGTCACTATTTAACTTATCATTTTTTTATTATTGTCTATATTCTGTAATTGATATTTCATATTCTATTGCTATTATTATAGTATTATACATATGTGCTATTATCAATATATTATTAATTATATTATTGTATTTTTGACATTATATAATTAAACTATTCATTACTATTTTATTTGCTGTATACTGTGTTTATTTTATTGACTATATTTTATTGACTATACACTAAACTATTTACTATTACTTCTCACTTTATCTTATATTTACTATTTGCATTGCACTGTAGTTGTACCATATCATATGTATAAAGGATCCATCAGTTATCTTTGTTATTGTATATTTGGAGTATCTATTTGTAAATATCTATCATTTTAGTGCTATAAAATACAGAAAGCAGCCTGCCAGTGTGATTTGTATTTGCCGATTTGTTTCATTTTCTTAATGGCGGTCAATTCTAAGCACAAGAAAAGCTCAAATCGGGTTAAAGACAGAAAATGCTTTTTCCACAATAAGAAAACTTTATTTCATTTAATGTGAAAATTAAATTATATCTCAGTATGGCCGTCTTCACAATTCTTCTCCAAGAATAAAAAGCCAAATACATTACAAGCCTTAGCTTTGACAATTCTTTATTAAAATAAATATTTTATAAGTCTAACTATCGAGATTTTAAATAACTAAAGATTTTTGTACACCACGTACATCATAAACCACTGAAATCGGTTGATAAATGTAAACGTTATTTTTGTTTTTATTCAGAAAAACTACAGCTCACCCGTTTACTTGCATTTGTTTTCAACTGAAGAAAGAAATACATGAACATCTTGACATGAACATATTCAGTGAACTAATTCTTTAATGCAGTATACTTCAATGTAATTATAGTCCTATTAGTATGAAATAGAACACACGATTATAAAGCCATACAGAGTAAGTGCTTTTTGCGTAAGTGTGGTTTCAGTTGTTCCTATATTTTTTCGTAAATTTAGAAAAAAAAAAAAACGAAATCTTTGGTGAATTGTGATTTGTTCTTAAAATTGTTCGTACACACATTTCACGCACAAATTTGTGCATACGCATGCTTAGTGAATGAGACCCACTGTGTTTACATGAATACTCTTCAAAAAGGCATTTTTGTGTATACGCTTTACGGGTGTATCTGTAAGCTCATTTGCTTATCCTCATTCGGCTCCGACTCGGAGCGCGCACACAGAAAGCTGCCAGGGGAACTTTCTCTTTTTCAGCTTAATGCGCTTTTAATAACATTTCAATATCAAACACGTCCCGCAGTTTAGCAAACAGTAGACTGCATTTTACGACACTCAATAATATGGCTGATTTGGATGTTAAGTTTGGGCTTTTAGGACAGAACAAAAGTGCACCGCTGTGAAAGAAAGGAAGGTGCGCTAGACGGAATGTGGCAGTAGCACAATAATCGTTTTACCTCAATTATCTTGTTTTCATAATCTTAGGAAGCCAAAGTCGAAAATCAATTACGATTAATCGCGCAGCCCCACACTGCACGGTGTTCACTGCATTAATATTAGATTAATCTTTGTTAAAGCTGTTTTGTTGTTTGATTAACATTAATGACAGACAGAAGTAGGTATTTATAAGCTGCTGTCACTTAACTAACTTAACTGTGTGTGTTTATTCAAGCGCAAGGAGACATGAAAGAGAACTCAATTCGGTGTTCATGAAATGCGCCTCTGTGTGTGTGCAAAGAAAACAGCATGCAAGTACAAAATTGAGTTCTCTTTCACCTCTTGCACTTGAATGCTTTACAATAATTTGAATGTTTAAATTTATCACACGTGACAAACCATGGGGCCTGGTCCGTACAGATCAACTACAATGGCACCCCTAAAGACAGGGCAAAAAATATATTTAACATTAATGTACAGTATGAAATTGGTCCAAAATTGCATTTAACAGTGTTATTAAATTATTAGTGTTTTTAAAAATTTACTTTAAAGGTGCAGCAGCACTACATAACTTTTGGCCCTCTAGCGGTTAAAACTGCATGCGTTTTGCAAAAGAGACATTGTTTTAGTTGTGCTTCGGCTCTGCATGACTTAATGAACTGGAAACCCTGATATTTTTAAATGAAAGACGTTACAAAAGTTGCTATGATGATTGGCAGTCCGAAAAAATTTTTTGTAACTGATATTTTGGCCAAAGAGAGATGATCCTACTGCTCATAAAACCTTCACTATAGGCATAAGCGACCAGTTTAGATGGAAAAGATCTCAAGCTGACTAACTAAAGACGTTACTGTAGCTATACCCATTAATAGACACAGTACTTCCTAGAAAATACATTTCAGCACAGCATTACAACAGCCCATAATGAAATGACTCTTCACAATAGGTAATGCTTTACAATGAACTCTGTTAAAGAACTACATGGCAATTTATCAGTTTAATGAAAAAAAAAAAAAAAAAGCTTACTCACCTATGTTGACTCTAGTTTTATTTCAAGCTCATGAATTTAGATTCAAGGTTTGGCGGCTCCATGTCAACCTTTCTAGTTTTCAACCGCTAGTTGTGACAACTAACCAATGCCACTCTCACACCACACACAAACTTTTCTCTATTTAAGAATATAATAATACTGAGAATACTTGTAATAGGCTTACCATAGCGAATCAGGGTAAGACAAAACATGTTTTTGAAGAAGCATACCTAATATATTGTTAATTTTGAACAAAAAAAATTACATAGATTACTTAGTACGTACTAAGATGGCGGCAAAGGTAATCTAAATGAAAAAAAATTGTAAGCAACACGTAACGTTACTAAAATCTACACTGGCTATTTAAAGGCAGAACACAAAAAAACCCTCATAAATATTTTTTTTTATGGGATCTATAACATCTGAGATTTGTTCTTGACATTTGTTAGGATAAGTAAAAAAATTAAACGTTGTTTGAATGAAACGGTGCTCCCACTCAACAGTGTCAGAAGATACAGCTCTCTTCTCTCTCCCTCTCTCTCTCCATCTCTTTCTTCAGTTTTTTCCCTTTCAGGGAGCTCTTTTTCCTCTGGAGGCAATCACTCACAACCCCTCCTCTGTGTGGTTCTCCACTCGAGACCTGAGCAGCTTTTCAACTTCATCTTGTCAATACGGGGATAAGGAGTCCGCCTGAAAGTTCATTAATTCCTGAGTAACCTATGCTTCAGTTTTGCTAATACCCAGTTCTATTGATGTTTTCTTTCCCATGGAGTGGGCCAGGTTAACCCCTGCACCCCACCCCAGATCCCTGCCAGAAACAGCACATTGTCAAGCCCCGCATCATGCCACAGAGATGTACAAGGGGCACAAATGGGGCATCATTATGGTACGACCCAGTGCAAGGGAATGCTGGGATGGTTGAGTACCCAGACCCACCTGCCATGGGAGACTCTACGCTCAGCCCTCGCCTTACACAGCTTGGGGCCTGGGCAGGATGTATAGGCCCTGACCCCTGAGGTCATGTTCCGTGTGCAAATTCAAAAGCTTGACATCTGTTGCCTGGCTTTTTGATCGCGTAGAGAAAGAAAAGCTCAGACCGCTTGTCAGCTAAACACTTGTCCTACGTGAAATAATATCCCTGCAAGCCACCTAGGCCATAATTAAGGGGTTTTGTTGTTTATTTTCTTTTGTTTTGTTTTTGTTTAGACCAATGAAAAGAGAATTGAAAGTAGGATGGGTTTAGTTTTGCTGGGAAAGGGCTCTGCTCTTTGTTTTACAGGACAATGGTGTCCACAGAGCCTATGCAGGGAGGGCTTCTGTCACGCTGCCCTTATCCTTATTCCTACTGTATATTTGATATGTGAATTTCTAAGGCATCTAAATTATTAACATGATCAAACACAATTTACTACATGGCTTCTGCTCTCTGACTGTTAGATCATACTTTTTTTTTTTTTTTAAAGTATATGGCCTGTTAAAAACGGTCTAAAAACATCCAAGGTGGTACATGTATATTTTTGCTTTGAAATCTTTAAAGATTAAACGCAAGAATAACATTTATATAATTAGTTATATTTCAAAATGAACATTTATTAGACTAAAGAAACTTAGGTTTACTCAACTATACTTTTTTTATAGTTAAATAGTTATTGTTATAAAGATAAGCAATCAGAATTTCACCCTACTTTTTGGCCATATAAATAACAACTGTACCAAACTGCATATTTTTGCGTAGTTTGGGCCTATGAATAAAAAATAATTTTTTTTCCTTCTCAAGTGTGAGCTCCATATTCCCCTATATCATATTATATGGGCCATAAAAGCCGGATGTATCAAATATGATCCAAAACAAAAATTATATATATATATAAAATATTGATTTATTTATTTTTTGCATTTTCACAGGTGATAATGCTTTTAAATCCACAACATTTTAGAAGCCATCAAACTGCTTCAAACATTAAAATAGTTTGAAACTGTTAAATGCATTTGAATGCTTTTTTACATGAAATACAGCATATTCAGATGTTAAACAAACGAGTCGCTTTGAATACCACTGTTTCTCACATTTTCATTTAAAACCCACCAGAATGTGGGAGAGACAATATGTATGAAAATGAGTTTTGGATCCTAGCTCCCTCTCCCTTAGAAAAAAAAAACTGTCCTGTTTAGTGAGGAACTTTTCCAACTGATGAGAGGCTTATCCTGTTTTGGGTGCGATAGACCTGCATTTTGGCTTTTGAAGGTCCCCGTTTTTGATGTGGAGATGTTTAATAGTTTCCTGGCACAGTTGGCATGGTAACCAGTGAAGAAAAGCAGCGATTTAAACCTTGTGACTGAGTCTCCGTGAACCTGCGATAATCTCCGGCCAATCTCCGTATTAACACCCAACTTGTACTCGATCTGCCTTCATGCCCCCATCCAGCCTTCTCGCACACGCTCGCTTCCAGGCACCTCACAGAGGCTTTTGTATCGGGATAAATGGTGTAAAAACGGGCGCCCTTGGAATCATTTCCCATCAAAGCCCTTTTATTGCCAGACATGTGGCATTTGTCTTTTTAATTTAAAAAAGAAAATATCATGCAGCCTGTGTTGACTGCCGAGAACGTGCCGTGGTTGTTCGGCATGATGCGAATGATGAAAATATAGATGAGGGGTTTAGCGTTCTTCCGTGGCGAGCTTACTGGCCCAGAAACTGTACGTAGGGTGAGTATGCGAGCCAAAGCCTTTAACAACCCCTGCCATGATTAAAACACTATATTAAAATGACATGGGTGGTGGAAACACATTCTTGCCCTCAGCTTCTGAACCAAAGTCTGCGTTATTTATTACCGTGGCCTATATTGACCGGGTTACATTAGCCATTTTCATTTCTGTATATACGATGATTGCTTCAGCCTGACCGACAGTTTAAATGATCTCACTTTCAAAGTGCAACAGCTAAGTGTGTTTGGGCATATTCACGGTCACATTTATAGAGAATGTGCATGATTTATACCGCCTTTAAATAAATCTGGTCATATTCAAAATAGTTTGTAACTTGGCACTTACACACTGATGATGCTTGCTGTCGTTTGGATCTTAAATGGCGGGAGTGCGGCAACTCGAAACCTGTACGACTCCATCAGCGGTGTCAACTGTCAAGACAAGATAAACAACATTTCCCATGTGGGTAATATAGTGTATTACAACATACAGTGTGTGTGGATTGTGCTGTGCTGTGCTTTCCTCAAATGGTGGACTGTCAACAACGGTGGACCGATAACTATTTCAGGCAGGTATACCATATTTACCGGAAGTGAATCGCTTGTAACATCAACAACACTGCCGAATCGGCAGTGACTAGCGTAGTCCGATTCCCGAACTAATGACTTCTGAGGTGCTTCCTTTTAGTGAATAAAAAAGGAAGTAATAAATGCCCGTTCACACCAAGAACGATAACTATAAAGTATGTAATAAATGAATATAATATACAAGTTTCACTTTTTGAATGGAATTAGTGAAATAAATCAACTTTCTGATGATATTCTAATTATATGACCAGCACCTATATATATATATATATATATATATATATATATATCAGCAGCAGGAAGTATGAAGTGCTCTAAAACTTCCTGGTATACGGCTGCGTTGACCTTGGACCTCAGAAAACACAGTGGACCAACACCAGCAGATGACATGGCACCCCAAACCATCACTGACTGTGGAAATTTTACACTGGACCTCAAGCAACGTCTCTCCTCTCTTCCTCCAGACTCTGGGACCCTGATTTCCAAAGGAAATGCAAAATTTACTTTCATCAGAGAACATAACTTTGGACCACTCAGCAGCAGTCCAGTCCTTTTTGTCTTTAGCCCAGGCAAGACGCTTCTGACGCTGTCTGTTGTTCAAGAGTGGCTTGACACAAGGAATGTGACCGCTGAAACCCATGTCTTGCATACGTGCGTAGTGGTTCTTGAAGCACTGACTCCAGCTGCAGTCCACTCTTTGTGAATCTCCCCCACATTTTTGAATGGGTTTTGTTTCACAATCCTCTCCAGGGTGCAGTTATCCCTATTGCTTGTACACTTTTTTCTACCACATCTTTTCCTTCCCTTCGCCTGTCTATTAACGTGCTTGGACACAGAGCTCTGTGAACAGCCAGCCTCTTTTGCAATGACCTTTTGTGTCTTGCCCTCCTTGTGCAAGGTGTCAATGATCGTCTTTTGGACAACTGTCAAGTCAGCAGTCTTCCCCATGATTGTGTAGCCTACAGAACTAGACTGAGAGACCATTTAAAGGCCTTTGCAGGTGTTTTGAATTAATTAGCTGATTAGAGTGTGGCACCAGGTGTCTTCAATATTGGACCTTTTCACAATATTCTAATTTTCTGAGATACTGAATTTGGGAATTCCTTAGTTGTCAGTTATAATCATCAAAATTAAAAGAAATAAACATTTGAAATATATCAGTCTGTGTGTAATTAATGAATATAATATACAAGTTTCACTTTTTGAATGGAATTAGTGAAATAAATAAACTTTTTGATGATATTCTAATTATATGACCAGCACCTGTATATATATTGTTCTGTTAAGCGCATGCTTGTCTGCAGCTTTAAATGCTCGAGCTCGTTACAGCAGGGTGAATTCTGATTGGCTGTAGATGTTTTTATCGTTCCTTAGCTGGATAAAATCACTCTGAAAGTGATTCCAATGACTCACTTACTGAATGGCAAATTATTACTTTGACTAGTATGTAGCCTATGACTTGTAATGAACCAAGGTGGTGTTCTGTTGTAATACTGGCTCGTGAATGTACTGACTATTTGTTCAATTCAAAAGCTGTATTTTATAAAAGAAATTAAATTAATATGATAATTGTATTAATTGAATGAAACACTATATCTTTTGTATGTTTAGTACTTTTATTTAAAGGCACAATATGTAATTTTCACCGCTAGAGGTCGCTTATTCAAAACAAAGGCGTAGCTTGATGACGACGGGACTCGGGCAAAAAAAAAACATATTCATGAATGAGCTAATGTTTTAAAGATTTATTAACGTTACTGTAGTATGAAGCAAGGCCGAGAGCCGTGGGAGCGTAACGAGGCCGCTGGAGCAATTGCTAATGAGAGACAAGCGTGACACACGGCTCGAGAGCAGAGGAGCTTTTATTATGCCACAGACGTCCACTTCCGCTTCTTCCGGTCATGCGTATGTGGGGTAACTCAGCCTTGTTTTATCATATTAGATACATTTGAGTGTGTTGAAAGTTATGTTATAATACTACTCTGTGCGTTCACTCGTCAGCTCCTATGAGACACTTGTTGCACACTGCAGTAAGCTAGATCGTTATTAGGCATGGTAAAACATGGTACTCGCGGTAAATCAAGAAAACGAGATTTAAACAATAGGACTAACTGTGTTGAGCTATATAACAATGATTAGTTTTCTGTCTATGAATATATCCAAACAGTTGCTCACCTGTCTAAAAAAAAAAACACATAATATAATAAAGCGTCTTTGGTGTTTCCATGGTTTATACAAAATCGAAGGTAACTCGGGTGTGATGTCATTGATAGGCGATACACAGACAGTCCGTGTAGTTAAAATTGCTTACTTCTCTGGATTTAAAGATTCTTGGAAACATTTGGGATAATGTACAAGTCAACAAAATATATAACATTGTTCTAGTGTTTTTTGGATATTTTAATCCAAAAATCTTAAATATTATGCCTTTAAATACAGGCAATTGTTCTGGGGTGCGTTTCCCGAACAACGACGTAACTCACTGCTTAACTACCATAGTACGATGCATCGTTAAAGAAATCAACTAGCAAGTCACGACTGTTTCCCGAAACCGTATTGTCGCAAATCTGTCGTTCAACTACGTTGGTTAATGATGTCACACAGGTGGTGGAGTAATAACTGCTTTTAATGAATTAGTTTGAGATCAAATTCATGCTAGATTTTTTGCTATAAATTATGGACATGGAATCTAAGGACTAATTCTTATTTTCTCTTCAAAAACGGTGCTTTAAATCTCTTGACAAACTAAAAGACATAAATGACATTTGTATGTATTCGAAATAAAAGATATAGATTGTACCAAATGTCAGCTTGCTTATTTTGCTCAAGGTAAGGATTTATTAAGTCCACGTCATGCAAACAAGAAACTATGCTTCTAACCACAGGTCGAGAGCTATCGTTCCAACCACTCAACTTTGCGAAGCTGCTTGCGAATGTTCGTTGGAACGATGGTTTCGGGAAACACCGACTCGTTGAACTATCTTGATAACAACGTAACTTAAGACCATAGTTGGCTAACGATGCTTTTGGGAAACACTTTTGCAAGAACTGTATATAACTTTTATTTCAAATTTGCTATAGTTTTTAGAAATCTGAAATTATTTCATCATTTGGCAACAGACTGCATGCTGAGGGCAATTTATATGCAATATGAACTAAGAATTTATTTTATCCAAATATTTCTTCTTCCAAAAAAATGTTAATTGAATCATTAAGGAACCAGAATCATTAAGAGGGATTGGAATAGGAACCGTAACTGTTACATTTCTTGCATCTCTACTGTCAACAGTGTGCCCAGTGAGGGGTCCAAAAACTGTGTCTGAGTACTGTGCACAAACACATATACACACTAACATAACAGGAAACTTCAGCAGTCAGAGCGAAAAACACCAGATAACAAGGACAAGTGGACTCCTGCCGTCAGCTCAGTTCAGAGACAATGCATGTCTGCTGCAAAGACATGTGTCTGTATTTCTTAACAAACAAGCGGACACCCGGAGGTGTGGGCAGGGTCTGATCAGCTGTCAGTTGGTCACAGAAATATAGGCTATAGTATGCGTTTCTATCCTTGAGCCCTAGAAAATTGTGGTCACTTCTTTGACTTTTAGACTGTCATCTCTGTAAATATTCTTTTCTCTTTTCTTGTTGCTTTATTTTTATTTCTTTGGGGGTGGGGGTGGGGATGGGGATGGGGGGGGGTGTGTGTGAAGTTCTTCATGACAACGCCTTTCTTTCTCATCTTTGGCTTCACTTTGAATGTCACCAGTTTCTCAGGATTGACAGAATAATATGCACTCATCATTTTGCAGATGCAAAAAAAAAGGAACTGTGAACACTGGGTACATTTTGGGGGGTATTTGCTTCTTTTTAATCAGTGGAGAAAGACTGACATGTCCAATCATAATAACACATCAACTGCTAAATGGGCCTTTGCAATCACTGTCAGTTCCATTCCATTAGGGAGTCCTGTATGTACGGACATCAATCAGCTTTTTGTGGCGTTATTTATTTATAATTTTATAATTTAACTACTTATCTATTTATTCATTCTAAACAATTGAATTCTGCACTTTGACTATGCCCTTGCCTAATCAAACAATACTGGCACAACAAATTGCTTGTGTACAGGTTATCTAATTTTGCGACAGTAGAGTTGTTTTTTCACTAAGTGTACAGTTATTTGTAATTATTTAAAAAAAAATAAAAAAAAATTTTCTAAAAATCTTCCTGATTCCTGAAAAGACGTGCAATCAATGATTGCATATTTCTTGCAGCATTAAAGAAACTGAATACTATGGAATGATATTCCGGACAATATTCAAAAGGAACTGCAAATTGTATTTGCAATTGAATTTTAAATTTGTGCACGCATACGTTGTGACAAATGGCACACTTCATGTGCACTTTTGGTCTTGTGGACTTGCAATGGTTGCCGCGTGCATGGTCCGTTACGTCCACGAGACCGTAGGGTGTCCCATAAGTAATTTTAGGGTTGAGAAGGGTGCTCACGAGCATCCCCTTTGCGGTTGATATGCATCCTCGATGCGCACTTTTGCCGAGCCCGCACTGATGCTAGCTCCGCAGAGGACTTCTTCCCGACAGTCAAAGCGGCGTTACGTCACGAAATTGCGGACTCGTAGGAAGAACACAAGTGTTTAGGGTGCCATATGGGACAGGGCCATAAATGCATGATTTGCAATTGCGTTTAGATTTTCTTTTCCATGTAGGTAATATGTCTGCCAAATTTTAAATGGAACCGCAAAGTCCATTTGCAATTGCATTTGTAATGTCTTACGAGTTATGACCCTGTCATTTTGGAATAGCAAAAGAAAATCACCTATTGCTATTTCACCTCCTCCGCGTCCTGCCCCAACCCCAAGTGTGCCACACGAGTCCTGAAAAGTGAAGCCAAAGCGACTCAATTGCCCCCAAGTGACTGGATGCGGTATAGGTCATAAACCCCGCCCTCTCCATGAAATGTAGTGGGACATAGACAAACAAAACAATTAAATTACACTTCAAATAAATTTTTTCCAAAGATGGTTTCTGTCATTTTAGGCAGTTTTTAATCACATATTAGTGATTATGATATTATCTGATATTAGTTTAAGTGTTCGTTCTTTAAATAAGTCTGGTTTTAGATAGTTATTTTATGCTATACAAAAGGGGGTGTGACATTATGATTGACAGCTGAGATTGACAGCTAAGATCCAACGGACATTTTTCAAAAACTTCAGAAGGAGATTGGAGCTTTAACTTTAATTTCTACATTTCCTTAACTGTTTATTTCACAAAAAATTGTTGATTAGGCAGGAGTGTGGGCGGGACCTTGATATCACGGCTCCACTTCGCACTCACTACTGCTCAGACTCGGGCTCCAAGTTGCTACTGTGCAGATTCGAGACCCAAGATGTCAGCGCCATATTTGGACCCTGGCGGCTTCACTTACTTCAATGGAAGAGAATGAAGGCGTGTTGTCCATCTTTTTTGACAGTCTATGCCCGAACCCTCACAAAATTCAAGTGGAATCGCAATCCTCTTTGAACTTGCATTTCCGATGCCTAACACAGTCAACTGTCAATCAGTCTTGAAGGCGGGGTTTATTGATATAGTCTGAAGGTATGACAGGCCCTCAAGTGGTGGAAAACTGCAAATTTGGCTATTTTTGCAATAAAAACATGCCATTTTTTTTCACTTAAATTCAAACAAGTAAAAGTCAAAAATCCAGAGTTGATTTTATACTCACCTGGCAACCAGAAAAAAATCAGCAAAAAGAAAACTGCCGTCTCTGCAGTCAGCATGTATCGGCAAAAATCATCATCATAGTTCCAGCTGACACAGTGAATTATCTTGAGTTAAAATCAGAGAATATGTAGAAACATGACATGATGTGAGTGGTGTTTTGTCTATATGACTTGGCTCGCGATCCAAGTAATCAAAAAAGAAAAAAAAGAAAATTACATTAGTAGCCTAGTGACATTCAAACGCAGTCCATGCTCGTTTCGTAGGAGGATGCACTGAATTGTGCTTCATTTCAGCATTTTTTTTTCAACATTATTTTTTTGAAATGCATTCATATTCATTCAACTATATTTGTATAACTTTATTTTGACATTTAAAACATTTTCAAACATACACATGCTGGGTTCCACAGATGTATCTTAATTTCTTCTTGACAAGTTGCTTGCAACCAGAGCGGTCTTCTTAGTTTCTTTTAGTTTGGTTGGCAGGTGATAAATACTTTGTTCCAGGTTTTAGGCTTTGTTGGAAGTCCAAAAAACTACACAGCAGTTTTACGACTTGCTTTTTAATGCAAAAATAGACACCCGTTTTCCTCAAAGGAAATAAAACAGTGCTTTGTTTTCCACCACTTGAGGGTGTGGCATAATTTTCGACTATATCAATAAACCCCACCCTCAAAACTGATTGACAGTTGTATGTGTTAGGCATCAGAAACGCAAGTGCAAAGGGGATTGCGATTCCATTTGAATTTTGTGAGGGTTGGAGCAGGACGCGGAGGAAGTGAAATAGCAAATAGGTGGTTTTCTATTGCTATTCCAAAATGTCAGGATCATAACTCATGAGACATTGGAAATGTAATTGCAAACGGACTTTGCGGTTCCATTTGAAATTTGGCAGACATCATGTTACATACATGGAAAAGAAAATCCAAAATTGCGCAATTGCAAATCACGCATTTGTGTTACCATTCTGTCACAACGTATGCGTGCACAAATTGAAAATGTAATTGCAAATACAATGTGCAATTCCTTTTAAATATTGTCCGGATTATCATTCCATAGGCCTAGTATTCTGTATATCAAACAAAACAAAAAATGTATCCTAATTTTTCTAATTTCATGTTATGCTGTATAAAAGGCTCTTCACGATTTACGACTGCATAAAATTGTATATAAAATAAATTGTATGTAAAGATTAACTGTGGAAAATGAAATTATTTGCCTTCATTTAAGACGGCATGCAATCCAATTTAAATGTTGCATACTTTAAATCCAGGCTGATTTCTTTTTATCCTCCAGAAAAGAACATCCAATGGGTCACCTACATACTGGCAAACAGATCTAAAGCCTGCATGAAATTTTAGCTAGACCATAACCCACTGTCTGTCCTGGAAGTTCATCAAAACTAGATCCTCAATATCTAAAAATCATGTACCACTCACATATAGTTTCTATCATCTTGTGGTATGTCATAATGAAATGATATTATGGAAAGATGTCAGTTTTTTTTATACAATAAAAGTCCACAGGCTATCTAAGGGGACATGGTCATTGTGAAAATATGAGAAACTTTGCATTCACTTGTAAAAGCACTGAAATATAGTTTTTCCTCCAACCTCATAATATTTTCATCACAAAAGTTTTGTGAGCGAATTCAGAAGGTTCTCAGAGTAACACAAAAGTTTTGCGAGAGAACGCAAAAGCATTGAAATAAAATTTTTTCTTACATCTGCTTTTTGTACCATCACCATGTCTATTTAAGGGCTTTCTTAAGGGCACCTCACATTCAAAATATTCTCTTTTGTGTCCTTAGAAGATAGAAATGCATTGCATACAGGTTTGGAACAACATTTTTGAGTGAACTATCACTTTCAGATGATTTGAAAAGCCTATCAATAGCAATCGATTATCTTTGTCTTGCAAATATTGACTTTCATTGTTTTAAGTGGATGAAGACATAATGCATTAAGTATTAACCAGATCACAAATATGAATAAAATGAGAAACAGACATCATGCCAGCCTATGAAGTCTGCACACTGCACACCTCACTCCGATGGCCTTGGCCTTGTGTCAGCTGGCTCACGGGAGGGTCAAAACTCAGAAACCTGTCAGCCGCTCACGTCCATTAGTCCGATTGCTAGCCAGGGACTTGGCGTGGCCAAGATCCTACTCTCTCCCTAACTCACCAGACAGGTTGTCAATTTATCACAGAGAGGTCACTATCTCTCATCTCTTCAAAGTGTCGTCTGATTCCTGAGCTCTGCAGTGTGGATTCGGGCTATTAAGCAAATTACTGGCTGGTCAGTTATTGCACTTTGTGCACTGCTCATCACATAACTCAAAAGGCCTGCTCGTCTCTGTTTGACCCCCAGACCCACTCTGCATATCTTGCACTGCTAATTCATTGATTAAGTGCTTGTAGCTCTTGTTGTTGCTAAGGACGGCAGAAAGTAGGAAGGAAAAAACAAAGCATCGTTATCTGAATCGAAAGCAGCAGGAGGGTTTGTACAGGCACACTGGCATAGCAGCACATGGGATCATTTCTTATTTGTTTGTGTTTGTAAAGCATATAAATAATACAGCAGTAAGTATCACTGCGGCTACACGTGGCTGAGGAAAAGAGCGGGAAGATTGAAGGTAATCAGATTAAGACCACATGCTGGCTATAGACAAAAAGCAATACTCGTTTGTCCTTTTTCCTCTCCAAATGCAAAAGTAGAAACAAAATTATGAGAATTCAGGTAGGTGTTATTGTACCTAGCTTTACCGAGCAATGGTTTTGGATGCTGAGGAGACTTAATTGAAAAGTAAATGGTCATTTGTTTAGTTAGTCGCTGGTGACACTACATCAGAGGTCAGTGGTCTTTTCAACATGCCTTTAAGACTAATTTCTGGCAGTAAACAGAAATAAAACAGCATACTTGTATTTAACGTGAACAATAGTGTGTAAACTACTTAAAATGCCTCTCTTTTTCTTTTAATGCTAGCTAAGCCTCTATGCCTGTACTCTCACATTGAGCTATATGGTAAAGACTGTGTTATTTTTTGTGTGTGAACATGTGTGGGTGTGTGTTTGTGCATGTTAATGTATGTGGCGTAACTAAACCCAGAACAGTGTCTATCTTAATGCTGTTATCCAAAGTAGGACAGAGGAGAGGGCATCCCTAAATGAGATTAACATTGCTTGTATATTGCATATAGGTACTGAGGCCTTGATCCTCATGATTGGAATGGAAGATTTTTAGAACAAATATCTACAGAAACAACATTTTTAGTGACATATCTCTTTAACTCAGGTTGATGTTGGACAATATGGTCTACACTGAGACAATTTTTATTTGCATTAATTTACTGTATGTGCAATACAGATGATAACTAGACACAGTATGGCTGATTGCAGTACACTTTGCTTTCATGCCAGTTGTGTGAACTCTGGCGCGCCCTGCAATTTGTATTAAAGTAATCTATCTTAACTTAAGGACCACTGAAAGTATACAGTGAAATAAAATAGTTTTGCAAAAAGAAAAATTAGGTATTACAATTCATAAAGGTGTTGATTTCAGCCAATTATATGAGTCACGTGCAAGAGTTTCTGTTGGCCTCAGAGATACCCTTGTCTTGTTATAATGATTACTGAAATAAGTTCCTTTTTCCTTTTTATTTTTGCAAATTACTAACCATCTTTTAAGAGGTCAACACTCCCTGTCTTGATTGACATACTTGAATGTATAATGAACTGCTCGGCTGTTTCCCACAAAAAGCCTCAGCTGGATCTCAGCCTCCAAATTCCAGCAAGCTGCCCTTGATGTGCATGAGACCGGGCTGACGCACCCCTATCTGCGCTAATCATTACCCGCCAAGGCCTCCTCTTTTTTAATAAACGAGATAATTGGCTATCATTGTCTGGCTGGCTCTGTTTGGTGAGTGGGAATGGAAATGGCAGTGACCAGATGCCTCGCTCCCGCTCTCAAAGCTCTTTAATTAGAGAGGGCCCAGCGAACCTGAGGACCACGCCATTACAAAAGCAGGGAAAAGGGCAATTAACGGCCGAGTGGTCCCCTCTCCGTCCATCTGTCAGAGCGCAGGTGAAAGGATGATGAAGGAGGTCTATCCTCACAGGCCCATATGGAGATCCTTATGGGCAAAGCCTCTCAATGCCTTTCCTTTAAGAAACATAGTACTTTTTTCCATCCTTTTGCACTGGCATCAATAACTGCCTGGAAATGCAATGAGACAGCTGCGTGGTCAACAGACAGGCAGTCTACCTGTCTTGTTATATGGTGTACATGTAAATGGGTTTTTTCCATGCATGGTTCAATGTGATTTTTTTTCTTCCTTTCAAACAATGCAGTCATCAGACAGCCACCTCAGAGTACATATAGGGTGAAATTTTATTCCATACACCATTGTGATTTTCCCCTTACAAAAAATGTAGAATGCAAATTTTCTCTATGCACAGAATACCTGGATAAGCTATTACATCCATTTCTAGCATGAACCGGGCATAATAATGTCCATGATTTTTAACATCTCTTTTTTAAACTTATTATTTGCATGGACTTCCTAAAGTTAAGACATGATCGTAACAATAAATGAATTGTAAAAAAAAAAATTAAAGGTTCTCACACATACTAAAAGGCAACACAAGTGTTCCATGCATTACTATTCAGTGTGAAACACAAAGCGTGAACAGTGAAATCTGATTCCCGAGATAATTGCTGAAAGCCGCATAGTACTACTCTTACTATTTTTACCAAATCTTTCTATGGCAGAAATAGTAAGAGTAATATGTTAGTATGCGGTAATGATCCGTTTCTTTTTAGTGAATCAAAAACACTTCTGAGTAAGTTGGAGCAGTTCTTGAATTAATCTGAATCACTTACTGAGACTTCACCAAAATAGTTCACCAAAAAATGAAAATGATCCCATACTCAACCTTAAGCCATGTATTTTCTTTCAGGCGAACACAATCGGCGTTATGTAAAAAATATATAATTGCTCTTCCAAGCTTTATAAGAATGGCAGTCCTGATTTTGAAGTCTAAAAAAGTGCATCCATCCATCATAAAAGTAATCCTTATGACTTGAGGGGGTTAATAAAGGCCTTCTGAAGTAGAGAAAATATCCATATTATCCATATTTAAAACTTTATAGACTAAAATAACTAGCTTCCGGCAGACGGCCTACACAAGTTGACTTACGGCAAAAGAGTAACCCCTGACACGACGTATGACGTATTGATGTAGGAGTAGCGTAAGCTTTGACGCCTCTCTCACGGTTTAAATAAATACAGTTGGGCAACAAACCCGCTCCTCTTCTCTTATATCAAAATCCTCCAACATTTCTCTTTAAAACTTCTCGTTTTAGACTTCTAATTCATGAACAGTGTTTTTTTTTTGCTCTATCCTCTGCGCTTCTGTGTTCATCAATGCATCATGCATCAGGTCAGGGGTTACTCTTTCGCTGTAAATCAATGCATAAAGCCGTCTGTTGGAAACTAGTTTTTTTAGTTTATAAAGTTTTAAATATGAATATTTTTCTTACACAAACGCGTCGCTTCGCTTCAGAAGGCCTTTATTAACCCCCTGGAGCCATATGGTGCACTCATTACTTTTAATGGATGGGTGCACTTTTTTGGGCGAAATTTCGTCCTCCATTTACTGCTGTTATAAAGCTTGGAAGAGCCAGACATTTTTTAATATAACTCTGATTGTATTTGTCAGAAAGAAGAAAGTCATATACACCTAGTATGGCTTGAAGGTGAGTAAATCATGGGGTCATTTTCATTTTTATGTGAACTATCCCTTTAAGTCATTCATTTCATGATGTCCGACTACAACCAAGACATGATACTGTTGTGTTAGTTTGTGAGAACTTATTTTTGTAGTTGCTGCATATGACTCGTCGACTCATCAAAGTGAGTAGTTAGAGATACACATTATGAGTTTTGACAGTTTGCTCATGTTTCATTAATCCGTCCAAATTGTAGTTGCAAAGGAGTTTTTTATTTATACAAACATTACATTTGCACATCTGAATGGATGCAGGCAGGTGCAGTGGACAGAAAATAATACAAATCCATTGTTTATTGAGATATAGCAATGAAAGCTTCTCTGATTGGCCATTCACAGAGATTCAATGTCTGCCTTTATGAAGGTTGCTATCTCAACAACTTTACCTTGAGCAGCATGACATTTCCTTGGCAGAGGTTTAGAGACACCTCACATAGGTGAGAAATAATTCACCTTTTCAACAAATCCAACATTATTAACATGCTCTTAATTAAGACCAACAGTAAAACAAAATTGTGAACATGAGGGGGGCAGGCATGTACTGTTGTGAAGAGATTATTCATTTGAAGCTAAGTGTATGTGATCATTAAACTTGACTGTGAACAGTGCGGCAGAACGTCTGGGGAATGATTGTTGTTGCGCTGAATTAATCCAAGTTCTCCACGCAGTATATTTACTTAAGCCATTAAAACCCATGACAGAATGCCGTCAGGCGGAATCAGTGATATTCAGATGACCTGCTTTTTGTCTGAACGTTTCATTGGCCCTGTGCCCATTCAAATGTCTACACCATTGCACTTATCAAACGGGATCTAAATGCAAATTCACATTTTCTTAGGAGCCGCTAAAGCTCTGGCAATTTAAATAGAACTCTTCAGCAATTAGATGTAATTAGATACTATTATTAGATACAGCAAATTTCAAGCATTTAAGTTCTAGGTTTTTTCTTCGACTGACATTTGTTTATATTGGTGTTCACCTACTAAAAGTGACCTTTTTATGAATGTTCATAGAGCTCATCAATATACAAAATCAATATATAGTATGAGAGACTGAAAGAATAGTTCATATATATAAGAATATATAGTTCATATTTTAATAAACATTCTCTTTTATTGTCATGTAGTGATGATATTCTGTCACTCAAGATAAAGACTGAATCTGCTTGCATATTTTGACAATAGTTATGATTTATACAATAGGCCTACTGATAAAATTATTTCCATATTTTGCATATTTAGAGCAATAAAAGGTCAATAATAATATATAATAAAATATATAAAATAATAATACAAATGGCAAAAACACAACAAAAAAAATACTAAAACATTAAATATAGTAAAATATAAAAACTATAATATTATATCAATTATACTAAAATAACACTGATTATAGGAATTATGTAGAAACCAAAAATGTAAAATAAAAAATTATGATTTGCATCTTGGGCTGCTTTTAAACTGTATTAAACAGTTGTAAGCTGGACACTTGTTGTTACTTTAACACTTCCAAAAGCTCCATCAAATTATAAAGTGTCATGTTGCATAAATTGCATGGAAAGCTAAATAAAATCCTACAGGTTTGGAATGACATGGGATATTATACAATGGCAGAATTTACATTTTTAGCTTAACTATTTCTTTAAGTCTTGACAGTCCTGTTGTGCTGACATCTCCAGTGTAAATTATTAAATTTTTTCAGCTTTTGGGATATCAACCCTCACTCTGTCCGCACACTTCGAGACAGCCAAATATGCAGTTGTATTGTGGAAAACAGAGCAAAGGGGAGTTTAAACATGTCTGCACCTGACATGAGTGGACTCTTGGTTGTGTTGATTGTATGTGTTTTTTATGACATAACTGCTGAAACACTGGACAAGGATGAATAGGCGGCTCATCACGGCCGTGGTACTGACCCAGAGGAAGGCTTCAACCTTCAAGTAAAAGAGCCCATATCGATTTATCATTCTAATTATCTGAGGCAGGTCTGGGGCTGTGCTGCCCAGCGACTGTCTGACTAAGGGAAAATGCACAGCAATGCACAGCTAAAGTGAATATTAATAGGGCTGGCGGTTGCAGACGTAGGACGCATTTTATTACGAAGACTAATGGTCCACTTGAGCAAACCCTCATTGCAATATCTCAGCTTGTTTGACCCTTTCTGGCCTGCTTTGAATATAATACCAAGATCTGGTCAGGTCACCATCTCAGAACTCAATATCACACGAGGCAATTTCAAAGTTAACCCTGCAGCCACCAGCGTGTGTCATGTCCTTTCATAAAGACCCTTTACGACACTACTCCCTGTTCTCTTTTGGACTAAAAGGCCAAAGTTTGTTTCCACACTGCAAAAAATCATTGTAAATGTAATGGTAAAAAAAAAAATAATAATAAAAAATTTGCTACCTTATTCTTTACTGTAAGGTCTGTCAACCACAACTGCCAATTATTTTTTTATTATTAAACAGCTTTAGTTTCGCTGGCTATGAGGAGCTTCCTCGCACACACCCACATGCAATGTCCTGTGAATATTCTGCAGCCTGTCAACAAAATATTTTCTCCCTTTAGAAACACAAGACTGTTAAATCACAGCTCCACTGCCTGGTCTTGTTCGCTAGGAATGCCGTCGCAACCAGAGAAAATGGTATGCGGTGTGTTGGGGGGTGAGCCAAAAGGGAAACTCTGTGTTTTATAGCATGTAGAGTACATACAAATACCACAAAGCATTCAAAAACTGCCCTTTTTCTTTTAATCTCACTACATTGGAATATTGCAATAACCGCTCAATCTGATGCCGGACTGCGATTTCAGAAAGGTCAACTTATCTTTCAGACGCACATATGCATGCAATGGAGGGTGGGGAAAAAAGTGTAATGATAATTCACTGCTCAGACAATGAAAACGAGAGACAAAAAAGATTTTATCATTAAATAAAATATATACATGGAAGGAGAGGCTTTGGATTGGACAGAGCGAAGGAGAAGTGTTTTGCTTATCGACTGGAATCAGGAGATTGAAAGACACAATCGCCAGACGCCCCCTTCCGAAACGGGCCCCCTCCCATTTCCATTACTACATCGGAATGCTTTCATCATCTAATTTGGGTGCAAAAACTGAGGTGAAAAGCTTCACACTATTAAAGTGAACTCAGCTAAGGTTAAGAAGTGAGGAGCCTTGTTGTGCACATACTTTCACACACCTACATGTAAGCCTACATGTATATGTCAGCTTTTAATTATAAAATACAATATATAAAATATTTCATTTAGACCAAATGCTAAGAAAGCATCACATGTATCATTTGTGGATGCAATCCCAGGTTGCAATATGAAGTACTCAGCAAATTTTAATTCTAAATATATGTTTTAATCACATTTCATTAAGCACTAAATCACACATATCAATACAAATTTTTAAAAATATCAAATAGTTTTGTGTATAACAAATGTTTATGCTATGTTTTTTATGCTTTTTTGAGTACCGCAACATTAACTTGCAACATGCTAAAGTCTATTTTTTTTTTAAGGTTAGCAAAAAATGTAAATTGAACTATTATCAAAATGCATGTTATATATCTTATTGTGAATGAGTCATCTATCCATTGACCTTGTAATGTTTAATCAAAATGTCATAACTTTTTTTTTGATAATTTGTATGTCACAATATGGAAGAAAAGATCTGTCGCTACTTCATCATCATTGCTGCATCTGAAATCGCGTACTGTCTGAGTAGGTACTTGAATTTGAGTTGACCATCTAGTATAAATATAGTATGAATGAAATTTAGACGTATTACATCCGCCATGTTGTTACTGTCATGTGACCTACCACATGACAGTTGTGTTGCTTCACTGTCATTCATAAATCCTCTCCTGTGGTCTCATAGGATCAAATGAGCACTTCAGAATCTCGGCGGAAGTACAGGTCATCCGGGGACATACTACTCTTTTGGCGTACAGTTTTTACCATACTATATAGTAGGGAAGTATTCGATTTCGGACGCAGCATGTGACTTTAATCAACTGAAGTTGAGTCATGTTGATTACTATATGTGCCATGTGGATTCACTGCCTATGTAGAGCATTCTAAATCATTCACTTATGAATTTTAGGATGCTGTCTGAGAAAGTAGCTGCCTACATAGACAGTGAGCCAGCTTACTAGTTTTTTGAAAATAGTTTTTTTTTCTCTCCATAGAAACCACATAATATTTAAAGAGAAAAAAGTGCATCTTTTTTCTGCTAAAGGTTCAAACCGGAGGAGGGGCTGGATCTAAGGTTTCACTCCTTTTCTGGCTTGAGGGCTAGCAGGCAGCTATTGAGAGGTATGTAAACCACGGGAACAGGTCAGGGCAGTTCAGACACAGAGTGGTTTCTTAACCCCTCACTGTCTCAACCTGAGACTCTTATATGTTCTTGACAGACCTCAAAGGTGTAGAACTGGCAGCCAAGCGGAAACTGACCCATTTGACATTTGACCCTGAGGTCAGTAGGGAAGAAAATTGAGTAGATGAAATGATGGATCCTGTATGTCTGAAGGGAAAGAAATAATGGGTCCCAATGGTTTTCTAGAAAACGTTTTCTGCTAAATTTCACACCCACAGGTGTTGATCAAGTAAATGATTTATATTTTCTGTTTAAAAAAAAGACTTGGCAGTTTGCACATGTACACTTGCTGTGGTGCTCATTTGAGCAGCATGAGTTTGAATCTGGCTCATGTTGTTTCCTGATCCCATCTTTCCTTGTTTCTCTCATAATTTCCTGTTTTCTCTCTACTAGCAGTGCATCTCACATATCTAGTCAAGAATATGTCCAGGTCATATTTCACCACAAAATAAAAAAAGAAATAATAAAATAAAGAAATTATATTTTGCATAAAGAAAATAGACATTCTGTATATAGTCAAAACAAGCCAGTGGTTCTCTTCGACAATCTTCCAAAGGGTTGGAAACAGCAATAAATCTTACATTTTTTTAAATTGAGGTAAATTGAAATATAATTAAAACGCTAAAAAGAAAATAGACTAAAAACACTAAAATTATTTTGAGACTATTTTTATTACAACACAAGAACTAGAGATGCATATCAGCATAGATAGAAGGGACTATGAATATTGTCTTGGGCACTGCACTAGGTAATAACCAATGAGCAAATCATGCACAGGCATAACCACCACTGGAAACATTCATCGCACACACTACAGAAACAACAACAAGTGGAGAGGAATGTCAGCTAATACAAGAAATATTAAAGGGTCCGTTAAGGCCAAAAAGTTGTTCTATTTTGAGTGAAAAGATCTACTTTATTTGTTGTAAAAATTTAGTATTGTAATTTATAAACGTTGACAAAATAGTAAATACAGTCTATATATGTGTATTTTTTTTAAAATATACTTTTTTTTGTGAGATATATATTCGTTCTTTTTTTGTGAGATGTACAAATTCATTATAATCAATATAAAAAGAAAAAAAGTATAAAATAATTCCTGTTTTCCCATTCATTTTTTGTAAAAAAAAAAATGTATAGGGTCGCTAACCACCTGAGGTGTGTAACAGTGTAAGTATAATTTTACTGCTCAGTGCTCAACAATACTTGAATCTTTGATGACTCAATAAGTACAGTTCACCTTTATTCCACAAGGTGGTAATGTCTGATACACAATGATGAAGTGACGTTTCACTCATAGTTACTGCAGACAGAAAACAAAAGAATAGGAAGTTTCATCAGCAAAACTTGAAATGGCTCAGTGATTTACTGCAGAGCAAGTACTGAACGCAATCAAATATTACTGTCACTGTCACTTGATGATGGATCTGGTGAAGAAGCTGTCAGAGATCAAAATATTGATTTTGAAGATGCTGAAAATGATAGTTTTGAGAATATGTTTGAGATGACGAATATGAGCCAGATGCTGAATGTAGCCTACTGGGAGATGAGTTCTGACGAGGACAGTGATGATGGTATAAAACATCTGCTCAAACTGAACCCTTCCAAGCTCCAAAAGGTAACAAAATGTGCTTTATTTTATTCTTCTGTAACTGTTACTCCAAGGCCGTAACCATGCCTTAAACATTGGGGGGGACCAATTTTTTTATTTTTATAAAGCATAAAGAAACAGAACAGTAAACGAAGTTCTAGGTTTAATTCTAGTTGGGAAATAATCATTTTGGGACTATTTGCAAATAATATTTGCATTAATTTGCGTCAAATACATTATTAGTCCCAAGATTCTTCACGTTAGTAAATAAATACATTGATCCGCTGTTAACATCCAATTTCTTTAGTGGTGTGGTGGTAGTAATTTTGAAAACCGTGTCAAAGGTTCCGGGTTCTAATCTGCCCTCATATATCGGCCCTCAAGATGTTCATCAAAGATTGTATATTAAAAGCAGGGACACATTTGTGTGCATTTTGTTTTGTGATTTCACCAGAAAGAATAGAGTCTCCGCAACGGCAATAACGCTGCATTCACACGGGGCATCTGCGTCAACGCTTGATGGAGGGCGTGTCTGAAGCTTGGTGCTGACGTGACCGTCATAGTGACAACAGCCAATCATACTACTTTTCCGGTGTTGAATGAACGCAATTGGCTAGCGTCTGCGTTAGGGTATTTGCATAGGTGATCTGATTGGCTGACGTGCTCAACTTCTGCCGCGTGACGCGATGCAACGGAACCACAATTCAGTTAGGCAACGCATGACGTCACCCATTCAAAGTAAATGAGAAGCGGTGACGCCGACGCCCCGTGTGAATGCAGCGTTAGTGATAGGTTGACGTGCTAATCTGTGTGAAGACAAAAAGAGAACATAAACACCGCCTACTTTGATTGGCCATCTCAATCATTTTGACATTGACGAGCGCTGTTATGCCGCATTCCAGGCAACCCATAACCCGTGTTTTTCCAACCTTCTACCCATGAAAGTGCACTGGAGCGGCAGTCAAACCCGTGACTTACCACCCGTGAACTCGTACTAGATCGATGTACTCCCAGTTACGAGCTCTGACGTCACATAGCCTGCGAAACAACAATGGCAGCCTCTACGGATGCAGTGTTTTTGAAAGTCAACGTAAAAAATAAAAGGTATAACAGCTTCTCTTGCCTTATGCGCCATTTTTTCTCCTCTGTTTCCCTCAAATAAGCAAGGAGTAAGCACCTTTGGCGATAGAAACGATTGTAAATGAGCATAAGGCCCTTACGGTCCGCCATGCTTTGTTTACATCTAGCTAGGCTACCACAATTCCTTGCGCTCAGGCAGTTTGGCGTGACTTTGCCTGGAACGCTACAAAGTCGTGAGTCGTGGTTTAAAGTCGTAATTTACAGGCTCAAAAACCTGCCTGGAACGCAGCATTTGACCACTGAGGAAGACCAGACTAAAAATGTAACTTTTAAACCATTTTGTCATCATAAAATACAGAGCGCTGCACAATGAAGTGCAGAAGAGCAGAACAAGAATTTCAAATATTGGGGGGGACAATTTGGCCATTTCTAATTATTGGGGGGGACTTGTATACTCTAATATCAGGAGAGTTTTATATTATCACGACAGGTAGAGATCCATCCGTGTTAGATATTGATCCGGGTCGCTAAAGACCCGAATATGTAATAATGATTGGTGAAACATTAATGCATTTATGGGTTAAGGGTGTGTTCGAATGAAGGCAGGTTTTCGAATGAAGCATCTTCGTTTGTATGCAACGGAGGAACTCCTGGTTTGGACTGGTCATAATGCCGTTCGTACACACATAAAACAAGCGCATTTAGCCCAGCACACAGCATTGTTTTGGATGTTCTGTAAGTACTTCTTTTTTTATCTTTAGGTTCGGTCTTAAAAAATGACAGTGTGAATGCTAAGGGATGTATTAGTTTCTTTTTTGGGCCGGACCAAAAGAACCAACAGAACCAAACTACAAGTGTGAACATGCCCTAACTGTACCTGCATTAATTTATCTCTCTCGCTCTCTCGCTCTCTCGCTCTGTTTCATTTGCTCATTCCTCCCTCTCTGTTTTGGACGAGTGCTTAGTTATCACAGCTCTTTAGCTTCTGCTGCCAGATCTCTCATTTTGTGGCCTTTTGATCATAGACTGGTCAGAGAATTTGGCCACAAAAACAGTGTTTAGTAACTCGATACTGAGAACAGAGCCAAACGGGCCCTGTCAGTTCAATAGGGAAAAAACCCAAATACATACAAACCTACCCAGGAAAAAAACTCACACAAATGCACACAAGCAGCTTTTAAAGGTCTAGGCTCTGGATCCACAAGCCGAAAGAACACCCTGTTTAACAGTGTCCTGGTTTTACAGAGGCCTGTCATTTAGGTCAGCTCATTGCATCGACCCTTGTGAGCCACCAACAATCTCTACTGAGGAAAATTTCCTGTCCATGAATACATACAGCTCACTTAGACAGTCTGCACCTCATCTCAGACAAACAGACATTCAGAAAATGTGCAGGGACTGTTTGCTCTAGTGTGGAACAGGATTACTGTGGTTTTTATATGTGAAGGACTTCATTAGTAACATGATATTTCTGTGGATTCGTTGCTAAAAGCCGTCTGACCGCTTTGAAGCAAAGCTGAGTCAACGGGAGACACTTTCTCAGACTCTCCGGCTCATCGTCATTTCACATTAGGACAATTGATAGGTCTGAGCGTCTATCCCCTGAAGGCGTGTCAAGATAATTGCATTGTATGACAATAAAATTAATGCAGTGATGATAAAGACTGAGAGTAAAATATTTTCATGCAAGCAATTTACATTTCACATCTGCATTTTGAGGAGGAAATGCCTCTAACAATAGATCTTTTTTTGACCTATGGCGTACCTAGGGGCCGAATGGGGTGACCCCAATTTGGAATCTTAATAAAAAGGTCTGCAAATTCTGGCCAAATTATCCACTAAGTTATTATGAACATTACTGTTCCCCCTGGGAAGAGAAAATAAAAAAATGTGATACAGCTCAATACGCCACACAGAAAGAAAAAAAAGAACAACCATCACAAAACAACAGCAGTGGATCATCCAGGGAATGACACACAGTATTGAGAATCAATGGTTCATAAACTTTTGAATGGGTCATTTTTAATAAATTCAGCTATTTTTTTGTCTTGTGGACTATATGTAAAAAAAAATTACATACAAAAAATAATGAATGCAGTTGAACAGATTTTGTATTTTCTATGTTAATTTAAAACATGAACAGATTCTACATTTGTACTTCTGCATGTAAAAATGAAAGCTCTACCTTTTCTAAGTATTTATTACCTGGGATTGTTGTATTATTTTTGATTTGTTACATTTATAGTGAGATCTCAAGTACTGAATAAATTACCCACAAATGTTAGTACTTTTCTATAGTAAAAAATTAAGTAAATCTACTGTATAGGCAGTTTTTTTTATACTGATGGAAACTCTCTTCACATCCTGATAGCAATCAATAATAGAAGTGGTCTAAATATTAAAAAATGTACATACATCTTCTGTGGACCAAGTCTCAGGACCAAAAAATGTTCGTCCGAATGCAATTATACGATGTTCAATCTGCCTGTCATCATATGTATTTTCATACCTCCGCACACCTGCTAGTGCAGACATCACACGTCATCAGTGCATTTCATGATGCTATGTAGAGTTGTAGACACACAGTCACCGGGCGCCCGTGAACAAACAGCAAACAAACCTTTTACAGTTCCTCATGAACCAAAACAAGCTTATGCTGCTTTCACGCCATGTCATAAACGGAATTACAAGATGGCACCCCGTGACGTTCTACCCGGAGCTGTACATGTCCTCAGACTCAGATTGTTGTGTTTCTATGTCAACACTATAAATGGTGAAATGAATCTGCAGCAGTCAGGTGGTACAAGTAAGAGTTCGAAGTTGTAAGCTTGCTATTGCTAGCCCCTCTGAAATTGCCAACCCTACTTTTAACTTTACAGTGCAAGTGTTCCCAGCATGCACTGGGGCATGACTAATTAATGTGGTAGCATTTTACGATTTCCCACAATGTTTTTGTTGATGTTGTCAAGTTTGGTAACTTTTTATGCCTGGTTCATTTTCAACTCAGAATGATTCGCTCGTGAACAAAACTATTTGTTACCATTATTGTGTTTTCTGTACAAATGTTATGGTTGTTTTATTGCAAAGAAAGTTCTTTTTATATGCTTTACATTTAAGTGATTTACAATTTTTTTTCATAAAGATTCATTCAAAAAATAAATCATCCTCAAATTTATTAATCATAAAATGCACTGTAAAAGATCTCCAGCGGGAACAACAGAACATGGAATTACTTTTTCTGTGTGTGGACGTCAGCCCGCCGTCTGAGGAAACACAAAACGTGAGCTTATATCACAACCGCACTACACACAGATTCAGAGTGAGGTTTTTATTGCACTGAGAACAGTATCCATAACAATATTTGGTTTCAGTCAAGAAGTCATCACCCGACTATTCAGAACAAAAGTCAATAAAAGCGTTATTGCTGCTCAGGGACGTGAATTGGCTCGCTCAAACTCCAAGTATGGCTGTGCCACACTGTAAGATAATCTAATTGGGATGATGAGTGTGAGGTCAAAACGATGAATGAAAAATCACTTGTCTCTCTATAAGAAGCCTCAAACATGTTGTACACTGCCGGTAAGATGTGTATCATGACCTGATATTGAAGGTTTTGCTCAGTTTCTTTTTAAAAAAAACCTCAAGGTTAGAGTTTATAAGAGGTGAGTGGTTCCTAAATCAGTGTCTCAATGTGCAATATATCATACCATGTCGTAGAAAACACCTTTCAGATGGCAATGCACTGAAGCTATTTCATGAGTTGTTTTTCCCCAGCAGTTCAGGGCGATAGAGGACAGGTTATGTGCTTCTATTCACACCGCCCTCAACAGAACGGCAAGTGTGTGACACAGAGATGTCAAGGCTCGAAGTGGAGATAATGCAGAAATAGCCATCTCAAACTGTGCATGCATCTTACAAGACATCACACCCTCACACACAGGGTGACACCGGTGTAATGTATGTTATTGCTCGAGAGCACTTGTCTATTTTTCAGTATGCTCCTATTGACAGACTTTTCTTTTGTATCAAACTTTCTTTTGCTAGAGTGTGAGTTGAAGGTCTGAAACCTCATTTATGGATGTCAAAAGTGCTGTTTTACTCTTCAGTACAGCATAACTGCTGAAGCCGAGACAAGGGCTAAATATTCATAGAGCAAACAGAAAATTAATAGACATCGACATTTTTCTATGTATGTTCTGCAAGATGGGTTCAGGCCCATCAAGGCCATATGGTCTTAATAGAACATCAATAGATGTGAACAGGAAGAGAGACCAATTTGTTTTCTCACTGGGGGGTTTGGGGCCGATTTGTAAACCTTATGTCTGCACTCGCACACACTTGCTTAAACAGTCTTCCTCATTCTTGGCATTGCAAGTCGACGGCTTTACAGTAGACAACCCTGAGGCTCCCTATGTAACGTGTTTGTGTGTGTGTGTTAAGTGGACGCAAACAGGAGAGGGCAAATTCTGCACTTCCTTAAGACGTTCTCTGGGCTATTATAAAAGGTTGTGTGCGTATGCATGTGCGCGCATGTGTGTCTGTATGCATTCAGGCGTCTGTTGAGGGTTTTGCCATTGTGAAAGGGGTTGAGGGAAGGCATGAATACCCTCAGTCAGCCAGCTGGCAGTCTCTGGTCTTTGTACAGCCCAGCTTTTCATATTGTCTGCTCAGTTTACAAATAAACATGGCTAGGGATGAGGCCTACAACAAACAGATAGCCCCATTCATTGTGCCTGACAAGCTGCGGGGAAAGCCCAGGTCCCTGTTTCCACAAACCACTCCATTTTAACACACGCATTCAGCCAAAAGCGTCTCCTTCTAGCTTTGTATGTATACATTAGATGGCATGCACATCATTTTCATCACTCACTCCCATCACCTCTCTATCTGGGATGTGTAAGTTTGGTTTCTTATAGTGAGGTGCTAAAAATCTGCTAAAAAAACTATTTGATTCTAATGTAATACTTTATATAAATAATATTATTTACTAAGCATTGTATTTAACTGTATTTTATTTTTGTGATAAAATCAAATGTTGAACTGAAAAATTAAAATTCAGAATTTCTTATTAGATATGTCCTTTGCGTTAAAGTTTCACCCAAAAATCATGCCTTTTGAAACCCCTTTGACCTTCCCTGGAAATCAAAGACATTTTTTACAATGTCCAAGCTACTCTTTTCCATTAAATGAAAGTGAATGGTGACAATGACTGTCAATAACAATTTTCAAGTGCAAATCACATGAGCTTTTAAGGATTTGGAATATATTGGAATGTGAATAGTGTGGAAAACTTTTGTTTATCTTTCAATGGTGATTCTTTGGGTTTTTTTGGAGCTTAATCACTTCTGGTCCCCATTCGTTTTTAATATATCAAAAGGAGCACCATGGACATGCATCATAACTTTGATATAATCATACATGCATGGACTGTCACTTAAGTTTGTGTAAAATCTGTTCTGGGGGGTATTCCAGAAAGCAAGGTTAACTTACCATCACATATACCTCGAACTCCCGGTTGATTAACCCAAACCTTGCTTACTCAAAAACGAGCCCCGGAGTAAGTTCAGACAACTCAGAGTATGTTCCCGGTTAACACACAAGACATTCTCAACAGAGCAACGAATCGATGATTCACCATGGAAACAGACGCTAAGAAAAAGCGCGCCATTTTACTTCCTTCTTCTTTTGTTTAATGGCAATTTACATAACCTACTTAATATACCTATTTGGTGGTTGTGCAATAATTTTTTTGACCTTTTCGTCACTGAGAATAAGGATTATATTGTTTGTTTGATGCTAATTAGCAGGTTCGGAGCAGGTTATGTTCAGAGAGTGAGTTGCTATGGTTACTAACATACTGTAATTACATAACCGAAAGTTGAGGTTATCCGCTTACTTACTCTTAAACATACCGGGGTATGTCACATAACCTGCTTTCTGGAATACCCCCCTGATCCTGCATCTTGTGCTTCAGTGGAAGCAGAAACATCTGACTGTCTTTACAAAGGAGTCACATGATCAATGTAACAAATTTGCATATTTAATGAGTGACCTAAAAATAGTGCAGAATCTTATGTTTTATTACACATATTCATTTAGATGCTTTTATCCAAAGCGACTAACACTATGATGTAAAATCATTGTTTATTTACAAATAAACAATTATTGTTTATTTAACTTAGATTTTATATTCCATATTTCCAATATGGCCTCAGACTTTTGGATCCCACTGTACAGTTGAGCTTATATTTTGTATTGCATTAGCCTCATTGATAGCACATGGCCAGCTAGGAGGTTTAAGCACAGATAAAACATGACAAAAGACCTTTTGAATCAAATGCTCTCTTTTCACACACTCTAAGTACAGCCTCTCTCTCTCTTTCACACGTTCCCTCTCTCTCTCTTGCTCGCTGTCGCATTTTTTTTTTTTTTTAAGGGAAATAATAGCTGGTTGTATGGATCCGCCTCCTGGCCAAGGGAGCTACTTTGTCTTAATTACCTCAGGACGAGTGAGTGGCCCCTGAAGCAATCATCTTTGTTTGTTAAAACAGCCGTTATCTGCTTCGGTAAGGTCCATAAATAAAACATAGCCCAGATTACAATGTCATGTTCCTTTGGACTTCAGAACCTGGGAACCGATCACAACAACAAGACCAAAAAATCCCTGAGCGCTACATGCACACACACACACACACGCAAAGAGAGATGATCTCTGTACGTTGTTATCTGATGTCAGCTTGTCGAGACTGTCAGTACTGAGTGATCTAGAGCAAGCTGATTGTGAATATCCACAGATGTAAATAACCTTTTTCACTAGTTCAAGGTGGGCCATCTGTCCACTGTCATTTATTTAGTTTATTACTATGAACTGAGGGACAGCACCACTGTCTGCTGCAGGCAGGAAAAGCAATAAATAATGACCTTTCTGTCTGAATTATAATCACCAAAGTGTTGCCATGGCACAGATCTGTGGCACTTGCTCTTAGCGGCAGGGAAGCATCCAATCATATGTCGGACATATGGATCCTGCCCAGCCCTGGTGTTGGAAATTGCTCCTTATGGAAATAGATTCCACTAAAATACACCTTGCACATTTTAGTCTGGCGTGAGTTGTGGAAAGCATCTATAGATGTATGTACAGTTGCATCCTCAAAAGAAAGTGGCATTAAAGCAAAGTGTTGTCATATTGGAAAATCTGTGATATATATATATATATATATTGATGCACGTGGGGAGGAAAGGCTGGCCCGTGTGGTCTGATCAAACAGACGAGATACTGTAGCTCAAATTTAATGGTGGTTCTGATAGAAAGGTGTCAGAATACACAGTGCATCACAGTTTGTTGCGTATGGGGCTGCATAGCCGCAGACCAGTCAGGGTGTCCATGCTGACCCCTGTCCACTGCCGAAAGCGACAGGACCATGGAGCAATGGAAGAAGGTTGCCTGGTCTGATGAATCATGTTTTCTTTAAACATCACGTGGATGGCCGGGTGCGTGTGCGTCACTTACCTGGGGAACACATGGCACCAGGATGCACTATGGGAAGAAGGCAAGCCGGCGGAGGCAGTGTGATGCTTTGGCAATGTTCTGCTGGAAAAACCTTGGGTGCTGCAATCCATGTGGATGTTACTTTGACACCTACCTAAACATTGTTGCAGACCATGTACACCCTTTCATGAAAACGGTATTCCCTGGTGGCTGTGGCCTCTTTCAGCAGGATAATGCGCCCCGCCACAAAGCAAAAATGGTTCGGAAATGGTTTGAGGAGCACAACAATGAGTTGTTGACTTGGCCTCTAAATTCCCCAGATCTAAATCCAACTGAGCATCTATGGGATGTGCTGAACAAACAAGTTCGATCAATGAAGGAACCACCTCGCAACTTACAGGACTTAAAGGATCTGCTGCTAACATCTTGGTGCCAGATACCACAGCACACCTTCAGGGGTCTAGTGGAGTCCATGCCTCAACAGGTCAGGGCTGTTTTGGCAGCAAAAGGGGGACCAACACAATATTAGGAAGGTGGTCATAATGGTATGCCTAATCGGTGTATATATATGTTTTTTATTTTATTATATAAAGAGACCAAGAAATATATATTTTTTCCCGCACATTTCTGAGTAGTATAATTTCTCAGCTTTCATTTCAAATTGTCATAAACTCCTCGATCTTGCAGGGTATAAGAATTATGAAAATTATCTTTGGCTTATCAACTTTTGTTTCATAAAAGGAAAGTGGAACCAGGTATGTGCAGGAAACAAATTTTAGCAAGAAAAATTATGGCTCTGAGATTCAATCCACTCTTGAAAATCTGCATTCGACAGTAACCTAGAGAAAAACTGGCTGATTTCAATCTCTTGCCTGTGTGATGTAAACCGAATCACAATCACAGGAAATGAATCCAATCATGGAGGGGTGGTGCAACAATCTAGGTCAGTTTTGGAAATGACTGCTCCAGGCAATAAGATTAAGGAACGCGCCGATTCGCTGAAAGACGAATCAGTAAATCAGCTCTGAATGAGTAACACTTTGCTTCTGTTCTGTGTCTTGTGTGTAGCTAATGTTTATTTTTCCTGCTTATTTTTTTATGATGAGAGCATAAGAAAGAGGCATTATGTATCTTTGTATCAACAGTACAGTGAATGAATTAGAATTTTTTTTTTTCCCATCTCCCGTTCGCCAACACCCCCCTCCCTCCACACACCTTACTTCCCATTTCTACAGCTTAACTTCATTGTCTCAAACCCTTTCTTTCATCTTAAGACAAAGATTTATGTAAATCTTTGGGCCCAGCGTTAATGCGAGCCGCAGTGTGAGAAATAGCATCCCTAAATCGCAGTATTGTTGTTGAAAATGACAAGGCAGCCCCATAATCCCACAATGCGATCATCCAAATGTGTCATAATGCTCTGTGTAGGCAGGCAAATCTGAATATCAAAAAGACACCACGCACCTCGCCAGAGCCTTCAGTTCTTTAGAACCGCTTTTTTAAAGAACTCACCCCGTTGTCACTTAAGGAAAGGCAAAAAGTATAGAAAAAAACAGAAATGTGACATTTGAGTGACTGGTTTGCTGTGCTGTTAAAGGAATTTTCTTTCTTTGTCTCAATGCCCCCCCCCCCCCTTTTTTTTTTCTTTAAGAGTGACCTTCTCAATCTAATCTAGACAGTGTTTTTCTTTGACTTTGATTAGAAAAGTTTAATAACTGACAGGATAATGGATATTTAAGTTTGTGTCCTATATGGTGCTATCAGTACATTGTTTCATTCCATTTTTTGCTTATTTATTTATTTAAACAGCTATAAAGTGGAAAAAGTTGGATCAGAATATGGCATAAGCTAGATTTAAACCTGCATCGCCCACATGAACACCATGTCTGTGACCCTGGACCACAAAACCAGTAATAAGGTTCAAATTTTTTTAACTTTTTAAATGTTTACATCATCTGAAAGCTGAACAATTTCCATTGATGTATGATTTGTTAGGATGGGCCAATATTTGGCCGAGATACAACTATTTGAAAATCTGGAATATTGAGAAAATATTGCCTTTAAATTTGTCCAAATGAAGTCCTTAGTAATGCGTATTACTACTAATAATATATTTTTTATATTTACGGTAGGAAATTTACAAAATATCTTCATGGAACATGATCTTTACTTAATATCCCTTAAAAAAAAATCCCAATGATTTTTGGCATAAAAGAAAAATCTATAATTTTGACCCATACAATGTATTGTTGGCTATTGCTGCATCAAAGCTTTTTGTTTTTTCTCATGCAGAACTACAGATGCATTAACTGTTTAAATTATGATAAGAGTTCTTTTGTTTTACTATTTACATCTTCAAATATTTAGTACATGTCAGTACATATCATTGTTTCATTCATCACCAATTACAATAAAATATTCATAACTGATTTTCTTTTCATAGTTTTATATCTTTATGTGCTGTTTTCTTGCCAAGTGCCGATGTGTATGCATCTGCTTCAATTCCGTACGATTCTGACTTGAAATGCTACATTTGTTAAGCCTCAAATTGATTTAAACATATTTGATTAGTTTCCTTGTCATTTGTCATGCCGATCTGTCTGTCATAGCGAGAGAAGAGGAGGAGAGAGCGACTGCTTTTGGAAACAGCCATGAAACAGCCATGCCAATCAATTGGACAAGGACAAGTTGGTTGAATAATAATATTAATAATTACAACACAAGTCTAGGGAATCCCTGATTTGCCATGACTCCCTCATTGAGCTATCTTCCACAGAGACTCCTCCATTCCAATAATTAAGAGCACCATTCCACTTTTCCTTTTCATTTTCTGCAATTCCCCCTGGATCAGGTACAAGTCCAAAAAAAAGAGCAAGTGAGAGAAAGAAAAAAGATTCCACACCTCACTCTGAGCTCTATTTAGCAGTTTGAATTTGCCCCCTCCCCATCCGACAGTAAAATCTCAGGCCGTCACTTGAAGCCCGGTGGGGGATTTTGTGGGAAAGAATAGCCATGTTGATCTTGAAGTCTTAAGTCTCAGCGTACCTGTCAACACTCCGGCTCAGCAGCGAAGACTGTGGCTTAAGTCACTTGAAGTTGCCTTTTAATGAGAGGGGAGGTCTGCGCACGCTGTCAGACTGAGCCGAAATAATTCCATACCTTCTGAATAACCCAAGCGTGTCTTTTAATCCTGCTGCTGTTTATGTAATGGAAATAAGCAGGAACAGGTTAATGAGAGGGTGAGCTCTGGCCTGCACACACACACACACACGCACACACAGACTGGATCTGGTATGAAAGTGATATGTGTATGACAGACTGCTTCTCTCCCCTTAAACATATTCCAATCAAGATAATTATCATAGAATTTTTGGCATGTCATTCAAACAGATGATGGCACTTCCTTTTCCTCTAACTCACAGAGTTAGTCTTATATCCAATTCAAAACTCACAATAAATATTTATTATATATTATTAGGTGGTTACACTTTATTTTAAGGTGTCATTGTTACAGTGTAATTATATATTTAAGTACTGAGTAATATTTAGTAACTTCATGTACTTTGAACTTAGGGTTTGGTTTATGGTTAGTTAATGTAATTGTGCATAATTTACTGTTATTACTATGGTAAGTACATGTAACATATGTAACAAGGACACTGTAAAATAAAGTGTTACTTATTAGGCCTATATATTATTTAGCATTTTCCCTAAAAAGGCAAATGTATATATGTAAACTTTTTTAACAGTTACACAGTGGAGGAAGAAAGGAAATTATGGTTTGGGAAGAAGGGAATAGAACCATTAGATCTATTTACATATTTATTAAATTATTATTATTATATTATTTATTACTTGTTATTTATATTTATTTCCTATATGCTTACCATACTCAACCCTGTTTCATCCATGTGAGCACCATATTACTGCTTCTTTTCAAAGGGTTGTATCATGTTTGGCTATGGATGTATTTATTGTTTAAACGCTAACACTGCAAAAAATGCTTTTCTTACTTAGTATTTTTGTCTTGTTTCCAGTCCAAATATAAAAACAATTCTTAAATCAAGATGTATACTAAAGTAGTAAAATTCCATAAGATATTATGGCTTGTTTTCTGCCAACGGGATAAGAAATATAATTTTGTTTCTGTTTGAATAAGCAACAACTCGCTTAATTTTTAATTATACTTCCCCAGAAAGTAAGCAAGACATTTTTGTTGTTTTTCTTTAGATATTGGACTGGAAAAAGACAAAAATACTAAGTAAGAAAAGCTTTTTTTTTTTTTTGCAGTGACTCAGAATTATTCCACTTTTCCATAATTTTGGAAATTTAAAGGAATATGTAAAGAGAAACTGATTTCTTCACAGCCTTCCTCACTTCTCCTTCCCTTCCATCTCTCATTCCGTCTGTATTTTTTTTCTTCCCTGCTTTTTCCTCCCTCACTCCATCTCTTCTTTTCTTTCATTGGGAATAATCCCCCCTACAGGAGACTTCAAAGAGCAGGCCAGGCAGGGACAGGCTTAATTACCCGCCTGCCTTAAAACTGATGCCAAATCAAAACTTGCTCTGGTCCATCTCTGTCCTGCCTTGGCAGGACTAATTGTGGTCTTGGATTCTATTTTGGAGAGTTTTTTTTTTTTTTGTTTGGTTCATTTTTTTTTTTTTTTAAGAGAAAAAGTCACAATTAAATCAAAACAAGAAATATGTGGGCAGCACAACACACATCATCATGCAGGCTGCTGTATATAGGCTAGTTCTGGAGGTCTTGCCTGATTTATGTGAATCTTGTAGTTATTTCAGGGTATGCTATATATAGCCTACTTGTTAGACTTTTAACGTTAGTCATTTTATACAGTAGTATTTGCAGTAGGCCTAAGCTAAATAACGCCTCGATACTCAAAAGGTCTGTGCATGCTATAGCCTATTATAGCGAGTGTTAAATTTGGCCAGTCCAGAAAGTAGGCTACTTCTATACTTTTTCCATGTTTTTAATCTTAGACAGGAGTAATCCAACACTCTTTTTTTTTAAAGCGAGTTAAGTCTTAAACCCCTCCGGATGTGCCGGGAGGTTTCGATGGCTGGCCGAGGGAGAGCATTACGTCTGGGTTTTTAACATCGCAGAGAGTTGGGTACGAGGGGGCTTAATGATGCCGTAGCAGTCGGCATGAGCGCTAATTCACCGCCCAGGGCCCGCAACGGACGGGGCACCTGCAGAGCCAGCCATCAGTCAGCTTACCCACCCTCGACAGGTCCCAGGAGGGGCCCTGTATCCCCCCCGACTCATGGAGCTCTGCCACTCTCCTCAAAATGGCCTCATGACAGAGTGCGTGAATTAATCTGCATCTTTGTTTTTTTCTTTTTAATCTGACTAAATATGTCACTTGTTATCCTCTGGAAATTGTTTGCAACTAAATACACATCATAAGAGTTTTAAAAACAAATATGTTTATGTGCTCTAAAAAATAATTCCCACACGTTAAGAACATGCCGGGAGCCAGTTATGTTGAGATCGCAGTAGTGTCTTGCTTTATCTGTTTATATGGCGTCAGAGCAAACTAAAATCAGTGATCATTCGTATTTTACGAGGTGGCTAAGATTTTTGCTACGTATTTTGGCCAATCCGTATGAATTCATCCTTTAACCTACCCGTGACTGGGGTTTTGCTACCTCGTAAAAAATACGTACAAATTGGTCATGAGATAGCGTTGCAATATACTGCGCCATCACAAAATACCCCCTCCCCCATGGCCCCGCCTACTGGTGTTTTCATTTTAGTTGCATATAAAAGGTTTAAAATTTTATCTCAATAACAAATATAAACATTATGATGAATCGTGAAGTGTGAAATAAAGAGTAAACAGCAGTAAAAATCTTGTTTTTTTTATTCAAGACCTGCATACCAAAGTTGCCTCAGTCCAAACAAGGGGCATCAGCTTCTAATGCTTGGAAGAAATATGGGAGGGAAAAAAAGACTAAAATATACACAGAAGGGCAGCTTTCAAAAACAACTAGTATAACACAAGTGAACATAATTGTCATGTTGAGATGAATGTACTGTATAAATGAGTGGACACACAGTCATACAGAGCTCTCTGACCCCCACAAAGTGCCACAGCTTTTTTTAAGATGCAGATACCAGAGGTTAATACATTCTGGGAAAGGGTTCGAAAGAATACATGGTGGGTCAGGCTGATTGATTCGTGTCTGTATGAGTGTGGTCAGTTTCAGTAGCTCTTGTTGACTTTAATTGTAGCCTTTGGTTGGAGGCAAAAAGCTTTGATGTGAATTGCACACAGTTGAAGAGAAGATCATATACAGCAAGGTTTGGATTGGCTATCCTGTTACCTACACATTTGAAAGTCCCCTGTGTTGATTATTTTAGACATAGTATGAGCGAGCCTGTTTCCTGTGGTTGTGTGTGTGTGTGTGTGTGTGTGCAGAGGGAGGGAGACTGAGAGAGAGAGAGAGAGAGAGAGAGAGAAAGAAAGAAAGAAAGAAAGAAAGACCTTCCAAACTTTCCAGACCTTTTTCTTTACTTCCTGATCAGAAAATGATGACACAATAATGACTTGGACAAGTAAAACATTTTGTATTTGTGCTCTATTCTTCTCATGCTAAAAGACCTGAACTTTACAGGCCCCAGAAATCAGGTATTACGCCCCCAAATCAGAGGACAGAAGAGGCTTTGTTTAAATAAAGACAGACTGCTGCCAGTGCTAGTCAGAACACACAAATTAAAAAAAAAAAGAGAGAGCGAGGGGGGGGGGGGTGTTCAAGAAAAAGAGAGAAAACTAAACAAAGTCTGGGCAAGCATATAAAATTATTTACAACCAAGATAAGAGTGAACAAAACATTTACTGTTGTATATGTAGCTACAGTAAAAGGTCAGACAACCTCTTAAACTCATCTGTACATTTTTAATTTCAATTTTCACAATTGTATCCTGCCAAATGTGTGTACATATACAGTATTATATATATATATATACACACACACACACACACATAAACACATCATAGTGCCTACACATGTATTTCATTCCAGCCATTAAGAAAATTCATTACTGAAGAAGAAACCAGAAAGATACACATGACAGGAACCTCAGTATTTTTCCTGTGATCATCTTTCCATACGTAAATGTCGCTGGCCCCACTGCAGTTCTCTTTTAATCAATTTAATCTTTATTTTCTTACACCCAAGGCAGAAAAGTTACTAAAACTCAAGACTTTTACAGTTACAGTGACAAAACATTTTAAAGACCCACAATTTAAATTGGACTGTAAAATGAATCTTTAAAAAAAAAAAAAAAAAAAAAAAAAAAAAAAATGAAAAAGACGGAAAGAAATGATAATTGGGGAAAAAATATTTTTTTCTTTTCTTTTCTTTCCCTTTTTTTTTTTTTTTTTCTTTTTTTTTGTAAATTGCCCAGGCATTCTCCAATATTACAAATACTGGTATACTTTTACAGTAAACAAGAGAAATGTCATATATATTTATATATATATATATTTTTATATATATATATATACTTAAAATCCCATCACCAAAAACCAATATACACACGCCACTATGGCATTCAGAGAAACTTTTTAAGCAAACTTGGGAAAAAAAGGAAACAAATTTGTCTGTTTAAAACACACATACACAGAAATATCATTTTACCCTTGTACTTGTTTCAATACTGTAAACGTATTTTAAGACAGAGTGCACTAAACGTTTTACTTTTTTCTTTTTTTTTTCTTTTTTCTTTTTTTAAAAAGTTTCTGTAGTTCCTGATTTTTGTCCAGTCTCTTCTTTGACTATTTGTAGCAAAAGAATCATCCATTATTTTCAAGGGACGCAGTCCTGTCCTGAAGTGAAAAATTTTACATATATATATATTTGTCTATTGTGTGTGTTTTTGTGCAGTTATATGTACATATACATACATATATACACACATAGACACACATTAGTATTGTGCTGGCTACTTCTCATTTTAGTTCAACTTCTTTAAATGACCTATGTATCTGTTTTTATCATTATTCTTTTAGAAGCAGATTAAAACCACATGGACTTAATTTTTTTTTCAATTCTTTGCATCACAAAAGTGTAGCATTTGTCTTATAAGACAATAAATAGGAAGATCAGTATTCAAGGCACACTCATGTCAAATTGAATGGCAGTACAAAAACTGTCCAAATAAATTAATTTCATTTTTATAGTGCCAGCATTGCGAAAGCCAAGCCTATCAACACTGGCACTTCAATCTCAGATGCTTCCTCTAGCAAGGCCTAATAAATCAGTTTTTTTTTAACATAATTTCTTGCTCAGAAGCCGTTTTCGCCATTGTTTTCAAATATGTAAATCAAAATAATAAAGTGCGGGTCAACTGCGAAGAGCTGTGTATGTTTACTTTTCTTTCTCTCTCTCTTTCTATTTCATTAGTTTGCCTTGCTCTTTTTAACCCATGATATTCCCTCGCTTCAATCGTTTGCGCTGGTTAGGGCATCTTGTCGAAAGAAGGCTGTTTAACTGCCAATAAATCAGTTGGATAGAAGAGAAAAGAAATGGGAAAATTCAGCTGTGCATTCTGTAAGCGTGTTGCTACTTCTGAGAATGCGTTCAACTACACATCACAGGAAGTCCTGAATGAGAGGAAAGAAAGAAAAAAATTGTCTTACTGTTTTAGCACACGCTCAACAGGTCATGACATACACTCTTTACTGTGCAATTGACTAATCTGCATACCTGCTGATGGCTTTGACACACGGGATATGACCAGATTAACCAGATAAGTCAACGTTTTTAACTATAATCAGATTTACTGTGCAGTATAAATTTGTTTCTCAAAATGATTGATAAATATATATATATATGTACAAAAATGCATAGGGCTGTTTCAAGTGATTCAAGAAACATTGTAATAGAATGACAACATTGCTGAACGCATAATTGAATTATTTCTAATCTAATCTGGTTAAAGTGGTGACTCCCTCTAGAACCGAAGCCCCTAATACCCAAAAAATGAAACAACAGAACTGAACACAAAATAACAATGTTTAGATTTAAATGTCAGTCAATGGAAACAGAACAGTGGTGCTGCCTTGCTTTTGACTAATGTGCTTTTAGGTTTACTAACCCGAATTGGACTGTAAAGACCCTTCTCTCTCTTTCTCTTCCTGCGTGTGTGTGTGTGTGTGTAAGTTACCTCCTAGTGTATAAAAACTGCTTTATCCTCTGGACTAGATGTCTGTCCCTTTAACTTAACAATGTAGTATGACAGGCCACTTTTATGTGAAAGATGGATTTGATTCATGACATTTAGGGATGGTTGGCAGTGTAATATGAAGTGTGGAGACGAGACAAGACGAGGGTTGTGAATGAGCTGAACCAGAGGACTGGACTGCTTTATCAGAGAAGACGGCGGAGATCAGATGGCAGACTTGGCAGAAGTAGCTATGCAGCTCACCCTGAGTTGTTTTAAAGCCGTGTACTTTCTACCACTATTGTGCTGTTCAGCAAAATCAAACGGGTTTGATTAAGTGCAGTGTCTATGGCAAGGGTGCTGGCGATTAAAATTCACTGTTGAGACCTATAACACAATCCACCCTATGACTAGCGTTGTCTGGGTCGGTGCTAGGTACCGATAAGCAGCTGCCCTCGCTTATTTTTGTCTGTTTTTATAGTCTCCTCTCCTTGATTTCGAGTAGACAGGTTTTTAGCCCCACAGTCCTCTTTAGATTTACTGTTAAAACTGATATTCAGTGCTACATTCCCAATTAGATTGACATGCTTAAAATCAGTTCGTGCTACAAGGTCTAAGGATTGTTGTCCGCTCATTTAGTATGAATAATAAACAAAAAGGAAAACAAAAAGAAAGACATAGCTTTCTCAATTCAGCTTTTGAATTTTGAAGATTGAATGCGGCTTCTCTTCAAGAAATTACACGTGTAGCTTAAATAATCTACATCGTAAGCAGCGGCCTATGGATTTCTCAAACGATACTCTGTTTTGCTAAAAACAAACAAACAAAAATCTCAGGATGTCTTTTAGGTTAAAAAAAAAAAGAAAAAAATCTCAGCATTTGAAAAAAATCATAAAATAATGGAGTAAAAAATTATGAAATAAAAATGAACCTGCACATGCCAAAACATTTTTTAAAAATCCAATAAATACAGAAATTATTGCACAGTTAAAGGCTCCATTTAAAATATTGTCTAATGTATCCTGGATGGACTCATGGATAGGCGGTTTATACCGGCTCTAAATTAAATTTCCCTCTTTTTTTGCATTTTCCTCTTCTTTAATGTCTTTATCATTCTCAGATGGCAGTTTCTTAGGACAAACTAACTCAAAACCATTAACTAAAAAAGCAAACAAACAAACAAAAACAAAAACAACCAGACTAAAAAAAAAAAAAAAACAGAGTATCCAGCTACCCCTTTTATAATCAAGGAATTGTGAGGCAAAATAGGAAATCTGGCTTAGCTTCTCTCTGCTTGTTCAATTTTGACCTCATTTGTCATCAAATGTTCCCCATGCCACTTTTTCATGTGTTTCTCGAGCGTGCTGTAGACGCTGAAGGGCATTTGGCAAATGTCACAGCGGTACACTTCCTTACCGAGCTGGCCGTGTGTCTTCATGTGGCGGGTGAGCTTGCTGCTCTGGGCACAGGCGTAGTTGCAAAGCTCACACTTGTAGGGCCTCTCGCCTGTGTGGCTGCGTCTGTGCACTGTCAGATTGCTACAGTTCTTGAACACCTTCCCACAGTACTCACAGGTGTCACTCCTTCGGCTCTCTTTTGAGCTGGGCCGGCCCGGTCCCGGCCCCCCACCCAAGTGTGGGGTGCTGCCTCCGCTAGCGGTACCACTGCGGCCGGAGAGGCCCCCGTCCAGCAGGTCCCCTGGTGGCGTGGAGAATCGCAAGCTGCCGTTCTCAGAGGAGTGCTCCGAGGAGGTGGCGAATGGAGATTGTCTGGAATCAGTGAAGCCAAGAAAGGGATCTTTGATGAAGTGGCGGGATGCTGCATAGCCCACTAGCCACTGGGAGTAGACGTTTTCAGATGGGATTAGGGGGGTTGGGGGTATGTCCAAATCCTTTTCGATTTTGATCCTCTTGTTAGAGGAGTTGGAGAGGCTAGGACTGGTGATGGGAGTGGGCTTGCGGGGAAACAGGCCTGAGAAAGAGTCGCCTGAGCCACAGTTCCTTCCGTTCACAGTTGCCCGCTCCACTTGGTCCATTTCCCCCACTACTGAATCATCGTCACCCATGTCCCTCTGCCCCTCTGAGACCCTTTTGGAGAATGGAAGTCTTTTCCGATTGTCGACTATTAAGTTATTGTACTGCTGGATGGAGCTGAGCCCTACGTTTTCCACCATCTTCCCCAAGGAGTGGTTCTTCTCATCCGAAGGTGGCTTTGTGCCATTTTCCCTATTCCGACTGAACTCAGAGTCCATGCTGAAGTTTGACTCAGGCCTGCTCTCATTTTCCAACTCCTCCTCTTCTTCTTCTTCCTCTTCCTCTTCGTTGTCAGGGCCCATGCCCTCACCTCTGAAGTCGCCGTCCCTATTCTTCATACCCTCCCCGGTGACATCACTAGTGCCTGGCTCGGGTGAGCTGGTGGTGGACAGGCCATCGTCAGAGCGCCCTGTCATGGAGCCAGACTTGTGCATGTGGGTCTTCATGTGGCGTTTCAGTTTGCTAGCCTGAGAACAGGCATGGTCACACAATTGGCACTTGTAGGGTTTCTCGCCTGTGTGGCTTCGCCGATGAACAACCAGATTACTTTGAAACTTGAAGGTCTTACCGCAGAACTCACAGGATTTCGATTTGCCCTGTGTCTGTGGCGGGGTGGTGCTGTTAGGGGGCATGGGAGGCAGCGGAGGGGTGCTCAGAAAGGGCGATTTCGGACTGGGCTGGAAGGGGTTGGGATTAATGAGGCGATGCATAGGGTTGGCACGGCTCGGTGACAGCGGTGGAGTGGCGTTGTTGTTTCCAGCAAGCTCTCGAAGTCGGCGGGAGAAATCCATGGACTGGGACTCCATGGCCATGGGTGTCATGCGCATCACTCTCTCAAAGGCACTGGGATGCTGGGAGATTAAACCCATTTCCTCTGCGCTAAGGCGTTCCAGGCGATGGGGATCTAAGTGATGGCGTGGAGGGGGGCTGACAAACGGAGGCGTATTGGGGAGGCGGTTTTCCACAAAGCCTGGTGGGGGCTCTCGGAGTAGGGGCCCAGTCATCCGTAGGAGGTGGAAGGGGTTGTTGTCCCCCAAAAAGTTGGTTAATGGGGACTGTGGTATGGAATCAGCACCAATGGGGGGAGGAATAGTGATCCGTGGAGTCAGGGAGGTATTCGAGGGGTGGGTCTCCAAGTAGATGCGGATCCCATGCGTGTTCTGAGCATGCTGCAGAAGGAACCAGGCGTTGGTAAAGGGCTGTTTGCACGTCGTGCATATGTAACTCGAAGGTTCATCTCTACCTGCAACCAAACAGAAAACAACAAAGATCTTTATTTATGTCCCTCTGCATGTCACTTCCACAACACTTGTGTCATAGTGGTAAAAATTTTGTCCTGTTAAATAACCCACTAAAAGCATATCTGACTTGATGGAAAATGAGACATAGGGTCAAGAGTGATTACATGTTGCAAAGAGCAAACTTTAAGTTATATGTGACACCTCTCTAAATTTGCCTTGCACTTTGGGCAATGGCCATTGTCGTGCGCCTATCATGCTGTCACATGAACAGGGCAACTCATACTTAACAGAGCTTTGACAAGTGCATTTTCATACTGCTCCACGAAGGGCTGGTGCTGTGGGAACATTGCATTCCCCATTTCAGCTTGTCTTTAATCTTCGCTTTTACAAATGGCTGACTCATTTTAGAAGCATAATGCAAGGCAAGAATACTCTAAACTGGGAAACCCTCCAAGCACCAAGACTGTCCTAGGATGCCAGAGTAATATGCCACCAAATTGGAAAAGTACAATTTAAACCGTGATTTAGGGGACTCTCATCACTATAAAACAAATAAACTTAAGTTGTCTGCTCAAAGAAACGAAAAAAATGAGAGAGGAGGGTCTAGGTTGGGGGAGGGGGGAGCACACATCAAGATAAATGGTTTCAAATAAAGAGTGAAAACACTGCCTGTGATTTAAGAGGCTGTGGGGGAAAAAAGTGCACCAGTGTGAGCGTTAAAGTCTGTGGCATTTAAAACAGCTCAAGGGTATTATTTACTGTTCCATTAAGAATTTCTCAAGATTGTTTTTCTTACTTCCTCTCACGTTTTTATCTTATTCTATAGTTACACTTCCAGGAAAGCCCCCTCGCCATTAATGACATCATAGTGAATCATTGCTTCTCTGAGAGCAAAATGGCTCACCAGTGGATTAATTGCACAATTTCTCTGATTTTATTCTGCATTCTACAGTTTTAATCATATAATTAAATACCTGCAATGTGTGAAGTTTGCATACACTCTGCGTTCAGGTAAAGTGTGAACAGTATCAGTTCTCAGATCAGAGGATGTGTTAAAAAGTGCAGCTCCTGTGCTTGGTGCAGCTCTGGAGCTTTAACTATACATGACTAATTGATGCTACAACTTCACCGTTACATCGGTTCCGCCATGCAAAGGGGACTCATTACCATGGCAGCACAAACAAGCCAAGTGTACTGAGTATACAGTGAAAAAGGATGCTAAACCATCTCTGCTGTACTCCTGGGGCACTGGTGTAAAAAAAAAAAAAGGATCTACAAAGTCGAAATGGTAATTGTGCACTAGGAAATGAGTTTCATTTATTTATTAAATGAAAGCTTGCTGTTCTGACCTAATGCAGCAATTTAGGATACGCAGGAAAACATATGCTGCCGTAATTGTTCGGGTATTTGATTTCTGGCTGTGCTTTGTGTACCTTTATGAGTGTTTTCATGTATATGTATGTGTGCGACTGGGGAGAGAACAATGGGGCGGCAGTCACACACAGGGCTCGGAGAAGCTGGGACTAGGAAGCCCTCATGGGTGTCTATTTCAATCATGGCCATTGTGAAGGATCAAAAAGAGCAGAGAGAATGAATGGTTAGTATCTGTTCTAGCATTCCTTTACATGCTGCCGAAAAGCAATGCTAAACAGGGGAATGTGTTTTCATCTGAAAGAAACAGAGACAAGGGATTATATACAGCAATAGCCTGAAGCTTCATCTTATTGGTATACTGAAATGCAATATTTCATCAAGGAATTTGAATAGTAAGCACACAAAAATGTAAATTAGTAAAAAAAAAAATTGTAGTGCTGTGCTCATTTTAAAAATGTCAAAACTGCCACATTAACACAAAAAGAAAAACACCTGTAAATGCTGAAATGTGATGTTTTCTTCTGTAGGTACCATAGCATCCTTCTGCACTTAGAGAAATACCATCATCATTAGTTTAACCTTCATGTTCTGTTTGGGGTCTGAGACCCCAATGCCCTTTAATAATTAAAAAAAAAACATTTAGCATTTAAATATCATGTTGATTCTTAATGACTTTGCTAACCTTATAAAATCTCATTATAAAGAAATATTTTAAACATCTTCCATGAAAAATCTGAAATTCTGTTTTGAGTCTGATAACCACAGGTATAAAACATGTTTAAATTAATTTTCACATGATAACATCACTTTCAGATACGGAACAATACAATACACTGTTATATACAAATAAATACAAACACAATTTTGGTCAAATTAACATAAACAAATATACTATATTCAATTTCAGTGCATATTTACCTTGTGATAAGTTAAATCTGCAATAATATTTGCCTACTGGGTTTTGATTAACTTAATAATAATCATTTAAAGGGGGAGAAAGCTACATTTCAAAACTATTATTAAGGTTCTTACAGTAACCATTTGAGACCTCAAACATAAAGCATGAACAGTCACTCTTTACAGAACATGAGGGTTAAAACAAAAAGCTTCTGTCAGATGATATGCGCTAGCTGATATAAATGGCACATATAAATAAATGTTCAATCAGTGCCCTTTATCAAAAACCTTTAAAAGATAAACATTTACAAGCACTTAAATGTGGGGGGGGGGGGGGGGGGGGTGTTATTATGTGGCTGATGTGCATTCATAAGAACATCTGTTTACCTCTACCCTTGTCCTGTAAAGCCTTTGACTTAATTACAGTGGACAGAGCGTAAGCTCCAGCACAATGGCCATCTTCCCCCAGCCTCTCAAGGCCTACATATATGCATACACACATTAAACACACACAATCCTCCAACCTCCTCTTGTTGTTTTATGCCAGATGCTTTCAAAGACTAATGCTCCATGTAAAGGAGGCCTAGAAAACAAGTAGTGTCTGTGTTTACCAGGCACTGTCCTTTTCCTCTGTCTGTGTGTGTGTGTGTGTGTGTGTGGGAGAGAGAGAGAGAGAGAGAGAGAGAGAGAGAGAGAGCCTTTCTCTATGCTAACAACCGGGGCGTAAAACATAGGCTACTGTACTAGCTGATCCTTTCGCAGACAAACAGAAGTCATCAGGGGGCCGAATGTTCATTTCTGCCCCACAATTAAGACGAATCAATGGCCGCTGCCTGAAATGGTATTTGTGGCCGTGCTGAAGGGACTCGGGCGTGAGTTTATTGAGAAGTGTTCAGCGCCTGCACTCCCGAGGGGATTGGAGTCCGACGCAGATGGCAAATAAAGTATGCAGCCCGAGGCGAGAGCACATTATGCTAATTCTAATGTCAGCTGTACTTTAATATACAGCTCTATTTAATCACCCTATTATTTCACATTTCCATATGAAAAAAGGAAGAGAGAGGCAGAGAGGGGGAGAGTGAGGGAGAGAAAACCTGCAGTACTTCTCTTGCTACTAACACTATGAGAGTGCTCAGGTTTAGGTGGATGTATCCCCAGATTTTGTGTCGGCATGGGGCGCTGTAGCTATTCGCTATCGGGATTTTGTATCAACACACATTTATACATAAAATAAACCATAATAAATCATATACATATAACGATCACAAAACACACATTATACAGGGAATATTTTACAAAATGATACATTAATGATAAATGTATCTAATACTAGCTAATGCAATAACTAATAGTAAAGCGCTATCTTTATACATATACATGCACATAAAAACACATAAAATACATGCATACATACAGAAATATGAATATATAACACAACCATAATGTGTTAAAAAATTCTAAATCAGGCTTTGCTAGGCTATGGAATTATTTAGAATTTTATTCATTGAATTTTATAAATATTTTTTTATATAGCCACAGTTATATCAGCAGAAAAAGTGTCACATGTAATTATAAAAATCTAAATCTAAATATATATAATTAATATTTAGTTTAAAAAAATTATAGCAAGTTTTTTTAAAAAGTAAATTTTTTTTTATCTGGGTGTCTTTAGTTATTTACATGCACCGATATATACACATTTACCTTTACAAATACAAAAAAAGCACCACAAATACACAAGACATGACCTATAAAAAAAGACTTCAACACAGAGACATTTACTGATGGTTTTTTTGTAGTTTTTTTGCATTGTTGCAATGAATTCTGACATCTCAGATTTCTCTGATTTCGAAATGAAAGGACCAAATAGCAGCCTGCCCATTCTCCTGATAAGTTTGGAGTGATTAGTTTCTCATGCTGAGCACTGGCTGATTCTATTTTCAATTAGATATTCCCAATGAGGCCCAGCTGCCGGGCGGGAGAGGAGAACGAGGACGGTATTGTGTGAAAGTGTGTGTCATCGGCAGTATCAGTCGTGCATGCAGACCCCAATTCAATTAAAGAGAAATTATCACTAATAATAATCGTGGCTCTCCGCACACATTGACTTAAACGGCATGCAAATGCCGGGCTTTAAGACACATTAACCGAAAAATAAAAAGATGACAGTTAATAGGTTTCAGCGTTGCACTGAGAGGTACAATGAACCTCTTTAGCTTTCATCCTGAAAATGAGGAAGAAAAATTATTCTACATGCATTCTCTGCGATTCCCCCACTTTATTTTCAGTGTCACAAATTTACCATGACGATTATTTTGTGTTAGTCGTTAAAAGCAACAAGGCCAACGTTTGATTGTAAATTACACCTGAAGACGTGCTCGGTGAACGGATTGTCTTTTGTTGTTCGCACCATTAACAAGATTAAAAATAAAGCCTGAATAATTATATCATATAATTTAAAATGGATAAAGAAAAAGACACAGAGAGTTAAAGAAAAAAAAGATGTTTGTTTCATTTGCCATGTATTGTCACATAGTTTATGTTATTTGCTTTGAAAGTGCAGGGTGAATGTGAATATGTATGTGTGTGTGTGTGTGTGTGTGTGTGTGTGTGTGTGTGTGTGTGTGTGTGTGTGTGTGTGTGTGTGTGTGTGTGTGTGTGTGTGTGTGTGTGTGTGTGTGTGTGTGTGTGTGTGTGTGCGTGTGTGTGTGTGTGCGTGTGTGTGTGTGTGCGCGTGCGTGTGTGTGTGTGCGTGTGTGTGAGCGAGACACAACCAGATTGTCTTGCGAGGACAAAGGAGCAAAAATCTCCAGGAATTTGAGATTTTTGACACAATAAAGGCAGGTTATAAATTGACAGGGAGGGGAGAGAAAAGGGATATACCATCTTTTAATGAGGTGCTCATTTGCTGACAGTGGTTTTCACTATAGGGACTTCATTTAGGCTGTCATTAAGTTATTATCTAGCGTAAAGAATTTTGCCGTCCTGTAAGTAGCGTGTTGGGTCTGGAAGCTTTTCTCTCTCTATTAGTGGAAGCGTGCCGCGCTGGCCTGGACCGCTGCCTGTGTTTTGTTTGGCTGTGGTTCACACACAGCTTTGGCAGGGGGCTTCTTGGATGGCTTACAGAGGAAAGAGGGAAAAGCGCGCGCAAGAAAGAAAGGGAGAGCGAGAAACTAGCTCACTCGTGCACGGTAGCTTTTCTGGGCCCACGAGGGAGTCCGGTGTCCCATTTTCGGCATTTACAGTTACGCCATCCAAATTTCCAACAGAAACTACTGTCATAGTACAGTAAAGACAGATCCAGAGAGAGTCACGCCGCTAACCGAGACGCCTTTGAGACATAAGTGCTTCATCATTGCGCGTCTGGAAACGTTTTTCAGCTTGAAACAAAAATAAAATGAAGCTGCTGAAAAGTGAAAAATTACTGTAATTGTTAATAAGAACAGGTTAAGGGTACTTGTGTAGAAAAAGCATTTAAGAGCACCGTGATGTGCTAAATTTGGCAGCTTAGAATTATGGGTAATTTTTGTGTAGAGAGTGTAACATTGAAATCACATCCTAGACTAAACAGAACTGTTTCTTCATATTCCATACATTTCATAAAAAAAAAAAAAACAACTTCAATACATCAGATACACGCAATTCTGTGGATACTCCAAAGCGAAACACCCTAAACTTATTACGGTTGTTTAGAGTAAGGCGCCAGGCTTGTGCGGAGGCCCTGTCTCATGCGAACGTCTTCTGAGACCCCTCTAATAAGCTCCACCTTCATCTCTATCCCGGCATGTTCTCTTAGAATTTTTCTTTTTTAATATTGATTAAGTGTAGTCTGGTCCTTAATGATAATTTAGAGGGACTAAACTCCACAGGCCTCGGGATGACTATTCCGTTGAACGATTATTAGTGTGGACACCCTGCTTGAAAATTAAGTTAGATTCTCCTCGGATAGATATGCAGAGCGACGCATGTCCCATTAATTAGGACTCAAGCTGCTGTTTTGCAGAGCAGAGACGGGTCTCGTGAAACATGGCGGCAGCCTCATTCAACCGCGGTGTCTGGCTGCAAAGCACCGCGCAGCTGAGTGTAAAGAATCGCCACACGTCTCTATTCAAGCAGATGAACGCATCAAACAGAGACGCAATTGTGAGGCAAAATAGTTGTCTATCTGAATCTACGGAGGGAGAGCGAGAGGGGGAAAAGGAAGCAAATTGGAGTCCCTTGCGACAACAGGGAAATAATACATGGATACGTAAAAGACACAGCACGTCACCTCACTCTAACCGCTATACGGTAACAAAGCAAGACTCGTGAGATAAAAGAACAAAATGAGACTGTAAACATTGGTAGAAATAAGATGATGTTATGGCTGCAGGATTTCGACACTACGGCTAGCCTCCCTTTGAGGAAGGCAGGGTACGGGATAAGCCTGTAAATGAGGGCCGCGTGCATACAGTAATGCCAGTCTCTTGTATGATGAATGCCATTGTACTGTAAGGAAGAGGTGGGTGGTGCAGACAGAGAGGGGAGAAAGAGAGAGAGAATGAGAGAGCCGCATGGCATTGTGGGTCTCCCCTGCTGTTCCTCCCTGGAGTACTGTGATGTGTGCTCTTCAAAAGGGCTCCTGTCACTGTCACTGCTTCATTTAAAGTCAGACTCCCCTGAATTTGCATCTTGCAACGTCTTACAGGACGTGCCATATGCCGTCCAAAAAAGACAATGCTCACAAATAAATTGGCACCCCCCCCAACCTCCCAACCCATCTCTCCCCGGCTCAGAAAAACAACATCTGAGGATGCGAGAGGATGTTGTTTTAAAGATGGCACGCAACAAAATCCAGCCACCGTCTGTAACAAACCAAACAACAAAACATCACCTCAGGTTCAGGGAAAATTTTGGGGTTTTTTATAATGACAGTCTTTATATTTGTATGAGGTGTGGGCGAGAGAAGCTGGTTAACACCGTTTTGCGGCACAGATCTGAGAAGAAATATTCGGCAGTGTTAATTTAGCCAGGTTTCCGTGTACCGGAATCCTCTCAGGAGCGTGCGCCGGCCCCGAGCGGAGACTTCATACCTCACAGCCCAGTCGGAAAGTGCAATAACGAATAAAAATGCTCATTACCGAATGATTTCAGTTTTCTCTATGATTCAATTTGCAGTAATTACTGTGGCCTGCGCTAATAAAAACTGCTACAAAACGCGAAGGTCAACTACCAGTTAGGCGTGTTCATTTTCATCTCAATGTATTCATCCTCTGCGCCTAATGGCCCAATTTTCTCCCCTCGCTCTTCAATAAATATTGCTGGAATTACAGGTTAAATAGCTAAATTAAATCATGGCTATTATGGAAGGCTGCACCATTCGGAGAGGGAAACAGGTTTACCTCTAGATCTACAATTGCTGGGGAAGTGCCAATCACTAGACAGTTTACGATTAATGTCAACTGTGTCAAGGCCATCAAATTACAGTGTTCATTCCCTGCTTGGCGCCCTGTGCGCTGTGAAATAAGAGAAACGTATGCAAATTCCTTATTAAGGCAAATTCAAAAGGTTATTTGTCATGCGCTGGAACAGATTAGGCTTTTAAACAAACTGGATGCAACTTAGGCAAAAAGGGCCCAAACATCTGATCTGGTTTTTGAGGAGGAATTGTGTTAATGTCAAGCTTTTAAATACTTTGCTGTAAGTTATTAGATTGCTGAGAAAAAAAAGACCAAGACGATGATGGTCAAGATGCACAGTGAAAGGTTTAATTGCCAGCCACTGGGTCTTGGAGGTGTTTTTTAATTGCTTGGGATGAATTTTGTTCCATCTGATTACCCAACATACTCTAATGACCAGGGCTACTTATGACAACTGCAAGAGGTGCAGGGGATATTGAGGCTGGGAGGTAATTTGTGTAATGACTGCAGAGACCGAGAGTGAAGAGTAACTGATTTGGTACCTTCACTCATTCCGGGCTTCCTGACTGGAGCACTAGACAGTCTGTTTGTGAAGAGTCCCCTCATTATCCGTCCTCTTGCCCCTTAACGTTTAATTAATATCTTAACCTTTGGAGTTATTTTTGGGAGACTCTGTCTTTTTATGCTGGAGATGAGCAGAGGAAAAAAAATTGGTCACATGGGATTGCAAATCCCACTTCAAAACTGGACATCCTGTTAACCAGGACTTACTCAGATAACCTTGGAATTTCCAGAGCGTTAGAAGTCTCCCTTTCTGAGCCAGAGTCATCTCTCTTTGAACTGCCTGGAGTTTTTCACACACTGGAGTTCTTAAATTATTAAGGTCAAGATTATATTCCTTGTATTTCATGGTACCTGCAGACTAGGCGGATTGAGTTCCTGCTAACAGACTAACTCTTTCCAGCGCTTCGCTGCATTAACATCTTCCTGCGAGAGGACTGAAAAACAAGAAACTGAGACAGAAAACACGAAAACAAGTACTCCGTTTTGCAGATCGATAGCTCAAAATGCCATGAAGTAGGCGGCGCAGGACGTGAGAGTCCGCCGTGTGAGCTAGAGTGGACCTGGGAGACTAAGCCAGACCTGACAGCCCGCTTCTGGGCCTGGGGTGTCGGAGCGCTCCACATTTGATAGAGTCAATGTCACGACAAACTGATTTGCATTTAGAACAAAGATGACATGAGCCCTAGGCACGGGGTGCCTCCCTCCCGTCCGCCCAGCTTGTGGAAAGTTTCCTGACATTTCTTGCATTATTAAGCCAGGGGCTTCATTACCATGTGTGTGATCTGGGAGTCTCCCAGGCCTCTAATTCCTCACCTTGAATTGCTAATGTCTTGTTTATGACTATCATGGCAAATCGGAGGCAACAATTACATGCAAATCAGTCCCGGCACATTGTGCTGCTGCGAACAAAGCTGTGGAGAGCCAGTACTGCGCCTGCCCCTGGTTTCGCCTTGTTCGGAGGAACGCTTCATGCTTTTACGCACGTGACGTACGCTTGCAGGAAAAGCTACACCTGCTCCGAAAGCCTCAGAAAGGAGAGATACTAGTGCCGTAAAGAGCAGCGGCGCCCTTTCCCGCAAAGTTACGCATCTCTGAGAGTGCTCAGTGGGGACATCGCCGTCTGCCACAAAGACAGTGGGCAGATCTGAGGGGGAGAGATAGCATTCAGCAGGGGAGCAGGGAATCATGGGTGATTTACTAAGTGTAAATGAGGCGAAGGAATCTAGAAGCAGCTGTTTTTTTACAGTCTGCTTGACATACTAGTGCAGACCTGGACTGGACAGCGCACAGCCATTTCCCACAGCTAACATCTGCTTTACATTCTCTGCCTCCGATCTGCCAAATCCCCAACTGGACAGGTTGGGTTCAAGAGGATAAACACACTTCAGCAGTTTGGACAACACTACTTCACTACTTTTCGCCCACTTTTTCCCCCTATTTTTCCTTCTTTCTGTCAATTGCATGTCACATCTTGTCTGTATTTTATTTTGCCACTATCACCAATTTTATTTATAAACAGATGTGAGAGACAGAACTGGAAATAATGGGGAGAAAGGGGGTCACACTGCAAAATCAGTTTTAATCAGTAGTCATTGACTTGCTTTTAGATATTTTAACTGGAAAAGTACACAAATACGTGTCAAGAATAGATTTTTGATCTGGCATCTGCCACATAAGCAACATTGCTAAAGTTTGTATGCTAACCGCAAGGCTACCTACACTTTGTTGTTGTTGTTGCAAGCACCGGATCTACTTATCAGCAAAAGGAAAATCAAGTTTGAGTTTGTAACTAAGAGAGTTCTCAAACACGTTTACCACAAGTGATTAGCCATTTCGACTTGTGCTTAAGGTGGAGCGTGGAGCCCTTAAAAAATGCCAAAACCTCTACTCCCATAAACCAACACAAACGTCCATTATCCTGTCATAATTTCACGCAAAGGATGTTATTTATATTCATCTCTGACAGGAAAAGTGTGTGACCGTGAGAACTGACATTTATATGACTGTCTGTGTTAAAGCTTTTCCCTTGACTGACAAAGACGTGCTCTCTTCTCCTTCTGCTGCACGGAGCGAAATCCGGGTGCATGTGGCAGCGCCGTTGCCCATCTCCTCACGTGAGATTAGGGGAGGCAGGGATTAGGCAGGTTGGGAGGGGGTACGGAGCTGAAGGGTTACTGGCATTATTTCTTATGAATTTAAACGAACGCTGAGCAGCTTAGTAAAATCAGAATGAATTAAATTCATTAACTCACTCAGTGACAGCAAAGTGGCAAGGCGGAGAGAAGAATTAACAATTTTTCTCCAATGAGGTCATGTCATTCCAAAACAGGCCAGCGGTAGATAGGCGGGGAGCGTGTGTGAGTGTGGGTCAGAACTTTGAACATCATGTCAGGAAACCGTGGCATGCTGGGTCACTGTCAAGCAGAGGGAGCTAGAGGAGAACAGAAGGTCTCATCTCCCTTCATCCTCTCCGCGGACGGGGGAAAGGTGGATGTCAAACTGTCATTACCAGTCCACTGGATTTACTCCCTCTGGAGAACATCAGCTTTTAAATAAGGCTTTAAAATTACCATAAGTGTGCCCGCGTGGAAGTGTGGCCGTGTGTGCGACAGTGTGGAAAAAGGTAGATGCTTTCAGTAGTTTCTGGATGAGGAACCAGAGCTAATGCGGAAGGCCTATGTCAGCAGCTCTGTGTATGAAAGCCTGTGTCATGTTAACAAATTAAAAGGATTAGAGGTGAATGGGACAGACATGGCTTAACACCGGCATCAGGCTGGTCAGCACTGGGAAGAAGGGGGGAAGGAGGAAGTGGGCAGCTTTTAGATGAGATTGGGGGAGGGGGGCAATCTAAAACCCCTAATCCTGCTACACAGGTCTTAAATAGCACCAGCCTCACCTGCTTGTACCTGCCTCAAAATGCAAGAGAGAACTTCTCAGAATTCCAAATGTTGTGAGTTTAAAACATAAGAATAGAATGACTAGAAATAGGTAATATCTCAAAGCAAATTAATGTAAAGCAGAATTTAGAATCAAAGAATTTCAATTAATGAGGTCAATTTATAGAAAGTTGAATTAGTACTGAATTACAGTTAAAAAAAACAAAAAAAACAATTCATTGTGGGGAAAAAGTGTTCTCCCACCCTAGTAAACTAAAATGTATAAAATACAAACACTAAATATGTATTTCTGTCAGTCTATATCAAACTTTAACTTTTTTTCTAAGCTCAAACAAGCTTTTGTCAAGCCAGCAATCAAACCCTGTCTTGACAAAATTTGATTTTCTAGTGTAAAAAAAAAACTGAGAAATTAAAATTTTAACTGTTCTTCCTTACATTCAATTTGCAATTCTGCTTTCTGCTTTCCTCTTCAATCTCAGGAAATTAAATAACATTCTAAATTCAATTCTGAATGCTGCACAACTCTGGGCACTAAATCAAACAAAAACATCACAAGTGACTGGCAAGGTAATTACGGATAATCTCATCCATTTAATGAGTATTAACAATTTTAATAATTGTTAAATCATGGTCTAAATGTTTAAAGCGAGGATGTTTGTTTTGTTGCCATTCATGTCATGTGTTTGTCTACCCGGACACGTACCATGTTTTTTGCATCAGTGCCATGACTGCTGCTTCCACTGTGAACGCAGCATAAGCCTGATTTGCACGGGACTACAAACCAACAGATTTTTGGACAGCCTCTTCAGTCTGCCCCCATGCCAGAGTGAGAGGGTCCAAAGTGTACAGGCCCAAAAGGGAGCATCCCCACATGATATGCCTCTCTTATTGGCTCAACTCGCTCTATGATGTAACGAATCTCCAGTCTTTTGGAGCCCAGGCAGTGCCATTACATCTACAGAGTAGCTTGTAAAAAAATAATCAATACATTTATTAATTAATAAAAGTAACTAATGCTTTTATCAAGTACTCTGTAAATGCAAAATTGCGCTCTCGTTGGCCAAAATAACTAAAATCAGAGAATGCAATATGAACTCAAACATTCACTCATCAAATTCTTCCAAAACCAAATTATCTGGCCTATGCAAATCACAGCAACAATTGCTTAATTTTTATTTCTCCTAAAGGAATTTTGGGGGAATTATCTGAGACAAAAATATACGTAACTGAAAGAGCTACAAAATAAAGGTTGTTTCAAAGAAGTAAAAAGCCATTTGTGAAACTGTTGTGCTATATATAGGCAGAGATTTACAGAAAAATCCAGCTCCCAGCATCCAGAGTTACTTTCTAACTGACTCTTGCAATTGTCAGACTAATGTATGAGGAAGATGACTCAAACATCTGCCTCACTGATCGGTCTGTCTAAACACTTTACACTTGGCCTCAGTAGTGGGTGTCTCCCACGGCAGAGCAAAAATTAGGTTTTGGCTTGTGGTTGGGCACCTTTATTTAGCCAGCCGTTAGTAGAGATGCCAGCTTGGGGGAAATTTGAGAGAGGTTTGAGAGGCATTTTGTGGCGAGGATGAAGCCAGGTGATGCTTGCATCCTAAAAAATAAGCAAGATATCTTGTGAGGCATAATCAGACTCTAACAGAACCTAAATCCCTTATACCTTCAAAAATAGACAACTTGTTGTGAGCGTTTGCCTCACTACTGTTAATGCACTCTCTTACTGTAAAAAAAACTCACTTCATTATCTTTCAGATGGTGTGTATTAGCAAAAAAGAAAATTGTGTGTAGAGGGTACTTATTAGTAAAAATTCTTTTTAAAAACCCTACCCATGAGTTATCCCTAAAATCAAAGGGAAATTAATACTGATGTAGAAGCACCTAACCCTGGTTGTAAGACTAAACATGAAATAAACTGTAAACTTGATCCCTCAAATCTGATTGGTTGATTGGAATGTTGTTCCAGAAACAAAAAAGATGTTTATGCAGGAACATGTTGCACTTGATGAAATCAGGTTCTGCGTCTAATTCAGCTAAGTGGTATAAGTACCAGAACGACTAACTTACAGCACCATTAAAACCTTTAGCAGTCAACAGGACGCCCTCAAAAGTATATGCGAACAAACCCATGAGTGTGTTTATGTGGTTTAGGAGGCAGCGTCCATGCGCTCTGGCCAAGGTCTCTGTGTTTACACTACTCTTCCAGGACACAGCGAGCAGGTTCTCTCTGTCTTAGCAGATTCAGACCAGACATGGGTTAGAGTGGGAATCCAGAGGCTGGAGAAAGGGGGAGGATGTGTGTCCTCTATCATAAACGGCCCTTATAAGGGCCTGATCACACGCGAGCTGCACCTGATGGACTGCACGGAGACAGGGGCAGCCGAGACTGTTGGACCGCAGGAGTGGTGAAAACGCACTCACACACAGACACACATATGCCTGAACACAAGCACATGACCTGTGAGAGAGGTGCTTCCTATCATCAGGCAGTCGGGAGTGTGAAAGGCTTGCTTTAACAAGCACCTGTAAAATGTAATCAGGCGTACCAAATGCACCCAATAATCGTGCCAGCCATTGTGTCCCAGCCCACTCTGTACTTCAGACCAGGGAGGAACGGCTTGCAATAACGTACTAATTGCACAAGCACTTGATTTCCGTGGCACTCGGCAGCACTGCAACTGAATGTAAATGTTATTTTAGAGCAACACACACACACAAAATGACTGTAACTAAAGCCTTTCTGCAAACTGCATGAAATATTTAAATCACTGAGCCAGACCAAACACGGAGGATGATGTAGCTGCAATTAGCAAACAAAACAAAAGAGTTTTTAAAACGCATACTCGAAGGGGGGCAGGTCTGCCTTATCCAGGCAATGTTTGGTATCCCTGTCTGAAAAGCATTCAGCTAGACAAAATAATAAGAGAAATTGGGTGCTCCAGTTAGCATAAACAAAGTACCCCCTCCCTGTCAGCACAAAGAAAACATTTTCTCACAGGATGATTATAACAGTGAGTCAAAGTTGCAAAATGGCCCTGATGTCAAAGAGATGATGATAATCACATGACTCTCAGCAGCATGACACTGGCATGCCCAGCGTGTCAAACCACACACTTGAAAATTCTCTTTGTGGGTGTGATTTTAACTCTTTGCGACCAATTTTTTCCCTGACAACAACAACAAAAAATGTCTCAAAATGGAAAGCGTGATCACAGGAGCCGTGAGCTGGTCTCCTTCTGTTTAATTCCCAAGCGAAAAAGGGGACTGGAAAAAAATGCTTAAAAAAAACTCAAGAAAAGAGCACAGCCGAAAGTAATGCTGGAAAAAACATGTCAGAGACTGTAAATGGAGGAAAGGGTGGTGGTAGTGGGGGGTATGGCATTCACACAGTACGCCTGTCTCCAGTATAACTGAAACCAGGCCCTCTCCCATAACCAGTCCAATCTGTTTTCATTTGCCAGAAACAGAGCTCCTTGAACGCCCCCTTCTCTCCTCCCAAAACCCGGTCCTCAATGAAGGAAGGACTTTAAATACGACCATTGACACTCTAGCTCATTATAATTTTTGGAACTTAATTCAGAGAGATTGTTTGTTTGGATATACCTGATAAATGCACTAACAGTACTCTGAGACCTTGAGAAATTCTAGTTCAAACAAACAGTTCAACGTGTCATCATTTACTTACCCTCATGTCATTCTAAACCTGTATGACTTACTTTCTTCTGTGGAACACAAAAGAAGATATTTGAAAAATGTAGTATTGGACCCCATTGACTTTCATTAAATAGACAAAAACAATTGAAAAAAAAATGTTATATTATGTTCCACCGAAGAAAGAAAGTCATACAGGTATGAAACAACTTGAAAATTCTGTCATTATTTACTCACTGTCATGTTTGGATGAACTACCCCATTAATGATTAGCAAGACAACAATATCTGTTGTAAAATCTAGCTTAAGCTGGCAGATGTGTTTTGGAACATGCTGACAAGTTTGTAGACCAACTTGGACTAGCAATAAAACAATCTTATGATGGCCAAGCTGGTTTTTGGAATATGTTGGTCAACCAGCCAATGACCAGCTAGAAATCAGATAGCATATTGAAAAATATTGTTATCAGCCTAAGGATGACTGGCTGTCATCCTTACATGTCAAATTATGTAAGGATGACAGCCCCCCCCCCCCCCCCCCCCCCTTGAAACATTGAACTAGGTTGCCCCAGTCATGCCTTCAAGGAGAGCAGGAACAGAGGCAGTCTGACATTAGAAAACTGGAAAATGCTCACTGTCAGAGAGAGCAATGGTTCCTGGCACTGTCTCAACAGAGAGGAAAAAATGGACTTCAAAAAACTGCATTAGCTGAGCTATTCATTTCATTTGAGAGAATTTACATCACTGCCTGGGAACAATGTCACAATAAGAGCCAAAATGGACTGTATTCCCTTGATTCCAGCTCTGGTATGGTTGAGCGTGGTCCTGAAATAATGTCAAAGTGTCTCAAACACCCAAAGAGGGCTGTAAGAAAAGAGAGAGGAAAAAAGGCATTGTGCAAACTGAAAGGATAATGATTCATTCTCGTTTAGTCCACATCAACCGGAAATTACTAAAAGCCAAGCGATTTCTGCCAGTGCAACCCTTGGATTTTAGAGGGGAATCCACATGCATGTTATTGCTCTGGCGGGTTATTGATCGTGAGCAGAGACTTGTGCGGTCCGCCGAGGAGTCCTTCAGAGGTGCAGAAGGAGCACAGAACGGAGGCCAGGCGGGTCTTGGGAGCCAAAGCAGCAAGGGAAGATGGGGGCCTGTGTGAGCGAATTAATTACACGTGCATTTTTAGATGGCGTATACCATAATGAGCCCCAGCTGGTCCAGGCATCCAACTCCCTTTAAATGTAACTATAAAAAGCTGGGCATTCAACAATCCTTTCACAAAGAGAGCAGGGCACTATAAAAGGTCCCTGTGATGTGTGTGCAGAAATGTGCAGGGGGCAGGCAGGGCGTCATGCCAGCTGGGATGGCCAGGCACACATTTTAGACATCGAGGGTTGTAATTGCACGGATGACACCGGCTTGACAAGGGAACTCAAAATCATGGGTTAGATGACGTGGATTAAGGTGATGGTGATCTGTGAATCAACACCAAAAACTGATTAACCAGGATATGTGAAATGTGAAAAAGTTAGCTAGCAAAACCTTAAATAAAAGAGCCACTTAGTTTTACTGACCGACTTCACACCACTCATTTCACACCTCAGGTTTAAACAGGGTTGATTGATATCACTACCATCTGAGGACGAGGCCGATTACCTTCCGCTTTATTTCAGCTTTGCTGATTAACTTTAATGATGCTCATTTAGCCTTGCGATTCTTATCTGATTTCTGGGCCCAACTGAGCAGAGAGAGAGAGAGAGAGAGAGCATATCGGTAAGTGCCATTGAGGGAAGTGATGTTTGGAATAGCGAAAAGAGAGAGAAAGTTGACTCTCCAGCCCCAATTAAACTGGGCGGATGCACTGGCCTCCGTTTAATTTAATTTCACATGCTACCTCTCACTTTCAAATTAGGCAGATGGCCAAAGTTCCGCCAGAGGCGAAATTCCACATGGCATCCTCTTCCAACAACAGGGGCCACAGACTGCGGACAGAGCGATGCTCCCAGCCGGGGGTCTACAGATCTCTCCTGACCAAGACGTGGCCACCTGGGACATAAGAAAATTCTGCACATAAAGACATGACATAAAGACTTGGAGGTAAGTGAACAGGGTGGCCTAACACAACAACTGCCTAACTGCCCATGTGCAAATAATGCTTTTCAAAGAAAACTCTGGCCTAATTAAGAGGCTAGAGAGGGTAACTAAACAAAAGTGGCTCAATTACCTGAAAGATATGCCTTTCATCTTCATGTTTTCCTTCAAGTCATGCCAGGTGCATTAACACCTTTCTATTCAGACAACAGGGGTGCCATCTTAAAATAACAAGACTCTCTTCTCTACTCCACTCAACCGCCACAAGCAATTTCGCTGGATTAACCGGCGGGTTTCTCTGGTGGCTTTGAGTGCTGAAGAAAGTGATTTATTTTCCTGCTTCTAATCAGAAGGACGTGTATTAAGGCACAATAAGTGACTGCCGTTGGCTGAGGTCCAGCATTGTTTACAGCTAAAAGGTCCTTGAGCTAGCAAATGAATTAGCCTGCCAATGGGTGGTTTTGGCCTTCCAACAGGTTGCAACAACCGCGGCTTTTGTCAAAGATATGAAATTATCAGAAGGGCACAGCTATTTGCCGATTTTTAGTTGTTCAAGAGTTCAAAAAGTAATCCAATTGATTCTAAGCAAGACAAACGCTACCATAGGCAGCCATATTGTTTTAATGGATTAAGGGGCCACTATTTTCATGGCATTTTAATAATTTGATGTGTTTTGTTGAGCTCATTGTGTTTTGATAAAGACAGAGGTTGGATTAAATGCACAAGCCTGAGCCTCTGATGAGTAATCGGGGGGAATGCAGTGCTTTGTGAAACAGACACTTGCTCTAGTTTCACCACGCTGCCACCCAGACAGTCCTGCGTGTAGAGTAAATAGAAAAGTAACACCAGAATTCACCCGCAGAGGCACAAAATAAACTCTAGAAAGCGACATGTGCCAAACTTAAACAGGACGGAAAGTTTGGAAACGGCTGGAGACTCACTGAATGCCAGTTGGTTCGTCATGGTGAAAGACGAGGGAAAGGGTTAACCTGAGAGCGTCTCGTGGGACGATCGAACGATGCAGCGCGTGATCCCCTACTCCAGCCAGCACTTTGATAGAGCGCTTTCTCTAAACTCCACAGACGAGAGCAATTACTGTAAGAGAAGCATGATTATAGGTCTGCCATATCCACACAGGCCTGGCATTTTGCTGCTTTACATGCCGGGGGTTTCAAAAGAAGAAAGACAGAGGACAGTATAAAGCAAAGGGGAAGAAAGGCAGCAGGGGAAAGAGAGAGACCCTGGGGAACAAATATCAATATTGTAGGATGCATTTCAGATTAAAGCGGCTAGAGCCATCACTCTGGCAGGGTGGAATGTCTAGGGCTTGCTCTGCGACCGTTAGCATGTGAAATTGGGTAGACTTAAAACCCCCTAAACAAGGGGATCAACACGCATTCGTCAAGCTGTGCCACCCGCCTGCGCACACCAGCGCACGCAATCTCCATAGAGCGCTCTGGTCCTTCCGAACGCACTCCGCCACGCTTCCTACCTTCAATAGCGACAAACAGCCCCTCCATAGACTGTCACCGGGCTTTAATTTCACTCTTAAAAGCTTCTCCCCCACCTCTCCGCATGATCCACAAACTTTGTATTATTCAACCGCTGGCCCCTAATCCTCCCGAGCTAACAGAGGGAAAAATTAGCTTTTGTTAAGTGGTGATTTCTCCTGCTAAATGGCAACACCCTTCTGTGCGAAATATTCCAGGCTTGAGAGGCTTCATTAGACGGTTCGGATTTAAACCGGCGAGATGGACTAATTCCCTCAGACGCGCCGTGTCAAAAAGCCTGAACGGCCCAGGAGAATGTGCAAACGCTGGGAGGAACCTGCGCTAACCTGGTAATCCCATCCTGTCCACTGCTTTCTACACCCACCCCATTGTTTGCGGCACCAATCCACTTTTGCCAAAGCGGCTTTAGAGGGAGGTATACAGGGACTGCCATCTAGGCCTGCTTAGACCCTGCCTGAGGGGCTTACAATATGCTCTCGTCCCCAGCATCTCCCCCGCTTTACAAATTCAAATCTTCATGGAGACTAGTTCACAAAACAAACACTGTCAGTTTGATGGAGCCTCTGTAACGATATGCAAAAGGCGAGCCGGGAAGGTGCTCAGTTTTCCTGAATAGCGACACAGCTTCAAACCTGCAGGAGGAGGACAGGGCTAAACAAATTAAGATAAATACGAAATACCACTATATACGTATTTGGTTTTGAGAAGTGGCTTCAACTCTAAAATCTTAAGAGGATTTAAAAGCTGTTAGTTACCTTGAATAATTCTGCATGAGCGATGCAGGAGAAATCTGTGTGGAGTGTACATCTCTGCTGACAATAAAAGAAACAGAAAAATAAATAAAACAAAGGACAGCATGAGGGCGAAAGCCACCAGCGTGTGCACAGAGCTTTGCCAGCTCTCACAGTCCAAATTAGTGACAAGTTTATTCCCTGCCTGTGGTCGGGAGAGACTAAAATCCCGCCATACGACAGCCACAAAGTGGCACAGGGACTGTTTGATGTCTTCATGTGGGATATAGTAACCTCTTAAAGCTTGTACACAGTCCAGAGCACACAAGCTTACACTCTCACAATTACAGTAGGAGGGCATTGTTTACTTCTTTACAGATCGCTGGGAAATCTATCAGTCCCTTGCCTGTGCCAAAAACAATAAATTGCAAATTAATTGCAATTGAAATGTATTGAAATTCAAAGAAATTCATATAACTGTAATTTGAATGTTGGATTGACAAAAACTTGTTCTCAAAGTTTTCAAAAAAGTTTAGAAAGCCTTTATAGATATCTGAATAACACCTATTGAAATTTGTATTTAGTTAATATACTTCATTATATTTATTCGTTGACATTTGTGTACATATATTTTCCAAAATACGACCTGGGTTGAATTTATTCGAATTACAATTCAGTTAATTCCTTATCCTGTCATCCTCCTGCAATTCAACTTCCTGTGAGGTGTGTCCAGATCAGTTCAAAATCCAACTGATAAATTTGGCCCAACTTTGCTTTGCTAAATGAATAATTTTCTACTTATTTTTTGTGCAATTGAGTTCTTCTTTCTCAATTAAATCGCTCGCTATGACGTTTAAGGTCTCATTTGATGCATGAAACATGAGCAGGATGATTGACTGGCTATGATTACGCTGCCCTTGAGGGTTTAGCTTCGTTGTAGGTTTTTCTCTGCCATTATCACAACACTGATGGCACACATGGCAGCATTTAGAAAGCGCCAGGCTTCAGGTATGCCAGAGCCGTCACACACTCTGTGCTTTGCAGCATAGCACTCATATGCTGAGCGTCTGTTGGCTCAAAAACACATCTCTTTGTTTTGGATCCAGCCCCAGAATCCTCATGCTGGTAAAAGTTGTGTTTAATTCTGTCGCTATATCAAAATGACAAGGAGACCACCAGATTCTGAAAAAGAAAAGGAGAAAAAGAAACACAAATGCACACTTCTCAGTCTTGCTAGCAAAGGGCATACACACACACACACACACAACCGGACACAAACACATGCATGCGCACACGGTGTCGTGTGATGCCTTTGCCAAACCACAAGCGAGGGGCCAAAATTCCATAGGCAAATGCTTGAACCCAGCAGGGCTCTGACAAAGGGAAAAGAAAAATCAGTGGAAAGGTAACGTTAGTGAAAAGTGTACAAATTGATGTGCTTAAATTAAGGCAAATCCCTAAGGACTGAGTAAATGGAGCTTATTTCAAAGGTAAAAGATTATTAAAGTTAAAGTTATTAAAAAAAAACACACACACACACACAAGCAAGTAAAAAGACACCGCATTTAGAAACATTTTATCTATTTCAAAGAGGAAAAGATCACACAAGCCAACGCTAAGTAAACCAAGAGAAGTAAGCGAATAAGAAACATGTTACTTAATTGTTTACTAGCAATAAGACGGATTAAACCAATCAGGTGTGAGACTAAAAGGGGGGAGGAAGAACCAAATTAAAAATTAAGAAGGTAAACGGTCACATTTTTGTTTCTATTCTCACAACGTCCTCCATTCAGATGGTAAAGACACTGAAGCCCTCTATTCCAGAGAACAGTCGTCTTGTTTAGAAAAAAATAGGCCAAACAATAGATTTGAAATGCCTGTCTGCCGTTGAGGGGCTGTTTTCTTCTGCTTGCTTTATGACGTTTCATTACATCGAAAGCCGTTTAAATGACTGCTCTTTTTCTTAGACCAATTACAGGAGATATCTGAGACAACAGCAAGCGAGCGATGCAATAAAGAGGCCCGCACAAACACACAAATGTGCCATCTCCTCTTTCTCTCCGGTACATCCGACGCCATCTCCTTCTGAAACCCCAAACCCCCCCCCCCAAACACAAATACGCAAACACACTCACTCATACACACACACACACACACAAATCCCCACATCCACAAGCGCCACCGCCACCAATCACAGCCCTGACGCCAGGACATCAATTCTCGCAAGTCGCAGAAAATTACCATGCATGAATGCAAAAAAGCCTGATCAGGAGTAATTAACACGGCTTCATATGCAAATTTTATTAATGCAGAACTACAAAGTCATTATGCAAATGCAACTTTCGTCAAGCCTCTTGACAAATATTCAGAGCTCCAGCCAAAGAACAGGTTTCTCTCTCTCTCTCTCTCTCTCTCTCTCGTTCTCGGTCTCTCTCTCTCTCTGTACTTTTTTTCCAAGGCACAGAGAATGTATAACAAGTATGTTAAGTTATTTCGAACTTGGGAAATCTTTTTTTTATATTCTTATGGAAGTTTAAATCTTAGCAGTAAGGCGATGATGGCCAGGCATCCGCAATTAAAAAGCTGGCTCTTGGTAATGACTGTTTGGCTTTGGAGCGAGGTAATGAACCTGTAATTCTGGGGGAAGCGTGGGGGGGGGGATGCGGATATGAATATGCATGAGGCTCACTGCCTTTGATGATTAAAGAAAATTTTAATATTTAAATGAGTGCATGCAAAGTGATTAACTGAAAAAAGCAACGAGGCAAAAATCTGAAAAGGATTTCAAGATGCTGAGAAGAACATGGATGCAGCTTTCCTTTTTTATGGTCTATTAATGACTAAAACTGTTTTCTCTCGTTCTTTCACTCTCTCTCTCTCTTTCTCTCTCGTTTTCGGCTTCTCACTCCTCCTGGCTTTTCCTGTTCTTGCCGCTGCTGGACACAACCCAAATGCGAGGATTTGGAAGGCATTTCAAAAGCCAAGTAAAGGTAGCACTTTCCTGAATTTTGAAGTAGTGGATTAAACACACAGGAGGGAAGAAATTAAAGTCTGGTTCACCAAAGGGGATGGCTTTGGCAGCATGTAAGGCCATGTTATAACTACGGAGGATGGTTCGACATGCACCACAGAGGGCCACGTAATCAACCGCAGATTAACGGAGATGTTGCTAAAACCAGACACTTTACTTTACATGAAGGCCACAATATAATAGCTTTAAATATATATTTTTTTTAAATTAAGCTTGATTACGTCACTCTAATGTAAAAACTTTAAAGGCTTAGCATGCCATTTAAGTCAGTAAACAAACTATTAAATGCACATTTCAAAGGTGCTATCTAGTCTAGGAAAACATGAAAAAAAAATGCATGTTTGGTTGGACAACCCAAAAACCTCAATGCCACATTAAAAGTATCATTAACATGCATCCAGACTGCAAATTTGAAATGAGGGAAATAAAAAGAAAAATGCTGCATTGTATGTCTGAACTTAGCCAATGGCTAGTGTGGCTAATGCAGACATTAAAAAAGAGAGGGGTGAGAAAAAAAAGATGGAGAAAATAGACAAAAGTGGGCAATTATCACTTCAAAACAGCCGCTTGGTTTGGCACTTCAGGCTTTATTGAAACAACTAAAAAGGAATAAAACAAGAAGACCAGCAAAAGAACTGTGTCTGAAGCAGCATATAAAATCAAACACATCTATCTGTGCACATTGATTCAGGCATAGCCCCTGCACCAGGGCAGGCCGTCCTCCTGCCAAGCCTTTGTGAATCTTAATTGAAAAAATGGCATGTGTGTCATATTATGGAAGCATGTTTTCGATATCTCTGCGCCTGTTGTGTCATTATTTATTGAAGAGCCCTCCCAGTGTATATGTTGATTCTGAGAGAGGGACATGTACTCTCAATTGAGATGTTCTGCGCAGCAAGGGAGGATCCAGATATCTGTTTATTCTGGATTGTGCATGTTCATCTCTGCTGGGCAGAAAATAAGAAAACTATACCATCTTCTGATGTACTCAAAATTCAGTCTGCTTCATAACAATGTTAAACATCTAATGGGCAGCGCATGTTCTCTCAATTCCGCTCTGTAAATATTGAATTTAGACATTACATCAGAGAAAATGTGAACTGTACATGCGAGATAGACTAAACCGTGCTAGTCGATGAAACCTGAATGAAGCCAGCACCCTAGTTACACTAATAACTAATAACAAACAAAGATGAAATCTAAATAAATGCTAACATTCAAAACAAAGAACATCATGCACAGTTTACAAAGCTGGCAAACCCTGCTGGCACGACACCACTGCAAGTGAAACTCCGAAACAAATCTTTCTGGGCAAAACCTCAAAAATAGGTAGGAAGTGAGGGCACGTAACAGGAACCGGCTGGCCAGGCTCAGTATCACTGAAGCCAGGACCGGATCGTTCTCTAGAGCATTAAAAGCTCTGTATCACAATCTCACTATTGAGATACAGCAACCACATTTTATCATTAAAATAAAACTTAAAGTACAATGAAAATATATTACAGTGCACTCTGAATATAGAACATAATCAGTTTGCATATTTGAAGAATTAAAGAAACATTTTGCTGAAAAAATGTTCAGTTACCAAAGCAGAAATGTGCACAGTCAGCCATGATTAATTTATTCTATGAGCAAAGGTGTCCAATAAAATAATCTGATAATGTGATTCCTATTCAACTGGTCATGTGATCTCAACATGGTGGCTCCCATGAGGTGAACTGTTCCATGTTAAATAATACTTATTTTATACTACTGATAAGACTGGGGTCTGTTATACACACATTTTACAGTACTATTAATTCCTGTACATATTGAAATTTTTAATTACAGTGGTGGCCAAAATTATTAGAACACTTGGCGTCTGGGAGTTGTGTTACTAGGCATGGATTTATTTTCCAAGAGAACAATGACCCAAAATATTCTTCTAATTATTGCCGGAACTAACTGCGACGGAAGGAATCTGCTGGAACAATGAAAATGATGGACTGGCCCCCTCAAAGTCCGGACCTCAACCCCATCGAGCACATTTGGGGCGAGTTGGAAAATAAACTGGACAGATCTATTTTACATTCAAAGGAAAACCTTTGGCTTCAGTTGCAGAAGGCATGGGATAGCATTAGTGTTGAAGTTCTCAGAGGAAATATATTGACACTATGCCAGAGAGATGTGCTGCTGTAATTGCTGCAAAAGGTGGACATACCAAATATTAAAGTTAAAAGTGGATAAAAACAGTACGACTCACTTCATCTGATATTTGATGGTCAGAGCAACCATCTGCATGTTTCATGAACATCATGTTTTGGAGGCAAAAATAGGTCAATATTTTCAGATCTGTCATGTGTTCTAATAATTTTGGCCACCACTGTAAGTAAAAATTAAATAAACAAATAAATGACTGAGTGCACATTTAATTACCATTCACAATGAATCAAATATGCTGATACTGAGAGTGTCAGGCCCCGAACATCAAGCGTTTTTGGCTCCTGATGAATCGATTTGCATAACACCTACAAACGTTTCTGGCACTAGATTCAAGACAGCATTAATGGCAGGTGCGGGCTCCTAATCGACAGGGGCCTAGCAGTGTGATCACTCTCAAGGAGAAACAGGGTGAGAGAGGAAAGTGTTTGAGGTAAATTTCTTTATAAATATAGCATGTCTCATGAAATATTCACCATGGCGATCTGGTGAGCCAAGGGTCAGAAATAACTCCCCCTGTCGCAGCACTTGTTAGACGTGCAAAGCTGTGTGAGTGTGCTTGGATGGTGTGAGTGGAAAGAGATTGAGAGAGGGAGAGAAAGTGAAACGCTGACAGAAACAGGGGCCCATCTCAGCAAAAGACATGTCCACCATCTCACCACGTGGTCCGCTGGCGTTCCTATAGTGATAGAATGCGAGCTAACTGATGCAGCCTGCTGTGAGGTTTTAACTGAGCACTAATGCAATTCTATGGCATTTTTTTCAGTCACTTATAAAACATATATATACAGTGCTTGTAGAATTGATATTCCTTCCTCAATACTGACATTTTTTAGTACTAATTTTAGTATTAAAGTATTAGTATTATCTTAGTATTAAGCTTAATTTAATTGAGCCCAAACTGCTTAATATACATTTAACATTGTTTTAATTATCAAATAATTAATCAAATTATCTAAAATCTTTGTTCTCAGCATTCAGAATCGAGCCGCGTATTTGCATACTAAATTCCGATTAGTCTTCTTTCGTACACTTATTTGCATACTTGCGATTAGCCTAAACATACCTAAAACATTTTTTACCTGTCTTGAATGGCAGTCAATATAATAAATAAATAAACAAACCAAAAACTGTTGTTATTTCCTAATGCTCTAAACTATGGTATTAACACAACCATTACTGCAACCAAATATATCTGGACAAAATCAAAAACATTTTCCTTTTCCTATTTGTCTCTTATTTGAATGCTGATATTTAAGCTAACCTCAAATGCAATGTAGGTTTTGAATGGTACATGGCTGCATCACCACACATTCAAACCAACAAGAGCTTGATTACAACCAACGCCAAATACTAAGCCTTTATTTACACTCTTTATCTACACCCCATCTGAATCAGTTTTCTTGAAAACCTAAAACACTTCCATCCCTGTTGAATTCTGTACAACACAAGTATGATAAACAAAGCTTGACAGTCTTTACTTTCACCATCACAGTTTTTGCATATTTAAAATGTACAAAATTCCCATCTGATCGCTTATACGTCAGTGACTGAGGATTCAAAAGCTTATTCAGAGAATTAAATATCAGCAGGCAAATAAAAGAGCTAATGTTTCCTAAAGAGTTTAGATTATTAGATTAGATTATTCAGATGTGATAATAGGACCACTATAGACTATAGACACTATAGTCTACCTTAACCAAAAATACATATTCTAGGAATTTATGCATATCTCATCCCATAATCCCTTTGTTTCAGGTTCATGAGATCCTATTATATTATTGCTCTTTAATTAAGGCATGCTCACAGCGAACGGTTTCAACACAATGCACCGAGGTTCATAGCACCTCTATCGGAGATCTATAATTAAATAACAAGTACCATTAAATGCCTGGCCAGCTTCAGCAGGCTAAGCCATCTAGATGCATTAAGGGATGGTAAATGTGTTATTTATTTGTTTATTTATGTACGCATTTCACATTTGGACTGCTTAATGGTGCATAGTGGCAACAGCTAGCTATGTCGGCCATCTCAGGGCCCTATTTTTCAGTGCCACTGAACTGTTTTAACCTTGCTGTGCTACAGGAGAGGGGCTCTTGTGGCTCGTGCATGCAAACCAAGCCCTCCCTTTGCCCCCAGCAGCAGTTCCTATTGCCTGAGGGTATGCAGAATGTCATATTTTATTTAATTAGGGCTATTAAATATAATTAAATTCCGCTGAAACTTAAGAAGGCTAAGTGGCAATACAATACGGTGCCGAGCAAGCCTGTGTCCTGCTGATATTTATGCGAGAAATATTGAATTCAACCCTCAAGTGGTTCCTCTTCAATGGCTGTCCCGTATTGTCATAGATAACGTTGATTTTTTCATTCACACTAATAAAGAAAAAGCCACTGGGAGAATTATCGCTAAAAGCAATTTCAGAAATCAGAATACTTTATCACTAGGTCTTTTTCGACTGATTATAGGGTTTCGGGAGCAAAGCACACAATGTGTAGTTATCATTACGGAGTCTCTAGAGAACGGTTACGTATGTGACTTAATGAAGTTGCCGTTCAGTATCTTCACTCAACCAAAAACAAAGAATCACTTGGAGGATTTTCTTCCTAAAGGCCCGTAATATAACGCAAGATATGAGCCGTGATATTGGGAACGTTAACTTTAGGAAGTAAGGCCTGAAATGACGCTCTTCCCGTTGGACTATTGGTGAATCACATAAGAGAGGGCTGATGTGATGGAGGCTGACATGTGGGAATGAAGCAGTGGAGTTTAAGGCCTGTCACAACAGTGCTCGTGTGTCAAGGTTACACGGACGGTTTAATGAAAAGATCAAAATGCACTCTGGCCGAAAAAAAAAAGAAGATGTGAGGGTCTGGAAGTGCAGGGAACTCTTGCGAAAATAATGTTGGTATGATCAGAGTTGGCTTTTGGATTCTTATTGATGGATCGAGAAGTGGTCTTCCTCATCCACATCTCTCTCTCTCGCATTCTCATGCTCTCTCCCATTTCTCCACTTGAAGCTAGCAGATGGATATATTATAGGAGAAAAAAACAAATTCATGAAAAATGATCTGTGCTTTGCAGAGCAAGAGTACCACTGCTATTTTCAAGGCGGAGTGGATGAGTGTTTTTTTTGCGTGTCATTTTCTGTTTCACGTCGAGAACAAATGGAACGGGAAAGGTTTAGCATAAAAGAATACTTTAACCTGCTGGGAGGCAATTATGAATACAAGGCAGCCTGTGAGTGTTTAGCCGCATGCTCAAGCTGACATTCAAGCGTCTTAATCACTTTCAGAGGATGTTTCATCTGCCGTTATATTCTTCTCTGCGAACTGCCTCCCTCTCCAGCCCTGAATTAATGAAAGGTGTAAAATTTACTCTTGCTGATTTACAAAGGCAAATGTTCATCTTTCATTTTAATATCCCATTTTTCAAATTCTAAAGTTTAAATGAGATTAAAACTACTTTTCAATGTGGATCTTACCACAATGGTGAATCGAAATGAAAAGAGATTTAGTCATTTTTTAAGGCATTGACTGAAATAACATGAATTGGGTAATCACACTTTTTTTTTATTCACACTAGAAGATAAATAGTGATCGTTTTCTTTGTACCCTTAAAAATACTAGCTAATGTTTTGTTTAACGTTACAAAATGAGAATTTTGTTAAGAACAAAAATTCAGTATACACAGGAATAAGTCATTTAAAGGTTTACGTATTTTTACCAAAAAAAAAAAAAGACGATACACCCGCCAAGTGTCAATTGCAAGTGAAATTAACTATAATGAAAAGTAACTTTTGCTGACGTAAGCAACGTATCATGACTGTCACTTTAATGAATTATATATTATTAATTATCATCAATTTAGGGTGCTTGCATATCTTTTCCTCTAGAATGCCACAACACACATATGTGAACGATATTAAGTCAATGTTTCTTTAGAGAAAGGAAAAAAAAGTGTTATCCTTACATTTAGTTACTCCACTGTTTGTCACTAAAAGGCAAGAAAAAAACAGCCATTAACTGTATTATTTTTATTTCAAAATTAATTATTATAAATAAATTATAGAATATAAAAGGTGACTATTTGCTGGTGCCCTAAAACTTTCACTTTTGGATCCCGACCTAATCTCTTTATTTAGCAAATTGTGTGGTTAGCAAAGCACACGTTTACCAGTCAGTCTTTAGAAAGAGAAAAACATCAGTGATGAACTGTAGTGGAACAGTTTGCACGTAACTGTGTGGACGCTTGCATCATATTTCACAACTGACGCCAACACTCTCTCTGTGCGAGCAGCCAGCCAGTCAGTCTGGGAGTGAAGTCTGTCTGCATCATGTGAGGTACTGAGTAATTTAGCAGCGGCCTCATTATTACAGACATTTAAATACACGAGGCATTGTGGTGGCACGGAATAAATTGTCTCTGATGCCGCGGGTAACTTTCGCAAATAAGGATTGTGAGGCATTAAAAAAACGACGTTATTAAAAACCGAGGCAGTGTCATAAGCCGCTCCCCTGCGTTTCCCCCGGTAACTTTGTCCAACCTAGAATATTATTTTATGAGACCCATTTCCCAAGATCCCTCCGGCTTCTTTGTGAAGGACTTGACTGCGCTGTTTTGTAAGATAACTGGGAGAGTTCTCTCCCTACAGCTGGACTAAACTAAACTGCCTCTTTACCCCTATTCAATAGGAAACTCACTCTTTTAATCCTACTCTATTTCTTTCCTTCTCTCCTCTCCCTCTCTCTCCCTTTTTTTTTTTTTTTGAGCATTTGAATTTTAATGAGCTTTTCACCTTTTAAGCAGATGGCTCAGGCTGGATTTCTCCATGAAAGTAGGGTGAGTTCTCTGTCACGTCTTGCACAATTTGTTTCAACTACCAGAGTCCTTCAGGGGGTTTTAGGGCTTTGAGTCAGTAATGTGATGTTTCACTTTGCACGGCGTAGGCTCCCCTAATGAAATCAGCTGAAGGAAAAACAATCTCTCTTGAGGCTGGCAGATGAGCGGTATCACAATCACTACAGGACGCCCAGAGTCCTACTGAGGTAAATGAGTGCGTGTCTCCCTTTGTCTGCAACTCTGCAGGCTGTAAGTGTACGTTTGCGCACATCAGTATTAGAAAACATGCTGGCGCGAGAGAACGTGTAAGTTCATTAGCGTCAGCTTCTTATGCCTGCTCGAAACTTTTCTGGAGAGAGTTTGACCTACCTGCCAGGCCACTTTCTTGCTTGGGGCAAATTCCTTTTAGGGGCGTCAACAGTCTCTCGTCCTCCTCTTCAGGTGTCACCTGGATTCCAATTTCGACCGGTTCCACCACTTTCCTCAGCTCGGCGCGGGGCGGCGAGGGGCTATTGCGGTCCGCCATCTTGTCGTAGCAGCCGTGGCCAGTCGTCAGACCCTGGCATTGCTTTTTCTTGTGCTCGATGAAGAGCAGAATGTCCCCCAGTGGGAAGGTTAGTTGGCACTGGCCACAGGTGAGGAGGTCGTGGTCGCCCAAGCCTGGAGGCAGAGGCCCAGGCATGCTGGGATCCAGCAGCGGGTGAGAGTGGAGATCAGCCACGGCCAGTCCCGCATCCACATGCTCAGCTTCTGCTACGAGGAAGACCAAAAGAAACAAGTGTTTTGAGACAACATGAAATCTTAATAAAATCTCTGTGCAGTGGTCTAAACAAATAAAAAATGATTTCATCTTAATAACTTAGTCTACTTCTGAAATTACTTTCATTTCTGCTGATGTAACCGAGGCCATGCGGGTGAAGAAAAATATTATCCAATAATACCACGGAATAACACGTTTAATCCAATTTCACGATCCAATCAGATACTGATAAATAAAATCAAGTCCCACCCTAGATTATTTCCCACATAATATTCTGTTTCACATCCCTTCATTCAAATGAAATTCATTTACAATGAATCTTTAACTCATATTTTCCCTCTTGCAGATCCTTTAGCCTGCCTTCTTACTCTAATTCACAGAATAAAAACCCTGATTTAAATACATCAGTACTTGGATGAGTAAAATTATTAACCAATAATAATAAAACTTGATTTTTCTTTTCTTGCTTAACATTCTGTTTCATTCTGAAATGCGCCACTTTATGCAAATTATATATATATATATATATATCAGTATGGGAAATTGAAATAAAATACTGGCCACTTGGGTGACAAAAAATATTAACCAATAATATCATAGCAAAACATAATATGCCCTCACAATCCAATCAAATCACTCTAAATTATTTCCTGTTTAATATCCTGTTTCACTCAGAAATACACTAAACACTTTTTGCTAATTAAATGAGTTGACAAACATTGATTGATCTTTAACTCATAATTTACCTCTGAATCTACATCTACCCATGCATTTTCCCTCCAAAACTGCATCCCTAGCCACCTTCATACACTAATTCATGAAACAAAAACCTGACTTGAACACATCAGTGCAGGAATTGAAATAAAATACAAATGGTGTGGAACTTGAGACCCAATCACACATTTTCTGAGAGTTCAGGGTCAGGTCATTTAGCATTTTGTTATTTGGCAGCTTGTTAAAATAAAGGAAATGAATGTTGGGGCCCGTTTAAGCGTTCACCTATGTCCCATGACAGTCCCACTAAACTTTGAGAGCAGAAAATAAAGGCAGACTTCAATTTAATCATCCCAGCGGCCACACACGAGGCACCTCACTCTCGTTTCGGCGTGTTCTGTCCTGTAACCAGCCAACTCTTGATAAACATCCATATGTGAGGCCGAGACCCAAGAGCTAAGAACTGTTATTAATATACAATACAGTACTTGTGAGGCTGAGAATGAGACCGCCAGACCTGAAACAGAAAGAGAGCGAGTCTGAAGGGAGAAGAGAGAGAGAAAAAAAAGCAAGGAAGGAAGGAGGGAGGGCTCCGTTTTTGGCTGTGAGAGATATTTGCACAGCCATGAGAGCAAGAGGCCCTGCAGATCTTCTGGTTGATTCTGTCACCTAGATAAACAGCGTGGAGCGACGGGCGCTGAAACCACAGAGTACGCCGGACAACCTCAGTCCCTCTGCCTCCATTTTGAAATTTCAGCCTCACCTTTCAGTATGCGGCCACAATCGGCCCTTTGTAGCCCAACGCCGAGTGCAAGAGCAGTTTTATCAAAGACAGTAGAGGCCCTTGACAAAGCCCCCTCGGGACCCCCTGACAGACAGCTCTGTTGATGTTACATTTGACAGCTTATCCTTGCGCCATACTAATCATAAGATCTAGACAAACACCTCTCTGACTGCCACTTTACACTCTTCAGCTTCCTGTCACTGCTTTCATGCTCTCTCTACTCAACACGCTGCATGATTTGGGTTAAAGCAGGAAAAAAGAAGAAAAACACTACCATAGCAACACTTAGAGCCACACAGTGAGCAGGTGCGGATTTTTGAAGTGCACATAAATCTGGAAGGAGAATGAAGGGAGGAATTCTCAAATTGTCAGAGCCTAAATGACAAATGTGAGATGTTTTTTAAAGAAACAACTACATTTTTGAACTACTTACATATTAGGATCTAATTTATTATATTGTTTTCATTTTTAAATGCGCTTTTCGCCAGTACAAGGCCTAAAAGCCTCTCTAAGGCCAGAGAAGCGAGTGAAACCATGGAACGCCATGAGAAGAGACAGACGCCGAGCGAGACAAAGATGGAGGAACAGACCACTCTGCTCACACAACACAGGTAGCCCTGTTTACATCTCCCAGAGGAACTGCCTAACCACTAATTTTCGATGATAAATTACGAGCAGCCTGCGCATCCATCTGCAATTTGTCCATAGTCCAAATTATGAATGCGGACAGATTTGTAATGTCAAGCTCGGAATGCAGCTTTGAAAACGAAATCACTAAACCCTCTCTTATCTCTATTTCAGACGATACGTACTACATTAGAGCGACTTTAGATCTGCATCCTGTTAAACAACAGCATCTGAACACTTTGCAAATTATATTAAGGAAGCATTTCAGTTAGCATTATGCATTAAAATATATCTTATTCCAGCACACATAGTCACTGGGTTCAGATTTGCACAATGATGAGGGAAATAACTGAAGATGACTAAGGTACTTCAACCCCCCTCAAATCCAGCCCCCCGACTCAGACATATAGGAGTGGAGCACATACCTCCTCCGGGCAATATCAGACCATCTGTGCATTAGATTAGTCTGCATGTAAATAAAGAGAAAGGCCTGCACAGAGACTCATCAACCTATGTAATACACTGATAATAATTATGACTGAGACTACATTTCAGTGACATATTTCAAATAAATAATTTTTTTATCAGTGCTGTCAAACGATTAATCGCAAATTAATCACATCCAAAATAAAAGTTTATGTGTGTATAATTATATATATATATATATATATATATATATATATATATATATATATATATATATATATATATATATATATATATATATATATATATATATATATATACCAACACACATGTATATATTTAAGATTTTTTAAATATATTTATATATAAAATATTTATATATAATATAAATAAAGTACATACATGAAAATATTTCTTAAATATATAAGTGTGTGTGTGTATTCAAATATACATAATAATTATACATAGTACATACACATATATTATAACCTTTATTTTGGATGCGATTAATCGTTTGACAGCCTTATTTTTTATATGTTAATATTTATTTTACTTATATATATATATATATATATATATATATATATATCCTAACAAAAACTATACCCAATTATACCGACTGCATATGGATATTAAGAAAATATATATTTTTACTTTTGATAATTAATTAATATTAAATTAAATGTACTGTCATAATATAAAGTCTCAGACCAGTAGTAAAGAGGTTTCTATTTTGTATTCTTTTCTAATTATCTGTCTTTTTTCACATAAAAATTTTATATTATCGTATTATATATATTATATATTACTTTTTTTGTTTGTTTAATGTAATGCATAAAAAAACGCTGTATGAACTACAAATTTACTACAAACACACGTTTGTATAAAATTGTGGGGACTTTTGGACCCCACTGTTTTACATATATCTGTAACTGTATTTGCACCTGTGAGCACATGCACAAAAAAGCATATGCATTTGAACCAATAAATGAAGATTGCTTGCAGGCATGTACATGAGCAATATACGTGCATGTGCGCCTGTTTGTGTGTCACGCATTTGTGCATCCTGGGAAGCTGCACCAACAGAGATGCACACACACACACACACTGGAACGACTAACCCTAACATACACACCACTACAGGAAGAGGTAATTTTCTATGATTTACAAGTTCAAAAAGACAACATGAACCACAGTGCATATTTTTGACATTTGTAATAGACTCATATAAACAGCTATAATTTGCCAAACAGGTAATAAGTTGTACAATAAAATAAAATAAAAAAGTAATAAGCAGAGTGAAGCTCTCAGACTGCATAACAGGAGGTGAGAGTAAGATTGCAGCCTCTCTGTACTGTGGGAGAGAACTTAAGGTGCGCTAGTGGAAAGCGTTAGTTTAATGTGTCATAGGTCTAGCACAGACCTGAATCAAAGTGACAGCTGGAGAAAAAAAAACAGAGTGGTAAAGAACGAGTGCAGCTGAAATTTTCTCTCTACCTCTGTCCCCTTCTTTTTCTCTGTCTGTGCCAACCAAAGGAAACACGCTGTTTGCAAGCAATGCCGCTAGTACGCACTTCAAAAGAAGGGACCCCCATACACACAAACACACACACCAGGTGTTGTAATCATGTAAACATACGGTACAGTCTTGGACTTGAATATAGAGTCTGAACTAATCGATAAGTGGGTAAAACACCATAAATATGTCATTAATTCTCACGTCATTCAAAACCTGTATGGTATTTTTAGAATGTTTAAGCAGCTCTTTTCAATACAATAAAAGAGAATGATGACCGTAAAGAGAGTTTTCAGTAAATAAAACTTAATTTTAGTTGAAGACTCAGAATATAGTATATGAACAGCTATCTTGGTGCTTTTATGGAAAAGAGCAGCTCAGACATTCTTCCAAACATCTCCTTTTGCATTCCACAGGGGGGGGGGGAGAAAAGATAGTCATACAGGTTTGGAAAGACAAGCGTTTTTTTAGGAGATTTTGAAGGTAACTCTCTTCAAGATACGAGATTTAACTACGCAGGCCCGATCCGACGGTTTGCGTTTCCTGCTCTAGGCAAACAGGTGAGAGTCTGCAATTCCTCACAGTCACACACACTCACACTCTCACACACACTCTCATCCACCAGCGATAACAATGCTGTCACCAAGGTAACATTACAGCTCATGATTTTCTCTGATCCCTCAACAAATACTCCATATAATTCTATCAGGGCCACCGAAATGTCAAATGTTATTTGTCTTTATCAAGCACTCTCTGGCAGCCGGAGAGAAAGACAGTGAGGGACAGTGGAAGTAAGACAGTCTGAATAATATTTATAGGTGGCTAAAAAAGGATGATATGAAATGAAATCTCGACTTTGGATAAAATGCACTTACTATTTTACCTCAATTTCATTTTTGAATGAAAAAAGCACAATAAATACAGTAGGCAATATTTTTCATCCACATACTATCTAAACATCTTGCAATTAGTAAAACATGGAAATGTTAAAAAAATAAGCCTTATTCACCTAAGAAATCGACATTTATATGAGTCAGAATGCACACTAATAGGATTTCTAGAAAACATAAAACTAAAAAAAGACATGGCTTCCAAAAACGAACACATCACAAGGCACGTTTTAACACAGTTCTGGATTTATCCTTTTCCATTCTGGATTTGTGCACCATTGTTCATGGACCCTCTGACTCATACTTACGAAGTCTTTTTGTTTGTGAGGAACCAAATTGCTGTTGACAGGTATTTGGCTGATCACGATACAGTCTGGCTTTCCCTCCAAAGCACACAAAGGTCTACGTGTTACGTAACAGCGCTTTAGCAGCCCAACGTTAGCGTACCTTTCATCCTCGGACTGTTACCCTGCAAACCTCACCATTAACGCTCAGCGCTATTTGGCTGACGGTTGAGCTGTTGAGATTTTCCGTAGCGATATCAGGACGAAAAATCTCAGACAAACAGGTTTTGGAAGGGTTTTTAAGCCATCGCAACTGTTAGGGCCTAATTAGACAACACACACACCATTTAACGGATTTCATATTGTTTTTTACTGGGTCCATAAATTTTCGTATTTAAATCTTGAAAGACTTTATAATGCTGTCCAGATATAAAGATTTACCCCATGCCAATTAAAGCCATTCATAGAACTGTGTGCGCGAAGGGGAGAGCGTGCTGAAAATGAAAGCCAGGGAAAGGGTCTAATCAAACAATAAAAGCTCCGCTTTACTGTTTGTGCGTTATTTTCTTATGTTTCCCATCAGCCCAAGCTGCACAAGAGCAGAAGCAGTGGGTGGGGGCTTCGCTATTTGCGCTGCTACGTACACAAACCTCACCACACCAGCCCACAAACTAAAATTCTGAAATACCCACTCTGAGCCGCCTGCTACCCAAGCACATAACAGGATGATGCAGGCTAGCTGAGTAGGACAGGCTGGATTTGGGTTCAGCCTTCCTCTCAGATGGCACGCAAACAAACAAACACACACACACACAAACAGATTGACAAAGAGGTAGCGAGTCAACGGCAGCCGTCTCTCTAGTCATTTCACGTTCATCGCGTGTGCAAAAGGCCTGTGTAACACATGCACACGTATCAGCAGCGCTTACAGGAATTTATCAGGAATTAATTAGCCTGTCATTAATCTGTAACCTACAGTCAAGCGCACCAACGCTCAAACCGCAAACCTCCGCCTTGCGCTAGGCCTCTAGTTTTTCCTGTTTTCTCTTGCTTAAAAACTTCTCTGCGATCTGTTTGCTTAGCTAAATTTGTGTCAAAATGTGTTACATAAAACACTCTTCAATAAGTGACACCATCATGTTTTAGCTGTTTTAGGAGACTGTCAGCCTAAAGGCCTTTGCAAATCCTATAAAATAAAATACAAAGAACCACACTTGTTCAGGATATTTTGCTTGCAGAGCGCTTCTGTGCAGATGCAAAGCGTCTCGGCGAGGTTTTAAAACACTAGTAAATGCGTGCGCGGTGGTGGCGTGCATGTGTGAGCGCAAAGCGTGGTGCATGTGCAAATGAAGCTGTTAACAAGAAGAGAACAGGGATCATCGTGGCACACGGTGGCGGTGGAATTTTAAAAGCGTGATCCTCGGCCGCCGCAGCGGCACTAGTCCATTGTTTAATTAAAAAGGGGGTGGGGGGGGGTGGGGGGGGTGGGAGAAAATGAGTTGTCTTGCAGGTAAAAGGAGATTAACATGATGATGTCCACTGGGAGCCCGTCTAAGCATCACTAACCCTTTATCTGCAAATCTCATCAGGGAGATATTACCTAATATTTTCACAAGGAAAGAAGATGGGAGGAATTATGGGTAGCTAGAATGACTAAATATCACCTGAAGCTTAGCATCTCTCTTTTTTCCCCTGCAAAGCTTTTCTAATGAAATAACACTAAAAAGGCACGTATATCACAAATCGCAGAACTAGTAACACATTCCCACACAACACGCTCATCTGCTGCTCAGGAAGCGCAGCGTTTCCATGCTCGGAGCCGGTCAGAGCACAGCCAGCTGTGGGACGTCAAACACTCAAGCCACTATTACGAGTGTCTGCGTCTCATAAATCATGCCATGGAAAACTATGCCCACTTTTGATGCCGTCCTAAGGATTCAGCCGCCTTGATGCATTTATACTGACAGACAGCCATGGACTTCTGTACATTTCATCAGAGAGGGCTTTCTGTTGCTCTCTCACTCTCCCGCTCGTGGCGCAAACAAAAGGCACCTGAAACTGAAAGGAAGAGAGAATATGCAAGCATATTAATCAAACGTGCCAGGCAGACATTTTGCCCATTGTTATGTGGAGAGTGTAAGCTCTGTAGAGGCTACCATTTTTTATATCACAGACTCAAATTTATTTATTTAGATGGTAAGAACAATAGGTCCTCAGTCAGAGGGGCCCACAAGTTCCAGAGACACTTCATCATTCACTTTTAAGCATGCTTGGAAAAACGAGCGAGGTGACGTTCAACCTAAATTTGTTTGTTTTGGTGTCCCGCTTGATGTCCTATCTATATTTAAAGCTACACCTATCAAATACTTATTACACATCTAAATGAGCACTGAGAAGCGATCCAACTCTCACTGTAAATAATTAAATAAGTGCTAGAGCGCTAAAGACAAAGTAAAAAAAAAAAAAAGAAAAGGGAAAGAGAATGACAGGGCCATCATGTTTTAAGACCAGCTGCTGCTGTGAGGCGTTGACAGTTTGCATCTGAGCATGTGTGTTAATGGCAGTATCGTTTGAAACATCTATGCAGAGTCGTCGGAAGCCGCAGCCCCCTATTTCACTCGACTTAACCATTTAAGTACATTTAGGAAATATGTTTTTACACTTTTTGAGAACTGCCTTCCACCCCCTCTGGCAGACTTAGAGCTCCCCCTAGCAGGTCATGGCCAGCAAACTCTGCACTGCAAATGCAAGGTGGCCCATTTCAGCACCCAGACAAAGTGAAATAAAAATAAAAGAAATTAATAAAAAGAGCATTTAAAAAAGGAAACTTGAACATATTTTTAGACCTGTTTAGTTTAACTTAAAATGTGCCATTAAATTTTTTTTAAATAAAATAAAGCCCTGCCTATTTCATATATACTTTTGCAAATGACAAATAAGCAAACATTTTAGTAATAAATAAATAAAATAAAAGGACAATTTATTATGAATTTCTGCAGCTGCACACATCTTGCATTAACACCTGTGCCTGCATCCAAATATCTGGACTTTTTTAGTTACTATAATCAAATACGTTAATGTTTATATCCAAACAGGTAAGAATGTGTTTTGATTCGAGCTATTAACATAAATTAAATTCTCTCAGATGTGATGACATGAAGTCCTGTCTAAAATTTATGTCTTAAACGCATTCAAAGCAAAGTTCCGAAAGAGTTTCCTGTGCTGGCAGGTCTAATGTGAAACATGCATCTCAAGCCAGAGCTGAAAATTTATGTTACAATTTCATAATTCCGCAGCTCACCGGAGAAAAAATTACTTTCTCGTTGTCATCTGATTTCCTTCATTTAAAGATCTGTTAACTCGCTTTTTGATTTATTTTTAAATCACTACTGTATAAAAGGCACTACACTGAAATGACAAACTGAAGAGGTGTAAAAATCTCATTTAAATTCAATCAATTCAGTGATGACACGCTCACATGAATACACTCAGTGAACGTAAACATTAAGGAAAATGTATATGGTAACTTACAGAACAAGATACGTGATTTTCCTAATTAATTCTTATTAGAAAACTACAAAACTTTTAAATATTTTCAGTTCAGTCAATAAAATATTGAAAATTCCAACATATATAAAGAATATACGTTAAACACTGCAACCGTTTGCATTTCACGCAGAACTAATAAACGACTGGGTTTATAGAATATTCGTTTGAGTGGCGTAATGTAGCACACAACCACAGGCTGATAAACCATTAAAACTACTGATGTACAGCACTGCAAAGTTTGCAGATCGCTCACGCCGAGAACACATAAATTACCATGTGGACGTAACTACACACACACACACGCACACACACACACTCTCACTCTCTCTCTCCTGAACACTTGAGCAGACAAAAATTGCCTCTCACTAACTCGAGGCTAATCCAGCTAAGACACCGTGGTTAACAAAACTAAATACCACAGAAGACATGCTGACGAGCAGACATGCACACACACACACACCCTTGTTTACAGCTCCAAATATGTCCTCAAAAATGATACTTTGAGGTTGGGACCACTGTGTTTTTGACCTTGACATTTAAAGCAAAATTTGACTATTGCAAAGAAAAAAAAAAACAGATATATCACCTGTCATCCACATTTCCATGCTAATTTTGCTGCTTTACAAGAAGCTTTTCACATAATCAGCCACATATCAAACAGAATAAGAGTGAACAAGCTGGCCTTTGAGCTTGCACATTTGCACACACGCTAGCATGCACGAAAAATTCATACGGTGCCTAGCACAAACAAAAACACTCGTTACATCACAATCATAGCCACAAACTCGTACACATCAGCATGTGATGAGAATTCTGAACTACGAGGAACGAACGTAACCCTGAGCTCAGATGACTATCTGCTAGCACCTGGCCTACATGCACTCTGCATAAAAACCACTATGGCATGATACGTTTAAGGAACCTCTCTGAAGCTTATATATTCATTCACCGGTGATGCAATGAACACCTTTCAATCTCTAGTTTCTAAGAAGGAGAAAGTCAACCACCTCCATTTCTCTCTCTCTCTCTCTTTCACTGCGTGCATGTAAAAAGAAAGAAAAAAAAAACACAAAAGCTTGATGTCTAAACTGGCGTCTGCTTTACTCATGTGCACGTCTGCATTTGTGTCTGTTTGTGTGTGTGTGTGTGTGAAAGGGAGAGAAAGCACTCAGGGAAAGTTCCTTGGTGTAACAGGAGCATTCTGAAATTTAAAGCCCAAATTAATAACCACAGCCATTGTACATGCAATGACTGATGGGACATGTGATAACTATAGCGACAGAAATTCAAAAAGGGTCATTTTCTACTAAACCAGAATGATTGTTTTACATGCATATTGAACGGATGCCATTTATGCAGTAAACTAAATCGGTTTGCATACATGCACATGCTGGTGCACATTTTAATATGAGAAAAAATATATTTAAACGACTGTCATAATCGCATATCCGGACGACACACAAAAAGGGCAGCGCATACCCTATGGCAAACCTAGCTACATGCAATGCAAGCAAAATCATGTGCATTAAGCTTTAAATAACATCTCCATTCACAGTCGGTCATAAGTCATAGTCATATCCATAAGACTCAGTCATATTTGTAAACTCAACAGCAAATTCAAACACACAAAGCACAGGCATGCTAAATGTTTACAGTGCAACCGCGTACATATGTGTACGTACAGTAACAGATTAAGCCATTAGCAAAAGAATGGTGTGTGTTAGTGCATATATGCACAGCATGCATGGCTTTAACCCTGCAACAGAAAACAGATTTAGGTGGCATTACATCACTAGGTTCTGCTATAAATTATCTATGCTCTGTAGACTACACTTAAGAATGAATATGAAACAAAATCAGGACAGATTTCATTGTCTTTAAAGTTATTCTAGCAAATTCTAGTAAAAATACACACGTTTTAAAATTAGTTGCTGGATGTGAGTATATATATGTATATGTATATATCCTACAAATGATTTATGAGTCAAGTAAATTCTAAAAAGGAAATGATCAAGCAATAGAATATAAATGTTGTCTTTGTTTGGAACTTTGTCACGAAAAGTCTCTCTATTTCAGTATCTGCCTCACATTACCTACGCTTTACAGTCACAACCTTGACTCGGGGGCAAAGCTAAGTGTGAGAAACATTATTAGACCTACGCCTCCTTTGTTTCTTTGTACGCTCGTATTGATTTTGCAAACTTCTGTTTTCTCCACAAAAGTAAACTTTATTGAGGGTGAGTTGTGTAAGAAGCACAACTTATTTACTTATTTACACTTATTTAGTTTAACAGCTAAAGTACAAGTAAACATACTTGACATTTGTATCACCTACTTTGACATCAAGTTCAATTTCATTTAAATAATTTTCCTTGCTCTGACACCTCTTTTCATTCAAGTGCACATCTAAGACTTAAAAGCACAAATACTGAACAATTACAATCAATTTAACCTGTTTTAAAAAAAACAACACAATCTCTCTGCAATCGTGCAGTGTGTGCAATGCAAAATTAAAACCGTAAACCGTTCCTGTGCTCGGTGGTTACAGGTAGCTTCTCACCTTGAGAACTACTACAAATATCTTTTGGTAAAAAAAAAATATATATATAAAAAAAGTGCAGAGACTTTGGTTTAAAACAAAACATGACAGATAAAGTTACACTGCATTTGGATTTGAAAAGACAGGCCTACAACTGGAGCAAGCCATTTTTGTGGGCAAAAAAAAAATGTACTAAAAATTTATTTGATCTTGCAATAAATGTATTGTTTTTATAAATGACCATATATAGCCTAATCAAATGTCCAATTCATATATATGGATTAAACTAGAGAAAATAAAAATACAGCATGTTCACTCTAAATTTGCATAATTTATTAAATTATGCTTAAATACTACAATAACATACACCTCACTCAACCTTCACTTCAATTTAAACTAACTAAACTTGACTTCACATAAACTTTGCAAATATTTCAATAATCAATGCAATTGAAAGTTTTTAATCTGATCCCATGGCCTGCTAACAATTCTTACATTAATCCAAACTATCTGATATTAAAATTAAGCAACAGAACCAAGACTAAATGAAAGATTTGTATTTTAAGGTAGTCCAGAAAATGGTTCTATTTAATTCTTTAAATACAGTTTAAGCAAATCACTTTTTAATTCTTTTACACTAAGTCTATAAACCTGTCTGTTTGCTTAAAGCTGAACTCATAAATATCTTAACAATTAATTGAATTAATTCAACTGTTCTAATTCTGTTCTTTTACTTGAGAAGATTATAATGATTTAACGCATTTTAATATAAGCTAATCAGTTCATCACTAACACCACAAACTCGCACACAGATCGTTCCTAGACAGAAATCGCTAAACATCCACCTAAACACAAAAAATCATCAAAAGATTGACTTACGTGTTATAATTTCTCTTTGCGACAAATGCTGAGGGTTTCCCTGCTTGCGACGGGACATTGCCCTGGCATTTACACTGGCATCGCCCAGAGACCCGCACAAGGAATAGTCGGCTCGCGTCTTCTGTCCTCCGTGTCCGTGGCCGTGGCGTGGGCTTGTTTTCCCCCCCTCGGTAACAAACTTTTCCTGGGACTTCCAAAGAACTGCCACAGCTCCGAGCCGTGGATAGAGATAGGGGTCCCGTGAATGTGAGAGAAGCGAAAGTGTCTTTGCGCTCCGGCTCTCCAGATGACCAGAGACGCGCAGACGCTCAGTACCTCAGCGACACACACATGCACTTCAGCTGTGTGCCGCGCGCGATCTGTCCGAGGGCGAAAATATCCTTGACGAGTGACAGTTGTGAAGAAATCACTGGAAATGTCTCAGAATGAGATACCCGGTGCGTTTGGATAGGTTGGACCCTGTGGTGGCTCTCTCTTCGTCCGGTCTGCGCCTTGTGGATTTGTCAAAGGCAATTCGATTTGTTTCTGTTTTTCTCTGAGTCAAAATAATTCTAAAAAAGAAAAATGGTCATTACTTATTAGATTGGATGAAACGAATCCAATTTCTCCTTGAGTTGGCACTTGATTGTGCCAAGCACTGGACAGTTCTTCTTCTCTCCTGGGCTCTAAGTGCATGCGATGCCCGGTTACTTTGCACTCTCTCCAACTCTTTGCACTTGCTCCCCTATTCGGCTTTGCGCACTGGAGACCAGGGACATGGACTTGCCACCTCCTTTCCAAATGAATGAAGCTTTTTTTTCTCCCTTTTCTGCCTCTATGAAGATGGCGGAGTCCTGCTTCTCCGGGAGCTCTCTGTGTCTCTGTGGCGAGGGCTGCCTCCGTACAATGGGATAAAATTCAAGTTCAAGTGCGGACGTGACGTTAAGTCTACAGTGGGAAAGAAAATTGGAGACTGCAAGAGCACTGGGGGCGACTAGTGGTGGCTTTTCACAACTATCGGATCACCAGAACAGTGGTGGAGAGCGTGGACATCGCGAGCCGCTGTCTTACACACACACACAGACACACACAGACACGCATACACACACACACATACACGCGCACAAACACACAGCACCTGGCAGACCGGCGCACTGCTTGTCTGTATCCGCTTTAGTGCAAATAAAACAATATCGCATGCACTACAACGTTTGTAATGAATTTAAAGGGGAAAAGGTTGCAAATAGCTTTTATATGAAAAAATGAATTATAAAAGAGTTTGCCCGTACTTATGTTAATTACATTTACACATTTCATGCTTGCAAATAAAAATAAAATAAATAAACAATAGGGAAACTGTGATATTGATAGTCATGCATTAACAGTAAATATTCAAATCAGAAAATCTCAGTTAATTTGATAGAAAGATTAAAGCGTGAATGCATGCACAAAGAATACACTTCAGTGAGACATAAGTGTGCTGTTTACCTCACAAGCAATAAATTACATGAGGCAAGACAGGCGTTGATATACTCACATCACATTTCTTCTTTATGTGTTTTATGTCCTATGACATTATTAAATTAAACCCACATTTGGAGAAGGGAAAAAAATCAGAAGGAAGAAAAATTATTGTTAAGTGTTCAATGTACATTTCTTAATCTTTTTTGGTAGGCAATCTAATTATCATTTAAATCCATATATTATTGTCATTTAAATTTGATCACATCTGAACAAATGAATGAACACTAGACTAAAACTGTTGCATGCGTGGAAACGCAAGACTGAATACTGGAGGAAATGAAAATAGGGAGGTGTGTTGTGCAAATACTTGCATGATTTGGGTTTACTGGGTGAAATGCAAGCGGCGTTCCTTTGCTTCTATTTTACACTCAGCGTGCATCAGTAATATGAAAGCTGGTCATGTGGCTCAGATTTTTTGGATCATTTCTCACTGAAATTTGAAAATTGTAAAGAAAAAAGACAAAATGTGAGATATAAGTGAAAATGCAAGTTAAAAATATAGGTTCTTCTGTGGTTTTTAGGTTTAGCAAAATAACTTAACTGTCTTGTAAAAAAATGACATTTTTGATTTTTGACTGTATATGAGTTTTTGGGGCAGGTTCTTCAGATCAGTGTATTGGTTTCTAGGTTCTTTAATGTTGTGTTTTAAACTTTTTTTTCTGATTAGAACCAACCTTTATTTTTAAAAATGTAGGTTCTACAAATGTTCCACTGTGATATCATCATAGATTAAATTCCCATTTCTGGGTAATTATTTTCAAATGTACAGTTTGCACCTTTGTTTTAAAGTTCAATTTTTAAACTGGGCTTCTCAGAAGTGTCACTCTATATAACCAGCTAGTTTGTTCAAAATGACACTTCAATTAAAAAAATTAGAGGTCACACTTTAGTGTTCATACATGTGTTAACACTGAGGAAAACTAATGAACTACAAGCACTAAATATGTAATTATTTTCTAGAACTGCATGTAATTAGGCATTCTTTTTGTTATTGCTATAGCACTTAATTATAGTTACATGTAATATGTGAACATGTTTAGTGTAAATTGAAACCAATTAGATAGGCATTTCAAAACATGCTGTGGAAAAGTAAGCTAATGGTATGGGATTGAGGGGAACAGGATAAGTTATTACCATTTTAATTCATATGGAGTCTGTACCTTCAACAGTTGATTAACTTAAGAGCCTTGGTGCTACCAAAGGGTCTGGCTTGTGCCAGTTCAGAGGCAGGTAGTGCTCAAATGAGAGCGTGTCTGCGTTGATCCATCTGCTCATTATCCATCACAGGATGGTACGCTGGGTGGCACAGCATCGCCAACAATGCTGTATATCCTGCCACTGTCTCTGATATATCCTCCGCCCCTGAACTCTGTTAAACGACACCACAACTTTCACATATAGATAGATAGATAGATAGATAGATAGATAGATAGATAGATAGATAGATAGATAGATAGATAGATTACTGAATTACATTTGAAATTCTAGGTGTTGCCAAAAAAATTACATTTTTATGATTTACAAGAATGTTCAAATCTAGACATCATCTTCCTGGAAATCAAGATTGGAGAAGGTTGTTGCTGATATGGGCTCTGCTACTGCTGGATTATTCTTCCTATAAAAAAAACATAAAATGTTCTCTGAACAGCTGAGAGTCCTATTTTATTGCATGAATTCATTGGACACATCTTGTACTTTTGCATTGAGTTTTTTTCCTGTATGCCAATGCATTTGTCTCTATAACGATATTTTTGACTGAAATCACAGGTAAAAAAAAAAAAAAATGAGAACAAACTTTCTCCTGCATACATTGGCAGTGAGAGTAATAGTGTCTTTCATCCTTGTTCACCTCAGCAAATGTGTGCACATATGAGCATCTAAAATGATTATTTAAAAATTATATGAATCAATTTTGTTTCAATGTTAATAAAGTTATCTATATTTTGGGCCACATTTTCTCAGGTGCTTATTATGGAATTTGGACACACACGTATCTTCATTTATGGCTAGTTCTATAAAAGACAACTTCCATGTGCATACATGTGCCTATGGAAGAAGGCAATGCCACAATGATATAAAACTCATTTTGTGCCTCTCAATAAAGTTCTAAATGCGGTTCTTCAAAAACAAATTACTAACAGAATAAAATACAGACAAGCCTACAGCCTTGCTGAGGTGAATCACAAATCAAATATTGGAAGCACAAACTCTAAATTTAGTTCACTTCTCCACAATTTATACAGTGCACCATATTTTATATTGCAATGCTCATGCAATAAATATCTTCATATGTGATGTCAAACCCAGGACATTAAATTCTTAAAATTTGTGTTCAGTTTTAAGGACTAAGTGTGTCCACCACACTTGACAAGATATATGTATTTGCAATCTAGCTTTCCTAAGTGCTGAACTTGCAATGCAACAGTACCCTCTATTGGCCAGTTACTGCCATAAAAAATCACAAACTTGGATCTCAAACACCCATTTCCTTCAATTTCACACATCATAATTCTTTTTTTCCCCATGCCAAAAGGAAACAACCAACCTCATTTGGAATGGCTAACATGTATTGTGTTGGAATTAGTTATCTACATATGTTTTTCTGAAAATACAAAATGACCCTATTTGTACAGAGTTTTGTTTTCCCTTAATCTACGTTGTGTTTAAATTAAGAGACTAAATAATATAAAACTGTGGTCTAACGAGTTTCTTTAATTACAAATTAGTTTAATTATAATTTAAAAAAATATGTTGTTTCTTTAACATTTTATAATAAAGAACTGAACAGACTTTGTATGTTGAAGGATGCAGATTGAACTCTATATTCAAAGCTAGATCATTTGAGAGATGTTTAATGAGCAATTAAGTCACCTTGGTTTTACTTCACTTCTTAGCATCTCTCAAACACCACTTGGAAAACTTCTCACAATACATAAGCCAATCACAAACATCTTGGATGTGTGTTTGCTTTGAGATAGTAATATAGAAAATTTAAAAGTTACTAAAAACTAAAAAATGTTGTTATGCATTATATTAAAAATTATTTTAGATTGTAAAAATAGCCTGATGTGCACTATCAGCCTACATAAAACAAAGAATTTAAATGTTAATTTGTGGAAATGTCAGAACAAAATCTTCCTACTTTTCAAATGTTTTTGAAATTCAGGAGCAAAATCTAAAATCTACTAAAAATCACAGTGAATATGAATACACACCCAGCATATCCTCATCATAGAGCTCATTAGGATCAGTCTATGACGATTCATCTTATTTCATCTGTCCCCAACTCTCTCTCACCCCTGCTATGTCACCATCAAGAGAGAAACATTAATCTAGTGAATCTGAAGGAATGTCAGCCTTAATTGCTGTTCATTGGGGAAAAAAAGAGATAAAATAGAAAGACATGGCTTTGTCAAGCAATAAAAGATGTGAGCGATAAGACCGTCTGATAAATCACATCTCAGCCTCCTGTCATCACTCAGCTCAAGGCCTGGTGGCCATCTTGTGGGCGACTCTCACCTCAGGCCTGCAAATAAAACCAAACAGTTTGGTTTCTGCCCAGGGGCTTTCAGGACGTCTCCGATCACGATCCCTGTTGGGATGGCACATCCCCTGCACTTTCCGAGACCCGGTGAGTGGGTCCAGGGGGTAAAACACGACTGTTTGAAAAGAAAAATGGCAACAGAGTGTGACTAAATCGGTTTGCTTGGCAGCTGGACAAAGGCTTGATTCCACCGCTCCCAAGAGAAAACGCAGGGCCCGCAAATCCTGGCATCAGATCGGAAAGTTGAACGTTGCCAAAGGCGCACATTCACAACAATTAGCTACCTTTTCAGTCCCAGCCCCATGGTTATCCATCCCCTAGGTGGTTATCTAATCGCCTGCTTTTGTTTAGAGGAACAGCTCTCTTTCACTCTGGGCTGACATCATTTACGGCTGCCGGCTGGCGCTTCTCTAAATCTGCAGAGGAGTGCGGGAGTGACGGCCCATCAAGGAGTCTAAGTAGATAAACAGGGACATACCCAACCTCTTAATGCAACTTCATAAGCCTCTAGTTCTCAAAGAGCACCGCAAATGGGGCAATCGTCTAGTTTCTAACACACATGCACGACAAGCTTTCCAGAGAAACTTTCAGAAGAGGTGTAAGAGTGCCGGCCTGTCGACTTAAAACCACCATGGGAAGGGAGATCTGGCGTTTGAGGAGACCACAGGGATTAAACCGAAGAAATGTGAAGAAGATCTCGTCTTTATCCTTCAGCTTCTTGGTTGATGTCAGGCTGACTACAGAGTTTTGCTCAGCGGTCCCTTTTTCCGGTTTCCCCTGGCAGCACATTTCATCACTGTGGTATTTGTGCCATAAAGCTGTCCATCATTAAATCTGCTATAATCTAATGGCCCATATCCTCTCCGTACTCAGTGTTGGTCAGATGACCGTGTGTGCTGAGGTTACCGTGAGGTGTGTATCTTTACAGTGATGAATAGTATGGTTGCCATCTCCTGCCGTCCTTACACAAAAGTCACTCCCAGTTCACACCGATAACGCCGCTCCAGCAGTAAATACGGGGCTCATTTACATCAAGAGATGACAAATGTGTGTGTGGGATTGCGTACGCGCGTGTCCTCCCACCGAGAGCTCGCGGGATGGTTCGGGGCTGTACCATATCAAAAGGCCTGACACGCTTTCAACAAGAAGACCAAGCGCAACTGCTGCAAAGTGCAAAAATGATGACACAAATTAGTTCTCATTGTTTTCTTGTGGGCATGTTGCAATGATGCAATCATGAGCAATGTTCACACTGCCATTTTTGAAGTGTCAGGGTACAAGAGAACGATGGCAATCCAGTTACCTTGCTATCGCCCCTTCAGGAATGACTGAGAAACAGCTTTGCCGCAACCTTCCTTATATCTGCCAGATGAATTAATAAAGCAATAAGTGACAAGAGGTCATGCATGGCAATGATTTTACCAAAGTTAAGCATAACATAAAGCTTAACTGTGCCTTTAAAGGGAAAAAAAGCGTAAAAGCTTATAAAGCTTGGACTAGCCACACATTTTTTTATATAACTCTGATTGTATTCGTCTGAAAGAAGAATGTCATATACACCTAGGATGACTTGAGGGTGAGTAAATCATGGGGTAATTTTAATTTTTGGGTGAACTATCCCTTTACACGGGCAATTCCTTTTATAAAATGGAGGCAACAACAATGAATAAAGATCCCAACGTTCAACGAATAATTTCTGCATCACTAACATCAAACTGAATTGGAAAAACAATGACCTAATTACTGGTCAAAAATTATTAAAATATTATCTGGAGAATATTTACTTTGAATGTTGACAGTCCATCTTTTTTCTACCCACTAATCGAGTAATACGAGTAATATGTATAAATAAAATACATTTTGAAAAAAAATAAAAATATTTTTTTTTATAAATAATGCTTAAAGAAATAAATAAATATTAATTTATACATAATTTCCAGATAAATAAATAATAATACAATATGAAAAGAAAGAAAGAAAGAAAAGAAAGAAAGAAAGAAAGAAAATAAGGAAATTTAAAAAATAAAATGATTTTGACCTGAACGATAAGTTAAATAAAAAAGATCAGGTAATATTAAATATCAGATGTTCTAAAAAAAGTTGCGTTAAACATGTTTAATTAACATCTTAAGTTAAAGGGATAGTTCACCCAAAAATGAAAATTTGATGTTTATCCGATAGATTCATAGATTTTGCTACCATTCACATGAATTGGAGTTAAAAATCTTCATTTGTGTTCTACTGAAGAAACAAAGTCACCTATATCTTGGATGCCCTGGGGGTGAACTATCCCTTTACCATGTTAACTTTGACAGCCCTAAAAAATTATGTTTTTTTCTCCCGATCCGCAGACCCCCAAGCAAACCCTTGCTACCCTGGTTTGTAAAAAATGGTTTGTAGCAAATTTGGTACATTAACATAGAATTCAATTAAAGGGATATTCACCCAAAACTGAAAATTCTGTCATCATTTACTCACCCTAATGCCGTTCCAAACCCATAAGACTTCTGTTCATCTTCGGAACACAAATGAAGATCTTTCTGTCCCTATTTCATTAAAATATCTTCATTTGTGTTTCAAAGATGAATAAAAGTCTTACGGGCAAGGGTGAGTAAATGATGACAGAATTTTCATTTTTGGGTGAACACCCTTTAATCTGTGGTCACAGGTGTGCGTGTACATATCAGACAGCTTTGAATGTGGCACATCCAATCAGATTGCAACTTTAACTTTTATAACGTAAATCATGTTTTTGGTTATGTTAAGACTGCCATTTGAGCAGTGATGCAGATTCTTTCACTCCAGACTGTAAGCGGTGGACAGAGTTAATCAACATGTCTCACACACATACACACACACACAGTGACCCCACAGGCTGAACCTGCTGTATTTGTTTGTCGCCATGACTTGTTATCAGGAATCAGCGTTTCGAGGGACACCATACATACTTTATACAAATAGGTCTTTGCACACACTATCTCTTAGACGCACACACAGGCGTACAATCTTTGCACTCTGATGGTGAATAATGGCGTCCTTTTTTGAAAGCGGCAGTTCCAGTCGTAGTCTTCTCCATCCAGCACCATCAGCACTTTAGAAGATTAAGACCTACCTTCCCTTATCACACTACGCTCCCTCATGCAGGCTCGACACGGGGTCCTCGCAGGCCGGCCATGTCCCCCCTCTGCCAGCCCCACATCGCCGTCTTGACAGGGCCTTAATTTTGGCCTCTCCGCCGACTATCTTCTTGTTTCACATTTCTCTCCTCCACGCTCCAAGCTCATCTCTCTCCGGTCGTGCGATTCATCACCCCAGGATCAGCAGCAAACGGCCTCTCCGTCATTGAACGTTATCTACTATCTCAATGTCAGCCCCTTCAGCCAGACTGTGCCACATTGCACTGGGAGGAACGAGAATAAGAGAAAAGACATACAAGATTAGGAACTTTTCGGCTAGATCTAGAACAAAAATGGACATTTATGGTCCAGGATGCTGATTGGTCAATACAATGTTCCAGCCATGCAGCTAAGTAAGATGTTAAAAACATGTGCGTCTATCTCAAAACCCAGAAAGTGTCACAGGAAAAGATCTTTCAGGAATGGATAAAACAACCTTTTTAGCCTAATAATGTTTGATAGCGTGCGTCTTGTCTGATGCGTTCGTTAGAGGAAATGTACTGCCTTGTATCCGAGTACGCTTTAATCCCTTATCAATACAGTGCTTGCCCTTAATTATGCAGAGGTGACTGATAAATTAGTTTAGACAGAATTGTGATTATCAGTTCAATCTGCCTCTATCTGGAATTAAAATCGATGGCTCATCAGCACACTACATGCTACACTAGCCCAAAAGGTGGAATACACAATACAGTGCACAGCGCTCGCAGGAACCGTGATATCTTTTCACACTACAGTACACACATTTTTCCCAAAATAGATTTTCCTTGTGATTATTTATGTAATCAGTTAAATGGATGTCACTTTGTATTAAAAAGTAGTGGGGAGTAATAAAATAATGACTTGTTGGTCTAGAGGTAAGCATTGTGCTTGGAGCACGAGGAAACCAGTGGCCAGTTGCCATAGCCGCTAAAGACTCTGTCTGAGAACTAGTCTGACCAATAAGCAATAAGTTAGGGCTAATTTCTTACTTTTCGTATTCAAATTATGTAACCAACTTAACCTCTTGATGCACACCCCCCTTTTCAAATGGTTGTCTTTCCTAAACCCTTTGGAGTATGAGCATAGTTGTGGTATCATCTGAAAGAAGACAAATGCAGCTTTATTTTTCAAGTATAATGGAATATTTTTTTTATTTTTTATTTTTTTTGCATAACATCTTTTACCATTAAAATAATAATAATAATAATAGAAATATGCCTGAAGGTGTGCTGTGGTATCTGGAACCATAATGTTAGCAGCAGATCCTTTAAGTCCCGCAAGTTGTGAGGTGGGGCCTCCATGGATCGGACTTGTTTGTTCAGCACATCCCTATGCATCCCCATACGCAACAAACTGCGATGCACTGTGTATTCGGACAGTTTGTTAGACTATAAACAGTTTATGCAAAAAAGGTTTAAAAAAAAAAAAAAAGAAACACACATACCATATAATTTTCCAGCCAAATAAATAAATAAATATTTTTATTCTTTAATATTTTTATTTTATCTTTTATTAATTAATTAATTAATATAAATTCATTTGTATAAATAACATTGTAAAAAAAACATACACACACAATGCCTAGACGACTGGGTCAGAGCATCTCCAAAACTGCAGCTCTTGTGGGGTGTTCCTGGTCTGCAGTGGTCAGTATCTATCAAAAGTGGTCCAAGGAAGGAACAGCGGTGAACCGGCGAGAGGGTCATGGGCGGCCAAGGCTCATTGATGCACGTGGGGAGCGAAAGCTGGCCCGTGTGGTCCGATCAAACAGACGAGCTAGACGATTTTTTGGCAGAATATATGAAGTTATGTGTGGAGTGATGAATTACAATGAAATAGGAGTTGCATGGTGATGTTCCAGAGTGGTGTCTTTGAAAATCGGGTGAGAAATATAATAATAAATGCATCTCTACTACAGTGAAGCATGGAGGAAGAGGTGTCATTGTGTGGGGAGCTTTTTTAGTAATTTAATGCTTTGGAAAACAGGAGCATATTAAAGAATGGTTTGCTTCCCACAATTGAAAAGTTGTTCTTTAAAGAGTAATGATCAGATGTTATTTTTCAACAAGACAATGCTCCTGCCCAAATTGCAAAGACAACCAAGAAGTGGCTTGAGAACAAGTCCAATGCTAACAAAGAGAAGGATTTGCAAAACAGTTGATAGGTGCTTTGATTTTTCCCCATGTTCAAAATGCATGTATTATTTCTTTCAATTTTTTCAGCCTTTGAATCAGAATTTAGCTGGACAACTAATTACAGGATTTGTCTCATTAACTACTCGCTACTGCCCTCCTCTGGTTGAATGCTTCATAGTGGTGAAAATGACAAACCATTGTGCAGTACTCTACTGACTGACTGAGAAATAAGTAAGAAGTCGAAGAGGAATAATCATCTTTTAACTCAAACATACACTCCCACATTGTATCATCTATGTATTATAGAGCTATTTACAAAGGCAACAAGCAATCAGTCCTGTACGGAGCCTTAACAAGCCCATTGTATGATTGCTCCAGCCCATCTAATGCCAGCTCTGTTCATAACTCCTGCTGGTGCGTGTGCTTAGCACCACTCACTTTAATTAACAACAGTCGAGGTAGCACAGTCACATTTAAAAGGTTGCCATTCCACCAATATGAAAGCACAATTAAATATTAATTGCCTACTGAATAATAGATGAAGAGTATCTGTGTACAGTTCAGGAGCCTAATTCCTGTTAAAGTACAAGTCTTTAATCAAGCAGTAATGAGCACTGCTATGTCAACAGGCGTTGTGCCCTATCAGCAAAGAATAGAGAGAATTACCATCGAAGGCTCATGCTGCCGAGAGCCTGTATCAATTTTAATGTAATTATGCTTTACTAATAACAATTCAACTCATTATAACAAGCGCTCGCAGAAATTGATTCTGTAAACAGCAGACACGCACAATTCTATTGTGATTATTCTCTAGAGGTTTGTTCCTGCTGTGTGGTACTTCACGGTGAGGACTATATGCAAGTTCAGACACAACACAAACTGGCGGTCAGTTTTTTTCCGTTTTCTAAACTATGATTAAACTGTCAGCTATCATTTTACCCATTATTATAATTACATGTGGAATAGTTCACCCAAAGAAAGTAGCCATTACACCAGTTCTATTAAATTAGTCCATATGACTGATGTCTGCTTCCAATCTGGAGGAGAGAGAGAGTCAGAAAAAGTCTTTTTATACAAAGTAGCAATGTAACACAATTTGTGGTATTTTTAATGAGTAACACATGGCTTTTTTTAAAACCTTCATTCTCCTTGTCCCTAACACAAAGCTATTGTATTAGGGAGGGACGCATGATATATTGGTACTTCACTACTGTTCAGAAGTTTGGGGTCGGTAAGATTTTTAAAATGTTTTATGCTCACCAAGGCTGCATATTTGACCAAAAATACAGTAAAAAAATAATATTGTGAAATATTATTACAATAACAGTTTTCTATTTTAATATATGTTGTATGTTTAATATATTTTATATATTAATGTTATTTATTCCTGTAATGGCAAGAGCAGAAATCATTCTAATACTGATTTGGTTCTCAAGAAACATTTATTATTATTATCAATGTTGAAAACAGGTGTTCTGATTAAAGTCCATAAGTCTTTATATTCAATCATTTTATCCCATAAAACTCATCTCTGATCACCAAAATGTTTTTTTTTTTTTTAATTCCTGTGAAAAAAAATGTGCTTAAAATAGCTTGAATTGCACTCTACACCATTGCTTCATTTAGTATACGTGGACTTATGAATATGCAAATTAGCCCCGCCTCCACTCACGACCCACTCGGTCAACATTTATTCAAGTTACTGTATAAACGCTGCACAAAGGTATCGCTCTTTACAACGCCAGACACATAACGGTAATTAATATGATTAGCCTTTTGCTTGACTACGTTATCAAACAGCTAATAATGTTTTGCTAATGTTACACAAACCATGTTCCCTTTCGCCTTCTCAGTCTGCCCTCAAAAAAATCAGCATCCTTAGAAATGCTTTGAACATCATAGAACGTCAGTGGAGAAAGGCATATAGTTCATAACATCATAATATACCTCAAATACATAATTCACCCACTATATTGCTAAAAGTACCCGATTCATATCTACAGAAAAATATACCAGGATAACCTGGCTTCTTTTGAGACTCCCCTGCTTTGCAGCATAGTAATGATATGCTAAAGCCCACCCACGTTGATGTGATTGGATACAAGGTAATTTGTGACGTTAGAAACACCAGCGATTTCAAACTGCATTTTTTTAGACTGTCTTTGGTTTACTGCAGTTCTAAGGAGACAATACTCAGCAATGGTGCTGACTTATGAATTTGTACATGGTTTGTCCAAAAGCATATTAAAAACACCACATAGACATTACAAATGTGATTTTCACCACATGGGGGTCTTTAACATTTTTGTGAAAACTGTGAAAGTTTTTTTTTTTTAGAATTAATGTCTTTATTGTCACTTTTCATCAAATTAATGCATCCCTGCTCAATAAAATTTGAACAGTATAGTATTTATCGTTTTTTCTTTTTTATTCTTTTAATCAGTGTGGGCAGATATCAGATGTATTTAACTGTCCATGCTAATATCCCCTTGCATTTAGATTCAACCTGTCATCTAACGCTGGTGTGTTTGGGTTTTGTTCATGTTCATGCTTTCTATTTGTCATGTGATCATGTCATGTGATTCCCTTGCCCTCATGTGATCTTGTCATGTGTTCTGTTGTCATGTTCCGTCATTGGTTCATTGTTTGATCATTGTTCACAGGTGTGTCTTGTTAGTAGCAGGGGCGTAAATTTCATCTAAGAGTTGGGGGGTTAATAAACATACAATTTCTCAAGAGCAATTTTTGAAGAAGACACAAATAATACAGCCAAAATCGTACTTCATAAGGATATCTTTTCTCTGTCATTTTATCTGACTAAAAACACAAAGTGATAGTTGTTTAAATATGAGTAAGGTTCACCATGCATAATAATTAACATTATAATTATTAAATTATCTTGTGTCCTCCACATGGTATTTTATAATATGACATTCAGATATTTAGATATTAAACTGCAGCAAGCCCTCTGATCTGCCACTTATCATATTGAGCAAAACCCAACAAAACCGGTAGATCTACAATATTAACCTACAATATTCAGATCTACATTCAGATGTACAATAATACAAAGATCTACAATATTCAGTTCATGCTTCCATAGGCATGAACTGAAAACGCGCCAGTGGACACGCACCGTGAATGACAGTGCGCCCATGAGCATATACTTTCGATTTAGAATTAGCGGGGGTGGCAGTTGCTTATACGGTGGGTTCATTAGCCTATTATTCTTAATGAAAAACACAATGACAAATTCATTTAAATAGGCGCTTTTACATTTTGCTTTGAAACCAAATCTTCTGCGATCTTCAAATCTCCAAACCTTCCCTCTCGTGATGAAATGAAATCGGGGTGCGACTCAAAATGTTTCTAAACTCTAAACTTAAATGATTTTTTTTTGCACCGTTTGCGTTTTTACTACTTACACAATTATTTTAAGTATATATCATTATATCATTGTTTTTAGGGGGGGACAGCCCCCGACCCCCCCACGATTTACTCCCCTTAGTCTCTGGCCCTGTCCCAAATGGCACCCTAAACCCTCACGGTCTTCCTCTGAGTCCACACTTTTACGACGTAATGCCGCTTTGAATGCCGGGTAGAAGTCCTCTGCGTAGCTCGCAAACTTGCGGGCTCAGCTGAAGTGCGCATCGAGGGCGCATTGCAGCCGCACGAGCACCCTTCTTTAAGCTTAAATGACGAATGGGACACCCTACGGTCTTGTGGACTTAACGGACATGCGCACGCAGCGGCCATTGTAAGTCCACAAGACCGAAAGTGCACATGAAGTGTGCCATTTGGGACAGGGCCACTGTGTATTTAAGCCCTTATGTTTGCCATGGACATTGTTGAGTATTGTTTCCTGTAACCACTTGTTGGTGAGTGTCTGTTTCAAGTCAAGTCTGTTTCAAGTACAATATTAACCTACAATATTCAGATCTACATTCAGAACAATAATACAAAGATCTACAATATTCAGTTCATGCTAGTGATGGGCAGACCGAGGCTTTGTGATATGGAGGACCAAACCTGCAGAAATTAAAAATTAATTAATTAATAAGTAAATAAATTAATAAATAAATAAATATACAAATATGTAAATGAATAAATAGATGAATAAATGTGATAATATGAAAATAAATCAGAGAATAAACGACTTGATAAAATAAATATGATTCATTTTTAAAAAATGTTTCAAAACAGTGATGACGTAACAAAGCCTGGTTTACTGAAATCATGTGACTTTGGCAGTTTGATACGCGCTCCGAACCAATTGATATGAAACAGAAGATTCGTAAAGCTTCAAAGCTTCATGAAGCAATGTTTTGAAATTGCCATCACTAGTTTCAAGTCAAGTCTGTTTCAAGTCAAGTCTGTTCAGAGTCCAGAGAGGGCTCCAGCCACTGGCCAGCGTCCAGAGATGGCTCCAGCCACTGACCAGCGTCCAGAGATGGCTCCAGCCACTGATCAGCGTCCAGAGATGGCTCCAGCCCCTGACCAGCGTCCAGAGATGGCTCCAGCCACTGACCAGCGTCCAGAGAGGGCTCCAGCCACTGACCAGCATCCAGAGAAGGCTCCAGCCACTGACCCGCGTCCAGAGATGGCTCCAGCCACTGACCGACTTTCAGAGATGGCTCCAGCCACTGACCAGCATCCAGAGATGACTCTAGCCACTGACCCCATAGGGGGGGGGGGGCTGGGGCAGTAGGTACCTGGAGAAGGCCACGGAGGCCGCACCTCTGTGGTCCCCTGAACTGTCTGCACTGCCATGGTCCCATGAACTGTCTGCACTGCCATGGCCCCATGAACCGCCAGCACCCCACAGCCCAGGTCCGCCCACGCCCCGCGGCCCAGGTCCGCCATCCCTCCCCAAGACCGCCCTCCTAGACTTTGGTTTGTATGTTTGTATGTTTTGGTTTTGTTGCATTCAGAGATGCATTCATGTAACCCCCCTCCCCAATTCAATATTTATATTTTTCTTATAAATATAAATCCGATCTTCAATTCCCGTGCTATATGCAGATTTAATGGAGTTCACATCACCGAAATCAAAAGATATGAGCTGCATTTTATTAATCAACAGCTAATTTCAAAATCAAAGACCGCAATATACAGGTGCTGGTCATATAATTAGAATATCATCAAAAAGTTGATTTATTTCACTAATTCCATTCAAAAAGTGAAACTTGTATATTATATTCATTCATTACACACATACTGATATATTTCAAATGGGTATTTCTTTTAATTTTGATGATTATAACTGACAACTAAGGAAAATCCCAAATTCAGTATCTCAGAAAATTAGAATATTACTTAAGACCAATACAAAGAAAGAATTTTTATAAATCTTGGCCAACTGAAAAGTATGAACATGAAAAGTATGAGCATGTACAGCACTCAATACTTAGTTGGGGCTCCTTTAGCCTGAATTACTGCAGCAATGCGGTGTTGCATGGAGTCGATCAGTCTGTGGCACTGCTCAGGTGTTATGAGAGCCCAGGTTGCTCTGATAGTGGCCTTCAGCTCTTCTGCATTGTTGGGTCTGGCATATCGCATCTTCCTCTTCACAATACCCCATAGATTTTCTATGGGGTTTAGGTCAGGCGAGTTTGCTGGCCAATTAAGAACAGGGATACCATGGTCCTTAAACCAGGTACTGGTTGCTTTGGCACTGTGTGCAGGTGCCAAATCCTGTTGGAAAATGAAATCTGCATCTCCATAAAGTTGGTCAGCAGCAGGATGCATGTAGTGCTCTAAAACTTCCTGGTATATGGCTGCGTTGACCTTGGACCTCAGAAAACACAGTGGACCAACACCAGCAGATGACATGGCACCCCAAACCATCACTGACTGTGGAAACTTTACACTGGACCTCAAGCAACGTGGATTGTGTGCCTCTCCTCTCTTCCTCCAGACTCTGGGACCCTGATTTCCAAAGGAAATGCACAATTTACTTTCATCAGAGAACATAACTTTGGACCACTCAGCAGCAGTCCAGTCCTTTTTGTCTTTAGCCCAGGCGAGACGCTTCTGACGCTGTCTGTTGTTCAAGAGTGGCTTGACACAAGGAATGTGACCGCTGAAACCCATGTCTTGCATACGTCTGTGCGTAGTGGTTCTTGAAGCACTGACTCCAGCTGCAGTCCACTCTTTGTGAATCTCCCCCACATTTTTGAATGGGTTTTGTTTCACAATCCTCTCCAGGGTGCAGTTATCCCTATTGCTTGTACACTTTTTTCTACCACATCTTTTCCTTCCCTTCGCCTCTCTTTTAATGTGCTTGGACACAGAGCTCTGTGAACAGCCAGCCTCTTTTGCAATGACCTTTTGTGTCTTGCCCTCCTTGTGCAAGGTGTCAATGGTCGTCTTTTGGACAACTGTCAAGTCAGCAGTCTTCCCCATGATTGTGTAGCCTACAGAACTAGACTGAGAGACCATTTAAAGGCCTTTGCAGGTTTTGAGTTAATTAGCTGATTAGAGTGTGGCACCAGGTGTCTTCAATATTGAACCTTTTCACAATATTCTAATTTTCTAAAATACTGAATTTGGGATTTTCCTTAGTTGTCAGTTATAATCATCAAAATTAAAAGAAATAAACATTTGAAATATATCAGTCTGTGTGTAATGAATGAATATAATATACAAGTTTCACTTTTTGAATGGAATTAGTAAAATAAATCAACTTTTTGATGATATTCTAATTATATGACCAGCACCTGTAGAGAGAGTGGCATAAGCACTGGTAAGATCATTTAGTTTCTTTACTTTTAATGATGATGATTGTGTATTGAGTGTCTGCAATTTTCACTTTCATTTGCGGCAGTTTGCTGAAGAGATACTGCTCGTCTGCGGCGATGCGTGCTGCAGAACCGCTGTCATAACTGGCTATAACATATAGCCCATAACACATCTCACACATTTATTTATTACCATTGTTGGGAGGAGTAAAATGTACATATGTGATTTCAACAACCAGATGCATTTACACTTTACACATTTACACTAATCACAGTTTCGTCTGGAATGCGTCCCAAATCACCTCCTGTAGTGGTTTGAGCGATCGGATTTAAATCCGTCTCAAATGTGTGTCGGAGGGCATACACCTGGTCTTTCCACGATTGAATCCAGCTATCTGATCAGAGAAAACACAAGTGACCATGTGTAAACAGACCCACTTTGTCTGGTATTTTCTCTGCTGCGTGTCTGCACTCTCCTCTTTGCGTGCGTCTAAAGCGTGTCCAATCTCTGTGCCGTGTTCGTCCTGTTAACAGACTTTGTAATATTTTCACTGAAATGACATTCGGGAAATGATTGCAATGCAGTTTGTGTATATAGATCAGCCAAAATTAAACTACAAAACTGTCCGGTGGCTAATTGTTTGTTTGGAGCACAAATTACCATCTGTTTCCGATTCATGGCCGGTCGATTAATTTGTGCGATGCGAATTTTAAGGTTGCAGAGAATACATTTTGAGAACAATTTCAAGCCTTGGTAATGTGTTGTTACTTATTTTTCAGTTATTTATCGGAAGCTACCGGGACCGGGGTTGGCGACCACTGCTTTAGGGGCTTTGTAGATTTTTAGTTTTCAGTGTTTTATTTTTAATTCATTTAGACACAACAGTATAGAACTGTAATATTGGCAATTTATCAGTTATCAGCTATAACATGAAAATAATTATTGGTTTATAGCTATATCTGCCAAAATGTTTATATTTTTGCATTCCTACTTTGTATGGCTTTAGACATTAGTTGCATGGCTTTATATGTTATGTTTTAGTGTAACTCACCATCCACTTTTGTTGTATGGGCATGAGAAGCCTGGACATTCTGCAAAACATCTAATTTTATGTTCCTAAGAAGAAGTAAAGGCAAATGACATAAGTAAATTAAGTCAGATTTTCACATATTGTGTGAACTAGCCTTTTAATGGCATAAAATGAAAAATTATGTAAATTACAGAGAGCTTTTGTGATGCGTGACACTTGGTCAGTCTTTGGTCTTCCTGTGAAAAACCATTAAGAAAGATTTTGTGTCCTGCCGCACTTCTCCTTGAGCTAGAAAAGCAGATAGAGACAGAGAAGAAGAGAGACGAGGTGACGCCACATTCACCTTTGATCAACTATGATTTTTCACACTGCACCGGTGAACTGCACTTTTCACAGTCCACTCATGGAAAACGGGAGATGCTTTAGTGTCCAAACATATATGCATCACAGCCACTTTCCCGCCACCCTGACCTAGAAACGGAGGACCCAGTGAGCTGGCTGACCAGTGAAGGGGGCGAGGGGCCCCGGCTGACAGGAGCTGGCCGCTCAGGTGGAGGCACCAAGGAGAGGAAGACGAGATGGCTTGTGGCACGCTGGCTTTCCAGCTGGCCAACCCGTCCCACTGTCAGGACCAATGTCTGTGGAGGAGGAATGCAGAGAAAGAGAGAACAAGAGAGGGGAGAGAGTTCAACGCAAAGGCAGACCTGATGAAGAGAGACCAGTGAAGCTGAAGTCACACCTCAGGGACTGGCTCTCCTCTGCAGGGTCAGAATGTTCAACTACAGCAGGTCAGGAAAAGGTGAAGGAGAGTCTGATACTGCAGCTGTAGCTTTGCGTAGCCAGACTTTTGACCATCGGCATAAAGCATGGTCCACATTAAATCATATTCTAGCCAAGAACTGTCCAATTAGCCAGGAGACAACATTTAAAGTAAGCAATCAGTTTGTTTTTAAAGGAGTTTAGGGGTGGTTCAATCTAAAATTGGATTAAAAAAAAACATTAGTTGCTTTTCCACTGTCAGGCCAAACCGTTGTCTTTACTTAACCATTCCATTCTGTGCCATTCCAACCCAGCTATTTACATATCTATGGTTTCATTTTCCACTGTGGGGTTGATGACGGAGAATACAAAGGTGTCAGTCATTGCCTTGGTAAAGTAAGAGTTTACAGACAATATGAGATGTTCAATATGAGAACGGTTTGTAATCATGCTGTGCCGAACCAGGCTCAAGTGGAAATATAACTGGAACAATTTCTCACCGTTCTTAGAACCGTGGAATTGGAAAAGCAGCTATTGTTTCATCTCTGATTGTTCTTATTGGATGAGCCTCATTCAATCCTGATGTAAAATGAGAAATGTGTTTTATTGTTAAAAATTATGATTATTAATAAAAAGGATTATATTTTATTATTAATTTAGTATAATCTAATATATAATCTAATCTAATAACAATTAAACTAAATAGAAAGTTCTGATATTTTCTAACAGTTTATACTGAAGTAGTAAAATTAATAAACTACAAAAGTGAAATAATACATTATATATATATATATATATATATATATATATATATATATATATATATATAATACAATATTATTAAAAATCTAAAAATAAAAGCCAATACAAAATATAAATAATAATACTATAAGGTACGTGGTACAAGTGGTACAAGTCGTATCTCTCAGAAAAGTATGAGTTTACACATTCTAATCACAAGTTCTACAAGCATGTGAAGGCTTTTTACACTTCAGAATCATTATGCTAGTTACGACATGGCATGAATGCACCTAAAGCAGTTTATAAAATGTCATAAATGGAGTAATTTTTCACAGATTATACTCCACAGATTATATATGAGATTATACTAAATTAATAATTATCATCATTTTTAACACTAAAACACACATTTCTCATTTTACATCAGGATTGAATGAGGCTCATCCAATAAGAACAATAAGACCAACAGAGCAAGACTTGTTAAACAGACCAAGGCAGGACAGGATGCAGCAAAGCTAGACACGAGGGGTAAACACAGCAACACACAACCACACTTGGCAAACTGCCACAGGACTGAAAAACTGCCACAGGACTGAAAAACACGAGATTAATAAATAGGAAGGGAAATAAGGAGGTTAATGAGGAAGAGATTAACAATAATCAGGCACAGGGACAAATGAACCAATAATCAGGTAAAAATACAATAGACAAGAGAGCACATGGTACATAGAAACAAACATGACAAGTCATGTGCTCAAATATGAAGACAAACACATGGAGCATGAATGTCTGAACCCAGACACAAAAAGGAAACCAAACTAGACAGAAGTGCCGGGATCCGAACACCACACTCTGCACACAAAACAACTCACATGGACGGAAGAGCGGCCTAAGCTAATTCGGAAACCGCATGCTCACCATGACAAGACAAAAGGGCTGCATTCGAAAACTGAAAAATGCTGCCTTCGGGCAGGACGTATTTCAAGGTAGAAAGACATGAATGCATGTCCCAATCCAAAGTTAGCTTCACCTCCTGTTTCATGTGATACCTTCATCTGATCGATTTTTTATGTATCCGTCGCTGCCTTTGAGATCCCACAATCCTGCTTTTCATTCTGTGACAGTTGAGCTAAAAAATAAAGATGGTGTCTGAAAGTTGAGGTCGCTGGTCAGTTTGTGGTTAAATGTAAGTTTTTAACCAATGTTTTCCACTTCTGATGTCATTACTAGCGAGAAATTACTATTGTAGTAATTAAATATTCGCTTAGTTACCACCAAAGCTTACACTATTTTTTATTTACTGTAGATCATTAAACCATTACGCTGCCTCAGAAGTCTGTCCGAAATCTGTTTTGTGAGGTACCTTTGTGTGCAAATGCTGCCTACAAAGTTGTTAGAAAGGAAGTTTTTTCGGATGCAGCCTATGAGTGTCAGAGCTCTGTTACCAAACCATGAATAAACAGACAGAAGTGACGGAACCCTGACATAATGCTACATCAGACGCAAAGTAAAATAAATGAATAAATCATAAATGTATTTTTAAAAAGAATAATTTTTTAATGCATTTTTGTCTTAATATTAGGCATGTCATCACTGTCATCTTTGAATTCACATCAAATTACACTTACTGAAGTTAGGGGTGATCTGACCTCAAGTGGTTCCAATGGTTTTTTTTAAGTAGTTTTAAGTATAGGTATACAACAATTATCTGTTGTTGTTGTTGTTGTTGTTGTAGAGAAAAGTCATCTCTTTCTTGCAATGAAGCTCAAGAGGCTTCCAGAGGTCAAAATCTTTATTGAACAAAGCAACAAAGCTGAGATGCCTGCAGGACATCTGAATCTGTCTCAGGGTACCATTCTTATACCTTTTTCTTATCTGTTATTTCACAATAACCAAGCAACTTACTTTACTGGCAACATTCATTCATTTTTTGCAACATAATGGTCTAATATCTACTTTGGTCTTTCATAGTCATCTGTTGTTTGAGGAAAATCAAAATGCTTTACAAAAACCTGTTTTTTTACTGTACAGGGCAGATGGCAGACAGCGTGTATGGCGTCGTGTGGGTGAGCGGTTTGCTGATGTCAACATTGTGGATTGAGTGGCCCATGGTGGCGGTGGGGTTATGGTATGGGCAGGTGTATGTTATGGACAACGAACACAGGTGCATTTTATTGATGGCATTTTGAATGCACAGAGATACCGTGACGAGATCCTGAGGCCCATTGTTGTGCCATTAATCCACAACCATCACCTCATGTTGCAGCATGATAATGCACAGCCCCATGTTGCAAGGATCTGTACACAATTCCTGGAAGCTGAAAACATCCCAGTTCTTGCATGGCCAGCATACTCACCAGACATGTCACCCATTGAGCATGTTTGGGATGCTCTGGATCGGCGTATACGACAGCGTGTTCCAGTTCCTGCCAATATCCAGCAACTTCGCACAGTCATTGAACAAACAGTGGACCAACATTCCACAGGCCACAATCAACAACCTGATCAACTCTATGCGAAGGAGATGTGTTGCACTGCGTGAGGCAAATGGTGGTCACACCAGATACTGACTGGTCTTTAGACCCCCCCCCGGCCTGGACCCTCAGTAAAACTGCACATTTTAGAGTGGCCTTTTATTGTGGCCAGCCTAAGGCACACCTGTGCAATAATCATGCTGTCTAATCAGCATCTTGATATGCCACACCTGTGAGATGGATGGATTATCTCGGCAAAGGAGAAGTGCTCACTAAGACAGATTTGTAAACAATATTTGAGAGAAATAGGCCTTTGTGTACATAGAAAAAGTCTTAGATCTTTGAGTTCAGCTCATGAAAAATGGGGGCAAAAGCAAAAATTTATTTATAAAATAATTTTGTTTAGTGTATGTGCAAGTCAGCCAATCAGATCAGACCATCAGCATTTTATCTGAGACTGAAACTACCCCAGTTGTAACTACAAAGGCCTTTTCCCAAATGGCACACTTCATATGCACTTACGGTCTTGTGGACTTACAATGGCTGCCGTGTGCGTGTCCGTTAAGTCCATGAGACTGTAGGGTCCTATTTATCATTTTAGGATTCAGAAGGGTGCTCGCGGGCATCCCCTTTGTGGTCGATATGCGTCCTCGATGCGCACTTTTGCCGAGCCCGCACTGAAGCAAGCTCCGCAGCAGATTTCTTCCCAACAGTCAAAGCTACGCTACGGCATGAAAGTGCGGACTAGGCATGAAAGTGCGGATAGGAAGAACACAAGTGTTTAGGGTGCAATTTGGCAAGTTTGCATCAGACACATTCTACATCCATTTTGTCATATGACACAGTTTTTTTGGGTCAAGTAAACAGCTGAAGAAAAACGTGGAAGTGGGAAACACTCACCTTTCTGTCTATGCAGTTCTTGCAAAGGCCCTGTGATTGACATTGGTGACACCGGTCTCTTGAGGAGTTCTTTCACCAGGTTGCATTTGTTAGGTCTCAGAGGGCATGCTGGTCTAGTGGTCGGAGTATCCACCTGAAAGAGAGCATGACTTTTAATGTGTATATTCTCTCCAGAGAAAGAACATGGTTTGAAAACAAGCCAAGGTCCTCAAAGCCACATACCGGAACCAAGACATCCATTTTCTCTTTCTCTTTCCCTTAAACTTCTCCGTGCAATTGTATATTGATCTCACAAAAGACAAAATTCGTTTTCCCCAGCACAGAAATGTTATTCTTTTATTACAGAAATGAGTGCAGTGAAAACAACACTACATGCTCTCTATCACTTTCGGTGCGCACGAGCCAGAATTCTATTATGGGAGAGCTGCACCAGATACAATGAAGTATTTTCAAGGGATCTTGAGGCAACAAAGTATATAAAATGCCATAAATAAATTATGGCAGGCAGACAATTTTAAGAGCATTAAAAGTTTGATCTCCTTCAGGGGAGGCCGTAAGGGACTTTTGAAGCAGTAATTATTCATAAAAATGAAATGTCATATTATTTTGTCCTGGTCTAATTTGATTTCACGTTGATAAATTTTTTCCGCTTCGACAGGATTCAGTGGGACAAATGTGGTGTGCTCCTCACATCATTTTCTCTAATAAAGACACATTTGTTTGAATATACAGATGAGGGGCTCCGAACAATGACAGTAATTAAAACTGTGGAGCCAATCACTGATGTTTAACGATTATTTCTGTTATTGCATCTGATTAGTGAAACAAAAAATGAATAATTAATACATGTTTGAATGGATTGATAGATTTCTAAAAAGTTGCTTTGAATGTGAAACAATTAGAAAAACACCATGTTTTTCAGATAACTTTCCATTTTGGTGTATGGTCCCGCTCTTAGACTTGCTCAGAACAAATGTTAGCATGGGAGCTGAATATTCAGCTGAATTATTCATTTAATAAGGATGCTACAAACAAAGAAGCAAATTTATGGTAAGAAACAAAAAACAGTACTTACTTAGATACACTTTGTGGTTTGTTTTTGGCTATCAAAATCATTTGCTTGTACTTACCTTGAATGTTTAAGAATTTAGCAGTGAAAACACATTCAAATTTCTATTTCTGTTTTTTTTTTATGTTTTGAAAGAAGTCACTTATGATCATCAATGCTGCATTTACAGTAAAATAGTAATATTGTGAAATTTTGTTACAATATAAAATAACAGTAGCAGCCATTATTCCTGTCTTCAGTGTCACATGATCCTTCAGAAATAATTTAAATATGTAATATATATAATAACATTCTAATTTGGTGCTCAAGACACATTTCTTATTATTTCCACTGTTGAAAACAGTTGTGCTGATTAATATTGTTTGGAAACCATGGTAAAAAAAATGTCAGGATTCTTTGAAGAAATTATTTGTATTGTAACAATGTAAAAGTCTTTCACTTTTGATCAATTTAATGCATTTTTGCTAAATAAAAGTATTAATTTGTTTTATTTAAACCCCAAACTCTTGAACAGTAATGTAAATAAATAAATACTAAAATGGAGCCTAAACAGTGCACTTCTTTGTTCAAAAGGATACTTGTTTTTTGGGGGGGTTTCGGAACATCGCCTAAAAATAAACAAAATACATAAATTAATACATTCAGTGTTGATTTTGTTACCTTCAGCCCACAAGGTATGTATGGGTGAAATGAAGTCTGAATCATCACCTTCCTGATCAGCATAAAGCACCGGAGGACACTTGCATGGTCAATTTATTTCAGCTTGTAATACTCCTTCTTTTTGCCTGTTTTGGCAAGACCTGGTCTGTTTGTTTTCCATGGTGGACCACTGATACTGGCTTACACTGGCACTATCCGAAGCAGATAATGAGGTGAACATGGACCTGCGCTGCAGTAAAAGGACACAAAGAGTACAAGTGTGACTGAGAGAGAGACACTGTAGTAGACTGACATGTCCTTTGAGTCCCAGACACTCCTTGTTAAGGGTATTAGGATCAACACCGTGATTGATCTACATGTCAGATCAGTAAGTGAAGGCGTGGAGTCAGCTGTCCACAGCTCATTTTCCACCTGGAGGTCAATTAAGACACGGAGAGGTGAGGAAACCGCTAGGACGAGTGCCTTACAGTGCATAGACCCTAATATGGAGATCTCAACACACACTGCATGCATTTACACAAACCTAGTCTCATTTGATTGTCCAATGTCACTGCATGGGGGAGGGTTCTGTCATGATAGACAGAGTGTCTTTTCTATGAAGGTACGCAGAGAAACAAAAGGAGGGGGTGGTGGATGAAAAGATTCATCTTTGACTGGGCTGAAGACTGTCTGTAGTCATTCAGTACTGCCTCATTTCCCTGTAACGCAAGGGGCTTTTCTTTTTCATTAGCGGAGATCGGAGCACACAAGGAGTCAACCGTCTGGATATTCTGACACCCCTACAGCACTCTATTTACCACAGCTCTTCAGTAATGTATCAAGGGGAACGTCTTCCCGGCATTAAATATAGATGCAGTCGGATTAACATATCAGGAGAGAGCATGATTAATGTGAGATTACATTGGATAACGCTGCTGCTTTTTGCATCACTGTTGGAGTAATGGACTTTGATTTGATTCAAATCATCCTTTACCCATCAACATAAGCAGCCGCTCTTAAGAGAGACACGGGACATCACTTGACTTCTTTTGATGGCCCGTAATACAAATAATATGCAAGTTTGAGAATAAACTTATAAAAACTTATCTTGCTTGCCACAGGTCTAGGTTGGCGTTTGTTGCCCAACTTGTGCCGTACTGTTTGTGCTACAAACATGAATGATACATCAAATCATTTTGTTGAAGAGAGGTGTGCTCTAACTTTCTAAGCGATCTAACATGATATAAATCAAAGGAAGAAAAATCCCATAAACATACATTTAAGGAGAGACTCAGACTTGCGGAAGTAAACACTTAGTAAATAATGCAGACTTGTGCTGACAGACAAATACTACTCACATTATCTTCAGAAACCATAAAAATCAAGCTTGTGTGTACTGAACATTCTAGAAACCACATAGAATACTTTGTAATAACCCAAAACACATTAATAAATTACATGTTATGTATACTTATCTAACTTAGCTATCACAAAGTCAAGTCCCATTTTCTTCAGAAAATGAAAAAAATCTAGTTTGAGAACTTAACATCCTAGCAAACACCTAACATAACCACCCAAAACACATTAACAACATAGCAGAATGCTAGCCATTCAGAACATCTTAGCAATCACCCATATAGCGGTGACTTTTGCAAAGTCAAGTCCCACTAAAATAAAAATCTAGTTTGTGAGTATTGAATATCCTAGCAACCTCCCTGAATGCTCAAGCGGTATGCTAACCACTCAGAACTTGTAAAGGTAAGTACCACTCACATATAGCATACTTCAGAAAATGTAAAAATCTTGTTTGTTATAATTGTTTGAAGAAGATCTTGAACCAATTTAGCTTTACAGAGTAAAAATGTATTTTTTTATTAAAGTGGTGGTTAATATCAAGTTACCACATATTTTGGTGAAAAATACAGTTATTTTCACCACAAAATTTATTTTTATAAGAACTATGAATGCTATAGACCATGAAAGGTGCGGAATGAACATGACCCATGTTGTGGTGCAAAAAACCCAATAACCCGACCAATCCATGACCATCTCATTTATTTTAGTTGCTCTCTGCACCTTAAGAGATACATCACAAGTCTACGTGTGCATATCGAATTTCACACCCTCAATAAATTGCTGGGCCAACGTATTGATATTTTCTGGCCTGGTCCCGTTTTGCCTCCTTTCTCCTTGAGAGAGACACCTGCAAAGGGTTAAACCCTCCCCCCTGTTCTGCCCCGTGCCACTGCGTCTCTCTCGCTCCCTCACTGTGTCTCCCTGCATCCATTTGCAAATGATCTCGCTTGTCTGCATATTGTCACTTGCAGCCTGCCCACACATTCATCAACTGTCGGCCGGCTCGCCGCGCACTCCACGCGCCCTCTACACTTAATTGTTCCCACTCTGACCTGGGAGAATAGAGAATGATGTTTCCCTCATTCGTGCCGGTGCAGGGCGAAGAGAATTAACAACTCTGTGGGGATGGCCAAGCTGTGGTATGGTCGGTCAGGCTATCCCCTCTCCCCCTTCTTTGTGTTTCTGGGGCACGGTCCTACCCTATTACTAGAGGCAGAAGAAGATTCACTGGCTGCATGAAGAAATGAGACAGAAAAGATAGGTGTAGACATCTCCTTCCATGATCTAGTCCAGATATATCTGTATAGACAAATGGACATGGACACTAACTTTCTTTTGTCAACATCAATATTTTAGGTTAAACTTTATATGTTTGTATAAGAGAAAATGTGCATTTTCAAATTATTATTATCTTCATGAGTTCATTACAAATCATATTTAAAACTGTCCTATATGGAGCTGCTAACTCTCATGCATTCAGCATGAGACTCAACATTGAAACTGTTCTCATGCTCTCACGCCACACATCTACTTTCTCACGCAGTGAAAAAAACATCTCTGAGCAAAGAGGACTCAGGTTACTTTTGATATGAAACAGTCTCAGCTTTCAAATTCTGTCAGTTTTATTACAAAAATACCATTTTGGTGGTGTAACAGATCTGTCTTCCTCTTTATTGCTTGTTATAGCACCAAATAAACATAAAAAAACATCAGAAGGTATGTTGAAAGATACAGTACAGCTTACTGAAATGTCTAATGTCTCATGTTATCGTTCAATGAGTGTTTCAACCACGGAAAGACGAATAAAACATTATTATAAAAACTGCATTATTATTTAAAATAATCATTTGTTAAAGGCATCATATGTATTTTTCGCTGATAGAGGCCGCTTATTCAAACCAAAGGCGTAGCTTGATGGCGTCTTGATTTTGCGGAATCATGAAAAGAATCCAACGGGACTCGGGCAGAAATCATATTCATGGATGAGCTAATGTATTAAAGATTTATTAACGTTACTGTAGTATGAAGCAGGGCGGGGCCGAGAGCTGTTGGAGCGATTGCAAATGAGAGACAAGTGCGACACGGCTTGGAAGCAGAGGAGCTTTTATCATGCCACAGACTTAAGCTTACGCTTCTTCCGGTCATGCGTACGTGGGGTAACTCAGCCCTTTTTTATCATATTAGATACATTTGAGTGTGTTGAAAGTTATGTTATAATGCTACTCTGTGCGTTCTTTCGTCAGCTACTATGAGACACTTGTTGCACACTGCAGTCAGCTAGATCGATATTAGGCATGGTAAAACATGGTAGTCATGGTAAATCAAGAAAACGAGATTTAAACAATAGGACTAACTGTGTTGAGCTATATAACAATGATTCGTTTTCTGTCTATGAATGTATCCAAACAGTTGCTCACCTCTCTAATAAAACACATAATATAATAAAGCGTCTTTATTTCTACAAAATAATACAGAAATAAGGGTAACGCGGGTATGATGTCATTGACAGGCGATGCACGGACACGGTCTGTGTCCTGGTTAAAATTGCTTATTTCTCTGGATTTAAACATTTTTGGAAACATTTGAGATAATGTAAGTACACAAGTCAACAAAATATATAACATTGTTCTAGTGGTTTTTGGATATTTTAATACAAAAATCTAACATATTGTGCCTTTAATAATAATACCAGTTGACAGGTTTCCCTGTTTGTTTACAGAATTCGTTTTAGAGAGATTTGTTCAACTATGATAGGACTGCCATGTGTCTTGCTGTTGTTTAACATCTCATGTCACAAGCGGCAGGTTTTTAAAATGCTTTTAAAAATGCATCAAATAACACCCCAAGTGCTGCACCCACCCAAATATGTAATGCTTTAACTTATTTAATGTTTATTAATCACACTGTAGGACAGAGTCACTCCACAAAACATAATTGGGAATGTGTAAATTAATGACCAATCAAATATATTTGTAACTAATTTTAATTATACCAATAAGATCATTTTTGAAATAGTTTTTTTTTTTTTGACAAAATAATTTAATAATTATAGGTAAAAATCAATGTTCTTTGCTGTCCAGCTAAATAAATAAATATAAGGCAAAAGACTTTTTCATTGAGTAGAGTAAAATCGCATGTCATGTCAACTGCCCATCCAAATATATAACCATCATCTCCCGGTGGGGCCCCTGCTTTGTTCCGGTGGCGAGAGGTCAGTCTGCGTATGCATGTCACAGACGAGCACTCCAGGAACGTGCCGGCACTGGGAACGTCACACACAATGGATTTATGGCTTCTTATCTGCATGCCATTTGCATTAGCGAGGAGATCTGCAGCACGGGCCCATTTTCTCCGTCTGGATGGTGGAGCGGCCTCCACTGGTGCCCAGGGGCTCCTCAATGCATCACTCGCTCCCTCCTTCGGCTGCTAAACATTCCCACTGCATTAGCTAAGACAAGACATCAATTATACATGCCGTGGTTTCACTGTTGCAAAATAATATTTCCAGTTGGCTTAAATAGGATTAAAAATTAAATATTGCTTGCTGAAAAAGAATATGAAATCAGCTTGAACTTCTGCTACTTTTAAGCAGGACGTTTGGGGCCAGTACAGAGCAAAGGGCTTGTTTTGGGCGAGCTGCATGCGCGTGTTTGTCCATGTGATGGCAAAAAGGAAAGACTTTTAATTAGATGTTTTTGGTCTAGCAAATATTTACCCAAGCATTTCACAAACAAGTGCTTTTAAAAGTTTGATTTAAAGCAGACCTAACAGATGGTGAACCAGGCGCTGGCTCATAACTCAACTCATAGCCGAGTTTCAGTGTGACCACAGGGTACCATTGCATATGTTAACTCCCAGCAAAAGACGCTAATATTGGTATCAGTTCAGCCATTAAAATCTTAAACAGCATATTCAGAGCTACAGCATAAGGAAGCATCCTAACTACTTCGCTTTAGAAAAAAAGTGCATACCCACCACCAAATGTTCTTCACACTTCTCTTCATGGACTCAACCACTCCTCCTTCCACATGTCAGTTCCTTAAAGAGCTGGAGTCGAAAGTGGTATGGGCCAGTCATGCCAGGCCAAGCCTGATGGCTCATCCCCAGACCTTTAGTCCTGCCTCGTCAATTATGAATAGCTACTTCCATTATGAGCGCCACATCTGTTTTAAGGTCACACTTGGTCAAAGGAAAGTGCGCTCTGGCAGTCATCTTAGACATTCAAGTTTTTTTAATATATATTTCTCCCTCTTTATCAAGCAAATACTAACGTTAAAGGCCATTTAGTATCCCATCTCACCAATTTGCAAAGCCAACTATAAGGAAGCAGTTTGAGCAAAGCAGCATTGATTCCACTGGTATGAGTTTGGTACAGGAATATAAATCAGACTAATGAAGACTATTTGTTTTCGCTTATTTGAAAACAGTAACAATTTCACTTGGTGGCTCTAGTGACGGAGAAATTAAAGTCAACATGAAATCAAAATCGACTTTTATTTGTAATAAGTCAGCATGGAACAGAAGTGGCAGTCATCTTTTCTTCCCTATTGTGACGTTTATCTGAGGGAAACAGCTTCCCGAACAAGAAAAACTGTACGGTGGGACTTGATTTTGTCCATCAGGAATTTATTGGATCATAGTGGTTTGCTAATTGTTGTGATCTCATGTGAGTGAGAGGTCGCTGGAAGGTAGTGATCATTCTCATCAGAGATGAGATGTTTTTGTGAGGAGAATTTGATGGAATCTTTTTCTGTGAGGACACCCAAAAAAAGATGAAATAACTGTACACTCTTCAGTTTACAATTTAGAGAGCTCTTCAACAGTCGTGCCTCAGAGCAAGTTTAAATTGAGCTGCATGCATCTACAAAAAATTAGAAATGAAAATGTTAACACTGCCCTAATATAATTTACTTGCTTAGAATGCAATAGCTTCTGTGGTCAGAAGAAGCTGCAGCTACTACATGAAGTTACACTTTACTTTAGAGGACAAAGAAAAAAATAACAGTGACCACTTTAAAGGGTGGGAGAACACAAGACGGTTTCTCTGTGATTGTTTAAGGGCACTTTATAAATACGACCGTTAACACTTTCCAGCCATGCGTCACCTTAACTAAGCCTGAGCTGAGAAACCACAGACCAGATGTCATGCAGACTGAAGTATTCTCATACAAGAACAAAATTGCTTTCTCTTACCTGCGTAGCCTTCGCCTCAACTGGAGACCATTTCCCACCACCTAACGTCTCATGTACCTAAACTGTTTGCAGAAGCAGCTTAACACTTAAAATACAAATAAGTGGATCTTCCCACGGGTAGAGAAGTACAAGGTACCAATAATCCTCAATTCAAGGCAGGCGGTGCGTGAACTAACTGTAGAGCTGCTCTTCTTAAGAAACACGCTAGTTGAACAAGCAACGAGACACTGGTTTAGCATTAGAAGACCCGAATAGCTTAAGACTCAGATCTCACTGCATGCAGAAAGCTTTCATGAGACAACTTTCTCAATGTGCATTAACTGCTGGGAGATATAACAGAATTTTACCCACACTTACAAAACAATGGTGTTAGAAACCAGTGTTAGTTGAGACCAGCTAATTCAAGTCCAGGCCAAGACTTGAGTAGGTTGTCATCAAGTCATTAAAGGTCCATGAAAATAGTCTTGGACTAACATCAAAGGCCCTGTTTACACCTGGTATTAAGATGCGCTTTGGTCGATTGGATCACAAGTAGACGAGAGACACATTCTCGTTTACACCTGGTGTTTTAATCCATCTCTTTTGACCACTTTCAACCACCTCTGTCCTGATTTCTTCGAGGGAGGGTCTATGGGTGGGTAAATATATGAGCTTTTTCAGATCTTTCGACATAATGGACGAAATAAGCTTGAAATTTACATCGCCCGTCAATGACATCATACCCGCGTTACCCTTATTTCTGTATTATTTTGTAGAAATAAAGACGCTTTAATATATTATGTGTTTTATTAGAGAGGTGAGCAACTGTTTGGATACATTCATAGACAGAAAACTAATCATTGTTATATAGCTCGTTATATAGCGCAAATTTACATATGAATGCGATCAGAGATGGCGGAAAAACAAATGGAGAGCGTTTCTGCTCTGATAGCCACTAGACCACGTCAAACAAAGTGAGTGTATTTTAGAAATCAGGAATGGTGAGAGAACGGTAAATTTTACATCTTCAAACCAAACTGGGTGCTTAGCCGACAGTTTAAATCCTGTCTGGCTAGCGCGCTTTTACGCATTAAGTCAGTAGGCAGAGAGTAGGTGGTCTTTTGTGGCTTTTCGAACACATTCGATTACATGAGCGTCTACACTGAAAGCAATACGGTCAAATGCATTTTTGACTACCTCTGGAAGTGGTCAAAAGTGGACAAGCTCAAACCATTACACCCGGTTTACACATGTATTTAGTATCCGCAGTCTCATTAAATATCTTGGAGAAGTGGAGGAGAATCTTTCCAAAGACTGCAATGTAAGTCCCAGACATGTTATGCTAAACATTTATATCTAATCTGCCACACAAAGTATTCAAAGTGTTAGCAAATTAAAGATTCATATTTATAGGGATAGTACACCCAAAAAAATATAATAAATATTTACAGTTAAAACCATTGCCCTCAAGTGTTTGCCAACAGTCATCAAGACAACCAGCCCAAGAGCAGAGTGCTGGTTGCCTTACCTTTTGGTTTTTAATTTTGAATTAATTTATGTGATGGCTTCTTAAAGGGTTATTTCACCCCAAAATGAAAATTCTGTCATTAATTACTCACCCTCATGTCGTTCCAAACCCAGACCTTTGTTCATCTTTGGGAACACAAATTAAGATCTTTTTGATGACAGAATGCTGTCAGATTTCCTTCCATAGACTACCTTCTCAACTGAAACTTTGATGCTTCAAAAAGTTCATAAAGAGATCGGAAAACTAATCCATATGAATCGAGCAGTTTAGTCCACATTTTCTGATGAGACTTGATCTCTTTAAATGATGGACATATTTAATTTAGGCATTTAATCGCATATAAACGTTGATCAGCGCACATTAGCAGAAGCTCAACCAAACCTGAATAACGCACAAGAACAAACCTCTTCCGGAAGCTCAAACACACTGTGTAATACACGAGAATGAACCTCATTGGTTACCCAGCACGTTTGAGCTTCCAAGAGGAGGTTTGTTCTTGTGCGTCATTCAGGTTTGGTTGAGCTTCTGCTTATGTGCTCTGATCAATGTTTACATGCGATTAAAAGCCTAAATTAAATCTGTTCATCATTTAAAGCGATCAAGTCTGTTCAGAAAATTTGGACTAAACTGCTCGATTCATATGGATTCGTTTTCCGATCTCTTTATGAACTTTTTGAAGCGTCAATTTCAGTTGCGAAGGCAGTCTATGGAGGGAAATCTGACAGCATTCTGTCATATAAAATATCTTCATCTGTTCTGAAGATGAACAAAGGTCTTACAGGTTTCAACGACATGAGGGTGAGTAATTAATGACAGAATTTTCATTTTGTGGTGAACTGACACTAAGTAAAAATGTATTTCTCAATTTCCGAATCACTAATTTCCCAATCACCGTATCCCAGTCATTCTCCTATTGGTGACATAAGACTGCAAAGCCTGGTAGGCTGCTTCAATCTGTCATGTGGAAAGATGTAAAATTGTCCTGACCATTTTTTAAACGTTATTAATATTTTACATTTGCTTAATTTCCTTAGGTGTGAAATTTACTTTGCGAAAACTTTGCGAAATAAAAATTTAGTAAATTCTACTTGTTTTTTTCAGTGAAGGTCTTGAATAACGGCAGAGAAATTCAGCTCTCCTGGGTTCTTTGAAGCACCAGTAGTGTCCAAAACTATGATGCTGTTTTATTATTTACAACTGGAAATAAAGTTCATGAGCAAAAATGTCATAAAATGAAGAAATATTCAGCTCTATTGCTACATCACTAATCAAAGTCAATTGTGACATTGATCATGTGACTGTTTACAGATGTTTTTGCTTCCACTGAAGCACAAGATACTCTTTGGACCATCTCAAATTATCCTGGAGAACTTAATCCATTCTTACTTGAAGGCGTTCACCTTGAGCGCTGATTTAAAAAAAAAAACCCCAGAAAAATCGCTTTAATTTAATTACACTTAACTCAACTTTCACTAGTAGTCTCAAACTTTGGACCGCATTGAAGATGGTTTTCTGCAAACAATGGTTTTCCCCATTCCATCAGGCTGTAAAACCTTTTCTGGAACATTTATTTTTGAGCGTGCAACTTAAAGTCACCTCTTCATGTCAACAGTACCGATCTTCCGGGGCTTCTACCACTTAATGTGCATGTAAATGTGACCTCCCAATCTGGGAAGAAAGCCCTCCTCTCTCAAGTATGGCACACGTATTGGTAAATACTTGCATGACAATGGCTCCTCCGCCCAGGACCTGACAGCATTCTATATTAATAGAAGCGCTGTATATTATTCATAGGCAGAATTACTTTGGTGGCATGGTCCCAGGCCAAAGGGAGCTCCTCTGCACTTCTGCTCTCAGCCCTGACAAGAGGAATACTAACAATACCGGACATGTGCAGGGCTGCCCGAGTTTACCACTGCCCACACTATCGCCCATTATAATAATCTATTCAAGGATTAAAGGGGTTTTATCTTGAAGCCCATGAATAATGAATGTGGAATTTCAAAATTTAATTGCCCCGAATTAAATGATTCAAGATAATGTTTCTTTTATAAATTTGTAATGGGGCTTGGGGGGCAAAGAATGAAAAAAATACATTAAATAAAACCTTTTTTTCCCCTTCAAATGAAACGAAGAATGAAAGGACAATGGACAAGTGCCCTTATGTCTCTTAATGGAAATTGTTTTTAAAAAAGGCCCTCTTAAAGACAGATAGACAGGTCAAAGATTTCAAGAAAAGCACTCCACCTTATTTGATTCAGGTGAAAAAAAAGCACACAACTTTAATCTCGGACTTGTCATTGTAGACAGACTCTAATGGCTTTTACCTATACAGTCATACTGATGTACTGTGAGTCAGTGCAATCCACAATGTACCTTCTTTATGGCTAGATCATGTTAAAGATTTGAGAATAAGTGTATTAAAGCTGTTAACTTTTCAAAGCTATAAATCTATATACAGAAGCAGCAAGAACAAGTGGCAGGCTTCCATACACTCAAACATCTTTCAACAAAAACAAACCATTCTGAACAGTATATTGAACAGTGCTGTTTATGGGCAAAACACTTTAAACGTAATGCAGTTTCAGTTTCAATATGCAGTTTCAAAAGGACAACAAAACACTGTGGGGATATCACCTAATACAAGTCACTGCTGATGGATCATGTGACTGGAAACTCAAGATTTAACAAATAGTTCACCCAAAAAGTCATTTACTTAGCCTCATGTTGTACCAAACCATAATTATGCCATTTATATTATTATATTAGTAGATAAAATGCAAATAAAAAGCAACTCCGTTATTCATTTTTATATTTGAAAATATAGGGTGGAAAAGCTCCAAAAAGGACAAATAGCCATACAAAACTTTGTGGGAGGAAAAGATGCATGACTTAAATTTCAGTCTGCTCCCCCAAAGCTATCATATAGCATCAGAAGACTTGAAATATAGTGCACAAGTTGCATGTATAGACCACTTTCATGAAGCTTTTTGGTGTGACGGCCCTTGGTTACCACAAGCATTGTATGGCAAGAGCTGCAATTTCAAGCTTTAAGGTCCACAATAAAAAAAATTATATTATATTATATATTCGAAACAACATTTGGGTAAGTGAATAATGGTAGAAGTTTCATTTTTGGGTGAACGATTCCTTTTATAAATAGTCCCCAATGTTTTGTTGTTTAAAAGTTGACAGAAATAGAGTTTTGCCTTGTGGGAGTTGCAGATCTGTAAGTGTGCAAGGTCTTCATCCTGGATCAATATTTCTCTATCTGGAAACCAACTAAATGACATTTGTTAAGGCTTAAAGATGACCACAATAGTTGCATGACAAATTCGAGAGAATTTTGCAGTGAATACTTAAATAAAATACTCAATACTTACATTAAAAATAAGTAAAAAAAGATTTCCCAAAGATCCAGTATGAGCGAAGTTAGTCCTCCGAGATCATAGTCTCAATGTCCATTTACTGCAAGGTTGTCTCATTAGCACAGAAGAATTAAAATGAATATATATACCATACTAAAGAGTGAATGGTTTTAACACAAACCTGGAATTACATTCACAGCAAAGAGCAACCATACAGCCACCAACAACCTCTTATCCTCTGGTTCAGGTTACAACATTCAAAACTGGAACTAATGTTCACTATGTTGGGACTTAAGTCTTTCAGTAACCATACTTTTTATGTGAGTAAAGTAACCAGCGTGCAGCAGTGATGATCTCTTCGCAGATCAATGTCAGAACATAAAAGAGTAATGATTGTCAAGCGGCACTAAACGTCAAGCATGTTTCTGGCATGATCTACAGCAACGGCTGGTTAGAGAGAAGTAAAATTCCCCAAGTCAAAATATTAGTTGACTAAACAGAAACATCCTTGGCAACATAGCCATGTTAAAGTCTTTGATATATATATTTTTTCTTTCATTTTGTGAAGTCCGAGCAAGCCTTCATCTAGACAGGAGTCCATTTTATTGGTTACCTCCTCACCTTCTTACCAGGAACCTTTCTGGTAGCACGATTGAAGCTACTACAAAAGAAAACGAATGTGGCACTGATTAAAAACTCAAACTAAACAAAAAATAAAACAACAGGCTTTTTATAGCTTGAGCTAGCTCATACTTAAGCTGCATTTATTAAAAAAAACAAACAAAAAGAAAACATTTAAACTGAAATCCTCTGCCTTTTTTTGTTTAGAAAGCTTTTGCTCCTATTGGTGAGTCTCTTAAACAAAAATAAATAAATAGCAGGAACTAAGATTGCCACTGTGCTCTGGTCATGACTATTTGCAACCATCTTTTGGTTCACCTTCAGTTCGTTTGGTACTGGGGTCGTGCTTCTCAACCTCACTCCCTTTCTCCACTGCATCACTTCCTGGAGGATCCTCTTGAGTACCATTGAGATCTTTACACTGGCCGTTAAGAACAGGGGATTTGGAAGAGTCCAGGCAGGCAGCGTCGGCCTTGATTTCTGCCAGGTTCATCTCCTCCTGAACATTCTCGTCTTCTTCTTCCAGTTTGCGCAGGATGATGGGGAGTTTGGCGTCTGCGTTCTCCAAAAGGGCGATGTCACTTTCTTCGTACAGCGGCAGTGGGGCCCCTTCGTCCAGCTGCTTCTGGAAGTGCAGACGCTTGGCCCGACCGCAGGACACGGCACGCTCCAGAATCTCTTTCTCCGCCAGCCGTAGCTTTATAGCAATGCGGGAGTGCAGGGACAGGTCGGGCTTCTCCAGCATGGAGCGATCCTCCTGAACAAGACAACAAAAGAGATCTTAAAATAATGATGATATTGGGTAGCATGACTATTATTGTTTACCAATCAGTAACAAATTAAAGGGTTAGTTCACCCAAAAATGAAAATAAAGTCATTTATTACTCACCCTCATGCCGTTCCAGACCCGTAAGACCTCCGTTTATATTTGGAACACAAATTAAGATATTTTTGTTGGCAGTAATGACATTTCCTCTCTTAAGACCCATGAAAGGTACTAAAGATGTCGTTAAAAAGTCCATCTCACTACAGTGGTTCTACAATAATTTTATGAAACGACGAGAATAGTTTTTGTGTCAAAAAACCCCCCCAAAAAACTAAATAACGACTTATATAGTGATGGCCGATTTCAAAACACTGCTTCATGAAGCTTTGGAGCATTATGAATCAGCGTATCGAATCCGCGATCGCCAAAGTCACATGATTTTATCTAAATCATGATTCGATACGCTGATTCATAACGCTCCAAAGCTTCATGAAGCTTCATAAAATTATTGTAGAACCACTGTAGTGAGATGGACTTTTTAACGACGTCTTCAGTACCTTTTATGGGTCTTGAGAGACATGCTGCCAATGGAGCCATCGGATTTCAACAAAAATATCTTAATTTGTGTTCCAAAGATAAACTGAGGTCTTTGGAACACAAACGGCATGAAACGGCATGAGGGTGAGTAATAAATGACATTTTCATTGTTGGGTGAACTAACCCTTTAACTGCTAGATTACAAAATCAGTTAATCACAATCTTTCTGCAGCCCTCAAGTGTAAAAATTTGGGCAAGAACTAACGATTATTTTGAAAATAATTCTAAATAATTATTCTGGAAATAACGTCACACCATTTATTTTCATCATGAGGTGCATTCATTTTTGGTCAAGATCATGTACTGACAATGCAAAAGTCAAGCACTCTGTAAAGTCTACTCCAGCACATCCCAAAGACTTTCAATGAATTTAAGGTCTGGACTCAGAGGTACCAATTCATGTGTGAAAATTATTCTTCATGCTCCCTCACAACCATTCTTTCACAGTCTGAGCCTGCTGAATCTTGACATTGTCATCCTGGAATATGGCCATGATGTGTCTTCCTACATGGTTGTTTAAGAAATGAAAAGCTACGCTCCATCAATTAGGGTTAGAAGAACTGTTGCCAAACATATAACATGCTAGAAAAAAAATAAAATAAATGATCCAATCACTGATTCTTAAGATTTTGCCAATTTAAATCCAAACAGCAACTTGGCCAGGCAGTGTGTATATGTGAATGTGAATGTGAATGTGATATAATAGATCTCGATTCTCATTTTTATAAACCAATATCGATTCTTAATTCCCAAGAATGAATGAACATAACTTTGTAGAGCCCCTCCCATCCAATAAATCACAATAATCTTTGTGCTTCGTTACTTCGTTGAAATGTGTCAATAACCAATACATACATACATACATATATATACACGTGTGTATAATATATTATATATATATATATATATATATTCCCTGCTAACCCAACTCTACAACACAATTTCACCATCGAGCTAGGTTCATCTTTGATTACCCCTTCAGAATCGGTCAGAAATCTCAGAGTAATCTTTGATGACCAGCTGTCCTTCAAAGACCACATTTCAAAGACAGCTCGGTCTTGCAGGTTTGCCCTGCACAACATCAGAAAGATCAGACCGTTCCTTACAGAGCATGCAACACAGCTTCTTGTCCAAGCCCTGGTCATTTCTAGGCTTGACTACTGCAATGCGCTTCTGGCTGGACTTCCATCGTGTGCAATCAAAACACTTCAATTGATTCAGAACGCAGCGGCACGTCTTGTCTTCAACGAGCCCAAAAGGGCCCATGTCACACCTCTCTTCATCTCTCTGCACTGGCTACCACTCGCTGCCCGCATTAAGTTCAAGGCTTTGACGCTTGCTTATGGATCCACCACAAGCTCAGCACCCGCATACTTCGACTCAATCCTACGAGTCTACACCCCTACCAGAAGCCTCCGCTCAGCTGCGGCTGGTGTTACCATCCCAGAGAGGCATGAAATCCCTCTCTAGAACTTTTTCATTCACTGTTCCTGGCTGGTGGAACGATCTTCCCACCTCCATCCGGATGGCAGAATCACGAACATCATTCAAAAAACAGCTAAAAACCCATCTCTTCCGCGAGCACTTAATCTCATCATAATAAATAAAAAAAAAAAAAAAAAATCTTTCTTTTTCCTCTACCTTTCTCTACACCCTCCCTATTGTAGCTTACGCTACTCTGAGCAATGCCCGAAACGTAGTATTTAAGGCACTTCTTGCGTTTCTATGCCTCTTCATAACAGATCGCTTCCTGTACTCCTTAGTTGTAAGTCGCTTTGGATAAAAGCGTCTGCTAAATGCATGCATAAATATATATATATATATATATATATACACACACACTCACCTAAAGGATTATTAGGAACACCTGTTCAATTTCTCATTAATGCAATTATCTAATCAACATATCACATGGCAGTTGCTTCAATGCATTTAGGGGTGTGGTCCTGGTCAAGACAATCTCCTGAACTCCCAACTGAATGTCAGAATGGGAAAGAAAGGTGATTTAAGCAATTTTGAGCGTGGCATGGTTGTTGGTGCCAGACGGGCCGGTCTGAGTATTTCACAATCTGCTCAGTTACTGGGATTTTCACGCACAACCATTTCTAGAGTTTACAAAGAATGGTGTGAAAAGGGAAAAACATCCAGTGTGCGGCAGTCCTGTGGGCGAAAATGCCTTGTTGATGAGGAGAATGGGCCGACTGATTCAAGCTGATAGAAGAGCAACTTTGACTAAAATAACCACTCGTTACAACCGAGGTATGCAGCAAAGCATTTGTGAAGCCACAACACGCACAACCTTGAGGCAGATGGGCTACAACAGCAGAAGACCCCACCGGGTACCACTCATCTCCACTACAAATAGGAAAAAGAGGCTACAATTTGCACGAGCTCACCAAAATTGGACAGTTGAAGACTGGAAAAATGTTGCCTGGTCTGATGAGTCTCGATTTCTGTTGAGACATTCAGATGGTAGAGTCAGAATTTAGTGTAAACAGAATGAGAGCGTGGATCCATCATGCCTTGTTACCACTGTGCAGGCTGGTGGTGGTGGTGTAATGGTGTGGGGGATGTTTTCCTGGCAGACTTTAGGCCCCTTAGTGCCAATTGGGCATCGTTTAAATGCCACGGCCTACCTGAGCATTGTTTCTGACCATGTCCATCCCTTTATGACCACCATGTACCCATCCTCTGATGGCTACTTCCAGCAGGATAATGCACCATGTCACAAAGCTCGAATCATTTCAAATTGGTTTCTTGAACATGACAATGAGTTCACTGTACTAAAATGGCCCCCACAGTCACCAGATCTCAACCCAATAGAGCATCTTTGGGATGTGGTGGAACGGGAGCTTCGTGCCCTGGATGTGCATCCCACAAATCTCCATCAACTGCAAGATGCTATCCTATCAATATGGGCCAACATTTCTAAAGAATGCTTTCAGCACCTTGTTGAATCAATGCCACGTAGAATTAAGGCAGTTCTGAAGGCGAAAGGGGGTCACACACAGTATTAGTATGGTGTTCCTAATAATCCTTTAGGTGAGTGTGTGTGTGTGTGTGTCTATATATATATATATATATATATATATATATATATATATATATATATATATATATATATATATATATATATATATATATATATATATATATATATATATATATATATATATATATATATATATATATATATATATATATATATATATATATATATATATATATGCATAACAAAGACATTTGTAATATTACAAAAGCTTGCTATTCTATACAAAAAAAATACTCAAAAAACAGTTTCCATTATATGCTGTGCTTGCATGCATCACTTATGATGTATACGTTTTTTAATGAATTACTTATTGATACAACTTTAATTTATTATTAAAACCCCATTTAAATAAACTTCATATGAGTTTAAAGAAGTGGATGTTTATAATAAACCCAGGACAGGATTAGATTTCTTAGAGGACTGTTTGTCGAAAAACGGAAGGTCATTTGCCCTGGAATTTGTACTGAAGTTGTGCGAGAAAAGATATGGCAGATTCAGACAGGATAAAAATCACAAAGTATGTCTGTGAAACACAAATTTCTCTAACATCCTCCATGGAAACTAGTCCCGACCGAATAGGGCTTTAGTTGACATGTAGTTGTAAAGTTATTTATAGTTAGTAGAATGTCTAAAATGGACTATCGAAATAAAGTGTAACCGATAACAAGAAATGTTTCTAGAACGGCAACTCAGCATATCAGAATGATGCTACTTTTGTTCCCTATGCAATTTAAATGTTTAAACAACTTAAAGCTGCACTAGTATGTAACTTTTGTCAATCTAACGGTTAAGAACATTGCAGCCGGAGCTACTTCTCTGTTTATTAGAGCTGGGTAAAAAAATATTGATTTCTCGTTTTTAATCGATTATCATTTTTATGAACCGATATCAATTCTTAAATCCCAAGAATCAATTAGTCATCCTGTTATCAGTTGAATGAACGGAACATTGCAGCGCGCCTCCCATCCAATAAATCGCAATCATCTTTGTGCTTTGTTACTATTGATATGAAACAAAGTCTCAGATTTTATGACATCTACCATTTAAATGTTTATATAAAACGAATTTGAGTAGAAATATGGTTATGTAATTGTAAAGTTAATATTATAACTTTATTATTATAAAAAAAACTAAACATAATTGAGTGTAATTTAAGTGTTTGTATAGAAATCAGTAAATTTTTACCTTATATATTATAGTAGGCTAATGTAAGCCAAGCAGGCTGACTCCCATAGTTTACAACATTAGTTAAGAGACTTTTTTTCCTTGAGAAAATTTGCCATGTATTGTACCTGAGATATAGAGATAGAATATCTATCTATCTATCTATCTATCTATAAAAAAAACGATACTGAATCGAAATCGGATCGCAAGCTTGTGAATCGAAATCAAATCGAATTGTGAAATTTGTGTCAATATCCAGCCCTACTGTTTATGTCTATGACGAGTCACGCAGGTACAGGGCTACTCCGCAGCAGTGCCGACCCGAACCAGAATAAAATAGTCGGAATATAAACACTTATTATAGGTGTACCGTAGTGATTCAAGACAAAAACACGGTTTGGAAAATGGACATTTAGTAAATTTTGAACACAAAAAAAAGAGTTACGGACTGTAGCTTTAAAGATGCTTTATAATATTTGGGTAAAAAGTTCAGATATTGTTTGACTGTTCCAGCACCTCTGAGGTCGTCTTGTAGGTTTTGAGAAGCAGCGCAGCTCGTGTTTCCAGGAACGTCCACAGCTTGATTTCGTTCTCCCAGCTGACAGGGAATTCAGTGTTGCCCAGGGTGAAGATCTTGTTGATGGCGTGATCGCCCACCAGGTAGTCCCTGAGTTCCTCTGCAATCAGAAATGCACACCTCTCTGGTTAAGGGAGTAATCTGCTGCGCAAGTGAGCCGGCAGGTCTGATCTGCGACGATTATGTAAGGTATGATTACACAGCTGCTAACGAGATGAAAGGGCTTGCCGAACAAGTGCTTCGCACGCGCACACCGCTGAATCCTGTCACATCAGTAAAATAGAAGCCCCTAACACAGGGGCTTCGCTTAGTTTAAAAATTAACATAAAAATTATGAATAATGTATCAGCTCAGACTTAAGAGGTCTTGCCAAAGGACATGGCCTTGCTTTATGGGATTTATGACAAAAACTTCTACTACATGGATGCTGATAAATATTTCACTGACTCTGGATCATTCCTTTCACACATCAGCCACACTGTCTTGATCAATTAAACACCCGAGGGGCACTTGTTTAGGCTTCGTTGTCCTGTCTAGTTTAGTGCAAGGATATAAGGTAGTATATATATACATACCTTCAGTCATGCAGAAGACACGCAGGAAGGCCAGGAGCTGAGCGGATATGGGCGGCTCGCTGCAATGCAGGGCAAAGATACTGGACCTGAGGAGGAGAAGAACCAGAGAGGGTTCAAAGCACCATCTGACTCCCCCCCCCACCTATCTCAAATTAAACCCCAATTAACTCCAGCGGAACGGGCAGGTGCTAATGGAAGCCTCCTGCCTGCACGAGACCGCAGCGCTGCTCCCCGTCGCATGACAACTGATTGATCTAAAGCGATGAGAGGCCACTGAACTTGATGCATTTTTAAAAACACGCTCAATCATTTATAATTTACCGTTTAATTACTGGAGCATATCTATGGCCTCTTCCTGTCTGACTTACAGTGGGATGAAAAGAAGCATCTTGACTCTGACCTGAATCAAAAGGTAATTTCATATGGGCCTGTGTGGATTTTTTTTGGAGACTTAAAGGATATTGATCTGTGTGACAAAGTTCACTGATAGTATTATGCCACAATAGAAGAGGTTTTACAGCACTGTAATTCTGTTACACCTGAAGGATGATTCTTGCAACTCACTAATGAGACATCTAGGATTGAATCGGATGTTAACATGAGAATACCTTGCACATTACATTTACAAAAAGACAAGAAAATGCTTTTCGTACATTAGGGAGAAATTACATGTACATTGCCCTCTAGTGCTGATGTTACCTATCAGATAATAATAATAATAATAATAATAATAACAATAATAACAACAACAACAACAACAACAACAACATTCATTTCCTTTTAATTTATTTATTTAATTTTTTTTAATTAAAAACTTTTTTTGTTTTTATTATTAAAAAGTTATTCTCATTAAACTAAAACTTTACCAATTTTTGTAACAAGTGTTTAAGTGGCTATTCAAACTTTCTATTCACTTGGAAAACAATCATTATGATGACAAAATTTGAAGGCATAAATGACAGACACTTTTTCCACTGCCTCTTTTGGCTCATCGATACTAAAGAAAATAAATGAAGTAGTGCTATGAAAAGTAACTTATTTTCTAAATGTATCAGCTACAAAATCATTAAAAAAATATATAATAGAAAATAAATAATTTATGCAATGCAATTATGAGGTCTGATATGTTTATAATAAAGTCCTTTAATGATAAAAAAGAAAAGCTGATCAAAGATCTGATTTTACATGGATCATGTGGACTGGATGTCATGTCTGTAGAGGATACTCACGCAGGAATCCCTGCACGTGCCAGAACCTCTGCCTTCATGGCATACAAACGCTCGCTCTTGCTCACACCCAGCTTAATTTTCACACGGTCGTGTGCGTTGTCCTCAAAGAAGAAACCATTGTGGATCACAAACTCTGCATTGGATCTTGTACCATAGAATATGTAGATCTGAGGGAAAACAAAGGGAAGGGCTTTTGTAATTCAACATATTACTACAATAAAGCATAATTAGCACTGCCTTTTATTTCATGGCGGAAGTAGACATGGACAACTGGACGCACAGGTCTATGGGAATGGATGCAATATTACAGTGGCAATTTAGCCCCGAAAACTTCCTTCCCACACTACAGTCCTTTCAAAACACCACTCACGTCTTCCCCTCAACAATACATCCACACAATTTACAGATAGTGCTGTGTAGAAAGTGTGTGTGAGAGAGAGAGAGATTAAACAGTGCTGAAGAGAAAGAGAGGGGGCGAGAGAGAAGCACAGTTCAATCCTGTTCTCAGTGACTCTCCACAGTAAGTTCCGGCACGATGCGAAATCAACAGCAGGAATCAGGGATCAAACGGCTCTGTACGGAGCGACGCTCCTGAAACGGCCCCTCCTACTCCCCCCAACACTTGTCCGAGTCCCACACGCCGGCCCCCACACTCTCTTTCTTCTTCCACTGGCTGTCTCTGCGAATCTTATCAAATAATTCACATTCTGGAGAGAGAGGAGGGGGGTGTATACCTGGCTTGTCACTGTGTGCCCCGCATATCCGCTCTCCCCATGGCTGGATCTGAATGCCTCCGCTCTGATATTACCCCCGGGCCTTCGTAATGGCCGCTGGCTGATAAATGCATCACGGAAGCGCAAGCATAGAGCAATAGTGCGAGTGTGCAGAGTGTGAGAGTGAGAGTGTGCGAATAGAAATTGAAAATGTACAAGTGCATTAGGTGGACAGTGCATGGCACGAAATCCACCCGCTGATTTTTGTCAATCGCATAGAGCAATGTGAAATTGTCTGAGATATTTCTGCAGTAAAAGACCAATGGTCATCCTTATTGTGACCTGTAAACGGTTGTGCTGCTGTGATGGTGTTGGAAGACTCACCTGTTCGCCCTCTTTGTAATCTTTCAGAGCTACGCATTCGCATCGGTCATCCTCCAGATTGTAGCCAGTCGTAATCTAGAACAGAACATTCTTGTTAACATTTGAGTCACATCATATAGTTGTGAGGTATATTCATACAAGACATTGACTCAGCTATATATGAGAGCTATATGCATACATGTACAGTGCATCCGGAAAGTATTCACAGCGCTTCACTTTTTCCACATTTTGTTATGTTACAGCCTTATTCCAAAATGAATTAAATTCATTATTTTCCTCAAAATTCTACAAACAAGCAGCACTCCACCATTTAGGCTTGTATGGTAGAGTGGCCAGACGGAAGCCGCCACTCAGTAAAAAAAAAACTTGACAGCCCGCCTGGAGTTTGCCAAAAGGCACCTGAAGGACTCTTAGACCATGAGAAACAAAATTCTCTGGTCTGATGAAACAAAGATTGAACTTTTTGGCCTGAATGGCAAGCATCATGTCTGGAGGAAACCAGGCACCGCTCATCACCTGGCCAATACCATCCCTACAGTGAAGCATGGTGGTGGCATCATCATGCTGTGGGGATGTTTTTCAGCAGCAGGAACTGGGAGACTAGTCAGGATCGAAGGAAAGATGAATGCAGCAATGTACAGAGACATCCTTGATGAAAACCTGCTCCAGAGCGCTCTGGACCTCAGACTGGGGCTAAGGTTCCAACAGGACAACGGCCTGAAGCACACAGCCAAGATAACAAAGGAGTGGGTATGGGACAACTCTATGAATGTCCTTGAGTGGCCCAGCCAGAGCCCAGACTTGAAGCCGATTGAACATCTCTAGAGAGATCTGAAAATGGCTGTGCACCGACGCTCCCCATCCAACCTGATGGAGCTTGAGAGGTCTTGCAAAGAAGAATGGGAAAAACTGCCCAAAAATAGGTGTGCCAAGCTTGTAGCATCATACTCAAAAAGACTTGAGGCTTTAATTGGTGTCAAAGGTGCTTTAAAGTATTGAGCAAAGGCTGTGAATACTTAAGTACATGTGATTTTTTTATTTTTATTTTATTTTTTATTTTGCAAAGATTTCAAACAAACTTCTTTCACGTTGTCATTATAGGGTATTGTTTGTAGAATTTTAAGGAAAATAATGAATTGAATCCATTTTGGAATAAGGCTGTAACATAAAATGTGGGAAAAGTGAAGCGCTGTGAATACTTTCCGTATGCACTGTTTTTTTTTTTTAAGAAATGAATACTTTTATTTAGCAGGGATGCATGAACTCAAGTAAAGACTTTCACATTATTATTATAAAAATAAAAAAAAATTACAATAAAAGCTGTTCTTTTGAACTTTCTAATAATCAATGGATTAAAGCCACTTTTCTCAGTTCTAGTGTTGGCATTGTTACTGCATTTTGTATTTGTAACCGTGTTCAGCTCGCCACTGGTGAGAGTATCAAAATTCGCTCTGGCTGCCCTGCCAACAACGCTGTAGAAAGATTTGTGGATGCTTTGATGTAGATCGAACACTTGGTCTTGTTTGCTTTGAGGCCCCTTTAAATAAAGTTTACAAGCATGTTGATCGGTAAGTTGTGCAACTTAATTATAGTTACAAATTTGCTAACAAAATAAACCAATTAAAAGCCATTTGTGTGGTGTGGCTTTTGTGTTCATACTTAAGTGCTAATCTAATTTCAACATGCAGTTTATAGGAGACGTTTACTAGTCTTGGTCTGTAATTAACATTAACATTAATTTGTGTGCAGCCTACATTACAATAATTGTCCAGGTTGAAGTGTAGCCTAAATGCAACTGGTCAAATCTGAGCAAATTAATTGCATTGCCGCTGAAAAACAAGTGTTTTAGAGCGAAAATGTTCCCTATAAATAGTGTATTTTCTTCTTATCAAATTCACATCACTATGAATCATCAAATTGTTGCTTTTGGAGTGACATTGCTCTACCTGTGGAGAAGACTGAACTAATGTTTCGTCGGAACCAAAGTTTACACGACTGCATTTTCTAGAATCCTCTCAAGCGGAGGACTTCTACATTCCTTTTGGTTGCCACCGAACCACGTCATAGCTCATTACCATAAAGTTGCCCTGACTTCAACTTTCCTCGACGCCCACACCGTTGCTCGCCGGCTCACATTGAAATTGAATGACTTCTGGTCACTTTTTACTGTGCACCGGTCTGAACGCACAGTAAGGAAGTATTCTTGAGTGTTGTCTGGGATAAATAAAGACCCATTAGTGCTTACTTTACAAATGAGATGTGTTCCGTGAGTGTAATTTGAGTGATACAAATATTTTAGACCCCATATACACCTTTTCACAGTCCATTTGTTACCAGATCAATGGAGACATATTTTAATATCAGGTGTAAAACAGAGCTTGAGTCAACAAAAACGTATACCTTTTTGTTTTCCCCCCTACCCCTTAACGGTCACCGTTCAGTCACGCTCCCCATCCCCCCCTCCCCTTATTTTGTGATAGAAGTGATATTAGGACAGAAATGTATTCGTTTGTTATAGGAGAATGCATCAAAATAAAATTCAATGGAATGTGAAATTACTGCTCCTAAACAAAATCCAATAGGGAGTTCAATTTTTGTGTTATCAACTTCAAATTTGGAACAAAACTTGGTTAGACATTTGGCTTTGATTTTATAGTAATTTTAGAGTAAAAATTATTTTGTAAAATATATTTTATATAAAATAAAAAATACTTAGTACAGTACATTTGATTTACAGTAAATTTAAACTTCCATAACTTTTTCATACTTTCATTTTCACTTCAGCTATAATTTGCTGAGGGTCTTCTTTAAAACAAGACCAAACTTAAAAGGGGGTTAAAAACCTTTAAAACGTCAAATTTTGGAATCAAAACCGCAAGGCTATTTCATGAAATATTTCTGTGGGTGAGAAAAAGATGAAATAAAAACAACAGGGCAAAACCAACAAATAAACGGCACTTACTAATGGTTATAGAGCCAGCCTATTAAAATAACACACCCTAACAAATACAATACTTCACTATTAAATCTCTGAAAATCTAGAAATCAACTAAATCAAATAAACTGAGTACATTGGTAGCAGTGTTTTTCGTACAAACATACAATATGTTTTTATTAAACCTTAACCAGGGGATTACCAGAAAAAAACATTTCATTACACATTTTAATGACCGTGATTTTCAATGCACATGATAATTTGAAACAAAACTTCATTTTAGGATATAAGTGCATTACAGAGTCAAATGAACAGAGGCGATATATTGCTCTGTGGCAAGAGCTGCTGAGCACAATCAAAGACAAATTATCCAAATAAATATAAAAGATCCCTTGGGATGAAGGCATAATCTACCGAAAAATCACATTAGACTTTGCTCCCACATTCCTTAAAAGTAAATGTTTTTTTTCCCCCTGTACTTCAAGATTGCAATACAAGTGAAAGCACTGTAAACATCCATGTCATGGAATATATATTAAAAAGATGGTTGAACTGAATTGGTTGCAAAAACCTTCTGCTACCCATAAATGATTTTACGGGGAGTTTGCATTGGTTTTGCAGCAGTGCTGCGGACTCACCAGGCCGTTGGTGTGGTTGCACATGTCCCAGAGAGGGATGAGGGCAAGTGTGACCCGACTTCCATCTGCTGTAGGAATCTGGTTTTGACGAGTCATTACAGAAGACACTGCCCACCTGACATACAAAATGGCATCGCTTCATTACAGATTCAAAACACTACTAACATTGCTGTACATGTTAAAAGGGAAATATAATGGAAAAAATTCTATTACAAAATTCTTCTTGCATTACGAGTGGACTTCAGATAAAAAAAAAAGTACAGAATACAGCTGCTTTAATAGCCTGCATATCAGGCAATATAATGACCTTAAATCTAAATTTGTCCAGAAGAGCGTCTTACTTATCTAGTCTAAATAATCTGGACATAATTTATTAAAAGGAACTTGAAGTCCACCGAAGACAACATTAGCTGTGACAAGACGCTATTCCACTCTCTTCAAACATTACCCAACGGGAGCACAGACTTGCATCATATTCAACAATCTGAAGATGAAAGGGGACCAATGATAAATTATTCCTTCACAGATAATTTGGTGCTAATGAGAGAACAATGAGAACAAACGCCTAATTTTTAAAGGCCATCTCGTAGCCCTCCAACCAACCTACGGCTTGTCTTCCTGCTCTTTTCTTTTTTTGAACCTCAGCAGGGAAAAGAAGTTTCACTTTTTTAACATGGTAGGGCATTTCAACCAACCTGTAGTCGTCAAAGGTAAAAGCATCCTTCAAGGGCAGTTTGCTGGCGTTCGGATGAGTCTGGGAATTGAAGATGAAGAACACAGAGAGTGGAGGGAAGGAAAAAGGAGAAAAAAGTATAAAGGACCAGAGAAGGAGATATAGAGGTAAAGGGGAAAAAGGAGGAAAGAGAGAGAGAGGAAAAAAAAAAAATACACAAATCAGTCAGTGGAATTTCATTATGTGGCTGCCTAACAGATCCTAACAAGAGTGTAGCCAGGCAAAGAGCGTCCAGTGGTGCTATGCAAGGATCATGGTGGCATTAGCCCCCCATACATCACTGTCAACTTAATTTGTTGTGCCCAGCAGCCGTCATAAATCTGCTTCATCAATTTGTGTGACAGAGAGCCACTGGTGCCACAGAAATCTACATTTAAAGCCACAGACTCGCTCCCTCCAAGGGCTCATTTGCAGCGGGTGTCATGGAGAGAGAAAAAAAAAAAAAGCTACAATCCTGTAGAAAGGGGGAAAAAAAGTAGGGAGCAAAGAATGCCAGGGTCTAATTCAGCCGGCCCGTAGCACCCTCCTGAACATGCAAAATGAGCCATAAAAATAGACGTAGGTATGAAGCTGAGAGTGAAGGATATTCTTCTTTTCCCCCACAGGTGCTCTCATGGCTGTGTGTGTGGTGCTTGTCCTGTGAAATGAAGCACTGTACTCCACAATGAGGTACCGTGCAAACCGTAATGGTGCTGATATGTATATAACACAATACATCAAAAAGCTCACGCTCGAAATATCATAATCACGACTCAGGTGATCAGTCCATCACACAGAAAGAGTGATAAAATTGCCCAACAGACACAGGAACCAAAACAACATATTAAAAATCTGCCAAGTTCACATTTTCTTTTGATATAAATCACTTACAGATATGAATACAAAATAACCTCCTTAATAATAAAGATGTCTCTTTGACATGAGTGTTTTCATCTGTAAGATGTAATTTTTTCAAACCTGGGGATCGCAAACCCCTGGGGGTTCATGAGTAGAGTTGGGTATTGTTTGAATTTTTACGATTCAGATTTTGCTGATCAATTCTGATTCTTATCGTTTCCAATAAGGTGTATTAAAAAAAAAAAATAGATTAAAAAAAACGTGCATATTCACATTTATTCTTGCAAAACCTTTCATTGCAGCTGAATACCATGAACAAAAATCAACAACAAAAACCATAGCAAAAGCTAGTCTAACTAATATAAACGTCAAGCATTAATAAAGACAAGTAAACACTCAGTATTTAAAAAATAAAAAAATAAACAAATTAGCAAATCGCACAAACAAATACAACTGAACAAAAATATAATTGAAATAAACAATGTTTGATTTCATGTATTTAGGTACAGAAACTGCAATCAAATGTAAACTGCACGTTATAAATAAAATATACATTACAAATATAGTTACAAAAGTTATTCAGCAAAGAACAGCAAATTTTCTCTGTCTTTTATTGTTTGATTAAAGTTATTATAGAGACAGCAGCCTAAATATTAGGCTGCTGTCACTTTAAGAACTGCATGGATCCAATATACTGTTACTCAAATTTTTGTGTGTGTATTTTTCTGTTCAAGTGCAAAAAGACGCGGAAGAGATCTCAATTTAAAATGCAATTTAAAAAAAAAAAACTTTAAACATGGCGGAGGGAAGAATTATTGCTGCTGTGACTGGTTCTTTATTAGTTTTTTCCACAACCACTACATACTAGTACATATTTACATATATGAATAATCATTTGAAACGTATTATTAGCAAAAAATAGCCTGTATTTGACCGAAATTCCAGAATCGTCAACTAGATCTATAGACAGCGTGGTGAATGTTTATATGGTTGTCAATGAATATGGGATGCTTAATATAATATTGGCTTTGATAAGATTTTCCCAATTAATATGCAAGAATAAACCTGGTGTCCTCCATGGTTCCTGTTTTTTCCAACAACATAGCACTTGAATGTGACGAGCTCGTAATCACGACTTCAGAAAGTGGGTAGTAGTAAATTTCCAATAGCACATGAATGTAGCATAAGTCAAAGTGGTTCGGCTGACCAAAAAATAAATAAAATTGCTGTAAACAATCTCTACTGTAACCGATTGAGACGGTTCAAGCTTTAATATGCAAAATACAGTGAATAGCATCTTTAAAGGGGGGGTATAATGCTATTTCAGGCATACTGAGCTTTTTACACTGTTAAAGACTTGGATTCCCATGCTAAACATGGACAAAGTTTAAAAAAATAAGTTGGACGTTTGATGGAGTATTTCTGTGGCAAAAACTTTTTTTTCCGAGTATGGGTCTGCGTGACGTCAACAAGGGCGGAATATTCTTGTACGGGCCGTACAGGCACTTCTCCCGGAAGGGCGCGCGCGCACTCTTCGACCAGAGCGAGAGAGTGAAAGCAGCACGCCCCCAACAACGCGCTTTGCTCGGCTTTAGGGAAGTCGTTGGCTGCGCTGCACAGGTCACAGGACTTCACGAAATCAACAATGTCACCAAAGAAATGCGTTTAGACAACCCTGTTCAGTTTGTTCCCAACATTTCGTCGATGACTGTTTTATAAACAAGGCCCAGTTCAACTCGGGATTTGCAGATCGTCTAATGCTGAAAGATGGAGCAGTCCCAACAATAAAGGTTCGCGGTCATGCGTTGTAACCGCAGGCGGTGAGTAAAACTGCTTCAAATGTCTGTGTGTGTGTTGTTGGTAAACGCACATCAAATAAACAACATGATCATGTATAGTTAATTTATCAATGGAGCATGCGATGTGCACTTCCCACATGTACACCTTTTAAAACGGGCAAATAAAAAATAAAAAATTACGACGACATAATGAAAGTAGAAATTAGTAATTTACAGAGCAGCTAAGCAAATATATACAGTTACAGTACATCATGTTACCACATAGAGACGTCCTGCTGTAGTCGTTGTTGCTGCTGCTCCCATTCAATTTCAGCTGCTGGATCTGATTCTGGATCATATATGTATGGCTGAATCTGATTGATAGCCATCGTTTATTTAGGACGTTTTTTTCTACGTTTTCTAAGGATGTCACAGCTTTCAGACGCTCTCAACGCAATAGCTGCGCGCGCTTGTGGCTCTTTAGCTCCGCCCACATGATACGCCTCCAGCCGCTTGCTTTTATTCGGAAAGACTCTGTACTCTGTACAGTGTATCTTTCTTTTATAAATATGATAAAACTAAAGAGTTTTCAGAGACATGAATGATGCAATACTACTCTATAGGTACTCAAGATTGACATGAGATTGACATAAATAGTGTGTGATACCCCCCCCTTTAAAAGACTTCTTTTATGGTTCTTTTAAATGCATGCTATATGCTTTTGTTGTATGGAAAAGAGCAGCGTGAACACTCCTTTAGTGTTCCAATGAAGAAAGTTGTAAGAGTCTGGAATGATAACAAGGTGAGTAAATGTTGACAATTAAATTTTTTTTTGGTAAAGGATCCCTTTTAAATACAATGTGAAAGTTTCCAGGTAGTATGCTCCACCACAGATGTCTCAGAGACATATGTGTGCTTACTGGAAAGAGGGCACAAACTCCTTCTGTGAACCAAGCTGCACCATTAGGCTTGCAAACTGAGCAATAGAAGCATTAAATGCAAGTGCTCAGAAGTAGTGGCTAACTTTTACCTTCCGCGTCTCTCCCCATTAATCAATTTCCCTGACACTAATTGAGCCCTGTATTCCCCCTTGCTGCTCTGGAACCCACACACTTAGCGAAGACGGTGATACAGTGTGGTCACATCACATCTTTGCCTGTAACTCAGTGTGTCGGCAGAGCAGAGTCCAGTTTTGAAATTGTTGTAGCCCTACAGCAGAGCGTGAGAACATGTACTTCGGCTACCCCTGCTATGAGTAACCAGGCAAAGGTGTAACACACTCAGGTGGATAAAGGTCTACAGGTCAGCTGTGATTTCATAAAGCATGACATAATAACAGAGCAAAGCCTGACCACTTCCTTTCATTTCAATCCCCATTCTAAGAAACAGGCTGACTTGGAAGCATCGCTCACATATGCTGACGGACAACCATTAAAAGATAAGCGCCGGGTAAAGCCAGTAAGTCAGAATTCTGTGTCCTGGGTTTGAGCCTCACATTGCAGATGAAGGGAAGTGGTTCATGTATGGATGGGGGGAAAAAAACATATTACAGGTTTTGACCAAAGTAATAGGGCAAATCTCTAGAGAGTCAAGTGGTTCTCCGCAGACTTCTTGAGGGAAGATGTGCTGAAGCCAGCTAAACAAAATAGGAAAAAAAAAAACCCCAAAAAAACACACATTTGAGCATCGGTAACCATTACAGGCCACCTGAAAAGGGTTAAAGCACAGTTAATGATATTTTCAGTCCTCTGAGGGGGCCAAATACTCGAGTGCCCAAGTACCGTAATAGATTCAATTAAGGCAATAATTAGTTCAGGGGGGGAGAGCGAACCTGGCTGCAGAAAGGCCACGATGAGGTCTGCACGGATCCCTCTGAGCGCTGTGGGTTAGGATAAGGCCTTTAGTCCGGAAAAACGTAGAATGTGCTCATGTACAGAGGTAGTTTGAGACGAAATGGAGGTAGTTTTAGATGGCACGTTTGATGAGGTGTAGTTTTCGGAGATAAAGGGCAGCTGCACCGCTGCAGGTTCATCTTGTGATGCATTAGCATCACCAGAGAGAGGTAATTCATCATGTGCCACAATGGCACCGCGGCTCAGAGAGAGACGAGGGGGGAACGGCCCTGTAAATCAATTAGAAAACAAAAGCTCCCACCACGAGTGCCTGCTCTCCTTAACGAGGACGGCAGGAAACGCGGCTAATTGGCCGGTGGCCTCCAGGAGGTCTTTCTGGAGCTGAGATCCCCAAGCACCCCATCCGCCGCCCTGGCCGGTATTAGAAAGCTTGTCATCAGTGTGCATGCTGAGGTTCAAACGGGATTGATTTTTACTTCTTACTTCAGTTACGCCGACTGTTTCAATGCTCAACTTTGTGCACTTAATGCACATTGCTGAAAATGATGAAACAAACGCAGGCCTACATTGTCGTTCAACGTCGCAAACTCTCCCTCATTTTCCGAGCTGCATCAGGAAGGTCAGACAGATATCTTCTCAGGTTCAGGGAGAGGGGGGTGGGATGAGAGTATACCACTGGGACCCTGTTCATTTCTCATCAACAACGGCAGATGCAGCACACCAAGGTTACTTTGCATTCGCTGCATACCGGGGTCACCTTATGAGGTTCACCTCCCCCACACATGCACGCATCCAGCCCCAACGAGGAAGGCACGGTTATCATTGGTCCCCCGCGGACACGGGGGGCGCTTGGATACTCCTCAGAGGGCGCTTGGCATTGACAACAGCCTATCCCTCTTCACACAGGCAAATATATATAAAAAGCTCCTCAATTCCAGCAGGTGAAGGGCCTTGCTTTTTCAGTTCTTCCCGAGGAGAAGCCGTGAGGGGGGGGGGAGGCAGGGACCAGATAAAGCAGGAGGTGGGAGGAAGTAGAAGAAGGGGGGGGCTGGGGTTGTCAGTCATGTGTGGAAGGTACATTCAGGTCAATTCAATTCAAAGCCAATGCGACAAGCTAATTTTCCAGCCCGGTCATCTGCGGCCGCCTCAGAAGAGAGGCTGACATTGACAGTAGTCATTACAGTGACACTGGCTCCCAACCTGAAGAGTCAAGAGGAGCGGACAGGACACTCACCGAAGGGCCGGCAAGACAACCCTCCCCCTCAACTGAACCTCTTTGGAAAAAAGCAGAGCTTTATATGAAGAAAAAAAAAAAAAAAAAAAAAAAAAAAAAAGAGTTGTTATGTTCATTTCACTCTGAACTCCTGCTTGAACGCACAGAGAATGAATCTTTCTGTTCATTAAAAGGTTTACTCTGCGTGATCTGTGTGTAATTCATTACGCCAAGAGGTCATCAGGTCCTGCAGCTTTATTTTAGCAATACAAACTTTACCAAGTTCATTTCGGAGAAAGAAACATTTCATTTAGACCAGTACCATTGGAAACTTAACTCACTTCTGCCACCTAATGGACTACATATTCAAATTGAAATCTTTCACTACATATACAAATTGATTAACTTTCTGATGACTGATGCCGACGGCTTAAAGTAGCAGATGCATACATTTCAGTTTATTGTGTTTCCTGTTATTTGTCTCAGTCGCTGTATAGAAAACAGTATAAATACTCTTGATTAAAGTTATTAACGGAGTACGAGAAACAATAATACCGCTCCTAATTACACTCCCACCCCCTTTTATAAACTAGAAAACATTTAATAAAGAAAATGTCAACAGATTTGCAGACAAAATGACAAATACATTAACTATCTGCATGAATATTTGATGCCTTATCTTGACAGTAATGTGAAATATTAGTTTCTTTTCCCTAATTGACAGTCATCTAATGAAAAAAACAAAATGTACCAGCAAAGATGTAGAACTAAAATTGGAGAGAACTGGGAAGAGCATATTATTGCTTCCTTAATAGCTAAGATGAGGTCCAAGAATCGAGGATAAAATTTATTGGACCGATCACGGTCCCGTTGAAATGAACTGCCGTCTCAATGTGTCATTTAATAACCATAAATCTGCATATTCAAGATTTGCATCATAACACTGAAATAACATTTTATAGTAATATCATGCACTTTTTGTAAACAAAGTGTAAAGAAAATACGTTCTAGAACTTACCAGGTGAGGCTGCAACTGAACATTAAACGTATATATTTGACTGGACTTATTCAAAATCAAAACTTATTTTTGTTTAGTTTGAATGGTGGAAACAATGAGATATCTATAAATCAAAAATTGTTGCTTCTGAAGGGACAAGTAGATTTTATAGTCTAGAAGTACATTTCAATATCTTACATTTTTAATTCCTTATTGCAAAAGAGCAAAAAGTATCATATCATATTGATAATTAGCATATTCTTTTCTAGCACTAAAACTTCAGCCATACAGTTATTTAAAAGAAAACTAATTCAAGCCCACTTATGTTTTGCTTTGAACACTACTTTGGGGGATAAACATCTCCCCCTGCTGGTCAAAGATTGCCACTGCAACACCATCTCTGAGCCATGTCAATGGCAGCTTATCAGGGGCCCTGAAATTGGGTGCAAGAGGGCATTATAAAGCTCCTTTTACCCATCTCCAATGTGCCTTCAACGGCAGGGATCGTTTTAAAACTGGATTTCCTCACCTCAGCAGACAGCAGTGTAAAGGACAGCTATTCATGTGGCTAGAGAGTCTGAATAACTTGTCGCGCTGATTGCTTAAAAAACCCTGCACTCAAACGGCTTGCAGTCCATGTATGAGACACAGATAGGGCTATCAGTAACCGCACTCATCAAAACTGCCAGCTCTATGAGTTTACTGAAGAAAGTTTGTACTGTTGTGTACTTGTGATAAATTCAGGGACATCCATCACTAGAATGTGAGACTATGTGCTTAAGTTAGGTCTGTATTAAGAGCTGAAGTTTTTTTCTCTGAAAAAGTAAGTAAATATGTGAAAAGTATGCAATAACCAATTGACATAAAACACTAGCCATCAACAAAAGCATTTAATAATATATATATTTTTAATTTGGCGGTGAATACATTCATACAGTTAAGATTGTGGTTGATTTTCACTTCCTTTTAATTTGTCCCTCTCTTAAAAAAGAAAAACCCAAGCCAAATGAATAAGTGAAAAGAATTAATAAATATATATGCATGCACCTAGACAGTTGAGAGAATCAGTGTGACTTACGTGGATGACTTTGTAGAAGTAGGCGTACTGCCGCGCTGTGTTTTTATATTGACTGAGCACATCCTGTATGGCTTGTGTGGCCAGCAGGTGGCGCACTTCCTCCTCTTCAAAATACAGAGGTGTGTCGTAGTCAGCAGGCAGGGTCTTGATGTAGGGCAGCCAGGGAGAGCTGGGATTGGCCCGTTCACACAGCAAGTGTAGAGCCAGAGTCACATTGCCCATGGCCTGGAGTATCCGGTCCTGACTGTACAGTGGCCCTGTGAATAAAGATTAAATTAGGAGTCTGCAAATGGTTTCCAGATATTAATACAAAACTAATACTTTTCACTTAAATTCATGCTGTTTTCACAATAGGTTTTGACGTGGACCTGTGTTTAATTGAGCAGAAAGCTTGGTTTGTTTGAAAGTTAAAAGAGTTTATATCGGGTCATGTAAACCACAGTACAGTTCGATTTTGAAAAAGTAACACCGCGCAGATGGTTTGGATAACAACTAGTGTTGTTCTTGTTAACTAAAACTATTAAAAAAAACTAACAACAGCTTTATTAAAACTTAGTAAAAAAGCCACTAAAAATAAAACTGAAATTAAAATATTAAAAAAAAAGACAGAAGCACATAAAAGTACTAAAAAAACTAACATAAAAATAAAGAATAAAATATATAAATAACAGCTAATTATATAACAGTATACAGTATAAATAATACTAAAACAGCACTGTTTCTAACAAATGTTTTATAAGTGTGAAAACAACATTAATTAATTTACATGGTAGAATAGAGGTTTTAAATACGACAACAATAAGTTATTACTATTATAAACAAAAAATAAATAACAATATAAAAGAAAAAACATCATAGAAAAAAACAAATATCATAGAAAAATGTTTTTTGTATGTTTGCCCCACACACTTGCATGTTTTACCAACTGTTGACTGAGTCCAATTAATTTTCTGTGGTAATCAACAGCATGTCTCAGATGCTGTCGATGGAGCTAAAAGCTGTATTTAACCTGGAACATTAAAGTAATATTTATATAAACGTGGTCTGCATATTCTATGCAAAGAGAGAAACATTTGCAATGTGGCACGTCTTTGTCAGAGTTTAAGGTCAAAGACTGACATTGCTACACTACGCGAACTCACCAAGGACAGAATTTTTGGCTGATTCCACAGTCATCAGCATTTTTCTAGGGATCCACAGGAACAGCTCCTCAGCCTGAAATGGACAGAAAGCCCACGAACAACTGAATTTCATGGTTAAAAACATGCATTCAAAAGCACATCTTCAGTTCAATAAAAACTTAGTTTGATTACAGGGCTAGTCCTTTCCTGACACATTCAAATTCCATTACTACATTTTGTAAATAACAATTAGCTAAAGAACCTGAAAACTGTAGCAGCCATTTAAAACCACCCGAACATTGACCCCAATTAAGTCTGGAGGTAAAATATGGCCAATCAATAACCTCTATAAATCAATCAGCACTAAAAACATTTCCTCCTAAAGCACTAACACGGATAATGGGGAAAAGAAAAACAACAACACAAATAGCCATAAATCACTACATAAAGGCCTGTAATTAAAACTTGGTCAATAGCCATCAAAAAGGAACGCAAATAATTATCATCTACTTTACCTACTGTTTCAGCCTTCAACAGAATAAATGACAGAACACTCTGTAGGTGGCAGAAAGTCAGCACATCGCACATATGATTTGCAATGTTTATTTTCAAGTGGGTGTGTGATGCCAATAAAACTATCAGCATGAAGCCTAGTTTATATTTTAGCTTATTTAGGCTAGAATAGATCTTATTTAAAGACAAAAGGGCCTTTCAGACCAATTTTTTAAAACAATTAATAAAAATAAATAAATTATCCAACATGAACCCCCCCCAAATAGCCTGTGGACTAGGTGACAAAGACACCAACCTTGATATCTTTGGTGGCCTTCACACCATATCCTTCGTCTGCAAAGTTGGAGATCTCAAAACCATCACAAGAAGCCCCACATTCTGTGGCCCAGGCCATCAGCTCAGAGAAAAAGTCTTCCCTGATTCCCTCAAACAATACAGACATCCCTGAGGAAATACAATCCCATCATAAGCAGATTTAGCTATTGTGTATATACACACACACACACACACACACACACACACACACATATATATATAGCTATATATATAGAACAACAGAGTGAGAAGTTCTCTCTATAATGAATTCCATTATTCTAAGGCACTCTACTGTATTATGTTTCTGTAACACAACACAAGTGAACCTAAGCGGTGCTACCTATTACTCTTGTGTATCCTACTGTGTAATGTGCTGTCAAACGTTTATTCTAATTGATATTTATGTGTTCTAAATGCTTATCTCTGAGAATCCCACTGAGTATTTGATTAAGTAATGTGATAGGATCATTCTCAAGTCTTTGCATCACTGCATAAGTGAAGCTATTTCTGTGTTTGCTACATCAACTTACTGCATACTGTATGTGCATTATGTTATCAAAGTCATTCTATCAAATAAAGAAATCACAAGTCACAAGATTTCTTGTACTCTTATGTTGCTTTTAAAAGGAATATTTTACACAAAAAAAAAGAGAAAAAAAAGTCAAGATTCTGTCAATATTTACTCACCCTTGTGTCATTCCAAGACATTTTTATAGCAACACGATATTGCTAAAAGTATTGGGACACCCCTTCAAATCATTGAATTCAGGTGTTCCAATCACTTCCATGGCCATATGTGTATAAAATCAAGCACCTAGGCATACAGACGCTTCTACAAACATTTGTGAAAGAATGAATTCATGCGAGGTACCGTGATAAGTTGCCACCTGTGCAATAAGTCCATTCATGAAATTCTCACCTTTTTTTTATAGCTAATGCTAATTAAATACTACTAAATATTCCACAGTCAACTGTTAGTGGTATTATAACAAAGTGGAAGCAATTGGGAACAACAGCAGCTCAGCCACAAAGTGGTAGGCCACGTAAAAATCACAGAGCGGGGTCTGCACATGCTGAGGCGCACAGTGCGCAGAAGTCGGCAACTTTCTGCAGTCAATAGCTACAGACCTCCAAACTTTGTGTGGCCTTCAGATTAGCTCATGAACAGTGCATAAAAAGCTTCATGGAATGGGTTTCCATGGCCGAGCAGCTGCATCCAAGCCTTACACCAGTGCAATGCAACGCATCGGATGCAGTGGTGTAAAGCACGCCGCCACTGGACTCTAGAGCAGTGGAGACGTGTTGTCTGGAGTGACGAATCACACTTCTCTGTCTGGCAATCCGATGGACGAGTCTGGGTTTGCCGGTTGCCAGGAGAACGGTACTTACCTGACTGCATTGTGCCAAGTGTAAAGTTATGGTGTGTGAGGGGTTGTTTTTCAGGGGTTGGGCTTGGCCTCTTAGTTCCAGTGAAAGGAACTCTTAATGCTTCAGCATACCAAGACATTTTGGACAATTTCAAACAACTACATTCTAGCTTGAAAAACTACATTTTGTGACACAATAACAGTAGTATTTTTAAATTACTCGGGGTTTCTCATCCATCACTTCACCACGTGACAGCAGCAAGCAGGCTCCTGATTGGTAAACGCGGCGCGAACAGAAGCCAAAGTTCAGATTTTTGAACTCGGTCGTCAGCCGCAAATTCGCTTCAAACGCGTGAATGCACAAAAAGCACCACTCACGCATAACACGAGCGTCTTGCGCTCGAACTGGACGCGCGAATGAGGCGAAATTGCATCCTTCGCGGCGGCCTAAACGTGTCTTTCGTGCCGCAGGACATCCAGACGCGCGTCAACGCGTGTTTACATTGACTTAACATGGAAATCATTCGCTCCAGACACTCCATTCGCATTCGGTGTGAACGCAGCATGACGATGGCCCCTTCCTGTTCCAACATGACTGCGCACCAGTGCACAAAGCAAGGTCCATAAAGACATGGATGAGTGAGTTTGGTGTGGAGGAACTTGACTGGCCTGCACAGAGTCCTGACCTCAACCCAATAGAACACCTTTGGGATGAATTTAGAGTTGAGACTGTGAGCCAGGCCTTCTCGTCCAACATCAGTGCCTGACCTCACAAATGCGCTTCTAGAAGAATGGTCAAAAAAATCCCATAAACACACTCCTAAACCTTGTGGAAAGCCTTCCCAGAAGAGTTGAAGCTGTTATAGCTGCAAAGGGTGGGCCAACTCCATATTAAACCCTACAGATTCAGAATGGCATGTCATTAAAAGGTCATGTGCATGTAAAGGCAGGCATCCCAAAATTTTTTATACAATATAGTGTGTGTGTGTGTGTGTGTGTGTGTGTGTGTGTGTGTATATATATATATATATATATATATATATATATATATATATATATATACACATACATACACACACACACAATGTAAAAAACAATAATAAATAAAAACAATTTTGGCCTGTTCCTCACACAAAGCTATAATTTGGCTTGAAAAGAGTCGAAATAATGCAAAAAATATAGTATGCCAATTTTTTTTTTGCCAGTTTTTAAAGTCGACAGCATCAATCCCCATTCACTTTGTGTGGAAAAGAATATTCTGCATAATATCTCATTTTGTGCTCATCCAGAGAGAAAAAAAAAACAATGAGACCAAGTAAATGACAGAATTCATTTCATTTCTGGGTAAAATATTAAAGTTCCACACCATCTGTTTTTTTCCCGTCCTCTTTATTCTTGCAACTAGGACAATTAAATACTTAACAATGGCCAATGGCAAATCAAAGGGCAAATCACCTTACGTAACAGCTTGAGAACTGCTAAATCATATTCATGTGAAGCAATAATGTACCTTTCTGTTTCTTACGAATCTTCTCCACCAGAGCTCGGATCTGAACATATTCCTCCCACTCTTTCCCAGGAGAGGGAGCAGCGCTGCTACATTCTGAATGGGGGAAAGAAAATAAAACGTTACAATAATTTATATTTATCACTCACTAATTCAACATTCTTGGATCAACAAAATTTTACAGGGGACTGTGGGGAACTAGCTTAGTGCTCTATTTTAAAGGGATAGTTTACCCAAAAATGAAAATTGTGTCACCATTTACTCACCCTCAAGTTGTTCCAAACCTGTATGAGTTTCGTTCTTCTGCTGAGCACAAAAGATATTTTAAAGAATGTTGGTAATCAAACAGTTGACGGTAGCCATTGACTTGCATAGTAGGAAAAAAAAAACGATGGAAGTCAATGGGGTTCATCAACTGTTGTTTGGTTACCAACATTCTTCAAAATATCTTTTTTTGTGTGTTCAAAAGAAGAAAGAAATATATACAGGTTTGAAACAACTTGAAGGTGAGTAAATGATGACAGAATTTTCATTTTTGTGTGAACTATCCCTTTAAGTAGAGTTCCTAGAGAAACCAAATGCTGGCTGATTCATGTTCTCTTCCAGCTGTTTTTGTAAAAAGTTGCAGCATCCATCGGCATGGTAAAAGTCCTTGCACAAGAGCACAGACCGCAAATTGTCTTTGATATAAACAAATGCATGTCCTTCCCAAAATGACATGCTATTTTGGAGAGATGTTTGATGTATGATTTAACAAATCTGGACTGATAACCAAATGACTCCATGAAGTACAACCATACCCTTGAGCACAACCTCAGGAAGCTTCATTTGGATAAAAGCTTCAGATGATTAAATAAATACTAGTAAATAGATGTACTTCTACATTAAGAAATCATTCACACTGAATGTTTAATTTTCAGGATCCAGTTGCATCTTTAACACCACAACAAATATTATAACATTCATGTAATGCGATTATGGAACATAAAAGCCTTTTGTTTACATGCATGAGAGAAATTCATTGAAACAGTATTTCAGAGCAGGAATGCAGCCATAAAGAATGTTTTATACTCACTCTGCAGTAGTTCAGAAATTAAATTCATCATCTCTTTTGGAGAAACTGCAGCTGTGGCCCCGGTCCCCGATTTCTGGGTCTTCACTCTGCTCTTTTTGCCCATCTTGCTGGTCTGGGAGAGAGGATGGCTGTGAAAAATGCAATATAATTACAGTAAAATTTAAGTAAGAATAACTAAAGTTTTCCCAGGTTCCATTCTCCTTTATGCAGCCTAAAAGGCTGTGCAGTAAATGAGCAAAACAGTCAGAGAAGTACTGGACTCTACACTTCATATAAATATTTAGGTGCAGTGGACTAGGTACAGTATATTTATAACTAAATGGTAGAAACATGTGAATGTTTCACATCCAAATAATCTCTGAATCTGAAATCACTGCCAAGAAAGGTTAATGGTCTCTGTGAGGGATTAAACGGAGCGAGCCAAAGGGCACTAAATCAGGTACTTCATTGTAAACAAGGAGCATGTGGCTTACACGAAACTCATCAAATACAACATGCTTGTATGTAGTTAAATTCAATAAACGAGGCCTATGGCAGCTCTTCCCATTTTTCAAAGATGGTCTGGCTGCTTTACCTGTACAAATTTGGGCAACGCACAAAAAGAACAACGGCAAGAACATTTCTATGGTAAACCATACGTTTTGAAAGCTCCACTGGTGCACTTTTTTTGTGTTTATGATAGCAATCGTAGCAAATATACATGCATGAACTGACTTTTATATAGACTGCCATTATGCATAATACACAAGATGCATGGCACAACATTTCTCAGAGATGAATCAGGAAGACGTCAAAGCTTAAATCTTGGATATTTCCATAAAATCATCTAAAGCCTACAATTTACAAAATAATGACAGACCCAATTGTATTACTGAGGAGCAAATTGGATTGAAACACTTAAAAGTAAGCTACTTAGGACTAAAACTATCAGAGCACAGAAGCACTGCAATTATACTGGCTGACAGCAAAGACATGCAACATAAAACAAACTCAACAGATCAATATTCAGAATACAAAATCAGAATATTAGATAATGATCTTAACAGCTTGATGCCTTAAAATAACTGGCCTGGTCCAATGCATCCATTCAAACCCACCAGTAGATGATCACCTGCTTCACATTACACACTATTGCACTGCATGTCAGTCTTCATTTTAAATACTGGGTGGTCCAATGATCAAATGCATGAATTAAAACCTCAACAAACATATTAATCAATTCATATTTATATCCATTCATCTAGCTATCTGTCTGTTCATGGCCCAAGTGTCTCAAAACCTGCCTACATTTTATGGGTATCATAAGCGCGTTTGAAACGTTCAGACAGCATTTAAAACGTTCAACAACATTTTGGGCAGCGTACTGATTGCTTCAAGCACGCATACGACGCCCAGATATGCTGTCTAGGTAGGCAGCTCACTAGGTTTTGAGACACATTCAATGTGTTAACCAGCATGCTTGTGTTTCGCAATTTGCTGAATTAGACACCATTTACAGCGTACATTTGCCACGCATTTGCAGGCGTGTGGCATATTACATGTTGTTTAATTATAAACAGCTCGCGCACATTTGCAAACATTATATTATGTCACATTATATACCAAAACTACCTTCCAATTGACTGCAGGGATCCTCCTGTCAACCTGGAATTCAATCCTCTTCAGCTCGGTTTACTGGTAAAACCTAACTTTCTTCAGAGGCAAAGCCACGCCCTAATAAGATTTCTAAAAAGCGGATTGGGCCATTGAAGCGTTTATCCCGCCCTAAGCTTGTCCAGAAACGCATCTTTATTTGCTAATGTTCCCTACGCAACTGCGTACGTGTGAGATAATTGGTTAAAGTGTAAATACATTTCACTTCTCTAAACTGTATGTTAGATATCTATTGGTTTGCGCTAAGGCGGTACCCGTTTGCTGTGTCTTCACTGGTCGTGAGAGGAGTCGATCTGTTTGGTCAGATTTACAAGGTTGGGTTGACTACACAAACTGAAAAGGCTTGTGTGTCTTGTGATTGGAAGTTTACTTTGGGTTTATAAAGTGACCATAAAAGGATAAAGTTTGCACAACATGATTCGCGGAGGAAAACGTCAATCATAGTGTATAAAACGTAACACAACTGTAACAAACTGTTGTAAATGTCACATTATTTATCATTCATATATATGTATATAAAAAACCTACCATTTATAATAAAGTAAAATCATAATGATGTGTTTCAAATGGCGTTTAAATTGAATAATTAAATAATAATATCAGTGCAGTCAAATCGATTAATCACATCCAAAATAAAAATTTGTGTTTACATAATATATGTGTGTACTGTTGTGTATAATTATTATGTATAGGCCTATATAAAAACGCACTCATTCATGTATAAATTTAAGAAATATTTTCATGTATATACTGTATATATATATATGTAATTTATGTTATGTATACATATAAATATTTTATATAGAAATATTAAAACAAAATCTTAAATATATACATGCATTTACACCGATCAGGCATAACATTATGACCTAATAATGTGTTGGTCCCCCTTTGTTGCCAAAACAGTCCTGACCCATCGAGGCATGGACTCCACTAGACCCCTGAAGGTGGGCTGTGATATCTGGCACCAAGATGTTAGCAGCAGATCCTTTAAGTCCTGTAAGTTGCGAGGTAGGGCCTCCATGGATTGGACTTGTTTGTTCAGCACATCCCACAGATGCTCAATTAGTTTGAGATCTGGGGAATTTGGAGGCTAAATTCGTTAATGTGCTCAAACCATTCCTGAACCATTTTTGCTTTGTGGCAGGGCATGTTATCCTGCTGAAAGAGGCCACAGCCACCAAGGAATACCGTTTTCATGAAAGGGTGTACATGGTCTGCAACAATGCTTAGGTAGGTGGTATGTGTTAAAGTAACATCCACATGGATTGCAGCACCCAAGGTTTCCCAGCAGAACATTGCCCAAAGCATCATACTGCTTGCCTTCTTCTCTTTTTTACTTCTTACATTTATAATTTTATATAATATTTTATTTACCAATTGTGGGCATGTAGGATAACTCCCTAACCCTGTTTAAATTACACCAAAGACATAAATGTAAACTTAATTTAGGCTATATTTCTTAGAAAACAATACAAATGTAGGGTTCAAGGTTAAATTACATTCAGCCATATCAGAAATTGTATTAGCAGGATTGGAAGCTTATATAGAATTAATAAATAATAAAACAGCTCATGTAATATTTAGTTTGACCTAAATAGTTGGTAAATAACATTCTGACGGTTAAGCACTTTCTCTAATAATTTTTGGAAAAGACAAAAATTCAATCATTAGGAGCGTACATGCAATTGCAGTACATTTCCAGTAGATGACAGACTCTGCCTTTTTTCTGCTGTTCATTTCATTCAGTACAAAAAGAAGAGACATTCTACAAAGAGAAGGATTCTTTATTTCAAATCTACAAGAGGGTTATTTGCAATGCATTTAGAATTTTTTATTAGCTAAAATACAGGTCCATTCTCAGCTACATACAGCTTATTAAAAATATATAAACGCATGCTAGTTATAGGTATTCTACAGTAATAGAAGTTATTTACATTTCGCTGAATTGTATGTCCTAGAATACAACTTCATGTGTGTTTCACATACAGATGAGCTACACAGAACATTGAATTTGATGAAAGATTCAAACATCAAATCCTCGTTCACAAAAGAAGCAGTGCATTTGAAAAGAAAATAAGAAAATATCAGCATTTCAGATTCTTTTGTGCTTTAAACTTAAATACAAAAAAGTCAGTAGTTGTGTAGACTAGATCTGCTTATAAAGGACACTTTTAATTGGATTTCAAAAAATAGTTTTAATGAATATGTGTACTTCAACACCAATTATTTAGGCATTGTGTTCACATGAAACACTTTACAGCAGTACACACCGTTTTACTGACCCAAATTCGCAACGTATCCTTTTCATAAAACTATGCAATTATTTTCTTTACTTATTCAAATGTTTGCGGCACATTTTTTTTCTCATAAACGTGAGACCAAAAAAATGTAACACACCGCCAAAAGCCACCTGCTGCATCCAGTGTGAACAAAACCATCCAATACGAATGTGATTTCAGTCTAGCACTGTAAAAGTGCTCTCATAAATATACAATTTCAATGAAATTCCACACAACTTTAATACAAAAATAACTAGATCGGCTGAGGGATTTCGACAATGCTCAAAATAGCTTCGATTCAAACAAACAATACAAAATTATGGCTTATCGGGTCACTGGTTTTCAAAAAAAGAGCTTTTGTGTGAATGCAGCAAGCATCTTTTGAGGCAGTTCTTGTATACACAGACAATGGTTCTGAATTATAACACACAAACTCAAAATATACTGCGTTCTCATTTACTTCCATTCAGATTTTGCTTTATATCATGTACAGTACTGTGCAAAAGTCTTAGGCACGTTGGTATTTTCACACGAAAAAATTTTTAAGCCAGTTATTTATATCTTTTACTGTAGTGTGTCAGTAGGAAATATCAGTTTACATTTCCAAACATTAATTTTGCAATTAATTGTAATAATCCAGTGAGATTTTTTTCTTTTTTTTTATGCACAAGAAGTCTGATAGCAGCCGGTACGATCTGATCTCACCATCATCGAGTCTGTCTGTGATTACATGAAGAAACAGAAAAAACTGAGACAGACTAAATCCGGAAAAACTAAGGCAACGTCTCCCAGACACTTGAGGAAACCTTCCTGCAAAACTACAGTACTGTGAAAAGTTTAGGCACTTGTCAGAATGCTTTAAATTTATTTATGAATTAACTTCTATTAACTAAATCAAATCGATATTTGGGGTGGCCACCCTTTGCGTTTAAAACGGCTTTTGTCATCTGCATCTATTCCTACACCTACTCATGTAGTTTTGCAGGAAGGTTTCTTCAAGTGTCTTGGAGACGTTGCCTCAGTTCTTCTGTATTTAGTCTTTTTTCTGTTTCTTCATGTAATCACAGACAGACTCGATGATGGTGAGATCAGATCATACCGGCTGCTGTATATAAAAAATAAATACAAATCTCACTGGATTATTACAATTAATTGCTAAATGAATGTTTGGAAATGTAAACTGATATTTCCTACTGACACACTACAGCAAAATATATAAATATTAGGTTTAAAAACATTTTTCGTGTGAAAATACCAACGTGTCTATGACTTTTGCACAGTACTGTACAGTACGCATACAATACAAAAAAGGTCTCATGACTAAGCCTATGGAGTAGAATTAGACGTTTTACACAAAATTCAGCAAAAGAAGCTCATTATTAATAATGCTAATCTTATCCAGTTTTCATCAGCACATACTGTATGGTCTGATTTCATTTAGTATACGCAGAAGCAATAAGCTTGGTAAAAGGAATAATGGAAAATGTGACTGCTGAGGTACTTTACATGCTCCGATCAAAGATTACGCCATTAAAACCGCATGTGCTAAAGTTTCATCACATACTAAATGCTTTTAGAAATAAAGTAATGATGAAAATTCACACCGCAAACTGGAATCGGTTATGCTATTCCAGGCTGAACTGAAAACACACAACATTTCCATACTTCCATTCATCCAGACAGTTTCTATATTGCACCTATTCAGTATCTAGAACCTGAAATTGGGTTCCAGTTCTTTTCATACAGGACTCAATCTGTAGACCTAAAACAGATTTAACAGTACTAGCAATTATGACACCATAAAGCCATTAGGTCTCATATGCAATTAAAAGCACTACACTGGGACGCATTATAAAACAATGATATTGAATTTTGACATTTTTGATCTGCTTTCATTTGATAGACCACAAAGACAGAAATAAAGGCATAGAGAGCAGCTTGAATAAATCATGATTGTCATTTTGGAAATTAAAGTACTTTACATAATATGCTGGGAAAGTTGTGCTGGCATTTATAAGTACTGTTTGGAAAAAAAATACTTTGATTAAATGCTCATTATACTCATGAGCTGGCCTGCATATATCTTCTGAATATTCCCAGACTAGAATTTACTCATATAAAGTATATTTCATTGTTATTTTATTTTGTTATTTTATGTATGTATGTCTGGGAACCTGAGCAGATGTGTTATTTCCATGCCTGGAAAAAAATCTTACCATCATACTTTATTTTGCCGCTACAAAAACCAACTGTCAGCAATAAATGAGTAAAAACTGGCATTGTGGAGTAAATTAAACTTGTTATTTGTCAGTGGCATGGTAACTTAATAACATGATTCTCGGTTTAAGTTTATTTGTAATGATAATAGTCACATTCTGATGTGATGTGAGTGGTTGAAATTAAAATATATACACTATCAGTCAAAAGTTTGAGAATGGTAAGATTTTGTAATGTTTTTAAAGAAGTCTCTTCTGCTCACCAAGGCTGCATTTATGTTATTAAAAATACAAAAAAGCTGTAATATTGTGAAATATTGTTAAAATGTAAAATAACTGTTTTCTATTTGAATATATTTTAAAATGTAATTTATTCCTGTGATGCAAAGCTGAATTTTGAGCATCATTACTCCAGTCTTTAGAGTCACATGATCCTTCAGAAATCAATCTAAAATGATGATTTGCTGCTCAAGAAACATTTATGATTATTATCAATGTTGAAAACAGAAGAACAGTATTTATCTGAAATAGAAAGCTTTTGTAACATTGTACTACTGTTCAAAAGTTTTGGGTCGGTAAGAATTTTTTTTTTTTTGGGGAAAGAATTATTAGAAAATAATACATTTATTCATCAAGGATGCATTAAATTGATCAAGTGACAGTATATACATTTATAATGTTGCAAAAGCTTTATATTTCAGATAAATGCTGGATTAAATAATCCTGAAAAAAAACTGTACACAACATTTTTTTTTAACATTGATAATAATAATAAATGTTTCTTGAGCAGCAAATCAGCATATTAGAATGATTTCTGAAGGATCATGTGACTCTAAAGACTGGAGTAATGATGCTGAAAATTCAGCTTTGAATCACAGAAATAAATTGCATTTTAAATAGTAAAAATATTTCACAATAATACTGTTTTCGCTGTATTTTGGATCAAATAAATGCAGGCTTGATGAGCAGAAGAGACTTCTTTCAAAAACATTGAAAATAGTGATGTTTCCAAACTTTTGACTGGTAGTGTACATCCATTCAAAAGGTTTGGGGTCAATAAAGATTTTTTTTAAAAAAGAAATTAATACTTTTATTCAGCAAGGATGCATTAATTGATCAAAAGTGACAGTAAAGACATTTATAATGTTGCAAAAGGTTTCGGTAACACTTTATAATAGTAACTACTTTAGTTAACATGACCTATAAGTACGAACAATACTTCTACTGCATTTATTAATCTTCTTAGTTAATGTTAATATTTCAAGTATTTCCTAATACATTATAAAAAAATTGTTGTTTGTTAACATTAGTTAATGCACTGTGAGCTAACATGAACTAACAATGAACAACTGTATTTTAACAAACATTAAAAAAGATGAACAAATGTATTGCTCATGGTTAGTTGATGTTGGTTAATACATTAACTAATGTTAACAAATAAGACCTTATTGTAAAGTGTTACCAAGATTGCCATTTCAAATAAATGCTTAAAAAATCCTTGAAAAAGTATCACTGTTTTCTACAAAATGATTAAGCCGCATGACTGTTTAAACATTGATAATAATGAGCAATGTTGCTTGAGCACATCAGCATGCTAGAACGAATTCTGAAGGATCATGTGACACTGAAGACTGGAATAATAATACTTTGCCATCATAGAAATGAATTGCATTTGAACATATATTAGGATAGCAAACAGTTATTTTAAATTGAATTATTATTTCACAATATTACTGTTTTTACTGTATTTTTGATCAAATAAATGCAGCCTTGGTGAACAGAAGAGATCCCAACCCCAAACTTTTGAATGGTAGTGGTCTACAAAAATAAAATAAATAAATAAAACATCCTTGGATAACAGAGTATTATGAAATGGTCTTTTAGGAGTGGAAAGGTTTAATCTTGTAGGAGTGTCTGCATGGGTCATTTATCTGTGTAAGAGCTGTGTGCTTTCATGAATCCATTAAGCTGCCTTGTATGAATACTTGGAAGGTATGCACATTAATAGAGCTTGTGCTAATTGTGAGTCCATTATATATTAAACTACCACCTGGCATTGTAGGTAATAGGTTTGAAATGTCTCAACTGAATGCCATGAGAGAAGCTGGCAGTAGAAGCCAAGCTCTTTGTGTCATTTCCCGAAGTTGCCCAGTTCTGTCTGCTCCTCTTGTCATATTCACAGATTTGTTTGTTTGTTCAAGGCCCTGCCGGTCATTGACATGGGAGCTACAAAGGGCCTTTGAACTGGTTCCCAGAGAGATGTTGGCGGATGGAGGGTTTGGATCCTGCTGCATCACCGAGCTTTCGCCACACCACCTGAACACACAAAGCGAACACACAGTTGGATGGAAGATTTTGACTACTTGAATCTTGTAAAAAATGAAAAATTGTCTTATTTATATACATTCTAGATATTTCTCCTGTGTTACAGTACAGTATGTCCTTGAATAATCATCTGGTCTTATTATAATGTGCGTATTTTTGATATTGGGTGTGATGGTAATTATGATGTGATTGTTCGGGTTTTGGAGAGAGATCTTCCTTACAGAACACATTAGCTAGCAGACAATTAACTAAACAAAATGAAACATCTAAATAAATGTATATATTTTAATTTATTTATCTAGTGTTTATTTATTTATTTTTATTCTAAATACTTTTTTAATTAAAAAAATCAACTGACCAGTTTAGTAATGACACCTAATGAACCAACTCATCATGATTATTTAAAAAAAAAAAAAAAAAATATTTAAATTAAATGACTGCAATTTTTATTATAAAAATGTACATTTGGTTTGTACATTTAAATAACAATTTGAATTAAAATATTTTAACCTCTAATGAAGAAGTGCAACGTATCATTTTCCTGATTTTAAAACTTTTTTTTTTATTAGAGGGGACAAGTCCAAAATATACTATGGTTGACATAATATATATTTGTGTACTGTGTCTAATTATTATTTATATATAAATACACACATGCATGTATATATATTCAAGAAATATTTGCATGTATATAGTAATTTGTTACATTTATATAGCACTTTTCTGGGTACTCAAAGCACTTTACATGGAAGGGGGGAATCTCCTCAACCACCACCTATGGTGCAGCATCCACCTGGATGATGCGACGGCAGCCATATTGCGCCAGAACGCCCACCACACACCAGCTTATTGGTGGAGAGGAGACAGAGTGATGAAGCCAATCAGTATATGGGGATTATTAGGAGGCCATGATGGACAGAGGCCAATGGGCAAATTTTGGCCAGGATGCCGGGGTTACACCAGGACCTCGGTCTCATCTGAAGGATATATATACTATATATATATATATATATATATATATATATATATATATATATATATATTTACAGTTGTGGTCATAATTATTGGCACCCCTGGTAAATATGTTCAAAGATGGCTGTAAAAATAAATCTGCAATGTTTATCCTTTTGATATTTTATTTAAAATGCGCAAAATCTAACCTTTCATTGAAGTAAAATAATTGAAAGTAGGGGGTAAATCAAATTATGAAATAAATGCTTTTCCAATAGAAAATGAATGGGGTGAAAATGAATGGGGTGAACAGAAGAGAAGAAGCACCAACATGGATCTGGGAATCTGAAGGATCTGGAGAGATTCTGTATGGAGGAATGGTCTCTGATCTCTTGTCAGGTGTTCTCCAAACTCATCAGGCATTATAGGAGAAGAATCAGAGCTGTTATCTTGGCAAAAGGAGGTTGCAAAAAGTGTTTAATAAAAGGGTGCAAATAATTATGGCCAACGTGTTTTGGAGAAAAGCATTTATTTCATAATGTGATTTACCCCCCACTTTCAATAATTTTACTTCAATAAAAGGTTAGATTTTTGCGCATTTTTAAATAAAAGATCAAAAGGATAAACGATGCAGATTTATTTTTACAGCCATCTTTGATCATATTTACCAGGGGTGCCAATAATTATGACCACAACTGTTTATCATTTATATTATATATAAATATAAATATTTTATATATAAAAGTAAATGTCTTAAATATATACAAGCATGTGTGTGTAGTTATATATACATAATAATTATACACAGTACACACATATATATTATGTAAACACAAACTTTTATTTTGGATGCGATTAATCGTGATTAATCGATTTGACAGCATTAATATATATATATATATATATATATATATATATATATATATATATATATATATATATACACACATTTATATAAAATTAATAATATTATATTATACTATCAGAGAGATCTTCTAAAAAGGGGGTTGGGTGGGACTGGGGACTAATTATGATCAGAAAAGAAAGAAGCCCTTGTGCTATCTGAGATTTTGCTCTCCGTGAAGGAACAAAGCACAGGTCCCAGATTCCAGGGGCCCTTCAGGGAGCTGATAAACCTGCATTGTTTCAGCGATCAAGTTATTTTAATTGCACGGACAACTGTGCAGTAAACACTCCCGAGGACTTTTGCCAAGGCCTCTCATTAAAGTGGCCTGAAAGTGGGTCTCTGTTGTGAAACATTCAAACAGTGTCCTCAATCAAAGCTGGCGTAATTATACAAAGTGACAGGAAAACAAACACAAGGGAAAGGGAGCACAAACTTACAGCCTCTTTCTGTTGAACAGGGTTTTATTAATGAATCTAAGCTGAGGTTCAGGGTAGGGGGAGGCAGATGGGAGATGTTACTAAGTAGACTCACATTACACATTTCTCTGACAATGGCTTTCTCTTTCTCACTGAGATCCTCCTCATAGTCCTCTGGGATCTTCCTGTCTAGGTTCTCATGGACTTCTAATACCTACAAAGCAAATCAACAGAGGGTGAAATGATTAGCGGTGTTCGCTATAGCAAGCTTCACTATCACTATACTTAACTGACATGAACAAACCCTTAACCGGAAGTATGTAGGGATGTGGCAACTTTTTGAACAAAATGATTGATACCTTAAATCAAAGTGAAATACTTTTTTTTGCCATTAAACAGGTGAAAAAATATTATAGACTTGTAATGAAAGGGGGACCTGAGTCAGAATTTCACAGAGACTTGAGGATGGGCTATTTTCACTTGCAGAAGTAAGAAACCACATAGCAATTCCCCAGCACACCTTAGCAACCACCTGGCAACGACCTATACTTAGCAACCAACATGCCGTGACAATAGCTTAGCCAGTGTATCTATTGTTAACTAAGGGCCAGATTTGCTAACAGCTTGTGCCAGCGCAAACCCTCTTTTTGGCGTTAAAAAACTGCTGTCAGGATTTACTAAAGACACGCAATGAAAAATTAACGCTGAAAAGGCGTGGACAGAGTTATTTTTGTGGCTGAACTTATTGCGTATGCATTTGTAGGAGTTTCCCTTTCAGACGCAAAATTTATGGGAGGAGAGTATTTAAATGAATCATGCAACGCAAAGATAAACCTTTACTAAGGTTTGCGCTCGTCAATTTACTGGTGATTGAGCCATTATTTAACGGCCAAAAAAAAGCATTTTTTTCTTATTGCGTTGGTCATTATGGAAATAAACCGGCTGCATCTGTGTTCTTTAATTTGTGCGTCGTCAGTAGATCACACGCAGAACTTTCCACTCCCATCTGCGCTTTTTTGGAATTGCACTCTCAAGCTAATTTGCCCTGTTTAGTAAATCTGGCCCTAAAACTATAAACATTTTTATGTTAATTGAAATAAAGTTGAATTAGTTGAAATAAAATATAAATATTAGATGAAAACAATAAACTTTTAAAAATTAAATTATAAGAAATGTTGCATTGATAACTAACTGAAATAATTAAGTTTAAGCTGTACTAAAGAACTAAAATTACTCAAACTGAAATAAATATAAATTAAAGCATTATCCTTCATATTCTCGAGAAAATGAGTTTTTCCCATAGCGTAAGCTAAACTTATGCAATATGAGAGTACTCTTGAAAGGGAACTAAAATTAATCAAACTTAAACTGAAATAAATATAAATGAAAGCTAAATAGAAATATAAACAAACAAAATATAATACAAATGACAAAAGCACATAACTGTAATGTGTATGCTATGTTTTGGTTTAGTCAGTGCCGGTCCTAGACATCTGGGGGCCCTTAGCAAAACTTTGTAAGGGGGCCCCTGTTAATGCGTTTATAAAAAACCCAAATGACCCCCAACCCCTTAATCTGTTCTTTCAGAGCAGTTTCACTGTCACCCAACAACAGTGAGTTGAAACAATCAGTAATACCATAAAAAACAGAAAACAGAAAAAATATACAAATGAAATAATCAATTTAGCCTATAAAAAAAATTGAATAAAGTAATCAAATGTAAAAATAAAACTCAGTATTTGTATAGTCTTCACCGTATGCATTAAATATAGACCTACATTGATTCTTATTAAAGTTATATATAAAGTTATTCAGTGAAGAGCCGTGAATGATTCTCTCATTGTCTTTTGTTGTTTGATTAACATTTAATGACAGAGAGAGCAGCGGGTTTATGAGGCTGCTGTCACTTTAAGACCAAATGCACAGATCTAATATACTGACAAGCATTCGATTACTTTCCCAACTGTTCCCAAACGTTAAGGCATAGCTTGATGACGCCTGGAATTCGCAGAGCTTTTATTATGCCGCAGACGACCGCTTCTGCCTTCTCAGTTCATATGCAGCACTGTTTTATCATATTAGATACATTATTTGAGTGTGTTGAAAGTTATGTTATAATGCTTCTCTGTGTATTCACTCGACGGCTACTATGAGACAGTAAGCTAGATCGATATTAGTCATGGTAAAACATGGTACTCACGGTAAATCATGAAAATGAGATTTAAACAATAAGACTAACCGTGTTGAGCTATATAACAATGATTCGTTTTCTGTCGATGAATGTATCTAAACAGTTGCTCACCTGATATATTAAATAATATATTAAAGGGGACCTATTATGCCCATTTTAACAAGATGTTATTTAAGTTTCAGGTGTCCTCAGAATGTGTCTGTGAAGTTTCAGTTTAAAATACCTCACAGATCATTTAAAAATCCATGTTGTAAATCCCCATTTCTGATTACAGTCAAGAACAGGCTGTTTTCATACATATACAATATATATATATATATATATACAAATACTAACAAGACATCTGCGGTTTTGATTATCAGCTATATCGCGATCACTCTCATGGATAGCATAGTTCTTCTTTCATCATTAAAGTTAATTATTTCCACACGTTTTAAAGCTATATTAGTTCTTACTAATGGATCGTTTTCTGAGCGCACTTATCTGACTGTCAGAAGTCTCGTGAGTAACTTCTCTTTCCCATTTTTTGCTGCGTTTAAACTGTCAGATACACACAAGGGTCTTTTTTGTGAAAACAAAATAGCAGTGGGTGGAAAAGTGTAGATTAGGGGCGGTAATATTATAATAAGATCCCCTTCCTACGTCAGAAGGGGAGAGAAATCTGAACGGATAATTTTTCAACATGCTTGCAGAGAAAGGCTTACCAAAACAAAGCTACTGGGTTGTCCTTTTTCACGTTTTCTGGGTTGGTAGATGCACCGGGGACCCGATTATAGCACTTAAACACGGAAAAAAGTCAGATTTTCATGATATGTCCCCTTTAAAGCGTCTTTGGAGTTTCCATGGTTTCTACAAAATTAAAAAAATCTGAACTTGGGTAACGCGGGTATGATGTCATTGATAGGCGACGTATGGTCGCAGTTCGTGTCCTGGTTAAAATTGCTTATTTCTATGAATTTAAATATTATTGGAAACATTTGGGATAATGTAAGAACACAAGTCAACAAAATATATAACATTGTTCTAGTGGTTTTTGGATATTTTAATCCAAAAATCTTATATATTTTGCCTTTAAGACATATCCGACTGCGTTTAAGTGAAAACTCGCAAGACAGGCATTTTGACATAATTTTGTGTGCATTTGTCCGTTTAAGCGCACGCCCGAAGCCCAAAGTAGCCTATACTTGTCCGTGTTTTGCTCCATCTTGGATCGCATGCACAGAAGGCCGCCTGGGGTACAGCGTCTATTTCTGTCACCATCTCTCCTAGTGGTTCAGGGGACCTACGCAACTTGCATACTTTGCGTATGGGGAGGATTGGCACTGGGTTTAGTTTCATTGTGTTTTGGTTTCGTTTTCTCTATTCCTTTTTTGCCTGTGTTCCTGATCTTTATTAGTCTCCTTGGTAGTTAATTAGTTCATGCACCTGTTGCTGTTCACTTTGATTACTCCTTGTCAGTATTTAAGCGCACGGTCCTTTCAGTTCCCTTGTCCGGTATCGTCGGTGGTTGTACTAATGTTTCCTCCTGCAAGTTTTTCTGTGTGGTTTTTGTTATCTACTCCTTTCACTGTGCGCTCTCTACAACCAAACGTGACAATAACAAAATTACTAAAATTAAAATGAAAACTTAAAATATAAAAATAAAAGCCAATTCAAAATATGAATAAATACTATAATGGTATATAAATAATACTAAAATAACACTGGACCTTGCACTGTGGCAGCACTTAATCTCAGAAAATTTAAAAAAAACTATTATAATTTTTGTGGTATTTTATTTTTCTTTTATATGGTATTTACTGTAGTATTTATATGACTTCTTTTTGGCTCTCTCTGCTTCCCTTTACCAATGTTCTGTTTTCTTTTAAATAACAGAAATCCTACAATTCACAGAAAATCCTCTAGGTGACAGTATTAGTATAATAAGTAATAATTCAACTCGGTGATGCGTCCTAAAACCTATGCCTGGGGAATCAAGCAAGAAATCAATCAGGCGTCTCTACAATGAAACTCAATCTAATTCCTGAAATCAGACTTGACCTTCAACTTTTTAATGATTTTTCACATTTTGTATTGAGGGATAACAACGAGAGGATGAGAAATGATTAAATAATGATGTGATAATATAATTTAGCATAATATTTTTAGTAGTGCTGTCAAATCGATTAATCGCAATTAATCACATCCAATATAAAAGTTTGTGTTTACATAATATATGTGTGTGTATTATGTATATTTGAATACAAACACATGTATATACTGTATATATTTATATAATTTATATTATATATAAATATTTTATAAATAATTATATAACAATTGTTTCTTAAATATATACATGCATGTGTGTGTATTCAAACATACATAATTATACACAGTACACACATATATATTATATAAACAAATGTTTATTTTGGATGCGATTAATCGTAACTAATCGACTTGGCAGCACTCATTTTTGGCACTTGTAAGTATGGCTTAATTTTGCAACATTAGCATCATAATCTTACTTTCATGGCATGTACAACAGCCTCTGGTTTCTGTGCTGCCGGCAGGTATCCTGTGACAGGGAGCGGCAGATCACTTCCAGGCATCTGCGTAGACCCCTGTGGACAGAAGGACACACAATCGTCACGATCAAAGATCACTCATACTGCTCTCTCAGATTACCAGAAGAGATCCGAACACTGGAAAAGCCCATTGCAGTTTCTCTGAGTCAACTCAGGCTCGAAATGGGTTAAGCCATCTCATTATAACTCATCTCTGCTTGTACCCCCTTCATGGGTACCCATCAACAAAGAGCTCTTTCAGTGCACAGGGTCTTGTGAGCCCCAGTACAGACACAGCCCATTGACTCCCGTTCTAGCGTTAAATCCACAACAATTGAGCTGGCATTTCAGCGGTGGGGTCGGGAGAGGACCCCTGGATGGAAACTGCAACTCGCTTTTGGCCTGGGAGAACAGGACTGTGATGTTCACTTGCAGTTGCCAGCAGGTTTATTGGGGGCCGGAGCCGTGGGTACTTTACCCTGGACTGACCCGAGAACATCCCGACCCAATGCTCGCTGTCATGCACCGCCCTGCAGCCTGATTAGAGAAGCCCAGGAGACCCACAATTCATTCTGCATGGATTCATTTGCCAGTACAAGCCAAGCAGTGGTCGACTGACTTGGATTTTTTAATAGCAAATGCCAAGGACTATTTAGGCCCTTACAATTGAATTATTTCATATTATTTCAAGTTGTCATCATAATGCAATTGAATTATATGATGTTAAATATGACATTTAAATCCCAATTGCCATATAGCCTAATGAATTGTATAAAATATACTGGAATTTAATTATATTTATACTGAAATTGTATTATTTTATTTTAATATTGTTTTTTAATTTTGCTATAAATTTCAGTTTAGTTTTTATTTTGTGAACACATTTCTATTTAGTTTTTATATAGTTAGTATTAGTTTTAGTTTTAGTAATTATAGTTTAGCAGAGTTAACAGAACACTTCCAGTGTAGACCACAAGATTTTTAATTTCAGCAAAGTTTAATGTTTGCACAGATTAGAGTTAACTCTTGTGCAGACATCTTAATAATAAAAATAAAATAATGGTCTGAGATTAAACAAACAACCAAATAAATGCAACTTAAAAATGATGAAAATTCCAGACAAACTCATTCATATTAAAGATGAAATCTTGTTAAACTTGCAGTACAGTGTAAGCTAGCAGTGTGACCACTGGTATCCTACATAAAAAAAAACAGCTAAAGTCATCTGACTACAGCCAACACAACCTGCTGTGAAGCCAGTGTGATGAAATAATGAAGTGTATCTGCAGTGTGTGACATTTAGTATAATGGGTTTATGTGAAAATTGTTTTAAGTTCACTTAAATAAAAAACTTAATAAATGTTGAAATTGATAGCTTTTAATTATACTGTAATGTTGAATGTCTATCACTAATGTTAAAAAAATCAATTTCATCAAGACATCAGTAGCAGTATTAGTATCAGTGATACTGGCCTTTATTCATAAAGAGATGCCATTACAACAAATATTTAAAATATACTGTTTTTAAGTTGTTTCTGCATTAATTTTGAGAGTAACTGTGAAATTATTCAAGTATAAAAACCCCAATGTTTTTAATTGCAATTAATGACAGAAAAAATGTGTGATTGACTAGTTAATTTTTTAATCGATTGACAGCACTAATATATATATATATATATATATATATATATATATATATATATATATATATATATATATATATATATATATATATCAGGCTGGATGATAAATAGGCCTTTCTATCACTAAAATCAAGTAGTAACTGTATGGGCGGAAAATCTGTTTATTCTATTTAACAAAAAAGACACAATTTCATCAGATTATAGATTATTAAATAATCTATTAAGAAGTAAGTGGCATCTCAAGGCATTAACAGAAAATGAGTGATCATCCTATTTGTTTGAGCCCAGTTTTGAAGCCTTGCCACGAGGAACATCTGTGTGATTGGCTAGTGTGCCAAGTGCTGTCACAAACAGAGACGAGGAGATAATACTACTGGTGATAGATATAGCCATATTCAATCATTAAGATATTTCTATAGTCCTATCAAATCCAGGACTAATATTATTGGATAGTCTGAAAAGGCTTTCTATAATCCGCAAAATGCATTGATCATAAACACCACTTGGAAATCAGAATCCGATAACAGGCCATAGCTGGATTAAACAAATCCAAAGACTAGAACACATAAACATGGACTGGTTAGCTGTGCAAAAAAGTATCACAGCTTCCAAAAAAATAATGTACTAAGCAGCACAACTGCTTTCAACACTGATGATAATGAGAAATGTTTCTTGAGCACCAAATCAGCATATTAGAATCATTTCTGAAGGATCATGTGACACTGAAGACTGTAATAATGCTGAAAATTCAGCTTTTCCATCACAGAAATAAATTACATTTTAAAATATAATAAAATATAAAACTGTTCTTTTAAAATGTAATACTATTTTACAATAGTATTGGTTTTACTGTATTTTTGTTGAAATACTGACCCCAAACATTTCAACAGCATTATCATTATCAGCATTATACATTCATGTCGAAAATCATATTTACGCAGTGCATTTTAGTAGGGGTTAGGAACTCTAAAACAGCTAAAGCACCAAACTGCTCTGATTACCTCGCCTCAACTTCCTCCTCATGTAACCTCTAACAACGGCAACCCATCTGTTGTGTCACTTGTACGAACCTGATTATTGTTTCAGCAGCTCGCCACTGCATTATTTAGTGCCATCTCCCCCCCGTGATTAAAGTGAAAGTTCAAAGCCATGCTAATGAAGCGATGAGCTCGTAGACAGGGCTGAGACGAGTTGGGATAAAATAAGCCCAGCAGCCTCTGAGGACAAGACCTACGCCACTCTAATTGATTTCTCTTTCCTGTGGAAGCTGTCTCTCATATTAAAGTGGAGCAGCTGTGCTGTCATAGCTGATGAGTGCACTTATTAGCTAAAACACCAGGTTCGCAGATGACCTTTTCTGAGGATACGGGTGTAAGGAAATGATGATGATGATATCTCAGGAGAAGAGAGAGAGCAACGGAGAAGAAAAGAAAGAAGGGAAATCTGTTTAAACGGGGTCTAAAACGTTTTGAGCTTGTCCACTTTCGACCACTTCCAGAGTAAGTTGAAAACGCATTCGACCAGATTGCTTTCGTCATGTAATCGAATGTGTTCGAACAGACACAAAGGACCATCTACTCTCCGCCTACTGACCTAAGGCGTAAATATGGGAAGCGCACTAGCCAGATGGGATTTAAATTTTGTCGGCTAAGGACCTCAAGTTTGGTTTGAAGACAAAAAATGTACCAAGTACAATGTTCTCCCACCATCCCTGATTTCTAACACGTACTCACCGTGTTCATTGCGCTCTTGCGGCTCTCATAGCAGAAACGAAAGCTGCTGTTCTCCATATGTTTTTCCATCATCTCCTTTCGCATCCTTATGTAAATTGTGCGAGCTTATTTTGTCCATTAGATCATAGACCCTCCCCTCGAAGCAATCAGGACAGAAGTGATTGAAAGTGGACAAAAGTGACGGATTAAAACACCAAGTGTAAACAGGAAATGTGTCTCCCTCATCTACTTTTGATCCGGTCAACCAAAACGCATCTTAATACCAGGTGTAAACAAGGCCATAAAGATTTCTAGATCTTGGCTATATATATATATATATATATATATATATATATATATATTTGTTTTTTTTTTTTTGTTTTTTTATCAGATGCATTAGATAAATTAAACCAAGGCTGGTTAAAGTGTTCCTCATTTTTAGGTTAGAAAGGATCTCTCATTAAGGAACGGATCAGCACTGAGACTCCAGCAGACAACAACAAACCCCCTGCAAGGCCACAAGAAATTACCTATGACCAAAGCATCTTTCATATGTCTTCTGACCTACATACTAAACTGCAAACATTTTTTTTTAATTAATAAAAAAAAAAAAACTACTATAATTCCAACTCCAAAAAGTTCTTGTCCTCAGGAACAACATTGACTACAGGCCAGTTGCATTAACATCCAATGTCATGAAATCATTGGAGAAGATTGTAATAGAAGAGATGTGTAGGGAAGTGGAGCCATCCTTAGATTAATATAAATTTGCATATACGATTAACCGTGGTAATAATGATGCTGTTTCCACACTAATGCACCTTGACCTGCAGCATCTGGAAAGTCCGGCTGCATATGCTAGGTTGCTTTTTATTGATTTTAGTTCTGCGTTTAATACAATTCACCCACATATCCAGCTGGAGATATTAGTTCATTTAAGAGTCAATCCTTTCTTGATTCATTGGTATTATTCGTTTTTAACAAACAGGACACAAGTGAAATTTCATTCTATGTTGTCTGATGTTGAAGTAAGTAGCACAGGAGCTTTGCAAGGTTGAGCAAGCTTGCCATTTTTGTTCACTCTTTATACAAATGATTGTGTTAGACAGCAATCAAATTAATTTGAAATGAAATTTTCGGACGATACTATAATTGTGAATCTATAAACAAGAGATTTTAGCATTGTTGACTATAAAGATGGCGTGGAAGGGTTTGTGGGTTGGTCTGATGGTCATCACCTGCAGATCAATGTCAAGAAAACTGAAGAGGTCATCGTATCATTTCTAAAGGATCATGTGACACTGAAGACTGGAGTAATGATGCTGAAAATTCAGCTTTTCCATCACAGTTACAAATTACATTTTAAAAGATTTTGAAACATTAGTTTCACATTTGGTTAAAAAAAAAAAAAACACTTCTGCAGTGGTTCTCAAACTGTAGTTGGCAAAAAATTTAACTGTGGACCTAAATAAATAAAATGATTGACAAAGAGCACCAACACTCATATTAAAGGAGTAGTTCACTTCAAAATTACCCCATGATTTACTCACCCTCAAGCCATCCGGTGTTTATGACTTTCTTCTTTCTGATGAACACAATCGGAGTTATATTAATAAATATCCTGACGCTTCCAAGCTTTATAAGGGCAGTGATGGGGTCTATTGAGTTTGAAGCTCAATAACAGTGCATCCATCCATCATAAACTTACTCCACACGGCTCAGAGGGGTTAATAAAGGCGAGTTTTGTAAAATCGACTGAGTTTTGTATGAAAAATATCTATATTTAAAACTTTATAAAGTAAAATATCTAGCTTCCTCCAGACCACCTTCTGTATTCAACTTACGGAAAAAGCGTGACTGGCGCGACGTATGACGCCGGACGTAGCGTAAGCGTTAGGATATTTATTAATATAACTCCGACTGTATTCATCAGAAAGAAGAAAGTCATATACACCTAGGATGGCTTGAGGGTGAGTAAATCATGGGTAATTTTCATTTTAAAGTTAGTTTATTAGCAAACAGTCTGGTTCATTTCAATAAAATATAAATAGTCTGGCAACATTCTGAATTGTCAGACTATTTCAAGATAGTGAGCATAACTTGTATAAAAATTTTACACAACTTAAAACTGAAAATACTTGTTTTGAGGTATCTAGGTGGTCCACAATTTTTGTTGATCAATGTTGAGTTTTCCACTACCTGAAAAAGTTCAAGAACCACTGAACAAGTGGCACTTGTTACGCTGTCTTTTAGGTTTTAAGCTCCTGATGTTTTAAGCTCCTTGGCACGGGTCAATTCTCATCTGCTTGTACAAAGAGCAATGCAGAATCCTGGAACCAGCTGGAATTGCAACAGCTAATTGTTGTCAAATCTCTTCCAAATCAGCTCAACATGACAAATCTTTTTAAGCTCAACTGTGATGTAGGTTTTGGCTCTGATGCAAAATAATAGGGTCACGTTAAATTGCATCAGTAAAATACGTACATTCTGTAAGGTGTCCTGAAACTGGGATAGCGAGGAGAGCTGGGACTCTGAGTGATACAGGGACAGTCCTTTCCGGAGTGTCTTCATATCGCCCACGTTCCCCTGCTGAGGAGAGAAGCATAAAAATGACACAAAAATGTTTCAGTTTTAAATCAAAACCAAAAAGAGATACAATGAACAATATTGTATATGAAAGACATTTTACAGTAGAAGGCCAATATATTACCATTAAAAAAGGATTCATTGATGAATAGAAAATTAAACATTACATATACATATTTAGTAACATTATAAAAATTCTTTACTGTCACTTTTGATCAATTTAATGCATATTTAATCCTTGTTAAATAAAACCTAATTTCTTCTTCTTTTTTTTTTTTATCTCACTGACCCCAAATTTTGAACGGTATGGTAGTATATATGTACAGAGACATGAGAAAACACCATCAATGTCCAGTCATAAAGCCTATAATGTAATGAAAAGCCCAATCCTTTGTTTTCCAAAAGGTCATAAACTATGCATTTGGTCTTGCATAGCAAACAAAAATGTATATGATGAATAAATCATCAATAATAAAGGCACTGATTATATAACCACTAAAATATTAACTCTATATGAGAAGCCTTACAATAAGTTCATTTAAGACATGAGGTCACTTGTCATCTCTGGATGTGGGAAAAAAAAAAAGTGTATGAATTCAATCTGTGTTGAAATCAAACTAATTTGTCCCTGATTAATGTTTAACGGTTAACCGTGTTTTTCAACCTTTCCTGACCTCTTCTCACAACACCTTCTCACATAGTTCTTTATCAGATAAACAGTGATAAGATCTAGCAGTCCAAGCACAAAGAAACCACAGGAACAACTCAACATTATGGGCATGAAACTGGAAAAACAACTGTTACGATGATAACAAAATCTCTGCAAAAATGTTTGCGAATGAAAAATGGACAGCGGATGGCACGTGAGATCATTTCCTGAGTGGTGATCTGAGAAAAGGGTAAAAGGCAAAAAGTTCTGGAGCTGAGAGGTAATGTCAGTCACGCTTCATAAATAATGACCTAAGAAATTTAGCCAAAAGGCACCTGTCTGCAAAAACTCTTTCTGCTGCATATTTCAGTGTCACAGGCCATGAAATACCTTCTAAACAAGAGAGACCTTGTAAAAGGTCAGACTTCCCTATATGCATACCATTCTAAAAAAGACAAAAAAATTAAATCCCTCAGCACAATAGAGAATGAATAAATATTCCACAGTAAAAGCATCTGTGTGTGATTATCCCCATTTTTAACTTTCTTTTCCCGTATGTTGATGGCTGTTGTGCGCAAACAGCTCACAAAGGGATTACTGGAGCTTAATTGAGGTTGTGAACCTTTTTCAGGGAAAAGTGGATTGTTACAAAAGTTTTCTGTGTGTGTCTACATGTGTAAGTTGCGTAACTGTCCAACATGTACTAATAAAAGTTCTGCTAAGAGAACATGATACTGCAGCTATTTTTTATAAATGAACATTGTTAAAGGGGTCATGAACTGCGTTTTTTTATTGTTTTATGATGTTTCCTGGGGTGCACTTATAATGTTAGAATGTTTTTTACATCAACATTTTTCATAATTTATACATAAAAGGCATTTTTCCTACACTAATTTTAGCCCTCTGTTCTGAACGCTCCGTTTTAAGGGGCGTGTCCGCTGGGAGACTTCAGTGTAAACACCCACTGCTGTGATTGGCTAACGTCTTTGCATTTTAAATAGTATTACTCCTTCTTTTAGCTCATTTTTACAGTTACAGCTCTCATGGTTAACTAATCGTGAAAAGTGTTGCATTATATTTAGATCTATGGCATTATATTAAGATTGTGGCATGAAAGGTTGCAGTGAGAATCATTGTAGCCGATCACACACATGCTGAGCGTGATATAGTTAAGAGATTCGTTGAATAAAACGGGAGTCCCTGATAAACGTGTCACTGATAAACTCTGTTTGATTGACAGGTTCAGCGCGTGCTGCTCAAACAATTGCAAAAGGAGCTTTCTTTGATCGCTTTCTTTATAGAATTTAATCACTGTTAAATAACAGATTATTTCCGTCCTCCTAAGAGAAACAACGCAAGTTGATGTTTAGTCACTGGTCTGATTTACTGACACAGAAGAACATCTGACTACATGAATCATCACATTTCAGATCAGGCATTAGAATGTTACTTACATGTTGCATTACTGTTGAACCCAGTCACTGCACAATATTTAGTAATCCTCAACAGCATGTTTATTGCTTTGTAGCTCGATGGTTTAACACTATGTTACATGCTTGAATCGGTGGGCGGGGCTAAACAGGCAGTGATGAAGTAGGCGTCGATATTCTTCTGCTGAGGCAGTGCTTGCCTCCCTTTGACATCATAGATCCCCACTTTGAAAAACCTGCCGTTTGCTGGGCCTGGTTTCTATAAAAGCTTTTCTTTGACTAACAAGGAAGTTTTCAGCTCTGAAACTTACAGGATATTCTTATATTACCATGACCTTTTATTTATATATCAAAAGCTCAAGGGAAAGTTGATTTCTCAATTCATCACCCCTTTAAATAATTTAAACATGATCTGTTTTTTTTCTGTCTGTCTGTCAACACTATATTGGCAAAAATTATGGGAAGTCTGCCTTTATATGCACATGAACTTTAATGACATCACATTCTTAATCCATAGGTTTTAATATGGAGTTGGCCCACCCTTTGCAGATAAAACAGCTTCAAATCTTCTGGGAAGGCTTTCCACAAGGTTTAGGAGTGTGTTTATGGGAATTTTTGACCATTCTTCTAGAAGCGCATTTGTGAGGTCAGGCACTGATGTTGGACGGGAAGGCCTGGCTCACAGTCTCAGCTCTAATTCATCCCAAAGGTGTTCTATCGGGTTGAGGTCAGGACTCTGTGCTGGCCAGTCAAGTTCCTTCACACCAAACTCGCTCATCTATTTTTTTATGGACGTTGCTTTGTGCACTGGTGCGCAGTCATGTTGGAACAGGAAGGGGCCATCCCCAAACTGTTCCCACGAAGTTGGGAGCATGAAATTGTCTAAAATGTCTTGGTATGCTGAAGCATTAAGAGTTTCTTTCACTGGAACTAAGGGGCCAAGCTCAACCCCTGAAAAACAACCCCTGACCATAATCCCTCCTCCACCAAACTTTACATATGGCACAACGCAGTCAGGTAAGTACCGTTCTCCTGGCAACCGGCAAACCCAGACTCGTCCATCAGATTTCCAGACAGAGAAGCGTGATTCGCCACTCCAGACAACACGTCTCCACTGCTCTAGAATCCAGTTGCGGTGTGCTTTACACCACTGCATCCGACGCTTTGCATTGCAATTGGTGGTGTGAGGCTTGGATGCAGCTGCTCGGCCATGGAAACCCATTCCATGAAACTCTCTATGCACTGTTCTTGAGCTAATCTGAAGGCCACACTAAGTTTGGAGGTCTGTAACTACTGACTCTGCAGAAAGTTGCCGACTTCTGTGCACTGTGATTTTGGCTTACCACTTCGTGGCTGAGTTGCTGTTGTTCCCAATTGCTTCCACTTTGTTATAATACTACTAACAGTTGATCGTAGAATATTTAGTAGTGAGGAAATTTCACGAATGGACTTATTGCACAGGTGGCAACCTATCACGGTACCACGCTTGAATTCACTGAGCTCCTGAGAGTGACCCATTCTTTCACAAATGTTTGTAGAAGCGTCTGTATGCCTAGGTGCTTGATTTTATACATCTGTGGCCATGGAAGTGATTGGAACACCTGAATTCAATGATTAGGAGGGGTGTCCCAATACTTTTGGCAATATAGTCTGTCTGTCTATCTATCTATCTAATCTGTTATTCTGAATGATATGATCATTTAAAAAAATAATAGGCATCTCTCAATCATTTGATATGAGACAACTCAATCAAATACAAAAAAGACTGGAGTGAAACGTATGCTTTTCTGCTCACAATGTTTTACAGAGCATGCATAATTGAACACAGGTTTGACCCCATGAATGAGATCTTTGGCATGGACTGATGACCCTGCAGGTAACAACATTCTTCTCCTCTTAAGATCTACATTACACAGCCAAATAATCGTTCTAAAAGTCCCGTCAGCTAAAAAACATTCTACAAAATGCTCATATTTCTTATAGCAACAGCAAGAATGCCTTGATCAGCCATTCTTGAAGGTTATCAGGCACAATATAATACCCAGAGCAAAACACACAATGATTCTGAGATCTTTCCTCACAGAATTGAGTTATCTATGGAGGCAATAAAAAGAAAACGTGGCTCTATCCATCATCAGAGAAAGAAAAATATGAAGAAGTATCATTAGAATATCAGAGATGAGCATATGCAATTAAACTGACAGCAACTAGTCGCCTGTGCCGTCTAAATACATTGAGATGGATGTGCTATCTCTGCCTATAAATCTGGGCTCGGAAAATGGGAGATGAAGACCGCCTGAAACAGAAAATTGCTAGTGACAGATCTGTATCTTCGTCTCATATAACTGTCGGAGCTCCAGGGCCTTTTGTTCAAAGCTCTTACGGTGTCATAAACTAAACCAGAGTCTTATTTCAGCATCAAAGTCTTGGTGCAATGACATGCATTAAAGGAACAGGATGCAATTTAAAATCTGACATCTTTGCTAATGGGCACTTTTGTGAGCCAAGTTTGTGATCTGATCACCTAAGCTGTGAAAGTCATGTGACTAAATTGGGTGTATGTGGCGGTCGATAGTGGATAATAATATATAATGAACTTGGTAACAAGGTTGCGCTGTTGACGCTGGCGCAGCCTCTCGAGGTAAAATCGAAAACAAATGAGTGTCTCTCACACAAAGAAACTCAGTTAACATACACGGTTAAAATGACAAATTGAGGCGTTTTTATATTTATAAAATATGATACAGTTAAGCAACATCACAAAACCAAGAGTGCTGTTTTCCTGAATACCATCACAATTGAAAATGTGACACCATAAACAATAAACAATTAATTAACATTAAGTCACTTACATTTTAGATGCAATATTGACTGTTTTTGTTCTATTTCAGCAGCAAAAGTAGTTCCAAACAAAGATCACAGCAACACTGTGTTACTGAATGATGCAGCGTTTTGAATGAATCGGTTGAATCAAAGATTCAATGACCTATTCATAAACGACTGCCTCATTCTTGAATGAATCAGCCGTTTCAACGAATCGACTCAATGACTCACTCATTAAGACGGTCACCTGCTGCCACCTAATGGTGGTTTAGTTTCATGTTTAAACATTCTTTCCAACATTTCTTATTTGTAAATTCAAAAATATATAAAACAATCTCATAACATTATTTAATGCAGTTGTAATTTTTCAGTGCAAATTATTTAATTTGGTAACAGCCCTATAGTGTCTTATTCTGGTTTAATTTATTGATCAAATATAAGAATATAAAATTAAAGCTGAAGCATAGCCTATATTTAATAAGATTATGGAAAAAATGCCCTTTATAAAAGGTAAAAATATCACAAATATGAAGATTTAAAATATGTCAAAGCTGATTGAACACTGGTGAGAATATTGCTTCAGAATAAATTATATTTACAACACAAAAAAATATTAAAAAAATTCCGGACAAGCAAATTTTGTACTCGGACAAGTGAATGACAGATTTACTTGTCCGAAGGACAAGCACATGAACAGGCTTTATGTCGTAATTGAGTAATTTGCTGTATAATACTCTTCCATGTGTGAATTTTATTGTTGGGTAAATTTGTGTTTTGTTTTATTCTGTTATTTATTTTATTTTTCTATTTTGCAGCACTTTGGTCGACTAACGACTTTTGTCGTTATTAAATGTGCTATATAAATCAATAAAACTAAAAACTAAACTAAACTATTTATTATTATTTATTATTCCTATTATTATTTTTTATCATCATTATACAATTATTTAACAAAAACAACTGAATTTAGATCTACATGACCACTTTCTACTCTTTCTGACTCTTAGAATTCTACAGGCTTATTACTATAATATGTCTATTCTGTATTCAAATGACCCTCTTATGATTGGCTAGCCTCTGGGAGCTGGCCTGAAAAGGAAGCTTTGTGTTTTCATTTTATGTACGTTTCCATCACATTGCCGGCAGATTAGACACTTACCTGGGATAACAATTGCTTGTTGTCATCCTCTAAAATGCGGACTTTAGTCTCCAGTTGGCGGATGTAGTTTGAAGATGGATCTGTACAAAGAATAAAGAGGGAAAAAAAACAGAAATATGGATTAGAAAGTTTGGAAACTGGCAGTCTGAACATAGAACATACATCACATACATTACAATTCAAACGTTTGATGTCAGTAAGAATTGTTTTTAAAAGATGTCTCTGACATCTTTGCACTCTGATTGTTCCCCATTTTTTTTTTATTTATATATATTTTTTCAAAATACTGTATATTATTACAATTTAAAATAACTTCAAATGCTCAACAAACATGTTGACATTATTATTGTCAATGTTGAAAACAGTTTAGTTGTGTGCTGCTATATATTTTTGTGGAAACCGTGATACATTTTTTTCAGAATTATTTGATGAATAGAAAGTTCAAAAGAACAGCATTTATTTGAAATATAATTTTTTTTTTTTATTATAAAAGTCTTTGCTGTCACTTTTGATCAATTTAATGGATCCTTTCAGAATAAAAGTATACATTTCCCTGAAATTCCAAACAAATAAAAACATCCCAAGCTTTTGAACAGTAGTATATTACACACCCACACACACAAGCATTCCTCTTATTTGCAATTCAGTCCATTGTGATCAGGACATTTAATGGAATCAAGATGATCTGCAGTTCTGTGTGGCCCCTGATTTTTCACCCTCCTCATTCCTCAAGTTTCTCTAAACATAATTTCTTATGTTATAAAAAACGGTTCACTGTAAAAACTCCCTAAAAGTGATTTGGTCATCCCGGAATCTGAGTCATTTTGAAATGGTGCTGCTTTCTATTAGGCACTGACATATAATACCATATCCCAGAATGCACTGCAGCTACATAAGTTAAATAGAAGACATCTGTCAAAGCAAAAGATAGATGCTAAAAGACGAACGTTTAGCACAGTTCACATCCAACATGATCACATAAAGGCTTATACTTTAAAGAGCTCATTTAGACAACAAAGAAATCTCAAATCGGGAAATTACATTGCCTTTGACGCACACAAGCTGCTTTCATTTAAGCCGTCTCACGTTTGTCTCAAACATAATCAGACGTCAGAGAAAGTAGAGGCACTGGTAAACACACTGATTTCATGTCTGTAAAGTACAAGCCAATGAATCAGGGAAAAAATAAAAGTTTTGGCATAGTGGCAGAGGGGGATCTTGAAGTGTCTGGTCTTGTGTTTATGCTGCATTCCCAGCATACCTTTCATGACATTTTGGTGATGGAGGATTTGTTGGCCTAAGGAGATGCCAAAAGAGTGTCTTGTAATTTTACTTAGGCAATCCTTAAATATAACTTTCATTCTCAAAACCCTCCTGGAAGAGACCAAGAGGTGCTTAGTTATCTAAACATATTAAAATAGCTGAATACAATCATGTATACACACAGTCATGTGGCCAATATTGCAAAATAAACCCAGATAGGGTGATCAGGACCCTGACACAAAGCAGAAAGGTTTTGTATGAAATTAAATTAATTGTTTGTGATATTAACAATAAATGAAATAATACAATACTGGGAACAATAACACACATATATTTGCTTGCAGAATGCAGCGATTGACCAGAATCAGAATCAAGTTTTAAACATACTCGTCACATTAAAGCAGATTGTCTGTAATTCTTACTACTTTGAGTAAAGATAAAGGATGGAGCAAGATTTGTTTTGCAAACATTAATATTTACATCAGCTGGGCTAATGTATGCACTGTTATTGATACAGTTCCCACATGTGCACCGCAATACATTAGAGACGCGCACACACACACACACACACAAAGGTTTGTTGATGTAAGCACACTTGCTAATGCTGATGGTGAGGAATTACAGTTGAAACATCTCATAATGTACCTCAAACTGAGTAGCATCATTGAGAAACGTCCTGCTCAAGGTTCGGGTTGAAAAATTAGTTATTCCATTGTTTCATCGTCGATACGGACTCGCGCTGGGATTTATGTAAAATCAACGTCATCATTACTGTCTTTAGTGTGTACAATCGCTGAGCTTTAGGAACAGGAAGCCCTTCGGACAAAGCTGGAGTTCAGTTATGGTAATGGGTGTTTGTTTCCGAAATACGCGCTGCACGCGGTAGACCAATCACAACAGACTGGACCATCTGACCAATCAGAGCAGAGTAGGCTCGTGGAAAGGAGGGATTTAGAGAGACTGATTCATCCATCAAGTCGTTTGAGAATCATTGAACACTGCGGTGATGTGCAATGTATATTATGAGAAAATGAAACTGTTTTTTGACCTTTGATGCATGTAAACCTGCTGTTGGAGACCTCCAAAACTAAATTAGGAAACTTTATTCTAGGAAATTATAAATTCCTGACCAAGGCATGTTATGGTAAGGGGCGTGGTATTTCTGAAACACACTCAAAGCGATTAACCACTAACAACACACTGCTCCCGCTAACCAATCAGAGCACACTGCACTTTTTGGAAAGAGGGGCTTCACAGAGAGCCGAACTAAACAGTGCGTTACAGACAGACTGGGAAGAGAGGTGCTGCAACAATGTAAAATATGTGAATAATGTGCTTTTTTAACATTCAAGCATGAAAACCTATTCTAGTATAGTCCAAAAACAAAATCAAGATTTTTTAAATGGGAATAATATGGCCTCTTTAATACATAATGATATTTCCTGCTTTCTGTGTAATTGAATTACATAATATGATGTCAACAATGCAGTTCCTGTTTTTTTACTACAAATTCCAGAAGACAGACATCATGAGGGTGATATGGGTGCCATGCATTTGCACCATTCAGGAGCGAAGACTTAAGAAGAGATTAGCTGTTTGAGAGCATGTACACACTCACGTACACAAACACACACACACACACAGTTTGTGTCAAACAGGAACTGAGTGAGGATTGTGTGAATGGACAGATAAAGGCAACAGGGGACTTTAATGACAGCTGAATGAGTCATCATCAGGATTTCTTGCTTCCTTTCTCTCTGAAAGACCAATGGCCCCTTGAAGACGGAATAGAGAACCGCTGTTCAATACTGTATAAAAATGCCTGGCCTAAAATAACATTATATAAATTGCCAAATTAACATATTTACATTGCAAAATTATCATTTACAGCGATAATGAAATGTTTAAAGTCACTTAATATTGTATTTTTGTTTAATGCATATTTTTATACACTACCATTTAAACGTTCATTAAAGGTCATTAGGATTGTTTCTTCTTTTATTATTCAGCAAGGATGAATTAAATTAATCAATAGTGACAGTTAAGACTTTCTTAAATGATTAAATTAAAAGATTTTTCATGTTAAACAAATTCAGTTCTTTTGAACTTTCTGTTCATCAGAGATTCCTGAAAAAAATGCATTACAGTTTCAACAAAAATATTAAGCAGCACACTGTTTTAATCAGCATATTAGACTGATTTCTGAAGAATCGTGTGACACTGAAGACTGCAATGATGCTGAAAATTCTGTTTTGCCATCACAGGAATAAATTACATTTTAAAGTATATTGAAATGGAAAACAGTTATTTTAAATTGTAATAATGTTTCACAGTCAAATAAGTCAAATGAATACAGGTGAGCATAAGAGACTTCTTTTAAAAACATTAAAAACATGTTTCTGCCCACAGAATCACTCTGACACCCTTTGAAACATCGGAAAGATTTTAACAGCATCAGTCAAGGATGGGCCCTTTGAAATGAGATGCAAAGGTTCATCTCCTGTGCCCTTTGAACCCAAAACTAATAAAACATGGCCAATCCTCATCCTCCAATCAATCATTCCCACACAATTTTTATGGTTCATCACAGTGAAATTGATGATCTCCAGCAGGTGTCACTGCTGCCTCTGACTTGTTTAGAGTATCTGATGAACCCTTAATGAGCCCAGAACGAATCGCTGTGTTTGTTTTCCATTCATCTCTTATTTCTGACAACAATACATGCATGAAGATAGCGATTTGAAGGGTAATGTATCTTAAATAGCTCAGATGGGATGGACACACCGTTGTGGGCCCACCAGAAACACAGCGCTAGGCAGAGGTCCTTCTTCGTTAATCCTCTTTGCCAATCCTTGTGACCCTTTAATCTAACTACAGTACATCTGATCACCTGATGCACAGCCAAGCTGATTAGGGAGGCTGTCTACAAAGCCTGACCAGTTCTGCCACGTACATAACCCCCGCCTCGACCCTCCTCTGGCGTGACCTGAGAAAGACGAAGCGGAACGCTACACTCCCTCCCGCTCCATTCACAGCCGGAGTGTCTTTTATCTCCGCAGGGGCTGAAATGCAGCAGGAACTCTTTGAACATGCGAGAAAAAGAGCTTTCTACACCTCTCCATAATGTTTTGTTGGGAAATGAGGTATACGCCCAGATTATACAGCGATTATTGCCGTAGAGGATTAATGGTAAATTGTACAAGTATTTTCAATTGTTGACATTGAAGGATTATAAAAGAAACTTAAAGTCCCCATGAAATCAAATTTAAGTTTTTTGGCTTTTAGTATGAATATGTTAGCCTTACTGTTATGACACATTTTCATAATATAAATTATTCACATTTCGAATATATAAGCATTCAAAACGTCCACCAATATGGATTTATGATTTTGATGACATCACTCTGCACTTCACCGTCTCATCAGATTTTCTGTCCAATCAAATGCTCTCTAGAATCTTAAGCGCCCTGCCTTCTACATTATAAATAGACGCTGAAGCTGCGGCTAAAATCGGTCACTTGTTCACACAGTTACTATTTTCTACATGGTGAATGGCACATAGTGCACTATATAGGGAATAAAGAACGATTCAGATGATTTATATGCTTTCCATTGGGGCAAATGAAGTCTGGTTAACACACAGTCTGCTCCACTCCAGAGACATGATAGCACAGAGCGGATCATATGCGCGAGTCGGCGCATACCAGAATTTTAAAGCTATATGGAAGAGATTTGGAGGAGAAACGGTTAGAGGTTAGGAGGAAACTGCGGCTTTACTGATCTCAATGGCACTGGCCGAGCTGTGATATAAACTAAACACTATTTTAAAAAGGGGAGGAGCTGTTCGATATGTCCCGCCCTGTCTTCTTGTTTGAGTGGAAATTACGTCAACACATTGAATAACGCTGCAAGTTTCAAGGCACTTCAGTGGGCCTTTAAACATGTGTAGTCAAATTCAAAAAGGATAAAAATACACGCCTCCAGGTTATCATTTAATGGGCAACACCAGATAAACCCGGCAAAGTTAGTGACACAGGGATGTTTGTGAGAGCATCGCCCACCTCTAGTGATCTCGGCTAAATTAGACATTCTCAGCCGCACAACACTCGCCTCCATCCGCACAAGCGCTGTAGGCTATCAAACAGAGCACACAACTTAACATTCAACCCTAACAAGCTGTCCTACTGTGTCTTTACAGAAACGGAGTGAAACACGTGTTCGCGGTAATGCCAGATCTATCTGCTATCGTGCTGGCAACATCTCAGGGTGCGCTTGACTTAATTGGAGAGATGCTGTGATGTGGAATAGCCTCAGAGAAAGTCTCCCTCTGTCTTATTTGATCATGTCTTAGTAGTGACCCACTTGCAGAGCAATGTTTTTACTCCTTCTGTCGAGTCTGTCTGGTTGAGGTGTGGTTAGTGTTATTACCGAAAACGAAATGAAATTTTTTTTTGCTAACTCAAAATAAGGGTGTGTTTACACTTGTAGTTCGGCTCTCTTGGTTTGTTTGATCTGGACCTAAAAAACAAAACCTAAAGTTACAAAACAAAAGGAATAAGGATAAGGTCACAACCTGATTGGACAGCTTTTATGACATATATCTGAGACATAGCTTACTGAACATCCAAAACAATGCTTTGTGCTCGTTGTATGTTGGTACATATGGTGGTATTTTAGCAGCTGAGAACTCTTGAATAGCTTATAAAATGTGTAAAGGAGTCAAAACAACCCCCTGACAAGATGGGTCTCTGTCCGCTTGTTTGGTGCGCATCAAGGTTCAGATGGTGTTCAAACGTATTCAAATGAACTGAACTAACAGAGCAATCGCACCAGAGTTTGTTTTCATCTAACCAAACTTGCCAAGTGTGAAACCCAACATAACTGGGGAAAAAACAAAACTAAAACACATTTTCATAATTTAAAGCTGCAGTCCGTTAGTTTTGCCTCTTTGTCTCCATCTCTGTTTGAAACTTGCAATTGCAGTTATTTGCGGAATTATCGTCTTTACGTGGGTTGTGCATCAGCACGGCTCCTCAGCGCGGATGAATCTAATGTTTTGAGGAGTATGTGTGGCTGTCATTCATCACCGCACCGGTGTGGATACTGAATCACAGATTCTATGTCTTGGAGTATGTCCAAAATAAAAATTTTCCCCGCAAGATGTCATCTGAACAAGTAAGTAACATATCTGCAACTTTTGTTCTGACCAACTGAGAAGAAAAACATTACAATAAATCGTGCTACCAATGGTGATTAAATCTAACGATTGCTTAGCTCACATCACATCAAACTGTGCAAATTATTATTATTGTTATACTTTGTTCTCAAACTGTTAATGTTAACAACATCAGCATTGCGTGACTACATGTATTTAGTGTGTATTGGCGTTACCTGTAGATTTCAATTTCCGTACTTATCTTTTGCTTTTGACTACGGGAGAATCTCCAGTTGTCACTGATAATTGTCGTTTGGATCTTTCTGGCTCACAATCCGCCATCAAAATGATCAGTTTAATTATTCCAGCTGCGAATAATTAAACTATAAATGATCCGCCACCTGCAGCATCCTCACATGCGATACTACTACTAGCCGGACTCCTTTTTTATCTACACAGACGTGACATAATGACGCAAAGACGTGCTCGGAAATCCACCAGTACCACTCAAATTATAACACATTATTACAAGCTTACCGTTGTGAATCGGCTAAGGTAAGGAGATAGTTTTGAACACTGGCTGGTTATGTACTTTGAAAAACATTTATTTTGGATCATTTAAACCAAACAAAAGTTACGGACTGCAGCTTTAAAAATTAAAATAAATAAATAACTAAAATTAAAAAAAAAATGGCAAAAAATGTATTATTGCTTTAGTTTTTCACGTTAAAACTTAAGAAATCAATTGTGACCCTTCACAATTTAGATAATGCTTTACAACGAATTCTGTTAAAGAGCTACATATGGGAATTTATCAGTTCTATAAAATATCTTACTCACCTGTTGAGTAATAAAAACGCTATCTCCACATCACTTTCACAACATTTCAAATCCAGTTCTCGCCATCTCCCAAAAGCCAAGCCAATGTTGACTCTCGTTTTATTACGAGCTCTGTCGCATTCTCTTTTTGCCAGCAGACTCTCCTCTGTTTTTTTTAAAACAGGTGATTCCCCGGAGGTTCTAAGTTTAGCGTGCTCGATGTCAACCTTTCTCACTCATTGTGACAACCAACTATGCCACTCTCACACCATACACGTGTCGAAGTAACTGCAACTTTTCTCAATTACGGATATGACGAGACAAGCACGAGTGAGTGACGTATGTACGCAATTTCCTGTGAAATCTATCCGATAGGTCTAAAATATAAACCCTAACCGTAACTGAAATTATAATAACCCTGGACATAGCATGGGTTTCTGCTAGTGTCATATTAAAGTGACAAAACACTCATGGATTAGTGGGTAGCAGTTAGGGTGCTCATATTGGCAATGTGAAATTGAATCTGGCCCCAACTTTTATCCATAATTTCCTGTTCTCTCTCAACAATAAATATCAATAAATGTGAACAGTCACAGATGTGACTCAGGACATGTAAGAGCCATTGGCTCATGGGAGGTTAGTCGTGTCCTGATCTCATTTCCCCTCTCTTGGCCTTACTTTCCTGTCTACACTCAACTGTCCTATCAAAATAAAAGGCAAAAAGTCCCAAAAATTAAATAAAAAGTGACTAAAACAGTTGTTGCTAGATACTGTAGGAACCTCCATTCTGCAGATTTGTAGCAGCAAACCCTCATAAGAGTTTCTACAGAATGAGCATTACAATATAGCCATTACTAACAAAAGGGGAAAAAATAAAGAAAAAACAAAGAAAAAAACGACGAGACAAACATTAGCATGCATTGACCGAATGGACTACGGAGGTGGAAAACTCTGCAAGGACTTTGATCTCTGTGCACACATTGGTTACATAAGTTATGTAATCTTAGTCTTGTGATGTCTGGAAACATTGAAAATATTACAGTACGGGTGTGGACAAAGCGTTTTCAGTGCCAACTTTTTTGATTTGAACACAGCCACCCAGGCAGGTTGACTGCTGGAATCAATAAAAAGCTCATTAGCTTTTCCAGTTGACCCCACATTCGATTCATACATAAAGTAACACTCTACAAAAACAACTCTACACCCCTCCCACCTTCTATGGGTGTACAAGTCCCCGAGCAGCACGGGGAAATAAGCTTTGGTAGGATGGAGGCCCAGGAATGATTTCAATTACTGCAAGATGTGGAAGTGGGGCTAGCCAAACAGTGAGGCATTGTTCCACACCACTCTGGTACGTCTCGCTGGTGTTAAGCATTTCCCCATGAAACCTGAAGCGGGTTGATATTCAAAGGGACCTGGATACTGTCCACCCCACAACTAGAACATCGATCCCCTCTAGCAAGAGTCACCAGGAACTAAATACGTTTCTCAGGTAACGATTGCTACAGTTCATGGGTAAGTTTCACATAATAACGTTGCTAAAGTATGCTAAATACGCAATTATCCACATGAAAGATGATTTGACGTAATTATGAAGACAAAAATAATTTTCTAACATCAAAATACAATTATAGCACAAAAGGTGTAACACAAAAGCAGAAAAGCAAAAATAGGTCAAATCACATTTAAAAATGTACAAATGTATATAATTCATTGATATATAAACAAATACAGAATTAAAGATATTACATAATAAAAATAAAAACTATTTTATAAAACTAATATATAATATTGTATAATCTTTTTTATAGCTCAAAAGTGAACAAAAATACAAATGGGGAAAAAAAAAAAAATCAGTTTTAGTTTTTGGATACATGGTATTAAACCTTTTTAAAACATGTAAATAAATAAAACAATAGAACAAAAATCAAACTATCATTTAAGCATGACTTAAGTGTACAAATACTTTTGGCAGCTGCGGTGTATGCTCCCTAAGATAACAATATGACAGTTTACAGACATCTCAGAATCAGTTACATAACATAATCTTGGTATCTCACGTTCCTTACTGTGACTAGATAAGAGCTCAGCATTATTCAGAGATATGGTGTCCCTGCAGGTCCTATAAACTACCACTGACTCATGTCCACTCCATCAGAAATGTTCCGACCATAAATGAAGACTCTGCAAAAATACTGCTCAAAGAGCTTAGAATAGAAAATATAGCCTTCCTCTCATCAATGAGGCTGACCAAATTACAGCAGCAATCGCTAATGACAAGTATAGAATTAAACAGTCTGCTTCCTGTAAAACAACCATGGCACCGAGAGGCAGAGGCAGGAAGCTCTGGCGCAGGTATCCAGTTCAGATTGCGCAAGCTCAGCAGGGACACATTAACAATCATGAGATGTGCTGATTTCACTCATTAACTGTGTGATGAAACAGGCTCCTGTCCTGGCCCCGTGGGCACGTCTTCAGCTCTGCTGTCAGGGCAAATACAGAGAGCCTTCTGACATGACAGCAAAGAAACTAGAGGGCATTAAATGCACAGTAGAGGCATGTCCAGACTAATACTAACGTCAAAGTACATCGTATCACTCACTGAACAAATATTATATAACTTTTCACACAGTCATTTTCCTGTTTTTTTTTTTTTATAATTTGCAAAAAAATTCCAAGGGTGCCTACAGAGGCTTTATAGGTGTGCTCCTTATTTTGGCGAAATTACACATCACATATATCCGCTCCAAAGAAGCCCAGAATGCATTGCAACGAGCTAAGTGTGTGTGTGGGGGGGGGGGGGGGGGTTGTGGGAAATCATCCATGATAGCAGACAAACTGAAAAAATAATGTCAAAAGCTTACTTTTATTTAAGTTATTAGAACTTTTTTTTTTTTTTATTCAGCAAAGACGCATTAAATTAATCAAAAGTGACAGTAAAGACATTTAAAATGTTATAAAAGGTATAATAAGAAATGTTTCTTAAACACTAAATCAGCATATTGGAATGATTCCTGAAGGATCATGAGACACTGAAAACTGGAGTAAAGGTCTGTTCACACCAAGAACGATAGCAATAAAGATAACTATATTAGCGTCCACACCTACGGATGATTTTGTTTCTGTTTATTCTAAGCTCATCCTTATCTGCCGCTTTAAATGCTCGAGCTTGTCACAGCAGGGTGGATTCTGATTGGCTGTAAATGTTTACTTTTTATCGTTCATCTGCTGGATAAAACCGTTCTAAAAGTGATTCTAACGACGATATAATTTCTCTGTTCTGTTATCGGTATAGCTGTGGTGTGAACTCTGCTAATCTTTACTTTTAGAACTATATTGTTATCTTTATATTTATCGTCCGCAGGTGTAAACGCCTTAATGGTTGCTGAAAATTCATCGTTGCATTACAGGAATAATTTAAACTATAGAAAAACAGAAAGCAGTCATATTAATTTGTAATAATATTTCACAATATTAAGTTTTTTACTGTATTTTTGAACAAATGAATGCAGACAAATGCAGCAAATAAATGGTGAGTGAAAGAGGCTTTTTCAAAAACATAATATATATATATATATATATATTATAGTATATTGTCTGTAAATACAAAGTTCTGTCATGAAATTCTAGATGGCGCAGTCTGATAGGTCCTTAAATCTGCTTGCAATGAGCTTGCGTGCTCAACCTTCAAATACTCGGTCAGCATTTGCTACATAGTTGCAGTACACTTTTAGAAAGCCTCCACCTTCCCCAGCTCCACCTGTATAGACCTGCTATGGGTAATTCATATATGCTATATTATACAGCAGCGTGTTGTGTATATTTGCAGTACACTCACTGTCTTTTTAGCCTCTGCCGTGTCACTATATGAGGACATGAACACATAAACCGTCACTTCATGAGAATTTACTGTTTCATTTAAGAAAACTGTCATATCATGAACACAGGCGTTCAAAGGACTTAACGGCAACCCGTCAAAATAAAGGTTTGGTTTAACTTGAAGAAATTCACAGAAATATATTAGGCTACTCTTGTACAGTAGATTTAGCTACATCTCTATGTAATAATAATAGACTACCAATAATAATAATAATAATTATGCCTAGATGGTTGCTTATTTTTCACTTGATCTTTTTTATAAACAATGTTTACTTTTAAACAGCATGTAGCCTTTAAATGTTTATGTATTATTTACTTATAATGATTATTATCATAAATAAAAAGGTCATTGAATTGAATTGATAATTTTTTTTTAAATAGTTAAATAAAATAAAATAAAATACAACATTTTGCTGTGGTACCGAAATTGGTACTGAGAACCGTAACGTTTTTATGGTATTGGTACCGACTACTGGAATTTTGGTATCGTGACATCCCTAATCCAAGGCTCAACTTACTGTATTTACAAGGTATAATTCACCCAAAAATGTAAATTCTGTCATCACGTACATACCCTCATATTGTTTCGTTTAACTTCCAAAGAAAAATCTTTAAGATCTATAAAGCTATTTTTTATGAAACCTGAGAGATTTCTGTCCCTCCATTTAAATTCCATTCCTCTAAAACTTAAAAGATCCAAAAAATGTCTCAAAAGGCATCGTAAAAATAACCAATCGAGTGGTCTAATCCAAATCCAAGTCTTCTGAAGAGACACAATGGCTTTAATTTTTGAACAGATTTACAACGACGCGCATATTGTAGTAAACAGTCACAGAATTATCTTAGCAGCATCCTAACATTAGCTTCTATTGTATCAATTCTTTGCTTCACATGAGAACCGATATTATTCTTATAAGGTTTCCTTTCGGTTAGTGAGCTTTCTTTCTCAGTATGGTCTACATAGGCAGCTTACTAGGTTTTAGAACAGTGCTGCAGTATTCTTCCTTGTAAAATTCCCAATGAGTAGATTTTGAATAGTAAATCTGAAAGTCTGAAGTCAGATTTCAGGTTGCATATCACTATTAAGACAATTCCAGGAAGAAGGAAATGACAGATGGGAAACGTAAACTATATGAAAAGTCTTATCCATCTAAAACCCTTGTGATTCATTCATACTGTCTTCATTCACACAAACAGGTCTTCAAAAAAATGCCTCTGTGTCAAACCACAAATATGAACTATCATTCTGGCAATGACATAGATCATGTTCAAGGAAACACCAGAAGGCTTCATGTGCTGCGGAGTGCTGCATGTGTCAGTGACGGAGTGTGTGCTCATATGACGTGGCCCACGGGTGTATTTGAATGTCAACAAATGCTTTCCTGTATCCTCAATGGGGTCCGCAGCCTAAACAACCAGAGACGGAGAAAAGATGGGGGAGGAAAAGAAAAAAGAGCGAGAGAAGGAGACAGACGGGAAGGGAAAGAGAGGAAGAGCGTGCATGTGCCCTTGTGCACGCAGCCTCGTGCAGCAACGCCACTGTCACTATCAATCTCTGTCTGCGGCGATGAACGCAGGGGTGTAATAAGGCGGCAAGGACGAGAGTCAGTCGTGCCCCCCCGCCACTTACACAAACATGATGCACGCTGCCTTGACAACCACACCATGAGACACATCGCTTGATGCTTAGCTGAGAGACCCAGAATGCAGCGCTGACGACCCACGCATTCTTAATGAACACTGAGGGAATCGTGCGACTACATTGAAAATCTCCCAGTGCGTGTTGATGTCTATTTGAACAAACTTCTAACCCTAAATATATTTTTAAAAATATGCAACGGACATAAATTATACCACAAATCATACAGCTTGTTGAGGAGATTTGATCAGACTTGTGATGAGAATAAGATAAAAAAAAATCAGTATAGTGACCAAAATATCATATTACAGTTCAGGGTACAAGCTCAGTTTTTAGACCTTTGCACATGACAAGACAATTCCCTCAGTCCAGACATTGGCACTATTTTTTGTTCCCTCATAATGTGGGACGAATAAATTAGTCTCTTCTGAAGGCCCCGATATACTCACGGCAAAGTTCTTTTCCGTTCTTCGTTTAGGGGTAAAACGACGTTCGAAATATGTGACCAGCGGTATACTGTTATCGAACATCCATCGTCGCTCACACTGCTGAGAGCGAGAATATGTAAATATGTACTGCATGCTTTACTCTCAATAACAAAACATACACAAAGCAAATTTGAGAAAACAGCAAGCATATTATTAAAGCATAAGAAAATTTGGATGTTTGCACGAGCTCTACGGCACTCCAGTAAAGTCACGCCACGTTTATTTACATATCACTTTATATAACAGATAGCTTAAAATCAAGCAGCTTTACCGTATTAAACATGAAAACAGTGTCAGTGTCTTGTTTCATCAGAAGTACAACTTCATTTTCAACTATAAAGCAGCTCTCCAGTGTGTTCATGTTTTCACACGTGGACGTCTAACCTCGAACGACTGAACAGGCCAAATGAACCAGAAAAGATTTTCATGTGAAAGAAGACTGAGCCTCCATGCAGTCGCACACACCTACCTATTACGTAATCGGCATGAACCAATGGTAGTACAAAGGTGTTTTAGCAGCTGGAGCAAACTTTTCCAGAAAGATTGCTTTGGAAAGCTGATTCAAACTCCCAAAACGAACTCCAAACGAACTTCATTTAGGCCTGATTTTGTTTGAAATTACGTCATATCAGTTTGTTCTTCTATCTCAGTTGAAGCATATCGGGCCTTTACTGGGACATTTCACCCAAAAATGACAAGTCTGTCCTTATTTACTAATTTTAATAGTCGTTTCACACCTGTATGTTGTTTAATTTTTCTGTTAAACAAAAAAAAAAGGGATATTAATGAATTTCGTGTAGCTATTTTCCATAAAACAATAACATACATAAATAAAACAACATGATCAACCTCAAAAAAAATTGATAGAAGTAGTCCATGAGTACAGTACTGTGCAGAAGTCTTAGGCACGTTGGTATTTTCACACGAAAAATGTTTTTATGCCAGTTATTTATATATTTTACTGTAGTGTGTCAGTAGGAAATATCAGTTTACATTTCCAAACATTAATTTTGCAATTAATTGTAATAATCCAGTGAGATTTTTTTCTTTTATTTTATGCACAAGAAGTCTGATAGCAGCCGGTATGATCTGATCTCACCATCATCGAGTCTGTCTGTGATTACATGAAGAAACAGAAAAAACTGAGACAGACTAAATCTGGAAAAACTAAGGCAACGTCTCCCAGACACTTGAGGAAACCTTCCTGCAAAACTACAGTACTGTGAAAAGTTTAGGCACTTGTCAGAATGCTTTAAAGTGAGAATGCTGTCAAAAATAATAACATAAATAGCTTTTATTAACTAAATCAAATCGATATTTGGGGTGGCCACCCTTTGCGTTTAAAACGGCTTTTGTCATCTGTATCTATTCCTACACCTATTCATGTAGTTTTGCAGGAAGGTTTCTTCAAGTGTCTTGGAGACGTTGCCTCAGTTCTTCTGGATTTAGTCTTTTTTCTGTTTCTTCATGTAATCACAGACAGACTCGATGATGGTGAGATCAGATCATACCGGCTGCTGTCAGACTTCTTGTGCATAAAAATAAATAAATAAATAAAAATCTCACTGGATTATTACAATTAATTGCAAAATGAATGTTTGGAAATGTAAACTGATATTTCCTACTGACACACTACAGCAAAAGATATAAATAACTGGCTTAAAAACATTTTTCGTGTGAAAATACCAACGTGCCTAAGACTTTTGCACAGTACTGTATATTCAGTCTACAGAAGTAGATATAGATATAGTTTGTGCAAAACAGACTTTACATTTAAGACACAACTCTTGGTCATAACAAAATGCTGTTATTTGGGAAATAGCTGCATACGGCTGAGTAAATAATGACAGAATTTGATATTTGAATGCACTATTCTATACATCCCACTGTTAGAAAATGCAAATAAATCTACACAGTCCATTAGAAAAGCAGCTGAATAACAGCAAGCAACACAATTAAGGCAAGAAACAATAAAAACAGCTTTTTAAAGATTCCTTTGCTGTTTGACCCTGTGCTGCGGAACAACCCACTGCTGTGCTGAGTGTCTAATTAATGAGTTTCACTCTGCCGGGGGCAGAATTCTCTTTAAATGCACAGTTACTAAGTCGTTTAGGATGGACTATAGCCATTTTGCCCACTGTGTTTTTTCAAGCAGGCTCTGAAAGCTGTAATCATCTTACAGCTGAAATCTGTAGATTAGCAGAGGGGCATATGCTCTCTCTCCCACTAAATGTCCCCTGTCTCTCCCTCTCTGCTCTATTGCCCTCTCTCTTCATTTTGAACTCGATGTTTGTCTTTTTAAAGAGGTGTAAATTGCCCAGGGGTCATCTTTTTGGTTTACTGAACTCATAATAGTGAATCACGCTGTGTGTTCTCTTGGTGACGAATGATTGCACAGTGTGTGTTTACTGCCAGGTAATTGTCACCACGAGTTTTGCGAGTGACTTTGGAAAATACACAGCAATAAATGTGCCTACGGCATTGCCATATTACGGGCTTATCTGGTCATATGGTTATTTTATCGCTTATCTACAGGCTTTGAAACAACACCAGGGAGTAAAGCACTCAATGGCGGTGAAGGAAAAGCAGAGCATGTCTCCAGACAGTACTCTGAGGATCTGCTGACACCTCACTTACCATGACTGTGAATGGAGACGATCACAACTACCATGCTCAGAATGCAATCCTAATGCACTGCTTACAGCCTAGCGGTTTTAAAAATAGAATGTGAAACAGTACAGCATGCAAAAATAAACATTTTAAAATACCAGTATGCTACATGGTTGATCCTCAGCTAAAAAGATAAAAAAAATATGTTCTAAGAATGTTCCCATTAAGTTATGAAACGTTATTTCTGAATGTTTGAAACATTCAAACATTAAAGAAACATAAAAATGTTATGGGATTGTTAATTTTGAATGTTCTCTGCACATTCTGAAAAAAGTAGTAACATTAAAAATGTTTAGATGTATGTTCAACTAAAATGTTTCAGAAAAATAAAACACTTCATGAACAATGTATTTGTTTTTGTGCTAACATTTAATTTAATTATTAAACACCAGATAACTTTGAACAAACATTCTATTAATGTTACTGAAAGAGCGTTTGTTAATAACTTTGAGAATTAGTCAGAGCGTTAGGGAAGTTCTGAGAACATTAGCTGGATAATTGGTTTAATGGATATTTTATTAAAAATAGTCACACTTTTCTATGGTGCTTATCAGTTCTTTAAAAAATAAAAAAGTATATACTAATAAAAATACTTTAAAAAATGCTAAAAAAAAAAAAAAAAATTTACAAAACAATAGATTACATTTTTAGAAAAAACTAAAAACTGCATAGCAGGCATTAAAATAATTGTTATTGGTAAAAAAAAAAAAAAAAAAAATCATTGATAGATCTCTAGTGATGTCTAGTTATCATGTTAAAATAAACATTATTATTTTAAATTTTGAATTTAAAAAATAAATAAAAATACAGTTCAATTAATAAAAGATTGATACCATTTCTGGTTCAATTCTCTCTCAAAATTGAATGTCAAGTTTAGGATAGTACACTGCGAAATTTTACATTATGGGATGCACATTTTGGCGCATGTAATACTTCATCCAGGTATTCCATACATGCAGAGGATTTGCACACTGTACACATACAGTACTACTGTATTCCTAGAGGAGTTGTGTGGTATACTGTACATCATCAACTTTCTGCTCACAGTAGCTAATGCATTGTTCTCATTTGTCTTGCCCATCATCGTACAAAGGAAGAAAGATAAAAGAACCCATTTGTTTGCATACAACTATGCAATATGGAAGCTGTGCAATGCTTTCAATTACTTAATGAAGGATAACCATTTATTATCTGCTACAACTGTCTGGACGCATTACACGTGACAAAAGAACCGTCTTAACACAGACTGAAATGACTGAGCACACGCCCTCTGAAAGTATGCAGACATGAATAAAGTTCAATCCAACTAACAGTGATTCGCAGAATCTATGTTTTCTTTCTGCTCTACAGTGCAAAGATAAAAAGAAACAAATTGAAGAGGAAAAGGATCTTATGAATGCATTAATAGGGACTAAAATCTGGTTGCAAAAAAAATTTAAAAATGTATTGTGAAAAATTAGGAGTAAGGACACATTCTATAATTAAAGCACAAACATTTTTTCTTGAGAATGCATGGGGCGTCTCGTCAACATTAAAAGTCAACACAGGGGTTTTGGGGTCTCCCAGCTTGCTGCAGACTTGGCTTGATTCAAAAATAGAGCAGTGAATAAGCAAGTGGCTGAGCGCAGCTCTAAGAAACGTGTGGGGAAGATAGACGGCATACCAAGGTATTGATAAGAATGTATCCTAGCAACAAGCCCTAGCGTTTGACTAAAGGGCCTGCCAGTGCTTTAGTATTACACCTCCAGCCTCTGCCAAATGAGCTTTCTCTTTCCTTCTTTCACTCTCTCTCTCTGCTTTTCTCCACACACACACACATGAATTCAGCATGCATAGACTGCAGTGCAGCTCGCACTTGAAGAGAAAACAGCATTATTCGGGTATTTTCTTATTCAAATATTCTTTTACAGGGAAACTCTCAGTTTTATGTGTGATACTTGCTGTACACATGACTCACTTTGATTGCACATCTTATCCTGAGCAATCACATGATTATCGGGCAAACAGATCACACCCATAATGAAGGTGGAATCTCAAAACACTATTACAAAACACTATTCCTCTACTTGTATGCCAGTAAGCGTTTCATGCGTTGGAAGTAGAGTGGGTGTTTTAAAAATTCAACCGCACACTTCCAACTGCATACTGAATAGGTAGAGGAATGATTTGAGGGACGTTTAAGATGTTCATCTCTAAAGGTGAGCAGTTCATGTAAGTACATGCAACACAACGAAATAAAAATAAGTGAGTTTTAAACTATATTTAATTGGTCAATGAGACAGGAAGACCTTAAAGGGATAGTTCACCCAAAAATGTAAATTACCCCATGATTTACTCACCCTCAAGCCATCCTAGGTGTATATGACATTCTTCTTTCAGACAAATACAATCAGAGTTATATTAAAAAATGTCCTGGCTAATCCAAGCTTTATAATGGCAGTGAATGGGAGCCCAAAAAAAGTGCATCCCTCCATTATAAAAGTAATCCACACGGCTCTGGGGGGGTTAATAAAGGCCTTCTGATGCGAAGCATCGCGTTTGTAAAAGTATCCATATTTAACACGTTATAAAGTTAAATATCTAGCTGCCGCCAGACCGCCTTCCCATATAAAGTTTTAAATATGGATATTTTTCTTACAAAAACCCATCAGTTCGAATTTTGGCCTTCTATTCACTGCCATTATAAAGCTTGGATTAGCCAGGACATTTTTTAATATAACTTTAATATGATTGTATTCGTCTGAAAGAAGAATGTCATATACACCTAGGATGGCTTGAAGGTGAGTAAATTATGGGGTAATTTTCATTTTTGGGTGAACTATCCCTTTAATAATGCCATCTAGAATTTTTAAACCATATTTTGTGGTGGAAAAAGCCATTACACTTTACTGAGGCAAGAGTGACATGTTTATGTACTACTGCCCACAACAAAAACGTGTAACAAGGACAAGTATGTCATACAGGCAATGTATACATGTGCTATTTTCCCTCCCATGAAGTGTGAAGTTTCTCCCTAAAGGTTATGAGCTGTAATTCAAACTGGCATGTGAGAAATTACAGTCACTCCACCACTGGAGAATCTTTATAAAACTCACGCTATTTTAACTCTGTTGGATCGTGTTCAGTGGAGGAAATCAGCATTTGTTAAAGGTTCCTTGTGGACAGGTGTGCTGATGACAGTGATTTCCAAATACACCTCACTTGGCACAGCTTCAAAGATATCTCATAAGACAGACCTGACAGTTTGAGGGCACCGAAAACACACAGGGTGCGTTTCAATCAGCTCCATAGCTTCCGAGGTCATGAATCAGTATATCTTGTACATTAATTCAGGCACAGATAATGACAGTAAAGACCCTGGCTCACTACACATTGGGACACTGATGACTATTTCCAGCGACATGACAATGGCCTCATTGTACAACATCACTACAGGTATTTCTGAACAACAGCAGAATTGATATCTTTATTGTATTATTTTAATGTTATTTAAAATACATTATGATAAATAATTTGCTTGTTACATATACATGCAACATTTCAACCTTAAATAAATTATAAATGTTAGCTAGATTATGTTCATTACCTGTCTAGCAATGTACACTCACCTAAAGGATTATTAGGAACACCTGTTCAATTTCTCATTAATGCAATTATCTAATCAACATATCACATGGCAGTTGCTTCAATGCATTTAGGGGTGTGGTCCTGGTCAAGACAATCTCCTGAACTCCAAACTGAATGTCAGAATGGGAAAGAAAGGTGATTTAAGCAATTTTGAGCGTGGCATGGTTGTTGGTGCCAGACGGGCCGGTCTGAGTATTTCACAATCTGCTCAGTTACTGGGATTTTCACGCACAACCATTTCTAGAGTTTACAAAGAATGGTGTGAAAAGGGAAAAACATCCAGTATGCGGCAGTCCTGTGGGCGAAAATGCCTTGTTGATGCTAGAGGTCAGAGGAGAATGGGCCGACTGATTCAAGCTGATAGAAGAGCAACTTTGACTGAAAGAACCACTCGTTACAACCGAGGTATGCAGCAAAGCATTTGTGAAGCCACAACACGCACAACCTTGAGGCGGATGGGCTACAACAGCAGAAGACCCCACCGGGTACCACTCATCTCCACTACAAATAGGAAAAAGAGGCTACAATTTGCACGAGCTCACCAAAATTGGACAGTTGAAGACTGGAAAACTCTGATGAGTCTCGATTTCTGTTGAGACATTCAGATGGTAGAGTCAGAATTTGGCGTAAACAGAATGAGAACATGGATCCATCATGCCTTGTTACCACTGTGCAGGCTGGTGGTGGTGGTGTAATGGTGTGGGGGATGTTTTCTTGGCACACTTTAGGCCCCTTAGTGCCAATTGGGCATCGTTTAAATGCCACGGCCTACCTGAGCATTGTTTCTGACCATGTCCATCCCTTTATGACCACCATGTACCCATCCTCTGATGGCTAATTCCAGCAGGATAATGCACCATGTCACAAAGCTCGAATCATTTCAAATTGGTTTCTTGAACATGACAATGAGTTCACTGTACTAAAATGGCCCCCACAGTCACCAGATCTCAACCCAATAGAGCATCTTTGGGATGTGGTGGAACGGGAGCTTCGTGCCCTGGATGTGCATCCCACAAATCTCCATCAACTGCAAGATGCTATCCTATCAATATGGGCCAACATTTCTAAAGAATGCTTTCAGCACCTTGTTGAATCAATGCCACGTAGAATAAGGCAGTTCTGAAGGCGAAAGGGGGTCAAACACAGTATTAGTATGGTGTTCCTAATAATCCTTTAGGTGAGTGTATGTCTGAAATATAATCTGAGTGTTATTATGTGCAAATTGGCTCACTTGATTTATGTTTCATTCTTCAGAACTTCTGTTAAGGGAACTTTGTGAGCATCGATGCTCCCTGGTTTTCATGATGCATTGTGGGACTTTTTAGGGAGTGAACGTTTCAGTGCACTGGTAGGATTCTGCGATTGAGACTCACTGATCAGTGCCCTAACTAGGGAGCAGATTGAGACGCACAACAAAGTACATTTAGAAGATTCCACCAACCTCAAGAATTAAACTGTGTGTAATTCGTCCCATCAAACTACCTCAAATAGTGTGATTCAAATAGTGTGAACACCTCAAATAGTGTGAACTATCCCTTTAATAATGCCATCAAGAATTCTTCAAAAAAGTACAAATGTAGTTTTATGGAATAATGCTTACACTATTAAGTGTTAGCAGTACCAGAAATGCAGTGCTAATGTGAAGTGCGTGACTTTGTGACTCACAAAACCCAGGAAATCAAGTATTGAATACTGATTCGCTTCACTTGCTGCCTAACAATGACATTAAACCCATTTGACAATTCATAAACATACCATTGAAATATCTTCTTAGAGCAAATACACTGATGTCACCCGACTTCATGTTCTCACAAGTTTGTCTTTACAGAAGAGCGGAAGGAAAGATTACACGTGTCTCTTAGGTCTTTCATCAGTGAGTGGTTGAGAACAGTTTAGAGTGCATCGCAAGCGCTTGATTGGAATAAAAAATAAAGTAGGAATGGGGCAGGAAGTAAAGAACAGGAAACAGAGATGCTCCAGAACTACAAGGCGCTCTCATGCTCAAGCAGAATGACGTTATGGCTCTATTCACTTAGTGGTCTTTGAAGGGTCCTTCCCCCTTTGTGTGTTAAACAATACTGTCGGACAGATGGCTCAAGCGAACCAAGGGCACACAACCTCACACCCCCTCTAGACAGTCACAGGGGTCCGCCAGCCCCACTCCCCCCATCTGGAGAACAGCATAGAAGGACAATAGTGACAAAGATCCATCCAAACACCTTTAATGCGGTTCAAAACTGGAGATGTGCTCTGCAATGGTCTGGATATCAACTGTACACATACATGATATAAAGTATTAGCGAAGAAAAGGCAACAGATTTTGATATTAAAACAGACACAAAGGATAGGATGAGTGTGGAAAGAAGCTATAAAGTGAAATATTTGCTTTTCTGCACAAAGTAAATTGTTAATGAATGTCAAAAATGAATATGGGCCTCGGCAAGCACAATTAATAAAAACGCAATCCTTCATAATTCAATGATACATACAATATAGGTGTGTGCTGAAAGAAAACTAAGTCACTGGAATATCAAATTATTGGCAGACCATTATCCAAAGAAAAATAATTCAGCAATAAAAGACTCATCCAACCGGATTCATTCATGCTTGGTTAGTTTCTTCCAGAGGTAGCATGCCAAGACAAGGAACCTGAGTCAACAAGATCAGTGCAATGGAGCTGAAATCTGACCTTCCATTTGACATCAACTTTAGGACCCAGACTGCTCTCTGGAAAAAACACTGAGCCGTTTAGAGCTGCCATGGAAAAGTGGTCCCATTAAAAGAGCATCAATTCACATGCATTCTGAGCTATTACAGAAAAAGATGTGCACTAATAATAGTACTTGTACCTAAGAGCAGGGATTTTCAAACTGGAATCCCACAAGTGAGTCAGAGAAAAACAGTGTTAAAAAATGGAAAGAAAAAACCTACAGATGAAATAATATAATAATAATATCAAATAAAATACGTTCAAATAACATTACTGTTTTCTAGATATTCTAGAAGGCTGCAAGTCAAAAAAAAAATTAAATGTAAAAAATGTAAATACAAATATATAATATAATAATAGTTTAAAAAAAATAATTAAGACATAATTACTTATTAATTTCTATAAAAAATACTAGGAAATCATTAAATAAATCAGATTATTTTATTCTATCGACAGCCATAGTTTTGTTTCTCTTTGGGTTTATGCATCTAAAAGTTAATCTAATGATGGGTAGAAATAAATCCAGTGTCAATTTAATAGAAAATCTTTTCCATATAATAATTTATGCATTTGTTTACAGTATAAATTTGTCTATGTATAAAAAAATATATAGCTGCCAATATTTTAAGCAGCTAATGGCAATATTTTTATATTATTGCAAGGAGAGATATTATATTACATTTCAGGGTCCATTGCATCAAAACGTTTGAAAATCTGGTCCTTTAAAGGGACAGTAAAATTCAAAAGTCATCATCTATCAAAATCTCACAATATTTTTTTTTTTTTGTATAAAATTTACTAGAAGAAGTTCATGCACCAGAACGTGAATGAATGAATAATATCTTAAAGGGGTCATATGATGCTTTTTAATGTTTTCCTTTTATTTTAGGGTTTGTACAACAATGTACTAAAAACTGAAAGTTTTTCTTTTTTCATTTTTTGTGTACAGACAACAACGTTGTCAAAACGATCCCTGTTCACACGGATCCGCGAAAACAACTAAAAACGCTGTATTATGCTGCCAGGCCAGTAGTTGGCGAAGTCACTTTGTAAAGAAAAACTTCTGAACACATAATAGGTATGCGCATGAAATTATTGTTTTCACAAATTTGCATGTAGTTTAGATGGAGACAATAACGGTATCATTTTCAAAAGTTCGTGTTTTCAGGCCCCATGAACGGCCAAAATGCATAAAAAGTTTAATGGTTTTAGTTGAAAACAGTGTTGTGTAAAAGGCCTATAAGTGTGTAGTCTGTAGTGTATCTGTTTGTGCATGTATAAGATCTGCAAAGTTAAAAAGCTCATAGTCTCCCACAAAGGGATTTAATCTATCTAACAGAGAAAATGCCTTAAAATGCCTCGAACAAAGTCCGGATATTACTTATTACGATGAACGATAAAATAATCGATTAAAAAAAGAATCATTATTTTCAGCCCCACTGTGAAACGTTCTCTCAAGTCGTGCTTGCAAAGTTGCTTCCGATGGATTGGCTTGATCATCAGCACTTCGGGCTCGAACTGATATGGTAAAACCTTTTTTTAAAAGATTTTATTTTTTGCCTTTATTATGACAGGACGGTTAGATGACAGGAAGCAAAGATAGAGAGAGAGACAGGGGGACGGGATTGGGAAAGGTCCACGAAGCCGGGACGCAAACTCGGTGCCGCAACCTAAACCTAAACCTCAATATAAAATATAAAAATAGCATCATATGACAGATTTAATTTCATTCTTAAATTTTTTTGGTCAACATCCAGTTTTGTTGTAAAAGAGCAGCCTAGGTATTGAGCTGGTGACATGAGGGCAAGTAGATGATGATTTTATTTGTGAAATATTCCTTTTAAATCCATTAACTATGAGAAAACAGACCCAAAATCCTCCACAAATGTCACATACCGACTGCATTCCCTTTATGTGGTCAAGAAATCCAAACATACCATCTCACCCGAGGTGCCCTCCAGTCTCCTGACCCACTATCTCTGAATACAAACATCTTGCTCTACAGGATCAATCAACCAGCTGATAATTACTGTTGCTATGGCACTCACCACCTACCCAGTGCTGCCACCCACTCTGTGACCCCCTTTCCATCTACTGCCTTCATATTTTCCACAGACTAAAAGAGAGGAGGGGACATGAAACAGAGGGAGAGCAAAAAGAGAAGGAACTGAGGTAGTCAGCTAAAACCTAATTTTTTCATATGACTGGTTAATTCATTCAATCTGGACATTCTTCGGCTTCGGTGGGCAGAAATTTTAGGCTCATGCAGGCATGTGTAAATGTATTTATTCAGTAGTGACTTCATTACCTTACATCTGTTCAACACTCTGACAGAGTTAACCAGTTCGCTGACTACAGCTGACGACTTTTCTACTTTCTGCGCATCCAGAATACAACAGAATTCAACAGTTAAACCCCTCCACACCCTCCACCCCCCTCTGCCCCTTCAGCAGTATTCACTCAGTAACAATGTGAAACTTCCACTATTGTTGTCACAGAATGTAGTAACTCCGGACAGCCAACTTTTTTAATACGCACAAGTGGAAATATCTCAGAAAAGAAAACTCACTTGGGATGCTTCATTTTTTTTTTATCACACAACATACAGGATAGGATGGGCACAAAAGCTAAACCCTCAAAAGCATTATGGGAAAACACCAAAAATCAACTTTAATATTTGGATCACTCAGATTTACACAAAAGGAGATATTTTACAGGATGTCTCGGTTTCTTTTGTCCATACAATTAAAAAGTAAATTAGGATGCCAAGTTTTAAAATATATATATATAAAAATAGCACCATTAAAGTAACATAAAAGTAGTAAACATGAAAACGTGATTTATAAACTATATTCCAAGATTTCTGAAGACATATGACAGCTTTATGTGAGAAATAGACTGAAAGTGTTATTTTTAGTATTTTTATTTACTACAATTTAATAATATTTTAAATTAGCTTACAATTAACAATAATGATTTCCATTGATGAGTTTCAGTTAACAATAACACTGATTCAATAAAAATACATTCAAATACACTTAAATATGGCATCAGGATGCTTCACACCAACATTACATGAACTACATTAAAAGTTATTTGTTCTTATGTGTCTCTACCACGATGCACCTTGACACACCATGTTCAGATGTACGTAAACTATTGTAGAAACACAATGCCTAGGTTTCTATTGAGAGAAAATGCTCTCTCCATCAGTGGACTTTCCTGAATAGTAATTCTGTAAAAGATTATTCAAATACTCCCCATGTTTTTTAGTTTTATTCCAAGAAGACGGTTCTTTCCAGGAACAACCAGGTCAGCTTTAAAAATTGCCAATTTGCTAAAGACTAGAGTGATGCAGGAAGTTAGGTGTGGTTATATTCATTAATTTTAGAATCAGATTAAGGAGTTTATTGAGAGGATTCTCCACATGTAAAGAGGGTCAATGAGGTTCTGTGAGAGAAAATAAGGCTATTTTGCACTTTTTCTTCCTCCTAATTCACACTTAGACATGGTCAAAGCTTTCTGATCTTTATCATAGCACAACTCGGAGCTATAAACCCATCAAGATGAATAATACAAATCACACCACATCCGTGACCACGAAACACTGTAAAAAAAAACAACTCTCCTTTACATACTAATGTCTTACTCAATGTACATTACTGGTGTGCATCTTGAGACCAAAACAATGGCACTGATATTTTTTAAGATATGTCAGTGCAAGTTGCTTACAGTTAAGACAGCTCAAACATGCATTTTAGTCTGGGACTATAGCTTAAAGGTGCAGTATGTAAGATTGACAGCTAGCAGTTGAAATGGGTACTGCAGTCCAAATTCAAAATATTGGAGAGAGTTGTTTCCCCCACTCCCTCCTCTTCAGACTCGACGCTCACACGGGTTGCCAGTTTGAGGGCACGCAACAGGAACGAGCACAATTGACAATGGAAGGCGAGGAGACTCACACATTGTAAGTTGATGAGTTGATATCGCGTTTTAATATTCTCCCATTCATAGAGATTTTTAGATGGATGCTGAGGCTTTTTAGGTCAGGTAGAATCTGCAATCTCTGACCCAATTTGTTTGCTGGCTTCCATGGCTGCAATAGGCTGTGTTTTCCACCAACTGGCAACCTGTGGTGTCGAAATACTATTGGGTAAATTGGCAACGTGCAGTATCGCACAGAAAAAAAACAACAAAAAATAACTGGCTGTAGCATTGTTTTTTAGAGAAACGAGTTTGTGAACTCAGCATGTTTCCTAAATATCTGCAAACATATTATAGTATTTTTATGCTTTAGTAAACTTACATACAGCACCTTTAAGCCTTGTCTGTGAAACCAGGCATATATGTAATAATGTAAAAATGAACCCATAATATTTCTTTAAAACACAAAACTAAACACAATTTTCCTCTCAGCCATAATCATTACTAGCACTTCAGAGCTGCTGGTCCCAGGAGACCATTTTGTAAATGTCAGCGGACTGAAGTGGGACAGCCCAATTACAGGCCCATTTAAAGCTTGCTCTGGCAAAACTGCCTCACAGGGACTTTGCATGCTTCATAAGATTATTATTTTCTTTATGAGGCAAAGACGAGCGGCAGGGAACAAGCAATAACATGGCAAACTTCAGATTCAGCAGAACCAAAGACCCCCTCTGACAAGTCTGAGCAGTTGGGGAGGTTCACTCCATCGCTGTTTGTTTTTAAAAGAACAATGCCTTGCACCAACAGCACAAGACGGCCTCAACCAAGACACACACTTGCAGAGTCACTCGACTTGCCTCTGGGTTTGAAGAAAAACACTTAACTAACATTGCTTTGATCTTTACTGTTGGGTAAAGCATGACTAAACAAGAATTGACATGGGGAATTAAAAGGTGCAGACATGTTATCCTATATTTGGCATTCCCAGGAGAACAATTCAATTATCTCACAGATTACTTGAGGCAATTCATGAGTTCCCATCATTGGTAAAGAACTGTGAGCTAACTGAATTTAGAATGTATTGCCAATGAATAATAAAACAATGCTTTTTAATCCAATTCAGGAAAATCCAAACACAAGAAAATAAGGAGCTTTTTTCAAAGGGGTGACCTCCACACTGAAAGCTTCACTCGTAAATTGGGATCTGTTTTATGACAAGCCAGGCATCTGTACCTTTGAGTGCCACAGAAGGGCTCTAAAGGCTTGATGGAGGGTCTTGAATGGGGGCAACTGAAGGCCTTTTCACTCCAGCCGTGGGAAGAGTCAGGGAGGAGTGTTATCTGAACTCTGAAACAGAATCTCGACCCCAGCCACTAAACTATCAGTCCATTGGTGGCTTGCTGGGGGGCCAGAGTCTTTTCAAAGTATGCAAGACAGAAGCATTTTTACCTCAAAAGGACAGATACATACCTCAAAGTCAGGTCTCGGGATGGCTTAACCATAAAATGATTCTGAACTATATTTACAAACAAAAAAGTAATATGGGAGTGGATTACATTTAATGGGATAGTTCATTTAAATTTCACATTCTTACTCACCCATGTTTTTCCAAACCTGAATGAGATTCTTTCTTCTGTGTAATAAACATAAAAGAAGATATTTTCAAAAAATGTCAATGGTAACCAAAACAGTTTTGGTTCTTCAACATTCTTCAAAATATCTTTGTTTGTCTTCCACAGAAGAAAGAAAATCAGACAGGTTTGGAACAATACAAGGGTGAGTACATGATAACAGAATTTTCATTTTTAGGTGAACTATTCCAGATACAGCACTAGGAAAGAAAATATTTTGAGGAGAAAAAAATAACATGCATCTTTTGATTTGATTCTACGTACCAAAGAAGTTTCTTTCTGCTTTTTTTTTTTTCGTTTTAATGCAAGCCACGTAAGAAAGAATTGGAACTCCTTCACATTTGGTCAATGTGGTATGGGGAGCAGGAATGTTCTCCTGGTTGGTTGGCAGTCCAAGTGGGTTGTTTTAAATTTTGTAAACAAGGAGAGATGCAACCTGTGGCTCAGATTAACTCATCGGGGGGTCAGGCCTGGGAAAGAGAACGCCGGCCAGCCTAATCTCCCTCCCTGACTGAACACAGGCTACTGCAGTTCTGAGAATGCATCACGGTTTGGAAAGGATCACAAGATTTTTTTCAACATATTCTCAACATTTTCTAAAGAAAATGCAAGTCTATGCATAAGCCGAACATGATGCCAGGGTGTTGCTATGTGGCTGCTAAGGTGTTCTGAGCTTTTAAACTTAGTAAATACCAATAATTAAGTAATAAGGATAATAATAATTTCAATAATTTTAATAATAAGGACTCTTAAAATCTTCCTCTAATTCAAATCATATGGAAACACAAGTCACTTCAGCCCGATCTCATGAAAGTGCGTATCTATAGCATGAATTGTATTTATTGTGCAATTTATACGCAAAAATTTGTTTTTGCGTCCATATACGCAGTTTTCACATGCATATGATACGCACTTTATGGCTATTAATACGCACGTAACCCACACCACTAATCCTACCCAAGGGGTTTACAGTGCATATCATATTTTTGCGTATAAATTGCATGATAAATACAATTCGTGCTATAGATATGCACTTTCATGAGATCGTGATGGTCACTTGCACAACTATGAGACTTTTTTTCAAAAGTAGATGTAATGAATTCTTATGGAAGCCTTTTTTCACTTCAGAAAAAATGTAAAAGGTAACTGTGAGATGAAGTTTAAAATAAGAAATAAACTCACATGCAACTGCAAGATATAGTTGCATAGTGACATTTTTTTCACTCTGAGGTGGAAACAAACGTCCATAAATTCTTAAGTAAACAACGTACTAAAACTCTAACGAAATTCCAAAAAGGCTCATTTCTGTCTAAACGACTTGTGCTCCATAGACGTGACTGACAGCATGGATGCTATGGCATGTCATGATGGGAGGAAGGTTGGAGGTGGAGTTGTGGCTCAGCAGACAAACTAAACAATCACTGAACAATCACATGAAAGCATCCTGGCAGGCGTAGGTCAAATGGCACTAGACTGCTCACTAGCCAATGACGGCACATAGGGCTGCACAATTATGACAAAAATCATAACTGTTAATTATCCATAACTGTCAATTTTTTTAAGTATAAATATGCATGGTATTATGACGTTATACTAAAACTGCAATTAAAACAATGGAAAAAAACATTAAGATAACCTGTAGAAAGAAAGAAAAAAATCTTAAGCACAAAGAATAATGCAAGTGGACTTTTTTTTGTTGTAATTGCGCCTTTGAAAGATTACATAATTGTGGCATCCGTAATTGTAATCACGATTACAAATTTGATTAATTGTGCCACCCTAACGGCACATGAAGAAAAGTGCAAGCAAAGGTATAATCACATCCAAAAGCATGCAAAAGTATTTAAATAAATAGCAAAAAGGAATCAAATGTTCTGTAACACTGGATATTAAAAATACTTTTAAAAATAATTAAAAAAATTTCCTCACATACCACTTTTAATAATTGTTTAATCGACACGCCATCCTCAATAAACCTGTCTCCGGCGTGATGCCTCCAATCTTTCGAATATTCCGATCTAATATGACCTGTAAGGCTGCCAAAATAATAATCATACACTGTTTGTTAATTGGCCAGAGGAGAACTGCAATCTGCATTGTAATAAGCGCTATATAAAAAATAAAGTTGACTTGACTTTTGAGTCTATAAGCATAAAAGCCACATCTTCACCAATGCCAGATACTTCCAGCTGACACTATCAGCAGTAAATAACAGGCATTTTTCTGCTACAGTTACGTGCCGCACTAGAGGTGAGCTTGTCATAAATCACCTGTCATGTGGCGGGAATGAGTTGAGAACCCTACTATTAGTCTTGAGTGAATCTTACCGACTGAATAGACCTGCTGAGTGAATCATAGCACATAGTTTTTACCTTTCAGAGAATTTTTGAAACTTTGTATTAAATTGCATTGTAGCATTCTTCATTTATGTTGCTTAAGAAATAAGCATCTGCTAAAATTGCTAAATGTGATGCGAATAACAAATGTAAAGCTCTTATTGCCTCTGTGTACAACTTACTGAGAGGATTGTGGAAATAAAAGGTGGAACCAGGGGAACCAATATACAAGTAGCTGTGAATTAAAATGAATAAAACAAGCTGCACTGGAACATGTGCATTGTGCATCAAAGGATGAAACTAAACTAATACAGGAGTCAGATGTGACGCTATGACATCAGATCATTTGGTATCTGTCTATGCAAACCAAAAGTAAACACATAAAGTACACGACGTAATAGCAGATACACACCCTCTTGGGTCACAGGTTAGAGGCACTAAAGACACAATTAGAAAGAAAATAAATCTCTGTAATACCCTCCAAAAAAAGATTACATATTGTTTTATATGCTACGTTTCAAACGTTTGGGGTTAGGGTTACGATTTAAAAAAAACTTTTATTCAGAAAAAATGCATTCAATTGCTCAAACAGTAAAGACATTTATAATGTTACATAAGACTATTCTTCATCTATTTCAAATGCTGTTCTTTTGAACGTTCTATTTATCAAAGAACCCTGAAAAAAAACTGAATGATGGTTTACAGAAAAATACTAAGCAGCACAAAAGTTGTCAAAATTGATAATAATAAGAAATGTTTCTTGGTGAGCCTTGGTGAGTTGAGACTTCTATCAAAAACTTTTAAAATTCTTATTGACCCCAAACTTTTGAACCGTAGTGTATATCATTTTCCACCACAATAGAGTTTCTCGGACATTTTTAGGAATGAAATGACTGTTGTCTGAATGAGATGTCTGATGGTCTATTGACAGACCTGACAGCATGTACCAAAGCCACAAGGCTAAGACAGCATTAAATCCTCATTAGATCTGGCAATTAGTGCAATAGCATCTGTAGCTCCAGCCTGTTCGGATAAGTGGCTGGCCATGTGTTAATACAGTCACATACGTGAAGTAAACCTGAGGCCATAAGTCCCAGTGATCCTGTGTAGTCTGTGTTTCCCTGTAAACCTCTGAATGTCTCAATGACTGCATTTACTCATCAGCATAAAATTATGAGCCAGCATCCTTTTCTATATTTGGATACTAGTGCATTGCATGAGACTTTCAATGTTAAAAGTGCCAAAAGGTCCCAGAAAAACCCACTTCTACATGCTTAAGACTATTTCAGGTTCATTGTATCAATATGATACCCATATTCCTGCATAACAAATCTCCATTAAATATATGTTCTTCATGTAAAGCTGCTAAAACACCAACATGCCTTTCACGAAACCCTCAATTTAAAAGCCCAAACTCACCATTGAGCCCATTCGGTATGCTTCTGAGAAGATGGTTGGTTGATAGATCATCCATAGACCTTCTGATAGAAACTATCTTTCCCTCTGAAGGCTTGTGAATATGACTGTGGTGGTGATCAGGGCTTCCAGCACTGCCCGTGCTGGAGGTACTGCTCCCATCTCCAACATCCCTCACAATGGCAGAACTTCCGTTCAGATTGGTCAGACTGGATTGGCTGTCTATGGAGCTCCTGGATCCAGCTCCGTTCCTCTCATCGTCCAACATGAGGATGATCTCCTTGAGTTCCACATTCTCTCTCATCACACTCTCCTGGTTGGTCTCTAGGTCTTTCAGTTTTTGCTGGAATATGCCAACCTCCTTCCACATAACACTGGCAGTGTACCTGCCAAATCTCTGCCATTCCCTGGACAGCTTCTTCCCTTTCTGCCGATCATCATCCAAGAAACAGCACAGCTCTCTAAGCTCCTGGTTGTCTTCTTGCAGTTTCTGGTTGACCTCCTTCAAGCTCCGTATTTCGTGAAGATGCACTTGTAACCTCCGGTTGACGTCCTTCATCATGTTCCCGTGTTCCACCATTAAGTTCATCTTTTCACTATCCACTTTTCGGAGTCTCCTAAGCAGCTCGTCTTTGCTGCATTTAAGCAGTTCTTCATCGGATACCTTACTTAAATCATCCCTTGGGACGTCTATAATATTTTTTGCCATATTCCTGTCGTTAAAAGTGATGTGACGTGAGAGATCTGGTCACGATTTTCTAATCATTCCTTCGCGAAATATTAAAACTCATAATTAAAATGAATCCAGTTATTCGAGAGATGAAAGAAGGACTCACGTAACGAACGAAAACTAAACTCACCCAGAGTGACCCAGAGATAAGTAAACGCTAAGCCGTGTTTTAAATCAAATCCTTTTATGTCGTTATCCTTTTATTTCATATTTATTTGAGCTGGAATCCCCTCTTTCTGACACTGTGCCTAGTGATGAGACTCTCCGGCCGCTGAGACAGATGAATGGCGAGAAAATGCGCCTGTAGTTGCGCTTCAGCTCAGCGTTCAGTGACGTCAGCGCTGTACGCGACGCGCGCGCTGCATTGCCTGCTAATGTTAATGTCCTATAGGGGGCGCTTGACGGCTCAGAAGTCGAATTGCTTTGAGCTGCATTCAAATATCATACTACATGCTGAGCCTTTGTATTGATTCAAATGAATATATTTATATATAAATCATTTGTATTTTATAAAAAGTATACTGTATAAAATATAGAGAGAATGGAAAGGGAACACAAAACTGGGATAACAGACAAAGACTGCACTAAATATGCTTTTGTGAAAAGAAAGAAAGAAAACCACAATAAAAGAATGTTAAACGGGTTTCTGAAAATGAAATGAGTTTTTAAAAAGTTGAAAAGCATTTCACCCCAGTTCTAGGCACAATCTTGGCAATACTTAATAACCATTAATAACAATTAAGTAACTGCAATAAGTTTTTAAGAATTTTGAATCAAAAATACATTGAGACCTGGCTAATTCTACACTCGAAATGTTTTAAGCCTTTTCTCAAGATTTAAGCATTTCAATTAATAGAACAATTCCATCAAATTGAAAAATCCTTACATATTATTCATATTATGAATTAATAAACTATACTTAAAATATGTTGTTCAAATATAAATTTAAACATATTTTCTTCTTTTTTTATGAATACGGATCACATAAACTATATGGTCCAATTGTTTGATTAATATTTATACAAAATGTTTTACTAAGCGCTTTTCTTTTTTTTAGGCGTGAACTCACTAGAATTGAATTCCATGATATGATTCCTGATTTAATTTAAATGAGCTGAAAATTAGGGCCCCTGGCCCCTCAACACATGCAGCACACGCTGATCAGGCTACATGCCAGGCCCCTCGGCACATACAATGCAAGCCAATTACTAGGACTAATGTATGCCTATGTAAAAACATTTTAAAATTTTTTAAGCCAAATTGCTTATGTAGTTTAAAGTAAGATCTCTGGGCTCTGCCACTAGAACAACATGAAATATGCAGTCTCCAAAAACCCATAGGCTTCACAGGACTATGATCCTAATTGAAGCACATTGCTGCATCTAGATAAGAATACAAATAGATTAAAAAGCTAAAAAAAAAAAAAAAAAAAAATGCACAACTTGGCAACGCCAGCAACACATTAAGTATATAAAGCTAACAATGTAGTAACATTTATAGCACTACAAAGTGCTTGATTACACCACTTGAGATGAGTGAATGACAAATGATAGGGCTGAACACAAGCAAAAGAGTAGGCACGTTTCAGCCAATAGGGAATCAGTAAAATTCTGTTCCCAAAAGCAGTTCATAATTTTCATGTGAATGTTGTTCCAAAAATAGCCACCAAGCTTTCTGTGAGCATTCAGACGGGGCTTAATTTCCTTAATAATAACGTTCTAATTTCTGACCTATATTTAAACAATGAAGAATTATAGCAGGAACATTCCAGTGGATGTTAAAGACTAGAGCAACTAGTGAATTGCCTATTCATATGTTAATACATCATGTAATGTGAATGAATGAAAAAGAACATTTAAATATCAAATGATCTCAATACTGAACTAGGACTCTTCTTAGGGTTGTGATGTGAACACACCGCCACCTAGTGGCTAAAATGACTCAGCATTGCTCACAATAATTGTAGCATGGCATCAACATGATAACAGGCAAATATTAATAAGCTGGAATCACTTAAGGACTGATGTGTGACGTTACATAAACAAATATAATGGCTGGAACTGACTCAGAGATTGCAAAGAGTTTGCAGAAAACCTTAAAAACAAAAACCTCTCCAATGAATAGCCTAAACTGTGGACTCCAACGCATAATATTGACATCTCTATTCTTTAAAATGGGAGTACTAGCTTATATAGTCTGATTCTCTCCATCATGCTAATAAATTAAGAACGCTGTATATTAACAGCCATTAGCCAGTATGTAGCACTTGACTGCTATTTTTGTTTCCAATACAAGGGTTAAAAAGTCATTCACACACACCAAACTCAACAATAACTGATTACAAGCAAGACTGCAAAACTTCATGTTCATTCAGATTTTAAAAAAAGAGTAATTAAATAGGCCTACAATTAATTTTCACATGCTTTTTTTGTTTTTATATCTGATTTGTGTATACAGTATGCAATCCTGCCATTTGTAAATATACTTAAATATAGTTTTCTATATGCATACCTGCTTGGGTCACATTGACTCAAAACAGAACAAAAATTTTACTATCCTGGATAATAAACATAATCATGAGGTTCGCAACAATACTTTTTACACATAGGGACTTTGATACACCAAACAAAGGAAGCAAAGCCAGTTTCAACAGAACATGAGATAAAATAAAAAGCACAACGTGATCCAAGCGTTTGAAATATGACTGGTAATGTGACTGCATAACAGCAAGAACAGATGGAAAAAAGATTATTGTTTAGTTTCCGTACATTCTAAGCCTCACTTTAAGCCTTATGTTCTGTTGATGTTGACGTTCTTTCTGTTTGGGTTCTGTATAAAATTAAGATGATAATAATTAATAATTATTCAATCAATAATAATAATAATAATACAATTAATCCATTATTTTCTCTTTAAATTGTTAATGTGTTAATCTGACGTAATAAAAACTTTATGTGCAGACATAGCACTTTTGTTATTTTGTCATAGACATGCACGGATTGTTATACAAAATAGAGACATTTCCATTTTACTCCAGCAGGAAAACATACGCATGTACAGCTTTACACCAATCAGACATAAGCATATTTACAACCTGTGGTGTCTGAGACTAATGCTGCCTTCACGTGCCTTCATAATGCTCAAAATAATTAATTGGTTTGAGTAGAGCTAATTCAAATTAAACAAATTAGTTCAAACAAATGAACTTTTATGAGTACTTAGAACTTACTTTTTCTTTTGAGTTCCCAAAACTGACACATTTTAAGTAATCTGAATTGTTTCATTGTTTTGAGTTTTATTAACTTGTTTCTTTTAACTTAAATTTGACCGGAACTGGGCTGGGATTTCTATTTCCCAGCATGCATGCTTGCTTTGCCATGACTCAAAGGGGACAGAATTAAGTGTTATATTATGTTTTTTTTTCAAGATTAATGTTAAGTGGGAGACTTAGTTGTGTTTAATGTTTTGTTATGCTAGTTTAGAAGAATTTCTGTTATGTTGATTTTTTTGTAGGGTTACCATCATGGTGACGAGTGGAGCATGAGCTTAGTTTGAGAACAGATAGAAATATATTATATTGATGTCCTAATTTCAGCAAGTGCTATGCTAATGCTACCAAAACATTGTGTAACCAATTAGCAAGGTGGCATTTATTTATTGAATTAGTTAAAGCTAGTCAAGTTTCCACTACTAAAAATGTGAGTTTACATGATATTTTTAAGTTAAATGTAGGCTATGATTTAGCTTACTCAAATATTTCAAGTTCAGAGCAATTCAAATGTATGATTACAAAATAAAAATCTGCAAGTTCTGCTTACTTAAACTTAAAATTTCTTAACTTAAAAAATTGAGGCAACTGATTTACAGTGTAGTCTACAGTTGTACTTCATTGTACTTCATTATACTGCAAATATAGTTGTTCTTCATTTTAATGCAGTTGTAGCCTACTTCAATGTAATGCAGTTCTTTTTTTGTAAGGGCAGCATTAGGACGTTTGAAACATATGAACTTCTCCTTAAACCAGCAAAAGCCATGTGTTAACATTATAAGGGGGGCGTAAAGGGTTAAACCAAAAGCTAAACCTGTTGTAATGAGCCTTTTTTATCGTTTCTATGGGTAACTGCAGCATAACATCACTGGTAGACATGAATTACAGTCGGAGAAGTGCTGTTTGGACCCGAGTGTGTCTCACAACTGCTCAGGATGTAAAACGCGTCTCGTAACTCAAACAAGGAGATGGGTTATGATAGAGGTCCAACCGCTTTGCGATTCGCTACACAGTAAATGAATTTGTTCGGGAATGGTTGATGATTAAATTCAGGGCAAAGTGCACGACTACATAAGTCAGTGAGGACACACGTCGAGTATCCTCGCCATTGCTTAACTTTTACTTCCATGTATCTAAAGTTGGGCACCAGGATCTGAGCGCTATGTGGTATTTTTGCGATGTTCTCGGCCGTGTATGGCAACCGCCGTTTATTTTGTTTCATTTGTTGGCGTTTTGGGTCGCACCTGCGTTCCTGCATCCACAGTGTTTGGATTTTAAACCCCCCTTTCAGCCTCAGCAAGAGCTTCAGTTCTGTCAAATGTACAAATACTTCGGCTGCTGTGACTATGCCAGGGACCAAGGGCTGATGGCAAAATACTATCGGATAATGGATAACTTCGATTATTATGGATATTCGAACTGTGCCGCGTACGTTCAGGATCTGATTTGTCAGGTAAGTTTGGTTGACCGCACAAATAATAAAACGATATTTTCGTTTTGTTTGTTGCTTTGTAAATGTAGCCTACTCGAACCATTGTTTGTTTGCCTCTCAACACGTACCGCAATTTGCAGCCATAAATTGTAAACGATGATATCCAACTGTCTGCCAGTGTTGCTAATGATTTGAAACACGGTTGGTTGGTGAGGGGCCAAATGACGTCACTAAAGGAATCTCTCTTTTTTGCCAATATTAACTAACTGAACCTAGCAAATAGTTCAAATACACATATGCACACTCATGTACATGAACACACAAAGCTCATGGCTAAAACAAAACAACATAAAACATTCACAATAAAAGGCCTATATAAAAAGAAATGCATAGGCTACTTAACCGTAAACACGTACGAGATAATTAAAGTTAATATAGTAAAATAAACACCCAGGGGTGATCAGACAAGTCGGACACTTCAAAAGAATAGTATTTATTTGAAAGAGAAATCATATAGGCCTATAGGCTAACATAATAAGTGTCACTTTTGATACTTTTATTCAGCAGGGATGCATTAAAATTATTACTTTATTCAAAACTCCCTGGCAATGGCTAGCAACCTGCCAGAACACCCTAGCAAACATTCAGGCCAAATTAGAAATATATTGCTAAATATAGCTGCCTTTAAACTTTTTAAACTCTTAGGTTCAGAAGTAAGTTACACGTCTAGGGGTCACATAAAAACTTAAGGGATGGCTTTTTTTCCCCAGTGCAGCGTGGGCCACTGTAAACACTACAGTTGAGGTTTGAGTGGTTGTGGTTTCACAGAGTGTTGAATGTGGGAAAGCAGACATGACTATTCAAATGCATTGCTTGAGGCCGGCCCGATTCAGTTACATCCCCCACTTTTCCTGTTTCTGTCCTTCAGGAATGCTCTCCATATGCTGCTCATCTTTTTGATGCTGAAGACCCCAGCACACCTTTACGGACCATACCTGGACTCTGCCCCGACTATTGCTCTCAATTCCATTCCAAGTGCAGATCCTTTCTTACCTTGTTGTCTGACGATCTACTCCTTCCAGAACTTGAGCATGACCAGCGCAGGCTTTGTCAGTACCTAGAGCTGGATGACCCAGATTACTGCTATCCTCATCTGCTGAGCAATGAACGCTTGAGCAAAAATCTGGGCCGCACTGCAGCTGACTCTGAGGGCTGCTTGCAGCTGTGTTTAGAGGAGGTAGCCAATGGACTCAAAAATCCTCTTGCCATGGTTCACGCCAATGATGGCACGCACAGGTTTTTCATTGCTGAACAAGTTGGCCTGGTCTGGGTTTACCTTCCAGATCGATCAAAGCTTGAAATGCCATTTCTAAACATCACAAAGGCTGTGTTGACATCTCCATGGGAAGGTGATGAAAGAGGATATTTGGGACTCACCTTTCACCCCCACTTTAAATACAATGGGAAGCTGTATGTATACTACTCTGTTGAGGTGGGCTTTGATGAGAGAATCCGTATCAGTGAGTTCCGTATCTCTTCTACGGATATGAACATGGTTGACCACGGTTCAGAGAGGTGAGCTGCTGTTTTTCTTTGACCAAACACTTGTGTTCACACTTTGCATGTTTGGTTCGATTAAAACAAACCCTGGTGCGATAGCTCTGTTAGTGCAGTTCATTTGAATAAGTGTGAACGCTGGAACATCTGAACCCTGGTGCGCACCAAACAAGCGGACCGAGACCGCTGAAAAGATGGGTCTCGGTCCACTTCCAAGAGAATTCTGGTGCAGTTCGAATGATAAACGCAACATGGACCAAAGACAGGAAGATGAGACCCTAAAAAGGACATCTGTTTTTTCTCGTCATAGTCACGATGTTGCCATCACAGTTTGGTACAGGCATCAGAACCACGTCTCCTTGCAGCAGATCGTTTGTGTGTGTGACAGAGGGATTCCTGCCGCTGTTTTGACTACTTTACACATTTTATAAGCTCTTCACGAGTTCTCAACTGGTCAAAATACCATCATACGCACATACAATGAGCGCATTTATCCCAATCACACAACATTGTTTTTCGGTAAGTTCCGTCTCAAAATAGGCAATAGGTCATAAAAGCCGACCAATCAGGTTGTAAACGTATCCCTATATGCTTTTAGGTTCAGTATCTTTAGGTTTGGTGATAAAAATGCTATTCTGAACGCTAAGCGGACCAGAACTAAATGTTTTGGGGATTTTCTGGTCTGAACCAAGCGAACCGAATTACAAGTGTGAATGCACCCTTTCACACTTGACATGTTTGGTTTGATTAAAACAAATCTTGGTGCAGTTGCTCTGTTAGTGTGGTTAATTTGAATAAGTGTGAACTCTGCCATCCGAACCCTGGTGTGCACCAAAAAAAGCGTGCCGAGACCGCTGAAAAAATGGGTCTCCGTCCGCATCGAAACCAACTCTGGTTCGAATGAAATATGAACGCAACCTGGAACAAAGACATGTAAAACATACCAAAAACAGGACATGATGTCACAAGATGCGACCCTAAAAATGACAGAATGCTCACGCATACCTGTTTTTTCTCGTCATAGTCGCGATGGTGCCCATCACAGTTCGGTACAGGCATCAGAACCGCATCTCCACAGGATATCTTCGTTTGTGTGTGTGACAGAGGGACTCCTGCCGCTGTTTTGACTCCTTTACACTTTTAATAAGCTCTTCATGAGTTGTCAGCTCCATTATATACAATCATATGTACGCACATACAGTGAGCACATTTAGCCCAGCACACAGCATTGTTTTGGATGTTCGACCAGTTCCGTTGCAAAATATACATCATAAAAGCCGTTTTTTTCTTTTGTATCTTTAGGTTAGATGTTAAAAATGACATTGTGAATGCTAGGTGAACCAGGACTAAATGCATTATTTTCTAATTTTGGTCCGTACCAAAAGAACCAAGAAAACTCTAAGTGTGAACACACCCTTAAAAATAAAGATTCCAAAAAGGGGGTTTTCGTTTCAGTGCAATAGAAGAACCATGTTTGGTTCTTCAAAGAACTGTAAACAGTTCTTAAAATAACCCATTTTTTATTATTGTGAAGAAGATTTTCCAATTTAAAGTACCTTTTGAGCAATGGAAAGAATCAATGTTTGTTAAAGGTTCTTCATGGAACCATCAATGCCAATAAAGAACCTTTATTTTTTGAGTGTATGCTTTCAATAATTTCAGTTGAGTTTAGACGGTCCAATACTCCACATATCTTCATGTCCCCTCAGAATCATTTTAGAGATCGATGAACCTGCTTCTAATCACAATGGTGGGGAGCTTCTCTTCGCCGATGATGGATACTTATACATCTTCACCGGGGATGGTGGAATGGCAGGAGATCCATTTGGGAAATTCGGAAATGCACAGAACAAGTAAGTTTAGATGATTAGTCTGGGACTCAACTCTGATATTACTTGAATAAGCTAAATTCAGTTTGGTACAAGAAGGACAGATTGGTTATGATAATTTTCCATCTTTTATTTGGATGTTATTGCTAGATCTGCCCTTTTGGGAAAGGTTCTTCGCATTGATGTAGATGACAACGAAAGGGGGCCGCTGTATAGAATTCCACCGGACAATCCGTTCGTACATGAACCCGGCGCTCGTCCAGAGGTGTATGCCTATGGAGTGAGGAACATGTGGAGGTGCTCGGTAGACAGAGGAGATCCGAACACCAAGGAAGGAAAAGGACGGATTTTCTGTGGGGACGTGGGCCAGAATAAGTATGAGGAAGTAGACATTGTGGAGAAGGGCCGGAATTATGGCTGGAGAGCAAAAGAGGGCTTCTCTTGTTACGACAAAAAACTCTGTGCCAACAGCTCCTTAGGTGGGAATACAGTTTCTCATTATCAGTCTTTTAAATTCTTGATGTTTGGATTTTGAATTCATTGTTATTTGATGGATGGACGAATTAGTGTCTTTTTCAACCCATAAGGTCTTTTACGCTATATACTCTTTTACTTCTAGATGACGTTCTTCCGATTTACGCATATCCACACAAAATAGGTAAATCGGTCACAGGTGGATATGTTTACAGAGGCTGTGAAAATCCCAATTTAAATGGCTTGTACATATTTGGAGACTTCATGAGTGGGTAAGTAATGATTTTTTTTAATGGGTCAAAAAAAAAAAATTTATTCAGAAAGAGTGCACTAAAGTGACAGTGAAGACATTTAAAATGTTACAAAATAGTTCTATTTAAAATAAATGCAGTTTGAACTTTGTATTTGCAGTAGATATTAAAGAATCCTGAAAAAAAATCATGGTTTCCACGAAAATATTAAGCAGCACAGCTGTTTTCATGATACGATAATGATAAGAAATGTTTCTTAGGCACCAAATCAGGATATTAAAATGATTTCTGAAGGATCATGTAACACTGAAGAAGTAATGGTGCTGAAAAAGCTTTTCCATCACAGTTATAAATATATTTCTGAATATATTCTAATAGAAAACAGTTGTTTTATATTGTAATAATAATTCTCAATATTACTGTGTTTACTGTATTTTTGATCAAATAAATGCAACCTTGGTGAGCGTGGGACTTTTTTTTCAAAGCATTAAAATTTAAATCTTTTAGTATGTTGTTAAATACTACTTGAGGTCATACGTAATTTCACTTTTTCAAAATGACAAAAAATGTATTAAATGTGAACTGTATGAATTTCCAGACGCCTGATGAGTTTAAAGGAAAACAGAAACACACACAGTTGGGAATACAGTGAGATTTGCATGGGTGTGGGTCTGACTTGTTCATTTCCAGGGCTCATCAACAATTACTATCCCTACATCATTTCGTTTGCAGAGGATGAAGCAGGTATGTACAAGAAAGGCTATTCCTTTTACACACTTTATTCCTGGTTTCACAGAGGTTTACACCTAGTCCTAGACTAAAATGCATGTTTGAGCTGTTTTAACTGAAAGCAACTTGCACTGACATGTCTTAAAATGTCAGTGACATTGTTTTGCCTCAAGATGCACACCAGAAGTGTTTTTTTTTCTAGGATACATTTATAAAAGCTACTTAAATGTCCTAATGAACCTACAGGTGCTGGTCATATAATTAGAATATCATCAAAAAAGTTGATTTATTTCACTAATTCCATTCAAAAAGTGAAACTTGTATATTATATTCATTCATTACACACATACTGATATATTTCAAATGTTTATTTCTTTTAATTTTGATGATTATAACTGACAACTAAGGAAAATCCCAAATTCAGTATCTCAGAAAATTAGAATATTACTTAAGACCAATACAAAGAAAGGATTTTTTGAAATCTTGGCCAACTGAAAAGTATGAACATGAAAAGTATGAGCATGTACAGCACTCAATACTTAGTTGGGGCTCCTTTTGCCTGAATTGCTGCAGCAATGCGGTGTTGCATGGAGTCGATCAGTCTGTGGCACTGCTCAGGTGTTATGAGAGCCCAGGTTGCTCTGATAGTGGCCTTCAACTCTTCTGCATTGTTGGGTCTGGCATATTGCATCTTCCTCTTCACAATACCCCATAGAGTTTGCTGGCCAATTAAGAACAGGGATACCATGGTCCTTAAACCAGGTACTGGTTGCTTTGGCACTGTGTGCAGGTGCCAAGTCCTGTTGGAAAATTAAATCTGCATCTCCATAAAGTTGGTCAGCAGCAGGAAACATGTAGTGCTCTAAAACTTCCTGGTATATGGCTGCGTTGACCTTGGACCTCAGAAAACACAGTGGACCAACACCAGCAGATGACATGGCACCCCAAACCATCACTGACTGTGGAAACTTTACACTGGACCTCAAGCAACGTGGATTGTGTGCCTCTCCTCTCTTCCTCCAGACTCTGGGACCCTGATTTCCAAAGGAAATGCAAAATTTACTTTCATCAGAGAACATAACTTTGGACCACTCAGCAGCAGTCCAGTCCTTTTTGTCTTTAGCCCAGGCGAGACGCTTCTGACGCTGTCTGTTGTTCAAGAGTGGCTTGACACAAGGAATGTGACCGCTGAAACCCATGTCTTGCATACGTGCGTAGTGGTTCTTGAAGCACTGACTCCAGCTGCAGTCCACTCTTTGTGAATCTCCCCCACATTTTTGAATGGGTTTTGTTTCACAATCCTCTCCAGGGTGCAGTTATCCCTATTGCTTGTACACTTTTTTTTCTACCACATCTTTTCCTTCCCTTCGCCTCTCTATTAATGTGCTTGGACACAGAGCTCTGTGAACAGCCAGCCTCTTTTGCAATGACCTTTTGTGTCTTGACCTTTTCACAATATTCTAATTTTCTGAGATACTGAATTTGGGATTTTCCTTAGTTGTCAGTTATAATCATCAAAATTAAAAGAAATAAACATTTGAAATGTATCAGTCTGTGTGTAATGAATGATTATAATATACAAGTTTCACTTTTTGAATGGAATTAGTGAAATAAATCAACTTTTTGATGATATTCTAATTATATGACCAGCACCTGTAAAGTCTAATCCTGGTTTAATCTAAACCCTGTCTGTGAAACCAGGCCTATATGCTGCATAAGTTAGTTGCTAACTCCTCCTAGTGGACAAAAACATATTTAGAGTTTTATATTAATTTGATTAGTATTTCATGTGACTTAACTTGTGTTCTCTGTGACCAGGTGAACTCTATTTCATGTCCACCGAAATACCAAGTGCAACATCTCCTACAGGCGTTGTGTACAAACTTGTTGACCCCTCAAGGTATTCTTTTTCATCACTCATAATGTAGTCTTGGGTGTGCAAAGATCAGCTTGTATTGCCTCTTAACAGACTTTACTCCCAAAATGCTGTGTTGGCAGCAATACGTGCTGCTCTCTCTCTCTCTCTCTCTCTCTCTCTCTCTCTCTCTCTCTCTCTCTCTCTCTCTCTCTCTCTCTCTCTCTCTCTCTCTCTCTCTCTCTCTCTCTCTCTCTCTCTCTCTCTCTCTCTCTCTCTCTCTCTCTCTCTCTGATGTAGATTAAATCAAGACTGGCAAAGTACTACAGTCATTTAGTTTACAGTAAACTTGTTCCTCCCTTTCTTTAAAAAGAAAAAGAAACAAAAATCAGGGTTACAGTGAGACACTTATAATGGCAGTAAATAGGGCCAATCTGTAAATGTTAAAGTACTCACTGTTTTAAAAGTATGGCCACAAGATGTAAACAATATGCATGTTAACATGATTTTAGTGTGTCAATTGATTTAGTAACCTCCATCCATCCATCCATCTTCTTCCACTTATCCGTGGACGGGTCATGGGGGCAACAGTCTAAGCAGAGACGCCCAGACTTCTCTCTCCCTAGACACTTCCTCCAGCTCTTCCGGGGGAATACAGAGGCGTTTCCAGGCCCGTCAGGAGACATAATCCCTCCAGCGTGTCCTAGGTCTTCCCTGGGATCTCCTTTCAGTGACCTATTTTGTGTAAAGCTATATCCACTTTTACAACTATGACAACATGACATCTAAAACAATGACGAGAAAGACTTTACAGCTCAAACAATACACAAGTTTTAACAGAATAACATAAAATGTAAAGCTTCACATTTTGGTTTATAAATCCTCCAGAATATGGCCCCCGTTTGCTACCATTATAAGTGTCTCACCGTAACCTAAATTGTTTTGCTTCTGTTAAAGAAAACGAGAGACAAGATTAAATGAATGCTGTTGATCTCAACTTTGAACCCAGAATATTCATTAAAACTTTAACATGCTCTCCCTGCTTTATTACAGACGTGCATCTCCAGGAAAATGTCATTATAAGCCCCTTTCGGTTCGTGTTAAGAGCAATCTTATACCATTCAAGCCAAAGGAAAGTAAGTTTGCTTCCTTTATAAGAGATCTAGAAATGTTGTACATCCAAAACTGTTTTTGCCTTTATTTAATCTTTATTTAATGTTTACATTTTGGAAATTTGAGTTAGAATAGTTTTCAAGATCTAAAAACAATGAGGCTGTGGAAGCAGACTAGTAAGTAGAAAAGTTTTCCTGATCGGTTTAAAAGGCCTGATCGGTTTAAAGGCTGTGTAGTCCTATTTGGCCACTTTTTCAAGATTTGTTTTATATTGAGTCAAGTAAAACGTGAAAATATCTTGAGCTCGAGTTAACCATAGACCTTATTTAAGACATTTTAATCAAAAACACATTCAAGAAACCCCATTGACTTCAGGACCGGAGTGAAAATAAAAATTTAAGATAAAAAAGGTTTTAGGAACAACTGATTTTTGTATAAATTCCCTCTTTTTTCTAGCATTGATAGGAGTCAATGTTCCAACCAAGCCTCCCAGACTCTCAAATGCAGGGGAACCTCCTGACGATGGCTCAAAAGGCTGGTTTCAAGAGCTGCTGGACATCTTAAATGAGCAGGATGGGCAGATCACCACCACACCATTCACCCCAACTACACCCAAGCCCTTTAGGACATCCAGACAGCGGAAGGGTAGGCGCAGGAAGGGCAAGCACAAGAATGGAGTGGTGAGATTAGTTGGGGATGAAGAGGGTCGGAGGGATCGGGGAAGGGTGGAAATATACGCTAATGGGGAATGGGGGACTGTTTGTGATGATCTCTGGAACACCAAGAATGCTGTAGTGGTCTGCCGGCAGCTCGGGTTCCGCCATGCACTTAAGGCTGCCAAGCACGCTGAGTTTGGGGAAGGGACGAGTCTGAAGATTATTTTGGATGATGTGCAGTGTGAGGGGACTGAGGAAACTCTCTTGGATTGTCAGCACGCTGGGATTGGCACACACAACTGTGCTCACTACGAAGATGCAGGAGTGATATGTGGAAATTCAGATTCAGGCCTAGAATAATCTGAAACATTTCGGAAACAACCTTTTTGTTATTAGTTGTAGCACATACCTCATCTTTTCCAACTGCAAGAGAGAAGACATATTGACTATAATACAGTTTTTCTTAGTCGCTTTGGTACATTTCTCAAATCATCCTTAAAGGGTTAGTTTACCCAAAAATTCTGTCATTAATTACCCTTCGGAACAAATGAATAAAAGCCTAAATTCATTTTGTTTATCATATAAAGCGATCAAGTCTCTTCATAAAATTTGGACTAAACCACTCGATTCATGTGGATTAGTTTTTCTAGAATTCTACCTCTGTTTTGCCTCCCTACCCTTCCATCATGCATCCTTACCCGGCTGTTTACCCTGTTTGTTTCTTTGTTGTCTTTTCATTGTCAGTAATTGTAACTGTGTTGTCCTCTGTCTTTATATGCTTGCTAAATTGAAGCTTCATGAGATGCACCTCTGAGGTATTTTACAGAACTTTTTGATCATTAGTTGATGCTTTTACATTATCTTCATTAGTGAAGTTCAAGATTCATCTGCGCAATTCATCAATTCAGGACATTTGCACAAAAAAAAGGTCTAAAAGAAATGTATATAATATATGCTTGACAGAATATGGCAACTAGTTCAACCATTTTATATTTACTGACTTATGCAATGAAATGACTAGATGTTTAGGGGGATAAAAAACAGAGAACCAGTAGGCCTATAATATATTATGATGAACATGACATGATGTAGGAAACAGCAGACAATTTTACAAAATCAATTGCATGAACGTACCAAAGCATTGGCAATTCATTCCAAAAAATTAGAAATTGCTTTATGATGTGCACAAGTGACTAAATGATGTGGAGGTTGAACAAGTAGTTTTGAGAATTTCAGTTGTGATCTGAGAAATGTACCAAAGCGGCTGAGAAAAACTGTAAAACGTGATATTTCAGTTAAGTTTAAATCATAACAAAACATTGATTTTTCATAGACCTGTGGATGTTTTACATTGTCTAAATCAATCAAAGTTTGTTGTCCCATACATTACATCATTACGTAACTTTTGTAACAGTTCATTTAGCGTCAAATAAATCAATTTGGAATGATACCATTTTTGTGATTATTTCAAACCAAACACAAAACATGAGAAACAAAATCAACATGTAATGTCTTGAAATGTCTTTGGACATACGTTTGTTGTATATTTTGAAGTAGGCATACCCTGGAGCAATGCTGTAACCACCATTCACATTGAGGGGGACATGTCCCCCCGAATAATTAGAAATGGGCAAATTGTCCCACTTAATATTTGATATTCTGCCCTGCTGTACTCCATTACACACCGCTCTGTTTGTTGCTAGGATGACAAAAGTAAAATGTTAAATTTTTAAGGTTAAATTTTTTTTTTTAAACTTAAAAAAAAAAAAAAAATAGAGATACAGCGGGTTATTTTTTAATATTTTCTCTAAACAATAACTTTTCTCTGTAAACTATGCTAGTTGTTAGCTAGTAAATATTGTTTGAGTAGCAAATAGGTTATGTTATTTTAATACGTTTGCTAAACATTTAAAGCTAACGAGATTAAAATACATAGATGTATAATTAAGTACAAGGAAAATATCTTAGAAGAATATGACGTTTTTATCGTACTGGTATACTATAATATGTCTAACTATTTTCGTAGTAATAATGCTTCATAATGTACAAATACATTTATTAGCCATTAGCCAGTTAGCTTACAACATCTTGGCTCCATAGCTCAGTGGTTAGAGCACTGGTCTTGTAAACCAGGGGTCGCGAGTTCGATCCTCGCTGGGGCCTTCATCATTTTCTCTAGCTTTTACGATCACGTAAAGTTTTTATTGTGAACAATGTGTAGAGAAACTGTCTATTATAAGAAATAACATAATTCATCGAAGATAAATGATAGCAAAGGATGAATGTGTGTTTTAAAGTAACTTGGAAGGCAAGAGTGAGTAAAAGTTAATATTATTTGTAACTTTTTATATAGGCTACATTTTCTAATAACATGGACGCGTAAAATAATATTGATTATACTGCAAAATGCCTTTTCTTTTCATGTGTTATATTTAGCTTGCCTGAGAAGTTTTTAAATCAAGGGTTTGTCTAAAAAAACAAAACAGGATTTGACTGTTATTGATATATTCATTTTACAATCCACATCAAAAAAACTAAATAAAGTGTGTTATCCAAGTGGGTAGATGACATTGTTCTCATTTCAATGATGTCTTTGTGTGTTGAATTCCAGCTCTGCTTTGAACGAGGTCATTGATATGCTGAGCATTCAATCACGTAGGTAGTGCCAGCCATCTCTGCCAGCTTCCCTTCCAAAATTGGCATCCCTCTGAACAGTAATTTAGCTCTCTGCCTCCAGAAACACATCATTTACAAAGCAGGTCTTCCTGTTAAATAGAGCAGCAATAGAGAGATGGATGTCATTTTAGTTCCCTTGTAGCTCTCATGAGATCAGAATTCTTATTTTATTTTTATTAATTGGACTACATTAGCTGTCAAAAGAGTTTTAGTTTTCACACTTAACACATAAGGCATAGAAACTGATAAATCATTACATAGGCTGTAATACTTTTAGTGTCTATTCCAGTATCCATATTCTAAGGTTCCAGTCACCATATAATTGTGGTTATTGTAACACCCCTCATGTAATAAGGTGTGCTGTATGATGTGCTGTTTTGCCAACAGCCATGTGAGGCTTTTTATTCAAATCAGTGCTAGACCTACTGTTTATTTCAAACAAATTAAATGTGGAGTTAGAGTGACACCTACTGGCATACATTGGTGTAGTAAGTGTAAACATGTCATGCCAATAGATGGCAGTGTTGCACTGCCATAATTATTCAGTGGAAGATAAAAAAATTCCCTTCTGTTTCGAATGCAATCAACACAAGCAACACTCGATTTTACTACTAAGAGCATTTTAACATATATTTTTGTTTTTTAAGTAAATACAAATAATTTTTAACAATTCCTGTTTAGTACTGTATGTATGTATTACACTGTTATTTTTTATAGATCAATGAGTGAGTGTAATATATGAAAGGGCACATGTCATATATCACATAAATCTGCCATTAATGGTCATGGAATTAAATATTAATAATAGTCTGCCACTCATATGGTGCTTCTGCTCATCTCTCCCCTTGTCAAGAACATAAAAAATGTGCATTTCAAAAAATCCATGTTTAAAATGGTATTTATTTTCCTTAAGAATCACATTGAATCAAACGACAGCTGAACTTCATGACTGAAAACTGAGTGGAATACATTTTCCAGATGATGACACAATGATTATTACATGATGCAAAAATCAACAAATGTTGAAAGGTTTGACTCCTGCCTCCCCTATAAAAGTTGGACCATGTGAATGTAGGATGTAAGTGGTTTTAAGCCATTTCAAATCAGAACAACCATGTCACCCCAACATGAACCCATTTCATATCTCACATTAGTCTTTCTGTTAATTATGGCCAATTAATGGGACACTAGTGAGTGCTCTCCTCTAGCAAGCTTTAAGTGGAGCGCTGAACCTGAACAAATCCCATTTCCTGTCATGTTTCCCCCTTGTCTTATCAAAAGGTTGGTCATCTCCGCCCCACAGACCCAGATCCTGCAGTTCTGGAGAGGCGCTGGAGCATTTCTCACTCTTGTGTGTCACTGCTCATCACATCATCACATGTAGGCCAACTAAAGAAGTATTGTTCTTCTCAGGATAAATATTAATTTGCTAACTAATACAAACATAGGCTACATTATATAATAATAAGAAATGTTTGAACTCCAAATCATCATATTAGAATGATTTCTGAAGACTCGAATAATGATGCTGAAAATTCAGCTTTGTCACGGGAATAAATTACATTTTAAAATGAAAATAAAACAGATATTTTTGATATAGGTTTTTGATCAAATGCAGCCTTGGTAAGCTGCATTTAAAAAAATCTTACAGACCCCATACTTTTGAATGGTAATATATATTATCATTAGATATCATTATAAAACTTTTCAAAAAGTATTTGGACACTTTCTGTTTGTCAGACATTAGTGGATCATGTCAAACTTAAATGTGGCGAACTACACCTGTGGTATGTCCAAATACTTCTTGTTCGGAAATGAGTTTATCTTCAGTTTTATTTAACAATCAGTCTTTAAACTAGATTCAGTGGTTTACCAAACAATGAAACACAGATCTGATGAAAGTCCATTGTTGTCATGCCTAACGGTTTTCCATTTAGAAGTGTGTGTATGGCTGCAGGTCTTGTCTATTAATAGGACTGGGGTGACTGACACGAACGGGTCAGTGAGTGGGTCTAGAGGTCTGTGCCTGGCTCCAGACCGGCAGGCGATCCTACATACAGCTGTTTACTCACAGCTTGAGGCCTTCCTGAGGACCTGCCCCCTCTAGAGACCCTGAGTATGGAAGCTTGTTTCTGCCATGGAATAAAACATGAAAAGGGTAATAGCGACTTTTTATCTCACAATTCAGACTTTTTTTCTCAGAATTGCATGCTATAAAGTCACAATTGTAAGTTATAAAGTCAAAGTTACATGATATAAAGTCACAATTGTGAGCTATAAAGTCAGAATTGCATGATATAAAGTCTGAATTGTGAGCTATAAAGTCAGAATTGCGTAATATAAAGTCAGAATTGCATGTTATACATTGACAATTGCGAGATAAACAGATATAAATTCAATTCTGAGAAAAAAGTCTGAATTTTTAGACAAACTCGCAATAAACTTGCAGTCTTTTTTTCCTCAGAACTGGACTTTATAACTCACAATTCTGAGAAAAGCAGTCAGAATTGTAAGATATAAACTCGTAATTGTGAAAAAAAAAGTCAGAAGTGCAAGAAAAAAAGTCAGAATTGCGAGATATAAACTCATAGTTGTGAGGAAAAAAGTCAGAATTGTGAGATAGGCTATAAACTTGCAATTGTGAGAGAAAAAAAAGAATTGTGAGAAAAAATCTGAATTGCGAGATTTAAACTCGAATTACGAGAAAAAAGTCAGAATTGCAAGATTTAAACTCGAATTACAAGAAAAAAGTCAGAATTGCAAGTTTGTATACTTTTTTTGCATTTGCGAGTTTAAATCGCGCAATTCTGTCTTTTTTCTCGCAACTGTGAGTTTATATCTCACAATTTTTATGTTTTTGTCATAACTATGAGTTTATATCTAGCAATTCTGACTTTATAACTAGCAATTTCAAGTTCATATCCCACAATTCTGACTTTATAACTCAATTGCGAGTTTCATCTTGCAATTCTTACTTTTTTCTCAGAATTGTGAGCTATCAAGTCAGAATTGCATGATATGAAGTCACAATTGCGTGTTAAAAAATCTGAATTGCGAGATAAACAGATATAAACTCACAGTTGTGATAAAAAAGCCAGAATTAGATATAAATGCAAAAAAAGTAAATTCTGACTTTATTTCTCGTAATCGCGAGTTTCCCCAACACACAAAGGGGCTCTGCCCCAACCCCTCTCCCAAGTTACCAGCAGGTTAACATTGCATAGCTGGCAAAGATACAGGCTGCCTATAAAATCAAATTTGATAAATGCATCTGCCATAACCCATGATGGGCTTAAAATGTTATATTCAACCGTTCACCTTAAGGAAAGCTGTATTACTACACCACCCAGAACAGCCTATCATTGTGGTGAGTTTGGCATGAGTAAGCAAAATCCACCCAAAATCTAGTTTGCACTGCTTTCTGGTTGACTGAAAAAGCCTTCTTCCCAGTTCTCAAAAGCTACATACACTTTTTGAGTGGTCAGATTCATGTCTGAAGAACCACGGATCAAGGGTTGCCCTTTGGAGGCTGTAAAAGCTAGCTAAACACAGAAAAGCATCCGTAAAAAAAATAAACAGTCATAAGGACCTCGGAGCTCAGCAGATGTGGCGCCGCACGTAGAAAGCCAGCAGCAAACATTTGGTTAACTCTCCTATTGAACAATGAAAGATCTGGCATTACAGCCATCCGCAGCAATCATACCATTCATTGTCTGCATGGCCAGGTGAGTTATCTTCTACTATTGTGCTCTGTGAATAAGAATAGCTAAAACACCCTCCCCAAGTGATAACATCTCTTAGGTATAGGTTTTATAAAGACCCAAATGTGCAGCACACAATAGACTGACCCCAAGAGGTTAAGTTCCAGCCGCTCAGATAGTGAATTCTCTCTAATACCACAGGTTAAGAGCTAAAAAAGATATGTTCCTAATTCCGAGTATGTGATTTTTGTGTAGTATACATATAAATTTACTTAAAATCTACTTAAAGTAGCTACATTTAAATGTATATTTCAAGTATTAAAAATAAACACTTAAAAAGGAACATAAATACTTAAAGTGCAAAAATAATGTATAAATAGTAAACTATGACGTTAAGTTCACTTAAAGAAAACTTAAGTATACCTGCAGTATAAAACTACTAAACTAGTAGAGAGTACTGAGAGTATACTTCAAAGTGTATTTTCATAAACAAAACAATTTGCTACAAGTATTTAACTAGTAAACTATCAGTATACCTATAAGTTCACAACTTAATGTGAGATATGGTTGTGTATCTGACCTGCTCCGAGTGGGATTTGAACCATGGTCTCAGACATGGGAGGCGAGCATGCTAACAAGGTTAAAGACTGCAGAATCTAATGCAACTCTTGAGGCCAGGGAAGTGAGGTTTACACACACAGTTCTTACTGGCCTATGTTAAACTCGCCCCCCTAAACCTCCTTCCCATCTGGGTCACAGCGCCCAATGCAAATGGCCCTACTCGACCCACTCCGAGCAGGATTCGTACCGTAGTCTCCGTCGTGGGAGGCGGGTGCGCTAACAAGAACGACTGCAGTCTCTAACGTGCCTCTTGAGGCCAGTGGAGTGAGGTTTACATGCACAGCTCTCATTAGCTGGCCTCTGTTACACTCACCCCCCCAAACCTCACTCCCATCCCGGTCACATCATCAAATATAACTGTTCCGACTCGTCCCGCTCAGAGCGTGATTCAAACTGGGGTCTCCGGCATGGGAGGTCGGCGCTAACAAGGGCGCTGAAAACTGCAGTCTCTAATGTCTGTTGAGATCAGGGGAGTGAGGTTTACATGAACAGCTCTTACCGGCCTACATTACACTCACCCCCCAAAACCTCACTCCCATCCGGGTCATGGCACCAAATATAACCGTTCCTACTCGCCCCGCTCAGAGCGTGATTCAAACTGGGGTCTCCGGCATGGGAGGTGGGCGTGCTAACAAGGACTCTAAAGACTGCACTCTCTATCGTGCCAATTGAGGCCAGGAGGGTGAGGTTTACACGCATATCTCTTACTGGCCTGCGTTACACTCACCCCCCTAAACCTCACTCCCATCCGGATCACAGCACCAAATATAACTGGTCCTACTCGACCCACTTCAAGCGGGATTCAAACCACGGTCTCCAGCGCGGGAGGTGGGAGTGCTAACAAGGACGCTAAAGACCGCAACCTCTAGCATCATTCGCTAGCGCGCCTTTTGAGGCCAGGAGGGTGAGGTTACTGGCCTGCGTTACACTCACCCCCCTAAACCTCACTCCCATCCGGGTCACGACACCATGTGTAACCATGTGTAACCAGTGGCAAAAGTTTTAGATTAATTGGTCTGGCCAATATACCAATCTATCAGAAGTACATATTCATACTTGAGTTCTTGAGGTTGAAATTTCTGTTTTTAATTTGACAGAATTATGTTAAATAAAGAATAGGAAATGACAGTGGCAGGGCAAAAACTAGTGTAAAGAAATAGTTGCAGATAATCAAGGCTGACATCACTGGTCTGTCTGTTATTCGTTTAATTTGTGCCTGTGGAAGAATGAACCTGTGCGTAACACATGAGCTGAAATCCCCAACTGATAAAACCTAAATCAAACTTAGCTGTGGGTCACGGCTCAAATACACATGCCATATCAAACACATCCACAGAGGGAAAAAAAATCACAATAACTGTCAAGTTTCACCAATAGGAAATTGTGTTGCTGTGCTGAAACTTCTTCATAAATATATATGAGTCTTAAGGCCCGTTCACACCAAGAACGATAACTATAACGATAACCATATTAGCATAAACACCAATGCATGGTAATGTTCTGTTTATTATAATTGTGCACAGCAGTTTTATCATCTGCTTTAAATGCTCAAGCTCTTTAAAGCAGTCAATTTTTGGCTGTCAATTTGTTTTGTTTTTTACTCATTCATCAGCTGGCAAAAATTGTTTTAAAAGTGACTCCAACGATATCGTTCTCTGTGCCGCTATCGTTATAGTTGTGGTGTGGACTCTGCTATTCTCTTACATTTCGAATGATTTTAAAGGTAGGGAAGGCAATTTTCGGAGAGGCTATAGAGCAGGGGTCTCCAAACTCAGTCCTGCAGAGTTTAGCTCCAACCCCAATTAAACACACCTGAACCAGCTAATCAGTGTCTTACTAGGGCCTTTGGGGATGGAGTTAAACTCTGCAGGACTGAGTTTGGAGACCCCTACTAGGGTATGCATTGACGTCACTTTCCCGTCGGAACACGCCCCCTCAGCCGGACTGAGTGGCAAAAGAGCCCACTGCATGACTGGATTTAATAGGGGAAACTGCGAAAACGTGAGTACCCTTACGAAAAAGAAGTATACTTCAAGTTCATTTTATGAAGTATACTTAAGTAATGTTTAAGTATATTTTTTAGTATACTTATGTTGTAAGTATACTAATATCAATGTGTACTAGTAGTAAACTTGTATGTGTACTATTTCAATACCTCTTGGGACTAAATTGGCCCACTTTTAGTATAGAAAAGTATACGTTTAAGTGTACTATAAGTGTAACAGTAGTACACTAAGTGCACAACTAGGTTTCTCATTTGTACTGCATCTGTACTACAAGTATATAGTATATCTGTACTATATGTATACTAGTTTACTATTTTAATACAAGTAGTACATTTTTTAGTTTATTAAAGTACACATTGAAGTGTACTCTCAGTAAACTACTAGTCTAGTAGTTTTATACTGCACGTATACTTGTAAGTTTTAAACATAACATAATTCTAGTTTACTATTTATATATTATTTTTGCACTTTCAGTATACTACTATGTTCAAATGTAGATGTCATTTATTTTATACTTGAAATATAATCAATTTAAATCATTTATTCTAGCTTCCTGCATCCTTTTTCATCAACACTTGAATGTGGGTTTCATAAAGTTTCATAAAGAAAGGCAACATTTTAAACAAAATTAGGAACATATGTTTTCATATCAATGTAAGTTTAATAAGACTGTATGTAAAACTATGTATAAAAAAAAAGTATATTTAATTGTCTACTCAATCAAAAGATTAAACACAATTACAAGCCAAGTATACTTGAATACTTAATTATACTTTTAAGTATATCTCGATCAAAAGAAGTACAAGTATAGGCCAAATATACTTAGACTTTTCTATCAGTATAAGTCAAGTATACTTAAGTGCAATTTTAAGCATATTTCTGAGAAGTATATAAAAAGTAGACTGAAAGTATACGTTCTTATTTTTAGTTTAAAAGTATACTAATAGAACACTTGAATAAACGTATTTTTCGTAAGGGTAAAACAAATGATTATCAGTTTAAACTAAAGTTTGGACTCCATATAATGTTCTTTACAACTTAACCAACATCCAGTGATCCATGGATATTGACATGCAGCCAGGAATCATGTTTCCTGACATTTATATGAGCCTGATTTCAACGCTAAGGAAATACGTAAAGCAAATTTGCCTGTGAATGCTTTATATAAATACAAGGTCTAAATCCAGGTGCTCACTTATATCAAATGTTACATATTGTCAATTCATCCAGCCCTAAAACTTGAATAGTTTCGTCAGTGCTTATTTAAAAACATTCAATCATGCTGAATATAAGATGGTAGATATTTAACTGATGAGTTGTCAATACAATATATAACAATACAATATTGTCAGGATATATGCAAGGAGGCAGAGGTAAGTGAATCCAAACACAGTGTTTATTAAGATACTAAGAGTGCAAAGGGAGTATGCAAGGAATACTGGTGCAGATTCTGTGAAGATCACTCTGTGCGGGGCTGATCACAGGTGAGTACGTTCGCTTCAGGTATGTGTATACCAAGCAGTCACAGTTCATTAATACTTGTCCTTTCTCTTTCAGACGTGGTCGATATCAAGAAAGCTCGAGGGAAACACTGGAAGCTCTGGAGAGCACGGGATCACAGGCGATGGGAAGCGAACAGGTATCCTGGAGACAGTAGGACAATGACACAGAGGTTAGTGGAACATAGGTAAGTATACGTTACATCTTGGGATCTTTGGGTGTATCAGAGGGTCAGGAGACATCGGAATATGGTCTGTTCCTGTTGGAGGTTTGACATTGAACTGAGGCTGTGGTGAGTGTTTTATTGTGCCTGGTGATGAGGTTGTTGATGGGAAGCAGGTGTGAGTGATTAGTATTCTGGGGAGAGTGATCGTTGAGTAGTGGATGGGACCGAGCTTGACTGATCCCTGACAAATATATAGGGTATGATTTTACCTCAAAATTCAACATATTGACAAAAAATTATGCATACTGCATATACATTTAGATCACTTAACTTAGTGATTGCTATCAGGATGTGAAACGCCTTTCAACCAGCATCACAAAAAATGGTTCTGTAACAAATCGCCTACCCTGCCTTTAAAACAATATCTTTATTATTACTGTTATAGTCCCGGTATACCGGTATACCGTAATCGTCCTTGGTGTGAACTGGTCTTTAATTCTGTTAATAAATGGTCACTAATATAGTCACTAATAAAGTGAATGTTGTAGTGCAAATAATAAAATACGATTAAATTAGTAAAACAAATATTTTGCCCATGTGCAAAGATGGTATTTTAAAGCACATGTTAAATCACATGATAAATGAGAATGTTAGCCTAACAATATAGCTTTACAGACGTCCTTGATTTAATCCAGCAATCTGGAAGCATAGGTGTCTCATACGCATTTATTCGCCACATAAACCTGTATTTGTGGGGATTTTTTGACATACAGTACAAGCACAAATATCCATGTACACTGCTCTTTTGTGAGGGACAGAGACCTGGTTGCCAGTATAGATCGCTCATAGGCATTTGTGGCTCCCCTGCAGGAAGCACTGAGGAAATCTGGGATTCTTGTTGGTCTAGAAGAGTAAACATGGCATTAACCACCAGGCCAGTGGCAGCGGACCTGTGCCTGTGCTGTCTGTACACATACAGTAGCTCCTCTTTCATGAACTAGCTAAAGTAACACAAACTCTGACTTAAAGCTAATGGCTTTGGGAAAAAAAGAAAGGATATGTCTCCTAGGCAGGTGGGAGGACAAATTAAGGAAGGCCCAATTGTGAAAGGTCACTCAGGAGTTTAAAATGTTTCATTATCATTATGTAATAGAATTCTAAAGTGCATTATAACACACCGAGCCTATCTAAGCATTATCTAAACATTAGGACAAAAATATTTATGAGTTTCCAGCTTGCACTGGATGTTCATCATATACTATGACATACAACGAATCTTGATGCAATTAACTGCACTGCTTTCCCTTTACTCACATTCCCTAGATGATTTACACATCTGCTGGTGATTCCTCATCATTTCCAAGGACTTCAATGTGGTCTACATATGTTTGGCCATGTTTCCTTGTCCATTTAGCCCCAGTTCCCTCTGAATTAGTAATGTGCTTTATGCCACCATGCAGATGTCCACCAGCAGGCAGTTCACTCAAATCATATTTGGATCGACCCTTTTCAAAGCTAATTGGTGATGAATTAGCAATGACGCACCATTGCTCAGACCCTCTTCACATCAGATGTTAAATGTGGCTTGTGTTCCTGTCTTTCTAATGCTCTGTCACAAATTTGGTGGTCTGATGCTTCACTACAAAAGCGGACTTTTCATGCAGCGACATTCAGTGGAAGTAACAGAGCAAAGCTTTCAGGCACATGTCATTCATTTTATCTGTAGTTGCCGACTCAGAGAGGCCCTGGAATAAATTATATCCGTTTTTGGAAGAGTCTGTAATGCAAACAAACAGCAATATACTAATGGTTGGAATTTCACACTCAGCAAACCAGTGTAGTGTATACATCTATAAGTGTTGATTAATAGTGGCTGGTAATTTTCTGCCCAACCGATGTGTATTTTGCATCATTTTCTGTGAGTTATGTGTAAGAATATTAACGATTCAGATAGATAGATAAGATAGATAGATAGATAGATAGATCCGGGTAGAACGTCACGGGTTGCCATCTTGTAATTACGGTTATGACATGGCGTGAATGCAGCATAAGCTTGTTGTTTTGGTTCAGGAGGAACTGTAAAAGGCGACTGCTGTTTGTTTGTGGCATCCGGTGACTGTGTTTACAACTCTGCATAGCCTCATGAAATGCGCTTCAGACCAAATGCAATATATTGGATGATTTTTCTTTTTTGGTCCTGAGACTTCCACAGAAGATATATACTATATACATTTTTTAAATTTAGACCACTTCTATTATTGAGTGCTATCAGGTTGAAAGAGAGTTTCAACCAGTATAACAAAAAGCGTTTAGAAAAAAAATTGCCTACCCTACTTTTAAGTCTTAGGGTGTGTTTACACTTGGCATGGTTTGGTTCAAATAAAACGAACCCTGGTGCGATTGCTCTGTTAGTGCGGTTAATTTGAATATGTGTGAACACTGCCATCCGAACCCTGGTGCGCACCAAACAAGCGGACCGAGACCGCTGAAAAGATGGGTCTCAGTCTGCTTCCAAACGAACTCTGGACGCAACACGGACCGAAGACATGTAAACTAACCAAAAACAGGAAGTTGAGTCCCTAGTAGTTGCAATGTTGGCCATCACAGTTTAGTACAGGTATTAGAACCGCGTCTCCTCGAAGCAGATCTTAGTTTGTGTTTGTGTGTGACGGAGGAATTCCTGCTGCTGTTTTGTCTCCCATTTATCCCTGCACACAGCATTGTTTTGGATGTTAGATAAGTCCTGTCTCAAAATAGGCAATAGGTCATAAAAGCCGACCAATCAGGTTGTGAAAGTATCCCTATGCCTTTAGGTTTGGTATCTTTTGGTTTGGTGATAAAAATCGGAACACTAACCTGACCAGGACAAAAAAAAATTTTTGGTCCAGACCAAACGAACCAAGCGAACCGAACTACAAGTGTGAACACACCCTTAGAAGATAGAAATATGAAGTTAATATAATGAAGTGACACAGAATCAAGCAATAGCATAACACAGACTTCTCTATTTGGTAGAATGCGTTGTTAGTAAAAGGAGACTGGTGCAGTAGGGTTTGTGCTGGGAGCTGTACTCATTCAGAGCAGGAGGCTTTGATCTTGGTTCATCACGGACCATTCCACCAGCACCCATATGGACTCACTTTTCTCAGGTCTGTTTTGGATCTCTCTCTCTCTCCCTTATTTATAGCCCCAAGAGTGGTTGTAAAACAAGCCCCTCTCAAATGTTGCTCTCATTCACTAATGCTTGCGGTGATACTTTTGCCCTGCCATTCAGCAGCATTTACTGCAGTTTTTAGGGACAGGAACGTCACCATAAACCCAAAAACGTCACATTAATTTTGCTACTTTCATCACAAATAAAATATCCAAACAATGGTCTGTAGGCCCTAGATTTGGTATGATGAGGTTCAGTGACTAAATAAATCAACTGAAAGATAATAGTAAAATAAATCAAATTCTAAGTAAAAAAAAAACAAAAACAAAAAAAACAAAGCTTAAGCACACTTCAACGGATCTGTTTCATGAGCTCCTAAACCATTTCCCCATTGTGTGTTCAACGGTAATTACGCCTCCTAATGCATTAATGGTTTGCAGTACATTGAGAAGACATATGCTTGGAAATAGACTTCCTAATTATTCATAATGTACGAGCAAGAGCAAAGGCCATAGTCGTACATGAAATAACCCAATTTGGTTGTCTGTCTTTAGAGCCGGGTCTTTATGTTTGAGCAATGTCCTGTGACCATTCACTCCTCTATTTATTTTTTTTCCCTCTCGTTGTGAGGGACAAAGAGCAGGCGTCCATCTGGCCTCCTGGGGTTCTCCGGGAGGGGGGTGTTTTCAGTGCAAACAGCCCCAAATACAGGTACAGTTATCTTTGCCTGACTCCCTGCTCCCAGCTCCAAGCCGCCAAGCTTTGAGCTCACTGTGGGAGCCATGAAGGGCTGACCTCTTATGAATATTCTGTTTTAACTCTGTAGTGAGCGTAATTTCTGCTTGTCATTTTCACTGATAGAAAAGAAACATTACCACGAGAGCTGTGGGAGATCCAGAGGGTGCCATGTTCACTTCAAAGGACTTTAAACGACTTTTTGGTATTTAATTGAAAATATTACACGTACAATAAAACATTGACTGTTTCCACTTACTCTATCTGATGGTTTATTGCTTTTTGTAAATGTTTTAAAACATTTCTGACCCAAAGCCACTGATTCCCCCCGCCCCCCAAACCCCAACACTGGTAACTCAAGAATAAAATGTGATCAGAACCGGATCTCAGATTACAAAAAAGAACTGTAGAACGTTCTGCATTCTTCCACAAATGTGGACGGAATACCGTATAAACTCTGACAGAGTTTCTTGTCATTTTACTATAAAAGGTGCCGCAAACACTGCAACTGAATCTGTGTACGAATTACTCACATGAGCCAGTTTTGTAAGTGAATCAAAAACCAGTTCAACCAGTGTCGTCAGTTCTTTTTAGTGAATTAAATACATGTAGCGTGACAAATGTAGTCCGAATGACTCTTGAGTTTGTTCTTTTTCTTATGAAGCCACCTGTAAAAAGACTGAAACCCTTTGGTGCTTAGAAAATGAAATTTCCAACTTAAACTGTTGTTAATCTTGAATGCTTTAGAGCATAGGCTTAAGTTTGATCTCTTTTCAAAGAAGACACTTGGCAAATTATTGCTGAAGTGAAAAAGTTTTAAAAAAGTGAACTTTAAAAAAGTTACAGAATTTTAGGCCGCTGAAAAATACTATTTTCTAATTTTATATGAAATATATATATTTTCAATAACATGTTTTACTCTAAAACTGCAAGAATAAATATCAAAGCCATAAATATAAACAAGTGTAGTCCAATTTTGAGCAAAAAAAAAGAGCTTTCAGTAAGATTTTGTTTGGGCGCAGTACCAAAAGTTGAAATTCGTCTCCCATTCATTTCTAATGCGGTTTTTGACCGCGAGAAGTACAAGTGTGACCATTTAACCTTTTCAAATCATGTCCATGATTTTTTTTGTTCACATAGCAAGTGCCAAAACTTTTACCAAGTTTCAGACCATTCCGATGCAGTAAAAAATTCTAAAAAAATAAATAAAAAATGACCGAAGAGCACATGAGGGTTGAAATTGTTAAAGAACAAGAATCATATAAGTATCATAACAAAACAGAATCAATGCTTCTCATACCTGCATGTGGGTGGCTGTCAGGGTGTTTCTTTGCAGTTGCTAGGTGGTTCTGGATGGTTGAGGTTTTGCTAAATATGATTAGATATGGTTCGTTTTATCATCCACCTGCAAAAATCCTCCAATTACTTAGAAAAGTAATAGCAATTGCTGCACATTTTTACATAGGCTTTTGACAGACAGCCTGAACATTGTTATCAACACCCATTTAAGACGGAAGGGGGAAAGGGCAGGCAACAATGTCTGAGTAAAATGCATCTGAAGCAGATCCGACAAAACCGCTGAGGAAATCCACTAAGTGGGCTCCCAAAGAACAGAAGGGGAGGGGAAAAGGTTACTGACCTCCATTGCAGCACCTGACTTGGACTTGGTTCAGGTTGTGTCCTGGCTGAGACATTCAAGCGATACTTAATATGAAGGCAATTAGATTATTAGAGCAGCAGATGGCAGTTACATAGCAAGATTGCTATTCAATGATAAGCACTGCAAAAACCCTTCAGGGCTTCAATCTTTTCTCAGCTTTGTTACCCAATACATAACATTAAGCACAGTTCTAATAAAGACATGTTACCAAGCCAGTTGTCCAATTCATTTTGCATTAGCTAGACTTAAAACTAATGCTTCTTTTCGTCCAAAAACAAAATGTTCTTCCTCTTAATTGGTAATTGAGAAAAGGAGGCAGCACATGTGTTCAAGGCAACCTAATCTCCAGCGGAAAATGAGAACACAAATCTACTGTTAACTCCATCATCCTCAAATTAAAAACGACTGCTGGTGCCGCTTGCTGTGACAGCTGTCCACACTTCATGTTTTTGAGCTATTTAAAAACTTGTGCAACCATTTTACACATCATTTTTGAGGGTATTAATAAAAATAAGACAAGTTGTAAGAAGGGTGTGGGTGGACGAAAATTGAGATGATAGTTCTGGAGTTCCCATTAACATGAAAACTTTAAAATAGTAAAAAACAAAAACAAAAACAGTAATATTGTGAAGCATTATTACAATTTAAAATAACTGTTTTCTATTCAAATATATTATAAAATGTAATTTATTTCTGTGATGGAAAAAGCTGAATTTATTACTCTAGTCTTCAGCGTCACATCCTTCAGAAATCATTCTAATATGCTGATTTAGTGCTCAAGAAACATTTATTATTATTATCAATGTTGAAAATACACTGTATTGCCAAAAGTACTGGGACACCCCTCGAAATCATTGAATTCAGGTGTTCCAATCACTTCCATGGCCACAGATGTATGAAATCAAGCACCTAGGAATGCAGACTGCTTCTACAAACATTTGTGAAAGAATGGGTCGCTCTCAGGAGCTCAGTGAATTCAAGCGTGGTACCGTGATAGGTTTCCACCTGTGCAATAAGTCAATTCATGAAATTTCCTCACTACTAAATATTCTACGGTCAACTGTTAGTAGTATTATAACAAAGTGGAAGTGATTGGAACAACAGCAACTCAGCCACGAAGTGGTAGGCCAAAATCACAGAGCGGGGTCAGCGCATTCTGAGACGCACAGTGTGCAGAAGTCGCCAACTTTCTGCAGAGTCAATAGTTACAGACCTCCAAACTTTGTGTGGCCTTCAGATTAGCTCAAGAACAGTGCGTAGAGAGCTTCATGGAATGGGTTTCCATGGCCGAGCAGCTGCAACCAAGCCTTACATCACCAAGTGCAATGCAAAGCGTTGGATGCAGTGGTGTAAAGCACGCCGCCACTGGACTCTAGAGCAGTGGAGACGTGTTCTCTGGAGTGACGAATCACGCTTCTCTGTCTGGCAATCCGATGGACAGGTCTGGGATTGCCGGTTGCCAGGAGAACGGTACTTGCCTGACTGCATTGTGTCAAGTGTAATGTTTGGTGGAGGGGGGTTATGGTGTGGGGTTGTTTTTCAGGGGTTGGGCTTGGCCCCTTAGTTCAAGTGAAAGGAACTCTTAATGCTTCAGCATACCAAGACATTTTTGACAATTCCATGCTCCCAACTTTGTGGGAACAGTTTGGGGATGGCCCCTTCCTGTTCCAACATGACTGCGCACCAGTGCACAAAGCAACGTCTATAAAGACATGGATGAGCGAGTTTGGTGTGGAGGAACTTGACGGGCCTGCACAGAGTCCTGACCTCAACCCGACAGAACACCTTTGGGATGAATTAGAGCGGAAACTGCGAGCCAGGCCTTCTCGTCCAACATCAGTGCCTGACCTCACAAATGCGCTTCTAGAAGAATGGTCAAAAACTCCCATAAACACACTCCTAAACCTTGTGGAAAGCCTTCCCAGAAGAGTTGAAGCTGTTATAGCTGCAAAGGGTGGGCCAACTCCATATTAAACCCTACAGATTAAGAATGGGATGTCATTAAAGTTCATGTGCATGCAAAGGCAGGCGTCCCAAAACTTTTGGCAATATAGTGTAGTTGTGCACAATTGTTTTTGTGTGTGTATATAATTGAAACATTTTACTTTAAAGACTTCAATTTCAACAAATTAAATCTCTTCAACTAAACTCCACATAATTATTTCCAGAACACTGTGATTAAAACACACATGCCATTATCAAAGTTACATTTATTATATCTGGTCACAGAGTGTTTAATACAAAGAAAGATGATTTAGAAGCATTATTGAAGTAGAACGGTGTGTGGTATGGCACTTTCTTTTTCACAGACCAGAAATCCCCTAAAAGACAAATAACTCAGATTCATATAGTGCATAGAATTATTTGATTATCCACTTCATAGCAATGTGTTACAAAATCAAAAGCAATAAATACTGTACAATGATAAATTTGAAGTTAAAAATGACATGCCAAAATTTTAAATTAAATACAATATCCTTAAACAATGCAGCATTTATGTTATTCCCTCCTTTAACAATAACATTTTATTAAATCAGTAAATTTTACAAGTATAATTCAATATACGATTATATACACATATAGTACATATATTCCATTATCAATATTTAAATAAAGTGCCTTTCTTTTTGAAGCTCTGAAAGGTGAACTCTTACTATCAAATGTACCTAGAAAAGAGTGTATTGTACGTAAACTTCAATAGACAGTATTGCAAATTAGAAAAAGGTACAAAATTTCCCCTTCTAATCAACCAAATACCCTCATTCATCAGTTTATTTACTGAAAATATTGTGACACAAAGCCAAAGTCAATACTCGGGCAGGTAGACGTTACTTGTGACAGAACCAACCCTGGCTCAGTGGAAATACTGTACGTGCCTGTGGCGACAATTCTGCAAAAGTGAAATTCTTTCTTTCAAAGTGAAATATCCAGTGAGTGGCACTAAACAGATGAACATGACTCAATGTTTTATTACGCTATTTGCTTTACGTTCTCACAGCTGGACTGAATGATGTTTTCATGGCTGCCATTTATTGCTATCTCAATGAAAATATCTTTACGGTTTTGCTCAGGTCTGACAGGGATCATAAGCGATGCTAATGTGTGCTTGGCTTAGTCCTACACTTGGAGTTCTTTTCCTGTAAAGTTTAGTGTTAGTTGCAACTTATCTGTATTTTTCAAGCAAATGCAAATACCATGATTATCTTTTTCAGAAGATAATCTTTTTCAGTTTAGAAGTTTAGAGTTATAACTAAACTTTACAGGAATGTAGATCTCGAGATGAACCTAGTATGAACCATGAGCAAGCTTCTGGATGAGTGCACTGATAATTGATAAAAATCAAGAAAATTTTGCCTGATCCAATCTACAATGAAAACGGCAATTACATAATGGTTTTGTATTAAAATCCCTTGCTTAGAATGAATGACCTGTAGAAGTCTTTACCTTGCAGTCTCTATCCTGGGATTTGAACTATGCACCTTTTAGTAACAGGTTCATCATCACTCAATGTGCGTCTGCAACAGTAATCCATGCAAATACTGTATTCTTATTTATTTTTCTAGTAAAAATAAAGCAGATTTGATAGCACTATACTGTGCTTAAAATCACACAGTAAGACATCAAAGGTGGATGCGTTTATTGCTACATGCTACATGTCATCTGTCAGCGGGAATTTAGGAATCAAATCACCAGCATTCCATGCCAACATCTCACAAAGAGATCATGATAACACTTGCTGAAAAGGGCGGCTTAGGTCCTTCAAACTACATCCCATGTAAGCCTCCAGGCTTTGACTGGGACTCAAGGATGAACAGAGACACTGAAAGAGCCATTGTATTTAAAGAGATGTTCGTTTACGACAAGTGTCACCTCCACCTCACCTTTAGAGGAAGACTTCAATCCATCAACTGAGCTCCGACAGCCCCCTGCACTGGTGTCAGGCGGCTGTCTCATATTGCATTCAGTACAAAGCTGGGTTGTGTTGAAAGGCAAAAAAGAAAACAGAATGGGATCCAATTATACTTCAGATTTTAAAAACCAAGCCTCCTATTGCTAAAGGGACGTCTTCTCAAAGGCAAGTTCAAAAAAATGGTTTCCTAACGTTTCTCAGATTCCCTCATTTCAGTTCTGTGCGAAAAGATAGGTCAAATGATCCTGCATAAATATCTGTCCAATGACACAAGGTCTGTGCATATTTGGAGTAACAATATACAAGCTCTAAAGAAAAGAGCTATTCTCAGAAATGTGTTGAATTGGTTTGCGAATGGTGTGGCTTGTATTTGATTTGTTTGGACTGATCTTGCACGGACTGAAGTGAGGCCAGGAGTGAGCTTCAGGCCTAAAGACAACAAAATCGGCATTCTGTTGCATTTTTGAATATCTCACAATTCTAGCAGCTTTACTGGAATTTCGTAAATGGTGGATCAGAGTCTTTGAGGACACTGAAGAAAAACAAACATGCATCCAATGAAAATACAGTGAACTTATTCCAGAGAATGCCGTTGAAGAACTGTCGTTGAACTTTGTTTGGAGCACGTACGTAACGTCAAAGAAGAAAGAACACAGATAATTGCATCATGGTCTTCCAATCTGGGCTTTGGTCCAACATGTTCAACCAGTGTTGTTGCAGTGGAGCTGTAAGCAACAGTTTGTGACAGTATCTAAGCTTAAGTCTCCAGACAAATCTCTCTACAGTTCTGTTTAGTATCAGCTAAATAGTTTGACCAATGAGAGTCCAGATCTGTAAAACTGTTGCCCAATCAAAAAGTAAGAGGCCTTCAAGACTGGTGGGGTGCTAATACTGTACCATAGAATCAAGCGAACGCTGGCTGATTTGAAATCCCTGGATCAGTACTCTCTGGCCTCTTCTAGTTCATTCATGTAGACGTCTTCCTGCGGGTTCTCGACACACTGTAGACCGTTATTGGGAGGCCGAACTGAATGAAAGCGGCTCCAGTCTCCTTTACACAGGATCCACGGGAGCACGTCCACTTTGTAATGAAGTTCCGGGGAGAACTCTGTGCTGATGAGGTTGGGGGCTCCAGCCCCTTTCCCTCGAGTGATGAGCTTCATGTGATCATCGTAGCAGCAGTGCTGTGCAGCTAATGTGGTGCTGTCGAAAGAGAGCATCGAGCGAACGCAGAACCTCGCAGAGGGCTTGTAGATGTCCAGTCTCTCTTTGGGGCCACTGGCATCTCGCCAGCGATAGGTCTTTTGCAACTTCCTATCAAAAATGTTGATAGCGTTGTAGACCACCTCGGATGGGTAGATGCAAGGGCAGTTAGGTAATTCGGTCAGGACCTGGTGTAGGTATTTCTGGAGGAAGTCGTTCTTGCAATTCAGCCACTTCTCACAGCTGTCAACATCTATGGGGTAATTAGATTAATTTAATAAGAGTGGCAGAATTTTTTTTTTTTTACCCATTTATAAGACATGATACATTTCCAGATATTTTTTCAAGATAAATCTTCACTAAAATCCACTAAAAAACAAGTCATTCATAATTTTTTAAGTAAAGTAGTTTTTTTATATATTTTGAGATTTTTACTATAAATATATATATTTATATTTCTAATATTTTTATTAGTATAATAAAATTGTAATATATTTTATTAAATTAGATATATTTTTATATATTAGTAAAAAATAAATGTAATATTAATATATAAAATAAATTAGCAGTAAAAATATCTCAACTTCCTTAAAACTACAAATTTTACTCAAGATATTAAGTATTATATACTCAATTCTCATATATTATGCCAAAAAAATGATGGCCATATTGAGATTCATGGCCTAACACGCAATGGGGGTTGTCTCTGTTTGCTGCCAAAACCTAAAGATACATAAAAATATGTGCTGCAAGCAGCAGTCATGCTGAAACAGTTGTTATTAACATTTATGTTCCATTGTGAAGAGATTAAAAAAACACTTTATTCTGTTATGTTTTTAAACTACTTTTATTATTATTACGGTTAAATGAAAAGAGCTATTACATTCAATGTTCAATGCCAAAAATGAGAGACCAACAAAAAACTCCAAAGCAAATAGTGGGGGTTTTTGGAAGAGGACTCTTTACTTTGTGGTCTCAGTAACACTCTCTGTGGAGCATCTGTGAAAAATGTGAACGTCAGATCTTTTATAGTCTAACAGGACTCCCACAGAGTTCCTCCCGCTGCAGTCTCAGAGGAGCAGTTTCTACTATGATGCTGATTAAACGGGTTTTGAACTAGATATTAAGTTAAATGAAAGCTAAGACAAATCAATAATCGTTGATTAAACGAATAAAAGAGCACGTTAGGAGCTTGAAAGACAATTAGCTGAACCTTCCATTAAGAGATTCAGTAGTGCAGTATAATGTCGCCTATATCTTAAAAAAATACCAGTTGTATAGCTATACACTAACTAAGTATAAAAAACTGATACTGTAATGAATATGTTAATATTATTTACCACAGTAAATAAATATGGTAATTATATTGTACCACGGTACATACAAAAAGTACTACGCTACCACCAGAATACTGAATTGTTGAATGCCCACTGTACACAAACAAAAAGTACCAACCTGTGTCAAAAAGCTCTGTGTTGTTTGCCACTTCATGAGGAGTTGGTTCTGTCACAGGAATTATGTCATCTACAGACGTTAGAGAGATAGAAGATATTTAAAATCAACTTGAAATTTCAAACAAAAGCACACCATATGAGCTCAACAATCATGTTGAAACCCTCCCCACTGATTTACACTTAAAAGACTGAATTGAAGAACTGGTTTAGTTTACATTTTTGGTTTCAAAAGTTGGAATTTGAATCACATTAACATTACACATAACAAGACATGGCGTGAAGCTGTGACACACGATAAATCATAGTTTTTGTCTGAACCAGCCGCATTTTTCTGCGACATGACTGGAAAAACAACACAAAGTATGACAGTGATGATAAGTCGAGTTCAGTGTGCTTTATGATTGATTTTGATGAACCATTTTCAAAAAACGTCTTAAGACGTTCCAGCAGCACCTGACCAATTAAGACTAGCACCCACCTATTCTACTCGTTTTTCTTATTAAAAACTAAAAACAAACTGTGTACTGTGCTAGACTAACTGAGCACTTGCATACTATACTGTTGCCCCTTGTTGGTCTGATTGCTTCTGTTGCTCTCCTCATTTGTAAGTCGCTTTGGATAAAAGCGTCTGCTAAATGATTAAATGTATGTAACTGTACATTTGTTTTATGCACCATTCCATGGGCCTGTATGTATGCTTGGGCTGTTAAAAAAATAAATATAAACAAATATTAAATATGAATATATTTATAATAAATATTTTAAAAAATACACAAACGAAAATGATAACAATACAATAAACTATAACTGTGCTACAACAAGTATCAAATGCGGTTAAATATCAAAATAACTCCAATATCATACACTAGAGTTGTGTGGGGTGGGGGTAAATTAAGCATTATCTGCTATGATGTGGTGCATTTTGGTCTATGTATCTGTCTGAAGTGTACATGTTGAGTAGACACGCTCCCTCTGTCAAAATCGAGGGGTTGAGGGTCTGTCCAAATAAACTTCCCTCGTCCCCTTAATGAATTTGAACGCGCTTTAAAATGGCGGTGGGGGATTCCTTCGAGGGAAAGTGGTTAGGGAAGTTTGCGAGTGTATGTCTAAAAGTTAAGCTCTAGTGTGCCGCACAAGTCCTGAAAAGTGGACTTCGATTGTCCTCCCTGGTGGCTGGCTGTAGTATAGGTCATAAACCTCGCCCTCTTTATGTAATTGAATGAGACGCGAGCCAAACTAAATAATCTAATTACACATCCAATTGTTTCTGTCCTTTTAGGTTAGGGTTAGTTCTTATCACGCAGACAGTATGTTTAAGTGTTCGTTTTTCCAATAAGTTTGGTTTTAATTCATTATTTGATGCTATAAAAACGGGGTGTAATGCCATGACTGCTATTGAGTATGGGACCTTGATACCGCAGCACCACTACTGTGCATACTTGGGCTCCGAACGACATAATGGGCAGTGACAGTTACTGGGATATTTTGGCTTCATTGATATTGAAAACTTTGCTTTTCTAGTCAAAATTACAGTTATAAGATTTTCATAATATTTAATCCTTAAAATTGCATTCAAATTCGAATTGTAATTCAATTTCAGAAACTGAATGGGAATTTAAAGGCATTCCCAGTTCAATTCTGATTGACACACAATGCTGGTTAGCATGTTGCCAAACAGCCAAGACCAGCTAAGCTAACAACCAGCTAAAATAAGTACACTTGAAATATTCTGAGTTTAAGGACTTTCATGCTGGTTACCCACTATGGCCACACTAGTCAAGCTGGTCTGCCTGCAACAATAACCAGCTTAAAGTGGTCCAACCCAATGGTGCTAAGGTTATGCCCTGCTGGTAGATGTCGAATCAATTTTCTTCTTTTGACAGCCATTAAAATTTAGCAGTGTATTCCAACCAAATTTTTCGCAAGCAACCCACACATTGCAAATATATTTTATAATAGCATAGTAGATGTTTTTTTCACTGATCAATTTATTTTGGAAGAAAATATTTTTCAGGAATGCTAACTTTCTCTTATCTGATAGCTGTTGTTTTTCAGCAGCTCAAAATGTTAAAATTAAGTTCTATGACATTCATGTAGATTCAGCACTGTAGAGCCTCACTAAGTGTATTTGAGTTTGTATGCAAACTCATTTTGTGTGTGCACGGCAGGTTGTGGACCGCCCTGTATCAGGGGCTTTTAAACTGAAAGCCCTCATTGAGCTGTCTTACTGAAGCCAAGTAAACGCCTGCTGCTCTCAAAGAGCAGTTTCATAGTGTATACAGTACACACACAGAAGGCCAGACTGCTCCTTTTCTAACACGAGCCTGGTGCCCCTGGTGTTTGTTCGACTTCTGCATGCCTGACAGAGATGAATGAAAGGCATTAGTGGAGTTTTCCATCACTATCAGCATAATTAGGAGCCGGATGGAATTAAGATCAAGAGTGAGTAGTAAGTACATTTTAGGGAAGAGGATCGATAAACAGTGTGCTAACTGCTAAATTTATGCAGTGAAGTGCATTGTGGGGTTGAAAAGGCCTGTGTAGAAGTGACAGGTCTTACCAGGACAACGCTCCAAGTCACATGTCCGTGACTCTGTGGCAGTGCAGGCGTAGCCACATGAACGAATCCTCTTCTGATTCCCGTGTCCACAGGTGACACTGCATGGTGACCAGTCGCTCCATTCTTCCTCCTCATATTCTGTAGATGAAAAAATAAATGGTGATCTTTTCTATAAATTGAGGCTAAGGAATTCCTCACACAGCATGTGGGGATGTTATGCAATGCAGGTCAGACCACAAATGAGTTGGAGTAACAGTAAAGGATTTTTTTTTATCCTGCATAACAAGCTGGTGGAAATGAAATCTTAAAAACACTTTAGCTCAGTCCTCGTACTGAAGTTATACCTTTAACTTTACTATTTAAGTACCTGCTTGCATTTGAACTTTGTGTAAAGTCCAACATACTGGGATTGACAAAGAAAAAAAAAAATCCCAAAACAGCCAAGATGGTAAGTGCATCTCTCTGTTGTTTGCATAAGAAAGCTAATGATGCGCAGCTAAATTAATATTGCGTATTTCTCTGTAAAATATAATCTCTCTAATGAACAAAATGTGGGCTTTCCTGGCGGGCCAGGCTTGCTTTTTTTTGGTAATAAATATGTCAGAGGCAAAGTCAGCCGCTTACAGCTGTGAGATCTGAGCCAATACAAACACTTCAGCAGGAAGGCAAGGCCTAATAGCTTAGACGCTTTCCAACAATGCTCTCTTTCCACCACCATGCTAAAGAGATTAAAGTTTCAGAGCACTCCATGGCAGTAGTGATGGAGAGAGAGAGAAGATTGAAAGAGAAATAAGTGCACTGTTTCCTCGTTAATGCATTTTGGCTGTGTTGTTGCTGGTTGCCAGGTGTTGCTAATTGAGAGTCCACATTCTGATGATGATGTTCACTTGTACTGTAAAAAAAAAAAATGATGGTATACCCACTTGTGGAGTTTAATGTAAATTGTTCGAATAACTTTCTAAGAGAGTTAATATTTAAAAATAAACGAAAGCTTCACTGGTAAAATAATTTAGTTTAAAATAATTCAGCTTAACTGGTATTGAGTGGGCATTTTCCCATAAAGAAATTCAAACATTCTAAAACAAGAATGATTTAATTCAAATGAAGATCATTTGCCGTTTTAGAAACAAAACTGAGTAGGATAAGACTTGTTTTTACATTTTTCCCAGTTTAACACTAGAACTACCGGAATTCTATAACTACTATAATGGCCATAGCGGTCATTCTGACCGTTCGTACTAGACTGCACTGAATGCCATTTTTGTCATGTCATATTTACATTCGAAGCATCTATTAGGGTTTTAGAATGAACATTTATATGTCTGTCGTCATATTTTATAACGGCATCACCGCGTCTGTAATGCGTACAGTAAATTTGACCGTTATGGCCAGAGCCGTATAGAGAGAAAATGACCGCCTTGGTAGTTCTAATGTTAAGCTTACTCTTTACAAAATTGTATTAGATTTATGAATAATATAAGACATATCAACTCTCCAATGGAGTCTCTTTTGCTCACCAAGGCTGCATTTATTTAATCAAAAATACAGTAAAAACAGTAATATTGTGAAATATTATAATTTAAAATAACTATTTTCTATTTTAATATATTTTAAAATGTAATTCATTCCTGTGATGCAAAGCTGAATTTTCAGCATCATTACTCCAGTCTTCAGTGTCACATGAACTTTCAGAAATCATTTTAATATTCTGATTTGGTGCTCAAAAACATTTCTTATTGCTATAATTTGCTGCTTAATATTTTTGTTGAAACTGTTAGAAGAAAAAATAAATGTAAATTGCTCTTACCCCAGAGTCAGGGTGCAATTTAAGCTTTAAGCCGTTGTCAAGTTCAAAAAAAAATTGTTTTTTTTTACTTATAGTAGCTTTAGTATTCAGAGTTTTGTTTGAGACTGTTATAGCTAGATATACTCTTTGAGTACTCTTTGAGCACATCAATCAAATATTCCTTTCGGGTTTACCTGCCTCAAAACTTCACATAAAAACAAAAACATAAGCAAAAACCTTTCAAAAACATTTTTAAAAATCTTACCATCTCAAACATTTGAACAGTAGTGTATATTTAGAAATTATATGACTACAACTAAAAAAGCAGATTGCCTCACTCGCCTAACTCTGTGTCCAGGCCAGGCATATTAAAACGACAAACGATAAAAGCAAACTTTTCCATGTAAATCTGAGTTTCTGTTCTAATAAGCCATGACTGCAACAAGAGTATCAGGACATTTTTGTTGGTCACTTAGTTTCTATTTAAACAGTTGAGAAGCAGTCTAAATTGAGATTCGTAGCCCCATCTGGTGTAAAATCTGCACAAAACTGCATATTAAACATCATATATGTTTTGTTATTGTGTTGTGTTACACAATGACACTGGTTTGCAGAGACAAAGTGACCAGACATCATTCATTTCCAATGAGAGCTGGCCAATTCTAGCAACACAAGAGTTTAAGACCGCACACATTGAATACATTAGCTATCAGAGAACTTTGCTTCAACTAAAATACCATAGGCACTGTAACAAGTTACTATAGTAAAACCATGGTAAATAATTTTCATAAGGGCAGTGGAGAGGAAAAAACGACCTAAAGCTATAACATTGCTGAACATGGCCTTCCTGTAATTCTGTGGCTCACCATAATTGCAGAAAAGAGCTTCATTACTGTACGCTTCTAGCATAGACCACATCATTAATAATGTGGCTCATTTGCCCTTCTCGGTTTCCCATTCAAGCTTGTTTGTACACAACACACTCCTATTCCAAGTACACTCATTAGGTCTATTTTAGATCCACAGGGGCAACAGAGAGAAGCCGGTTCGGTTTCGTACCCACATCCTCAGAGGCTCTACTGCTGACATGACCGCAGCAAGCATGCTGCAATTGCTTCTTTTTTGGCTGGGTGTTGGATTTGACCACACACCACCAATGCACTTTCTCTCTAATGATGCTGACAGAACATGGTGCAACACAACCTCAGTGGAGGATCACCCTGAAAGTCATTGACAGATGGAGTTGAAAAATGCCCTTGTAAAATAAAGTTTAACAATCCAAATAAGAGCTTATATGTGTGAAGATTTTCTGTGAAGATAATATATTTATATACTGTATATACACTACTTATATATATAAAAACAACAGTTTTTGGTGTCAAAGTTTAAAGAGACACTATTAACTTCATCACTTAAAAAAGAAAAAAAAGATATTGTAATACACACAACCATACAAACATTTTTGGAATGTTTTTGAAAGTATCTTATGCTTACCAAGGCTGCATTTATTTGATAAGAAATATAGTAATATTGTGACATTTTATTAAAATTTGTTTATTAAAATAACTGTTTTCTATTTGGTAACACTTTAGTTTATGGTCCAATTCTCACTATTAACTAGCTGCTTATTAGCATGCATATTACTAGGATATTGGCTGTTTTTTAGTACTTATAAAGCACATATTAATGCTTTATTCTGCATGACCATATTCTACATCCCTTAATCCACCCAATACCTAAACTTAACAACTACCTTAATAACTATTAACAAGCAGTAGTTAGTAGTTTATTGAAGCAAAAATCATAGTTAATAGCTAGTTAATGAGAAATGGACCCTAATCTAAAGTGTGACCTTTTATTTTAATGTTTTTCTAAATGTAATTTATTCCTGTTATGGCAAAGCATAATTTTCAGCATCATTACTCCAGTCTTCAGTGTCACAGGATCCTTCAGAAATCATTCTAATATGCTGATTTGCAGCTCAAATCTTATTTTAAAACAGTTGTGCTACTTAAAATATTGATGGAAACCATGATACTTTTTCAGGATTCTCAATGAATAGATGGTTAAAAAGAACAGCATTTACTTGAAATAGAAATCTTTTGTAGCATTTTAAATGTCTTGTGAACTTGTGAACATTAGTATCTTATGAGTTTGCAGCTAAGCACTACCTGTTTGGAAAACATTTTTTTTCAATCATTAATTGCTGCCACCTAAAAGCAGAGGAAAAAACGCAAAAAAGCTTTGAGTACAATATTATACTTCCCAGCAGTTAATATGGTTTGCCAATTTTTAGAATGTCTCGCACATAAAAGCACATTGACTGAATGATTTAACAATATACTCAGGCAATGAATATAACTTTGGTGTGAAAAAAACCCCCTGGAAACTTTCATTCCAAGGCCTGAGAACTGCCACAAATTCTTGGGAGAACTCAAAGGGCTAGGCCGTGTGAATCACAGCGACGCGCCAGTCGTGGGATGAAAACACAGCAGACGCTTTCTTTGTCAGCTCAAGCATGCTGGCCCTTCTTTCAATCTGCTGTCTAATTGAACGCAAATATTAGTTGTTTAGCCAGTGAAGAGGCCCCATGCTCTTAGCAAGCGTCGGGACCCATTTTTCAAACGGCTACGTTTTCCGAGCACTAGTGTCAACTTCAAAGACAACACACAAAGCTGATGCTCAAGCCCGCTGTCACTAACGTGAACCAGACGTAGCTTTGAGTTTCCTCCTGCAATCCCTTATTCAATACTTTCACTTTTCTTCACCGTATACTTTGAAAAGGTTCAGAGCACTTGATGATAGGTTGTGTTCTGCTTTTCAAGGATAACAATTGCATTAAAATTGTATTTCAGCACTACGGTTTGCCCTATATGTAAACATTGTGAGGTAATGATCTGCCTAACCGACAATGAAGCAGTTGAGTGGCCAGATAACATGCGTACCACAGCTAATATTGTGATAATGTATTAAGACACACAGCACTGGGTCGCCTTTCACTGTTTACCACTGATAGGCATCAAGAGAAAGTCTCTGGAAGTGGCGACAGGAATGACATGTTTATGTAGCAGTTCTTGAGTACAACCCTCAAAGCATAAATCACAATGTCAAGACTTAAAGAGGAGGCTGGGGCCCGCATTACTGAGGAAATCAGCTCGGTATACGCGCCCCTACGTTCCAAGAAGCCCCAACACAAGCGCTGATACTTCCGATAACAAGGCTGAAGAAAAACACAAACTAAAAAACTCATGGTTTCCGATTACACAGTTGGAAATACATGAAAAGACTTTAATTCAGGTCAATTATTATGATTTTTAAGATTCATTTTTGCACAGCAACAAGGATGTACGTCCAAACTCTCTCTGAAAAAACCTCCTGTGCTTACCGTAATTGTCCATGGAGTCCCAGCCCTTCCATCGTCTGTTCCAGTCTGCACCCACACCACTCAAAAGGGAATCTTCTCCCTCGTAGCTGAGGTCCTCCTCGTTTTCCTCCAGACTGCCTTGCCCAGGACCTTCTTGACTGGAGTCATGGTATTCCCAGAACAGTGGCCAAAAGAGCTTTTTATGGCCTAGCCACTCTTCCGAGCTCAAAGACCAGTCATTCCTACTCTCCTTGGCCAGATCCATCTCAATCTCCATCTGTGGGCTGTCCACAACCTCAATGGTAACCTAGTGGAGAGATAAAAGTTATAAGTTGATCTGCAAAAAAAATGGATGTGAGAAAGTCGTAGTTCTACAAAACCCAGCTTATGTGGTCAAGCTCATTTTTGGAATCGCATGGAAATGAATGATGTGCCCTTGAACAAGGGCATGGTTTGCAGTGGCCCTGTCCCAAATGGCACACTTCATATGCCCTTTCGGTCTTGTGGACTTACAATGGCTGCCGAGTGTCTGTTAAGTCCATGAGACCATATGGTGTCCCATTTGCCATTTAAGGTTTCAGAAGGGTGCTCGCGGGGGCCTCCTTTGTGGTTGATATGCGCCCTCGATGCGCACTTTTTCCGAGCCCGCACTGAAGTGAGCTCCGCAGCAGACTTCATCCCAACAGTCAAAGCGGTGCTACGTCACAAAAGTGCGGACTTGTAGGAAGACCGCGAGTGTTTAGGGTGCCATTTGGGACACGGCCAGTGTGACATGGTTTGCAGTGTATGTGTGTGTTCACTACTCCTAATGTGTGTGCACTAACTTAGATGAGTTAAATGCAGCTCTAGGACAAATTCTGAGTATGGGTTACCATACTTGGCCTTCACATGTCACTTTCACTTTCTAAAACACAATCTTACAGAACCCAAACATTTGAACGCACAGTGTTGTATAGTATGTTAACCAGAATGACAACATATTTTGTTTAATGGCGCAGACATCTGAAGGTAACTTTATCACCCCCTTGAATACTGTTAAGCATGTTCTGAATATTTTTAAAGTTTTCCTTTTCCTCCTGTTTGTTTATTTCGAAGGATCTTTTGAGGTGACAGATTTGTTCTCTGCATGCTTGGGCTCGTAGTGCCCGAGCCAGGCAGACCAGGAAAACGATAGCAAGTGTTCCAGCAGGCTGAGACAAAGGACTGGTTGTTTATTTCTCCTACAGCGTAACAATCTGATGGCTGCCGCAGCTGTTTATAAAGGCACGGAGCAGTTTAGAGCGGGTGATTACGCTACTGTAACTGCCCTGTTTACAACAGTCGGCCTCCACCTCCTCCTTGAACTAATCATGACTGTATTCTACTCTCATACTTCCAAAAAACACAACACATCGCTTTTATGGACAAAAAGATCCAAGGTTTAGATCATTGGAGGTCCATTGAATGGCAAATTTAAAGGTGCAGTAAGCAAGTTTTCAAAAATGCTGTTGAAAAGTTGGTTGGGCCAAGCACCACAACAAACGTGTAGCCAATCAATCAAAAAATCTCAGAGGAATATCATTGAGAAAAAAAAAGGGCTATGATCAGGCAAGAGCTTTAGGACCCGCTTTAATATTAGAAAAGCTTTCCAGCGCTGGAGAGACCTATGCGGGAAGGCCTGAAAACGGATGCAGAGGTTGTGTTGTTTCTGCTTCATACGTGAGTAACATTGGTTTTGCGGTTTCGCAGAACCAAGAAATGCTGTTGTTGTAATGCTAATGTAATGCTTTGTCTGGAGCTGCTGTGCAGCTGGCGACTAACAACCAACTTTTGCTTGTATTTACTCTTGTGTACTTTGTTAATTTTTTTGTGCTTACTTGTCGTTCGTTCATCATCTTTGCTTTATTCTTCGTGAAGCATTATTTTGCTTCGGTTCTGCTATGATAAATAGACATCCACTCATGCATTGCGTGTGTAATGGAGGCCAGCTAGTGACACTAGACTAGAGAATGCGGTGTTTAGCGTCCTTGTTAGCGCGCTGGCATGATCAGGATTTGAGAGCAGCTCGGAGCAACGCGGTTATGTGCAGGCTTAAGTGTTTGTGAATTTTGGAGGCGGAACAATGAAGAGAGGGGGTGGGTTTGTTTGGGTTGATTTCAAATATCAACAGTGTTCAACAGCAATTCTGGGAGATCTCATACTGCACCTTTAAGTTCAATAGCAACAAATATGTTTAAGGAATCTCCACTGCATTACTTTGTCAAGTTCTTATCAAATTTGTTACCACTATGAATGGGGAGTCATTGAGAATTTTGATAACATGGCAGATAAAATGAGAGATAATTACTCAAAATGCAAGAAAGTGTTCAGTACTTTGGCGACTATTGCTGACGTATTAAAAACAAAATATTCACCACATTACCTGCTAAACACAGTAAAACATACATTTACATTGGCTGCCGCCATATTAGAGACACATAAAAACAAAATAGCTTTTTCTAAAAAGTAGAGAAGATGGACCCGTCCCACTTGGAAGACTCTGGAATTTTCCCTATTATAAAAGTCAATTTGCTTACCAGGGATCTCCTGTGTATTTTTTCCCTGAAGTCTAACTTCGTTTCCTCTCAAGTCCACTTACACACATAAACTTCATAACAGTACTAAAAATATAAAAATCCCTTCTTTACCGGTGTTGTAAAAACATTTAAAGATTGGGATCTGCTCTTGGAGGGAGTATTAAAAGTGGCTGTTAAAATAATACTGTGGCTTTTCACCTTTTGGATTTTCTTGGGATTTCTTTTTGGTACACTGTGCAGAAGTTTGAGCGGAATAGCTGAAATGAGCTACACCAGTATAAAGGTCTCACTTGGGGTAATTTAAGAGGCCTCTCCGGTTTAGGAGCAGCTGTGACATGACCAGCAACAGCGCAGAAACCTGAAGTCCCTACTGCAATCACAGCAGCAATAACAGTGAAACAATGAGTGCATAGGTTAATTACATACACCACAAACTGTTGCCAAGTAAAATCAATCCATTACCCAGCTCATTATACAATGATTTAGTTCACCCTAAGGAAAGAAATGACAAGGTTTTGGGAACAGTGAGTTAAACATATCTGGAATAACAAACTACCCTCATAATATTAACAACTGTCTTTAAAAGAACTAATGCCAAGATTATAGACATACAACAAAAGAAACCCAAGACCCCCACAAAACGAAATGACTGATTCAGTTCATTTACCTCATTTTCTTGTGGTCCAAGAGCCTGTAAACACTGTATTTTTTCTTTAAAAGCATGTATACACAGGAAGAAACTTGATTCTGAGGCAATTGAGGCAAAATGACAATAAGGTGAAATTGAGCCTGTTCTTACTTGAATGTTGGGGTTTTGAGAGCCCAGGTCTGCGTTGGCAAGGTCGGGAAAGTTCTTCAGGTCTAAAATGAAGGGTTCGTCTTCTTCCTGTGGAGCAGGTTTGGGAAGGACTCCCTCTGAGCGAATCTGCGACCATCTCCTCTTATGACGGCGATGCGAAGACGGCGCGCTCCTTAGTTGGTTCTGCCGCTGAATGTCATGCAGCGACTGTCTGACATCTTTGGAGCCACTGTGACCTCTGACCTGGGAAGAGCACACATAGTATCTTATAAAAGGAACATCTGGTGATCAAACAAGCTTTATTTAGACGAAAGCACAACATTTCCTTATGTATAAAGCCCCCAGAAAGGCCCAAAGACAAATACTTCTGAGAAGTTTCGTCATGCACGTAAAGACGGTTAGAGGATCTGTCTTAGTTCAACACCATATCAAATCTATACAGCTGTGACCTTATAGCCCATATGAAAAAGATGTCTGAGTTTCATATAAACCCATCTGGAGTGAAATGTCTAACACATGACAGCATATCAGGTGGATTTTGGAACAAGAATAGTAAGAATCATGGAAATAATTTAAGACCCTTCTTCTGCTTTAATGATCCAGGAAAAGCCTGTTTCCCAGACCTTTGGAAGACTCCTTCAGTCACTTTTAAGGGTTTCGTATACAAGAGCGCTCTTCAAGTTCTTTGATTTCCATGCAGCATATCTGTCAATCGATGCTCCATTGGGTTACCATTAGCAACATAACAAAACAGACAGCAGAGAAACATCAACAAGGAAGAGGAATTGCACGCTTGCTCATTCTTTCTCACTAAGTCTGAGACAGTCATGGCTCACTCTCTTGACAGCTGTTTGACATTACGGGTAATGCTGCGTTCAGTGGATGGAGAGGGGCTGTAAATTCCTGGAGGAAGACTCAGGAGTCGGGACAGTGCATGCAGGTAAATGATTACACATTAAGGGATATGTATCTCTTTCATCTGGTTTACTTTAATATGGAGACATAAAGTCTGTGGCGGTACAAAAAAAGGCTTCCTGTTGTCCTCAAACCATGACAGTACTCCAAAGCACCTTTCTGCTTGTTACTAATCATGTAAACCTTAAGTCTCAAGCCTCAAGAATGAAGCAGGTGATTTTCAAATACTAAGCCATTTTATTATGCTTAAACAGTTATTCATTAAAAATGATAATGCATTTAAATATTACAATAATATAATTATTTGTATGTTGGGGTTTTATCTATGGAAGCTTGCTTCTGCCACAGAATGAAACATTTTAAAAGATAATTGCAACGTTTTTTCTCAGAATTGCGAGATATCAAGTGAGAATTGTGAGATATTAAGTCAGAACTGCGTGATATGTGAAGTTCCTAAACATAATTTAGGGAGGAGCGAGCCCATCTAATCTTCCAGTCAACAGCCAACAGCCAGAGTATATAAACAGCTGCTTACCTCTCCTCAGTCTCAGATGTTTCAGCATCCCACCACCTCCCCAAACTCCACCTTTATCTTAGGTACTTTGCCCTACATAATCACATCCTATATTTAGTCACTGTGGGGGTATATCAGAGCTCGAGTTGAAGCTGCTTCACCGAGCCCCTCATCAGTGGACAGCAAGCCAAATAAGCTTAACCTAATATCTGAAGATTATATAGGCAAACAAACTCGTTAAAAGGTCAGAATTGCGTGATATAAAGTCAGAATTGCAAGATATCAAGTTAGATCTCACAATTCTGACTTTATATCACACAATTCTGACTTTATATCACACAATTCTGACTTTATAACTCGCAATTCTGAGAAAAATTGTGAGATAAAAAGTCACAATTACCTTTTTTTTTTTTTTTTTCTGTGGCAGAAACAAGCTTCCATAATTATCACTGCCCTAATTATTATTCATAAAGTACACATGAAATCAAAAAGGACTTAATTGAATTGATTTATTAATAAATACAAAAATGATCAAATAATAACTATATTATATAATATAATAATATAATATAATATAATAACTATAACTATATATCTACACTCACCTAAAGGATTATTAGGAACACCTGTTCAATTTCTCATTAATGCAATTATCTAATCAACCAATCACATGGCAGTTGCTTCAATGCATTTAGGGGTGTGGTCCTGGTCAAGACAATCTCCTGAACTCCAAACTGAATGTCAGAATGGGAAAGAAAGGTGATTTAAGCAATTTTGAGCATGGCGTGGTTGTTGGTGCCAGACGGGCTGAGTATTTCACAATCTGCTCAGTTACTGGGATTTTCACGCACAACCATTTCTTGGTTGATCTTATTCTGCACAATTAATCAGTGTACACAGTATTCTAAAGAAAATAAAAAATTATTTGCAGGATGTGTGGGTGGGGAAAATTATTTTTTAAAGAGTTCTATATTCTGTTAATTGGTCCAAACCATTTTCTTCTATATATATGCTGAAGAAAATGGTTTGGACCAATTAACAGAATATAGAAATCTTTAAAAAATAATTTTCCCCACCCACACATCCTGCAAATAATATGTATAATTCTTTAGAATACTGTGTACACTGATTAATTGTGCAGAATAAGATCATGGACATTTAAGTGTTATAAGTCAATGGGGTCAATGTTCATGTTGTCTTTAACTGCATGCATTCTCCAAGATGCAATAAGCACCAGATGAAACCCAGTTTATACTTTACATTTTGGGTCATGCTGCGCTTCAAAGACTTTTTGTGGAGGCCCTGTCTATAAGCCACCACAGGCTTCAAAAGAACAGCAACATACACAAACATAACTCAGAAAGCAAGAGACACATATGTCCTCATCATGACCACATCATACTGCAAGCCTTCTCTGCACCCTTACTCTGCAATCTCCATCTTAAATCCTCACAGATTCAGAAGATCACCTTGGTGGTTCAACATGTGTTATCCCTGCTCTTCCTCATCTACAGACTCGGTTTGATGGCCCCAATGTTCCCTTCTGATGCAGTAGAGGAGAGAAGTGGGGAGTTGGGGTCTGTCTGATCAAAGGCTCTCTCTGCTGATCATGCGTGGCCTGCCTTGTCTCACTTCACTGCCTGTGTCTCTCTCCCTCCCACACGCAAAACAGATGTCCTCTGCTCCAGATGATAAACTCTACCCTGGTGCTCTACTCAAGTTCATCATCACAGGAGGTGGGGAGGACAGGAAGCTCTTTTAATGATTTTTACACAATTATTGACATCCAAGCGACAAATGTTTCTATCCTAATTTAATATTTTTTTATTGGGATTTGTCCTGCGCAGATTACGATAAATTAGATTAGCGACCGCCAAAGCTTGAATAAGTGGTCAAAATGCGTCAATAATAAAATAAAATGTGCGACAATACTTTAAAATCTTGTCGAGAAAGCTTTGTATTAGTGCTATCAATCGATGAATTTTTTTTACTAGATTAATCAAATTTTTTCAGTGATTAATCGTGATTAATCACAATTAAAAACACAAGTTTTTAATATATTTTATAATGTAATAATTTTACAGTTAATCTCCAAATTCATGTAGAAAAAACATACAGTATATTTTGAATATTTGTTTAATGGCATCTTTTTATGAATGAAGGCCAGTTTCACTGATACTAATCCTGCTACTGATGTCTCTAGGAAATTGATTATCCAATCTTTTTCTTTAAAAATATAACTACTTTTAATTTAAGTGAACTTAAAACAATCCTCACATAAACCCATAATAAATGTAATATTTACCTGTGCCCTTACCTTTCTAACAGGTAGGAAATATAGGCTACAGAAATTGAAGTTATCAAATTATGAATTAAATATAGATTAATCCTTACAAAAGCCTACAAAATGTATTTAGTCAAGAGCAGTGAGTGCTTTTCTGTTACCTTTGTTCTTTGATTAACTTTAATGACAGACATCATTAGCCTGCTGTCACTTTAAAATCTGCAGCTTCCAAACATGGCGTGGATCTGACGCGCTGTCACACGCGTCCCATTTTCTCACAACTCTAAGTTATTTTAAGACGTTATTTAACTCATTTAAGACTGCTCTTATGAGGATACTTGACAAAACTGACATTTTGGCATAATTCTGTGTGTTATTGTTTGTTCAAGCGCAAAAAGAACTCGATTCTGGCGCGCTGTCTGTGCTCATGATACTGGCGCGAGTCTTTTTTTGTGTGTCTTGTGTATGTTTGTCTTGTTGTGCTAGAATGGTTTATAAGCATTTCCGTGAATAAGAGCGTGATCATATAATGTAACATTAGTCAAAGGATGACAGAAAAACGGATGCTGCGTTAATTGCGTTAAATATTTTTTACGCGTTAAACTGGTAAAAATTCATCGCATGCGTTAACGTTGACAGCACTACTTTGTTATGGAAAGCCAAATGGTTCAAAAACCTTTTTTCACGCGTATTTAACATGTATTTCACGTGTATTCGCGTATTTTACTTGTTGTTGAACCTTTTGGCTTTCCATACTTTGAATGCATCTATATTTCATGTCATCATATTGTGCACGTGGGCGGTTCCTCTTCCTTCCTGTACGCAATAACAAACACACACTGCGCGAGTCGTGATCTCTGATGTGAACAAATGGCTCCTACGAACTGATTCGTCAAAATACACGTCACGAACTATAGCTTCCTACCAGTTTGCATACTTTTGCATGATTCTATGCCATGATGTAGTAGCCTATAAATAGCGTGAGTAGTGTGTTCACACAGAAAATTCCAAAACAAATACCTCTTCAAATACCCAGATCAGATGATGCACTCATTTAACCAAAAAGACGAAGCATATAATGCACTCAATGTAGGAAGACACATCATGGCCATATTCCAGGATGTCAAGATTCATCAGGCTTAAATTGTGAAAGAATGTTTAGGAAGGAGCATGAAGAGTCATTTTCACACATGAATTGGCACCTCTGAATCCAGACTTAAATTCATAAAAATAAAAATAAATTATTCATTAAGTCTTTGGGATGTGCTGGAGTAGACTTTACAGAGTGCTTGACTCTTGCACTGCATGTCAATACAAGATCTTGACCAAAAATTGATGCACCTCTTGATGGAAATAAAAGATGATGTTATTTCCATCAGAGGTGCCAATCAAAATACACATGGCCAGCTAACCAATCAGAACATATTTAGTATTTTGGAAGGAGACAGACTGGGAAGAGAGGAGCTGCAATAATGTAAAATATGGTAAATAATGTGCATTAATAATGGACTCCAATGCTGGAAGACAAAACCTTCTCAAATTTATACACTAAACGGTTGAAAACATAGTCAAAGTCCCTTTAAGAAAAATTATTTCACTCGGCGGCCATCTTTGAAATGCCTCTCGGGCAAGTGTAGCTCCTATGTCTTTGAATGGGGAAACGTCAAATTCTCCAAAACTATTAGCCAAGTTTAAGATTAAATTTCATATTTGAAACCACCAATAAAATCTGACAACAATTTTTCAGCCTGGACAAAGCTAATGCGCATGTGCAATCCAAAAAGAGCGTCTCAGAACACTGCCTGTTTCTATAGCAACTGCAGTGACGTGATGACTTTACTAATCAACGATTGGCTCTTTCATTTAGAAGGCGGGGCTTATTCGCCATACTGGGCGTTGCAATTTCTCCCATTCATAAGTAATCGGAGTGCAAGTCTTTGACATAGTGCATAGTGTATATTCAGGCAAGGAATTTGGATACTGCGGATTGAATCAATCATTGAATCGTTTAGAGCTGTTACTAGTTTACTGACTCACTGAACCGAAAATAGTTTTACCATGATGTCTAATTTGATATGAACTCAGAACCATTACTGTGATACTTGAGTTCATGAGACTATATTCTACATTACAATTATTGACTATTTTACACACCATTCTAGATTCTTTAGGATGTGACTGGCTGATATAATGATATCATATAGGGCCTATATCATATTTATAATATACAATATCACACATCATATATATCATACTGCAGGGGCGTCGGACTTAACTAAACTTAAATATTTTTGGTTGGCACATTTGCATCAATGAATGAAGAAAAACAGATACCTATTTATGTTCATCTGCATGAATATTCCGTAGCCTGTAATCTATTGATTCTATTTAAATCTTGTTTGTGCAGAATATTCATGTCTGACATAAAGGGCATTTAAAAGACATCAAGGCAACTCACTAGGATTTGGAGCTGAGCAAATGTGTCAGCTAAATGAACCTTTAGGAAGTGCACAACCGGAGTGCAATTGGGAACTAGTGTCCATTTTTTACAGTTGTGTGAAAACCAATGGGATGTTACCATCCACAAAGTTTTCTCTGCCTGCCTGCAGTGAGCCCAATGAAGGATTTCAAGTGTTTCCTCACTTTGTGTGCCTTCCAGAGATCTTTCAGACCTTTCCCTTCAATCATTCTATAATCGAACCTCTGAGAAAAAGTCACGCCAAGATAAGCTCCTCACTCAGCGTTGCCGTTTGTATTAGTCTCTTTCTTCACATGGGTGAAACTGAGACAGAAAGGATGGATATGATTTCACATGAGTGCTACAGGTTAATACGAGAAAAGGAACTTTAAAGAATACTTTCCTCAGCTCGCAACAACTGACTTGAACAGAAGTCCCTGAAGCCAGAATTCCTGACTCTTCACAAAGGGGGCCAACAGAAACAGAGGAGGCAAGACAGCAAAGCCACTCGCGAGCAGAGTGACATGGTAAGGATGGAATCCTGCCCAGATCCTGGCAGAGACCATCATTGTCCTCATGCCTTTATGTTGTTCTTTCTCTATATTTTTTCTTCCAGCATACCACCATGTTACAATCTGATTCTCTTGGCATGCCTTGACAGCATCAGTGTACCATGTGTTATCTCCTCTCACAAACAGTTATTGTGTTTTATAGGACGTGCCATCTGGAAGGGGCGCTGAGACCTAAAAGAATAAACGAATACGCCCCTGCCAAAATAAATACCACACACACATGGTCTCGGGCTGCTTTGAGCTGAATATGCTGGAGCCGAGGTGCCACTACAACAAGGGCAGGGCATCAGGGCACTGAAGCTGGGGAGGCAACGGAGTCCCAAAACACATGAAACATTTAGAGTCTGATTTCCCCAACACCCTCACAAAGCATTACCTTTGACCGCCTAGAAAGAAAGCAAATGGGACGCATTAGCGACGGAAAACTGAGCGGCTTGTTCATAATTCAATAAAATGAATGGATTTGATTATTCTCCTCCAAAAAAAGGGGTAAAAGCAAGTTTTTCTTTGAGTCAAGGATTAATCACACTGTCAGAAGTCCTTATTCCTTGCCGACATGTCATGCAGTTAAAACTATGGAAGCTCATTTCTGCCTCAGTGTGAAAAAAATAAAAAGGGAACTGTGGCCCTAATTTATTTCTCACTAACTCTTTATTTCTTAGGGTGTATGTTTACATGACAACGTTGTCAAAGCGATCACCATTCACATGGATCTGCAAATACGACAAAAAACGCTGTATTCTGCTGCCAGGCCAGTAGTTGCCGATGTCACGCCACATAGCACAGCAGCAGAATACGGTTGTCAACCCTGTATTTGAGTCCTTAATACGGTTACGTTCACACGCAGTACGATAATTTACGGGAGTGACAACCGCATTAACTAAACTCACACCCGTACACCCGTCACACCTCACAACCGCATTCTCAGAAAACCCGCTGTGTGAACGTAACTGCACTGGACAACTATTTGTCTGTCATACAGTACGAGAGAGCCGTTCTGCTAAGGGGTTTTGTGTGTGGTTTTGCTTTTAGTAACTTATGAGCTGTATGTCATCTGAAGGTTCTAGATCCAGTCACTGTTCTCTACCGGAGCAGCTCCCATCAGTTTTGTGTTCTATGCGCGACTCAAATGCTGTGTCATGTGCGAGATGCCGCAAAGGATGTGACGCGAGTGCAACGGTTAAAGGGTCCTGCTAGCACGTGTTTACAATGAAGATTCTGAATAAAGGCTTGACTCCCGTTGCACGTTCATACAGACAGTATATATTCGAGATGCTACTGTAAGTTGCTGTGAATGGGACATTTTGAGACTGACACCTAGACAGTGTGAAAGCAGCCTTTGTAAAGAGAAACCCCACACCTATAGACTGAACACGTAATAAGCATGCGCATGACGCCACCTTTTTCACAAATTCACATTTTTGTTGTTTACATGGAGACGGTAAAGGTATCGCTTTCAAAACTTTACACTTTGAAACCCGTTTCCAGAAGCTTGCGTTTTCAGGCCCCCAAAACACTGTTGTCTTATAAAACGTTTTCAATTTGTGTTGGGTAAACGACCACTTAAACTGCCAATTTATATCTCAAAATTGCATCTTCACATCTCATATCGCATCTTTATTTATCATAACTGCAACTATATAGTTTACAATTGCAACTTTATTTCTTAGAATTGCAACTTTCTCATAATTGAGACTTAATATCTCAAATTGGAGTTAATTTCTTGTAATCACAATTTAATTGCTCACACTTTAGACTGCATGTCTTACATTTTTTACAACTTTATCTTACAATTGTGTAGTTATGACTTATATCTCACAATGTGAATTTTTTAATTTAAAATTGTATCTCAAGTTTACCTGGATTGTTTTTTACAGTGGCGGAAATGGGATTCCATAGAAACCACCTTTGTGTGCAGCAAGTGAAACTCAAGGATATAATGCCTAGATGAATATATCCCACACAGATCCATGTCTGGCTTCTCTCAGATGCCTTGTGTCAAAACTGTTCATTAATGTCATGTATCCCTCAGAAATCACATTCCATGGAGAATTGCTGTTGACACTCGATTACCAGCTGGTGCCAAATGTACCAGCAGTACTGTACACATTGATATCAACTCTATTAATGTTCTAAATAAAAAAAGAAAAGAAAAGTGTATTGGATACATATCTGCTCTTTTACGAGCTTCAGATGTTTATAATCAGATCTCAATGCTGCACAACATGTTTTGTAGGGCCAAGAACTAAAAAATAGTTGTTCTCAGCAACATGCAGGCACGTTATTAAATATATTTCTACATTCAAGCTGGTGTGTGTGTGTTCTGGTGGTTTTTGTGAAATATTATCTGGTGTTTCTTCATTAAATTCTGAATATAGCTTTCACAGCGCCTACCAGGGCATTCGCTATATACTTTCAAACAGATTATGGTTTACAGTTTCAGCTTAACCTCAATTAGAGCACTGGACATTTGAGAGGTTTCTGTGCCCGAGTCATCCAACACAATGCTAAGAAACAGCAACATGAACTTCAGAGCGGGGCTCAAGAATTTGGCGCCATTTGTGGAATTGGTGTCTGCTTGGGTCGAGAAGAGGAACAGCCCTGTGATTATTGGGCTTATCAATTATAGCACCAAGGCCGCTGAACTCATGCAATTTCTAAGAGCATGGCGTATTGGATTCCAGCTGGCTGTTTTGATTAGTAAGTGTTCGTTTTTGTGTAAAGCAAAGACTTCCTGTTGCGCAGGGGAAACAATGGCCCTCCCGTGTCTGCCTGAACCCCGGTGGCTACTTTAATAAAAACATCTTTCCCAGTTGGCTTAAAAGGTGGGGGGGACGTGATGTTTTCAGACAGTACACAAAGACAGTCTTGTATCACCCGAGTATCGGCGCATACTGTTCTGCATTCTGTCAGATCTTCGCACCCTTGAGAAAGATGTGTTCTTAACCCCCCACTCAGGTTGGGCGTAGTGAGTCGAGTATCTGCTATATTGATCGATTTACATGCACATGTAAGAGGGGCCTTAGTTTAACATCTAGGATAGTGGACTTGTGTTCAAAATTCTTTTCAGAGGGGAAATGGCTATTAAAAAGCAGCCTGGGGAGGGCTTGCATTTCCTCTCTACGTTAACACTCCATAAAGCTGATCCATGAAAAAAAGTCACAGCATAACCCAGGATTCAGTGTGACCTCACTTTTTTTGTTGAAGGAGAAATTAATGAATTAAATACCCAAAACAACCCAGGAACTGTGGTTTATCATTTAACCACATTTAAAATTAACCACCCCGCCATTCCAGGCATTAAGTACACTTTAACTATGGAAACTGTATTTTCAGTGTGGTTTGACCTCTAATAAAGCTTTTTTCTTCTGGTTCTTTCTTATGATATATATGATAGGATATGATATATGATATGATATATGATATATGATGATATGTAATAAAAAGATACAAGCACCTGATAAAAACTCATTGAAATTCATTGAGTTTTGAAGCATAGTAGATTGTCACAGCAAATATATTGGCCCACTAATATTGCAATTCATAAATACATTTTCAGCATGATGGCCATAGAATATGGAACCTTAAAGGAGTGGTTCACTTTAAAATGAAAATTACCCAATGATTTATTTACCCACCTCAAGCGGGTGTATATGACTTTCTTCTTTCTGATAAACACAACAGAGTTATTAATAAATATTCTGACGCATCCAAGCTTTATAAGGGCAGTGATGGGGTCCATTGAGTTTGAAGCTCGAAAAAGTACATTCATCCATCATAAACGTACTCCACATGGCTCCGGGGGGTTAATAAAGGCCTTCTGAAGTGAATCGATTGAGTTTTGTAGGAAAAAAATATCCATATTTAAAACTTTATAAAGTAAAATATCCCAGACTGCCTTCCGCATTCAACTTACGGAAAAAGCGTAACTGACGCGATGTATGCTAAGGACATATCGTAAGCATTTTGAACTGCGAGAGGCGTTACACTTTCTTCGTAAATTGAATATGGAAGGCAGTCTGACAAAGCTAGATATTTTACATTAAAAAAAAGTTTTAAATATGGATATTCTTCTTACAAAACTCGATCACTTCGTTTAGAAGGCTTTTATTAACCCCCCGGAGCCGTGTGGAGTAAGTTTATGATGGATGGATGCGCTTTTTTGGACTTCAAACACAATGGACCCTGTCACTGCCATTATAAAGCTGGGAAGCTTCAGGATATTTATTAATATAACTCATAATAAATTAATATAATGTGTTCATCAGAAAGAAGAAAGTCATATACACCTAGAACATGGGGTAATTTTCATTTTAAAGTGAATTACTCCTTTAAGGCCTGGTTTCACAGACAGGGTTTAGATTAAGCCAGGATTAGGCCTTAGTTCGATTAGGACATTTAAGTAGCTTTTATAAACATGCGTTTCAAAAACATTACTGGTGTGCATCTTGAGACAAAACAGTGGCACTGACATATTTTAAGATATGTATACTTTCAGTTAAGACAGTTCAAATGTGCATTTAAGTCTGGGACTAGGTTTAAGCCTTGTCTGTGAAACCAGGGGATATTTATTCCATGTGACTGCAGATCTAGTTTTAGATCTAAAACCATTACATGTTGAAAGAAACAGAATCCAATGTCATTCAGGTTAATTTGATCTTCTGTATCTTCAGTATATCTTCTTTTAAAATTTACAGTAAGTGGTAATGGGATCAAACAAGAACCTTCCAAGAAACTGAAATTAATAGACAATAAAGTATATATATATATATATATATATATATATATATATATATATATATATATATATATACTTAACAGATAAATAAATAAATGCAAATTATTTTTGATTATTTATAGTATTTTTTTTGACAAATGAATTTGTAAGTTATGATATCAGATAAAGCAATTAATTTAAACATGGATCAACTCTGCTATTACTGAGTGTCAATCATTGAAACCATACCTCTGTAGATGTACCACTCTTGCTCTTGATGTGATTTGCTCTGCGTCTTTTAGCAGGGAAACCCTTCACCAACAGAAGACAAAATGTCAAGAAAACTGCCCACCGTAAAGCTTGGCTTCGAATCAGCATGACTTCGTAAAAATAATAATAAAGAGTTTTTCCAATGTTTTGCAATTATGCACCACTTTTGATATTTTACTATGAACTGCACTCAGCCCTCTTCAGTTCACTTGTGTCTCTTTCTTTGTCTATATGACCATCCCTCATATAAAACCAATCCATTTAAAACGTCAGAAAGGCATTAAACATGCTCAGCAAATTCTCAATGAGCAACAGAACAGCTTTCAAGAGTCATGTCCGCGTGTCCCTCAGATCCTTTGACTCTGAGAGGTTCTTGGTTTCCAAACGCATTTCAGCAGTTCGCAAACTTTAATATTCCTCTCGGAGTTCTTCAGATGATCTGCATGTACAGTGAGTTCGCCTCTATCCAGTGAATATATATAAATATATATATATATGAAGAACAGTCTTCTTTGAGTGTGATTCTGCAGTGGATAGCTCCTCAATCACGCGTCTCGCGGAGCGCAATGCGCACTGAACAACTGAAGCTTCAAGGCGCAATGAACATCAATCCTCGCTACCCCTAAATGCAGGTCTATGATGCGCTCCTGACTCATGCACACAGAGGTCTACACCTCATGCAGGTACTGTGGTGAAGGACCTTCAGTAATTCACTGGCTGGATGAGACATTCATCTACCTCCGCTTGTGTGACGTCTCTGGAGGAGGGGTTCATATAACCCCACTGTGACTGACTGACTGACTGAATGAATGAATGAATGAATGACTGAAGCTGCGCGGGGTATAAAATCCTCACGAGACCCAGAGAATATAAAAGGTTTAGGAGTAGGCTATTTAAGGCATTATGTTTGGTCCATATATGTGCATGTGTATGTATATATATATATATATATTATTCATATATGTGTATTGTATATATAAACTAAAATATATCTTTAAAAAAATATGTTTTTTAAAGATATTAAACTTTTATTCAGCAAGGGTGCACCAAATTGATCAAACACAACAGTGTTTCAAATAAATGTTCTTTTGAACTTCATCATGAAAAATGTATCAGTTTCCACATTAATATTAAGCAGCACGACTGCTTTTAACAATAATAATAAGAAATGTTTCTTATTAAAACACTAAATCAGCATATTAGAATGATTTCTGAAGGATCATGTGACACTGAAGAAATGATGCTGAAAATAAAGCTTTGCAATCACAAAATAATTTTTTTTAAAAAAAATATTATAAAAATAGAAAGCAGTTAATTGTATATTTTATAATACTGTTTTTGTGATCAAACGGTAAGCAAAAATGTTTAAAAAGTCAGACCAACCACAACATTATGAATGGTATAGCATATGTGTATATATATATATATATATATATATATATATATATATATATATATATATATATATATATTCAATTAAATGTAATTATAAAATATACATTTATTAAAAATGTATTATTTTATATATTTCTTTAAAAATATATATATATAAATTTTTGCACATATAATATAAAAATAGGTCTCAATAATTTTCTCTAATGTGGACTTGTGTTCATTTATATGAAGACCTCAGAGGTAATAATTCAAAACTATCACACTTGTAATCTAGCAGCCACTGGATTACCGATATAATTTAATTGCAAAGTCAGTCAGGAAATGTGCAAAAATGTGAGAAAAAAGTGAGAAAAAGAAACAAAAGACCTTAACAATACATTTAGGAATTGTAATTTAATTTCCTTAGAGTGAAACAAGTCCTGAACCGAAGAAGCCCACAGTGTACTTTGATTCAAAAGTAGGTCTAAAAAACAGTATGTGCTACAGTCAGCAAAATCCAAGTTGTATTAGAACACATACATTAAATGTACTGGTAAATCACGTGTTTTATCAGAACAATAAGTCTTTGTATCAGTTGGGACAATCATTACTTTCTTAAATTTCAGTGTTTATAATATTAAGAACTTTTTTAAACATCTCTCAGTCTAAAAAAAGGTTATATGATAAAAAGAAATATCCCTGGATTTTGATGTCGTAAAAGGCTTGTGCTAAACATGGGAGAATGTACTACCCCACAAGACCAAAGCAAAAGAAGCCACAAAACAGAACATAGAGTGTACAGTTCAGCACCTTTAAAGCATCATAAACCAGCCGATTTGGTGATTACATCCCACATGCTTTGCTGGGAATAACAAAACGATATAAAAATACTCATCAGTAGTATGTGCACTGAGAGCATGCACATCATGCATGTGCATATGAGAGGCATCTGGAGCTGCCATTGATGATTAAAGTACACTTCTACAACAATAAAAGATATGAAACATGAATAATAAATAAATATGTACATTAAAGAAACGTATATATAACATAAATCTCCTTTTATGGATGCTGAAAAGTGTTTAGACTTTAGAAATCATAAGACAATTAACTTCAGTCAATACTGAGGGAAGCTTATAAAATTACAGTGAACTTTTGTTGAGTGCAATATTATTAGCTATTCATGGCATTGTACATATTAACTTATAAGTCACCATTAAAATGGTTATCAAAAGGTTTGCATATTGATTAAAAACAACAACAACAAGCATTTAAAGTTATACTTTCTATGAGATTTTGGAATCCTACCGCACAACTTGTGCTGCAACTTTGGCGATAATGCATATAATCAGCATCCAAGTTTCCTCAGAGGTGAAAATTTGATAAATATGCAGGTTTCTACCTAAACTTCCCTCAGACATAACCAACATCGCCCTCCGCGAATTGTATCTTGATGAAAAAATAAATATCCCGGTAACACAAGAAAAACGATAGCCAGATTGAAGCAAGACACCGGAGTTGGCTGCAAGTCAAAATCTGTGGAAAAAAAACAACAACTAGAAAGCCAAGTTGTGGAGCTTTTGGAGTTTGATTAAGGTAACACAGTGAATGTACTGACAATGCAATAAGAAGAACCTGTAATTGCTTTCATAGGTCAGGATCCTCGGAATTATGGGTTCGCTGCCAGTCTGTTCTCACTTACTGGTTTTTGTACACAAAAATGGTTGATGGCTGCAGTGACATATGGCTTCAGCAAGTACACAAGCAGCTCAAAGCCCCCTGTGGCTGGCCTGAGAAATCAAAGTATTTATTTCTCTAAACGAATGCCACAATGAGTTAAAAACAGACCCCAAACCTCACATCAAAACGAAACTGAGGTGACAAATGCAGTAGAAGAACTGGGGAGTGAAAAAGAAAGCATTTCTTTTTCTAAAAACATCAGAATATGTTGTAGTTGATCAGAGTTTCATGTGTTAAAATAAAGATGATATACCTAAGTTTAAAAAAAAGTTGAATTTATTAAGTGGTTCACTGCCTCCTTTCGGAGAGCAGAAGATGAGCAGTGCACATTTGGTTCAGATAGGAAGTATGTCACTCTTCGTTCTCCTCGTATGTGGTCTCGTCAAAGGGCCGGTCCAATGAGGGAAGAACTTTGCGCCGTGAATACTTCAGTTGCAGCAGATCGCCTACTTCACTGATCACATCCAGGGCCTGAAAACAATCAACATGCTCCATTACTTTCAGGGCTACACATGTAAGTCATAACATGCTAATGCTGAGAAACAGCTGCCACCTACCATGCAGTACTTTAAAAGTTTGATATAATATAGTCATGGTGATGCTAGTTGCAATATTTCTAGTTATAGTTACCATGAAACATAAAAAGTCAATTATTAAGGAAACCTGTTCATTTTTAAAGAAATATGCACTAGGGCGGATCGACATTTTCTATATTCATGGTACATTCACAATGATTAACTGAGCAACACTGAAAACTAAAATGATTTTAATGCATTTTTTAGACTAATTTCAAGATATTTTTTTGTCTTGCGACACATGAGAGCATTATAGACATTAATAGTGTCTCCGACCTAAACATCTGTTGGAAAAACAGCATTAGACTTGGTAGGTTTGATTCAGGATAAACTGTTCAAAACTTTGATTCAATGTTTGCATCATCAAAAATGTTTATAGAAGTCTTTGCTTAATATCTGTCATATATTGCCAGTGTTGGGGAAAGTTACTTTTAAAAGTAATGCATTACAATTTTGTGTTACTCCCTAAGAAAGTAACTAATTGTGTTAGTTACTTTTTATTGAAAGTAATGCATTACGTTACTTTTGCATTACTTTGACTTTCATCTGGTACAGGCTTGTTTGTTTGTTTTTTTAATAACAAAAAAAAAAAGTTCTATTTTTGGCAAATGTATAGGCCCTTTCACACCAAGGGCCAGATTTACTAACAGCTTGCACCAGTGCAAACCATCTTTTGGTGTTAAAAAACTGCTGTCAGGATTTACTAATGACACAATTTCAATTTGTGTTGAAAAGGCGCAAGTTATTTTTGCGGCTGACCTTATTGCATATGCATTTGTAGGAGTTTCCCTTTCAGACGCAAAATTTATGGGAGGAGAGCATTTAAAGGTGCTGTATGTAGGAATGACAGCTAGTGGTTGAAATGAAATGAAAAATATAGTTTGCCCCGCCCCCCCTCCTCAGACTCAGCGCTCACACGGGTTGCCAGTTTGAGGACACGCAACAAGAATGAGCGCAATTGACAATGAAAGGCGAGAAGTCTCACACACTCTAAGTTGATGAGTTTGATTTATCTGCGTTTGAATATGCTCCCGTTCATAGAGATTTTTAGATGGATACTGAGGCTTTTTAGGTCAGGTAGAATCTGCGATCTCTGACCCAGTTTGTTTGCTGGCTTCCATGGCTGCAATATGCTGTGTTTTCCGCCAACTGGCAACTTTGGTGTCGAAATACTATTGGGTAAACTGGTAACGTGGTATCGCACAGACCAAAACAAAAACAGACATTCCAACACGGAACGCACATTTCAAAGTAAAATAACTGGCTGTAGAATTGTTTTTCAGAGAAACGAGTATGTGAACTCAGCATGTTTCCTTACATACAGCACCTTTAAATAAATCATGCAAGGTGATTAATCAAGGTTTGCGCTATGTAAATTGACTGGTATTTGCGCCATTATTTAACAGCCAAAAAAAAGCATGTCTTAAAACAGACGCTAATTTGCGCTGCTCATGGTAGATTACATTATGGGAATGATCCGGCTGCGTCTGTTTTTTAATTTGCGCATCGTCAGTAGATCACGCACAGAACTTTCCACTCTCATGCCAATTTGCCCTGTTTAGGAAATCTGACACCAAAAGTGAAATTGATTAAGCGAAATGCAAATTCACATTTGTACATTAGAGGGCGCAGCTCAAACAAACCTTTCAGCTGTGCTGCCATTCTGGATTACAGAAGATGCAGAAGAAGAAAGATCAACAATCACAAATATGAGTTTTATCTTAAGTCATCTTATTTTATCTTATTTTTGCTTAGTATGGTTGAATTGGATCATCAAAGGTAAGCAGTAAAGACATTGGGTAAAAAAGTGTGTTTAAATACATAAAGTATATTTGTGTAATTTAACATTTAATTGTTACATGTTTGCGTAATATTCTGAGTTTGCATTTCACTGTTTTAATTGATTGAGTGAATGTTTTTGTGCAAGTGAGATGAGTAAATGCATGTTCACATTAGCCTAGAACTACAATTACCATCATGCTCACACAGCGCGCACTCCCGATTTCTCTCAACATCCATCCATCCATGATTATGCGATGACGAGTGATTATGTCAGTGATTGTTGACAGGCCAGTACTCAAGGTGACAGCCGCATTTGTTATGAGGTTGAACCAGCGAATACGCAGGATTTGACACTGGCAGCGAATTTGAAACGACTGTAGTCTTTTGCTGTCTTGCGATTGAAGAGTTTAACGCTGCCTTCACGTGCCATCGGAAATTTTGTACTTCCCATTTCTGAAGTCATGATTACGAGCTCATCGCATTCAAATTTTTATTTGAGAGGCATTCATGTACAATTTTTCAACTATGAAACTAGTATTTACGATAATTCCGATAGCACGTAAAGGCAGCATTAGTCTCGGAACCGTACAGGAGGAATGGCAGCACGCATGTGAAATACAACTTAGTTTGTACTAAGTTGGATCCTCTACTGACGCCAAAGGGTCTGAAATGATCTCATTATTAAAGCATCCAGACCATTTAGGCATAAGATATCAGCCGTGCACCTTTCATCTGAGTTTTGTACGCACCCAAATATGTGAATTGTGTGATATTTTCCACCTGCTGATCCCTGACAATGATGTTCCCAATATTGGTTCAGCTACCCAGGTGTAGGCCCAGGTGGGAAGCCTCCAACTCGAAATGCTCAAGGGATGTTGCCAGTTTTGATACAGACTCATCTAACAATGCGACATCATCTGCAGTTCTGGCAGCTTAATACTATTCTGTGATGCTATTCGCTCGAAGATCCAGTCCATAGCTCTGCAGAAAAGTGCCGGAGCCAGAATGCAGCCCTGCCTGACTTGTAATGACTTGGTTGTAATCTCCTCGTAGAGTGTATCCTCACTTTGGCAGTGGTACCCGAATGGAGGTCCTTGATGAGATCTAGCAGGAAAGTTGGGATGCCGATGCCCCGCAACGCGCTCCACAGTGCTTGACAGTCCATCGAGTCAAACACAGCCTTAAGGTCGACATAGTGGACGGTTGAACTCACAGTGTATTTCTGACAGAAGCCTGAGAGCGAGGATGGCATCTGCTGTAGATCTGCCTGGGGTAAAACCCGATTGTTGAGGGTCGTGCCGAGACCAGGGAGAGGTTGAATCCTTGCTAACAGGATGTGAGCAAACACCTTTCCTGGAACCGACAAAAGTGTAATGGGTCTATAACTGAAACATTCATTCCTTGGCCCCTTGCCCTTGTACAGCAGCATTATGATTTCTTCTTTCCACTGAGTGAGAATGTGTGTCGGAAGACCACACCCACAAAAATAGTTAGTGGAGAGCTTTGTTGACAGAGCTTATGGTGCATTTCAACCTCACCCTGGTCTCGGCACCACCCTCCCCTACATCATACCTCGCGTCAGTTACGCTTTTTCTGTAAGTTGAATACGGAAGGCGGTCTGGCGGATGCTAGATATTTTACTTTATAACGTGTTAAATATGGATATTTTTCTTACAAAAACTCATTGATTCACTTCAGAAGGCCTTTATTAACCGTGAGGAGTTCGTTTTTGATGGATACATGCACTTTTTCCGTTCACTGCCATTGTAAAGCTTGGAAACATCAGGATATTTTTTAATATAACTCCGATTGTGTTCATCAGAAAGAAAGTCATATACACCTAGGATGGCTTGAGGGTATGTAAATCATGGAGTCATTTTCTTTTTAAAGTAAACCAATCCTTTAATATTTTTTAACTAGGTTACAATTAACTGTTTTATTTTTTACTATATTTTAATACTGGCATAAATGTCTGTTTGCTTGAAATAATGGTCCCTCTAATTAAAGTAGTAGAAATTATAAAATAAAATAATAGAGGACAAATACATAAATCAAGATATACAGTAAATATCACCCAGCCCTAAAACCTTCAAACTTTTGTTATGCACTTCGTACAATCTTAAGTCATTCAGCAATGAAAGAAATGCAAGAAAACATGTCAGAAGGACACTTAAAAATGTGTTGACGTGATAACCGGTCACATCAAAGTACATAGTGTTTTCTTAAGCATGGGGAAGGGGGCCGGCGGCTGGTGTGCTTTTCACCATAGTTAAATCAAAGTGTCCTTGGGGAGGCAGATTAAGATGCTCTTTGATCTCCTGCCAGTGCAGACCCCTGTGGCAGGCGCTGCTTATGTAAACGGCCTCAGCCGAGACCTGTATTAATTTATAGCACAGGACAGTTTGAGGAGGAGCCTGGAATTCTTTAGACAGCGATTATTTTCAAACATAAAGGGTGTGTATCAAGTTTGAGATACTACATTTCAGAAGATTGATGGACAGGGGTTTGAACTTGACATACAGAGACCACAGACTCGTCTGGTCTAATTCCTGCTGAAAGTCATCCTTTCATCCATCTTTTTTTGAAATGCAAAGCATAATTCAACCAAACTCACTGTATGGGGCTCTGTACTTCGACTTTAACATCAGTATGTCATCAAAGCTCATAGTTTTTTCCATTAAGTCAACATATTCCATTGTAAACACCAAAATTTATGGCATGAGAAACAAAGGCCAATAAAAAGGGCATAATGCTGCTTTAAAGTAATCTAAATTATTGGATGTATTCACTGTGGCGAGAAAATGAGTAGTTACCCTGTCCAGCATTTCCTTGGAGTGGGCCGCAGAGATACAGAAGCGGGCTCTGGACTCAATGATCGGCGTGGCTGGGAAGCCCACCACCACTACTCCAATGTTTCTCTTCAACATCTCCCGACCAAACGCCCTGGAAACACACACACACTCATCAATTTTCAAGAAGTTCTTTCCAAACTAAGCTTACCCCTGTTTTTGTTCTATTACGAGGAACTTTTATGAATCTATTACGAGTGTAATACATATACCTTTGGATTTATTTGGACAGTTATAGACCTGAAATCTCATTAAACAAGAAATTTGTCATCAATAATATTGCTTTAAAGAGATGGTTCACCCAAAAATGAAAATTCTGTCATTAGTTAATCACTCTCATGTCATTTTAAGCCAGTATACTGTTAAATTTTTTTTTGGGTAATTTAAATAAAGCTGAAATAAAATAAAATATAAATATTAGATGAAAAACAAATACTGAAATTACTAAAAATGATATGGAAATAAAACTGACAAAAGCACATAACTACATAAACATAAACTAAAATTAAAACTGAAAGTATAAAAATAAAAGCCAATTTAAAATATTAATAAATACTATAATAGTATTTAATACTAAAATAACATTGAAACTCAAAGGATGAAAAAAGTACTATAAAAGTGTTCATCACACAAAGCTATCATGAGGCTTTAAAACACTTGTAATACAATGCATAATAAGTTGTATAGACCGCTTTTATTATGATTTTATGACCTTTTTAGACCATTTTAGGAAAACATTTATCGAAAATTATTCAAAACTTCTTTTGTGTTCCTTTGAACAAAATAACAGGATGTGGGTTTAGAACGACATGAATGTGAAGAATTATTTTGTGAACTAATCCTTTAATAGTATGTAGAATTATACTGAAAGATTGGAGAGAGACTGAGAGGAAGACTAACCCGATTTTGGCGGGCATGTAGAGCATCATGGGTACCACAGGTGAGTCATTGTTGCCATAGATGATGAAACCCATCTCCCGCAGTCTCCTACGGAAATAGACTGTGTTTTCAGCCAACCGCTGGATACGAGAACGGCCTGAAAACAAGAAACGCAACCAAAACATTAAGCTGAAGTTTTCAGAGGAAAAAAGTAAGATTCTGTCATCTGGCACTCCACATCTTTTTCCACAGCCTTTCATGCGATCAGACAATTAAAATTCACCAAGCCACAAAACTCATTACTTCAGATACTAGGAAAGTCGGCCACCTGAGCTATAAACTTTATACTTTAAGCCTCCATGATCGGTAGATCTGAAACTGTTCAAGAAGAAATCTTTAAAACCTGCTGATTTTATACCAACTTTCCCCCACGATATCAAGGCACAGAAAAAGTATCAGATGTTTACTATCTATGTTTCCAAAGTGTTTTTTATCACATTTCAGATCCATCAAAGCTTGATGTCTAATGCCAGAGAGATTTTAATCAGCTGGATAAAAAAAGCCCTGGTGCTGCAGGTTACAAGAGCATGCAATGATCCAATGCGTGATTGGTACGGAAGAAGAATACAGTAATGAGACTTATACAGCAAACAATTGTCCGGAATGGTTCCAATAATCCTGACAAAAACAGGAAAATTAGTGTCTTGAATTTTCAACAGCTCCCACTTGAAGTGGGACGTATGTTCCCTGGGGGAGGATTGCTTAGCGATCCACATCAATGGAGCTCTTAAAACACTTAGTCCACCGCAGTGATCTGAGAGCCATGCTAAAGGTTTTACGTTTCTGAAAGCCTTGGTTCTGCTTCGTCAAACATTCCACGCGTGCTAAAAGCTTGAACAGAGGAATTTCCTGCTCTGTGACAATGTCTCACCCTGGTGTCATCCAGACGCCTAAAATCTAGCAATTCCCATCCTTGCCGTGCCTACAAGGTACCAAAAAGTCGCTTTGCTGTAATGACTTAGCATTCTGTCTGGCCTTGTAAAATTCTGCTTTTACATGGGTTTGCAAAACAAGGGTCATAAAGACAAAAATGGTTGAACAATTTGGCCTGGTCTATAATATGACAGGGCTATTGAGGTTCTATCTGATGAGCTCCTGTGAAAGGAGACTTGACTGACTGTGAAACTGGACTCCTTCCTCAATCCCCCAATGTAAATTGGCCACTGACAGATAAAGCAGGTTCCACAAGTCATGACCGGGTCAGCCACTCTGTGGTAAGGAAATTAAAGGGGTCATGAACTGGCTTTTTAAAAATTTTTATACTGTTGTCTGAGGTCAACTTATGACGTTTGTGGGGTTTTTACATTCAAAAACATCATAATGAATAATTAATAGGCTATTTTCTACCCTGGTTTTTAGCCTCTCTCATGGAACGCTTGGTTTTTATGGGCGTGCCTCATTGAAGACTTGGAAGTAAATGCCCACTGCTATGATTGGATAAGCTTTTCATATTACAATGAGCTTCGGCTCCCCCGTAAGTACACGTGAGGTATTGTTTTGAAAGCGTGTGGGAAAATGCAAAATCAACAAAATGTCTTTATCAAACAAACACAATGATTTATCTCTCAGCCACCCATAATTAATTTGAATGTTATTTTTTATTACTTGGCCCACCCGATCGGAACCGCAAACCATGCATACTAACACACACACACACACACACACACACATACGACGCACGCACGCACAAGCCTCACTGCAGAGTCAGACAAATCAGCATGATCAAAACTTCCGCGATTGTATTTTTCCTTCAAATATCAAGTCAAGAGAGTGAACAACGCACATCAAGAAAGGAATGTTATTTCACTATTTAAGATAGCCCATCGGCAGGCCGGTGATTAGTTTTGGTAGCCCATCTGGAAAACACATAGCCCTGGGACGTCAGGCTTTGCGAGCCCTGGCCCATAACATTATGTCTGAGTCTGATCACGAATCGCAGCACAATGAACCAACAACACCTCAAATAAAGGATTCTCCAGCCTGTGTCTTACCCACGTGAGCCGGATATTCATTAAAAATAAAGTTCATCCATGCATTCATAATACTGGAATCCGAATGAAGCTTATGCAGCATGTTTATTGCTTGGAAGTTCGATCCGGTTTAGCTCCACGTAGGCCTATGTTATTTATCTATAACAAGCCATGCACAAATCGGTGGGCGGGGCTACAGAACCAGGCGTTCTTCTTCTTCGGTTAAGGCGGTGTTTTACCACACTCTGACGTCACAGCTTGGCACATTCTGAGATCGAGCATTTGCTGGGCCTGGTGTCAATAAAAGCTTTTCTTTGACTAACAAGGAAGTTTTCAGCTCCGAAACTTACAGGATATTCTTATATCACGATAAACTTTTATATATCAAAGGCTTAATGAAAAGTTGATTTCTCAATTAAATGACCCCTTTAAGCCAGGCCAATGTGTAATGTTAAACACACTGGAAGCCCAATTTGGTGATTCCTACAATTGGTTCCTCGGCCGAATAAGGTAGCGCTATGATCTTTAGAAGCGGTTCTCAATTTTCAGATCAAATATTTTAGTAGCAGTTAGTTCATCCAAAATTAAAAATGTCATCATTTACTCACCCTCATGTCACTCAAAACATGACTTTCTTTCCTCTGTGGGACACAAAAGAAGATATTTTGAAGAATGTTTTAACTGTTTTTGTCCGTACAATGAAAGTCACTGAGATTCAAATATATGTACCGTCTGCGATAATATCGTAATTGTTGTTTTAATGATGTGCATTATCAAGTATATCCCTCACACACACCCAGTACACGCTTTCACTGCGTGATTTAGTCTAGGCTATATTTATATCATTTAATATAGTTAATAAATATCACAAGAAGAGTTCAGTGTTTCTCCAGGTATCAGCATGATAACATATGTGATATTGATTTTATACATGTTTACTAATAAACAAGAAGTTAATATTAAGTGACTTACATTTTACACACCATATTGCCTGTTTTTGCTCTATTTCGCAACGGAAAATAGTTCAAAACAGGCCACAGCACTGTAATAGCGTCTCTGAGCAACACGCGGTGTTTCCTTACTGAATAAATCAGCTGTTTGAACGAATCAGTTGTATCAATGATTTGATGACTAAGATATATTAAGATCCAAAATCTTCCCCTAAACCCTCAGTCACTATTCCCTGCTTTCGTCCACTAATACAATTCACTTGAAGGAGTCAATGAAAACAAGTGAGCGAATCCAGACATCGGCTGTACACTTGTTATTGCGGTGCAATGTGGGATAGAATGAGTGCACTCAACAACGTACACTATGGTTTCGGAAAGCACTACAAATGGCTGTCCCCTCAAATAGTGCCCTATTTAAGGGTATGGGGGCGATTTCGGATTCGGCCATAGTCAAATGCTTCGTTCCTGAATGAATAAGCCGTTTGAATTAATCGGTTGAATCTCAATGACTCACTCATTAACAGTGCCACCTACTGGCGGTTTCACATTTAAAGTATCTTTTCATGTTTTAAATAATTTCAAATATCAATATTTAACCTTTTATGTTTTAAACATCAAAACATTATTTATGTATAACTGCAGGTTATTCATTTGTCACCTCTTAGCTCATTAAACAGTCTGTGTAAATGATCTCACAGATTGCACTCCATTGCAAAGATGCATTTTGTGGATACTTATTTCATTTAATTGGTAACAGCCCTATTGTGTCTTATTATTATAATTACATTTTATTACATTTATAGCCTGGATGCCAGCCGAACTTAGCCCCACCCACAACATTTAAGGTCGGGAAGTTCCGTTCCGTTGGAGTAACTATGCCCGAACAGGAGCTGTTCGGACCAATCAAATTGTCAGGGCGGGCTTTATACGATGATGGACAGATGATCAACAGTAACGTAATCATCCACGTCACCAGAGCGTTTGGGTTGAATTCGTTCTAATCCTAAACAGAGAACTTGTTCATATATGCATTCACCTTTACTATTTATCTAAAAAATTATGATCGTGTTGGCAAGTACTCCGTGTATCCTTAAATTATTTTTACAACACCGGCAAAGATTGTTTACACTCATCTTCTTCTTCTACTTCTTCCAGCATACGTGCAGTTGAGTTCTGTTGACAACTATGCGTTAGTGATATGTCGTTCATGAACGATTCGTTCTTTTTTAACTAATCTTAAATATGATTCGGGAACAACAAGTTGTCTCAGAGAGCGATTCGTTCATTTTGTGTTGACTTAATTATATTCTGCTAAAATGAACAAATTTCTTGAAAAAAGATTTGTTCATTTTGCTGAACGAGATTCAAAGATCCGAGTCCGTAAAATGATCCGAACTTCCCACTACTACTGTGCGTCGCTCAACATACGTCACTTTCTCCGTTGCTCTGACTGGTCTATCCAATTGAGTGCAGAGGCATTTTCTTTCCTGGTTCGGTTGAAACACGCCCCAATAATCACAGCCCAATGGAGCAGTATCAGACTCCTATTCTGACTAGAATTGAGTATGACGATGTCAGGCTATTACACAAAAGATGATGCATGCATATAATTAGGTTTAAAAAATAAATGTACACAGGTATAAATACCCATAAAAGGTAAAAATCTATTTAAACTTTTTGGAAATGATGATTTCGGTCACTGCTGTGAACTGACCACCACACAGAATATGAAAAATATATAGTTTAGTTAGGAGTTTAGGAGTCACCTGACCACGGCAGTCTTAAACCTGCCAAGGTGCAGCACAAACACACTCAGCAAAATATCATTTAATTATCATTATCGAGAAAATCCCAGAAAATAATCGAGATATCATTTTTTTGTCAATATCGCACACCCCTAGATTCAAAACAACACTGACTTTCATTGAATGGACAAGAAAACAGACTTTTTTCAAAACATCTTCTTTTGCATTTCACAGAAGGTTAATATCATTAATATCATATTTTAATTCATATCAATATTCTTGTAGCTCCAGTCCAATTCACATTATTTTGAAAACGATTTAAACACTAATATTCAGTGAATATAACACATAATACTGTTCAAAAGTTTAGGGTCAGTTGCTTTCTGTAAAAGTTATACTTTTATTCAGAAAGGTTGTGTTAAATTGATCAATACATTTATTCTATTTCAAATAAATGCTGTTCATTTGAACTTTCTGTTCAAAGAATCTTAATAAAAAGTACCACTGTTTTTACAAAAGAATATTAAGCATCACAACTGTTTTTATAAGAAATGTTAAGAAAAGCATATTAGAATAATTTCTGAACAATCATGTGACACTTAAGACTGGAGTAATGATGATGAAAATATAGCTTTGACATCACTGGAAAAATTACAGTTTAAGATACATTGCAATAGAAAACAGTTCAATTGTATTAATATTTCGGTAACACGTTACAATAAGGTTCCATTAGTTAACATTAACATTAGTAAACTACTTTAGTTAACATGAACTAAGAATGAACAATACTTCTACAGCATTTATTCATTTTAGTTATGTCAGGGTTCTGTCACTTCGGTCTAGTTTATTCTTGGTTTTGTGACAGAGCCCTGACACTCCTGTATTTTTCTTGTCTTTGTGTGAGCACGCAGTCTGTGAGTGTGCTCATTGGCTGCGTGTTCATCTTTTGTTTTGTGTTGAGCGCATGGCTTGTAATTTGTCTTTGCTAGCCATGTGCTTGTGTTTGTCATGTTTGGTGTGAGCACATGGCTTGCCATGTATTTCCTTGTGCCATGTGCGCTCATGTCTATTGTCTAACCCCACCCATCTTGTTATCTGATTATTGGTTTATTTGCCCCACCTGTCCATTACCTGCCTTGTTTGCTCCCTATTTATTCTCCTTGTGTTTGCAGTCCTGTGCAGGATCGTTGTCAACTGTTCCGTGTCGAACGTGCCTCATGTTTCCCTGCTCCCTGCTAGTCAAGTCAAGTCAAGTTTTTCAGGGTAGTTTTGTTTGTTTTTGTTTTATTTTATTATTAATAAAAGCTAATTCCTCCTGCAAATTGAGTCCTCGCTCCTTTCCCTTCGCACAACCCTGACAAGTTAATGTTCATATAAACATTTACTAATACATTATGGAAATCAAAAGTTGTATTTGTTAACATTAGTTAATGCACTGTGAACTAACATGAACAAACAATGAACAGCTGGATTTTTATTAACTAACATTAATAAAGATTAATAAATACTGTAACAAATGCATTGTTCTTGATTAGTTCATGTTAGTTAATACAATATTTAATGTTAACAAATGAGACCTTATTGTAAAGTGTTACCAATATTTCACAATATTACTGTTTTTACTGTATTTTTGATCAAATAAATGCAGCATTGGAGAACATAAGAGATTTCTTTCAAAAACTTTTGAATGGTAGTTGGGGCAATTTATTCAATATTAAACTTTACTCTTTCTGCTTAAAAGCTCTTGAACGTCTCTGGTTTAATTTTTTAAATGATGCTCAAACTGAGCATTGAGATATTTTAAAAATGTACAAAATATAAAATAAAACTATTTTAAATGCAATTTATATTTTTGTTTCTTAATAATGTATAAGAAGAAAGAAGTAGCTGGATCAGGAACCTGATGAGAATAAATCAACCAAGGTTGGAGACATGTTCTCATCACAATCAGGAAGACAGAGTTAAATTGTGGCTATTATGTTTGACAATTGAGGATCCTGTGGAGGTTCTAATGAATGGCTAAAGAGAATTGATCAGCTACGCAAACAGCTCAGGTGAACAACTCTATGAAAATGAGCATCTGAAAGCAATAGTCATTAATGGAAGTTCAAGCTGCCTAACATTGGGCCGTTGAGATAGCAAGGGCCATAGGGCATTGGGGGAGGGAGGGCGAGTGCACCGAGGTGGAGCACAAGTCTCCAAAGTAAATCTTTCTGGGGTACCTTTTCAACAGCTAGTTTCACAACACACACCCCCGCTAACTTCTTCCAGACCCAGGGCTGGAGGATCTGAAGCGAGAGAGGCAGCGAAAGGGACCAAAAGAGCTTCCAGATGTGGGGACTGTTTCCCTTTTTTGAAACGCCAGTTCCTTCTCACTTCCTTTTCATCTGAAGGGAGGAGATAAGTAAAAGCACCAGTATGGAGTTGAGAGGCGGCTGACGTGCCGAAAGCCTCCTCGCCCCTTACGAGGACCTCTCAGGAGAAGGGCAACAGGAAGCACAGCAGCTCCTTCCAGGCTCAAATCTGTGGCCTCAATCATTCATGGGCTATGATGGTGCTCCCTAGCTAGCAGCTGTCCCCGATGCTGATGTCGCCATCCAAGTCAGTGGTGATTTTACACCCGTTCACAGGTTGATTCTTTTCACAGCCATCCACATTCACTCCTCTGATCAAAGTAACATCACTCTTTCTGTAAATTTTAGAGACGTTTTACATTTACATTACTGTTGAAAGTTTGGGGTCGGTAAGATTCAGTTTTGTTTTGAAAGAAATGAAGCAAGAACGCATTAAATTGATCAAAGTAAAGTGACAGTAAAGACATTTATAATACAATATTTCACAATATTACAGTTTTTACTGTATTTCTGATAATAAATGCATAAATGATTATAAATATTTCTGATAAACGCAGCCTTGGTGAGATTAAGAGATTTCTATCAAAAACAGTGTAGATCCTATAAAATGATATTATATTCATAAAAATACTATTATTTGCTATTATTTACATGCAGGATTTCAATTGCATGTTGTTGACATTATTATTTCTTTCCGTTGCAGTGCGTTTGATGCGTACAGTATGTGTGTATTTGTACTCTGCCAAGGATATGCTTTGTTGCAAAAATTAAATGCTTGCATGAATTTTTAACATCTGCAAATACAAATATAACCGGCAAGTGTAATTTTTGTGCAGGGAAAAAAAACCCTCTCAAGTGACCAGATTTCTCATGGTTGAATACAGGATGGGATAGGGGTAGAGTTTAGGAAAAGAAGAGAAAGAAGAAATACGTGACAAAACATGATTTTTTCATAATATGTCGGGGCACTAAAAATAGAGCTGAAATATGGGACTGTCCCGGGAAAAAACGGACGTCTGGTGCCCCTATCTCAAGCACATTAATCAGCACACGCACCTGACAGAGCAACCGCCTATATTTTCCTCTATTTTTCACGTGTTTTTCCATAGAAATGCATTTTTTCGCTAATGTACAGTGACAATACACTGTTAAAAATAAAGGTTCCAAAATGTTTTTGTAGCGATGGCATAGAAGAACCATTTTTGGTTTCCCAAAGAACCTTTCAGAACCATGTTGTTTTTGTGTAAAGAACATTTTAATAATCTAAAGAACCTTTTTCCAATATAAAGAAACTTTTGTGGAATAGAGATTCCATGGTTCTTTGTGAAATCATCGATGCCACAGAGTTTCTGTGTGCGCCTTGCAATGATCCTATAAATCAATTCTATCGTCGATTATTTTCATTAGCGATTGCATTAGCGATTGGTCAATGGATAATAGATAGGGTAGGTCTGTTGGTCTGAAATACTTGCACAACAATGGAAGTTTCAAAGAAACAGAAGCACATCATAACATCTGGAATAACAATCCATTACCCTGCTCTAAGGGGGGTGTGGGTAAACACATTCTTACACCTAAAACATGTGTATCTGCCCTCTCTCGCCGAGCAAGTCAACACCCCAAGACAAAGATGAATGTCCAGTGTTTGTCGAGTCCGCCTGTGTGTACAGAGAAGTAGTCAGGCTTAACAATGAGATCAGGTATGCCAATCACCATGGCAAGATAAAAATGACAAATTAGTTAAATACTGTGATTTACGAGGCAGAATCTTTAGAATTCTCTCTTTGTGCTCATTTTCTCCTGAGAACAAACAAGGCAAGGCATATTTCTTAACTGCATGTTTGTGTGGGGACGCCAGGAGCTTTGGATGGATTGAAAGCCAAATCTGATCGAAAGAAAACTTTATTTCCCCTCAGGCCATGGACACGTCGGACTGTGAAACCACTAGACCGTGAAAGCATCTGCATCTGTATTCAGAAACAATAAATGAATTGAAAATTTAGGCCAGCCCAGGACAAACTGCCTCATTAAACTGCAAAAAAAAATGTTTTTAATTGACTTGTTTTCCAGTAAAAATATTTAAAGTCCTTAAAACAAGATAAAATTATTCGAGAGTCAACAATGCATAAGATTTTAAGACTTGTTTTCATTATCTTGAATATAATACAATATTTTGTGTCTTACTGCTCTGACTTTCACTTGTTTTTAACAAGTTTATACTAAAAGTGGGGGAAAAAAAATCTGCCAGTGCAATTAGATAAAATACAATTATATTGAATATAAATAGATATGCTCTCTAAATCTTAAGGCCAGATTTACTAACAGCTTGCGCTAGCGCAAAACCCTCTTTTGGCATTAAAAAACTGCTGTCAGGATTTACTAAAGACAGTGAAATATCAGCGCTGAAAAGGTGTGGACAGAGTTATTTTTGCGGCTGAACTTATTGCATATGCATTTGTATGAGTTTCCCTTTCAGACACAAAATTTATGGGAGCAGAGTATTTAAATGAATCAAGGTTTGCCCTTATCAATGTATTGCTGTTTGCGCCATTATTTACCGCCCCAAAAAAGCAAGTCTTAAACCAGACGCTAACTGGTAGACTGTGTTAGTCATTATGGAAATGATCCGGTTGCATCACGCTCCATATACATTCATATATATTATGTAAATGACAACATAATATATGCATTTACACAGGAATTAAAATCACAGGAAACAATGCTTTGAACATTACTATTTTAAAACTACAGTTTTAACAAAGTGTTTTTATTATTATTAAAAAAAGAATAAAATAATAAACAATTAAATACAACTCATAATAAATAAAAATACAGAAGTTTTAATTTTCTCTGCCTGCTATATATATCACGCTTTGATGATTGTCATAATTATGTGGTAACGTTACTGATAGGCTATTGTAGGCTACGGTAGCCTATAGTTGTTTATATTTCTTAATAAAATTGTGCCAGCTGGAACAAATGCTATAATGAAATTATGAATTACCACGGGTAGATCACCGCAGGATTAAAAGTGGTCGAAAGTGTTTTCAAAAAGCCAGAAAGTCACTTTGCAGCAGGCACAACAAATTAACAATGATACTAACGTTAGCGTTTAAGGTAGGACAGTAGATATAACAGCAAATATCGTTCTCAAAGAGATTATTTTTGGAATATAACAATGCACAATCACAGTGACGCCGACTGGGTTAAGCATTTACTGTATCTGATGGAAATGTTACAGCGCGATCTGCCAGTCTCTTCAAAGGAAGATTACAAACGGCAAACGCCAATTGATTACACATGACGACTCTGTTATTTTGGTGGTTTGCTTGACGATGTGAGTACAGGACTCTTTTACTTTAATGGTGGGCATTTTTTAATTTGCCTAAAACATATGGAGCTAATCCTGTTTTGTCTTCCGCTTTTTGATTCTTGCGCCGCCTGAGCTGACACTGATGGGCGGTTGTCATGACAATGACGTCGTTTAGGGCGGCACAAGTTCACATTCATTCTCTCACACACACACACTTGCGCTCACACACACACTTTCAGTGAAATTGACCCACAAATCGTTTCAGCGTCGCCTTTGATACTAGGGGCTGAGGTGGGTCAGACCCGGCGTATTTTAAATCTGCTTTTATGCTGCATTGCGTCTTTACACAGAATTTTGAGCAGACACAGTCGCTTTAGATCAGCCTTAACTCAACTGTGTAAAGATGCCTTATGGGTCTATTTCTTTTCATTGTTCATCGTCTGTTTTCTTGCGTTTATTTTGCTGATGCTGATTGCTGTAACTGATTCTCTGGTGCTTAGGTCGCAATTTCAATGACACAGCACGGAGCAGTGTAGGCCTACAGGAATATCTGGACCACAGCCAATCAGAGGCAAAGACCCGCCCCATCTCTGTCTCTGATTGGTTTAGACCACGTTATGATCCAACCATGAGTGTGAGTTCCGTCAAAGGAGAACAAACGCTTCATTCGTGGAGAGGCAGCGGATGCAAGGATGTTAGGTGCACCGGTGCGACCTAGGAAAAATTTTAGTCGCACTCTAGAGCCCTGACTCTAATTTGCCCTGTTTAGTAAATCTGGCTATTAAAGTCTAAACATTGTACACGGTGTTGCTTCACAGCTAAACTGATCTTTTTTTTCCCAAAGATTATTAGATATTTTAACTGAAAAATAAGACAAAAATACTCCTTAAGAATAGGATTTTTGCATTGTGCATGGAGAGGACAAATGCAAATGAATAACTAGAACAAATGCACACTAACTCTATATCTCAGTCATCCTGATGATGAAATCACCACATTGACTAAAATTAATGCATACAGTGAACCTCCAAGTATGACATCCAAAACAAACTTGGCATATGAATTAAGTAGGTGTCAAATTGTCTTCAAGAGCTATTGAAACAATTTAATATTGCATAAGCTATAAAAGTGATTGGAATCTTTGTTTTAACAAAAGTGAAATTAAAATGGCACGTTATGAAAGAATATAAATTGTAAGCCTGGAAGCAAATGAGTGCTGGAGGCAATTTGTTCACACTGAAGTCACTTGTCAGATCAATACAGTGCTGCAGGCTTCAAATCAAACACAACCGCCACTGACTTATGGGTAAAACAGAACAGAACAAGTGCAGCCGGAGTGGGCCACAGAAAGCGAGAATAAAAGGACCAAAGAAAGAGGGGACGAAAAGGTTTCAGTTCCCATGAGGATACACAGGATGTCTCCCAGTTGACCTTTGCTTGATTAGTTTTCTTTGTGCATCAACCCCCAACAAACCCACACAAACACTCTGATTGTTTGGGTCCACCTTTGTTCTCACTCTTGCATGCTCCAATATCAGTTAATCTACAATAAATGTCATCGGTTAATCGGTAACCTGTTATTACTGTGTGCACCTAAAAGCCCCGAATGCATTCAAATAATGCTGCACAGCAATTCTTTGAAGTTCTGGATCAATTCTGAATTTATTAAATAGAAGCATGTATAAAGAATGTAAAAAGAATGATTGGTTTTCTGTTCCAAGTGCTAAAAATCATCCCCAAAAATTCCTAATGCACTAATTTAAAATAATGGAGGGTAAATTAGTCTGGAAAGCACTGGGAGGCTCAAATATTCTTACCCCTGTGTCATATCAGCGTACATATACCTGTCAAAGTGTCAACCAGTAAACAACACTGTCTTAAAGGCATAATATGTAAGATTTTTTTATTAAAATATCCAAAAACCACTAAAACAATGTTGTATATTTTGTTGACTTGTGTTTCTAAGAATGTTTAAATCCAGAGAAATAACCCATTTTAACCAGGACACGGACAGTGTCCGTGCGTCGCATATCAATAACATCATACCCGCATGATTTCCTCGATTTTGTAGAAACCATGGAAACACCAAAGACGCTTTAATATACTACGTGTTTTATTAGACAGGTGAGCAACTGTTTGGATACATTCATCGACAGAAAACTAATCATTGTTATATAGCTTAAATTTTGTTTTCTTGACATTACCGTGAGTACCATGTTTTACCATGACTAATATCGATCTAGCTTATGCGCGAACGCACAGAGTAGCATTATAACATAACTTTCAACACACTCAAATGTATATAAATGATAAAACAGGGCTGTGTTACCCCACATATGCATGACCGGAAGAAGCGGAAGTGGTCGTCTGCAGCATAATAAAAGCTCCTCTGCTCTCTCTCTAGCAATCGCTCCAGCGGCCTCATTCCACTCCCACGGCTCTCGGCCCCACTTCATACTACAGTAACATTAATAAATCTTTAATACATTCAATACATGCTCATCCATGAATATGCCTTCTGCCCGAGTCCCATTGGATTCTTTTTCACCGGCTGTAGAGGTGAAGGCAACAACTCCCATGATTCTGTGAAATCAAGGCCCCATCAAGCTACGCCTGTTTTGAATAAGCAACCTCTAGTGGCGAAAATTACATATTGTGCCTTTAAAATACTTAAAAGTGTTTTAAAACATAGAAATAGAAATTATATAAAAGAAAACACCTTACTAATGCCAGAAAGAGCAGGACAATCTCATAAGTCAACAGTCTATAGAGTTTTTTGCATCAATGTGGGATGCTGGTGAAAGTCAGGAAGTCCATCAGCAGGTGAACGAGAAGAGAAAAGTCACTGGGAGACAGCAAGATATTCTCAGGGATCTTCAAGGATGATGGGAACAATAAGTCTTTGTTGGGAGACGAAAATAGCCCTCAGCCAAGCAAAGTTATACTCATATTAGTCATACTGAGCACTTCACCTGGGCCCGAGCCTGTTTGTTGTAGCTGCCAGCGTTGATTGAGTGGCAGGGAGGAAAAGAGGCAGTTTGGTGGGTCTAACCATAGGGCCAGATCACACTAGTTACATGGGTAATTGTTAACACATTTCTGAGGTTTAAACTTTGAGCTAAATATTTTACCTGGATGGAGTTTGTATACAGCTGTTGAACTAATCAGTCTCATTTTATGAGCACTGGGAAATTGTATGAAGAAAAATCTCACATCGACAGATCTTGCCCCCCCCTCATCTCACTTCAAAGTGATCCTCGAGAAACACTTATTTCAATTTCTGAGCCAAGTTTATCCAGAGTGCACAGAGAAAACAAACCTAAAGATTGTATTTTCACAGTGAAATAAAGAGTCGATAAAGCAAAGACGAAAACAATGGAGTTGACAAAGTAAAGGGATGCTTTTCAGTCAATGATGTGCAGATGTACTATACATGAGAACAGGAAATTACATGAGGAGGACAGGGTATGTGTTTACTTACACGACTGATTGCCAGAAGAAAAAAACGCATATTGGTGATTGAAGGCTGGGCTGATTTTTCTAAGCCTAACACCTTCATCTTGTGAACAGGACAACTGACTCCTGATCTGTAGTGTCTTAGTGACACATTCCTGTGATGTCATATCTGGCATCTTGATTTGTATCTGTGCCAGATGAATTATTTGTTGCAATATTTCTAGCATGGCACTTTGGTTAAAAAAAAAATCTGCCAGGTAAATAAATGTACAAATGTAATGTAAAGCAGCTTCAAAAGGATGACGACCATCCATGGTACATCCTTGCAAGCTGATTAGCTATTTTTGGGTCAATCCTGCCACCTTGTGGTGCACCCAACAACACACAGTTGACATATATAAAATGAACTTAAAGAGATAGTTCACCCAGAAAATAAAAGTCTGTCATTATATACTTACTCGCATGTCCAAACCTGCATGATTGCATATTTTTTTCTAATAACAACTTCAGTTTCAGTCTGTTCCTCACACAAAGCTATCGTCACGTGGGCCACTTTTATGTAACTTTTAAAGCTCCATTTTAAAGCTTGAAAGCTTCAATTCACATTAACATTAATATGGGAAAAAAGCAGCCGTTATATTACTTAACATTTCTTTTGTGTTTGATGGAAGTAATAAAATCACATAGGTTAGGAACCGCATGAGGGTGAGTAAATTATGACATAATATTTATTTTTGGGTGCCTCAGATTCTTAAAAGAAAACATGACTAAAGTGAAGAAAAATTAGTAAAACTCACCTATTGTCGTTCCATCCTCTCCCATAATGCACTTCATAGAAGTGATGATTTGCTCCACAACAGGAGGTGACATGGAGGTGGCGTAAATTGCACTGTGAGAGTGAGTTCGCAGGTAGTCTATCAAATCCTAAAAGATGAAAAAGCAAGACGCTTCTGTCAGGGTGTGGCTGTAATGAAGTGCACGACGAAAGAGTAGAAAACAAAAAAAGGTTTTAATATTCACTTCAACAGGAGAATCACAGGAATAAACTAGAAACACAACCACGATAAATATAGATGACTGAACAAAGACCTGAGGGAAACTAAGGGCTTAAATATGTGTCTAATCAACAGAATAAAGAACAGGTGTGTAAACTAAGGGCTGTTTACACGACACCATTTTCAACTAAAAAGGGTAAACTTATGCATTTTGGCCGTTTATTTACATGACAACAGCATTTAGGGGCCTGAAAAAAACAGGTTTCAAAGTCCAAATTTTTGAAAATCAAAAACGCGAATTTGTGAAAACCGTGGCGTCATGCGCATGCGTATTACTTGTCCTATAGGCACGTTGTGTTTCTTTACAAAGTGACATCGCCAACTACTGGCATGGCATGCATAATACAGCATTTTGACGTTGTCATCAGCACGCGAAAAACGCAAAGGAAACAATTTTAAAAATGTTATATATTATTGATGTAGATGTAAACGTACCCTAAAACACAATGAAACCAAACAACCCTTACAGTTTCATAATGTCTAAATATTTTGTTGCCTTTGTATATACTGTAAGTTAACTGTAACTATGAGTTTTACAAAAGACTACAAGTCAAATATACACTACCATTCAAAAGTTTTTTTTTCTTAAAGGAATTAATAGTTTTATTCAGCAAGGATGTATTGAATTGATAAGAAGTGTCAGAAGAAGAAAATAAATGTATTTAAAGAGAAAGATTTTGTTTCCACAATAATATTAGGAAACTGTTTTCAAAACACTGATAATGATAAGAAGTGTTTCTCGAGCACCAAATCACAATATTAAAATGATTTCTGAAGGATTTTGTCACACTGAAGAATGGAGTAATGGCAGCTGAAAAAAAATAAAGATTTTAAAATATATTAAAATAGAAAAGTTATTTTAAATTGCAATAATAATTCACAATATTACTCTATTTCTTTTAAAACATTTTGACCACCAAAGTTTTAATGGTAGTGTATATTTGCTAAACCTTTTTTCACTTTTCACAACCTTTTTAATGTATCAAATTATATAAACAAGTTGTTGTTTGCGCTTCTGCTATTGGTCAGAAAATGGTTGTAATTACAAATTGGCACTTGAACTTCATACCTTCCTCCCTCCTATGTATCCACCAGCAGCACCGAAGCTCTTTGTGAAGGTGCCCATCATGATGTCTACATCTTTGGGGTCCAGTCCAAAATAGTCCACCACCCCTCGACCACTCGGTCCTAATGCCCCAATACTATGAGCCTCATCCAGGTAAAGGTAGGCCTTGTACTTCTTTTTCAGGGCTATAACTTCTGGCAGTCGTATGATGGAGCCCTCCATACTAAGTAAAGGACCGGTTAGAGTGGATTAAACTTTGAAATGTGTGGCAATTCATTCGATAGTTAAACTGTGGTTAAACAGCGCGGCAGTTTACATGTGATAAACATGTTCTACACCTGAGAAAAATCACAGGAGTACAGAACTGGATGAACACATTTGGATGTATGAAATGAATTCCAGGAAAATGAGAGTGTTTAATCACCTGTAGATGCCCTCAACAAGAATGAGGATTTTCTTCCAGGGTCGATGTGTTCTTGGCTGGCCATGAACGATAGCATCTCTGAGCAGCTTCTCCAGGCTCTGCATATCTGGTGCGAAACAAATAAAATAAGCAGTTAATAATTGCAATATGATGATAGATACACTACCGTACATCTGCAAGATTTTCAAACTGTTTTTGAAAGAAGTTTCTTACGCTCATCAAGGCTGCATTTATTTGATCAAAAATACAGTAAAAACAGTAATAATGCAAAATATTATTACAATTTAAAATAACTGTTTTCTTCTTCAATATATTTCAAAATGTATTTATTTTTTGTGATGGCAAAGCCGAATCTTCAGCATCATTACTCCAGTCTTTAGTGTCACATGATCCTTCAGAAATCATTTTAATATGCTGATTTGAAATATTTTTTATTACTATTAATGTTGAACACAGTTGTGCTGCTTAATATTTTTGTGGAAACTTTAATACCTTTTTCAGGATTCTTTGATGAACAGAATGAAAAAACATTTATTGCTATTTTTGATCAATTTAACACAACCTTAATGCTTGCGTGTGTGTGTGTTTGTGTGGGCATGTGACGGTATACAATTTTCATGTTGCGATTAATTGCTGAAGCTTTTATCACGGTATACGGTATTATCACGATATTGAAAGCGTTGTCATACAGAAGTTTAATAACTTTCTTATAACAAAAAGAACCGAACATTTAAATACAATAAAGCAATACACAAAAATGTATAAAGTAAACAAATATTTCAAACAGATTAAAGTGCAAAAGAATTATAAAGAACAATAGGTAACACTTTACAATAAGGTCTCATTAGTTCATGCATTAACTGTTATTACTCTTTGATAACGTTAGTTAAAAAAAGCAACTGTTAGTTAAAGGTGCACTATGTAACTTTTCCGTCCGCTAAAGGTCGCCTATTCAAAACAAAAGGCGTAGTTTGATGACGCCAAGTTAAAGCGCAGAATCTTGGGACATGTAGTCTCCACTTTACAGCTGGTGGGAAAAAATTGGGATAGGACTCTGGCAGAAATCATGTTCATGGATGCGATTATTAACGTTACTGTAGTATGAAGCAGAGCAGACCCAAGTGGTGTGGGAGCTGAGCAAGGCCGCTGGAGCGATTGCGCAACACACGCCTCGTGAGCAGCAGGACTTTTATTATGCCACAGTCGCCGGCGCCATTTCCTTTTCCGGTCATGAGTATGAGGTAACGCAGCTCTGTTTATCATTAGATATAATTTAGTGTTTTGAAAATTATGTTATGACGTTACTCTGTGCATTCGCTCGCCGGCTGCTATGACACTTGTTGCTCACTGCAGTAAGAGTAAAGCGTTTCCACTAAATAAAACCGGAAACCGAGGGTAACGCAGATATGACGCAATTGACAGGCGACTCCCTCACACGCCCCGGTTCCTTGGTTAAAATAGCAATTTTCTCACGATTTACAAATAGTTGGAAACATTTGGGATATTGTAAGTACTCAATTGAACAAAATATATAACACTGGCCTAGTAGTTTTTGGATATTTTACTGAAAAATTTGACAGTGCACCTTTAATGTTAGCTAATGTTACAGTTACAACTTTTGATTTTAATAATGTGTTATTAAATGTTGAAATTTACATTTAACTAAGATTAATAAATGCTTTAACTAGAAGTATTTTTCTTTGTCAGTTTGTGAACTAATGAATGAACTAATGTTAAATAATGGAGCCTTATTGTAAAGTGTGTGTTTAAGTTTGAAAATAAATAGCCTTAAGTCTTTAAGTATTAAGTATTAGGTTATGTGATGAGCACCGCGAATACAGAAATCTGAATGGCTGTTTAAACCATTTAAAAACTGTTTAGTAGCGCAAGTCTGCTTTGTTTATGAGGGTTACCGGGAAAACGGCTGCATTTCTGCTGTTCCATCAGCGGCATCTGCTGTCAGAGTGTGAATGTGTACTTTCATTCAGCGGGTCTCCTTCACTGGGCCCGCCATGCGCTGCTCACACGCGTTGGGTTTGTTTACATCAGTGTGCGTTCCTCTTTGATGCAGCATACAGATGTGTTGTTCGTTTTAAACGGTTGATGGGTAAAGTATTCTTAAAATGCATTCTAAAAATATGAATATTTACTAATAAATAATTATTCACTGTATTTTGAAGTGCACACGATAACAATATAGTGCATGTTCATTATATGTTGTGGTATATACATCGTGATATATCGTATTACCGTATACCGGAACCACTGAATATCTATCTATAGATAATAATAATAATAATAATAATAATAATAATAATAATAATAATAAATGAACTATTATTCCTTAGAAAAAGAATAAATAAATAATATTTTTATTTAATGGATAGATTATCCATGGTTCCAACAGTATAAATATGAGATCACACCTAAGATCACACTCCAGTAAAATAGCTACATGGACAACTTTAAATTTATGCAAGGTGTGTCTTCATAGCATATAAAGATCAAATGGCAGGATATTGGTGACATAAGCTACTGAAAAAGTTTCGTTCATTGGTCATTTGAGAACTACGTGTTTTTCTGGAGCCGTAGTGTATTAAAATGTTGCCCGTGTCCTTGGTCATAATTTAAGGAACCACAGTACATAAATTCATTACAAACTGTCAGTGAGAGTAGTGTTCTGAGCACTTCAGTAATAAGTATTCAGAGTGCTGCTGAAGTTTTCCCAAGCCTCTACAATCTGACTTAAGGGTTTCAAGGATCATTACACATTCACCTCAAGTTACTTTATCAGTTTAGAAGCTCATTTATTAATCACTGAAAGTCATCTGTCCAAATTGCCTATTTAAATGATTTATTTAAAATAACACAGCTGAACTGTGATCGAGAGCTGACCTTTCCAGTGATAGCATTTGTATTCATAGGGTTTGACTGGACATTAACCAAACTGGCATTCAGAAACAAGTCTAAAAACAATCCAGACTACAAATAAGGAACCTCATAAAACTGAAATACCTTACTTTAAGATTTTACTTTAGGATGGGTCAAGGTCTGTTAATCTTCCACTCAAGCAGATGCAGCGTTGTGGGTCGTGTTCATTCTTTACCTTGTGCTCTTAACAGCTGTGAACCACGAGTGAGGGTGTGTGTATATGTAGATATGGTAAGATAAGAGATGTGCCTGTGAGTGTAAACTTACTGTTGTGCTTAAAGACCCGGATGGTGGAGCCGGACAGCCGGGCTCCCAGTACCAGAGAGGCATGGTTCAACTCGTCGCTTAGAATCAGACATCCCTACAAACAGCAAAAAAATGTGTCAGGTCACTGTATGAAAATAGTACAGATACTGTAGTAATATTATATAAATATATATATGTGACCCTGGACCACAAAGCCAGTCATAAGTCGCACGGGTATATTTGTGGCAATAGCCAACAATAGCCTACATTGTATATGGGTCAAAATTATCGATTTTTCTTTTATGCCAAAATGATTAGGATATTAAGTAATGATCTTGTTCCATGAAGATATTTAGTAAATTTCCTACCATAAATATATCAAACATTTATTATTAGTAGTAATATGCGTTGCTAAGGACTTCATTTGGACAACTTTAAAGGCGATTTTCTCAATATTTAGATTTTTTTGCAACCTCAGATTCCAGATTTTCAAATAGTTGTATCTCGGCCAAATATTGTCCTATCCTAACAAACCATACATCAATGGAAAGCTTATTTCAGATGATGTATAAATCTTAATTTAAACAAATTTACCCTTATGACTGGTTTTGTGGTCCAGGGTCACATATATCAATATTTAATGACAGTAACAATACATTATTTGTACTATTTGTATAACACCTTTCACACATAAAAAGCAGTAGAAAAGGTATAACATCAAAACAATTATTTAAAAAAATAAATATGGAAATGAGGGACAGACAAACAACTGTTCAAAAGTTTAAGTTTAAATGTTTTAGTTTCTTATGCTCACCAATGCTGCATATATTCGATCAAAAATATAGAAAGACAGAAATATTGTGAAATATTATTAGAATTGAAAAGAAATTCATTTATTCCTGTTCTTATTATTATGAGTTTATTATCTGATTAAATTATTATCAGTGATTATCAGTTATTATTATAACTGACTAATTATATTATTATCAGTGTTGAAAACAGTTGTGCTGCTTAATATTTTTGAGGAAACTGTGATCATTTGAAATAGAAATCTTATGTAACAATGTGAAAGTCTTTACTAATTACTTTTGGTCATTTTAATGCATCCTTGAATAAAAGTTAATTTCTTTTAACAACAAAAAAAAAACTTACTGACTAGTTTTTTTTAACAGTAGTGTATATAAAAATATATTTTTTAAATAAAAAAAATTTTATTAGCTTTTGAAATGTCTTTAGACGCTTTTTAAAATGTGACTTAAAGCCTTTAAAAACTCTTTCTGTGGCAGCTTTTATCTTGTTGTTTCAATATAAATCAGGGAAGTCGTTTCAGCACTAAATCTCTAGACCCCTCCTGGCCTGTAACAGGAAGTTAGGTTGGGAAATCTCTGCTTCACTTGCAGCTAAGCACATTTCCTGTGGTCATTTTGTGCCTTATCAAGTGCATTCCATTGTGTGAGCTACACAAACTGTTTGAGTTGGAACTGTTGGTCTATCTGTACTATTACAGTGATCTCCTCCCTCTGCACTAGTGATAAAACATTACATACACGATTGAACCAACAAAGGAAAACATTCACGCACTAGCATTTAAACAAGCACTGACAGGTCAAGGTGGGATCCGCCTGTGCTGACACTCCTACAAATTTTAGGAGTTGCCTGGATAGATCATCACAGCAAGAGATAGGAAGAGAGAAGTTGGCAAACTGGAAAATAGAGAGTGGAGAAAAAAAACAAAAAAACTGTCTAGAGCTTCAAACCTTGCCGGCTATCGCAGGAATGTTCATAGAATTGGTTGCAAAGCCCATGCCGAAAGCCATAGCCGACTCCACTCCCAGGAATGACGCCACTAGTTTCTCCAACTCTTCATGTCTGTCGAGGTTGCCTAAGTAAATCACACAAATAAATCAGCTAATGCAAGCAAACACTCACCTATTATAAACAGTAGCTAGAGAACCGACACCTGTGTATAAAGCAAAGTCATCCTAGTAAGCTCCTACATAAGACTACATAATAACTAACTAGATTTAAAGTCGGCATGAAATTAAAACTCACCCTATTTTCGAAATACGTGATATTGATCTCACTGTGAACAAGTCTTCCATATATTTTTCATATAATTTTTTTAAAATTGACCACATCGTTTTTTATTAAAATGTCAAAACGGGATCTTCCGGTGAAAACCATGTATTTATTTGTTTTGCTTTTTTAGCCAAAGTTGGTCTTTAATTAGAATGTTAAGCTTTAGCTTTTAGACAGTTTGTCCTTTTAAACTCAGAAAAGGTGAAAGTGTTCCCAACTTCCCAAGCACTGCTGGCAAAGCCAAACACATATTAAGATGGACATCTTTGCACGTTGAACTGAATCTTTTGACATTTTTGAGCGTTTCCTCACACAACCTCTGAGTTTAAGATGGTTAAAAAAAGGCTGCCCTCATATGCATCTCAAAATCTCTGCATTCACTCTGTTGGGCCCTGTTGTGCTGTTTTTGAATGCAAGACACATGTATGTTAAACTGTGTCTACACCAGGCGCGAATGGTGTGATGTGACGTGACAAAAGAAACAGAACCCATTATAATCAGTGATGCTGTCTACACTGAATGCAGCATGGTGTGACGCAACACTAAAAAACCTGACGGTAAAATTATGCCCCGTTCTATTTCTGATGTACTTCAAGCGCTCGCGCTACTTTTGATACGAAAGACAAATGGATTTACATCACTTGCTTTGTCACGTCCGATTTGGACTGCTTCTAGCTGTTGTGGCATGATGCAACCCGTGTAGACAAACAGTAAGCTAGCCTTATAATAGAGGGCATTCACATAGAATGTGTTTTTGCATTCCTCTGTGCTGCTTTACCATTGTTTTTCTAGGTAAACATGCAGTAGATGGACATGTTTCACCATTGCGCTTGCGTCTCGCACCTTGCATTTTGTCATTTTGTGTATAGCATTTTTAAACATAGTAACACATTCTGTGTAAATGGCCCATTAGTCCTACAGTGTGATCTGGGTGGATTTTAGATGGTTGCTTACTGGCCAAAGTAAAAAAAAATTAAAAGCCAGTTTTTCACATTAATCTACGCAATTTGAGCTTTTATTAATGTCAGTAGTGCAAATAGTATGGCATGATGTGTCTATGTTAACAATGCTTGCAATGGTGCAAGCACAAATAATAAACGCCCATTAAGGACATTTATGTCCCTATATTTTCTGAAAAGCAACCAACGAGCACTCACCCATTTCCTGTCTGGTGCTGGCCACGCCCACCCCAACTTTCACCGTCTCATCTCCAGCAGCCGTGGCACAGGAGCCTGTGTTCTCTGCAAAGCCCAGATAATTATACGAGCCCAGGTTTATCACATCTTTCACCACTCGCCCAGTGTATCTGAAAGAGCACAATACAAGTGCGTTAAATTAATTTTGAGCAAACGCTAATCCTTGACAACCCTAAACTGGATTGTAAGTTTCATACAACCTCAGTCACCTCATATTTCCGGTTATACTTTAACGTTGCCTTACTTTTGAAGGTTTACTGTACATGGGCTTGTAAATGACCTTTATATTAGCATCATTAGATTAATGCAGCTCTCATCTTGGGAGGTGAAACAATCAAGACGTGGTGTTTTTGTTCGTGTTCAGGTTCAAGGCAGCCTACTTACTCAAAGGTCCAGTTGTAATCATTGGAACTCCGCTCAACAAGGTCAAACTTGGCCCCAGGAACACTGCAAATGGGCCTGTTCCAGCTGTCCCGAATCCTCATGTATAAATTCCTTGTGTAGAAATTCTCAAAGTCTTGATAAAGTGGAACAAAATCCTTGGGGAGAAAAAAGTAACAGGAACAGTCACATACTTGACATTTTTGTTTCACCAACAGAAAACAACTCCTTACATTTCGGTGACTCAGTGGTCTTGGATACAATATTTTAGGAAGAACAACATCCATACAAAAGCACGTAGCAAAACAAAGCGTAACCTTTCAGTGCCCTAAAGTACTTTACAGTAACGGTAAACTGCACAATATCCTTCCTCTGACAAAATGTTCTCTTCCTCTCAAACTTACACCAATAAATTACCAATGAATTAAGTCTAATTTGTTGTACAATCACAGTAAATTACTCTCAAAAATTTTTTTTGCCATATGAATTTTCAGAAGTCCTCATTTAAAATAAAATAATATTTTTTTATGATTGTAATTTAATCTTCAACAATTTTCCTTCTAACATGAAACATACAGTAAACCACTTGGTTGATAATAAGAACTTTCCATCTTTACATCAAAACTCGTACATTGTTAAACTACATTCAACACAATAATATTGTGAAATATCATTACAATTAAAGAAAAGTTATTTATTTAAACATATTTTAAAATGCAATTCCAGTGATGACAAAGCTGAATTTTCAGCATCTTTACTCCGGTCTTCAGTGTCACAAGATCCTTCAGAAATCTAATATGCTGACTTGCTTCTCAAGAAACGTTTCTTATTATTGTTAAAGTTCACCTGTAGTCAATAATTTTATCCCTTAAAACTCATATTTGATCACCAAAATTACATATTTAAATGTTTTTTCCCTGCCTTAAAATCGCTTGAATGTAACTCTACACCTTTGCTTCATGTATATGCGGAACCATGAACATGCAAATGAGCCCTACCTCCATTCACTCATACAGGGTCGTCTATAAGTCGATGTATCATAATGGTAATGTGTTTATGTATCGCTCTCTACAACGTCGGACACATGACGGTAATTAATATGATTAGCCTTTGGACTGACTACGTTATCAAACAGCTAATAATGTGTTGCTAATGTCACACAAACCATGTTCCCGGTCACTATCTCAGAGTCAGACCGCTGCCTTCTAAAAATCAGTATCCTTAGAAATGCTTTCAACAACTTAGAATGTCAGTGAAGTAAGGCATATAGTTCAAAATTTTTGTTTGAAATTGAACATTTAAATTGGCTAAAATTATGGAGAAGAGCGTCCTCATTTAACTTCAGTCATTTATTGATGCAAATGAGAAGTGTTTCAATCGGGTTTTAAAACACAGTACGGAATCAACCGACCATGGTAATTTCACTGTACTTCTACTCCTAGATCTGACGGCAGTGTTTGACACAATTGACCATCATATTATATCTCATCTTGAAACGTTTGGGTATTTGTGGAAATGCCCTAAGATGGATAAAGTCATACTTTCAAAATAGGAGTTTCTCAGTCCGCATGGGAGAGTTTGCATCGGCCTCTGCACCCCATGTGGTATCCTGCAATGTTCGATCTTAGCACCATTTTCTTTTCTCTTTATATGCTACTGTTAGAATTGATTTTGGGTAAATATGGTGTGTCATTTCATTCATACGCCGAAGATACTCAGTTGTATTTGTCTTTTAACCTCTTCCAGTGCCTTGGGGCACTTGTTAGCCTATATAGATGAGGTGAAGTCATGGATGACTGCAAACTTCTTAATGAAGTCTTAATGAATCAAAAACAGAGGTGATTATTTTGGGTCCCTCTGAAATGAGTGATACGGCTGGAATTAACCTGGGTACATTGGGCCTTTTAGGAAACATCAATAAAAAAAAACTGGGTGTGATCTGTGACCGTGCCTTAAAATATAACTTGTCAAACAGGGTTTATGCAGGTTTTATGAAGGTAAATTTAAGACCTTTTTAAGACCAATTAAAGAAAATGGAAGGGAACATAAAATGTCAATTTCTTCTCTAAATGTAAATGTCTAAGAAGCACAGAATGAGTTGTATTAGCAACACTTCAAAGTTATAACATACAATTTCCAACAGATCTCCATTACTTTTTAATTCATTTTACAAAAATAGCTTAAAAGTCTGAATAACTCTGCTCCCAAACAGAATATGGAAATAACTTTTTACTGTACCTTCTGATCACACTGCAACAAAAAGTGATGTTCTTTTTCAGTAGTTTTGTCTTGTTTTCCAGTGCAAATATCTAAAAGATTCTTAAATCAAGATACATTTACTTGAGAAGCAAAATGACACGAGATAAGAAATCTTGTGATCTTGTGAAAGTGATTTTGAGTGAACAAATATCTGCCAATGGGTTCAGAAAAATCAACTTAATTCAAATGAAAAAGTAATTTTCATACCCATCGACAGGTTCTTGTTTTAAGCATAAACTCACTTAATTTAGTTAAATTTCTCACAAAACAAGACTTAATTTATTCATTTTGTATCTAAAGTAAATGTATCTTGATTTAAGGATGTTTAGATATTTGTACTGGAAAACAAAAATCCTGAGGAAGTTTTTTTGTTTTGTTTTTTGCAGTTAAATTTTAGAATTTAATTTAGAGCCCTATTACATTTTTTGGGTAAACTATTTACTCACATGAGTAAATAACAGAATTTTCAATTTTGGGTGAACTATCGCCCCTGTAGTACTGACCCGTCCTACTTTTGATTTATTCTTCCAAAAGTTGACAAATTCCGTGACATTCCACATTATATAGTAAATTCCATTTTTATGAATGGATTCTGCGATTCCATACCCGTTTCCCGCATCACGGAAATCATAGGGCCCTAATTTAATGCATGTTATTGAATTTAAGACTTTTTAAAATGTATTCTGCTCCAATTTAAGACATTTTTAAGGCACTAAATTGTAGATGGCCAAATTAAGACTTTTTAAGACCTTTAAGGAAACCCTGGTCAAAGCTAGTTTTTATCAACTAAGAATGATTGCTAAGATTAAGCCTTTCTTAGCGTGCATAGACTTGGAGAAGATTATTCAGGTTATTTTCTCTTGATTAGATTACTGTAACTAGCTTTATTATGGTACTCAAACTAAACTTTTGGACAGATTACAGATGGTCCAAAATGCAGCCGCAAGACTACTGACAGGTACTCGGAAATATGGCTATATTACCCCTGTCCTAAGATCATTGCTTTGGTTACCCAATGGTTTTATTAGTTAAAAACATATTTTTTTACATTAGCTTTTGATCAGGTATGAGTGTTGAGGTATTGTCACTAGTTAGTCTTAAACAGTGTGTGTTGATGTTTTTTTGTGTTATTAATTAATTGAATTAATTAAATAAAGCTGGATTGGATTATAATCGTAATATTTATCATATACATAATTCACCCACTATTAGGGGTGTAACAATACACCTATGCCATGGTTTTGGAGCCACGGTTCGGTTCGGTTTGCTGCGGAAGCAGGGTTCATGGCAGGTCACCAGCAATAATACCACTAGATTCACTTTTAACTTAATAATAACAACAACAATAATTTAACCTTATCTTTATTGACTTTATACATTGGCTTCACGTTTTCTTTAGAGCAGTTAGCATACCTGAGTAAACTAAAATGAAATAAAAGCCTCCACTGTAGACTAGTCAGAAATAATCTACTCACTTTACCATTTACCATAATGTTTTTTTTTTTAAACAAGCACATTTATTTCATAAAAATTGATGACACACACAAGTAATGTCCTACTTTAGCCTACTTAAACACATAAATTGTATAAATATGACTAATACTGATGAATAAATAGGCCTATAAGTTAAAGCTATTAAATAGCAGTTTTTGTTAATACAGTAAAGTAGCCACCATACTAATTTAAAAATAAACAAAATAACATAAAGTGAAATTTTGGGGTTATGGAAACAAGTTACCATGGTGAATACACAATACATCATAAACTGTTTTAATGAAATATGAAAACTGCTCCTGATGAATAGAATGAACATCGTACCTGCATGCCTTCCCAGCTAACACACGTTAAACCTTTTACATGACTTATTGGTACTTTACTTTTATTTCATGACTTGCGAATTGACAACGTAACGTTGCATGCTCGTAGTTTCTCTTGCGCTTTATGAAGTGATATACAGCGCGCGCCGCCGCATTTGCGCGTGTAATTGAAGCGTGTGCGCTACGAGCACAGTATAACGGCTGACATGACAGGAAAACGGGTTTCTGAGGTGAGAGAGATTTTTTATTTCATAACAAGCTACGAAAATGACAATGTTGCTGGGACTCCAAGGTAGCATTTAGCCTACCTGGCTAAATGGGGAAATTGGCTCTCTTTGTCCTTCCACCATGCAACTTCAGCGATCACCCAAGTCACATGACATGCACTTGGAAGACAAAAGTTAAGTGTATATTTAGTAAATAATATTATTATAATAATATTTAGTACAAATACAGCTCTTATTAGTTGTTAAAAGTGTACTAATTACTATTTAATCAAATGTCAAGGAAGAAAAAAATAATTTAGTGGCATAAAGTGAAGTGAGAGCTGGGCCGGGTTCGAGTATCGTGGTTCGTACCGTGGGTGGTGTATTGCGGTTTTTCGGTTCGGTCTGAATATCGTTACACCCCTACCCGCTATATTGCTAAATGTACCCGATTTTTCATATCAACAGAAAAATATACCGGTATAACCTGGCTTCTCCCCTGAGAATCCCCTGCTTCACAGCATAGTTAATGATATGCTAAAGCCCGCCCACATGTTGATGTGATTAGTTACAAGGTAGTTTGTGACACAAGAATCACCGTCAAATTCAAAACGCGTTTTTGAGAGAGTCTTTGGTTCACTGAGGTTAAGCAGAAAATACTGAATGAATTTGCACATGGTTTTTCTTAAAGTATATTAACACTAAATTAAAATTTTCACTAAACACTAAATTTTCATATTAATTATCCAAATAAACTTAATTACTAAACTAAATTAACTATGTGAACTACATTACTTGAATATATATGATAATTGAAATGAGCTAGATTACATCACCGTTTTCTCCAGAACGGCTGTACAGCCGAATCAAATTCGGTTGCATTATTTTCCTGTTTAACACTGTGAAGCTGCTTTGAAACAATCTGCATTGTAAAAAGCGCTATATAAATAAAGTTGACTTGACTTGACTTGATTAAAAACTCCACAAAGACATATAAACAAGATTAAAAACTAAACAGTTGTGCTGCCTAATATATTGAAACCTTGACATTATTTTCATGATTCTTTGATGAACAGAAAGTACAAAAGAACAACATTTATTTGAAATAGAAATAAGATGTAACATTATGTTTTTACTGTCACTTTTGATCAATTAATGCATCCTTGTATAACAGCTAACAAACTTTGAACGGTAGTGTATATATTTACTTTTTCCACCAAGCACACATGCCAATGTTTACCTTCTGCTCCTCCCTTTCTCTGGCTATGTGGCATTTCTCTATTTTCCACTCCCTCATGAAATCCCGCAGATATCCAAAGATCGTAAGGATGCCGTAGCCCATGTACGTGAGCACGGCAACCAGCATGGGAGTTTCCTCGAAGGACTCAATGAACGGCCTGCTGTAAAGTTCTCCATTGCATGCAGCATGGTAAACCTGTAAAGCAAAGCCCATCAAAACACTGTAGTCATGGTACCATCACATTGTGGTTACTGATTACAAGTTGTGCAAATTGCCTGTGCAATACAAACGTTTGCAGAACAACAGATCCCTTTTTGGTTAATTTAACAGTTTAGTACAGAAACAGTGGCATGCATTTGTAAGATTGCAAGCTTTATTCATCGATAATTTGGAAAAGTCAGATTAATTTAAAAGTTTGGTCTCCCATTGTCAAGAACTCGGTTACTCATAGTGACCAAATGATCACATTGTTTTGGACCAAACAGATTAAGCAATTCATTCAAAACCCTGTGATTTGCAGGCACATGTGACTAGTCATGCCCTACTAACAAATACCACGGAGTCTAGCAACAGTGACATCCACGTGAGCCGCCACCAGCTCCAAGACAGCAGCACAACTTAGTATTCAACTACAAGACTGAAAGTGGCTTCCAGGAAAAATGAGTGATAACATATTTACAAAAGTTAGACTTGTGTAATATACCTTTAAAGGCTGTTTCTGAACATTACAATGCAGTGAATCAGAGCAAGACATTTTTAGTTGGATAAAGAAAGGACATGTGACAATAACAAAGGAGAAAACATCTTGGAATAGATTACCCTGACCAATCTCCCAGTCAAAACACTTACAGGAGGCACATGACAGAAATTCCTAGAGCTTTAACTTGAATCATGAGTTGCTTCCAAAATACAAGATCTTGACTTGAAGTGCATTTGGCTATTTAGCTATTAGATCCATTGACTGATTTATTATCAACAAACAAAAAGTATATTACTAAAAACCTACAGTGTTTTTATACAGAGTAATTGAATATAAACCTAGCATACTATATTAAATATTTCTCAGGGTTGTTTCATATTTAAAAGTCCCTGAAGTCTTGGGTACAAAAAAGACACCAAGCTTGGTTTGCCTTTCTCAATACATTTGACTTACAAATGCAAAGACAGCATGAGCTTGCACTTGCATATTAACTTTCTGGTTCAACAAACAGTTTCCACTTATGGCAGTATCACATTAGCTAGAATAGATCATCATGTTTCATATGTTACGATGGCCAGGGCTCATAAAAAGATAGTATGAGGAGAAAGTCTACATCTCATCTGGCTATCAAACTTTACTTTTTCCACATGTGATCATGCCATAAACAGTGAAAGTGCATGTCATGCATTAACTGAACACTACTAGGCAGCCACAGCATTGGGAGCAGCTGTTGTGTTGCCATGCATCATCATTATCAGCAACAAAATGCACATGTAGATATGAAAAATTAGACATGCAAGATTCGAAGCTCTGAATGCATGATGTGGCCTCACCTTCTGCTTTTGATACTGATGATGGTGATGATGGCTCTTCACCATGCCATTTCTTCCTGGTTTCACACCATTCGCTGCATGACAATCCTCTTTTTTATTCCCCGCGCTCTCAGTCATACTTATCCAAGACTAAACACATACGATCAAATGCATGAAAACGTAAAGATGGTAATGAGTCGGTGATCAGGGAGACGCGCGTCCCCGCTACGCTACCCCGAGACCCACAAGAGGGAAACCTGAAATTCCAGCCTCCGCACACCGGAAATCAACGCCCCGTCAGTCGCGCCAGCCAATCAGAACGCAGAGTTCAGATATTGGGCGTGGTTTGTATTGCAAAGGGCGTGTTCCTACAGCGTGCTTCTCCTGCTTGGAGAATTGAACTCGAATAACCTCTGTGTGTTTCACCTGTCTGTCCATACTCAAATACTTGTATAATGCTTACGGTTGCCAATGAAATCCGATCAACTATAAAATGTGAACAATCTTATATAATATGTTTGTGCTCGGAAACAGGCGCAAGAGGAAGCAAAATGACAAGATTAAGACATACCAACGATTGCATCCCTTTCCCCGAATGATATGCATTTCCTCTATTAAGATATAATTTTACAAATATTTCCAATATGAGTTCCATTCAGGTGAATAGATGAAAAAATATGTTTTATACTGTGTATTTTATCAACAATATTAGCAATTAGATCCCTTTAAGAATTGTATATATTCTTATTTATATAGTACATGTAATGTTATAATAATTTGAATACAAATTATAATAATAAATTATAATGTACATTGCTAAAACCTAAAGATTAATCCAATATCAGTTAGCCTATGTGTATTATACACTCACCTAAAGGATTATTAGGAACACCATACTAATACTGTGTTTGACCCCCTTTCGCCTTCAGAACTGCCTTAATTCTACGTGGCATTGATTCAACAAGGTGCTGAAAGCATTCTTTAGAAATGTTGGCCCATATTGATAGGATAGCATCTTGCAGTTGATGGAGATTTGTGGGATGCACATCCAGGGCACGAAGCTCCCGTTCCACCACATCCCAAAGATGCTCTATTGGGTTGAGATCTGGTGATTGTGGGGGCCATTTTAGTACAGTGAACTCATTGTCATGTTCAAGAAACCAATTTGAAATGATTCGAGCTTTGTGACATGGTGCATTATCCTGCTGGAAGTAGCCATCAGAGGATGGGTACATGGTGGTCATAAAGGGATGGACATGGTCAGAAACAATGCTCAGGTAGGCCGTGGCATTTAAACGATGCCCAATTGGCACTAAGGGGCCTAAAGTGTGCCAAGAAAACATCCCCCAGACCATTACACCACCACCACCAGCCTGCACAGTGGTAACAAGGCATGATGGATCCATGTTCTCATTCTGTTTACGCCAAATTCTGACTCTACCATCTGAATGTCTCAACAGAAATCGAGACTCATCAGACCAGGCAACTTTTTTCCAGTCTTCAACTGTCCAATTTTGGTGAGCTCGTGCAAATTGTAGCCTCTTTTTCCTATTTGTAGTGGAGATGAGTGGTACCCGGTGGGGTCTTCTGCTGTTGTAGCCCATCCGCCTCAAGGTTGTGCGTGTTGTGGCTTCACAAATGCTTTGCTGCATACCTCGGTTGTAACGAGTGGTTATTTCAGTCAAAGTTGCTCTTCTATCAGCTTGAATCAGTCGGCCCATTGTCCTCTGACCTCTAGCATCAACAAGGCATTTTCGCCCACAGGACTGCCGCATACTGGATGTTTTTCCCTTTTCACACCATTCTTTGTAAACTCTAGAAATGGTTGTGCGTGAAAATCCCAGTAACTGAGCAGATTGTGAAATACTCAGACCGGCCCGTCTGGCACCAACAACCATGCCACGCTCAAAATTGCTTAAATCACCTTTCTTTCCCATTCTGACATTCAGTTGGGAGTTCAGGAGATTGTCTTGACCAGGACCACACCCCTAAATGCATTGAAGCAACTGCCATGTGATTGGTTGATTAGATAATTGCATTAATGAGAAATTGAACAGGTGTTCCTAATAATCCTTTAGGTGAGTGACTGTTGCTTGTTGTAACTTTGACCAATAGCGGGCATGCGGTAAAATTTTACTTTGGAGGACCAAAATATAAAATTTACTAAAATATTTAGATAGATAGATAGATAGAACAATTGACAGACAGACAGACAGTCAGATAGATAGATAGATAGATAGATAGATAGAGTTTATTTATTTACCAGACGGTTTTATCCAAGGCAACTTGAGACTGGAGTAAACACTGTGGGCCAGTTGGTGTCTCTCTTACATCACCAGTCGCACCGTTTGTCTAGGAACTATGGGATTTTGCTCGAATCAGCGCATTGCACAGCTCAGACTACACCCTGTGTCTTCTGCTGAGAGAAAAGCTTGTGAACGCCCTCTCTCAACCACAGTTAAGACATAAACAATTCTTTAAATTTATCAGTCCTAAGAAGGCCCTTCCCCCTGTTTTCCGCACAATGACATCATTGTCGCCTTGAACATGCTCGAATCGTGAAAGGCCTGAAAATAAATAAACATATAAATGAATGAATAAAAACACACAATCTCATGCTGTCCAAGCAAGATAAGACTGTACTGTTCATTTAGCACACATTAAACAATAGCTGCCACTTTCTGTTTCTTTTCAAAAGCAAGATTGTAAAAGACATTAACCCCCTGCATGAGAGTGATACATGGGCTATGATATGAAGAGTGAAATATCAGATAAAAAATATGCGCAGAACTTCAGTAAAGCCTCAGGGGTAGTCTAACTAGATCATGGACTGGAGTCATTACTCTGCAATAAAACATCTGTGAGATTCAATGAACAGCAGGCAGAGCTGTTATCACCATTGACATTGAGCGGGACACACTGCCTCAAATTCACATTAGTGTTAACAGATACTGTATGTACATCCCTGTTATATTATATTGGTGCCCCTAATCCTGAATATGCTGTTACATCCTTGACAACAGGCATTTATGTAAACAATGCTATATTATATTTTATCGGTTACATGGAGTTTAATGGTAAAACATATATATAATTTATGTTTAAAATGTTTTATATATTTATAAACCACAGATATCAAATCAAACAGCAATGACATGGAAACCAGGAGAAATAATTGTGCCATGAACAAACAAATTAGAAGGCTTTTCAGTCCACAAATCACCAACATTCACCATGGATTTAATGTAGTAACTCTAACTGTAACCATGGTATTGTGGCAGAAATAGTTTTTTTATAGCACTTCAAAGCTCTAAATATTATCAAATTTAAATGTTATTTTTTAATGTGATGACCAAAAACATGTGTTCATCCTTCAAAGATTGTCCCCATTTGTAAAACTAAAAGTTTCAAGATGTAGGAAAACTATATTGTGGCACTTTTCCACTGCATGGTATGGCTCGGTATGCCTCGGCTCGCTTCGCTTTTCCACTGTGTGGTACGACTCGGCTCACTTTGGCTCGGTTTGCTTTTCCACTGCAGTTAGTACCGCTTCAAAGTAGGTGGAATTATAGAATGATCACTATAGTTGCGCCACCTCTACTGCTGTGACATTATTGTAAACGCAACACAAACAAGCACGCGACACAAACAAACGCACAACACAGGAGCAATTGAGCCTGTCGATTCATTCCGGATCACCCCATCCAGCTCTCACTGGATCCACTCCTTGGCTACCACCGAGAGGAATGTCTGCACCTTGTCTACTGACCACGATTCAACCATTTCCTTTTTCAAGTTTTTTTTCAAGCAAGTCTTTTAAAAACCATGCAGTGCCATGTAGTGAAAAAGCACTAAAAAGTGAGCCGTACCGAGCCGTACCATGCAGTGGAAAAGCGCCATTGGTGGCAAACAAACATTTTTATATTTAAAAATAAAAAAGAATTAACCACTATAGCCAGTAGATGGCAGCAGAGGAGCACTTATTGGCTTAGACATTATGAAATCACTATTATAAAAAAATCTAGTTTTCTTCAAATTGCGACTGAATTATACCGAAAGCAAGCAAATAGCTCTCCTTTTATAATCACTGAAGCTGTTGTCCGTTCAGTATGAGACTAGAAGAACAATGGTATATTTAATAATTTAGGTTTTTATTTATTTATTTATTTATATTTATCTGCATCTCAACTCAAGCTGTATGTTGACCCAATATCTCACAATGAGATGTTAAATATATAAAAATGTGACTTTATTTCTTAAAATTCTGACTTTATTTTTGTAAAATAAAAGAAAGAAAGAAAGAAAGAATTTACACACACAAAAAAGATTTTAGGGGAATCAGAGCCAATGCATAGAGAGAAGTATTCTTTTTGCTACCCATAAGCTGTCAAACCAGCATTCTGCAAATCAATTTTATACAAATACTCTCTTATGTTCTTATGTTTCAGCATACTATCTGGACTCTCCCCTTCTGGGCAGACTATGATTTTTTTCAGCTCCACCCAGAAATCTTTGCCAGAAACATCATACACAAGCCCTTTATCTCCTCTCTCCCTTCTTTTCTACACAAGCCGCTCTGTGTTTAATTAAGAAAAAAGAAACAATAAGGGAAAGACGTGTAGGAAAGCATTTGCCCCAAGCCTTTAAGAGCTCTAAATGCTTCATCTTCTTGCTGCATTGACTTTTCACACACTGATCCTGGACTGTGGTTTATATAACCGAATGTCACTCAAGGAGATTGGTGTCAGCGCTGATAACGTACCAAAGTGATCGGAGACCGAGATCTCGCCACCTAATTATGGAGCCTCTTGCCCGACGTGCATCTGGAAGGGAGTGATAAGAGGAATGCAGCTGATGGGAATAAAGCGTTTCTGAGGAGGGGGGTTGCAGGGGCAGGCAGGGGTACCACAGCGTTCTGAGCTCCTTCGATATCTCTCTCCGCCTGCTTAGATTCATGTTTGCTACTGGCTCCAAATGCACTGGAGTTGGAAAGTGAGTGGGAGAGAGAGAAAGGGAAACTGAGTAAAGGTAGCCATTTTCTTAAGCCACGTCGCAGTGCAGATGAGGAGATCAAAATGGGGTGTGTTTATATGAACAACTTCAAGATTATCACTCGTCAAACTCATCAAAGCGGCAGTGGTGTACTAAACTACCGAGCTCACCCTTCAACATGCTCATCTCATGTCGGGTACATCTGATGCAATAGACATAGCTTTCAAGCCACACTCTTATGCCTACTAGACTGTGCGATTTCGGCAATCCTATAAGATCATTACAAATCACACGGCAACAATTTACAACTGTTCCGTCATTAATGAATACCTACATAGGAACAAATGAATAACACTATTCTAGTAACTACTATTAATTAACACGAAACTCTGATTAACGAATTAGTAAATAATGCTCAGTTGAATGAGGTAGTTCACTATATTAGCTAATCAGTAACTCACGCATCCAAACAAATTGTGTTTACATAATATATGTGTGTATAGTGTATTATTTATATTATTATGTATATTTGAATACACACACATACATGGATATATTTAAGAAATATTTGCATGTATATACTGTATATATATTCATATCAATTATATATAAATATTTTATATGAAAATATAACACATTTTTCTTACATGCATGTGTGTGTATTTATACACACTAAAAACCCAACTGTTGGGTTAAAAACTGAATTGGTTCATATTTTACCCAAATTTGGGTTAAAACAACCCAGCATTTTTTGAGTGTATATACATAATAATTATACCCAGTACACACACATATATTATGTAAGAGAAGTAATAGCACACTACTTCTCAACAAGCTGCACAATTTGAGGTATGATTCATGTCTGTTGCAGAGATGGGGCAGGGCAAGTTATGCACCTTATATTTAATGCTTTGGATTAAGGGTTTGTTTAAATCCCTAATATTATATGAGCAATTGTGATGTTTGATTTGGCAAGTGCCACTAATAATAAAGCCCCTATAGATGATGGCTGTTGTGTGTAGTTACACATCCCTGTTACATAAATATGGCTGTTCCATGCGATGATGTTGAATGCCAGAAACATGTCATGTGGATGATGAGTATTCAGAACACGTGGAAACCCCCGTTATCAGCCCCCTCACTGCTGCTCTCTGGGATAACACATATGACACCAGAAAAAAAGGGCTACATTACAAACCACATTCCGAAACCTATTACACCAAAAAGAGAATTCACTGAACTGAATAGGCAGAAATGAAGGATCGTCAACAGTCAAGCTCATCCAGTTGGATTCTCATCTCTCCCAACCTCCAGATCCTTCTTTTCTTGTTACAGGAAGGGAAAGCTGGAATAGAATTAACCAGCACAACATTGGAGCTCCTGCTGAACTACTGGAAGTGTTTTGGATTCCCCAATACATACTTTCCAGCTTTCATTTCCTCTGGCTTTCCTGTTTACTTTAGAACATTTGGAAGGGAACTTCTCTCTTCCTGGCCCCCTTTATCAGATGATGACACGCGGGGCTTTGGAAAAACAAATGCAAATCAACATCAAATGAGCCTCTGGAGTCTGGACTGCAAAAAATAAAAATAAAAAAAGTCTGTGTTTTTGTTTTGTTAAATTACAAGATTACAGTATTTTTATCTAAATTTCTAAAAGAAAAAATACAGCATTTTTTTTTTTTTTTTTTAAAACAAATCCTTCAAAGTAACACATTTGTGTGAGGTTTATCCTTAAAACAAATGACAAATAATTTTATACTATTAGTTAAGAATTTAAAATGAGCCTTTTCTAGGCTAAATGTATCTTATTTAGATATTTTTACAGGAAAACACGACAATATCAACTAATAAGAAAATGATTTTTGCAGTATGTCCAAGTTTATTAATTGTATATAGATAAATGATGTTTAAACTTAAACTCATGAGTAGGAGGAAACATTTCTAGCCGAGAATTAGATTTTCCTTTTTCTTGTTCGAGAAAATTTACTTTTATTTTTAATTTGTACTTTTGCTATGGTAAAATAAATGTTCAGCGATATCTTCTAAAGATTTTTTCTCTAAATAATGTTGATATGGCAACTAATAAATACACTAAGTTTCGTCATCCTGGCATGTGTGAAAAGTTTTAAACCATGTGTGTTACAACTAACCCCGCGTTAGGTTGTGCCCGCTCTCCCCTATTTTAGGACTAATTTTGATTGGAAATACCAACTGCAAAAACTGTGTATAAAATCTGTGTATAGCAAATCCCAGATCTTGAAAGTATCTCATCCCATTAAAGTAGTAATTCTTTAACAGCGTTCTCTGACTTTCAGATTCTGAAGCATGTGTGTAAGCATGTTTTGGTTAAACTGGTTGTTCTCAGGGCAAGCTCAGACGTCCAATGAGAGCACCTGCTTAGATTTTGCTTCAAATGTCCTTTAGGGGGCGCTAATGGACCACAGCAGTCCACTCAGCACAGACAAAAGTGACAAAATCAGTGCAGTGCAGTCAGCATGGCTGGAAATTTTATACATATATATATATATACCAGTCATAAGGGTCAATTTGAGCTAAACAGAGATGTATACATAAATAAGCTTTCCACTGATGTATGGTTTGTTAGGATAGGACAATATTTGGCCGAGATACAACTATTTGAAAATCTGGAATCCAAAAATCTAAATATTGAGAAATCGCCTTTAAATTTGTCCAAATGAAGTCCTTAGCAATGCATATTACTAATAATAATATTTTATATATATATATATTTACAAATTTATATAGAGTTCCATCTTCATGGAACATGATTTTTTCTTAATATCCTAATGTTTTTTTGGCATAGAAGAAAAATCTATAATTTTGACCCATATACAATGTATTGTTGGCTATTGTCACAAATATACCCGTGCGACTTATGACTGGTTTTGTGGTCCAGGGTCACATATGAAGATAATGCAAAGGTGTATAATAAAAGTAAATGCATTTTGCAAATGCAACTTCAAAACATAAAGAAACGGCAAATGAGAGGATTTGCTGTAAATCCATACTTTTGAACTCTTTTTTTTCTCCAAAAACATCTACTGTAAAAGTCTTATTAAAACAGATTTACCAGCGAAAAAGTACTTTATAAAATTCTGTAAATTTGGTCAAGTAACCTTGAAAATGTGTTTCATGTGATAATATCTAAATTAATTGGTTTTATTTAAGTCAATCAACAAAAACATTTTGTAAGCCAAAATTCTCTTTTTCTTCAAATATTTTTTCTTCCCCATCATATCATAATAGATGCATATTTTGTACATAACATATGGTTTCTATCACAGGAGCTATACAAACCTTTTCTTCTTTATTTTAGAGCCTTTTATCAAAAGAGCTGTTGCGTGTTATGACCTAAATAATGTGAAAGGTAACATAGTCACATCAAAGCCAACACTGCCATCCACGCTGCATTCAGCGAGCATCTATAATGTTCCTGGCGCACTACATTACTCTCTGCATCTAACCTGGACCCAATTACAGGGGCCCTGGAACAATTTCACAGAGCTTGTGTGGCTACTCAGCAGATAGAGTTGCCATGGGAGCCAGTGTGATTGAAAAAGAAAAATTACAGGCTGCCAAAAGGGAAAGAGCGAGAGACAGAGACAGAAAACATAAAGAGCATTTTGCTCTCCACAACATGCAAGGTATTAGATAAAATGTAAACAATTGTCTTTTCACCTTCAGCTAGTCTGAAATATCACAGTTAAGTACACACAAACCAATTCCTATAAGATACAGACATGTGGAATTCAGAAGAACTTAAAGTCCCCCTGTAGTCAATCATTTTATCCCTTAAAACTCATCTTTGATCACCAAAACGAAAAATTTCTTCATGCTTTAAAATAGCTTGAATGTAACTCCACACCCTCGCTTCATTTAGAATACACGGAATATGCAAATTATCCCCGCGAGATCCACTCGTTTAACTTACTCAACTTACTGAGGTAAACGCTGCACAATAGTATCGCTCTTTACAACGTCGGATACATAACGGTAATTAATATGATTAGCCTTGTGCTTGACTATGTTATCAAAACAGCTAATAATGTGTTGCTTGCTAATGTTACACAAACCATGTTCCCATTTGCCATCTCAGTCTGCCTTCTAAAAATCAGCATCCTTAGAAACGCTTTGAACATCATAGAATGTCAGTGGAGAAAGGCGTAAAGTGCATCATAACATCGTAATATACATCATATACATAATTCACCCGCTATATTGTATACCCGATTTTTATATATCAACAGAAAAATATACGGGGATAACCTGGCTTCTCTTGAGACTCCCCTGCTAGTTTGCTGTTAATGATAAAAGCCCGCCCGCATGTTAACGTGATTGGTTACAAGGTAGTTTGTGACGTAAGAAACACCAGCGATTTCAAACCGTGTTTTTGGTTCACTGCCGTTTTAAGGAGAAAATATTCAGCAGTGGTGTTGACGTATGAATTTGCATATAGCTTGTCTTAAAGTATATTAAATTGTTGTGTAATGATATTGTATTGTAGACTAGAAATAGATTTATATTGATCGAGATAATCTTCTATTTGACAGTTGTGTAACTTATAACAAAAATGTATAACTTTTGACCATTTCTGACACATTTTTCATAATATTCACATAGTATATGAATTTCCTAGTACATCCATAGAATCTTTCCATTGCACAAACGGTTCTAAAAAGGTTATTTAGAAACCCTTATTTTGAAACCTTAATTTTTAAGAGTGTACTTATACCATAGTACTTTTATGGTACATTTTTGAAAGAATGATTAGCATGTATTAACATATTTATATTCTGTACTATAGTACTACAAGATACTGAGGAATATTAAGTGAAAATTTGGACTTGAATCTGAGCGAACTGAAATTTTGAGGTTGGTTAAGGTCACTGTGCTGGAACATTAATAGAATGTAGTACATTTGACTAACGAGTGCTTTGATGTTAATGGATACCTTTGCACTGAGAGCAACAGCAGGCAAGTACACACACACACACACACACACCTCAGACACACCTCATGCCTCACCGCTAACCACAACATCGAAATATGTGACCAGTAAACAGCATATAAAACAGCAGCAAGCTGTAAGACCCCAGTCCCTCAAAATCATTGCCCCATCCACATTGCCATGGCAACGGGTGCAGGCCGATTAAAAACAATGTCTGCGCAAATAACATAATGGGCCATAATCAACACACCGGGAAGCCAGGGGCTCTGCCTGCTGAAAGCGCACATCACCATAACAACAGCAGCTGGTACTCCTCAGAGTGTCTGAACATTTGCTCACCTAATCTGTGATTTTATGACAGAAAGAAGGAGAGATATGAAAAGAGAGGGACAGTGAGAGAAAGACAGTGAGAGAGACAGAATTCGACTGCTGACCTGAACAAGGTCTACTGTAATCACAACCATTGCGGAGATTAGAAGAAAAAAAAATCTTCTCTCAAAAAATGGTGAATATGTACACAATAAAAAATATCCCTTTAAATTTACGTAAAAAAAATGGCAGCTGTGGTTGCCAGAAATTCACCATAAAAATACTGTGACAATGTTTCCAGTTTTAGAGGAGGCCTCCATATTTACAACTAACCATAACCAAATATTTTATTTAAGTGATATGATGTTAATATTCCTGCTTTAACTATCAAGCTCTGCCTTTTTACCTTAACAGGTGATAACCACCTCAATAATACAAGTGGCACAATAGAAAGCCACATGATGAATCAGTTCATCATAAGCAGCCTGTTCATAAAACATACAGGGTCATACACAGATAAAACACCATCATTGTAACACACGACACAAAAATAATGCAATAAACATTTACTATATAACATAAGATTATATAGAACACAAAGCACACTAATACTGACAAAAATAAGAGGTAACAAAATTATTGTGTATTTATATGTGATGTGTAATGAAGGGACTTATTATTAAATGATGTGTTAATTCATAGTTTTTACTTGCAAAAAACAAATGTGACAGCATTTTACAGTAAAATTACATATGATGTGATGTTAAACCATTTACAGTTTTTCACAATATAAGGTGTTACCTTACAGTTGTTACAGGTATTCTGTGTTTGTTTTTGTTTTGGTGGGGTTGACACGTGTTTCAGTTCAGTTTCCTGTGTTTCAGATAGTTTTTTATGGTTTCTCATTGATTTTATAATCATGTGCACCTGTTTTTCATTTTGTTGATTGGTTTGGTTGTGTATTTAAGGTCTGTGTTTTGTTCAGTTCATTGTCTGTTCACATCGGATATTGTTGGTTGTTCTGTTCGTGTTTTTGTCTAGTCCAGAGTTGTCTGAGTATTTTGTTATTTTGAGTGTTTAGTAAAATAACTGCTGTGCTTAGATCCAGCCCTTTTTTAAAAAATCTTTCTTGCAAGTTCCAACCATTGCTGACAGAAGAACAGACCTTATATGGATCTAGTGGCAGTTCGAATCCTCCTCCTCTCTCAGGGCGACCGCTCCCCCGAGAGATACACAGAGGAAATTTTAGACCTTTTCCATCTAGTACACTACAATGAAGATAGCCGGGATGGAGACGGGCCTCAATGGAGCTTCCAGGAGTTTGTGCACTGGGTCCTGTTTCACTGTGGATCCCCCCTTTACCGGTGAGGTGGAGGAGGATCACAACACAACCATCCACGCCATGAACTTTGTGCTACCTGCCACCACCATCCCAAAGGAGAGAAGCTTTTATTGACACCATTCCCAGCAAACGCAGTGGGCATTTACATCCAAGTCTTCAGTGCGGCACGCCCATAAAAAAACGAGCGTTCCAGGAGAGAGGCTCAAAACCTGGGTAAAAAATAGCCTATTATGATGTTTTTGAATGTAAAAACAATGCGAACGTAATAAGTTGACCTCAGACAACAGTATAAAATTTATAAAAAAGCCAGTTCATGACACCTTTAATGTTCACGCCCTGCCTCCAACTTTCACCTCCTCTGCCAGTTCAGAGTCAGCCAAGACAGCCATACCTGAGAACTGCTGCCTGATTTGTGCCGGACAAGTAGGCCGTTCCTAAGATGTCTGTTCGTTCCGCGTCAGCCAATAGGGCCGTTCCAGAGAAATCTGCCTGTCCTGTATTGGCCAGAAGGGCCATTTATTAATCCCCTGCGTGCACTTCCTAGTCCTTTTCCTACACTGTCTGCTCGGTGCATTGTAAATCCTTCTTGGACTGATTGTTCGTCAGATTGACCCTGGACTGTCGACCTGTTTGCTCTGCCTAGAACCTCCAAGCCCTTCACTTCACCTCGGCCAGTCAACGAGTCAGCTCCACCATGGCTCCTCAGCTCCACCTCGGTCAGTCGTTGCTCTGCTGTCGCCATGGACTTACGGCCTTCGCCTGTGACTCGTCCCTGCACCCCTTTGGCTCCGTGGGGCTTCGCCTTCCCTCCAGCTCCACCTTAGTCCTTGGTTGTACCGGCTCGTCCCCGCAGCTCCGCTTTGGTCTCCAGGACCGCCCGGTCTTGTCGGCTCTGCCTAGGTCTCCATCACCATCAGCCTCGTCTCAGTCAGTCGTCCCTCTGGTGCCGAGCCTCCACCATGGCTCTTCCCTCCATCGACTCTGTGGGCTTACATCTTGGGATTCCTGCTGGGGGATCCACCCTTGCTCCTTTTACCGCTAACTCCTCCCTGGCTTCTGCCGGCGGCGTCTCTTCTCTGGCTCTTCGTGTTGTCTGCTCCTCCCTGGCTCCAGTGGTCATCCCTTATGCCTGCTCTGTATCCCTCTCTCTGTATGCCTGCTAAGCCCTCTCACGCCCTCCTCTGTTGGACTATTTGTAATTTTTATGTTAATAGTTAATAAGGCGCGAGTTAGTGCCTTCTTGATAGGGGGATATGTTAAGTGTATTCTGTGTTTGTTTCTGTTTTGGGTGGGTTTAATTTGTTTCAGTTCAGTTTCCTGTGTCTCAGTTTCTATGGTTTCACTTTGATTTGATTATCATGTGCAACAGTTATTCATTTAGTCTGATCTTGTTGGATATTGTTGGTTGTTCTGTTCTTGTTTTTTTAGTCCAGAGTTTTCTGAGTATTTATTTATTTTTGAGTTGGTGTTTAATGAAAAGCTCTGCGAAGCATGAAAAATACTGTAAAAATCTACAGTAAAAAGATGTTAATTGGATAACTGTTGACAGCGGTGGTTGCAAGAAAGGTGGAAAAAAAGTCAGAATCAAACCAGCACCCTTGTGAGCACAACTACTCAAATGTTGACAGATAAACCACTGTGCCACATCAACGACTATGCAATATCTTTACAGATGATAGTTTCACAAAACAACTCTATAAGATACTCTAGAGGCTAGCTGTGATTTATGCATTAACAAACAAAACAGTATTTATGGCCTCTCCTGCCTCAGCACTCAAGAGTTCGGGTATATTCTACTTTGTACTTTGACATTATCAATGCGTTGCTCGGGAAGGCAGGAAATAAAAAAGAAATACATGTCTCCTAGCTACAGCCATCAGCGTCGCTCATGAGAGAACACAAGCGCGGAGCTCATCGAATTACTCTGGCACGACGGGAGAAGAGTTTGTGTGATGAGACAAAACTGACTCATCTGTCATAGCCCTCACAACTAAAGCGAAAGAAAAAAAAGAAGACAAAAACAAGAGAAACAAATTCACAGAATGCACAGGCCATTGAATAGAGTGACCTTTGAAAGGCTTAAATTGTGTTGGAAAGTATAGCACTCAGTGACATTTCAAACACTCGGTTGAGTATGAAGTGTCTGAAAGCTTAAACTACAAAGTAGAGCCATACACTAGCTGAACAAAGAGAGACAGGCATTTAAAAAAACGGAGAGTTGAGAGAAATAGGTTGGAAAAAGCAAGATACATTATGGTCTCACAATGCATGAACAGTGAATTATTTAGAAATGAAGAAAAATGTGTATCTCAAAATATATCTAATATATTAAATACTTAAAAAATGATATATATATATATATATATATATATATATATATATATATATATATATATATATATATATATTAGTGCTGTCAAATGATTCATCTCGATTAATCCAAAATAAAAGTTTGTGTATTTATATTTTAGAAAAATGTGTTATATGTATAATATATTATATATATAATAATATAATTTATTATAAATATATTTATACAGTATATACATGCAAATATATATATATATAATATATAATAATATAAATTATATTACACATTTAATATATTATTATGTAAAAAAAAGTGTGTACAGTCATCATAATACAGTCATAATCCTATCCCTAACCCACAAATAATTTTATAGATTTTACAGCGTTGTCTAAAAGTAATTAGAATATGCAAATGCTGCATTATCAATACTAAATGATTTTACAGTTGTGGACTTACAATCTATTAAAAATTTCACTCTTAATATAAATGACTACTTGTCATACAAAGATGCATACTTGGAAAATCAGCACACATTTGCACCTATAAAACTATGGAACATCACACAAATTGACAGAACCGTTTCAATTTCATTGCCCTCTTAATTTTCTTCATTTACGTTTGAGTGAATTGTGCATTCAGCGTCTAATTATGTTGCTAATGAAAAGCTAATAAATAAATAGGCTGCACAGCATTTCACTTTGTGAAATGGAACATCTAAAATCCCACTTCCATTTTGACAGACACTTGGTATTCCGGCACTGTCGTTCCGGACTATCCACAATGGCGAAATGTTGTCTCTGATCAGTTCATCTCACAGGACTCTAAGCAGCTGTTCTGACAAGCTCTGGGTGCTCTTTAAACCACAAAGAAAGGGCAAAAGCTAAGCATGCTAATGGTGTGGAAAACCCACACCATCAGTCAGTAAAGGTAGACAAGATGACTCACATTGCCGTCAATGAGAAGCTCAGCAACTTAATTCAGATGAAAGCATAAAATGAAATCAAGTAAGAAAGGAGTACTGGCCTGGCCGCTGTGCTCAATGTTTAGGAACAGTGTTGATTTTGGTTAAATGATCATGTTTGGAGGCACTAGGGGGAGTGTTTTGCTAAGGGATATGATTGTACAGGCCTGTTCCCAGAGCCACTGTCCTGCATCTTAATGCGACTGCTGCAGTAATTATTGGTAATGGCAGTGATTATAAAAATGACACAGCAAACGCAATTTTGCCCCAATTTGCAAAGCTAATGTTCTTTAATTAGCTCCCAAAATGAGGGCTTTTGAAGGTAAAACCACATTTTCTCTTTGACTTAAGGATAAATTGTTGTACTCAACTCAAGCGCATTTTAGCACCTATAGGTGCACAGACATGAATGTGATAGTGTTGCCTCCCCCAACCCTCAAAAAGGGCTGTGGTGGTACCAGTGATGCTATCAGACAGTAATACCATGGTGTTTTCAATATGGTATATCTAATATGGATACAGAACATATATCTTTCCATGGAACTGCCATTTCTTTTGACATTTACCATGGTAGTAGCACAGTAGCCCCTGCCCTTTTAAAAGTGAAAGTGAGGCGTGGACCATAAGGTACGCTGTAATGCCCTAAAACTTCAGGTTATATCGACTGAAGCGACGATCACCCGTTGTTTAGTGCCATTGCACGGCCATCTACGCAGTACTCGTTCCTTTATCTCAGGGAACCGAGGTTACGTAAGTAACCGAGTACGTTCCCTTTCGAACAGTCAGTCATACTGCGTCTTCTAGACGCCATGGGAACCTGTTCAATCCCGCCGTGCTAATAATAAGCGCAATGACATACAATAAGGCCCCAGATGCCAACTTATTAAGGGGACGGGCTTCACAGAGGCCGTCTTAGTATTTATTATACAGCAAGGATTTGTGCCTGCAGCGCAGGGACTTCCAGGCTGTAGAATCTGGTAAAAGTAGACTGGCGATCTACAGATGTCACCAATAGAAACTCCACTAGACCATGCCCAGGAGGAGGCCATTCCTCTGGTGGAGTGAGCTTTGACACCTATGGGGCATTGGAGGCCCATAGCATCATAGGCTAATGCTATCTTGTCCACTAGCCATCTGGCTAGGCTTTGTTTGGTGACCGGAAGTCCTTTAGTGCGGCCACCAAAGCTTACAAAGAGCTGCTCCGACTGTCTAAAGTGGGAGGACCACTCAATATATGTTCTAAGTGCCCTAACTGGACAGAGCAGGTGTAACTGTCTCTCATCCTCAGAGTGGGGGAGAGCAGAGAGAGTGATTACCTGTGCTTTGAACGGTGTTGAAAGAACTTTGGGTACATAGCCATGTCTCGGTTTGAGGATGACTTTAGAATCACCTGGGCCAAATTCTAGGCATGACACGCATTCACAGAGAGAGCTTGAATGTCACCAACACGTTTAACTAATGCCAGTGCTAATAGCAGGGCAGTTTTCACCGAAAGCGGTTTCAATTCAGCCGCCTGTAACGGTTCGAAGGGAGGTTCTTTTAGTGCTCATGGACCAATGAAAGGTCCCAGCTGGCACCGTTTAAAGGGGGGGAGGGTTAAGCCTCCTGGCTACTTTTAAGAATTTTACGACCATGTCGTGTCTGCCTACTGATTGGCCAGCTATCGTGCATGAGATGCGGCGATAGCTGCCGTGTAGTCTTTGCGTGTGGATGGAGTGCGTCCTGCATCCAACATCTCTTGTAGAAAAACGAGTACCTGTGATATCTCGCATGACACTGGGTTATGGTTCCTGGCTGAACATCAGTCAGCGAACACTGACCATTTAAGGGCATAGAGACGCCTAGTAGACAGAGCTCTAGCTTCACTGATAGTGCTCAGGACACTCACTGGGAGGTTCTTGAACTCCCTTTGAGTGGTCAAACATGTAGTACCCACAGTTTGGGACGGGGGTGCCAGATTGTCCCGTTCGCCTGAGAAAGGCGATCTTTCTTTAGGGGAACTGGCCATGGGGCTGCTGATAGTAGCTGAATCAACTCGGGAAACCAGTGGTGGGTTCGCCAAAGTGGAGCCACTAGCAGGACTGTGTGCTCGCATTCCCTGATTCTTTTTAAGACCTGGGGAAGGAGCGGGACTGGAGGAAAAGCATAAAGCAGGCAGCTGGGCCATTTGTGGGGCAGCGCATCCTTGCTCTTTGAAAAATAAATCGGGCAGTGACAGTTGTCTTCGGAGGCGAAGAGGTCGACCTCTGCCCTCCCGAAAACACTCAGTATTGTTTGAACCGTTTGGGGATGGAGGGTCCATTCCCCTGGGGACACGAGGCCCCTGGAGAGCATTTCTGCTCCTTGGTTCAGTCTGCCTGGCACATGCACTGCTTTTAGTGAATGTAATTTGTCTTTTGCCCATAGGAGGAGATGTCTGACCTGTTGGTTGAGCCATGTCGACTTTTCTACCACGTCTCTCAGGTCACCATGTCCTAGTCCGTACGAAAAACACGACAGTGAAAACCACTGTCGTGTTTTTCGTATGGACTAGGACATGGTGACCTGAGAGATGTGGTAGAAAAGTCTCGAGGGCTAGCACTACTGCTAACATTTCTAGGCAGTTGATGTGCAACCGTGACTCCGTGCTCGACCCTCGCACAGAGCGCCCCAACCCGTGTTGAAGGCGTCCGTGGTGACCACCATTTGTCTGGAAACTGTCCCCAAGCTCACTTGATCCAAAGCTGGCCTGATTGCCACGCTTGGGGAGGAACCCGTGATTTCAGCCAGTACTGCAGGGGGCGCATGCGCATCATGCCCAGCGGAAGTACTGGAGAAGCTGATGCCATAAGGCCTAGCATTCTCTGAAAAATTCTCAGGGGTCTGTTGGTTCCTGTTTTGAACGAACATGCAAGCTGCTGTATAGTCAGAGAGCGCTCGTTCGACAGCCACGCCCTCATTTGGGTCGAGTCTAAAATCGTTCCCAGGAAGGAGATTCTCTGCCTGGGAAGCAATGAGCTCTTGGCTGAATTTATTCTGAGACCCAGGCATTCTAGATGGCTGAGTAGCACAGATTTGTGAGATTTTAGTTCTTCCTCTGACTGGGCCAGGATGAGCCAGTCGTTGACGTAGTTCTATGGCCTGGGCGGTGGCTTTCGTGGCGCGAAGGGCCAGGTCTGTGGCGCTTCGGAGGTCGCGGAAAACCTCTTGATCTGGCCCAGTCTTGTCCATAGTCCGGAGGAGCTTGGCCTGAAACACTTGCAGGACCGCCATCGAGTGGAGAGCGGAGCCTGCTTGGCCGGCGGAAGCATAGGCCCTATTTGCCAAGGCTGATGGTGTTCGACAGGGCTTGGAAGGATGGGTGATCTTAGACAGAGGTGCGCAGCTACCGTTTCCTCGAGCGGAGGAAGCGTCTTGTAGCCCTTCTTGACAGCGCCGTAAATGGTGGAGAGCGCGTGCGAGATGGATGGGCGGAGACGAGCAGAGTAGGGGGTGCGCCATGACTTCGCTAGCTCCTCGTGCACCTCAGGTAAAAACGGTGCAGCTCTCTCACGAGGGGCCTGCTGGCGCCCCAGCAGATACCACTCGTCGAGGCGGCTGCGTGCAGGCTCTTCAGGGGAGGCCCAGTCCAGGGCGAGCTCATTGACGGCCTTCGTGAGGACACGGATGAGCTCGGTGTCCGCCCCAGCCTTTGAGTATCTGCACTGCTGTGATGTTGAGGGGGTGGGGTCGTCGACCGAGCCCGACCATTCCTCGGCATCCGAAGCGGCGAGAGACATGGAGTCATCGTACGGATACTCGTCATCCTCATTGCCGCCGAATGAGACCAGGCCCTTGGCGTTGAGCGGAGGGAGCAGGTCAGATCGAGAGAACGTCACGGGAGAAACATCTCTCTGAGGTGAAGACGAGGCACACGGGCACTGGGCTGATGTGAGCTCGCTAGCCTCGGTGTACTCAGCCCTCTGGCTTCGCCGCTTTTTCTGCCGAGGTTCGGACTGGAAAGGGAACGGGAGAGCGCGAGGGGCGGGGTCACGCTCTGAGAAGAGCGCTATCCGCGAGCGAAGAGAGGACATGGGCATACTCTCGCAGTGAGAGCAGCCGGACCCGGCGAGAGCAGCGTCCGCGTGGGCTTTACCCAGACAGATTACGCATTCAACGTGGCCATCCTCTTCATGCAGGTGAGTGCTGCATGTACCACACATTGGACGCGACATGGCGTATGTCGTTTATAGATAGTAAATAGGATACACCGTACTGTTCACCGGAGAGCACAGGAGAAAGGCGTGACAGCTTGCGGGATCGCTGGCGATTGAGCGCGCTGAAACAGGCCGCTGACTCGTTCGCAGGAAGTCCGGGCTGGCTAGCTCGCGATTCTGCTGTAGGCTCGTCTTTTCTCGGCGAAGGTGGTGTAGCTTCGAGAGTTTATCTGATGCCATAAGGCCTAGCATTCTCTGAAAAATTCTCAGGGGTCTGTTGGTTCCTGTTTTGAACGAACATGCAAGCTGCTGTATAGTCAGAGAGCGCTCGTTCGACAGCCACGCCCTCATTTGGGTCGAGTCTAAAATCGTTCCCAGGAAGGAGATTCTCTGCCTGGGAAGCAATGAGCTCTTGGCTGAATTTATTCTGAGACCCAGGCATTCTAGATGGCTGAGTAGCACAGATTTGTGAGATTTTAGTTCTTCCTCTGACTGGGCCAGGATGACTGGGCATCTAGAAGACGCAGTACGACTGACCGTCGTTATTAAAAGACTCTATTGAACTTGGATTTCGTGGATGTTAGTCTACGTGTGACAATTACATTATTATATTAAATACTATTATAATGTGTAATAGGAATATGAAGCTTGAAGTAAATTCTTGCATTTAGTATGGCTGTGTACAACTGTGCGAATAGATTTTTTTTTGCAGGTATGTGTGTACAGTAACTATATAATATTATATTTATAAATAAATATTATTTTATATAAAATTTTAAATAAATAATATTTAGTTCAGGGCATGCTATTCAAACTAAATATAAAATACAAAATAAAAACACAAATTACTGTTTATTTATTACTAAGTTTATAATATTTATATAAAAATATTTTACACAATATTATATTACTATATATTATATAAAATACTATTATTTAATATTATTGGAATATTCAGTATGGTTGTATAGGCTACTGTTTAAATGTGGTAGATTTTTTTAATTATTATATAACATTTAAATATATTTTTTCATATTTTTTTATAAAAAACATCATTTTATTATATTAAAATAATATTTTATAAACTACATATAAATGTACATATGTACATGTACAAACTACATATTACATATAAATATAATTGTATATTTACTGCACATACCTGCAAATAAATCTACCACAATCTACAACTACTGAATGCAGGAATTTACTTCAAGCTTCATATTTCTGTCATAGTTCACCTTGTAAGATAAACACTGCAGGGAAATCTCATACAATAGATAAAAGGTTTCATGCAAACGGACTACATTGTAATCTAATGTGATGCTCCATCTCTCTTGGTGACGGATGTGTGACTGACTTTGCTGTAAATTTTGTGTTGCAAAACGCACAACTCGATCGTTCTGTCTGCTGATTTAAGACAGAGCTGTAGAGGGCCGAGCAGGTCTCGCACTCTTGCACCTTCCGCCGGTTCCTGCAAGTGACTGGTAATGACAGAGTAATGGGAGGGACGCGGGAAAACGGGAGGGCAACAGGGCAGAAACACGGTGCCAGCAGGAAGAGCAGATAAAGTGGCAGCAATAAAAATTATATGACTACATACATCATCCTGACAGCGTATAATTTTATCTGAGAGGGCAGGGCCTTTCTGCTTGCTTTGAAATGGATGTGGTACCTAGAACCGGTCTGGCGTGCGTGGCGGTGCTAGAAGAGGAAAGCCTCCTCATCTTCACTCGCCAATAGCTCTTTCTACATACTTGATGCTTCTCCGGGGGCTGTGAGTGTTTAATAGCATTTTACATTATGCTATGTTCAATGACCTTTTGACTTCTGTAGGAAACTTGAGAATTTCACTTTTTGGACACTTATAGAACAGGCAGCTAATTCTTTAGGGAGCAAGGGAATAATTTGGTTTCAGACAATTGAATTGAAATGCCTTCTCATTTGATGTAATTATAAAGGAACTTGCGTGAACCCAAAAAATAGGATAATCACCATCACGTACTTGGTGGAACTGTCTCAGTGGAATGTTCTTGCCTAAGTGACAATTGCTTTGGTTAATGGAGAGGTGTTTGTGTGGCTTTCTTAAAGGGACGGCAGAAAGGCCTTTCACAAAAACCAATTACCTCTTCTTTCTATGCAGCCTCCCTCAGTCACACAAACAGGAGGTAATTAATCCAGCACTGTACTCGCAAAACAGCCTCGGTGTCTCAGAAGGACAACTGGATTAATAATAAAGGAATTATCACTTTACAAAGCCCTGAAAAGCACATGCAGGGAAATACACCAGGAATTGTAAACACTGATACTTTTAGGGATTAAACAGTATTGAACAAACTATAGTATTTTTACTTGCAAAGTGGGTGTTTAAGTCAATATAGGCCATCTCTCAGCAGGGCTTCATTTATTTGATAAAACAAAATACAGTAAAAACAGTAATATTACAAAATATTATCAAATAACCGTTCTATATTTGAAAATACTGTAACGAACAAAGAAAATGAGACTCGCTTAACGGTTGAACTGTTCTTTTATTCACGTGAGCACCTGTGTGGCCGATGCTCTTGCCTTACACAACAGAGCCTCAACCTCTCCAACTTTCTCCCCAGACCCCGCCCTCACATCACTGCGCAGGCTCGTTTTTCAGAAGAACAGCCCATGCCTTGAAGCCCCACCACCCAGAACACATAACGCATAAAAGAACATACATGCACCTAGAAAACTCTATATAGAACATAATGATACATATGATACCATGGTATTCTTTGAAGTACTTTTTGAAGTACCATATAATACTATGGTCTTATGTTCTTTTTTTTGTTGTTGAAATTATACTGTGGTAAAATCACATTTATTTGGACAAGTAGCATGGTAATACCATATTATTCTTACCATTCTTAAGTGTTCATCCTTTGAGGTACCTTGGCATACTGTAAGTACATGAATACCACAGTAGCCTATATCAAAGTACCACAGTATTACCATGTTTTTCAGGCATGTAACCCACCACAGCCTCTGAATGTGGCAAACCAGGTGACATCTCACATCAACTCAAACTACCATGACAACAAAAGACAGACCGGTAAACGCTGCAGAGCATTTATGTTTTTACAGCATGTAAAAGACCAGAAACATTAATCTTACAAATCTCACATGCAGACATGAACTTTTGGTAGTGTTTCACGAGAGGCAGATGCAATGTCAGAAGTGTTTGTTCACCATGGTAACGCAGGACCCCAGAGTTTTCAGTCACAATGGCAATGTCAACCTGGGTCCCTTGGGGAACTTGTCATAGACAATCTCACACTGGCTTTGACATGTCGTGACACCGCTTGACCAGATTAAAAAGATTATACGCCGTCTCCCTGGTTTTCCTCTGAAGGTCAGGTCTGTTTAGTGTTACAGCCCTGGGTGAGCAAACATGGCAACCAGCCTTAAATCAACAGACCTGTGCCTGGCAAATTGTCATGACTCACAACAGACTGGACTGAATGTCACTGCTGTTCTACAGACTGAGAAGCATTGTGTGTGAAGTTGGTCATGACAGGGTAAAATGAAGGACTACGCTTTAAGCCGAGCTGACTTGACGTGGTACATAAGCAGTTGCGTATTTCAAACACCTGCTCTGGAACGAAGTTCTTAGAAGAGATCACAATAATGCATTTATTTGCAGTCATATGTACAATTTTTAATACCAGGTGCATTTTAAATAAATAAAACATCGATCCCATCCAAAAAAAAAAAGACATGTTAAGTGTCACGCTCATAGCCTGATTTGGTTTTCCTCTTCTTCTTTTTTTTTATTTCTTCCTCTGATTCCTCACAGCTTGATAAATGTGATGCCTGTGTACTCGGGAAGTCCTGACCGGAACCGAGTACTTGTCGAACGGTCACATTTACCCGAGACGTCTGCAAGTACCAGGAGCAAACCTCCCAATCCTCGACTGACACGCTTTGGGTGATGTCATCATCCTGCGCCTCTGCTTCTAGTCTCTGGGCCAGGCAGGGTGGCAGCACATTTTCAGCAGGGGCGGGGACAATGCAGGGTACTGCGTGATAAAGTAGGCGGCTGGGCCCTGACATCACCATTATGTCTCCGCTGTGCATGAACATGGCTGTGGGACGGTCTTCTCTCTTAGTCCCGCCCAACAGGAAAACGGAAGTCTGTCCAAAACTAACATCCAAGGACAAAAGTTTATTAATGCATTTCTTATGCTGTATAGATAAAATGCTACATGCACTTAGTTTTTTTCTGAAATACCCAAGTAATATTGGACACTATCAATGTTTACATGTGCACTAATAAGATGTTATAAGATATACATAGCTTGAGCAAACCTCTTCAGTCCCATTTACATAACATTTTTATTATTCTGATTATTCTGATTATTGTCATTGTGGTTATTTTTACTACCATTCTTTACATACCCCAATGCATAGCACAAACAAACTCACATACAGTAGGTGTATTAAAATACTAAAATTACTAAAAACATCTTCAATTTGGTGTATTAGACCATAAATATACTGCATTATATTCATCTCACGCAACATGAACTCAGCACCCCAAAAATGTGATGCCTTCTTTTGTGCCATGTTTATGATTCTGTGCATGACAACATCATCGGAGTACAACACAAGCCTATGCGCACTTTGGCCAGAGTGAAATTAAAGTGTTTACATGCCTGTGTATTGTGTTTACAATCAGAATACGGCACTTATTTTACTACGCTTATGGTTACTACAATTATCAGCCTAATCGAATAAATTTTATCAAAGTATTGTGTTTACACAAAGTAAAGTTTAATCGCAATATTGCCTAAATCTCAATCACATAATGAGGGTGCTTGTAAACTCTGTATCTCCAATCAAAATTAGAATGATCGTATTTAGTAGATGAACGCACATGGACAAAACCATAATGTCATATTGACCATATTTTCTGGGAATATTTCCACCCAACAAAATATACAAAGGTTATTTTAAGCTGCACTTGTAGATATTCACAATTAAACCTTTATTTGTTGTTATTTTATATAAAACTATTCATTTAAATTTATTTAAAAATGATGACCAATATTAATTTATTTCTGTCATGATTCTTTATTTGGTGAAATTTGTGATTTTGATAAATGTGAATGTGTAATTACAATTTAATGAATACCCATTATGAGTCAACAGGCTTCCATGACTAAACTTAATTTCCCATTATTCACTGTGTAAATAATAAAATAGGATAAACATACCTATTAAGCTCAAGTACCCATTAAGCACACTACTATCTTTGAGCTCAGATAGCTTAGAAAAAATAATTTATCATCCTACTTGATGTCTTAACCAATTGATGTGTGTGTTACTATATATCTCCTGTAATTTCAAGCTAATCAGACCATTGCACACTGAGATATGGGTATTCATGTGTTCACCCTGTCTCGTGGCCATTTTAAAAGCTGTCTAAAAAACTTTCACCAGAAGAGGAGCCCCTTAAATGTGCATTTTTAGATGTTTAAGCCTTTATTTTGGATAAGTATTACTTCTTATTGCAAAATTAAGAGATTAATATTTAGGCTTTTGCATATTATAACCTGGAACCTGGATGTGGGAAATAATTACAGAGTTAGATCCAAAAGATAGTTTTAGCAACATAGCAACACAGAACACTGTTAGCTTACTAGCTGTATAATACTGTGTGCTACACTAATATATTACTTCACAGGCATTACTGGCTTGTACTTTTAAATCCATTATATTATAAATTTACAGTTTATTGATGTTCTGTGGTTTTACACTGCTGTAATTTTTAAAGACTTATTATTTTAAGGTGAGCTTAAAGGGTGCACTACTATGAAAATCACAGCTTCAGTGTGACATCAATCAGAAAAAGTATAATTTCAAAGATATTTTCAATAATAGAGGTCCATATTAAAATATGTATGAACTTAATACATGATCTAGATTATTTGTTTAGCAAATTTGTCCTTTTAAATGTAATTTAATAATATTTATTAATAAAGAAAATGTTTGCTGTTCCAATTAAGCTCAGTATGCTCCCTTTAAGCTCATCCACATTGAACATCTATGGAAATAGTTCATAAACAGACTTTAAATATTAACTGATGGTTGTCACTTCAAGTTAATCTTTATAAAATTATTCTTTAAAAATGTTGTTTAAAATAAACAAGAATAAAAAATAAAAATAAAAAAAACATGTTGTGAGCTTAATGGGAACAGGGGTGTGCTTAAAGGGTACAAACATGTACCCAATTAAGCACAGCCAGACTTTTTGCATTTAATGATGTACATCTTAAATGAAATGCCTTTGTCATTTAAAATAAAATGAAATATTATTGTGTGAGAGATTAATCTGTTATTTTAACATAACTTCTTGTACTAAAACCAATACCCTGTGCACTAAAATGTTTCAATGTAGACTTTGGTGAGCTTAATAGGTATGTTTACCCTACATACACTACCATTCAAAAGTTTGGGGTTGGTAAAATTTGTAATGTTTTTGGAAAAAAAGTATCTTATGCTCACCAAGGCTGCATTTGCTTAATCAAAAATACAATAAAAACAGTAATACTGTCAAACAAAATGTTCTACTTTTCTATTTTTTTTTTAATGTAATTTATTCATGTGATGGCAAAGCTGAATTTTCACAGTCTTCGGTGTCACATGATCCTTCAGAAATTATTCTAACACACTGATTTGGTGCTTAAGTAACATTTCTTATTATCAATGTTAAAACAGCTGCTTAATATTTGTTTTGGAAACCATGATCCACTTTTTCAGGATTTTTGGATGAACAGAAAAAGTTCATAAGAACAGCAAACAGAAATCTTTTGAACAGAAGTGTAGATGAACCGTCAGTTAATCACATGCACATTCTTTGATCTTCACATTGTTGCACTAGTTCTTATTTAGAGCACAAAACATAAAATTAACCAACACATCAATGTTAATTAATCCAAAACCACCTGAATGACTTCCACACTCATAAGATAAAACGTATGAGGGCAGCATTAATCAGTATATGGAGTTAATAAATATTCCTCACCTGAAAGACAACAAAGGTCGGGTATGGTCGAGCTCTGATTCGTCAACATGGATTCCAAGCGACGAATCAGATCGATAGTAGTTGAGAATGCCCGCCTCTGCGTTAAAACCATGAAAGCCACAGGCTGCTCCTACTTTGTGAGAAAGCGAGTGAAGTTCCTTGGGGAAGGGAGTGTAGTGATCTGGGGAGTAAGTCTGTGGAATGAAAGTATGTCAGAATAGTATGGCACCTTACATGCCTCATCATAGTACAAACAGACTGAAAATGCCTCTCGTTATAAGAGGTAAGCAGGCAGTCATTTAGCAAATGCTTTTATTCAAAGCGACATCTCTTCACTGATGACGTGTATAGCAAACCACAATTATCCAGCGATCCAATCAATTCTCCATGGACAAAATCAAGTCCTGTCCTAAATTTTTTCTTGTTCGAGAAGCCGTTTCACTCGGATATACGATATAAGAGCATTTGCAGCGTTCTTTCTGCTCTGTAGCTTTCACAGTGGGTCATTGTCAGCAGTTATACATGAAAGTATAATCAATGGACAATCATATGAGCACAGCCTCTTCAAACAGCTGAATTAGCTCTGATCCGAGCGGAGTGAACGCCTCAGCCTTCAGTTCTACTTAAAGGGAGGTGGAAAGAGTCTCTGCTTAAAATTCACTGATTGCCGTCAGACGTTTGGCGGTGTCAAACTAACATCAGAGCTAATGAATCCGGTGTGCACCTCCTGACTGATTTAATAGGACAGAAGACTAAACACTTTTATGTAATTAGCATATAAACGAGACAGGCAGACATCAGGCCTATACAATTAGAGATGAAAGGTCCTGAAAGGAGCAAATAATGATAATAAGATCCTGGACAATGTTTTCTCCCTCTCTAGTAAAAATAGGCACAGGGAAATATTTATTTTTGCTGAAAAAACAAAATGATTATATTATATTATAAATATTTTTTTATTATTATAAAAATCAATCAAATATTAATAATTTCAGTATTAGTACATACTGGTAGACTCTTAAGTCTCTTAAGTAAAGCTCACCAAGGCTGCATTTATTTGATAAAAAATTCAGTTAAAACAGTAATATTGTGAAATATTATTACAATTTGAAACATTTGTAATGCATTTAAAATGTAATTTATTCCTGTGATGGCAAAGCTGAATTTTCAGCATCATTACTCCAGTCTTCAGTCACATTATCCTTCAGAAATCACTCTAATATGCTGATTTACTGCTCAAGAAACAATTATTGTTATTATCATTATCAATGTTGAAAACAGCGTTTTTGTAGAAATATTAAGCAGCACAACCTGATTTTTTTCAGGTTTCTTTAATGAGTAGAAGTTTAAAAGAACAGCATTTGTTTGAATTTTTGTAACAATGTAAAAGTTGTTACTGTCACTTTTGATCAATTTATTGCGTCCTATTTCTGCCGAATAAATGTATTAATTTTTGTCACAAAAAAAACGTTTGAAGGTTGTTGTTTTTTTTGTATTTTAGGAGTTGGCTTTATTGCGATAGGATACACATGGTGCAAAGTGGAAGAGAGGAGGGCGATATTGGGAAATGTCCTCGAGCCTGGACTTGAACTCGGGTCACCCAAAGCGCAACTGCACTACATGTGTGAGCGCTGTCCACGAGGCTATCGGCTCCAACATTAAAATAACATTTTGTGTTAGATACACTGCTAAAGCACATAAAAAGTACATTAGAGAGTGACTGTAGTACCTTGGAGTTCCAATCATAGTGGTAACCAAGAGTCACCCAGCGCAGTTTTTCTAGCAGAGTTTTGGGCTCTCTTTTCCCACCGCCTTTCCTCCTGCAATAATACACAGAGCCATTTAGATAAGGAAGAGCATGAGATGGATCAGGTACGGTGCAGTAGCACAAACCATTTACACAATTAAAGGGGGTCTAACAGACTGAAATACCTCAAACCTACCATCTAGGCCACAGTAAAATTACCAGCACAGACCTAAACACAAGGAAAGTGTCTATGGGGATGTTATGCTCAGTATCAGAGGGTGGAGTTACCCAGCACACCTATATCATATATATACTCAAATAATTGCCACAGATCCTACAAAATATACAAATATAATATTTGTTTTATAAAAAAAAAAAAGTCTAAATGCACCAAAATAATATACAATAAAATAAGATTCTACTAAGTTGCCAATGCATGGCAGGATCTTTGACTTACTGAATAACATCTATGCTTCTTTCCCAGATGTTTTCAGTCTCCACAGATGACAAATGCATATCCAGGTTACACACGTTGGGCTTCTGTGGATAGATCTTCAGACACTGCTTTACCCAGTACTGCTGAGAACCCGGCAGGAACGGGTTGGATATAAAGATAAAACCTACATCCCAACAGTGACAATATAGTTAATTTAATCTCATTAAAAGTAAACAGGAAGACATGGAAGATTCCCATAACACCAGCATGTTAAGAAGCAAGATTTAACATTTTTTATACAGTGTTCTGTGTTATTAACAGGCTACCATGAATAGGAATTCTGAAAACATTTAACCATCAGAGTGGTGTCAATAATAAATTAAAATCTGTATTATGCTATTTTTTTTTCATCTTACATAAAAGGAATTTAATGATAGGCTTCTGTCACTATATCAAACCCATAAAATCGTTACATTCTGAAGAACATACAGTATGCCAATTATTTGAAACTGTCTAAACCATACCTGGATATCCGTGCAAACCAAAAGCTTTCCAGTCTTTTACCGGCCGAAGACCAGCTTTAGAAACATCTTCATCACTTATAGGAGTAGAGTTAAGTTCACAGGTGAAAACCTAGCAAACGAGACAATTTTTATTACTAGAAGCACAAAACTGAAAAAAATACAAAGGCACAACAATACTATGACAAATAGTTGTGCATGTTCTGTAAGCATGTAATATTATACTAGTTAATAGTAGTTAATAGAAGGCTAATAGTAGTTGTAGTTTAATAAAAGTTCATAGCCATGTTATTTTTTTTATAAACCATAAATCACACAAATGTTCTTATAACGGGTTAATAGTAATAATAATTATAATAATTTGCACAGTTTAGTAAATATTTATAATCATACACTTAAATACAGCAGTCTTCCTCAAATCTGAATGCCTCATCGTGTCATTACAACGTTCGGTTTAATAAACATTTTTCATAGTCAGATTAGTTAACTGATAATAATAATACACCGTTTAGTAAAGTCTTATATGCCTGGTTTCACAGACAGGGCTTAGATGATTAGACCTTAGTTCAATTAGAAAAAAAAAATACTGGTGTACATTTTGAGACAAAACAATGGCACTGACAAATTTTAAGATATGTCAGTGCAAGTTGTTTTCAGTTAAACCAACTCAAACGTGCATTTTAGCCTGCGACTAGGCTTAAGCCTTGTCTGTAAAACCGGGGGATAATGTTAATGAATGAGCAATATTCATTAAGTCTAAATGTCTCACCTTGTCATTACAAGGTTTGGAGAAATTAATGACCTCACTGAAGTCTGGAGGAGGACTTCTCCTCTTGTAAAACTTGAACAGTTTTCTAAAAGCATCTTCTCCATGCTCCACTATGGAGGCTGCCATCTTTGCCGTCACCATGTGACCTTTCTACTTCTGACGCCAACGCTTTGGCTTCGCTTTGACTTTAATTTCTTTTATTACATATTGCAAATAAAATAACAATTACGAACACAAAATGTATCACAATGCGATATTTTACGTATAGATTAAGGTAATACATTTTTTTTTTGGTCACGTGGTCAGGGTCACCGTAAGCTCCATTCGGCAAGGACGAAACATGGCAGCGACGGCAGCGACAGCAGCTGGCAAGAAGGTGTTTGAAGTATTTGTTTCAAAAGTGCCATGGACCGTCGCAACGAGTGAGTAAAGGAAGATACATCATATTTGTAAATAATACGCGTATGAATGGATTAAATCAGTCATTATCCATAACCCATCATAAGCATCACTGATAGTATGCAAGTTTATATGTGTAGCAGATAACTGTCTAATGTACGTTACTGTTCTGTGTTCTGTTTTCAGAGGAGATTAAAGAATACTTTGGGCAGTTTGGCCAAGTGAAGAAGTGTCTCCTGCCATTTGTAAGTAACGTATACAAATAAGATTTAGTCTTTCATCTTTCTTAATATGCCCGTCGTGCTGAGATTGAGAAACAAGTTTTCTCTTGTTTTGCAGGATAAAGAGACAGGTTTTCATCGGGGGTTTTGCTGGATAGGGTTCACTACAGAGGAAGGACTGCAGAATGCATTACAAAAGGATCCTCATTTATTTGAAGGAGCAAAGGTGAGTGTCCACAAAATGCTACCGATTAGATTGTGCTACCAGTATCATATTCCTGTGGTTTGAGGCTTTATTAAAGTCAATACCTACCCCTACCCAAAACCATACCCTTAAAACAATGCAATTTTTTTTTTAATACATATTAATTATTAATGTGCACATGTGCAGTAAGCCCCGGTAAATGTTTTAGTTTTAACTGCATCTGCATCAAAATGTCTATTTATTTTATTTTTTTTATGTAGCTTCAGGTGCAAAAAAACAGAAAGCCATTTTCTGGAAGAAGATCGAACAAAGAAGCAGAGGACATCTGAAGATGTCTGATTTCAAGTCTCAAGTGTTGTGTCTTCAGTAACAGAGAACTATTTATTGTGGATGTGTCCTCACTTGGCATACTTGTTTTCAAGAAGCCAAACTTTAATGAGTTTTGATCATTGTTGTATTGACTGCTTGTCTAGTGTTTTTTTCTTATGGAACGTCCAATGACATTTAAAGAAATGTGAGTTGAATAAAATGGGATAGTTTGAAAAGTCTTTTGTTGTGTTGGCTACAGATGATTATATTATTATTTTCTTTGCCAGTGTACTATTTAGTATTATTTTTGTGTCTTTTAAAATTCTGAATAGATTTTAGCATGATGCCTTTTACCAAAAGTCAAAATCAAATTCTCTAAAAACACACACACACACACACACACACACACACACACACACATATATATATATATATATATAATTATTATTATTTTTTTCATCAGCCATTACTCCAGTTTTCAGTGTCACATGTTCATTCTAATATGATTTTTTTTATCAACGTTGGAAACAGTTGTGCTGCTTAATATTTTTACCAGTGATACTTTCTTCAGGATTCATTGATGAATAAATAATGAAAAAGAACAGCATTTATTCAAAATAGAAGAAAAAATGACTGACCCCAAACTTTTGAATGGTAGTGTATATTGTTGCAAAAGAATGCTATTTTAAATAAATGCTGTTTTTTTAATTAATTTTTTTATTCATCAAAGAATCCTGAAAAAAGTGTCACAGGTTATATAAAAAATATTAAGCAGCACAACTGTATATTAGAATGATTTCTGAAGGGTTGTGTGACACTGAAGACTGAAGTAATGTCAGCATTGCATCACAGAAATACATTATATTTTAAAGTATATTACAATAGAAAACCATTCTTTTCAATTTTAATAATAATTCACAATATTACTGTTTTTTTTCTGTATTTTTGATCAATTAAATTCCGTGGTGAGCATAATAACATAATAACAGTAATGTTTCCAAACTTTTGACCGGTACTTTATGTAATTAGAAAATATATTGTAATTAGAGATGCTTGCGCAAAATTGACTTAATTCCTTATTACTTTTACATGTAACAGTTGAGTAATAACTTGAGAGTTTTATGTATAACTTGGGTTATGCAGATGCATGAATCATTTCATCAGTGTGGTTAATTTATTTAGAGGTTAATCAAGGCTGCATCTAAGATGACTCTGCCAATGTTCCGGTCACATTATCTGTCCGAGCTCATGTCATGTTAAATCTGGTCACGCTCCATCACTACCTTGTCCTCTTCACCTCAAAGAAAAGGAGTTTAGAATGTGTTTTTGGAATACATTTTAAAATAGATCTGTTGACTCTCTGTAAGAAGAATGTTGTTGGAATGATTTTTATTGCTGTGGACATCTGCTCAATCATATCGTTTATTAGAAAAAAATTACATTTTGTAATGTTGTGGCACTTTTCTGACAATGTTAAAATTAAGTTTTAATAACGAGAATGTATTTGTTTAAGAAATTAAATCAGGACTGTTTTGGCTTGCATTTAAAATGCCTTAAAATGGATCAATAGCTTAAAATATTTCATATCTAATTGAACGTTTATTTAAATTTCAAACCAAAAAGATGGGTCTTTTTCTCAACTACAATGACCATGATGCTTTGCGCCACGCACGTCAACGGAGACGCCAGAGTTTAGAGGTCACAGAGCGACACCGGTTAGTGGATGACAGCGTGAGTCAATGAAGGTAAATCAATCAGCTGTATTATGGTTCTCTAAAAATACATCATTCATCACAATTATTAACATAATGTGATAAAACGCTGTCGGTTATTTAGTTATATTCTCTCTGTGTGTTACGCAAGCGCTTGTATAACACAAACACTATTCGTGATCAGCTGACCGCGTCTTTCAATACACCGACTTATATTATGAATGAAATTGGATTACTTATGCTTCGGTATGCTTTTGCTTAAACTGTGTTGCTGTAGAGTGTTATTTACCTCATTCATAAATCTGATAGATAACACTATTTGGTTTCAGTTGTGTAAACCAGGGCTGCGTTTTCCAAAAGCATCATGATGAGACCAAATTGATCATGAAGAAACAATGACGTCACAACTGAAATACCACGCCCCCAAAGTTTATAAGCCTCCGAATTTATTTAATCAAAGTAAACAATCAAACTATGTTTATTGTTATGTGTTATTTCTGAAATTATATTAGCATCCCATTGATTATATGTTTGTTATTTACAAACTCTGTAGGGGAAGTTATGAGAAATTATGAGAAATGAAATACTGATTTGAGTGTGATTTACTATTTGTTTTTAAATCTGCTGATGTTTTGAGTACGCTAGGCTTACTACAGGGACAACTGCTTAATGGTGATAGATAATGTTTCTCTGTCTTTTTGCAGTTCCTCACATGGCTGTTCGGCTACTGAAGGTGTCATCTGTTGCCACTGCAGTGTTCGCATCAGGATTTTACCTGTACAGCAAAAATGTGGACTTCAGTGATCTCAGCATTGTCAGATTTGGGAGGGCAGCTGCAACGGTAAATATGAATTAATATTTTTCGTCATTTCATACTTTTAGTTCATTAAAGGGTTAGTTCACCCAAAAATGATGTCATTAATTACTCACCCTCATGTCGTTCCAAACCCGTAAACCTTCGTTCATCTTCGGAACATATATTAAGATATTTTTGATGACATCCGAGAGCTTTCTGACCCCACATAGACTACAACGTAATCACCACTTTTAAAGCCCAGAAAGGTAGTAAAGACATCGTTAAAATGGTCCATGTGGATACAGTGGTTCAACCTTAATGTTATGAAGCGACGATAATAGTTTTTGTGTGCAAAAAACCCCCCAAAATAACAAATTTCAACAATTTCTTCTCTACGCCAGTTTCTCTTGAAGCCAATACTGAAGTGGCTTAAACTGCAATTCATCAACTGGCAGCTAGAGACAGGCTTAAAAAGAGAGCAGAATCTCATTGAGCCCCATGTTAAAATGCCCAACTTTACAGCAAAAAAAACCAAAAACGTTTACAGCCTGGTACAAATTGTGGTTTTGGTCAATACAGCTAATTTTGCCCTTCATGACAACTGTGAGGACGGGGATTTTTTTTTATAACTCATTTGTTTAAATTATATTAAAGGGATAATAATTTAGTTTTATCAGACGAAAACAATTAGCCTTATAATTTATAATTTTACATTTTTTTATATTAAAAAAGTCCTGGCTCTTCCAAGCTTTATAATGGCAGTAAATTGTTGGTTTGTTTTTGAAGTCTATAAAAGTGCATCTATCCATCATATAACTGCTCCACACGTCTCCGGGGGGTTAATAAAGGCCTTCTGAAGCGAAGTGGCGCGTTTGTGTAAGAAAAATATCCATGTTTAAAACTTTATAGACTAAAATAACTAACTTCCAGCGGTCAGCAGTACGTAAGTCGACTTACGGCGAAAGAGTAACCCTTGACGCATGCGTATAGACGAACGCAGAAGCGCAGAGGATAGAGCAAAATAAAACACCGGTCATGAATTAGAAGTCTAAAACGAGAATTTTTAAAGAGAAATGGTGGAGAATTTCGATATAAGAGAAGAGGGGCTTGAGTTTGTTGCCCATCCCTTTCGCCGTAAGTCGACCTGCGTACCGCTGACTGCCCGAAGCTAGTTATTTTAGTCTATAAAGTTTTAAATATGGATATTTTTCTTACACAAACGCTTCAGAAGGCCTTTATTACCCCCCCGGAGCCGTGTGGAGCAGTTATATGATGGATAGATGCACTTTTATGGACTTCAAAAACGAACCAACAAGTCACTGCCATTATAAAGCTTAGAAGAGCCAAGACCTTTTTAATATAACTATAAGATTGTGTTCGTCTAAAAGAAGAATGTCATATACACCTAGGATGACTTGAGGGTGTGTAAATCATTGGCTAATTTTAATATTTGGGTGAACTATCCCTTTAAGTCTTAAAGTTCTGCATAATTAAGGGCGTGGCCACTTGAGTGACAGGTGGATTGCCTTTTGTCTGCTGTCTGTTAGCCATCACGTCACCTCAGCTCCACCCACGTCCCGCCTCTTTGCCCATTTTCTGTTATCCGACCAGGAGATGGCAACAGCCGGCTCCGCACACTTTCGGGATTCAAAAATGGGTGACGTCACGGACACTACGTCCATATTTTTTTTTACAGTCTATGGTCAGAATGCTGGCTCAGTATTGGCCACTGATTGACCAGCTCCTGCGTCAGCGTCTCACGCATGTGCCGTGGTGCTCACGTGAACAGCGTCGACCAATAATGAGCCAGCATTCTGACGTAGAACCCAGAAGTGCTGCACTGTGTTTACAATGCGAACAGCGTCAGAGACTCACACGGAAGAGAAGAAATTGTTGAATAAAGTCATTATTTTTGGGTTTTCTTGCACACAAAAAGTATTCTCATCGCTTCATAACATTAAGGTTGAACCACTGGAGTCACATGGACTTTGTTAACGATGTCTTTACTACCTTTCTGTGCCTTGAAAGTGGTTATGACATTGCTGTCTATGTGGTGTCAGAAAGCTCTCGGATTTCATTAAAAATATCTTAATTTGTGTTCAGAAGATGAACTTGCATGTTTGGAAAGTCATGAGGGTGAGACAGAAATTTTTTATTTTTGGGTGAACTAACCCTGTCAACTTTTAACACTTCTAAGTACAACAAACCTAAGGATTGTCTCTTTTTAAGATTATTGCAGAAGTGAAAGCTGCTTCAAAAATGAAAGTGTTAAAAAAATTTGTTTACTGTAAATTACTAAATAACTTGGACACTAAAATTGCTTGAAAATAGCTTGAAAAAATAGCTTGAAAGTCATATGTTTAACCTAGTTGTTCAGAATTTGAAGTTGATATCATGAAAATTAAGCCCCTTTAAAAGTTTTGAAAGTACCGTTTCCATGATAACGCAATGTCCAATTTCAAAACTGCCGATCGACCAAAATGCATCTTAATACCAGGTGTAAACAGGGCCTGATAATTAACAGGCTAAATATTACTTTTATGTTAAATATATATATATATTTTAATATTAAATACATTTACATTTTACAAGTAAATTACTAAAAATAATGCAAATACAGTATTTTTGTGTCTAGTATGCAGGTTTTATTCACAGTTTTCATCTTTCTCTCTGAAATGAATGTTTTCAGACAGCTGTCATCAGTTATGACTACCTCACCACTCTCAGAGATGTACAGTATGGGACAGAGGAGTACTGGGCTGTCAAATCAAAGGTAAAACTCTTTGTCTTGGTAGTGATGGGTTATACCAATATCTGCTGTGTGGACATTTTATTTGATTTCTTTTGGGCTTTATTTGATAGGAAAGTGTAGTTAGGAAAGTCTGGGTCCCCATGAGTATGTCCAGGTCTGAAGTGGACATTGTTCTTGAATATCCTAATTTTAAAGAAAGAAATGTTATGGTACTGTAAATTAATCTTTCTAGAGATGAATGAGCATCTCATGTTGTGCTTCTGCCTTTGAAAGTGCACTAAATATGTGCTAATTCTATGAACTGCATAACTTAGAGAGATCCAGAAAAGGCCTGAACAATCTTAACTTACAATACACTGTTTCAGGAGCCACTGTGTTGTATGGGTATATAATGAAATAAGCAGTGTGCAATATTCCGGCCACCTGTAATTTTTTTTTGTCTTAGGCTCCATGACTTTGCATGATTTTTACTAATTTATGCCGTTCATGTAATCTTAAATTACATGTAGTATAATAAGCAATCATATTTTATTAAATGTCATCCAAGCCAACACATTACTCAAACCAATATGACAGCATTAAAGTCAATAAACTAACATGCAATCTCATTATTGATGCATTGATCAAGCTTCCAAAACACTGAAATTAAAAACATTTCTTAAACACCCTAAACAATCTGGCTTGCTGTTTGTAGGATCATAGCTGCAAATGCCAGGCAATAATTCTTGTGCCATTTCTACCCCTGTGTATAAAGGCCATTTGAACAGCTCCATCAGGTACAGTTAAACAGCTGGTGCAGGGAAAGGTTGCAGTCTCTCACCTGTGTGTGTGAGTCTGAGCCTGAGCGCTGATGGCAGTCGCTGGAGGGAAGCGCTGAACCCTGAAGAGCAGGGTCCGAGCCAGATGAACTCTCTGCCAGGCCTGGGAACAGAGGATAGGGTGCCGTTCTCCTTCCCCCTTGGGGCCCGCAGTCAAGCCTGGCTACACATGCTGATTAGAATTAATGCAGGCCCCTGATTTAATATAGAGGAGAGATTTGGCTTCTAATTATTCTCTCACTAGGCGATTCAGCTCACTGGTCGAAGGTTGTTTCGGATCATTCTTGCTTAGATTTTACTCATTTAATGTTTTTCTGCATTGTGGACAGTTGTACAAATTAACAGGTTTAAAAGTCTTTTAAATGGTGTACACCTAAAAATCATTGGTAATTCTGTTGTTCTGCACATTTACCATAGTAATACCACAGTATTTTGGACATGCACCAAGGTATCTTTTGGAGTACTATGCAAATGCCATAGTAAGTGAATATGCTAATCATTTAGTACCATAGTACTTATTCAAATTTGATTTTTAACATTGGACACATCACTGAAACGTGGTGTACATGATCACTTTTGAGTATGCATTTTACTAGTAAAAAACAACAAAATTGGAAACATTGGAGTTTCGAAGTCCTCGTCTGATTGGTTGAATTCTGCAGGATGTCCGGGAGACGTGTGTGTCGTGTTCTTTAACGGTCTGCCTGGAAAACAAAGTTTCCCCCTCATGGAAGAAAGCCATCGAGTTTACAACTGTGACAATGAGCACTTATCAGGATCAACTAAATGCTGGATATGTGAAGTTCATGGCATAGACTCTTTAAAAGGCATCCAAGAGTTTTACACGCCGGTCTGTTATTGTAGGGACATCGACTTTACATCTTCATGCCCCTGAATTTGATGCTGAACATAAAACAAACTGTGATTGGTTGCTTTACCTATCAGTCAGATGGAGTCCAGACCTTCTGCTGTGGCTACGTGAGTCTAGCATTTTACTAAATGTTAAGATTTTTGCAGTATGTTCGTTTTGAGTGATACATTGTTGAATAAAAATTATTAATTGAGTAATTGAAACAAACAGATTTGAAATGATTCAAACATTTTTTACATTTTTACCTTTTTTACCCCCACTGTGCTTTTTATTATATATGACAAAATGCACAATAAACAAATGGTACCAAACCATTTGTTAGCTACATTTTAATACATGACCTCATAATCATGCTGCAAGTAATTGAATTATCAATGTTTAGCTGATCAAGGTCCTGGCTAGTGCATTTTCATGATTCAAATTATAGGGAACTAGAAAGTGGAATCAGATATACTCCAAGTTTGGTATCACCACATTTGCACATTATCATATTTCAGCTCTAAAATTTGTGAAGGAGGATGGTTTTTGGGGGCGCATTGGATTATTTGGAGAAGGACGAGCATGTCTCATTACTCCATGAGAACAGTGCAAGGGATCATGGGGGAGCTCCCAGGTGCTGCGGCTCTGTAATGGGCCACTGCGTGTGACTCATGTAATGAGGGACGTTCCACGCAGTTAACCATGCTTCTGCTCTCTGCAGACCAGACCACCTGCTCTTTGTGCCTACCAAGTGCTTTCCATCTCAGCAATTAAATCACTACTCACTTTTGTGTGACGTAATGATTATTACTAGACAGTTTTTGTGCTTTTATAATAATCATGTCAACATGAATGTGCCATAGACTTCCTTTGCGGACAGTACTTTTTTCTTTCTTGGAAAGAAATTAATACTTTTATTCAGCAAGGATGCATTAAATTGATAAAAAGTGACAAAATATTTTTATTTGAAATCAAAATATTTAGTAACACTTTATTTTAAGGGGACATAGTTACATAGTACTTCATTACAACTGAGTACTACATTTTACTCAAATAAGTACTATACAATGTATAGTAATCTCATGAAACTAATATTATTAATGTACTTACTGTAGTGTTATGGTTAGGTTTTGGGTTAGTTATTTGTAATTATGCATATTTTTACTGTTATTACTATAGTAAGTACATGTAGTAAATATGTAACTGTTACCAAATATTTTTATTTCAAATAAATGCTGTTTATTTGAACTTTCTATTAAAGGGATAGTTCACCCAAAATTTAAAATTCTATCATCATTTACTCACTCTCAAGTTGTTCCAAACCTGTATGAATTTCTTTCTTCTGCTGAACACAAAAGAAGATGTGTAGAAGAAGGTCAGGTACCAAACAGTTGATGGGTCCCATTGACTTCCATAGTATTTTTCCCCCTCCGTACCATGAAAGTCAATGTTCAACTGTTCAACTGTTTTGTTACCAATATTCTTCAAATCTTGTGTTCAACAGAAGAAGAAAAAAATCATACAGGTTTGGAACAACTGAGGGTGAGTAAATGATGACCATTTAAAAAAAAAATTCTTAAAATATTAAGCAGCACAACCATTTTCAACAAATGTTTCTCGACACCAAATCAGCATTAGAATGATTTTTGAAGGATCATATGACACTGAAGACTGCTGAAAATTAAGCTTTTGCTGTCACAGGAACAAATGATTTTTGAATGTATATATTAAAATAGAAAAAATAGTTTTTTTCAATTGTATATTTCAAAATATTACTGTTTTTACTGTATTTTTTTTAATCAAATAAATGTAGCTTAGGTGAGCATAAGAGACTTCTTTCAAAAACATTTTAAAATCTTACAGACCCTAAACTCTTGAAAGGTTGTGCATTTCAATTATATTTTTAATATTGTAATCAATAGTATTATATTGAGTATGTTACTTGCGTTATATGTTGGGAAAAGTGAGTGGATTGTGAAAAGTGGGATTAAAAATGGTTGATCAGTTGAGAAAGAAATTCATTTTAGAGGTTGAGGAGGATGTTACATTTTGATCAAGTTTTTTATTCCATGTTGTCCTGTTGTATAGCTCATTAAACGGAGTAGATATTTGAACTGATCAGTTGAACAGATGATTGAAGTGCATTCAAATATGATCAATTTAGTTTTGTACTGTAATGTTTATACCAGGGCCGGCAATTGAATTGTCTTTAAAGATAATTAAAACATTACATTTATTGTGACAGATGAGTAAAGCTTTGAATAGATAAAATGGCTTTTAAAGAATGTAATGTTTTGTTTGATTTATTTCCATATCATTGAACATAAGCCTATTATTAGCTGACAGTCCACAGCAATCAGTTTGCAGATGTTTTGACCATTGAGTCACATCTTGCTGTTTTCCCCCCTTCTTTTTTCACGTCATCAGCTGTTGTCCTCTGCACTAAATTTCCAAATTCTTGAAATACGATTTGGATTTATATGCAATGTGAGATATGGATCTGACGATCCTCTGCTTCTTCAGTCATATAATCTTTGCTGTTGGATATTGCATGATAATTTTACATGAATTTCCCCCTGTTTCTCCCACTGCGCCGGCACATAATTTGCAGTCAAAGGTGGCAAAATGGACTACTTAGAAAGTATTCCTGGGGAGTGAGAAATCACTGGGCCCACAGTTGGTATTTCTTAAATAGATGCTTTTAGCCCTTTTAACCCACAGCTGATGTCTCCTGATAATGTATTCTATGAATAGCAAGGAAAAACACTTTTTCCTGCAATGTCAGTGTGGCTCCAATGAAAAGAGCCAAGCAGTAAGAGCCAGATGAGAGAGAGATTACGTCTGTTATCTGCCCCTGGAAAGACCACCTGAGAACATCGGTGACACCCAAACTCAAGACTGCAGTGCCTTGCCTGATTAGTAACACCTTATATATAGACACACACACACACACACACACACATGCACGTATATGTGGTTTACAAGGACTCTCCATAGGTGTAATGGTTTTTACTGTACAAAGTGTATATTCTATCCCCTTACACTAACCCTACCCCTAAACCTACCCAGAAAACTTTTTTTTTTTAAATTATTAATTATTGCCCCATTAATTATAACCCCAGTTTATAGTGTTTTTTTAAGCCATTTGGTTTACGAGGACACAGGAAGTGTCCTCATAAATGTTTATATTGTAATAACCATGTCATTATACACATTTGTGTCCTCATAAGCCACATATACAAGAACACACATTCACACTGTATATATATAAAAAATATATATAATATATAAATTAGTTGCAGATCCTATTTATATTTCCTTTCTTTTTGAAGTAGAGGAACCATTTAAAAAATGGGTCATTAAAACATAATTTAAAACAAATTAAAATTGCATTTGTTCATTAGTTTCAGTTGAGAAATGTTTTCAATGATGGACATGCATTTAATCAGTAAATATTATGTATAACTCCATGCTGATAAGAATGCAGAGGGGATGCATTCTTTTCTAATTTTGTAGATTTTGTATTCTAAATTAAATATTTAAATGATGCAACAATTAGTATTATTTATAGTGATTATTTACAGTTTTTAATTATAATTACTAAGTGAAAAAAAGTTTTAAACAAATTATCAATGTATTTTTTAATTATTACTATTTATACTATTAACATTGTAGTTTTAAACCACTACCAGTGGCAGTTAAAGTACCACAAAAAATAAAGGTGAATCTGAAAACTAGAGCCACCTCCTCCTCCTCCTAGTCTCTCAAAAACTATCATGTAGAAACTGCAGGATATCGCAGCGAGACAAGCTGCTCACTGGCCTGCTTTGATTACGGCACATGGACGCCTGCAGTTTTAGACGACAACACCGGTGGCATGCAGAGCTGTAGCGATGCTGAATAATGCATGCACTCAAAGTTGGAGGGCAGGTGTACCAGGCACTGCTGCTGTCAGGCGGGCATCGGAGCACAAACGGATGTAATCTGTTTTCCCTGGCGCTGAGAGGCACTGCTGTAAAATGCACTTTTTCTACCCACTGCTCAGAGAATAGTCTTGCTGTATGATATCTTACCCTGTGTGGGGTCTTCGTTGAGGAGAGGATCTGTGTCTTATAGTGGTTGACCGATTACCCTCACAACAATCCGAGGAGGCGATGTGAATCATTGCGTGAATATCACAGAGATAGTGTCGAAAAGTGTCAGAATCAGCACTGTAAATTAATGGTTCTCATCTGGTGGGTCGTGAAACATTTTAGGATAAAACTATGCTATACGCAAGTTTTAAAATGCAACTAAACATATAATCTTGCGTATATGGTATCTAATATTTAGACATTAACTTTTAATCAATGTTTCTTTTTTATTTTAAGTTTGAATTGATTTGTTGAATGTTACAAAAAGAGTACCTGAAATTGCATTATTGAATTGTTTTTGCTTCTTTCCCCCTTATATTTTAACCAAAATTAAAAATGCATTTTGGGTAGATTCATATAAGGTAACTTTGTAATTTAATTATGTCTGCACTAAAAACTGGCTTTTTGATTTTATCTTTTTTTTTATGCAAGTGGTTACACAAAATGAATTTCTTTATTTAAAACATATATATTTAGTTGACCCAAAGACGGTGCACTCTGATTACTAATGAATGGGAGAAAGTGCAACGCCCAATATGGCGAATAAGGCCCGCCTTTTAAATGAAAGAGCCAATCGCTGATTAGTAAAGTCACGCGTCACTGCAGCTGCCGAAGCTCCGGTTGCTATAGAAACAGGCAGTAATCTGAGACAGAGACACGCATTTAGGACTGCGCATGCACATTAGCTTTGTCCAGGCTGAGAAATGCAGTTTTTTGTCATGATTCGAGCGTTTAGAAACAACATTTATGAGACAGTTGGTGTCAGATTTCATTGGTGATTTCGAATATGAAATTTAATCGTAAGTTTGGCAAACAGTTTTGGAGAATTTGATGTTTCCCCATTCAAAGAGCTAGGAGCTGCACTTGCATGCCCGAGAGGCGTTTTAAAGATGGCCGCTGAGTGAAATTACTTGTCTTAAAGGGACTTTGGTTGAACTGTTTTTTTAGTTAAGTTCAAATATATTGAGTGGATTCAAATATATTCAAGTCTGTGATTTTGAGTAGACTAATTGGAAAAGACCTGACGTTCAGTTATGTTGTACAATTAAAAGACTGTCTGCAGCTCACACAGCACAAGTAGAAAGATACTTGTTAATGCATTGGCATTAGCAAAGCTATTGCTCATTGGACGTATAGCATCATAGTCTTTGTACATGCAGCCATCCACCTAAAATCACTCTTCAGCACAAAACCCCAAACGGGAACAATTGATGAAAATGGCCACCACGCCACAAAATACTCCTGTCAAAGACACCGACGCTTTGTCTGCAGCAACCACACTACAAACACTGTCAGGTAGGCAGGCCAATGGATACAGGTAGGCTGGATGTTTAAACATATATATATATGTTTATTTTTACGTTGTTGTTGAAAAATGCTGCGTCATTTTTGGCTTGTACATTTTGTTTATGTGTGTATAAGTGTGATTGTTTGCAGAGGTCTCAAAGTCCTTGACAGCCGTCACAGGCATTTGCACAGCAGATTAGACTTTACCGAGGGCTTATTCCACACGACTTCTTCCAGAGAAGCCTAAACGTCCTCCTCATGACCCTCCTTCTGAAGCAGAGCGGTACCGGGGTCTGAGACTGATTACAGGAACAGCTATAGCTCACAGAGGCAGAAAAGACATTGGTGGAGATTTCCTCTCACTGTCATCATGTTATCTTTGCTAAAGACTACATTGATAAGGTTATTGCAACGGTTGGTTTTCAAACCCGATCTCCAGCTGACCACGGGGGTCCAGTTACTCACAAAAAGCTGGTGGTCTGCTTTGGGTTGGACTATCTACCACAATAGCACATGTAGTGACGCTGTAGCCGAGACTTCCTGATTATGGTGAGCAGCAAGAAAGCGGATTGACAGTAATCTGATTGTGGGAAAAATGGAATTTGGATTGAGTTTGGCTTGGCTTATTCTTTTAAGGCAAAACACTGTTGATGTGAGAAGGCAGTCTTTTCCCACTTCCCTTCTTTTCACTTTCACTCTAGAACCGTTCTCTTCCTCCTTGTCTAAATGATTAATCTGTTCCTCGCACAGGTTGTTGTTCCTAGTAAGTCAGCATCTTGGCTTGTAGCATTGGAGAGAAAATCAAGCCTGGAGTGTTTGTTGGCAGAGACCTTAACAAAATCAGAAACAGCCACTCTAACCGAATGTGGTCGAGGTGCTGCAATAATAATGTTTTTTTCTTCTCCTGAAGGAAAGAATTGTTGACTGTGAGTCCATAAATGTTATTCTTTGCACTTCAGTCTAACCAAACATTTTAAACCTCAGCCTCATTGATGTGGCCACCTGTAACGTCATGTTCTAGCCCACAAGTCTGTCCTCCACCAGCCCGCACTGCCATGTTAATTGCGATGATGTAATAGATCACAGGCGTTTTGGAAAGCACCTATCATACGGGGGCTGGTAATGAAATGCTGGCCGTATCACTGGATGATTAATGTGCAGGTGCTCGCTGAAGGTCATCTCAGATTTTCGCCTTCGGATTATCATTAGCTCAGGCGTGCTCTTAGACGTCTAATTCATCATCTTTTTTTTAGGTTGCACCAATACTGTATTTTCATCGGAGCCAGAAAGATGGGCTGCTGCGGACATGCAAATGAAGTTAGCATAAAATTGATTTTGTGAACACCGTTGCTCTTGATTTTCTCTGTGATTTAGCTTGAAATTGTGGCGTGCAGTTCCATCGACTTGGTTAGTTGTCATTAAAGGACGCTTGAGTACAGGAAGACCCCTTTCAGTGGTTAAGTAATAAATCGGCATTTTCTTCCATTTGTTGAAAACAACCTCATTGGGTGGTAGTAACTAGGGGTTGTGGGCAGGTAATTATAAACAGTTTCAAAGTGCAACAGGTGGCATTCATCATCTCTAGATCTGAACTAATGGAATTACTTGTGGGAAATAGAGAGAAAATGAAGGACGCAGAAGTGGATTGCACACATGGAGGAATAATGCTGTGCTCATCAGTTCATAGATTTGCTGCAGCCTGGAAAACTGAACATATGGATGAGCCATATATTCATTTCCCTAGCTCTGAGTGAAAACCCCAGGTTGCTGCCGCCTTTTTAGTAACTTTTGCCCTTATGAAAGTTAGTAGGACTAGAAAGTTTGGAAACTGATGATTGGAATAGATGTACTGTAGATCAGTGTTTCTCGTGCATGTAAAAATGTAAGTATTGGGTACTCAAATATCTAATGAAAATTATAAAAAACTTGAAAGCAGTTCAAACGTTGACATATCTTACTGAGATGTGATTTTATCGATTATAGATTTTTATAGATTGCAGGTTGTGTGAACCCTGTTTTGTTTTCAGACAGTTGAATATAACTTTTTTAAAAAAGTCCAGTACAAACGTTACTGCCACTTGTCAATGGAAACTGTCACAGTTGCCATAGGCTAGACCGTCCCATTTAACAATGCTCGGTTCGACCTTGACAGACTTTGGAGGAGTTTTCCGTTTCACTGACCTACGTCTCGTGTTGTCCTGATTCAGTATCTGCCAGAGATGGTCTTATGATCGGGAGATACGAGGGATCCTGGCTCTACCATTGGAGAAAGCGTAACGGCTATCTTGGATCACATGTGCCATGGTAATCAATCACATTACAGCCTTGACGCCATTGAATTTCGTTCAGTTGTGCGACAGTCAATCACTGTTTACGGATACCGTAGAAATGAATGAGAAGTGCCGTTAACTGAATCATACATGTCTGTGACTTCTCTTATTAAACAGCATTTTTTTTTTCGGTGTAAACTCTAAGAATAGATAAATCCAAAATGAATGTTTAAGAGCAAACATGTTGAAGATTAGCGGATGGGCTGTTGATTCATTAAATAAGCTATTTCCTCACAATTTCCTCCTTTATTCAGCGTAATGAAGCCTCTCCTCCATTGACATCCATTAAAAAAATGGCCTCCTGTCTCCCCCCTATGTGTACCACAGCATTAGCAGGTGTTACGCTTTTTTCGGCTAATGTTGCAGGCTTGCCTTCTAATGGCTTTGTATCTGGGTCAAAGACGAAACGGGGGTTTCAAGCATAAAAAAAAATAAATGTTTAATACAGCTTTAAATTTAGTTTTTTTCCTGTACATTAGAATGTGTCCTGTTTAATTTTATATTTGAAAAATAATAAGCATTTTATTCTACTGTTCTGATGCTCTCTGCAATGCTTGCTTAGCTTGTCACTTTGTTTTCGAATTGCTCGGCTCCAAAAGTGACTCCTCCTTGCAGCTATATTTATGAATACTTTTTATTTGCCAACATAAATTACATTATCAGGATGGGTATTTTGGGTGGAGAATCCCCTCAATTGTCTCTTTTGAACTTGTGGCATACCGTAGTGAGGGGGAACTCTCTGTTCAGAAATATTGGTAAGACAAAACTACAGTACATGCTTAGAATGAACAGTGTTATTGTGTGGACGCTGATATGGTCACCATTATAATTATCATAATAGTTATTGTTCTTGGTGTGAATGGGCTTTAAGAGTGCCACCCTAGCTACTGGCTCTGCATTTACTTTTTGGGTTTTTGGCATTTTACAGTGCCTTTCAACTCTCTCTGTTCGTGGACATCTAAAATGAACGAATAACACAAATTAAACAATACAAAAATGCATTAATATATTAATATTTATTAAGTTTAACACATATTTGTCCGTGCTAAACATTCCTTATTTATCTGTAATATAAATAAGATGCTAAAATTGTTATTTATACAGTGATATTGTCATTCAGTGTAATGGATGACACTGGCGTAACAGAGAATTTGCATTACACTGAATGAAAAAAGCATTACCCTGAATGACGAAATTTCTGCTTTAGCTTATATTGCAGGCCATCAACTGGCCACCTATATCAAACAGTGAGCTTGACCAGTGAAGTTAATCACAATTATTCACAACATCTACTTATTTTTCCAAAAAATCTAACAATATAAGTGTTTTTTGGCATTTCACTGAATGACATGCGGTTTTGTAACTTAGGCTACCACACCATGAAAAGGTGGAATTATCAAATATTTAGGAGCAATGAATTCACTTTTCTGCAGCACCACATGGTCTTCAGGGTGCCTTTTGATGATGTCACAGACTGTCCAATGGCTATCTGTTTTTATATGATTTCAGAATGGCTTTTTGATCCTGTTACACAGAATGATCTCTTACAAACTGCACTTTCGGGACAAAAGTCCCCTGGTTATTTAAATACTTAAGTAAATAAATAAATAAGACATAGTCCTTTTAATATAACACAGCCAACACTTATTTGAAAATGCCAAGAAAACAAATATATTTTTTAACTTGGTATTTTATATTTTTATTTAAAGATGTAATGGCATAATCAAAGTCCGGACCATTACGCTGAATGACAATTTTACACTTTGGAACATTATTTCCCCTATATGTTGACATTTTATTTTGACAAAAGTTATTTGAAATAGTAGACACTTTACTTGCATTTGACATGTTCTTTATGTATATAAAATGACTTTTGTAAACTTAATTTGATGCGGACACCAAAATTGTGACGTCTCGTCTTTGACCCATCTGCAGTTAGATTATATGAATGTCAGGCTATATGTTAGTGTCATTCTATTCTATATAACAAGTTATTTTCATAACTTGTCAGGGCCGGTTCACACAGAACGTGTTTTTGAAGTTAAAATTGCGAGCATGCAACATCGTAATTACCAAAAATTACCAAATAAATTACATAGCTAGGACGTTGTGTGTTAGCTGGCAAGGATTTGCATGCAGGTATGATGTTCATTCTATTTAGGATCAGTGTCTATATGTTTTATTAACAGTTCATGTTACTATTGTGTTTTTACCATGGCAATAGTAACAAAAGATGTAGATAATTATAGATGGGTAATATATAGACTTCAGATACTATATAGGTAATTTTATATTTTACCATTGTATATTATCACATGATTTGCAATGCTTTGTGAGACTGTAGTGTATTCTCTTATAAAACACATTAAATACTTGTATATTTTTTCAGTATATGATTTTTCAAATCAAAGTTTGGTGTGTTGTGATTCAACTTGGTGTGTTTTCTAGTTTTTTTTTTTATTATCCAGTTGGTCAGTTAGAATTTTTTTTTTGAATTCCTGTGGAGCAAATGAATGGAAAAAAATACTTTAACAGCGTTTCTTCGGGTTTTAAAAAGGTCTTTAACATGTCTTAATTCACCCTTGGACAAATTAAGGCCTTTAAAAGTTCTTAAATCAGAGCAGAAAGTCTTAAATTCTTAATGTCATGGCTTTGCAAAAAATGAGTATTTGTCCTGTTTTCCAATACAAGTATCTAAACATCTTTAAATCAAGATACATTTACCTGAAATTTAAAATGAAGTCTTGAAAACTGAACAAAATTAAGTGAGGTTATGCTTAAAACAAGAACAAATATATGAATCTGTCAGTGAAGTATGAAAACTTCCCTTTGAATTAGGGCTGAACGATATTCTGTTTTAACATCGACATCGCGGTGTGCGCGTGAGCGATAGTCACATCGCCGGAACATGCGATGTGAAGGGTAGTAGCCCATGGTGTATTAAGAGAACGGTAGCACCAGGGTAGCACACAACACACACAGTAAACACGAGTTTGTTGTATGGCTTGTTGCTGGGGTGACATGCACGTTCCGCGTGCCTGCACAGTGATTGGTTCGCTGTGCCGCTGCTCACCGCTCACCGCCAACATTCACTGCTAAAAATGCGCGACGAAGAGGATCCGCCGCAAAAAATGATTTTGTACCAAAAAGAAAGTCGAAATCATCTATTTGGGACTATTTCGGCTACAAAAAGGAGGATGTTGACCAAAAAGAGGTACTTTGCATGGAGTGTCATAAAGTTGTGGCCACAAAACAAGGAAACACCACCAATTTGTCTGATCACTTAAATAGCCATGATTATGATGACCAACACCAACACTGTTTTACTTTGGCACTTTGGCTAAAAAGATTGTGAACCAAAATGCTTATAAGTTGTTTTATAAAAAATATATTTATTTTAAATTATATTGTTGTAAACCAATCAGGGGGGTTGGTGTAAAGCTGCTGTTTTATTTAAAAATGTGTTCTGCTTTTGTGTTTACAGAAATGTTCTAATTTTGGAATAAAATATTAAGTGACCTTTTTGTCACTTTTAATGAAGCTTGCTTATTAGTGAAATTATTAATATCATGGAATGGTAATTATTGACTTTAGCCTGGATTGATGGCTCTCAATATCGCAATATATATCATTGGGAAAAAAAATATTGCAATGTAATTTTTTTCCAATATCGTGCAGCCCTACTTTGAATTAAGTTTATTTTTCATAAACTTACTTAATTGATCAATTTTACATAAAACAAGACTTCATATTTGATGTCATTTTGCTTCTCCAGTAAATGTATCTTGATTTAAGAATCTTTAGACATTTGCACTGGAAAACAAGACAAAAATGACTGAGGAAGGACATAACTCCTCCCCCAGTGTGATCAGGAGGTACAGTAAAAATTCAAAGGAAAATGGAACAAACTGCATTAACTAAACTTTTGTCCCTCTCTCAGCTGTGCAGAGTCTAATATCAAAGAAGAGGATTGGTTGAAGGAAAGAAAGTCATATGTGCAGAACACCTTTGGTGTGGTGGAATGCTGGCTAGTTTAGAAGATCAAACGTTTTAAAGTTGTGTAACAGTGCTAGGCTAGAATCATTTGAAATGTAAATTAACCTGTGCGTTACAAGTTCCTGTTTGCTTTAAAGCACAATATATTCGGCGAACAGAGTGTGTTTTCCTGAAGCTTAAAACCTATAAGCTTATGAAAAGCACTCATCTCTGCACATATACAGTATGCATTTGTGTTAACACACCTCATGTTTCCAAGAGATAATTGTTCTGCTAACTCTGCTGACTGAGATAGAACAGGACACGGCAGACAGGAAAACATAAAGGCTAATGCGACGCTTATCGTGGTGCGATTATGCAATCCTAAACACTTTCCCAGTCTGAGGGACTGCTGCTAAGGGAATTGAGTCTCCTTAGCTATTAGCATATCATTAAAGGGAATGTGAGCAGCTGATTTGGAAATTAAATGTAGCTTACTTAGCCCTAATGAATAATGCATATCAGATCATCATGGACATGCTGACAAGTGCAGGCGTTATAGGAGGAGACATGGGAGGGGTTGCAATGTCAGAGAGGACGGACCAAAGGAACTGAATGAAAGGCTTGGTTAACTGTTCGATTCCGCTTTTACGACCACATCTTTAGACTGCTGAAACCGAAGAGAAGCCAATCATTTCAACAGCTTTATGACTTGGAAAGTTGATTTTTAAGAGCGTAGCAGTTGGAGGATGGTGTAGCAGAGTGGTTTAAGATCCGGAATGGTAACCAAATGGTTGCTGGTTTGAACCCTACTTGTAAGTAGGGCCCTATGAATTTTTTTTCTTTGCCAAATTCCATTTTAATTTCTGTATTCTGTTTTACTTTTACAATTCAATAATAATAGCGAAATGTTTTATTTCTTTCCAGAAATTCTGTTTTTGAGCTTCTGTGTTTTATGATTTAATACAAATGTATTTTCTAAAACGGTGGTAATAAAAATAAGGCATAACTTTAACAATGATCTTTTAAAATGTAATCAAATTAAATTGAAAGAATTCCTTTCATTTTTGCCAAACAAAGTGCTACACAACAGAGGTTTACTGTTTCAATTAAAACAGACAAACAATTGTGTGATTATATAATAGGGATGAAATGGTATGAAAATTTCATATCACGATTATAGTGACCCAAATTATCACGATTATCAATATTATCACGGTTTTGTTCAAATGAGATTAAAGTGTTCAAAAAGAACTGATGCACACACTGAAAACATTTCAACAAGTTTTATATTTGAAAATTAACAAACAACAAATAAAACAACACAGCGCACATCCATGCTTTCATTTCATTCAAATGCGTCTTGTGTCTCTGTTTTTGATTGTATTGAAAATGAAATCAGAGGACTTTACTATTAATACTACTATAATTATTACTATAACTTCTTGTGATCATCTTGTCTGGTCGATTGTTTCGTACACTGTACAAAATGGATTTATAAACAGGTCAGATTTAAAACATTAATCTCAGTTCAATATGTCCGCTTAATTATTTATGTGGTAAAGAAAATCTGTGTAATAAGTGTACAAGGAATACATTATTATCCCTTAAATGTCATCCTAGTCTTGTCACGTTTGTATTTCCCAGACGTAGTTTTAGTATTGAGGTCAAAGTCCACGCAGATTTGAAGTGTTTGCCCCTATTGCAGTGACTTTCTTTTTGCATGTTCTGCAGACAGGGTGACCATACTCGATTAAGTTTCCCTCAGGACTTTTGTCAAATCCAAAATATGACCACACCTCAGATTTGGTCCTTTTAGAAGGCTGAAAAATCTCCCGGCGCTGTCACTGCCTTCCGGCATTTCTTCTTGTTCAAAAAACAACGTTGCGTGCTGCGCCTGCGCCAGAATGACTCGCTGGCTAGTTTTCAAAATCGTGATAATCAAACACGGTTTTAATGATAATTACATTTTAAACGATATTACTAACCATCAGTACATTTTATCATGGTTTATCGTGAAACCGGTAATCGTTCCATCCCTATTATATAATGCTTATATAATGTTTTAACCCTTGTGCGTCAATTAAAAAAAGTTACTCTGAGGTCCTTAGAGGATAAAAATGTCTGTGTAAAAATACTGTCAGAAAAATTTGAAGCTTAACTTTTGTCTATTATAAACAAGACCCTTGGCAGATTTTTGAGGTTTACGTTTATGAAAAGGATTTATGAACATTATTTTATATAAAATATATATTTTATGAAACATGTTGAACCCTAACACTGCTAGAAAATCAAAGCCATAAATCTAAATAAGTTATGTTCCAAATTTGTGGTTGATATCTCAAGAAATTAGCTTTCAGTAAGATTTAGTTTGGGTGCAGTACCAAACACAATTTTTATTACACAAATACAAACCACACTCTGACATCCATACCAACACACAATTATAGCTGCAATATAATTAGCTCTGTAATATGTAGAAGCATTTGCTTTATAGGCCAAACCTGAGAAAAATGGCATCATTTGGTAAAAATAGTACAAATTTTAGTTTTGAAGCCTTGCCAACAAAATTACAAAGACTGCATAAAATGGCCCTGGGATTAAAAATTGCAGTTTTAACGGGTTTCAATGGGAACATTGTAAGGTCCTGAGTGTAACTATAGTGTCAAATAGATTTATTAAAGGAAATGGGGGTACAATTCTAAAATTCCAATAAAAATACACACTTGTGCACAGTTGGCATTAACACAACAAACAAAACAGAAAAAGACAAAAATGTCCATAAGGATACACAAGGTTTAATAAACTATTATTGTTGCATTCTGTTGTACAATAGTAATGCATTTTCTCCCCTAATTTACTATGTTTTCTATGTGTATCTGGCAATAGTTTTATTAGTTTATTAGTTTTTTTAAACTCTTAAAGCAGCTCTGGAGATGAAGTTCATGTGGAGTGTTGTAGCGAGATGGCAGACGCTGAAAACACCATGAGCGTCATGCATGCTTGAGGATGTGTAGTAGACAAAACTGCGGCTCTCATTCACACAGAGACACGTAGAACATGCAGACTTCAGATTTCAATAGCATTCTTTTTGCGGTTTAATATTCACAGGAGGTCCATATCATGATTTCATTAAGTGTACAGCCCTTTAGATTTATTCATTAAACTTTTGCCAAATTCCATGCTGTTCCATGTTATACAGTAAATGTAATTTTTATAACTGACTGTGATTCCGGAAACCATAGACCCCTACTTAAGCCTTCATCACTGTTTTCTTGAGGAAGGCACTTAATCCTTTGGATAAACGTGTTTGTTAAATGGCTTCATTACTTGGAGTTTTTCCTAGATATCTTACACATGTGAACAGAAAATCTGATATTTCTATCTTTTTCCCCCAATGTCACTCAAGTCTAAGTGGACCAAATCACACAGCAAACTGAAATGGCTTCATCAAAGATGACAAAGTGGGGAAAAATACAAAACAACAGCCAGAAAGCCAGATGTTGGCTAGGAAAAGCAGAATCAGTTGTAATGGGGCACCAAATGTGCTGTCAATAAAAGGGAGTGCACACCAGATGGACACTCATTCGGAAATAGCTGCACTTTAAGTAAGACTGAGTCAAAGTGCATTGAGTTTTATTTATTTTTAAATTCTTGCTCCGAATTTTGCGTCAGAGCCCCACATATTTTGTGCGTGTTTATTTCCCCCAGGCTACCTCATGACTAAGTAATTAGCAGAACAATATAACACTTGCAAATGAATGCCTTCTATTTTAATTCTTTCTTTCAAAACATCCCAGTTCCAGTGAAATCCGAACAAATATATTTCACCTTACCCTGCTGTGTACAGCCATGGGGTAAGAGTTTATTCAGTTTTACATAGGATCCAGGAGCCAATTAGCCTCCACTCTGCCTGTTAGTTGTAAACAACATTATCTAAATCTGTTCTGAGAAGTCTCTAAAGGTTGTGTGAGTTGTGTTTTTGCCACACAGAACTGGTGCTTCAACTGCTGGAAAGTTTTGTACTCTGTAATCTCTTTTTATTGGATGTTGACCATGATGTCTTGTTCTTATGAATGAACTTGGGCATTCCTCTGGCTTCTGTTTTTCCTTCTTTTGGGGTTTATCACTTGGGTCAGGTCCATTACAGGGGTGTAACTAACTAAAAGTAGCAGTGATACGTTTCTCAGTAATGTTGACAATATAGTCCAGATGTTTTCAAAAAAGTTTGGCTTCACCACTCCAGTAATGACCTACATAGCATTGTAACATTACAAAATGCCTCTTCACTATAGTACAATTTATAAAAGCTAAAGAAAATAAATGGTTTTTAAGGCTCCCTGAAATGCCCCTATTGTGGGAGATTTTTTTAAGGACAATGGAAGTTTGTTCCAAAGTCTAGGAGCTGCTACCAAAAACTCTATCACCTTTACATTTCAGATGAGACACAGCTGATCATTTGAGCGAAGTGACCTTGAAGGTTGATGCAAACTATAGATTGTAAAAAAAGATGGGCAACGCATCTCTGCTTCCTTCCACTGTAGACGAATTAAGCCAAAATATCCCAGAAATGGTTGTTGCCAATTTGGAGCCAGAGTCTGCACAGTAGGACATTGATACTGAGGTGGTATCAATGTCTGCGTATAAGAACTACCTAAAATGACAAAGAACTGTCTTTGGAAAGAAATGATTTGAAGTGTATTTGGATTTTTTTTAGGTTTGGCTCACATCACATTCGATGTTGTTCAACACATGCTTTCAACTCAGTTTTTTTTATTTTTATTTATTGTAGGTATTGATTGTTAATTATGGCACTAACTAATCTCCTACACTACATAGTATATTGTACTGCTTGCAAATAATAGTCTTAAACATGGGAAAGAATAGTGGGAAGATCATGGATCGTGATCCAGCCTGAATTTTTTTTCCTCCACTGTAATATATTTTGCCATATCACCCACCCCTAAGTCTCATCTGATTATTTGTAAGAGATTGTCCTCTTATACAGCATCCATGTTTTTTTGTTAATGTAGTGTTTTAACTCTTAACTTTTTTTGTTGCAATGTAATTTAATTTTTAATTTTATTTACTTTCACCAAACAGTATGTCTTAAACAATGTCTTACATTTTTGAGTCAGATAAACATACTAATTGAATAATTTAAATAGTCATCTGATTTTTATATTTACATTTACATTGACCTTTATGTATTTGATATACGTTATTAAAGCAACTTACATTGCATGATATGAGTACATTTATTTTATTTCTTAATTGTTTTTATCAGTTCATGCATTCCTTGGGAATCAAACCCATGACCTTGGCATTACCAGTGCCACTGTGTATATTATTCATATTTGTTCTGAACACATTTTTTCTTTTTTTTTTCCTTTCTGATTTCACTGGAACTTGGATGTTGAAGGGATTAAAATAGAAGACATTAATGAGAAGAACATTGTTATATTGTTCTTTTCATTACTTAGTCATGATGTAGCCTAGAAGGAAACAAGCACAAAATCTATAGGCAAAATGTAAAGTAAAAATTTCAAAAGAAAAATCGGAACATATATATGAGTGATTTCAAAAAGTTAAGAAAAAAAACTGTTCACTAACAGAAATTCTTTCCAGTATCTTATTGAAAACATATTCCGTTTTAATAATTCAGTGCTTGCCAAAGTTTCAGGCAAAAACTCCAGTTGCTAGCATAAATGCTAAGACCACATAGCACTAATCAAATCATGAGTAATAGACTTTTAAACAACCCACTGTGTGATCAGTGATAAATTCTGTTTTCCTGCTCAGTTTTTTTTTTTCTTCAGTTTTTTATTACTGTGGTAACAAGTTTGACATTTTACAAAATAACTTTTTAGATTAAAATAGTTTCTCAGAGAGAGCACACATACCTTTCAGTGCTTCAGATCTTATCAGTGAGGGAAAGTGACATCATTTCCTGTATCGTACATAATTGTGCGAGATAATTCCACCAATTTAAAGGCAAAGTGTGGTACGGTAACAGAATTGACGCAATATTTATAGACACATTTTTATAAGAAAAGTTATTTTTAAACAATTTAATGTTGTAGAATTAGGACTATTTCGGGCTTTTATAAATAACATAAATGAAATATTACCTAAATAAAAGTAAAATAAAATATTTTGATTACACGATACATGATGGGAAAAATACACTGACTAAGAAATCACTTTTTACAGAAAATATTATATTCTTATGGCCTGTAACATCTTGTGATCCATGTCAATGAGTAACAAATTATTAAAATAACAACAAATATAACCATTTGAAAAAAGCAGAAAAAAAGAATGACTTTGGACACCAAATGTGCCTGCAGTTATAGAATCACCCCTATATAGTATTGGCCTATATGCGTTCAATGTTTTTGTTAGTAGCTGAATAAATACTATTCATTTAAATTATTAGTAGCTTCAAAGCAGCTTCTCCAACACTGACCATATCAGCTTTGTCTAGCCCATACATAGACTTCTGATGGGTTTTGCTGGTCAGGAACTCTCCCTGGGGCGATGGAGTAACTGTGTGGAACGATCTGCCTAGATTACCATTATGGGCACATGGTAACAAATTGGCGTCCTTGTACTTCGTGACAAGCATGAGATTCAGGCAGATGATGTGTTCAATAGCGCTACAAATGATCTAGCCGAGTATCAGATAATATGGGAGTTGATGGCTGCTGCCGGAGGGAGAGCGGTGCATTTCATTACGACTGCGCCGCCATCAGATGCTGATTCACTGTCAGGAAATGGTGGAGAGCGTGCCAAAAGTCACACAGATGTTGCATTGTACTCATCTTTTCAAAATGAAGCCAACACGCAGGCGGCAAGATAATGTGTCCATGGTTTGAGGACAAACAGTGTTGATTTTTAGGAGTTTCTCAGCTGTGCCATTAAGGACGAAGGAATTGTAAACATATTTAAGTCTGTATTCATATCGTCTGATACACGCTACATCTGGAATGCGTCATGCAGATGCGTCCGCTGAGGATATGGAGGATAGTGGATTCCTAAATGCATATGGCATTCCAAAAAGATTACTTTATGTAGTAGCTTTGAAGATTTTTTAATTATTAAACAGATTATGCTAGATTGGCTATTCAGTACTAGAATATATGGGTCCTTGGACATGAATTCAAATTCGGTTGATTTTGTAGTATTTTATATATATGTATATGTATATATATGAAAATTTTCTTTTGTCAAATCAACTATAATTTATGTGGTTCAGATAACATTTTGAGTATATTTTGAGTTTCTGTTGATTAAACCAATATCTTCATTGTCGTAACTCAAATTTTTAATCTCAATGAACTCAAAATTTTAAGGCAACCATGCATGTTACTTACTTTTTTTAAGTGAAACCAACATTTATTTTTATTTTTTATTAGAATTTTTTTTACCGTGGGGACCTGTTTAAGTGCATGTTTTTCTTCTCAAATTTATACATCAGTTTTGGGTTTTTGTTATGAGTTTGAGCAATTTGTTGAGAAACTAACCAGTTCTAGCCAGTTCTTAGACCTGCAGCTGAATAGTCAACCTTGTTTCTCCTTTAAAGTATGTAGTGCAAGAGTCGTTGTATAATCCTGTATTGCATAACAGCACATTATGGATGGCTTTTTAGCGTATAATGTTCACTATTGCGTGTTATGAATGCATAGAGAGCAAAAGTTATGGAGTATATAGATGTTGTAAGACTATGATGATTACTGAAGCTAATTATAGTTAGGCTATCTTGTTATGTGATCCGTTTATTTTATGTGGTTTATAAATTGCTTATCTATGTTTAGAGTTAATTATCTTAAGCCTTTTTTTGATATATAGTCAGGGAGGCACTTCAAATATCTTTTTTTTTGTTGTTGTATAATTTGGGTTGTAATTAACTTTGCATGCACTAGATGGCAGCACTGGCTAAAGGCCCTCTGCTGTCTCATTGGCGTGTGAAGTTTGTCTTTGCTATGCAAGTATGTTGAAAGTATGGAAAGAACAAACACTTCTGAGGGGCATGTAAATGTAAATATGGGTGTACATAACTTAAGTCCTTCAAGGCTTTCTCACAGTGGCATTCTGGGTTAAAAAAAAGTTGGAATCCCTCCGGGAATATGATGGGAGAAATTGAGGCGTTTAACATTTTCATTCAATCACGGCTAGAGTCTGTAGGAATGCTGACAGCCCCAATTCAAGCAGCCCACATAAATACTTAATTCTTCTGTCATGTTCACTATGCTGTCAGTCTAAGCTTGAGGTTTGGCAGCTTCTGTGGAAACAACACTGCTGCAGAACAGCTGAAGCCCTCCTATTATAAAGATAAAAATACTTAAATATCATAATTAAATATCAAATTGTTTTTATTACATTCCATACACTCAATAATCAGCAAAAAACAAACAAAAAAAACATCAATTAATATTTACTCTGTTTATTTCCCCAGTTCCATTCCTGTGCCTTTTGCATTTTAAGCACGGATGTTATCTGGATGTTATTTCCATGAAATGAAATGTTCACATATTATATTTGTAAATTGTACACGAAAACGTTCTTCTTACACTGTACACTGTTTGCGTACACAAACTTGTATGAATGAATTATGGTGATGTTTAATCAATGTCTGGATAACCATACAACTATATTCCTGATTCTTTGTTTATTACTGTAGCACAGAAACCCTTTAAAGTGCTCTATGCTGTACAGGTGAAAATAAAATGTTATAGATTTTTAGCTTTTAAAAATGTGTATAATTTTATTTCATTTTGAGCAGTGGTATTTTAGTATTATTTATATACTATTATGTTTTTATTTTTATATTTTGAGTTTACATTTTAATTTTAGTGTAGTTTTTTTTTTTTAATTTTAATAATTCTTTTGTCATTAGTTTTTGTTCTTTTTAAATATTACTATTTAAGTGTAATTTATTTTAATTTCATTTTTAGTTTTAGTTCAATTTTAGTTTTTATTTATTTCCGTTTGGTAATTTTTGTGCTTCTGCTTAAACTTATATCAATTTCTCTTTTTCGTATAGCTCAAGTTTTTCATCTAATATAAATATTTATATTTTATTTAAATAACTAAAACTATTAATTAAAAACATGTTTGTTAACTGATAATAATACTGATTCTGAGTTTGTATTTTGGAGAAATGCCACAGTATGTTTCGCCTTCTCACAAATTTCTTACAGTGATGTTTATGCTTTTTTCCCCAAAATACTTTTGTGTTTAATGTAACACGCATGCACGCACGCACGCGCACACACACACACACACAAACACATTCATTTATGTAAGTGAGGATAGGATACCTGACGATGTTTTGCTTAAGTGTTTTTTCTTTAATTGCTAATGCCACCTTTTACACTAATTGTCTATTATCTAATTGTGTACTTAAATTTAACAGCTGACAGCTGATTGGTTGATTGTAATCCATTACATATCTTTCTATCAAAGTTATCTGACATTATCAAGATGAATTTGTTCTGACACTCTTCTTGTCATATTTTATTACCATTTTCTAAACTTATAGCGAATAAACTGTGATAATGTGAGAAAATGTTGAAGATGTCTGAATAAATTTTGGTTTGACATTTTATATATATATATATATATATATCATTTTTGCTCCAAACATCCTGGAAGCAGTCATCCATGACTATCATCTTGTCATTTCAGTGAACAATGTCCAGAAATGTGACCAACACTTTTATACATCATACTTCATTCAGATTCCTATAAATGATTCAGTGGCATTTCCTTAATATCATTGTTAACTCTGTGAACTATTAGCATGGTGTGTGACAAACAGAAGTCAGTGAGGGTTGGTGTGTATGTGTGTTTGTCTGTGTAAGGCGTAGAGAAGTGTGGTGTTAAATTTCAAGGTCTGGTGGGTATTCATAGAGATGACAGACTCCTGGTGAACCCCACAGATGCTCAGTGCCCTGATATCTGCTGCTTCTTGCTTTAGCGGCCCCCCTCAAGATACCCAGCTCTACCCTTACAGCTCAACCACAGCCAAACTCTCTCACTCTTATCACTTGCTACTGTCCTGTATTTTGGAGATCCTCAAACCAGTTCATTGCTCTAGAGCATGAGCTGAAGATCGTGTCCTGCAGGGCTGTGTTGGCAGAAGCATTGAACATATGGGTGAATCTCACAAAAGCATGTCCATGTCAGATTTCACCCCAAAATCAAAAGAGAGAGAGAAAAAACTACACTACCTTTCAAAAGCTTGGGGTCTGTAAGATTTTTAACATTTTTAAAAGAAGTCTTTTGCTCACCAGGGCTGCATTTATCAGTAAAAACAGTAATGTTGTGAATTTTAAATAATTGTTTTCTATTTGAATATATTTTCAGTATCATTATCATTTAATTTTCAAGTGTAATTTATTCCTGTGATGGCAAAACTGAATTTTCAGCATCATTACACCAGTCTTCAGTGTCACATGATCCTTCAGAATTCATACTAATATTCTGATTTGGTGCTAAAGAAACATATCAATGTTGAAAACAGAAAACATATTTTGGGGAAACTGTGATCCATCTCCCCCAAGATCCTTTGATAAATAGAAATTTTAAAGGAACCGCTTTTATTTGGAACAGATTTATATTTTGTAAAAATGTAAAAATCTTTATTGTAGAGCTGCACAATTCAGGATAATAAATTAGTTAATAGAGATCACGATTCTCCCACGATTCTGAATAGACAACTAAACAAAATAACATGTCATTTAAAAAATTTTTTTTTTACAAAATATTAAATGTTTAACAAAATATTTAATTAATCTGAATTATAAAAAACATTGGTTTGAGTGAATGATTCAATGACTCACTTATAAAGACTTCACTTGTTTAATTACTGGATAAATCAATGTTTTTGAACAAATCTCGAGTGAATGAATGATTCAATTACAATTAAATTTTTAACAGTCATTTGTCGCCACCTACTGGTGTAACGATGTAATTGATCGTTAACAATCTTTATAGACCTATTATCAGCCTACGTCACACTGACGTCACGCAGGTTCAACTGCGCATGTCGGTTGCAAAAGACGATCAGGAAAATGTCATGTTGTGCAGTGGGATGCCAGAATCGTAAATCTGTAAACAGTGGTCTTAAGTTTTACCAAATACCATCAACTCACTGAACCATGGTTTTACTACAAATAAAAACAAAAAAACATGGTTATTATAATTAAATCATGGTAACCACAAATTAACCATGGCTTTGCTACTCTAACCATAGTTTACCATGGTATTTGTGGTAAAACTGTGGTTATATAAATGGTAATCAATTAGCCAAAAAAACATGGTTACTACACTTTTACTATAATAAAACCATGGTTAATTTTCGTAAGGGACAGTACTTTTAATGCCAACCGCAGACGTCTTTGGTTACAAGTCCTCTGAAGAGCTGATTGGACCAAATAAAAAATGCCCGACTCTGCAGTTCACTTCCGCATATTTCGCGCTCACATCTGAAGCGCAAAGCCGCAAACACATACAGTAATGCCGCCTCTGACATACAAGTGCAAAAATGAGCTCCTTTCCCCAGCTTATTAATGGTCAAATGCACTCAAAAATAATCTGTCAATGCCCATCTTGGTGAGTATTAAGGTAAACACAGTCTTAAACAGTTCAGGAAGATTGTTGTGTAACAGCAATATTTTGGATCCATGTGTGCGTCAGGTCTTAAAGGGACAGCAGCCGAATATTGTTAATGTTATTCAAACTACAAAAAGACAAACGATCACTTACTGCTCTTGACTCATTAACTTGTGTAACTTTAATGGATTAATCTGTATTTATTTTTTTTACAATGAAGATTATCCAAAGTTATTAAATATGATTACTTTGTTTTAAAAAAAATGCAGTTTCTTACCTGAATACTGTTAGACCTACCTGAAAAAAGAAAGCAGTCTATTTCATTTGTAGCTTTATTTTATTGTATTTATCTGTGCTATTGTTAGTAATGTTTATTTGTTCTTATTTTATTACTGTTTACTTGTCTTTTTAAATTTAATTTACCATTTGAACTCAAGCTTCCTTGTGCTGTGTGTAAGCGATTGCAACAAAATTACCCCATTGTAAAAAAGTAAATTGAGTTAGCAAATATTTGTGAGATAATTGTAATGCTAATTGATCGTTTGGCCTATATGAAAAATAAGCTTAAAAGCTTTATCAAATAAAGTTATCTTTTCAGAAGAAATTTTTGATTGCCTAGACTTTCAGTTTCAATAGATGGACAAAAAAAGAAATATTATAAATATCTATTTGACAGTATATGCAGCGTTTTTTCCCGGTGGTATCCACGTTTTCCACTGGATGCTTGGCCATTTCGTTTTATCGTGTACCCATTGACAAGAGGGTATGGCAAACAGATCTGTAAGACGTATTTCACTAACATCAATTTCGTTGAATAACACTCCTTATCGCTGGGTGACAAACTATTGTAATATGCGGTCAACATTTTGAAAATAACATCTAATTATCTATAATTAGTCATCTATAAATATATATTTATAAATAATCTATAATCTTTTTAAATCTAATGATTTTGTACAGTATCCGTGTAATTTTTTCTACGTAAACGCTAACTCTAGCTGCGCGCGCATCCTGTATGTTTACAAACAGATAATTGATCTATTTGAAATGGCAAGGTACTTTCAAAAGGTGATTTACTTTATTTTGATCTCTACTGTAGACATCAGTGTTTATATCCCAACTATAAACTTTTTTCCCAGTACTTCTGTGATAATTTGAATTATTGTAACAGAAATAATGATACTCTGTGGCTGAAAAGACCGTTTGTGAAGCTGTTTTATACCTAAACAAGACAAGCATAGTAGCAGCACCAACTCAGATTTGAATGTTCTGCTATGATGGTACTCTTCAAAGCTTAAATAATCATAGCCGAATCTTTGTCATTTAAGAATAACATTGTGTGGGTGTTTGAATGGAGGTCGCGATCTTTTAAAGGAACACTCCACTTTTTTTTGAAAATAGGCTAATTTTCCAACTCCCCTAGAGTTAAACAGTTGAGTTTTACCGTTTTCGAATCCATTCAGCCGATCTCCGGGTCTGGCGGTACCACTTTTAGCATAGCTTAGCATAGATCATTGAATCTGGTTAGACCGTTAGCATCTCGCTCAAAAATGACCAAAGAGTTTCGATATTTTTTTCTATTTAAAACTTGACCCTTCTGTAGTTACATCGTGTACTAAGACCGACGGAAAATGAAAAGTTGTGAGTTTCTAGAACAATATGGCTAGGAACTATATTCTCATTCCTGCGTTATAATCCAGGAACTTTGCTGCCGTACCATGGGTGCAGCAGGCACAATGATATTACGCAGCGCCTGAAAATAGTCCCCAGCTAGGTAACTTCCAACGCGACCGGCACTAAGGCTGAATCCGAAATCGCCCACTATACCCTCAAATAGGGCATTATTTGAGGGGACAGCCATTTGTAGTGGTGTCCGAAACCATAGTGGATGTTATTGAGTGCACTCATTCAATCCCACATTGCACTGCAAAAACGAGTATACATCCTATGTACACACAGCAGCTGTCCGAATTCATTCACTCGTTTTCATTCACTCCTTCAAGTGAACTGTATTAGTGGACTAACGTAGGGAATAGTGAATGAGGGTTTAGGGGGTGATTTCAGATTCAGCCTAAGTTTGTGTAGTTGCAGAGTTGCAGCCGGCAAATTAGGTAGTGGATTTACCTGTGTGATTAGCCATGGTTCTGTGTGTTGTAAAGGTTCGAATCTGCTCTCCTCCTCCCTTCTGCCCCAGTCTGTTCAGCCACACTTTATTGCCTTTCACGTTCCAAAAGCTCATCTTCAGTGTATTCCGGTTTGAATAGATACGGTTCAGGATCTGCACCAAAGTAAATATCTTCTGAATCGTCTCTCACAAACGTCTCCATGGTTACAAGGCACGCTCCTTGTGCAAGCAGGTTGTCACGTTGGTTATGTTGACGGAAGTTAGCCTATTTTCAGGCGATGCGTAATATCTAACTTTAGTATAGTTCCTAGACATATCGGCCTAGAAAATCACAACTTTTCATTTTCCGTCGGTCTTAGTACACGATGTAACTACAGAAGAACTACATTACTTGAATATATATGATAATTGAAATGAGCTAGATGACATCACTGTTTTCTCCAGAGCGGCTGTACAGCCGAATCAAATTCAGTTGCATTATTTTCCTGTTTAACACTGTGAAGCTGCTTTGAAACAACCTGCATTGTAAAAAGCACTATATAAATAAAGTTGACTTGACTTGACTTGACTAAATCGAAACTCTTTGGTCATTTTTGACGAGATGCTAACGGCACACACCAGACCCAGAGATCGGCTGAATGGATTCGAAAACGGTAAAACTCAGCTGTTTAACTCTAGGGGAGTTGGAAAATGAGCCTATTTCCAAAAAAAGTGGAGTGTTCCTTTACCGATTAAATGTGCAGCTTTATTTTATGGTCACAAATGCATCTTTGCTTAAAAAAAAAAATCTTACTTGGCCTATACACTTTTGAATGTTAGTGTATACTATTTTGCACACATACAAATACAACATTTTATGACTATTAAGATCTATTGCATTGTGACATGCACATGACTAATATTATATATATATAATTGCACACACGCTTGTGTATATTTAAAAAATATTTGTTATATTATATATATATAATATTTATATATTTTATAAATGATATATATATATACAGTATATACATGTAAATATTTCTTAAATATATACAGTGCATCCGGAAAGTATTCACAGTGCTTCAATTTTTTTTTACATTTTTAAAAAACATTTTGTTTAGTTTTCTTTTATTTTTATAAATTTGCAAAGATTTCAAACAAACGTCTTTCATGCTGTCATTATGGGGTATTGTTTGTAGAATTTTGAGGAAAATAATCCTCATTTTGGAATAAGGTTGTAACATAACAAAATGTGGAAAAACTGAAGCGCTGTGAATACTTTCCGGATGCACTGTACATATATTTTTCTTTTTTTTTTTTTTCTTTTTTCATACTATTTTGACAACAATAGGGTTTATTTTATTTATTATTATTATTATTATTATTATTATTATTTGCACTGTGGAACTGATAAAAATCTTACATATTTACATAGGCTTTGTTTTTCTTTAAGTAAAATATTGCTTATTTCTTTTTGGTGACCCTGCAAATATATGACCCAGTCTGATGTTGATGGATTGTTGATCATTTTAAAAAAAAAATGTTATACAATACATTAACGATACAATACAGTCTTGTCAAATGAAATGTGACGTCTACTCTTATTTTTCTTTGAATTGCTTTAGCACTGAATAAGTATGTAGGCCAGTAACCCTGCCTTTGAACTGGAAGCTGCTCCCTTACAGCATGTCAGGGAGGAGGAAGAGGTGACGGGCATCTCTATGTGTGACTGTGCCTGGGGCCTGTTGTATGGGCTCTTGGCAGGGAGTCCTCACCGCACAGAGGGTGATCTCATTTTCGTAATGGGCTTTGTTGCTGCTTGTCGTTATTAACATTGGCGCTGCTCTCGGGGGGTCTTGGAGAGGCATCCAGTCACAGGCCAGCCTGTCCTGCTTTACATTTGACACCCATTATAACTTTGTTTTGATTAGAACTAAGTGGACAATCTGTATGAAAATCGCAAATCGCTTTGCAGTTGTATTTATGCGGATGTATTCAAAAAATGCAGTTGGTAAACACATTATGTGCTTGTTTAGCAACAAACTGCACTCAGATTGCAGGTAGTGTGCATTTCTCGTGATTCAACTGTTAATTTTTAAAGTCTGTCATTTTTGGATGATACTATTTTAATAATATTTATCATGTTCATTTGTAATTGCTCTGTTTGTTTGATCACATTGACTAGCGAAAACCAATGGTGTGAGTTTATGGCGGGACTATTTGTTTGACCAATTTTGAAATCACTTTTGGTGATGCTAGTAGCGCAGAAATTACACACTTCACCTTTAACTGCCAGTTTAGAGTGATGCGTAGAGTAACCGCTCACGCACACTAATAATTACAGTAGCATAATAATTTTGTTGCCAAAGGTGAGTAGTCAAGTTTAAACTACTCTGATATCCTGCATTTTAGTCATTTGGCTCAGATGTTATTTTCTGATCACCAGTTAGAATGACCAATAATTTACCACTCTATTAAAAAAAAACACGATTCAACCAACGTCAAATCACCACCAACATGTTTTGAGCTTTTAGCTATGAGAGCCTTACAAAACAGAAGTTTTTGGGGTAACCCAGCTCATCTACATTTATGGACATTTGATGAATAAAATTTATGCAGTGCTGTTTCAACTATGGGGTATAACACTTCAGTTTGTGTTTGAAAATGAGCCAGATTTTTGTTTTGTTGACACTTTGGCCATTTTAAGCATAATTAAGCAGTGCCTCTTTGCCTAACATGGTTAGTACTAAATTGCTAAGAGGAAAGTAAATTCGTAATAGCATCAAATAGTGGGAAAGTACGAACACAAAAACACAAAATGGCAGCCATTTTGTTATGAATTGCTTCTATGAAAGGAACAGAAGTGTTTTGAAGCATTGCATACGTTCAAAACCTGGACAAGAAGTCATATGTAACTTACATATTTTTTTTATGTATAAAACATCCTTTCTGTAACTGCACCATGGACCTGAAAGAAATGTTATTTTGTTCCATTGTATTCTTGTATATGTCTGGAGTGACAAATTAACTTGAAACTTGAGAGGTAACGATAAGCCTGCATAGCAATTTAGTTTTCTAGGTGGATAATGATATCCTGGTCATTTAGTTCTGTATCACAATTTGGATGTCGTACCATCAATAGTTCTGCCTGACAATTTTATTGCAGTCCTAATGGACATTTAGATGCTTTGTCATGTGATCTGGCCCTTCTTGTACAGGTTTGGAGTCACTGGAACCAAAAAATTGTGGGAGAGGATGTTTCACTGCCAGATCTGCTCTAGACTACTGAAGCATGGTGGGGCTACATGAAAATTATACGTGGCTGAAAGCTAAATTGCCTGCCTGTATGTTCCTGCGCTCTCTCTGTTCCTTATCTACTCCTTACATTAGACAATCGGTTGCTATATGTGCTCCACTGTAAATCACATAATATAGGTGATTTTCTTGGATGCTCCATGGTTTATGGTGTATGTCTGTATGCTGCCAGTCACTGTGAACGATGGAAAAGTCTGATCTGCACATCCATCTACACTCTTGGAATTTATTATCTCGAAGCTTTTAAAAAAGGCATATAATTAGCTGCAATGGAGGGAGAAAGCACTCATTGTAGTTACTGGCTTTTAGCTTCGCTCTACATTAATTTATGGCGGTCTCTTGTGATGTGAAAAAGCAGAAGTCCTTTAAAGGTCCATTACTGTTTCTTGGCAGCAGGCGTTCTGCGCTGACCAGAAGCATGGATGGCTAAATGTGTATTTGGACTGTCTGTCATTTTTAGTTTAAATTTGTTGCTTTTGAGCACTATGGAAAGATTTTGCGAGAAGGTGTGACAATATGCACGCAAATGTTCATCATACTTGAAATGTAAAAACTCAAAATCTCTTTTTATTGTTTAAAGTGTAATACAAACCAAACTGAATAAGATTACCAACAATGCTCTGCTCTTTAAACTTAACACATTTTTTAAAAAGAATGTGTTAATGAATTGTAAATTAAATGTTCTCCAAATGTGCTTATAACCTACTGTTCAAAAGTTTATATCAGTAAGATGTTTTTGTTTTTTTGTTTTTTTTGGAAGACTTTAATGATTTTACCCAGCACAGCTGCATTATATTATGGAAGCTTGTTTCCGCCAAAAAAAAAAAAAATTAAAAAAGGTAATTGCGACTTCTTATCTCACAATTCTGACTTTTTTTTTCTCACAATTGCATTTATATCGCGAGTTTTAAAGTCAGAATTGTGTGATATAAAGTCAGAATTTTGAGAAAAACGTCAGTTTTTTTTCCCCCTTGAATTGGTCAATAGAAAGTTCAAAAGAACAGTATTTATCTGAAATGGAAAGCTTTTGTAATATTGTACTACCGTTCAAAAGTTTTGGGTCGGTAAGATTTTTTTTTTTTTGATGAAAGAACTTAAAGAAATTAATACATTTATTCATCAAGGATGCATTAAATTGATCAAGTGACAGTATAGACATTTATAATGTTGCTTTATATTTCAGATAAATGCTGTTTTTTTTTTTAAACTTTCTGTTCATTAAATAATCCTGAAAAAAACTGTACACAACTGTTTTCAACATTGATAATAATAATAAATGTTTCTTGAGCAGCAAATCGGCATATTAGAATGATTTCTGAAGGATCATGTGACTCTAAAGACTGGAGTAATGATGCTGAAAATTCAGCTTTAAATCACAGAAATGAATTGCATTTTAAAATATATTTAAATAGAAAAAAGTTCTTTTAAATTGTAAAAAATATTTCACAATAATACTGTTTTTGCTGTATTTTGGATCAAATAAATGCAGGCTTGATGAGCAAACATTGAAAATAGTAATGTTTCCAAACTTTTGACTGGTAGTGTATATTGCATGTAAACTTAACTAATTTCCAATTCAAATTGTGTTTACTAAGCATTACTGATATTGAGTTTGAATGTTTCAGCTCCCAGCATTGTGTGCGATTGTATGAGAAATAATTTATGTTAGAAAATTACTGCTATTGTATGTTGTGATTTCATTGATAAAACAGTGCAACATATACTTTGTTCTTTTAAAAATAAGTTTACGAAGTAGCATCTTGTTTTAGGGTATTGCATTTGCTAGACTAGTGTGCACTTAAAATTCAATATAAATAATTAGTGAGAAGTTTCATTTGAGAACTCTATTGATGCTTATTAACAGATTCTCAACCTTTGAAACACTGGCAAGGTGATGCCGGAAACTTGAAAACATCCCATCTAGTATTTAGTTTAATTCATGTTATGATTGCATGCAAGGTAGCACATGGGTGGCAAAAAAAATCATATGATCCTAAACCTAGTTCCATGGTGTGTAAAAGTTTTGTCAGAATTGCTAGACACTAGAATTCTCTTTTTAGTAGTTATTTAGCAGATGCTTTCTAGTATGTTTTTACGATGTTTATTATATGCTATGTTTATTAAAAGGTCCGCCTGGAGAAACCTTGGGTTAAGTGGATTGCTCAAGCGCCCAATGGAGATAGTTCATGAATCGCTTCTTGTGGGATTCAAACCTTATAGTCAATCTGTTTCCTGTAATTTCAGCTTTCAGATATACTTGGTAAGACTAATTCGTCTAAGACTCATTTACTGTGTTTCAGTGCTTGTGTCTGCATCTCTGGAGTGTCTTAGGTTTTAAATGGGAAGGACATGCCGCTGATTAACACAGACTGGCATTATCAGGAGAAAAGAAAAGAAATTGTATTCCAGCTTGGATGTCATATTTAGTCACCTTAGCACCTCTGGTGAATATACGGATGATTATACCCTAAGGCTGAAAGCTAAAATAGACCAATGTTTACTCAGATATATAAAAACATTTATTAGAATTAGATACAGCCCATTTTGTAGCTAATTTGTATTTATTATTATTGTTCATTTGTTTCTTTTTTGACAGTTCCGAACTAACTTTTAAGTTGTAGTTCTTGCTGGGCTGAGTGGGCTCCAATGTTTTTTTTATTTATTTATTATATTTAATTTATTTATTTATTTATTTTATATTATTTTATGTATTTTTTTTATTGTTTAGTATTATTTATTTTATTGTATTTTTTATATTTGTATTATTATTTATTTATTTTTTGATTTATTTTATTTTATTTAATCTGAAATCTGATTTTGCCTTCCACAAATGTGAACTCTGTTCCTGTTTGTTCACTGGTCATTGACTTACAGAATATACTGGGAAAGATACTGGGACTGTTTAAACTTCAAATTACAAATGAAATTTCCATTAACACCATGTAATTGTGAGTTGTTTCTGTAATCACATAAACATCATCTCGCTTAAAGATGGGTTTACTTGCAGTTCTGGTATTAAACTATATCTAGCATTGGAGAAAAAGATGGCGTCTCAGCTCTCCTCCGAGCAGTGGACTGGAGATTCAAAGAGATACGAAATGGTGTGCCGCCTCTTAGAGAGGAGAACAGTAAATCAGACGCTGCTTGGGCTCCACCAGTGCATGAAATGGCTGCAGTAATGAATTTGCGGCCAGCACATTAGCATGCTTTAGCCTCTGTCTCTATTCTTCTATTGAGTTCTCTCTTTTGATAATCGTCTCTCTCATACTCTAAAATGCAAATTGCATTCTTATCACAGCAAAGCTAGTAATAAATAGACACGGTTCTAAATGAAGTTTTCAGAGGAGTTTTACAGCTCCAGCACTAAAAATTTGTGTTGAAAATGATTGTCTGGTATATTCGTGCCCGGGTATTGTGGTTTTGTTTCATAATCGTATATCTCATTTAAAGAGATTTAATAAGTGAAGTTTTTTTGAGATTCAAACCCTCTTCTGTTTGTTGCATTTTTGACATCCAGTAGCATGAGTTTGTGGTCCTATCTATTTGTTTGACCAATGGTAGATTAGCTTGCTGTAAACCTTTGTCATTACTTATGCATTCAGCTGATGATTCATTTGACACAGAATTTACAACCTTTATCTTTAAGGAGTCTACGTAAGAAATTCTATGAAATATTTTTTTGACCATCATATAAAACAGTCCCCCTTACGGGAGTGCAGTTGGTCGATGGACTGATGCGTCAAATTCAGATTTCATCAACTTTTACATTAGTAACAGAACTAATGTTTTTAACTTTTTTTTGTGATTGCCTTATTTCTCACTCTTTTATTCAAGCAATAGTCAGTCCTATACAGGGTACAATGGGGCTAAAGGCACACCTTAAAAAAAATCTATATGTTTGTATTTACCATTGATGGAGCTGAGCAATAGATTTTGTGTGAAAATAACTCATAAAAGTGGTTTATTTTGTTAAAATTATAATAGTTGTGTCAGGGTTCTGTCACTTCGGTCTAGTTTATTCTTGGTTTTGTGACAGAGCCCTGACACTCCTGTATTTGTCTTGTCTTTGTGTGAGCTTACGGTCTCGAGTGTGCTCGAGCCATGCGCTCTCTTGTCTGCATGTCTTGTTTCATGTTGGGAGCGTGGTATTCGGGGGGATAAAATAATAGATTTTTGTTCAATAAATGTACTGTCATTAAAATATATATTTTAAAAATACAGAAAAGTAAAGATTCTGAAAGCATTGAAGGAGATCCCATAATAATTTAATATAGATTTACCAACGCTATCTCATGACCAATTCGTACGTATTTGTACGAGGTGGCTAATACGAATTTGTACGACCTCACTCGTATGAATTTGTATGATTTGTCTATATTGTAGTGATGGGTAGGTTTAGGGGTGGGGTTTGAGGTTAAGTCATTTGTACGAAATCAGCAAATTAGCAAAAATCGTACCAATTAGTACGAGTGAGGTCATACAAATTCGTTAGAATTTGCCACCTCGTAAGATACGTACGAATTGCCGTGAGATCGGGTTGGATTTACAGTGGTAACAATAAATTATATTTTATTATATCATATGATTAATATAATGGTTTCATTATAATTATGGTGATTTATCTTGATATATGATATTTACCATCTGAATCTAGCCATCTCATGTCAACAGTTGGAAAAGTCAAATTGCTTCAAGTTGCTTAAATTAGCTTGAACAAAACTGAAACTCGTTTAAGAAAACATTTTCAATAATTTTACAGATTCTCATTTGCTACTCAAATCTATAATATAAAAAAACCCTCAAATGTTAGATCAAATTAGCACAGAATCAACTTTGCGCTGCTGCCCACGATTATGTCAAGGATCAGCCACATTTCCATGTGAAAAGCAGATGTTCTAGAAAGTTCTGCGGCAAGTTTTTGTGCCATCTAGGAAAATAAAATCAAAGGCGCCTTTTACCCTGGTGCGCCTTTAGCCCTGTTGTAATGCAATGCAAAACTTCAATGAGCATGAAGGGCCTCTGATAAGCTGAACATGGGCAAAAATTTTCAGTATTTCACACTGATTGTGGCTGATTTTAATAATGTGCATTTTGCTGATCTCTTTTTGCTGCCTTTCCACATAGTTTGCTTCTTCATATTGTTGATGATGGGGTAGCGAGGTGAAAGAAATTGAAAAAGGATGGAGTAACAATATTGAACAATAAATTTGGTCTGATCACCTTTAAATAAGCAAATCAACAAACACTCCAGCATCAAGTTCTACAGCTTCTATAGGAAGGGAAAAGGAAGCTAATATGACAAAGTGTATTGATTTGGCTCACAAAGCTTTTAGTAATGAAGTGTGGGATTGCATAATTCAACCCCTATTGCTTCAGATGTAATCTGGGATGTCTGCTTTTATTAATTGAACGTAATGCAGCTGCTGCTAATGGCACATTATTCTTGAGGGCTGTGGTATGAACATTTCTCAGCCGCTATCAGATTCTGATGTCTCTTTTAAATTTCTTTTTTTAATTGTTTTCTGCATGCTTTTGATTATATATACTGTGCAACTAAGGAATGTGAACCTTCAGAAAAAGTGATTGTTTAAGGGTATCCAGGTCACATTTTACCCCCAAAATAAAAAGTTGCAATATGAATTTGATTTAAAGTATCATGTGCATTATAACAGATCTTTTTTTTTTTGCATGGAAAATTGCATATATATTGTATCTATTAATTTGTATTAATATAACACAATACAATGTGTAAAAAAATATAATGCAAGTGTAACACAGGTTAAATGAAGGGAATTATTTAATTTATACACAATTTTGTGATATCATATTCCCTTAATAAAAGTCGATAAGAGATGTAAAAACTATTAAGAATATAAAAAAATATGCAAACCCATTCTAGATAAAAGCTTGGTGATCAACCAACGAGAGCTCTTTGTCATTCGCGCCATGTGTGTCGACGAGCATGCGCGATGACAGAAGAGACGAGCTTGATGGAGAGGAGCAGATGCAATCTGATCGTCGTGATCCATTTTATAAATCTTAGATTGAAAATCTTTGCAAAAGTACGAGAAAGTTTGAGATTTAATTAATTTGATGCATTCTGAATAAGAAGCCGACTGAATAGAGAAATACATTCTACTAGTTCACGACGCCATTTTCTGATCATGCACGCCTGTAGTTGAGGTGCGCCTGTGTGAGCAAAAATCGATCACAAAGAGTTCACCGTCGCCATTGTTGGCCATGTGTCTGTATAAGAAAGAAAGCTATTGATTCAGAGGCCAGGTTTTTTTTTTCAGAGGCCCTTTTTTTTCTTGATTTCGTGGAGACATGATGACTGCACGTAATTCCGTGACATCCTGTAGACTTCGTGTTTGATGGCGAGCCAACCAACTTTGTAGAAAGGGAGAACACATCACTTCGTGGAGAGAAGGCCGATATCCTTTCCTTGAGTTTCCAGTGTTACTCGTTGAAGCACGACAAATTTGATCTAAAGAACTTTTTTTTTTTTTTTTTTTTGAGGGTGTATGGTCACCAAAACCTAGATTTGAGAGACATTGAAACTTTTACGAGAGATACCTGAAGTTCTTTTGAGAGAGAGATTATACTTTTGTTATATTCTATTTAATTATTTTCTTTCTGAGTATCGAACAGACTATTTGTGTATATATTTGAAAAAAAAAACAAGAGTGCATTCAGGGGGGAAATTTTCATAGTCAGTTTTATTGTCTATTGTCCATGTGTGGTACCGTCGCAAGGGCTGTGCCAAGTGTGCGACCGCACAGGGCCTCGCGCCTCACGCCTCACCAGGGCCTCACGCAAAGTTGTCACAGCTGACTTGATGTAAATGCCAATAGTTAAAGTTCATGCTTTTGTCCTTCGAAATACTATGATAGTTAAAAGACACAGCTAAAAATGTTTATTGTGATGCTGTATTATTCTGCTTGTTAAAATGTATGCAGTAGGCCTAACTTACAATATTTCTCTGTGCGTGTGACAGTGATTTATACGCATACATGTCATAAGGGGCATCGCACGTCAAGTTCGTAGCTTTATTCAGTCCATTCAAATTCTGATTTTGGCCGCCTCTGAAATGGGTCAAACCATAGATATTACCTAAGAAGTTTAAGTAAATAGCCTACGCTAGAAATCTGCGCTCATTCAAGGATGTGCATGTATTGCATGGAGGGAGAAAGCATGAAAGCCTGCAGGATTTCACCTGACGGTACGCACAAAGGGTTTTTTATTTAACACTATAAAGTTAAATAAGCATAGCCTAACTATTACGCACCTTTCGGAGCATCAGTGAGAGCAACGGTACCGCAGAACGAGTAAAGCCTTCTCTATCTCTAGACGTTTTAAACGTTTTTAAATCTGAAAAAGCGAAATTGTCAGACATCCATTTAGCGCATGTTCACAGAGGAAAACTTCTGAAAAACAGCGTTGGTTGTTCTCTCTCTTCTTGAACCTAATGCTGTTAAACTGAATATACACGTTTTTTTTCCTTAAATATCCACATAAACAACAAATTGTACGTCACTATAGCAACAGTAGACCCCCGTTAATACCCCCCCTCCCCCCGGGGCATCGCACATCACTTTCGCACAGGGCCTCGCACCCCCCTTGCGAAGGGCCTGTCCATGCGATCTTGTAATTTACTTTCTTTTATCTTATTAACTTTCTATTTTTTTCAAGTGAAACCAATTATATTTCTATTTCTAATTTAATCTTGTGTCTGTCTGTTACTTCTCATGATAACCCGCCGCCTCCTTAGCGATCCCTAATTCTTCTGATGAAATTCCAATCCTATCTGTATTATAAAAAAAAAAAGAGAGAAATCTACTACTAAATTACTGCTAATAATCCAGACAAGTGCTACACAAGCAGCCATATCAACAGCTGAATTCAGCACCAGAGACGCACAGCAGCAAAACTATGAGTATTGTTAAGGTTTTAACGGTATTACTCTTACCGATACTGCTTATCGATCCGGTACTTGTCGGTTCTTTTTGTTATATATTTTTTTTTATAAAAAAACCTACTTATGAACATAATTAACATTGCTTTATAATCTAATAAGTAAAATATTTATAGCAAAAGAAACATCAATGTTTGAACAAAACGAATATAAACCATCTATTTGTAAATGGACCAGTGTGCAGACATTCTTTTGTGTTTTATATGCATAAGATAAGATAAAACAAAAACAAAGTGCCAACAAATGGTCAAATAAATACACAATAAAACAAAGATGATAATAAAATACAGTGCCTTAATATCAAGAAGCTCTACTAACATTAAGTAATAGCCTACGGCCTTCAAAAGAAATCTAATAAAGTAATGAAATGTAAAATAACACTGCATATTTGTCACTGTATAAATTGATAGATTAATGATTATTAAAGCTTTAAAAAAAAAGAGTATTTTCTCTGCCTTTTGTTGTTTGATTCACATTAATGGCTCAATCGTCAGCAGGTTTATTAGACGCTGCCCCTTTAGGACCGAATGCAGCTCTAGTAATATAATTCTCCCATTTCTCCAAACTATGTATGCACATTTAAGATATAAACTGTGTATAAACTTAAGTAAATACTCTCCGAGCTGGTCGTTTTGACATAGGCTATTTGTTGTGTATTTGATGGTTTAGACAAGTACAAAGTGCAAGTCGATCCGTTTCACTGCGCGCACGCACATAAGCCTCCTTGAAGTTGGAAACAGTGTCTCTTGCGTGGATTATTATGCATTTAATAGCTCTTTTTATTATCAAACACGTCCCGCAATTTGGAGAAAGAATGGAGACAAAATTTTACAGAAATCACAGATTGTGCTAAATCTGACGCTAAATTTGGGTTTAGGGAGAATTGACAGCGCACCGCTGTGAAGGGAAGGAAGTTGTGCTCGACGGAACACGGCTAGTCTATAACAGTTTTACCTCATATCTTCTATTTTATAATCCTTGGAAGCCAAAATCGAAATCGAAAATAAAATAACATTAATATCACAGCCCTAAATGGTAACCAGACTAAACTTTTGTTTAGTTCTCTTGGCCATCGTCACTCATTAAACAGGGACTGCCGTGTTGTGCGCGAGCTGTAGCGCCGCGTGAGATAAAACACACACACTGAACATTACAACCATCTCTATCTAAGCAACCAGCTAAAAGAAAAAACCCTTAAAAATTATTTTAATCACTTGGTGCCCCCCTATTGGCTGGTGCCCCAGGGCAGTCGTCCAATCCCATCTATGGATAATCTGGCCCAGAAGGTAGCATTTAGCTATTGAATTAGCTATTTAAAGCTAGAAAGTGTCCACTACTAAAAATATTTAAGTTGATCATTTTAATTTAAATGTATGAATTAACTTACTCAAATATTTGAAGTTAAGAGCAATTAAAATGAGTACAAAATAAAAATCTGCAAATTTCTTAACTTAAATTTGATGTAACCGGTGTTACCGGGGTTGGTTTAGGCATGTAATTATACATAATTTATTACTATAGTAACTGCATGTAACGAGAGCACTAAAATAAAGTGTTTCTCTGTTTTCCTCTGAAAGTAGTATATATTTTGGGCACAAAAGTTGGACAAACTGGGCTTTTAATGTTAATGTGCATGTCACCAGCCTAATAAACAAAACCCTCTGCCAGCACTCCAGGTAATTTGTATTTATTTCAGACGTTGCCCTTTGACCTCATCTCAACCTTTTAATCAGGGCTAATCTTTCTTCTGATGGATTTGGGCAAATATGCCAGTTAACATCATGACTAAGGAATCACTGTCTGGAATAACAGCAAGCTCGTTATATTCTTTTGAAAACCCACCAGGCGAAAAGAGACTCCTTTCAGAAGTTACAAAGGGGCTTCACAGCATGGCCGTAAATTTGGTAGTGCATGTCTTCCCGTCTTCCATGCCTAGAGTTAAGAGACTATTGAATAATACCTGCCAGTATTTCTAGCACTTGCACTGAGACTGAACAGAGACGTGTTTAACAACATGCCGTACGAAGCAGATGTGTAAATCGTAAGGGAAAAGTAATCCATGAAGGTTTTGTTTGTTTTAGGTCTGTCACGAATGAGATATGTTTCCATTTGTTCGATGGCATAACCACTAAAGGGCTAAGTGCATCTCTGTTCTACTCAGGCAATTCATTACTGTATGTTAATTTGTTGCTAGCGCCAGGAGCTAGCCAAACAGACCCCACAGCCCTCCATCTGGCCAAGCAATTTCAAACTGAGATGGGCGGTAGTAGGTACTGCTCGTAGAGGTGGGGGGAAGATGAATAAGAGGGGCTTTTTAATGGTCTAGTGTGCATTTATTGACTGCTGGGAATTTTCTCAGATTGGGCAGCCGCTAAATTGCCCGCTCCCTCAGAGTTATTCATGAAGTCACAATGTAAAGCAATAATTGCCTGGCAATAGTAGATGCAATTTCTATAAACGCATGTCGCTCCACTACAAAAGGAGTGACTAGCTAAGCCGCTGTGTAATGATGGAAGTGCACAGAGCATCTTTTCACCTCAAACGAAAGTGATCACAGCAGAATGAGCCGCCATTTTGCGGCTTTCCTTCACGCAAAGATGTATAGACCTTTTATATACGTGAAATCCCTTTATTAAACAAGTAAGGAAGAGAGAAATGGGTAGACGGACCATTATTATAACTTTTATCTACCTTTTATGAAGCCCTTTTTGTGGTCTTCAGGCTTAAAGCTGTCTGGAGGTGTGATTCTTTGGTTACTTGATCAATAGGGCTGTAAGACATGACTCCAGCATTTTAGAGGTCATTGATTTGTACTTTTACCCCCAAAACATGTTTGCTATATGAGAAAAAGTCAATGAGCCTCACTTAAAATGAGTGGTTCAGCAAGCTGTAACACCATACCAGTCCGCTCTCTCTAAGGTGGCATTACATGACAGGATCGGGATGTTTTTATTTACTTTCAAGTAGTTATCTAAAGAATCTATCTGCTAGCACTCAAATATCTAGCTGTAAAGAGCTTAGGTTACCTTATTTCTTCTCCCATATTGATTTGCATTGAGCCTAATGTGTACAATTTTATTGGTGAAGCATTTTTAGGTGACACTAGCATCACAGGATGGAAAAATGGTGGGTTTAAACCCAAACTCTCTCTCTTTTTTGTGTTTTCAGTTCAGTTAGCAAGCTATCAACTTGACATACTAGGCTTAGCATAGTGCTACCTTTTTAAGAAAAGCTCTACAAGAAGATATTGTCATAACATATTTGAAGCGTAAATATTGTTTACAAGGGTGACTGTTACACTAAGCTAGATCCTTTTAGAAAATACTTTCTCTGCGCACCACAGGTTTTGAGTCAATGAATTGTTCGCCACTATCTCTTCTCAATGTCTCTGGCACTAGAGTTATGTATGGATTTGTGAGCTGATTTGTATTTATTACTATTCTTTTTTTTATGGAATACATGCTTTTTTAATGGCAAGACATAGGGTAAGATTCTCTAGATTCATCTGCCACTTTTATTCAAGACTTTCAATAATAAAAAAATGGCCTTATAATTTCAGTTCATAAAGAGTAAGAGATTTTATAGACCCTGAGACCCAGAAACATCGTTCTGTCTATAATTAGAGTGTCTGGAATATTTATGCCAGTGTTTGTTTTACACTAATAGCCTTTAGATTGTTTGTAGTGTGTGTTGTTTTATTTACCATGCATGGGGTTACTTTATTTATTTTATTTTTGCATTTTATGCATTTATTTATTTATTTATTTATTTGTGCATGTTATTTATTCATTTATTTGTTTGTTTGTATATTCATTTATTTATGCTGGGCAATCAACTTTGTACCATAAAATTTGATTTGATTTTCAGTATTTTAAATTGCATCTTAAACTATTGGTTTTTATAAATGTATTTATTTATTCTTGATACCGAAAAGCAATTTGACCTGGCACTTTTGCCGTATTGATGCACTGAGGTTAACAGTTTGTCTTAGCATGTCAAGTTTGTGACAGTATTGCTAATTCATGTTTTCTTTGATGTAAGACTGATCATTATTCTTTGGTGTTTTGTGCACAGTGAGAGCAGGAACAGCATAAGAGGAACCTCTGCTGCCTCCCCATTAGTCCCCTGGCAATAACATGCTCTGATGATGGTCCTACAAAGCATTTTTCAAAGGCCATCTAATGGCTTCTGCCTTCTGCTGAAATATGTCATTAATGTCTGTGGCAATTACGAGAGTTGTCAGAGCTCCGGCTTTGTGCCGCTCTGTCCACGGATGAAAGGGTTGCGGGAAGAGAGAGAGAGGCATGGAGGGAGGGGAAGGGCTTTTGGGGAGGAGGAAGAGAACAGTAGAGGAGGTGATGGGGAGGTAGTGGGAATTGCTCTACTTGGGTATTAATTGCGCAGGGCCTTGTTGCCTCCACAGAGCAGCGATGACAGACTGTACACGCCAAAAGTGCTGCAAAAGGGAAAGCTGATGTTTCACTTATAGGGATATTCAGAACAACCAGTTTTCAAAATGTGGTATCCCTGTATAAACTGGCTTGTTTTGGTTAGATGCATTTCTTGGGGGCATTTCTTGGCAATTTATTTTTGTTTAGTTTTTTGTAATGGCTGATGCCGATGCCGATACCAATATCTAAGCTGCTTTTGTTAATATTTGATACCGTTTGTTATTTTTATTGTTTCGTTATTAATTTCAGTTCTGTGGACTTAATGCTAATTTTGATTTAATTTAATATGTAATACTTGAGTAAGTGAGCGAGTGAGCGAGCGAGCGTGTGTGTTTAAATATGTGTATATATGTAAATGTGTGTACACTCTCAAAAAAGAAAAAAATGGTACCTTTTAAGGTATAAGTGGCCGTCACTGGGGTGGTACCCTTAAGAGTACATTTTTGTACCTCTAAGTCAGGGGTAGGCAAGTTCGGTCCTAGAGAGCTGATGTCCTGCAGAGTTTAGCTCCAACCCTACTAAGCCACCACAGTATAAAACTCATGGCTCCCAGCATGCATTTCAGCATTAAGTATGTCACCATTGTTGAGATTCATACGCCTTTTTACTCTATTCTGTCTGTCATCCTTTTAATCTATTCTGTATGTCTGTCTGTCGTCCTTTTTAATCAATTCTGTCTGTCTGTCGTCCTTTTAATCAATTCTGTCTGTCATCCTTTTAATCAATTCTGTCTGTCTGTCGTCCTTTTAATCAATTCTGTCTGTCGTCCTTTTAATCAATTATGTCTGTCTGTCTGTCATCCTTTTAATTGGTTCTGTCTGTCTGTCTGTCTGTCTGTCGTCCTTTTAATCTATTCAGTCTTTCTGTCTGTCTTCCTTTTAATTGATTCTGTCTGTCTGTCTGTCTGTCATCCTTTTAATTGGTTCTGTCTGTCTGTCTGTCTGTCATCCTTTTAATTGATTCTGTCTGTCTCTATCGTCCTTTTAATCTATTCTGTCTGTCTTTTGTCCTTTTAATCAATTCTGTCTGTCTGTCTGTCATCCTTTTAATTGATTCTGTCTGTTTCTGTCATCCTTTTAATCTATTCTGTCTGTCTGTTGTCCTTTTAATCAATTCTGTCTGTCTGTCATCCTTTTAATCTATTCTGTATGTCTGTCTGTCATCCTTTTAATCAATTCTGTCTGTCTGTCGTCCTTTTAATCTATTCTGTCTGTCTGTCTGTTGTCCTGTTAATCGATTCTGTCTGTCTGTCTGTCGTCCTTTTAATCAATTCTGTCTGTCTGTCATCCTTTCAATCTATTCTGTCTGTCATCCTTTCAATCTATTCGGTCTATCTATTATCGTCCTTTCAATCTATTTGTTCTGTCTATCAATCATAACAAAAAAGATGTAAACTAAATTGAGTTAAAAAAAATCTTAAAGTGCTAATTATCTAAAAATAGCCAGATAGTTAGGAACCTTTCAATTTAAGTTGGAGTTGGAGTCCTGTTAACTGTAGCTTTTGTAACTTACACTTTCTTCTGTGTATTCTCATTTCTATAGTCCTAAAGGTTGATATCTCTACACTGCATGACCAGCAAATTTCAACAGGGAACATTTTGTATACTTGGTAAGGTGTTTTAAGGCTGGCAGAGCTCATGGCAAAAGCTTTGTTCGTCCATCCTTTCATGTGTGTGGGATCTTTTCATCTATAGAGCTCTCTCTCTCCTGCTTGCCCACATAAAGTCAACGCTTTCTGCTGAGTTTGTCTGTCTTATTACACTCTGAACATGTAGAGGGCTTCTCCTGTGCCTCCACGTGCTGCTTTGAGGGCTTGATTGGCTGTCACACTTGTGTTTGCTGAACAACTCCTGTAACAAAAGACTCTTCAGCATTGCCTTGATGGAAGACGTGATTGACGCCTCATCAGATACGACGAGTGCTCTTGTGTTATTTCACTCTCCGCTGGCTCGCAGTAAATTGCTGCAGTAAAAGCTGCACTTTTTATGAATATAGTTAGAAAAGAAATAGGTCTGGAGTTCCCTTTCTGTGCTTCTTTGAAAGTTAGCACGTGTTTATGGATGGATGTTAATACATTTTCCTTTCTTAAAAGCTAAGGATAGGCCATCTGCATGCCACAGAGTAGGTTGTCGCATAAATGCCGATGCGAATCAGCAAATCCCAGAGTGGCTTTCCCTTCATACCCTGTAAAAAGCTGCCACATTCCTCCAGGCTGCCTCTAATGGACTGGCCATGCAAATGCAGTAGCTGCGGGTGGCTGGGAGAAACGTGGAGTTGGAATAGTGAAAGAAATGGAGGAAGTCTGACTGCCTGCCAACAGCGTCTTCCATTGCCAGGACTGTAAGATGGCAGGTGGCACAGATTTCTCTCCCTGGGGGATTACCCAGAGAAAAATAAAAAAGGGTAGAGCTCTTCTTCTTATCCTTTTTCTCATGCCGCCGTCCCTCCACTTTGGTTTATTGATTCCACAGATCCCGTATAGAAGGTGTTGAAGATGAGCAGGCAGAGATCATGACTGTTATTACTGCCTCCTTCGTCTCTTATTAGCCCTGCCTTTCTCCTCGACACATCCTCACCATCAAAAGCATGTTTGGGCTCTGGGCTGGGAAGGCGAGAACCACATGTTTAGTATCCGCCGAAATAAAGTGTCTTCTCATCACCCTCGTAATTATCTCCGAGCTGTCACATCCTATTGGATTCTCTGGGCACGGAAAATGGGGTTTTGTGCACGCCGCAAAGCCGGATGGCCTAGGCTGCCGTTGGTGGTGGCGGCGCTGAGCTCAAACAGTACAGCAGAAAATGCCCATAGGACAACCTTCAAATCTCCCATCCACTGCATGTGAGGATTAACAGCAAATCCTGCCTGACAGAAGTGTGTTTACTCTCCCCTCGACATCCTGTCAGAAATATCGTCTTGATCCAAAGTTTTTTGGACCGGAGGGGGTGTTAAGCACTCGAGAAATAAGGAAAAAACACACACACACAGAGGTTAAATTAATATATTAGAGGTGGGGGGACCCTAAAATCTGGTGGTGATTGACATGACTTCCCTCCATCCACACAAAAAGCATAATTATTACATATTTACATAAAAACAAACAACCAAAAACTAATGAAATGCTTACATATACAAAAAAAATTATATGGTATTTTTTGGTCTAGCGGTATGATTTTTGGTTTTAACGTGAACTGTCTGACTGTAAACAACCTTTAATAAACCAAGCAAAAATATATGTGGCATTTGGTTATATTTTTTTTGATTAAATGTATTTTTTGGGCTGTCAGTGTTAACTATAAAACTGCTCTGATATATACAGTCAAACCAAAAATGATTCAGACACCAGATATAATTTTTTACTGGTGGGTGCAGGACACTATAGTTCATTTATGTTAGTTAGGATAGCAAAATAAAGTAAACTGTGACATATTATATCCAAAAATTCTTCATACAGTGGATTACCAGTAAAATTGATAAAAATTTGGGATAAAAAATATTCAGACACTTTGACCTGACCATGTTTTGCTTAAGTGTTTTTTCTTTAATTGCTAATGCCACCTTTTACACCACAGACTGAACAAAATTAAGCATCGCTTGGTCATTGGTTGACCAAAATTGGTATTATCTAATTGTGTACTCAAATTTAACAGCTGACAGCTGATTGGTTGATTGTAATCCATTACATATCTTTCTATCAAAGTTATCTGACATTATCAAGACAAATTTGTTCTGACACTCTTCTTGTCATATTTTATTACCATTTTCTAAACTATAGCGAATAAACTGTGATAATGTGAGAAAATGTTGAAGGTGTCTGAATAAATTTTGGTTTGATTGTATATATATATCATGTACACACACACACACACACACACAATGCCTATTGTGACGAACTCAGCGAATGTATTTGCTCATGGAGACAAGTCTGTGTGCTGGATAAAACAGAAACTGGACTGGATCATACAGGAAATTAAATAATTTAATTGGCAATAATTTGTATCAATTTTTTGAATTAAGGTGCTGAACGCTGTTCCGGTTTATTGTGGCTCAGTTTAATCCCTGCACACACATGCTGACATACATATATATAGACTCCCCACCCGGTATAATTAGGTGCATGTGGACTTTGTCTTTTGAGGGATGATTCGAATCGGATCGACCAGCCTCATATGCGGCCCCATTTGGAGCACAAAAGACTGTCTTTTGTCAGGGTGAGAGGGTTAAGAGAGCTCATTTCACGGCAGTTTATTTGCTCAGGTCCCAAAGGGACGTCCCTCCAAGAGTACTATCAACTCTACCAGCTGGTGTTGGGACGGGACGGCACAAAGACCCCCCGTAAAACTGACGTCCCATTTAAACAGCATTTAAGACAAATGAGATGACGGGGTGGGAACATTTTTGCTGCTAGCAATGATGCAGGCAACTTTAAAAATTAGGTTCTTTTATGTTGTCCATTCTTAATGTTGTCCTTGTTAATTCACAGCAAATTAATATGCTAATTAATAATAGTGTTTTGCTTCTAGGTTTTCTTAATTGTGTTTGGTTAACACTTCAAAATAACTTACAATTAAGCTTTTCACTAGCAGAAGAAATGGTAGTATTCACTATGATAATTCCATTATTTTTTGGAATACCTTGTTTTTTAAAATGTTAATCATACAGTGCCATTGTATATATTAAAGTGCCATGGTGCCGTGTGTGTATATATATAAAATGTATAATGTGTGGCTACAAATAAATGTAGCCTTGTTCAATACAAAAAATATTATATATACTTTATATACACTTTCTTTACACTTTTCTTTATATACACTGTACACACACACATATATATATACACACATATACATACACATATACACTCACCTAAAGGATTATTAGGAACACCTGTTCAATTTCTCATTAATGCAATTATCTAATCAACCAATCACATGGCAGTTGCTTCAACGCATTTAGGGGTGTGGTCCTGGTCAAGACAATCTCCTGAACTCCAAACTGAATGTCAGAATGGGAAAGAAAGGTGATTTAAGCAATTTTGAGCGTGGCATGGTTGTTGGTGCCAGACGGGCCGGTCTGAGTATTTCACAATCTGCTCAGTTACTGGGATTTTCACGCACAACCATTTCTAGAGTTTACAAAGAATGGTGTGAAAAGGGAAAAACATCCAGTATGCGGCAGTCCTGTGGGCGAAAATGCCTTGTTGATGCTAGAGGTCAGAGGAGAATGGGCCGACTGATTCAAGCTGATAGAAGAGCAACTTTGACTGAAATAACCACTCGTTACAACCGAGGTATGCAGCAAAGCATTTGTGAAGCCACAACACGCACAACCTTGAGGCGGATGGGCTACAACAGCAGAAGACCCCACCGGGTACCACTCATCTCCACTACAAATAGGAAAAAGAGGCTACAATTTGCACGAGCTCACCAAAATTGGACAGTTGAAGACTGGAAAAATGTTGCCTGGTCTGATGAGTCTCGATTTCTGTTGAGACATTCAGATGGTAGAGTCAGAATTTGGCGTAAACAGAATGAGAACATGGATCCATCATGCCTTGTTACCACTGTGCAGGCTGGTGGTGGTGGTGTAATGTTGTGGGGGATGTTTTCTTGGCACACTTTAGGCCCCTTAGTGCCAATTGGGCATCGTTTAAATGCCACGGCCTACCTGAGCATTGTTTCTGACCATGTCCATCCCTTTATGACCACCATGTACCCATCCTCTGATGGCTACTTCCAGCAGGATAATGCACCATGTCACAAAGCTTGAATCATTTCAAATTGGTTTCTTGAACATGACAATGAGTTCACTGTACTAAAATGGCCCCCACAGTCACCAGATCTCAACCCAATAGAGCATCTTTGGGATGTGGTGGAACGGGAGCTTCGTGCCCTGGATGTGCATCCCACAAATCTCCATCAACTGCAAGATGCTATCCTATCAATATGGGCCAACATTTCTAAAGAATGCTTTCAGCACCTTGTTGAATCAATGCCACGTAGAATTAAGGCAGTTCTGAAGGCGAAAGGGGGTCAAACACAGTATTAGTATGGTGTTCCTAATAATCCTTTAGGTGAGTGTATATACATATATACATATTTTATGTTTTTGAACACAAGGCTACATTTATTTGATTAAAACTTGGATCTAATAGTAATATTTTATGTTGTGTGTAACAATTTCTTAAATTCTAAAATTTAATTGGTTCCTGTGATGGGACAGCTGAATTTTCAGCATCATTACTCCAGTTTTCAGTGTCACATGATCCTTCAGAAATGGTTTTAATATGATGATATGATGCTAATATTTTGGATTTTGTCAGGATTCTTTGATTTAATAGTAAGATCAAAAGAACAAGATTTATTTTAAATGAAAATCTTTTGTTACATTACAAATGTCTTTACTGTCTCTTTTCATCAGTTTAATGCATCCTTAATGAAAGTATATATTTCTTTAAAAAAAACTATTGCTCTTCCCGAACTTTTGAACAGTAGGCTAGTTGAATAAATGAGAATTATGAGAGCTTATAAATTAAAATGGGTCTAAAAATTTTAACATTTGTTTAAATGTCTCGTTTTGTTTAGGTTCACATGCGTTCAGCAGAGAGGCTCCGTGACTTGTGTTGTATGAACAGAGGCACCTTCATTAAAGTAGGGCAGCACCTGGGAGCCCTGGACTACCTCCTGCCTGAGGAGTACACCAGCACACTGAAGGTCCTGCACAGCAGAGCGCCTCAGAGCAGCATGGAGGAGATCAGGCAGGTCATACGAGAAGACCTGGGGAAAGAGGTTTGTTTTTCTATTTCTCTGAGAAAGAATATGCATCAAATGGGCATATTCAGAAGGAAATAGTCTATGGTCGGTCTTTTTTTTTCTTTCAGTGGGATTTGTATTGTATTGTGAAGTGATAAAATATCAACCAATAATATTGAAATAAATAAATAAATATATATATATATATATATATATATATATATATATATATATATATATATATATATAATCAAGACCGACCATAGATTGATTTTTTTTTTTCAGTATTATTGGTTCATATATTTCATCACACACACACACACACACACACGTTTGTTTTTGTGAATTGTGGGGACATTCCATAGGCGTAATGGTTTTTATACCGTACAAACCGTATTTTCTATTCCCCTACACTACCCCTACCCTAAACCTACCCATCACAGGAAACTGCACATTTTTACTTTCTAAAAAAGAAAACTCATTCTGTATGATTTATAAGCCTTTTGAAAAAGGGGGACATGGGTAATGTCCTCATAAGTCACCCTTTCCTTGTAATACCTGTGTCATACCTATGTCATTATACAAATTTGTGTCCTGATATGTCACAAAAACAAACACACACACACACACACACAAAAAATGTCCATTCTCAGGCAGTTTTTATGTATTGTAATGTATGTATTTTTTGTATTTATTTTACTTAAAAAAAAAAAAAATTATATATATATATAAACATACATAAAACACACACACACACACACACACACACACATTTTTATTTTATTTATTTATTTATTTAATTCTATTTTTTATAAAAAATATTTTGATAAATGATAGGGGAAAAAAACAAAGTGCAAAAAAATCAGGATAATTTATTTAGCAAATAAATAGTTTTTTCATGTTGTCTTTAATGATGAAAATCACATACTCTCAGTCATCATTGCAGGCTGCTCTTTGTGAGAGACAGGAGCTGTTATTCAATAATTGTCTAGGTCATTTTGGGTCAGCAGGGTTAATGTCACGTGAGAGAAGCTGACGTTTCTCTCGTCCTCTCCTGTCAGCACTTTTGTGCCTTTTGTCAGAGCAGTCTTCCTGAAAGCGCTCCGTCTCAGGAATGTTTTGACAGGCATTTCAATTTTGGTGGAGATAATTGTTCCGCTCTCAAGATGACCTGCTCAAATCATTTATCAGCTCAGGTCCCAATGTTTTGTGTTCATATCCGGCTGTTTTCTCACATTACACAGGAACAAGGCCATTCAAACAATGCGGCTTGTTGAGGAGAGGCTTTTGTTACTTCGTTTATAAGCGATCAAATGTATGATTTTCACCTGAGGCGTGATCAAATATGTGAAAAATCTTACATTAAAGGAGCTGTAGAGTAGAGGTTTTGATATAATAGACTCTTATTGACCATTAAGCAACAAACTCAACCATGGTTGAGAGTTTTTCTTCAGAAAATGTAAAAATCTAATATTTTTAATGCATTCTGACACTATGGCAATCGCAAATCCAGTTGCTGTTCAGTGTTTCAGGTACAGTTAAGGTCACATAATTTGGCAGTTTTGGTGAAATGACCTTGAACGAGAAGGGCAATTCAAACCTGTAATCACTCTGAGCAGGTAACCGTTAAAGTGCGGCCCTCCCTCGTCTGACCTTGAGAAGGCTACGCTTGTTCACGATGCGTCTGGGGTGATGACTGCATCTTTACAGTTTTATTATTGTAATTATTAGCTCTAATAGATCAGTCTGACTTCTTGCTTCACTGCCTTCCCGCCTCCCATCTCGCTCTCTCTCTTTCTCTCAAGCCCCATCCCTCCCTGCTGTATGACAACCGCACTGGCTGCAACATTACGTAATTCCAGCCAGGTCGCGACTGGCTTGCGGAGGTTTAGGGTGTATAAGTGTGTGTGTGTGTGTTGCGAAGAAGCATTTGAGACACTGCTGCTGTGTGTGTCTGGAACTGGAGATGGACCCGTCACGGCTCGTTGGGCTCAGCGTGGCGGGAGAATAATCCCTCTCCCTCTGTTTCACAATAAAAGTCCCCCCCCCAATTGTCTGGCTTTCTCCTTTCGTCTCTTGCTCACTCCATTATCGTCTCTGTGTGTGAGTGTGTGGATATGTAGATTAGGTGAGGCTTGCACTTCTAATGTTGCGTAAGAAAAATGCATCTCTGTATGCTCTGTGTCAGGTCAGCGCAAGTCTTTTTAATGAACATCATTCATCTGGCTTTAGCATGTTAGATGTTTGCTTGAGGAGAAAAGGGTATTAATGTTGCTCTCAAGGAAATTTGAGTACTATTTTTTTTCAGTTAGAGGGCATGCGCATAAATTAGAAACACATTCACTGAATACATTAGGTGTTTGACTTAAAGCATCTGCGCAGCGCCGCTTTAAGTCAAACACACCTATACTTAGATGAAGAAAGTTATGTGACTTGGCTTTAACAAGTCATGTGACTAAAGCCCGGGATACACTGCACGATTTTAGCAATCCTATAAGATCATTACAAATCACACTGTGTGACATGGATCTATTAAACTTGGGTACAACATGCATGTAGACTGTACGATGATGACACCTATTGACTCGTAGGCTACGATGCACGTTTCTATAGAAAAATAAAACATCATCAGCATGCGCTAGTGGTAAACAAAAAGACCATGATGAATCACACTTTGGCAGTTGTAGTTTTTATGTGCTGAAAAAAAGAGGACACAGCAAAAGAGGAAGGCAAAAGAACTTGAGGTAAGCATTTTTTAGTTTAAGCGCCATGTTGTGTTGATTTCATGTCACATTTTTATTGGCTGGTCAGTAGACGTAGGACGTAGCAGCAAACACACTATGCGATGATCATGCTGAATTTCTGACACTGTCAGAAAATTATCTCAGGCTATCTTTGGTCGCAAGGCTGTGACAACAGCCGTCTTTGAACCTCTCTCACTGTACGACATAGGACCACCAATTAGGAGCCAATGGCAATCTTTCGTCTGGGACAGCTGAAAATCGTGCGGTGTATCCCGGGCTTAAGGGACTGACACAGTTTTCAAATAAAAATGGAAAACGTTTTATGCGGTTTGGTTGTTCATTTACACGACAACGGCATATTGGGGGCCTGAAAACGCAAACTTAAAAAAAAAATTCAAAGTGCAAGTTAATGAAAACGATACCGTTATTGTGTCTGTGTAAACTGCGATGTGTATTCAGTCCATGTGTATTACGTGTTCAGTATACTGTTTCTTTACAAAGTGACATCGCAAACTACTGGCCTGGCATGCATAACACAGGATCATTTTCACAGGATACAGGATACATTTCTATTTCTTTCTTCTTTCTTTCTTTTTTTACCCCAGTTTCTCCAGAAGTGACAATGGGGGAAAAAACAACAACACTACTACTTTTTTTTTTTATTATTAATATTATTTTATTGAAACTTTGAAACTTTTTTTTTGCATGTTTAATATGATTTTAATTTATATGTGTTATTAAAATATTTTATAAATTAATAAACATATTTTATAATACTTATTACAGTATATTTGTTCCCTGTGAATAGTGTAAGATAAATCTGGTTCATATGCCTTAAACTTGAAAACATTTAAAATATAGAATTTATGAAAGGAAAAAAAAAAAAAAAAAAATATATATATATATATATATATATATATATATATATATATATATATATATATATACACACACAAGTTTACATCAGACTAAAAACAAACTCAGAAAGGGAACTTTGCCTCCTTATCTCATAAGTCTTCCACATGCCACTGGGCTGTAGTATCCGATGTACTGTGCCATGACTGGTTGGCAGTACCCGTCAGACAGAGTCTCTGCCAGGGCTCTTAGCGAGAGTCTCCTGCACCGTGAGGTAAACTACAGCATCCCAGAACTCCCCCACCTCCTCTCATATTTATTTATGAGGCCTGGCACGGTCTCACACAAAATCAAAAAGCTGTTACAGGCGGCACTGGATCCATTTAGATAAGGAATTATTGATATCACAAAGGTGTGGGGAGGAAGAAAGACACTGGTTTTGGTTTCCTCTCAGCTTGCCTTCACTCTATCTCTTTAATTCACTCTTCTTTAAGCCGTGAGCAACTGAAATATTATTCCATGAGATTCTTTGCAGTTAGTAGAGCCTGGCCTCTGGTTTATACACTCTTGGTTTAGTGGAAAGCCACTGAGGTTTTATTTATTTATTTATTTATTTATTTTTAAATATACATATACAGTACACACATTTAAAAAAATGAGATATATAAAAACCTATTTATATGTATTTATTATATTTATCCATTATTACAATTTTGTAAAATTAGAATATATTCCCTGTCCTGTAATAGCTATATACACAGTTATTCTAAACTTGAACAGCTAGTATCTTTTTGCATTGCATGGCTTTCTAGAACCCTTGAGGATCGTTGTGTGCTGGCGAATAGCATTAACCTCCAGCACATTGTAAGGGAGGGTTGGATAGAGGAACTGAAAAAAGGACGAGGCACTTAGTAGTTCAATTATGCAAATATTTATCAAAAGTAATTATCACGTTCGGTTGAAAAATTGAGCTAATTACTCAACACTACCTAGTTTTGAGCCCACGGTGGGGGGAAAGAACGCACACATGACAATTTGAGCAAGGACTCTGAACCATGAGCCTTCGGGCTGTTTGTTAACAAATAGTATGTACTGAGATGGTTGTGAACATTAATAATAATAGTAAGGGTTTAAATTTTAAGAAAATGTTAATGATGCAGAACTCTTCCCCTTGATGCTAGTGTTGTTGTGACGACCCCTATGTTATGTGGGGTTTTCCCTGGGCTGAGGCTCCGCCCTCTCAACTGGCTGTTCTCGGGTGGTTTCATTCAGCACACCTGTTGCTGATTTCCGGTTGGGCTTTTTAAAAGGAGCATGATGAAAAGGCCAGAGAGAGCTGCAGATCGGACTTGATTTTGTTTGGTTTTCCTTAAACTTGTTTCTTTGGTACATCCATCACTACTACAGCATTACCCATCCATGCATTCATTACACTTTACACTACTGACTCCTGACTGTTACATTATATACAGTTTTTTTTTCTGTATAGTTCTATTTTGTTAATACATTTTGCATTCTATTTCGGCTTTCTTGTGTGTCCCTATCTTTATTACGTCCTTTTTGAGCTACGGGGCGTAACAAATGGGGGCTCGGCCGCATCGTCTTTGAAGGTGATTGGAATTTGTTTGTTTCATCGTGTTTGACCGTCGTTTGAATTCATTGACTGGTTAGTTACCTTTGTGCAATATTGTTTGCTTTTGACTTGGAGTTTTTTCCTGCTAGGCTTAGCGACGTGTTTCCTTTGAGACATGTCGTTTTTTTTTATGTTTGTAGTGTTGTGGTGAAAGCGGGTAGTAGCGGTTGTCTCGGGAGCACTTCCATGGTGTGTGAATTGTCGTTTCCTCAGTTGCAGTTCTACCCACTGGGCTTGCATGCTTAATTTTCCCCCACCAGTATCCGCATGGAGATTAGGCTTTAGGTAGGTAGATTTATTTAGAAGAGTTAGATAGAGGGGTAAATTACTGCGGTCAAGCCAGCCGCACTTTTTTTTTAGTATGCACGTCTAATCGTGCTCTTACGGTATGGGTGCTGGAAGCGGTCAAAATGGATTCAAAGACTCTAATAAAGGCGTTTCATTTATAGTTTTGCATTTAATCAAAAAATTTATATATTGCTATTTTCCGTCTTATTAGGACACAAATACAATTTAATGTATTATAATTTTTTTTATAAATATGACAATTTTTATTTTAATGTTTGTATATGCTATACATTAATATACATCTATTAATTTAAATGTTATTACTTTTTGATTTTAATGTTTTTATATATTATATATTAATTATTATACATTACTTAGTACTATTAATTAATGTTAATATTCATGTTAATTATCATACATAATCTTACTTTATTTTTTATTTTAATGTTTGTATATGCTGTACTATATTTGATTTTAATGTTTGTTTTTATATATATATAAAATGCCTTGTTGATGCTAGAGGTCAGAGGAGAATGGGCCGACTGATTCAAGCTGATAGAAGAGCAACTTTGACTGAAATAACCACTCGTTACAACCGAGGTATGCAGCAAAGCATTTGTGAAGCCACAACACGCACAACCTTGAGGCGGATGGGCGGATGGGCAGAAGACCCCACCGGGTACCACTCATCTCCACTACAAATAGGAAAAAGAGGCTACAATTTGCACGAGCTCACCAAAATTGGACAGTTGAAGACTGGAAAAATGTTGCCTGGTCTGATGAGTCTCGATTTCTGTTGAGACATTCAGATGGTAGAGTCAGAATTTGGCGTAAACAGAATGAGAACATGGATCCATCATGCCTTGTTACCACTGTGCAGGCTGGTGGTGGTGGTGTAATGGTGTGGGGGATGTTTTCTTGGCACACTTTAGGCCCCCCTTAGTGCCAATTGGGCATCGTTTAAATGCCACGGCCTACCTGAGCATTGTTTCTGACCATGTCCATCCCTTTATGACCACCATGTACCCATCCTCTGATGGCTACTTCCAGCAGGATAATGCACCATGTCACAAAGCTCGAATCATTTCAAATTGGTTTCTTGAACATGACAATGAGTTCACTGTACTAAAATGGCCCCCACAGTCACCAGATCTCAACCCAATAGAGCATCTTTGGGATGTGGTGGAACGGGAGCTTCATGCCCTGGATGTGCATCCCACAAATCTCCATCAACTGCAAGATGCTATCCTATCAATATGGGCCAGCATTTCTAAAGAATGCTTTCAGCACCTTGTTGAATCAATGCCACATAGAATTAAGGCAGTTCTGAAGGCGAAAGGGGGTCAAACACAGTATTAGTATGGTGTTCCTAATAATCCTTTAGGTGAGTGTGTGTATATATATATATATATATATATATATATATATATATATATATATATATATATATATATATATATATATATATATATAAATTATTTATTACTATTAATGTTAATCATGTTAATTATAATACATCATGTTAATTTTTTATTTTAATGTTTGTATATATATTATATGAATTATTATAAATGATTTATTACTATTAATGTTAATATTCATTAATTATCATACATCATTAATGTTACTTTTTTATTTTAATGTTTGTGTGTGTGTATATATATATATAATTCATTTTATTTTTTATGGTAATTTAGGCTAAATGCCAAATATGACACAACAGGCATTTTTTTCATGTTAATGTAAATGGCATCTGTCAATTATCATTGAATTGCATATACAGGTGCTGGTCATATAATTAGAATATCATCAAAAAGTTGATTTATTTCACTAATTCCATTCAAAAAGTGAAACTTGTATATTATATTCATTCATTACACACAGACTGATATATTTCAAATATTTATTTCTTTTAATTTTGATGATTATAACTGACAACTAAGGAAAATCCCAAATTCAGTATCTCAGAAAATTTGAATATTACTTAATACCAATACAAAGAAAGGATTTTTAGAAATCTTGGCCAACTGAAAAGTATGAACATGAAAAGTATGAGCATGTACAGCACTCAATACTTAGTTGGGGCTCCTTTTTCCTGAATTACTGCAGCAATGCGGCGTGGCATGGAGTCGATCAGTCTGTTGCACTGCTCAGGTGTTATGAGAGCCCAGGTTGCTCTGATAGTGGCCTTCAGCTCTTCTGCATTGTTGGGTCTGGCATATCGCATCTTCCTCTTCACAATACCCCATAGATATGGGGTTGAGGTCAGGCGAGGTCAGCATAAAGTTGGTCAGCAGCAGGAAGCATGAAGTGCTCTAAAACTTCTTGGTATATGGCTGCGTTGACCTTGGACCTCAGAAAACACAGTGGACCAACACCAGCAGATGACATGGCACCCCAAAACATCACTGACTGTGGAAACTTTACACTGGACCTCAAGCAACGTGGATTGTGTGCCTCTCCTCTCTTCCTCCAGACTCTGGGACCCTGATTTCCAAAGGAAATGCAAAATTTACTTTAATCAGAGAACATAACTTTGGACCACTCAGCAGCAGTCCAGTCCTTTTTGTCTTTAGCCCAGGCGAGATGCTTCTGACGCTGTCTGTTGTTCAAGAGTGGCTTGACACAAGGAATGCGACAGCTGAAACCCATGTCTTGCATACCCATGTCTGTGCGTAGTGTTTCTTGAAGCACTGACTCCAGCTGCAGTCCACTCTTTGTGAATCTCCCCTAAATTTTTGAATGGGTTTTGTTTCACAATCCTCTCCAGGGTGCGGTTATCCCTATTGCTTGTACACTTTTTTTCTACCACATCTTTTCCTTCCCTTCGCCTCTCTATTAATGTGCTTGGACGCAGAGCTCTGTGAACAGCCAGCCTCTTTTGCAATGACCTTTTGTGTCTTGCCCTCCTTGTGCAAGGTGTCAATGGTCGTCTTTTGGACAACTGTCAAGTCAGCAGTCTTCCCCATGATTGTGTAGCCTACAGAACTAGACTGAGAGACCATTTAAAGGCCTTTGCAGGTGTTTTGAGTTAGAGTGTGGCACCAGGTGTCTTCAATATTGAACCTTTTCACAATATTCAAATTTTCTGAGATACTGAATTTGGTATTTTCCTTAGTTGTCAGTTATAATTATCAAAATTAAAAGAAATAAACATTTGAAATATATCAGTCTGTGTGTAATGAATGAATATACAATAAAAGTTTCACTTTTGAAATGGAATTAGTGAAATAAATCAACTTTTTGATGATGTTCTAATTATATGACCAGCACCTGTATGAGCTATAAAACCGGATGTATGAAATTTATATTTCTTATATTTATATTTAAAATCAAAGTGCATTCAAGCACTTACACCATGTCCCATTTTCAAAACTCAAAAAAAAATTCCTATATAGGTTTGCTCATTCTGTCATTTGATATTTGATCAGAGTGACCCTGACTATGACTGTATTATGTTTAAAGTTATTTTAATGTATAGTTTTCGAGAAAAGTACAGACAAACACACCCCAAAAATCATTCAAGCACTTACACCATGTCCTATTTTTAAACACTCATAAAAATCTTCCTTTTATAGATTTGCTCATTCTGTCATTTTCATATTTGTTCAGAGTGACCCTGACTATTACTGTATTTATTAACAAGTCATTTTACTGTATAGTTTTGGAGAAAAGTACAAACACACCCCAAAAATGATTTAAGCACTTACACCATGTCCACTTTTCAATTTTACACCTTTCAGTTGGTTCCTGCTCAGTGTGACATTGACTATTACTGTATTTTAATACATTTTCAAGTCATTTTACTGTATAGTTTTCACCCCAAACATCAAAGAGCATTCAAGCACTTCACCATGTCCCATTTTCCAACACTAAAAGGTCATAACACAGGTTACATAATACGTATCAAACAATCTTTATTTGGACCCAAGAACCCTACATACAGTGCATCCGGAAAGTAATCACAGCACTTCACTTTTTCCATTTTATGTTACAGCCTTTTTCTAAAATGGATTAAATTCATTTTTTTTCCTCAAAATTCTACAAACTATACCCCATAATGACAATGTGAAAGAAGTATGTACATAAGTATTCACAGCCTTTGCTCAATATTTTGTTTGGCACCAATTACAGCCTCAAGTCATTTGAGTATGCTGCTACAAGCTTGGCACACCTAATTTTGGCCAGTTTCTTCCATTGTTCTGTGCAGGACCTCTCAAGCTCCATCAGGTTGGATGGGGAGTGTCGGTGCACAACCATTTTCAGATCTCTCCAGAGATGTTTAATCGAGTTCAAGTCTGTGCTCTGGCTGGGCCACTCAAGGACATTCACAGAGTTGTCCTTTAGCCACTCCTTTGTTATCTTGGCTGTGTGCTTAGGGTCGTTGTCCTGTTGGAAGATAAACCTTCACCCCAGTCTGAGGTCCAGAGCGCTCTGGAGCAGGTTTTCATCAAGGATGTTTCTGTACATTGCTGCATTCATCTTTTCCTCGATCCTGACTAGTCTCACAGTTCCTGCCGCTGAAAAACATCCCCAAAGCATGATGCTGTCACCACCATGCTTCACTGTAGGGATGGTATTGGCCAGGTGATGAGCAGTGCCTGGTTTCCTCCAGACATGAAGCTTGTCATTCAGGCCAAAGAGTTCAATCTTTGTTTCATCAGACCAGAGAATTTTGTTTCTCATGGTCTGAGAGTCCTTTAGGTGCGTTTTGGCAAACTCAAGGCGGGCTGTCATGTGCTGTCTGGCCACTCTACCATACAGGCCTGATTGGTGGAGTGCTGCAGAGATGGTTGTTCTTCTGGAATGTTCTCTTCTCTCCACAGAGAAATGCTGGAGCTCTGTCAGAGTAACCATCAGGTTCTTGGTCACCTCCCTGACTAAGGCCCTTCCCCACCGATCACTCAGTTTGGCCGGGCGGCCGGCTCTAGGAAGAGTCCTGGTCGTTCCAAACTTCTTCCATTTACTGATGATGGAGGCCACTGTGCTCAATGGGATCTTCAATGCTGCAGAAATTTTTCTGTACCCTTCCCCAGATCTGTGCCTCGATGTAATCCTGTCTCTGAGGTCTACAGACAATTCCTTGGACTTCATGGCTTGGTTTGTGCTCTGACATGCACTGTTAACTGTGGGACCTTATATAGACAGGTGTGTGCCTTTCCAATCAACTGAATTTACCACAGATGGACTCCAATCAAGTTGTAGAAACATCCCAAGGATGATCAGTGGAAACAGGATGCACCTGAGCTCAATTTTGAGTGTCATTGCAAAGGCTGTGAATACGTATGTACATGTGTTTTTTTCCCCCTCGTTTTATTGTTGGGGTATTGTTTGTAGAATTTTGAGAAAAAATATGAATTTAATCCATTTTGGAATAAGGCTGTAACATAACAAAATGTGGAAAAAGTGAAGCGCTGTGAATACTTTCCGGATGCACTGTAAATGAAACTGTGACAGGAGTGAAATCCAGATCCCTATTTATTTATGTTCTTACAAAAGGAAAAACATTTTTTTTTCAATAACTGTGGCAAAATTATGCAAATTATTAATAAATATGAATAAAGATTAAATGGAATTTAATGTTTGGGGTGATTTTGCCTTTATAATACAGTAATAGTCAGGGTCACTCCACATAAGAATCAATTGAAACAAATAGCAAACCTATAAAAGATAACTTTTTTTTTATAAAGATTTAGAGTTTTTGGGACATGGTGCAAGTACTTGAATGCACTTTGTTTGGGTTGAGTTTGCCTTTAATTTTCTCCAAAACTATACAGTAAAATGGCTTGAAAATAATATTGTAGTAGTCAGGGTCACTCTGAACAAATATCAAATGACAGAATGAGCAAACCTATAAAGGCAATTTTTGTGAGTGTTTGAAAATTGGACATGGTGTAAGTGCTTGAATGATTTTTGGGGTGAGTTTGTACTTTTCTCCAAAACTATACAGTAAAATGACTTGAAAATTAAAACCGTAATAGTCAGGGTCACTCTGAACAAATATCAAATGCCAGAATGAGCAAACCTATAAAGGAAAGATTTTTATGAGTTTTTGAATATTGGATATGGTGTAAGTGCTTGAATGCAGTGAGTTTTGGAGTGAGTTTGCATTTAATTTTCTCAAACTATACAGTAAAATGACTTGAAAATTAAAACAGTAATAGTCAGGGTTGCTCTGAACAGGAATCAATTGAAAGAATGAGCAAACCTATAAAGGAAAGATTTTTATGAGTGTTTGAAAATAGGACATGGTGTAAGTGCTTGAATGCAGAGAGTTTTGGAGTGAGTTTGCCTATAATTTTCTCAAACTATACAGTAAAATGACTTTAATCCTAATACAGTTATAGTCTGGGTCACTCTGAACAAATATCAAATGACAGAATGAGCAAACCTATAAAGGAAAGATTTTTATGAGCGTTTGAAAATAGGACATGGTGTAAGTGCTTGAATGATTTTTGGGGTGAGTTTGACTGTACTTTTCTCCAAAATTATACAGTAAAATGGCTTGAAACATAATACAGTCATATTCAGGGTCACTCTGAACAAATATCAAATGACAGAATGAGCAAACCTATATAGGAATTTTTTTTTGAGCTTTGAAAATGGGACATGGTGTAAGTGCTTGAATGCACTTTGATTTTAAATGAACAGAAATATATATTTCATACATCCGGTTTTTATAGCTCATATATGCAATTCAATGATAATTGACAGATGCCATTGCCATTTACATTAACATGAAAAAAATGGCTGTTGTGTCATATTTGGCATTTAGCCTAAATTACCATAAAAATACACAGACACACACACACACACACACACACACACACACACACACACACACACACACACACACAGAGATTAATGATGTATGATAATTACCATGAATATTAACATTAATTAATAGTAATAAATAATGTATAATATATATATATATATATATATATATATATATATATATATATATATATATATAATTATTATACATTATTTATTACTATTAATTAATGTCAAAACATTAACATTAAAATCAAAAAGTAATAAAATTATGTATATTAATGTATAGCATATACCAACATACCAACAAAAAAATAAATGAATACATTAAATTGTATTATTTGTGTCCTAATGGTGGAAAATAGCAATATATAAATTTTTTGATGTCTCTTTATGGTCTTGCCCTTTTTAGGGTTAAATGCAAAAGTATAAATGAAATGCCTTTATTAGAGTCTTTAAATCCATTTTGACCACTTCCAGCACCCATACCGTAAGAGCACGATTAGACGCGCATGCTAAAAAAAAGTGCGGCTGGCTTGACCGTGTATTTGCAACGCGCGGCTGGCTTGACCGCAGTGGAAAACTTCAAGTATTTGATTGCGCATTTGGTTACTGACAGTCTGTGGCTTATTTGCTTATGGCTGATGTTGAGAAGTTTTTTCAATCGCCTTCGCACGTTCTATTAAATAAATGTACAAAAGAACAACTTTTAAAATTCGCTGAAGGTTATGAAATAAACCTTAGCGATAAGAGAATAAAAGAAAGTAGTATTAAAATTGAGTTGAAAAATAAACTGATTGAAAGGGGAATTTTGACGTCTGAGATGGAGGAAGTTCAGGATGTACAGAGTTTAACTTTAGTTGGTAAAGCGCAGTTAGCCTTTTCTGCTTTAAGCAGAGAGGAGAGTAAAGACTATGAAGCTGTTAAGTCCGCAGTGTTGAAAGTATACAAGTGTGTACCGGAAACATATCGACAACGTTTTAGGTTGTGTAAAAGGAATCTCGTACAAAATCTCGTACAAACACTAAATGAGTCTCATTTAGTGTTTGTACGAGATTTAAGACGTCATGTTACACGTTGGTTCGTGTCGCTTGCTGTTAAAACATTTGAGTTGTTACTGGAATTGATCATAATTTCTGTTTCTGTTTCTGATCAAATTGCGTCGTAAATCAGTGAGCATAAAGTTCAGTCTCCTGAGGAGGCAGCGTCGTTAGCTGATGATTTCATGCTCACTCATAAAAGTACTGCTGTTGATTGGCCAGCACGTGAGGAAGTGAGCGCGAGCCGTTTTACAAATACTACGTCACAGAGTGGTCGCATTTCTTCAGGGAAATTTGATCCATCTAAAACGTGTAACTATTGTCGTGGAAAAGGACATTGGAAAGCTGACTGCTCTATTCTGATAAACAAAACTAAACATGCTAATGTAAATGCGTTTAAGCCTGCTGCAGTCGCAAATTCCATTCATTTAAGTGATGTTGAGACAAATGAATTTCAACTGTCTAATGATTGTTTGTCCACTTATGCGCCTTTCATTACAGAAGGTCGAGTGTCGTTAGTGTGTGGAGTTGAAGAGATTCCTGTTAAGATTTTACGAGATACAGGAGCAATGGATTCTTTTATTTTAGAGTCCATTTTGCCATTTTCCTCACAATCTGAAACCAGTGACAGTGTTTTAGTTCGAGGAATGGGCTTGAATACACTAACAGTTTCTCTTCATAAAGTCAAGCTTCTCTCTGATTTGGTGAATGGTGAAGTGGTAGTGGGATTGCGTCCTGCTTTACCAATTGAGGGTGTTCATCTCATTTTAGGAAATAAACTAGCAGGAGACCGAGTGTGGGCCAATGTACCTACTTCTCCTATGGTTTCATCTGGTGGAGTGATGGTTCAACAGAAAATGTTTGTAGACCCTCTGGGTGTTGTAACCCGCGCTATGACTAAAAATGTTGTGCGTTTGGAGGCTCAAGATAAATCTGAGTTTAATACACCCGGTGCTACACTGCTTATACCTGATTTGTCTGCTCTGTCTTTTCCTCTGTCTACAGATGAGCTAAGTGAAGAACAACATTCAGATTCCTTATTGGCTGAGCTGTTCACTGCTGCGCTTTATGATAGTGATGTGCCAGTTAAGGCCAGAGGCTATCTTGTACAGTATGGATTGTTGTTGAGGAAATGGAGTCCTCATGGTGAGAATTTTGTGGGGGACCTATTGTTCAAGTAGTGGTTCCCACAAAGTTATGTGATACCGTGTTGGAAGTTGCACATGAAAAGGGTGGTCATCCTGGGGTGCGAAAGACCTATTATCATGTTTTGCGATGTTTTTGGCCACGCTTGAAGCATGACTAGTACTTGTCAACTGACTAGTAAGCCAAATCAGAAATTGAAGCCTGTTCCATTGCACCCGATTCCAGCACATTGTGATCCATTTGAACATATAATTGTAGATTGTGTAGGTCCTCTACCATGTTCAAAGTCTAGCAGCGAATATTTGCTTACTGTTATGTGTTTGGCTACAGGTTTTCCTTCTGCCTATCCATTGCGCACGATTACCTCACGCTCAATTGTAAAAGCTTTGTCACAGTTTGTCAATTTTTGGCATTCCTAAAATCATTCAGAGTGATCTAGGTAGTAACCTTACTTCTCATCTTTTCCAACACGTCTTGAAACAACTAAGAATTAAGCACAACCTTTCTAGTGCATACCATGCACAAAGTCAGGGGGCATTAGAGAGGTTTCATCAGACTTTGAAGTCTCTCCTTCGTGCTTATTGTGTACAGTTAGTTGTTCCTGGCTGCACGTGAGGTGGTGCAAGAAAGTACCAGATTTAGTCCATTACGCAGAGCCTGAAAATAGTCCCCAGCACGCTCTCTGTGCAAGCAGGTTGTCATGTTGGTTATGTTGACGGAAGTTAGCCTATTTCAGGCTCTGCGTAATATCATTGCGCCCATGGTACAGCAGCAAAGTTCCTTGATTATTACGCAGGAATGAGAGTATAGTCCCTAGCCATATGGGTCTAGAAAATTGCAACTTTTAATTTTCCGTTGGTCTTAGTACACGATGTAACTATCCACATTACAACATATATATAGGAAAATGTTGGCGTTATTTTGTCACTTATTGAGCAGTAGGCTAGATGGAGCCGTTTACCTCCCGTCTTTGTGCTAAGCTAGGCTAGCGGTGGGTGTGTCAGACAGAGTTATGGCACGCACGGAGATAAAAATGATATGTATGGACTTATCTAACTCTGGGGGATACGGTGAATAAGCTTAAAGTCCCAAAAAGTCAGCGTGTTCCTTTAAAGGGGACATATGCCCCTTTTCACAAGATGTAATATAAATCTCTGGTGTCCCCAGAATGTGTCTGTGAAGTTTCAGCTCAAAATACCCCCCCAGATAATTTATTATAGCTTGTAAAATTTGCCCCTATTTGGGTGTGAGCAGAAACGCGCTGTTTTTGTGTGTGTCCCTTTAAATGCAAATGAGCTGCTGCTCCCGGCCCCCCATCCAGCGGCTCCTTTACACGTGCTTCGGATACAACGTTAACAACAAAACAAATCTCACTCAGCCAAAATGTCAGAAATAACCAGATGTGGAGTCTGTGAGTTGGACACAGAGGAGAGACTCAAGAGGAGGTTGCAACTTTTAGACTGCACCTGGATGTTTCTGAATGGTTAGTGGATACATTTATGTAACGTTAGTTGTTGTGGAGTTACGTTGATTCAAGTCATCGACTAGAATGTACCGTTATGTTAATCTATAAATTGTTGTATAGGTGCTCACGTCCGTCACCCGACTATACAATGTATAAAAAATGTGAGATGCAGATGGTGAGTGTTTTCGGGATAAAACTAAAGACATAGTTCTAGTCTCTGTGAATACAGTCAGAGACTATGGTAACTTTAGCCATATTAGCCGTACAGCATTCTAGAAAGCTCAATCAGAAAGAAATTTGCAAACATTCACAAAATATGAAGTGCCAACCTTACTTCTGGATATGAAGTTAGAGCATGAAGCGTTGGTATTGACCCTCGTTGGTGAAGCTGTCATGCGTTTAATGATTTGCGCAAATATATAACTTTTCTTCAAAAATGAAATTCAACCACGATGTCCTCAGTGGCTCGTATGCTAATGTTAGCTGATACAGCAAGTAAACAGAAATGGCGGCCTCTGTGCTTCTCACTCAGGGGTGTGTCTATGCAAGGGCAGATTTAAACATTATAAAGTACACTCACCTAAAGGATTATTAGGAACACCTGTTCAATTTCTCATTAATGCAATTATCTAATCAACCAATCACATGGCAGTTGCTTCAATGCATTTAGGGGTGTGGTCCTGTTCAAGACAATCTCCTGAACTCCAAACTGAATGTCAGAATGGGAAAGAAAGGTGATTTAAGCAATTTTAAGCGTGGCATGCTTGTTGGTGCCAGACGGGCCGGTCTGAGTATTTCACAATCTGCTCAGTTACTGGGATTTTCACGCACAACCATTTCTAGAGTTTACAAAGAATGGTGTGAAAAGGGAAAAACATCCAGTATGCGGCAGTCCTGTGGGCGAAAATGCCTTGTTGATGCTAGAGCTCAGAGGAGAATGGGCCGACTGATTCAAGCTGATAGAAGAGCAACTTTGACTGAAATAACCACTCGTTACAACCGAGGTATGCAGCAAAGCATTTGTGAAGCCACAACACGCACAACCTTGAGGCGGATGGGCTACAACAGCAGAAGACCCCACCGGGTACCACTCATCTCCACTACAAATAGGAAAAAGAGGCTACAATTTGCACGAGCTCACCAAAATTGGACAGTTGAAGACTGGAAAAATGTTGCCTGGTCTGATGAGTCTCGATTTCTGTTGAGACATTCAGATGGTAGAGTCAGAATTTGGCGTAAACAGAATGAGAACATGGATCCATCATGCCTTGTTACCACTGTGCAGGCTGCTGGTGGTGGTGTAATGGTGTGGGGGATGTTTTCTTGGCACACTTTAGGCCCCTTAGTGCCAATTGGGCATCGTTTAAATGCCATGGCCTACCTGAGCATTGTTTCTGACCATGTCCATCCCTTTATGACCACCATGTACCCATCCTCTGATGGCTACTTCCAGCAGGATAATGCACCATGTCACAAAGCTCGAATCATTTCAAATTGGTTTCTTGAACATGACAATGAGTTCACTGTACTAAAATGGCCCCCACAGTCACCAGATCTCAACCCAATAGAGCATCTTTGGGATGTGGTGGAACGGGAGCTTCGTGCCCTGGATGTGCATCCCACAAATCTCCATCAACTGCAAGATGCTATCCTATCAATATGGGCCAACATTTCTAAAGAATGCTTTCAGCACCTTGTTGAATCAATGGCACGTAGAATTAAGGCAGTTCTGAAGGCGAAAGGGGGTCAAACACAGTATTAGTATGGTGTTCCTAATAATCCTTTAGGTGAGTGTACATTAAAATCAGTATTTTTGTGAAAGGTTAGAATTTGTGTCTGTTTTTGCTATTTTTTATTTTTTTTATTTCAAAAATATAACTAAAATGCCACTAAAAAGTCAGATTGTATTCACAAATTATTTCAATGAACCAAATGTAAAAAAATCACTATTAAATATAATATTAAAAATATATGATGTAAAATAAAACAAATAGCAATAAGCAGTAGGCTTGCTGCGAATAGTCGGTGTTGCCGGTGTTCAGGCGAAACACCGGTTACATCACTGGCCAACCGCGGCACCGCCCCCACCATCGTTTTGATTTTTAAAGTAATAAAATAATTTAGTGCAGTTAGAAAACAGACACTACAATTAAAAACTGAACGCCTGTTCAATAAAGTGTGAGTGAGCCGAACGAGAGTCACATCACAAACGCAGCAAGAGTCAAATTTCATTCATCACGAGAGCGAAGAGCTGACAGACAAGATGATCGCAAAAAAATTGGTTTCAAAGCGAAATGTAAAAGCGCCTATTTAAGTGAGTTTGTCATTGTACTGTTTTGTTGTTGTGTTTTTCATTAAGAATAATAGGCTAATGAACCCACAATTCAAGCAACCCGCCCCCTAATTGGTGCTAATTCTAAACCAAAACTAAAATGAGCACGGCCGCATTGTCATTCATTCACAGACGTGCTGTCATTCACGGTGTGTGTCCAGTCTGGCGCGTTTTCAGTTCATGCCTATGGAAGCTTAACTTTCATAGGAATTCATTGTAAACACTCGCTTTGCACCGCACCGCTCCGTTATGTATGCCCGAGCCTCCGTGCTCATTTAACTTTCGATTTAAAATTAGCGATTTGAAAAGCCCCACCGGTGATACTGGTTTTACCGGTGGGAAAATTTCCTCACCGTCACATCCCTAATAAGCAAAAATTAACAGGAGTTCTAAAAGTGTTTGTGTGTGTGCGTGCATGTGTGTGTTAGGTCTCACCCCTTCATATCTGCGTTTGTGGCTTATTTTGTTTGCCAAATTCTGTACAAATGGGGTCTGTTGCAGTCAAATCTGTGCGTTTTTTGTGTGTGAGTGAGCATGTTTGTTCCACATTGCATTTGTGCTCTAGTAACGGACCTTAATTTCTGTCATTAAATCTGTTAATGCCAGATTTATTAATTTTATTGAAAAATAATCTTTCCAATTTATTTTCATTTAATGCAATGAATTTATCTGTGCACATAACTTTTTCAAAAATGCATGACGTCTTCACTGGTGCAAAGGTGGGACGACCTGTCACTCAAATTTTGTTCGAGAAGCGGTTTCACTCGGATATACACTCACCTAAAGGATTATTAGGAACACCTGTTCAATTTCTCATTAATGCAATTATCTAATCAACCAATCACATGGCAGTTGCTTCAATGCATTTAGGGGTGTGGTCCTGGTCAAGACAATCTCCTGAACTCCAAACTGAATGTCAGAATGGGAAAGAAAGGTGATTTAAGCAATTTTGAGCGTGGCATGGTTGTTGGTGCCAGACGGGCCGGTCTGAGTATTTCACAATCTGCTCAGTTACTGGGATTTTCACGCACAACCATTTCTAGAGTTTACAAAGAATGGTGTGAAAAGGGAAAAACATCCAGTATGCGGCAGTCCTGTGGGCGAAAATGCCTTGTTGATGCTAGAGGTCAGAGGAGAATGGGCCGACTGATTCAAGCTGATAGAAGAGCAACTTTGACTGAAATAACCACTCGTTACAACCAAGGTATGCAGCAAAGCATTTGTGAAGCCACAACACGCACAACCTTGAGGCGGATGGGCTACAACAGCAGAAGACCCCACCGGGTACCACTCATCTCCACTACAAATAGGAAAAAGAGGCTACAATTTGCACAAGCTCACCAAAATTGGACAGTTGAAGACTGGACAAATGTTGCCTGGTCTGATGAGTCTCGATTTCTGTTGAGACATTCAGATGGTAGAGTCAGAATTTGGCGTAAACAGAATGAGAACATGGATCCATCATGCCTTGTTACCACTGTGCAGGCTGGTGGTGGTGGTGTAATGCTGTGGGGGATGTTTTCTTGGCACACTTTAGGCCCCTTAGTGCCAATTGGGCATCGTTTAAATGCCACGGCTTACCTGAGCATTGTTTCTGACCATGTCCATCCCTTTATGACCACCATGTACCCATCCTCTGATGGCTACTTCCAGCAGGATAATGCACCATGTCACAAAGCTCGAATCATTTCAAACTGGTTTCTTGAACATGACAATGAGTTCACTGTACTAAAATGGCCCCCACAGTCACCAGATCTCAACCCAATAGAGCATCTTTGGGATGTGGTGGAACGGGAGCTTCGTGCCCTGGATGTGCATCCCACAAATCTCCATCAACTGCAAGATGCTATCCTATCAATATGGGCCAACATTTCTAAAGAATGCTTTCAGCACCTTGTTGAATCAATGCCACGTAGAATTAAGGCAGTTCTGAAAGCGAAAGGGGGTCAAACACAGTATTAGTATGGTGTTCCTAATAATCCTTTAGGTGAGTGTATATGTCACAATAGGGAAGCTGAAACTATCAGGACTTCAGCATCAATGATTATTAATAGTGACTCTTATCTTTGCAAATGACGTTAATTAATATTACCATTTTTATGATTTATCATTCTTATCTTATTTCAAAGTGTAAAATAGGTACAGGCGGATTTCCTTGACGGATGGTTAGGTCTAAAAGATGCTGAAAGTGCTTCCATATGCTGGTTAACCCAAGAAAGGCCCTGCCACTCATTAACCAAAATAGATTCAATTAACCTTTTGTGAGACAGTGGGGCTGTACAAGAGATGTTGGATACGTTTATCTACCACACCACTACAGTTCTCTACTTTGGCAAAGACGGGCGTATCGATCTGAGGTTTCCTCTAGCTTTCTTTCATTTGCTAGAGAAATGCTCTTTAAGCTGTCATTGATATAAAAACACCTCACCTTCATAAATATCCTCTCGCCCGCACAGGTTCATGTTCAATCCAGAGATAGGATCTCTCTGTAAGACCCTTCCACAATATTTAGTGTCACTGTTTGGTCACATCATCACTTTTTTCTGCACCGGAGCATGCAATATAATCTCTAATCGACACATAGCTTCTTGTCAAATCCCTCCTCAGTTGAGCAATCGTGCCATCTGAGCTACGAGATGAAGTTCTTAACCGCTCTGTCAGTCTGGTATAAATAGATCCCATCTCTGCTCTCCCATTTCTTTTCCTCCTCACCTAATATTCGTTTGCAAACTTCCTGAACCATTAGCTCAGCTATGCCCTTGAGGAGGACAGAGTTTTGTTTAAAAGTCAGTTTTTTTCCCCCAAGTATTATATTTAAGCGAACTGTTAATTTTTTTCAGTTTATATATATTCTTATTATTAATGTTGAAAGCAATTCTGCTGCTTAATGTTTTTAAAAGGGGGTTAATCGTATTCTTGTGTATAGGATGGGAATCCTGTCCAGCTAGAGTCCACCATGCAACCGTAGCCTCATTTGGACCATGTAACCTCATTCATCTTCAGCCAGGTTATGAGTCTTTGATCTGCCCGGTGCAATGTGAGCTCTCTGGCCTGCAGGTCTGCGGGTGTCCCTTAGAGAATAGACTGGGCTCTTGGGGCAGGGATCCATTACAGGAGACCATTAAACAACAGATGGCAGGCGAGTCCCAACCTAGGATTGGCCTGTGAGTGTGTGCGATGGAATCGGTGTTGTGGAAAGGGGGTGGATCCCTTGGAAAGCGCCACCGCTGCTGCCTCATTCTCAATGACACAACGGCCAGCCAAGCATGTAAATGTGCATCATTTCTTCTAATGATGTGCTGGATGTGAGGCATCATACGGGGCGTGTCTCAGCAGCCCACCGCTCACATCCTGCCAGCACAGGGGGAAGACGAAACGAAACACTCGCTGGGACGGCAGCTGTGATTAATCACCCTACCCCGATTCTTTCTTTCTTTCTTTCTTTCTTTCTTTCTTTCTTTCTTTCTTTCTTTCCTTCCTGCCCCAATTCATTTTCTTTCTTTCTTTCTTTCTTTCTTTCTTTCTTTCTTTCTTTCTTTCTTTCTTTCTTTCTTTCCTGCCCCAATTCATTTTCTTTCTTTCTTTCTTTCTTTCTTTCTTTCTTTCTTTCTTTCCTTCCTGCCCCAATTCATTTTCTTTCTTTCTTTTTTCTTTCTTTCGTTGTTTCATTCTTTCTTTCTTTTGTTCTTTCTGTTGTTCTTTCTTTCTTTCTTTCTTTCTTTCTTTCTTGTTTTTTCTTTCCTTCCTTCCTCCCTTCCCTCCCTCCTTCCTTCAGTTTTTCTATCCTTCATTTGTTCTTTCCTTTTTTCTTTCTTTCTTTGTTCTCTCGTTCTTTCCTCTTTTGTTTGTTCGTTCTTTCTTGCATTCATTCTTACATTCTTTCAGTCTTTCTTTTTTTCTTGTTTGTTCATACTTTCGTACATTGTTTGTTCTCTTCCTTCCTTCATTTATTTTTCTGTCCTTCGTTCATTCTTTCTTTCCTTTGTTCGGTTCTTTCTTTTATTCTTTTTTTCTTTTATTCTTTTTTTCTTTTGTTCATTTGGTTCTTTTTCTTTTGTTCGTGAGGTTCGGTTTTCTTTTCTGAATTTCTGAATTTTTGTCTTTTTTTCCATTGGCCAACTTATCTGAAAAGAGCTGTTTACAGTATTGCACTCGAATAAACATAAAGCATACACCGTTTTGAAAGTATAGGCACAAACATCTACATTCTGCATAAATAATTCATCTAAAAAATTATGTCATTACATGAAAAATAAATTATAGTGCTTGTCTACTTTTAAATCCTCCATAAGGTTTCTCCAATTTTAAGTGCATTACTGTTAATGCAGTTTTTGGGTTGTTTTTTCCAAACTGAGGGTTGAGTCACGATTTGATCCATAAACACTTTGATGCCACAGGATGTTGAAAAACAGTTATACTTAGCATGAGGGTCTGAGAAAAGAGCATGCGGTCTTTTTGGCATTGGTTTATGATAGTAAAGAAGCATGTGGGTGGCTGGACATCTTTGGCGTTGGTGATTTGTTGGACCCTGTAAATTTCCAGACTCAGCCCTCTCTGCTTCAGTGGTTTACCACCCTCACAGAATGCAGGCTGTCCCAGTGCTTCCTGTATCCATATGGGCTGTTCCCTACAATCACATGTTACTCACTGCCATTCCATGCCAAACCCTTTACTCCAGCACCAACACTCTGGCCCAAGACTAAGCTTTGTTTTCCAAAAATAATGATAAACAAAGCATTGAGTTATGTTTGTTTGTTTTTGTATTTTATATATTTTCTATTTGTTCATGATTTGTGCATGTATTTCCCCCATTGCAAAATCGGACTGTGTTGGTAACGTTGTATATTGTTGTGTACAGCAAGATGCTGTCTATTTAACATCTTTGTATCAGTTTGCAGTACCCAGTCGTTTTATCTCATCTCCTTCAATTTGGACTCATTGTCTTGTGGTGTACCGCTGACGTGCTGCTCAGTCTCTTAATGTGTAGAAAACACTGCATCCATGCAGCCAATATAGTACATACACTGTAAAAAAAAAAAAGGTGCTGCCTTAATTTTTTTTTTAAAGTACAATCAACTTGGATGTTTAAGTTATTTGAACTTAAATCACATTAAACTGACTTAATAACATTAGCTGAATCTTGTGTAACTTATACAAAAAGTTGAAAATTGCTTAACTTATTTTGATGAGCTAAAGCAATGTAAAAACATATGTTGTCATATATTTTTTTACAGTGTAGATGTGCCTTTTCATTATAAAGTGAACAGCCAAGTTTACTTGGATGCTGCAAGAATTTTTTTTTAAGTCATAAAAAATGAGAAACGAAACGGAACTGTAGCATTTGTGGTGGCATATGTGGTCCTACAGTGTGAATCTGGAGTGTGCCGTAGAAATGACTCAACAATCTGTCCACTCGGCTCTGAAGAGAAGACCCCACTGCACTGCTCTGTGGTGCATCTCTAAGATGGTTCCTCACTCTCTGGGAAAACAAACACAGAAACAACTTTTTCAGACTTTCATCACGAACATTTTTGCAGTTTGTTTATGAGTAAATAGAACACAATTTATACTTTAAAATTGTATAGTAGCACCAACTGACTTATCTTTATTTGTCCTTTTTTGTACTTATAGTGCCCCTATTATGCTATTTTGAAGGCCTCCTACAACAGGTTTACATGCATTAAAAGTAAAAAAAGAGTTTAATTTTCTCATAATATACATTGCACATCAGCACATTTTTCAATGATTCTCAAACGACTTGACGGATGAATCAGTCTCTCTAAATCCCTCCTTTCCGTCAGTGTTCTCTGCTCTGATTGGCCAGATGGCCCAGTCTGTTGGTCTACCGCGTACAGCGCATGTTTCGGAAGCTAAATTCCCATTACCATAACTGAACTTACGCTCCATCCGGAGGCTTTGTGAAGCTCAGCGATTGTACACACTGTAAAGACAATGACAATGACATAGATTTTACCATACCAATCCGAGTGTGAGTCCGATGATGAAACATTGGAAAAAGATATTCAACCCGAATCTCCAACGCAAGGACGATTTGAGCAGGACATTTCTCATTGATATGCTACTCATTTTGTGGTACATTATGAGATGTTGCAACTGTAATTCCTCACTATATCAGCATTAACAAACTGATGTGTGTGTATATTTCTAATTTATTGCGGTGCACATGCGGGAACTGTATCAATAACGGTGCATACGTTAGCCCAGCACTAACGTCAATGAACATAAACGTTTGTAAAACAAATCTTGCTCCATCCTTTATCTTTACTCAAAGTAGTAAGAACGATGGACAATCTGCATTAATAAACACAGGTTTAGGTAATAGTGGCCCACAGCTGCTTAGCAGAAGTATTTCAGTAAGACATTAATAACGTGAGTTAGCCAGTTAGCCGGAAACATACACAATATAAAACACAAAACAACGTATTTTGAACACCCGGTAGAAAATATATACATCAATAATTAATCATACTTACAGGTTGTGATTCTGAGGAGAAATCTGGTCCAAATGGGTACTGATCCATCTAGTGACGTAGAACCGTCACGCAGTGGGATTCGAAACAAAAACGACTCGTATAGGCGGTTCATAGGAGTCGATTCTTTCTTTTGGGAGACAATAACTTTATTTATCGTGCACTTTCGACTTTACAACATTGCAGAATGTTTACATGCACAAACAGCTATATTACACACTGAAAGGGAATATTCAAATAACCATAATAGGGGCACTTTAACACTAAGGAGTTTTTTGATGAAATGTTTAATAATATAAGCACCTTCTCGTTTACATAAAATACCAGGTAATTCAGTGGTTCTTAACTGGTTAGGCCAAGGGACCCACATTTTCCCATGGTCATTAGGCCCGTGGGTAAAAATTTATGTTTTTGACCAACATTTTCTACTTCTGATGTCATTTCTAGCAGGAAATTAAATATTCGTTTAGCAATCACCAAAGCTCGCTCAATTTTGCTGTAGTTTATTAAACTGTTACCCTGCCTCAGAAGTCTGTCTGAAATTTTGTGAGGTACTTTTGTGCACAAACACTGCCTACAAAGTCTTTGCCTGATAAGGCAGCGAGGCAACAAGTCAGCTGCCTAAATTTTCAGAAGCAGCCGTTGTTTCTTTGACTGCACACTCAAAACGGTCTTGCGACCCACCAGTTGAGAAACACTGAGCTAATTCACGTAATCTTATTTCAATTGGTCTTTTTCATATCACAAAACTGTCTTTGGCTGCTAACATATATAGAAATGAAATATTAAAATAACACATCAATCATAATGAAAGAGAGAGTGAAAAACTGAAGCAAAAACTATCTCTTGTTGCTACTGATAGGGCACCACAAAGATGGGAAAATAGTTTTTTTTTTAGAAAAGATGATAAAAATGAATAAAGCAGTGGTGCGTTAGTTCAAAAGCTGATAAATACCCTCTGGGTTTCTCCTCTAGCACGATAAGAGATTAAAATATTACCATAAACACTGCATTATCTCACTCACCAGAGTTTCTCTCCCATACGCCCCACAGCAGAATGTTATCTCTCCATCTCCTCAGCATGAATATCTGCTCCATTAGCAAGCCATTCATCCACCCAACCTACTGCTCTGAATAGGACCATAACACTGCTAAAAGTGATTGCATATCTTTTTCTTGTGAGACTGGTCTGATGCCAAACCAGTCGACTGTTGAAAGTTGTTCCCTATTACTGTTTCTTTTGCATTAGCATCAGTGACTGTAATGGTACACGTGCAAGAGTGTTTTAAAGGCTTTTGTGTGTCTGCAAACATCAGTCATATTAAGTGGAATCATGTCGTCTTTTATCGTAAATGCATTTCATGAGAGCGCCACAATGCATTTTATGAAAACGAAAAAAAAAATTCAGGAGAGTAGTATTACATTTTTTTTTACAGGTCTCTTTTATGTAATGTGTGATTGCAGAGGAGAATTCACATTTGTGAACATTTGATTTGTAGCCTTAACTAGCTTAAACGTCACTTTTACAAGCAGAACCTTACAAAAACATTGAAATATATACAAGACCTAACTTTAACATTGTTGAATTGTGTTATATCTGTGTTAGTTATTATCTTGTCATTAGGGGGGGGGGAAGTTTTAATTTGAAGTTAAATTGTTTTTAAAATATTTATTTATTTAATGTAATAATGCTATAATATTTAATAATATAATATTTAATATAAATATTTTATTTTTGTTTTATTTGAGTATGTAGTAGTTTGATTCTAATGAAATGTTGCTTTTGATTTTATTATTTCTAAAGCAAATTAACCTTTCATATTATTTGAGGAATATTAATGAAAATTATGCACTCACTAAAAATTATGTATTTTTGTATGTAAATTATGTATGTACTTGCCTTCATTTTGTTCAAAACCTATGACATATTCAGTTGAATTATTTCAGATATTCAAATATTTAATGATTTTAGTAAATAATAACATACATTTTATTCAGTTTCTCACTAAAATCTGTCAGATCACTTGGAATAGTTGTATTGTATTAGTCGTATAGACTACTATGCTATTTTATGGTACTACTTTTATAATGCTATTGCTTCCTTTTTGAAGCAGGAAATCTCCAGTAACCATTCATTGTCAATACAATACAATTGAAAATGTCTCCCTTTGTGCCTCCAAAAAAGTCATGCAGATTAGAATGACATAAGGGCGATTAAATGATTACAGAATGCACATCTTTGGGTGAAATATTTCATTTTTAACACATATGGTCAGTATTTTCAGTACCAGATCCATCAACCAACAGTTACAGAGACAGAACGGTGAGATAGATGATTAGGCCTATGTGTTTGAATTTGCACATACATAATCTACCATTTCCAAAGTTTGCTTCAAATCAACACACTGAAATAGGGCAAATGGAAGGCAGGTGACATGGAAAAAAGGTCAGTTATGTGAGACACTCGTCAGTGAGAGTGAATAAAGCTCCAAGAGAAGTTGATTTATTTAGTGCTGTGAAAAGATAATATTTAATCTCCAAAGCACTAATCTGTATTTTTTTTTCCCGCTCTGCCTCTGATTATAAGCGTCCCAGCTGTGCCTACTTCCCTATTCATTGAGCAGAATTTTGTAGCTTGTTTTACAGCTTCTTTCGGTGTAATTAACATCCTAAACAATCACAACATTCTATGGCTTGGCTGTCATTTCCAAGCGTTCTGTGTTTAGGTCAAAGGCATCTTCTCACTTCCCTGCAAAAGGGTTCTGCCTCCTCAAAAGCACAGAATTTTTGCTGTAGGCTTGCTACTCTGATCCTTGCTAGGCTGAATTTTCTGGCACAATGTTCAGATCTGAAGTAGACTGAAAAGAGGTTATGCACTTAACTGCACAAGTAATGACTAATTACGGCACTTTTCATGCATGCTTGTATGGTACCATTCAATAGCTGCATGCTGACATGCAATTTCTTGATTTTTCACATTTTAAAACTGAAATATCGTACTCTGTCATCCAATGTTTTAATGTATCTATGAAATAGATAACACTCCCCAGGTGATATGTAAAAAACACTTTAAGACATTAACAAAACAACCCTTTTTCATAATTGCCGGTGGACAAACTGGGCTGCTCTCGTACTGATTCCACTAAGCAGCGTCCTTAGTCTGTATGTATACTATTTATGTATACTATTTAAAGGAACAGTTTACCCATAAAAGTTCCTAATTTCTGTCACTTTAATTTTTTTCCAAACCACTGACTTTATTCCATAGAATGCAAAATGTGACACTTTGCAGAATGGTGTGAAAAGACACATTGAAACTGTTAGTGATTTTATAATGACTTAAACTTTGCTCTGTAACTCACAGACTGCTATCTTATAGCTTTAGAAGATATGAAATATTTTGGAATATTGCCATATGGTATATTTTGTATTGCTTTATGTCATTTTGGAGCCTGAACACCCCTGAAAAGAGCAGTCACTCTTCATGAACATGAACACTCTTCATGTCTCCTTTTGTGCTCTACTGAGGTTAAAATGGGTTTGGAATTGCATGAGGGTTATTAAATGATGATGACATTTTCATTTTTGTGGGAACTATCCCTTTTAAGAAGTATATGCCTGATGCCTACATGCATGTTTTCAATGAACAATTATAAGTAGCATCACTTACAGTGGGTGCGTCTCAATCAGCTCCCTAGTTCAGTAGTCAGGGCACTGATCAGGGAGTCAGCCATTTTAAAGGCTGTCTCAATCGCAGGATCCTTCTGGTGCACTGAAACGTTCGCTCCCTAAAAAGTCCCACAATGCACCACAAAACCCAGGGTGCATCGATGCTCACTATGTACCCTTAACGGAAGTTCTTAAATCTCGTGAGCCAACTCACTACACATAACGACTGTTAACGACACGTGATATATATGATATTTATGTTTGTTTATTTTATTATATTTCAGCATCAACATACATCATTAGACAGGCAATGAACATAGCTAACATTTATAATTTATTTACAGCTGAAATTTTGCACGTATATGTAACAAACAAAGTATTTATCATAATGTACTTTAATGTACATAAATAACATTACAAGTAATGTCAGAATGATATCAGCTCTGCTGTTGTTCATAAATACCAGTAGTGATGTTGTTCAATGAGGACGTTGTCATGTCGCCGGAAATAGAGTCATCAGTGTCCCAATGTGTAGTGAGCCAGCATCCTTTACTGTCCTTACCAATCCTCGAATTTGTGTACACGATATACTGATTCACAAGCTAGGGAACTGATTGAGACGCACCCAATGTCACTCTAATACTGGTACTAATACTATATCAGGCCTATAATACTAACTGTATAGCTTACAGTTGCATAAATGGATATTTCCAGTAGGGAAGTACAAAAGGAAGTAAAGAATAATATAGAAATATTATAGAAAATTATATTTAAAAAAAAAAAGATCATGATTGTTGTGCTACTAGTCAACCATTGTGATTCCCATTGATATGGAGGAAGATTTGAACCCCCTGTCCTTTTGTTAATCGTTGAAATTTCGTATACATTTCAGATGTGGCTAGTTTCTGTGGCGTGTCAATGTTTGGCTCTTAAGGGGAAAAAAATTATTACAACATGTTTTAATTATACCTCAGAGACGCAGGGGAAATTTGAGCTTACCACAGCCATTATAGTGTCAGCAGAGGCAGCAGTATGGCGCTCATCATCACAAAGAGTATGTTGCTCGTGATTATACATATGCAATTGTGTAAGAAACCTTCTTATTATTCCTGCCAAACGTCTTCAAAATAACTGTGTACAACTTGAAAGCAGGCAGATGAGAAACATCCTCCAGAACACACAGCTGAACATGAAGCTCTTTGAATTGTAAATGAGGTTGCTGTACCATGTGGCTCCATACTGTTCTATACAAAGTTTATTGGTGGTGGGCGTCTTTGTTGATGTCGATTGGGGTGAACACTGATGTGGTTATTAGCATTTCATGTCTGGACTTTTAGTGCAGCAGTGGCTACTTTCATGGAAATATAAGGTGTCAGAGCTAATAATGCTTGTCTGTCTTGCCTGAATTGAATCTTTAATGTTTCTGTTTTATTCATGCTCAATTCAATAAATAAGAACAAGTGTTTCATGGCGTCCATAACCTGTTTGTTTTATTACTTTTTTGTAATGACACCTCAATGATCTCTTACTCTGATAGTTGCACTGTGAAGACCCAGTCCAAAAGCTTAGATCTTGTTCCTCGTTGTATTTCTTCATTAATTTGCAAAAATAATAATTTACGAGATTATTCACAATGGGCATTACCATGTTTATTACTATATATTAGTGCTGTCAAATAGTTTAATCGCGATTAATCGCATCTGTTATATACATATATACACACACACACACACACACACACACACACACACACACACACACATACACAAACATATGTGTGGCCCACCCAGCTATAACAGCTTCAACTCTTCTGGGAAGGCTCTCCACAAGGTTTAGTGTGTTTATGGGGATTTTGACCATTCTCCTAGAAGCGCATTTGTGAGGTCAAGCACTGATGTTGGACGAGAAGGCCTGGCTCGCAGTCTCCACTCTAATTCATCCCAAAGGTGTTCTATTGGGTTGAGGTCAGGACTCTGTGCAGGCCAGTCAAGTTCCTCCACACCAAACTCGCTCATCCATGTCTTTATGGACGTTGCTTTGTGCACTGGTGCGCAGTCATGTTGGAACAGGAAGGGGCCATCCCCAAACTGTTCCCACAAAGTTGGGAGCATGAAATTGTACAAAATGTCTTGGTATGCTGAAGCATTAAGAGTTCCTTTCATTGGAACTAAGAAGCCAAGCCCAACCCCTGAAAAACAACCACACACCATAACCCCCTCCACCAAACTTTACACTTGGCACAATGCAGTCAGGCAAGTACCGTTCTCCTGGCAACCGCCAAACCCAGACTCATCCATCAGATTGCCAGACAGAGAAGCGTGATTCGTCACTCCAGAGAACACGCCTCCACTGCTCTAGAGTCCAGTTGCGGTGTGCTTTACACCACTGCATCCGATGCTTTGCATTGCAATTGGTGGTGTGAGGCTTGGATGCAGCTGCTCGGCCATGGAAACCCATTCCATGAAGCTCTCTACGCACTGTTCTTGAGCTAATCTGAAGGCCACACGAAGTTTAAAGGTCTGTAGCTATTGATTCTGCAGAAAGAAGCATCTGCATGCCTACTGCTTGATTTCATACACCTGTGGCCATGGAAGTGATTGGAACACCTGAATGCAATGATTTTGAGGGGTGTCCCAATACTTTTGGCAATGTACTGTACTGTGTGTGTGTATATATAGTATATGTGTATATATATATATAAACTGTTATGTTAGATTAATCACGATTTATCGATTTGACTGCACTAATATATAGTAATAAATGAATGAATGATTTTTTTCTGCAAATTAAAGGTACTTTATCTCAGTTAACTTGTTTTTATTTGCTCTTTTTAGTTGTAGCACTAATGGCATTGCTCATAAAGTGCGGGAGGTTCTAACCTGTGCCATTTTCTGATTTAATTTCTGATCTCTCCCCAATAATTCAGCATTTACTAATCTATTCACTATAGTCTATATCAATAAAAAAGCTGTAAAAAGCCTCAAAATGTTGGTGTCTGCAAATTGGGTCCTAGTACTGTTCCTACACAGTAGCAAAAAATGAACAGCAAACCAAGCGGCGTCCCACCTCCACACCAATTCAAATTAGCCAGTTGCCCCAGGGCTAGAGATCTGAGTTAATTTGCTTTTTAAACCTCCCAGATGAAACATTTGCCTCTTAAACGCTCCTTGTAAAAACGTCAGCGTTCATCACAGCAGCCCCTCAGGCTGCAGAAGCACACAGCCCTCACTATTGTTTTTTTGAAACAGAGACCTGACTCTATAGCTGCCCAAAATTTTAGCATCCTCGTTCTTCGGGACATGCTTGCATCATGCAATTAGCCCTGCCTGCAACCTTTCCAAGTCATGATGCTTTTACTCCAAGTTCTTTGAGGGAAGCTAGTGATCTAATGGCCGCAAGGAGTCTGGACTGTCATAGCTGCACCAGTAGGGTAATGTATGTCATGGCATATGCGGTTAGTGATTGGAAGCCTTTGGGAGCGTCACTTTTCCCAGTGCGGGTATGTGAGTGAGCTCCCCGAGGGCTTGCAGTGTCGTTTCAGAGCCGGTGTGTGAATGAGAGGCCTGTCAGACGTTACGAGCGGAGTTTCAGCCCGCAGCCGAGAGATTCACAAGCTTGCAGACTGCCAGAAAAATGAGTAACACCTTCCTTGGGGAGTTTCCGCAGTCTATAGAAAGTTTGGCAAATTAGCTGTTGCGATCACTCACAATATGTTTTATTCACTGCGCCTCACATAGAAATTGAAACGGGTACCATAGAAAAGAGTCTTAAGAAGCTTGTAAAAAGAAAAAAAAGTATTTTGTGCAGTCACTCTGGTGAGACCTTGATTTCAAGATGGTCTTTTATCGTGAGCAATTATTGCACAATTAGTTGAATGGCGGTTAACGCCAGACCAGGCGTAATCAATTCTCTCCCGTGCCTCTGCCTTCCTCTTTTTACTCTTTGCTCTAGGGGCTTCAACTGCTGTGGCCCCTCTTAAGGAAGCACTTGAAGATGCTCTTCACCTGTCCCTGAGACTTGAGAGAGAGAGATAAAGATAAAGGATGTATGGGAATGAGACTCTGATAGTGACAAGGCAAACAAGACCCTGGTGACACATTGCCCAGGAGATTTTATGTTTTAGCCTTGGAATCTCATCAAAGCAGGTGATTGTGATTTCATTCAGTGCTTAATGGTCTCAATTAGTGATCAATATATCAACATGACAAGTATTGTATTGTTAATAATTGTTAATTCTTTATACCTAAAGCTTTAGTTAATTTTATCAATTTGAAGCTTGTTACCACGTAAGACAAGCGCTTAAGACATCTGAACAGTTAGCTTCACATTTATATGTGACCATTTCCCATGTGTCCATGGCTTCTGCATGGGCTCTTACTCTTTGTGAAATCTGGTATTTTATCACAACTCAAGTGGCTACAGAAATCGGAGCCAATGGAAGTGAGTTATAAAGATTTGGATGTGGACCGCTGGGAGACTGTCTGTCTGAGTGCTGAGTGTGTGCTGGTGGCTTGGGACACACAGTGAGGTGTCACTCGTGTAAAATGCTCGGGTATTGTCCGTGCCCCCCACCGTTTCTCTTGCTTGACCCTGAAGATCTCAAGAAAAGGTCTGCATCTTCAGGTCTGCCTGTGTGGGAACATTCTCTGATTTTAGGACAGAAAATGGCGCACACATTTCCAGCTGCCCTGTCTCCAGCAGAGCTCAGCATGGGAGAGAGATCCTCTGCCTTTGTTGCTTCCCCTATAATTTCACAAGAGCACAGGCGATGGCAAGGGAAGAATTTAAGTGGTTTGTCACTCTTTATTTGTGGCGGAGGGGAGGGGGAAAAAAGAGAAGGTGACAAACGTGAGAAGTGGGTTTTGCTTCTTTAGGAGAGGAGAGTACACCAGAGCACAAATTCAGTCCTGAATTCAGTCCAATCTTGAGTGCATCTCTTAAATATAAAGTCACAGAGTTAACAGGTTAATTACTTCCTGGACAGGTTATAATGACAATTGAAGGAAGAGGAATGAATCTCTGGAACTAGGCTGTATAAGGTATTGGGAGCATTGTATTGTGGTGATTTATGAATTTTAGCAGATAATATTTATTTTTAAAACTGAAGATAACAATTCAGACCATTCCTTTACATCCTTTATAAACTGAACTGAAAATTACCAAAAAGACCCCGTTTCCAAAAGAATCTGTGGATCAGGACAAACATATTTTACAGAAACATAATATGATGGATCATTTGATGTATATTACTGTATAATACTGTTGGCATTTTATGTTGGTGAACAAGTTTTTGTATTTGTGTAATTAAGATAAGATCGCCCTTCGCAGGAGGATGAATAATGACGGACCGCAAAGAAAGAATTTCTCTGAAAGAATAATGGAAAACTCAGTTTACTGTAAAAATGTTAATGGGCTTTGCTGCGAAAGAAAACTATTGGATTTATCTGCAGTAAATACTGTGAGATACACAGTTATGTATAGTGCAGCAAGCCCAGGCTTCTCTTTTGATTCAGTGCAGGTTGCCAGTATGTGTAGAACCACTATATAATGAGTTATCTTAGAGCCATCTGAGATGTCTGAGGTATTTATATTATTGAAACATACACACACACACACTTATAAACCCCTTATATTTATTATTAAGATTTAGATGGCGATCAGCTCACAATTGTCATGCGTAAATCTGCTTAATTCTGAAGGTTTCACACATTTATAGTCGATTGATCACTTTGGTTATGCTATTAGTTTCAGTGGGGTTGGTGAGTAGTTTATCAAAAGCTAAAACGAAAATTTAAAGCTAATGCAAACAGCATATTTTGTTGTTTATTGGTTGAGGAGAGTGTGCTATTACTTTTCTAAGCGATTTGATTGAGTTTTCACCTGTTGGACGATAAAATGAGTAAACAATTCCAGAAGACACCTGAGCCATATCTAGGGAGTTAAGCAAGCAACTACCTAGTAACGATCAAGAGCACCCTTGAAACTACACAAGCCCTACTCATATATTAATTATATTTTATTATAATATTAAACCGATAAGGCATAACATTATGACCGGTGAAGTGCATAACACTGACTATCTTTTCATCACGGCACCTTATTATATATTAGGTAACAAGTGAACATTTAGTCCTCAAAGTTGATGTGTTAGAAGAAGGATAAATTGGCAAGCGTAAGGATTTGAGCGAGTTTGACAAGGGACAAATTGTAATGGCTAGACGACTGGGTCAGAGCATCTCCAAAACTGCAGCTCTTGTGGGGTGTTTGCGGTCTGCAGTGGTCAGTATCTATCAAAAGTGGTCCAAGAAAGGAACAGCGGTGAACCGGCGACAGGGTCATGGCTGGCCAAGGCTCATTAATGCACATGGGGAGCGAAGGCTTGGCTGTGTGGTCCGATCAAACAGACGAACTACTGTAAGAAGTTAATGCTGGATCTGATAGAAAAGGTTTCAGATTACACAGTGCATCACAGTTTGTTGCGTATGGGGATACATATCCGAATGACAGGGTGCCCATGCTGATCCCTGTCCACCACCAAAAGCACCAAAAGTTGGCATGTGAGCATCAGAACGGGACTATGGAGTAATGGAAGAAGGTGGCCTGGTCCGATCATGTTTTCTTTTACATCAAGTGGATGGCCTGGTGCGTGTGCGTCGCTTACCAGGGGAACACATGGCACCAGGATGTACTATGGGAAGAAGGCAAGCAGGCAGAGGCAAACCTTGGGTCCTGCCATCCATGTGGATGTTACTTTGACACATACCAGCTACCTAAGCATTGTTGCAGGCCATGTATTCCCTGGTGGCTGTGGCCTCTTTCAGCAGGATAACATGCCCTGCCACAAAGCAAAAATGGTCCAGAAATGGTTTGAGGAGCGCATCAACTAATTTGAGGTGTTGACTTGGGCTCCAAATTCCCCAGATCTCAATCCAGTCGAGCATCTGTGGGATGTGCTGAGCAAACAAGTCCAATCCATGGAGGCCCCACCTCGCAACTTACAGGACTTAAAGGATCTGCTGCTAACATCTTGGTGCCAGATACCACAGCACACCTTCAGGCTGTTTTGGCAGCAAAATGGGGACTAACACAATATTATGGTCATAATGTTATGCCTGATTGGTGTTTATTATATTAATTATATTATATTATTATTTTATAGTAAATATGATATTCACCCAAAAATTTGTTAAATATATAAAATATATTTTGTAGAAATATATACAGAACTGATCAAATGGCAACTCAAAAACATTAAAGGGATAGTTCACCCAAAAATGAAAATTACCCCATGATTTACTTGCCCTCAAGCCATCCTAGGTGTATATGACATTCTTCTTTCAGACGAATACAATCAGAGTTATATTATATTCCACCAGACAGCCTTCCTTATTCAACTTACGAAAAAATTTTTTAACTTGTGCGTCAGACGCAAGCGTTTTGAACTGCGAGAGGCATTACACCTTCTGTGTAAGTTGAATATGGAAGGCGTCTGGCGGAAGTTTTAAATGGATAAGTGGATATTTTTCTTACACAAACCCATCGATTCACTTCAGAAGGCCTTTATTAATCCCCCGGAGCCATGTGGATTACTTTTATAATGGATGGATGCACTATTTTTGAGCTTCAAATTTTGGGCTGCCATTCACTGCCATTATAACGTTTGAATTAGCCAGAACATTTTTGAATATAAGAACGAGGATGGCTTGATGATGAGTAAATCATGGGGTAATTTTCATTTTTTGGTGAACTATCCCTTTAGTGTTATTGAGTTGCCATTTGATCAGTTCTGTATATATTTTGTAGAAATATATTTTATTTTTATTTATTATTTTATTTGTAAAAATTTTAATTTGTATTTATTTTTGGATTTGTTATTTTATTTGTATCTGCACATCTATATTCGTCAACAGATTCATTGGTCAGTCAGTGGGCAGGCTTTAGTTGTTTTGAGGGCCGCTCACACCGGCATCAGCTCTGTTTGTGTATCTCCTCTGCGGCAGTCTCAGCTGACTGTGATTACAGTGAGGCACAATAATGGCTCCGGCTGCTCAGCGGGAGGTCAGAGGTCACACTGTGCTATCAGGCCATCACAGGCACTGGCTGATCTGTGCTCCCAGTCATCTGTGGCTTTAGATAAGCTTGCACGAAAAAAGAGACAAAACTCTGATTATCTGATCATTTCAGAAAGGACAAACTGGGTCAACTGCGTGAACGCTCCAGCAGAAACAAAATGACAAAAATGAGAAAGGACAGTGAGGCGAAATGGTACGAAAGTACAAATGCCAGACCTGTGCTTTGCATGCTATGCTGGACGTATTGAAACGCAACTCCAGAGGGAATTAGCACACAATTGAGGTTTGACATGGCGGCTTCTGTAGCGAAGGCTTTTGTAGGACTGTGGGTTGAGCATATTGCAAATGACAAGAGACAGGCTAGTCTAATGACTACAGCTCTCTAGGGATTCCTTCTTGACCTCTTCTATAGATAATTGCTTCCATTATTCTTGTCTCACAGTGAATGGAGCTGGGGTGGGAGGATCCTACCATAGCCCCACCCCTCCACGCTTTGAATGACAGATAAGAAAGATGTGACTCAGCAGGCGCCCAAAGGGTGATGCAAAATCTTGCTGGGCTCTTGCCTCATAGAGTGATGGTTAAACTTGTCATTTTATAAAGCAAAACATATAATCTCAATGTAGATGCATGCATGCTGTAGAAAAAATACAGATAAAATTATTTTGTTATAGATAAAAATGTCATATGTCATATACACAGGGAAAAAAAAAATCATCTGCATGGTTACAGTGTAATGAGAGCTTTTCCAGTGATTTGGTTGCGTAACGCAAGCAGTGGCAAGTGCTAGTCATGTGTGGGAGAGACGCCTCAGGAGAGCCGGAAGGTTCCTCTGAGCAACTAGCCATGGCCAGGTTCGCATTAGCCTAATCAGACAGGTTGTCTGTGTACGTCAGAGAATAAGTCCATCTCTGACGAAAAACACAGAGTTTGGGCTCAACCATGTCCAGCATCTGCTCAGTCTGTTGGTGTTGCTACAACACTGTTTTGAAGAAGCTATACATGTAAAGGCCAAATATCTTGCATAGCATCCTTAAACTGACTTGTGAAAAGGTCTCTTTAGATTAGGTCACACTAAGAAAAAGGGTTCTTCTGAAAGGTTCTTTGGGGGACCCAAAATGGTGGTTCTACCTTTTCCACATTTTTGGAACCTTTATTTTTAAGAGTGGATGTGGCGTGTATAGGAATTATAACTAGATGGATAGTTTGATGACAAATTTTGTTAGCTTGACGAAAGCTTGAAGTTTGAAGGTTTTACCTAGATGCCATATCCAGACCCCATTATACCTCATGAGGCATCCAAGAAACCTCATACAAACATTAGCATGTTTTTGTATGCTCCTAGCATGTTTTACTATGTTGGTAGGCATTGCTAGAATGTTTTATCATGCTGCTAGCATGTTTTATCAGCTTGGTAGGGGTTGCTAGTATGTTTTTTAACATGTTCTAACGTTCTAATATTTGAACATGTTGCTAAGTGTTGCTAGCATGTTTTGGTATTACAGCTTGATAAGTCAGAACAGCCTGAATATCTAATGTTGCTTGAATAAGCTATAGGAGTTATTCAATGAAAATGTTTTCACCCATGAATAGAAGTCTAGGGAGTTCGTAGGTTTGGTACGGGAAATTTGTAAGGAAAATCCATTACAAAAAATATAGAAACCAGTATATATGGGGTCTCAGAAGAATAATAATACGCTTAAATAGTAAATCAGTATGTTGGCTTTGTCAAGCACACATAGTTATCTTTATGATTAATTTACAGTTTAAGGACATAGGCCAGTAGGAGGTCCGCACAAGTAAAAGTGTACTAATTTCTGCTCGGGATATGGGGAGTTTCTGTATATCATTCATTTATAGTGTTGTAAACTCTGCCAGGAACTGGCAAATCTGAATCATGACAAAGAAGCTCTATTTTTATATCTGGTTGTCTCACTAAATCAGTTTCACATTCAAAGCAGAACTCAGTATGTGCTATTCACAGCTCCTTTATGCTTTGTTCTTTTGCATGCTTCTCTTACTTATTATCCTGGGTGCCATCCAGACTTCAACAGGTTGGATCAGAACCATTTGCAGGTGAAATTTCTGGATGAATGCATAAGGTGAGAAATGTATGTTTCTTAACAGTTCTTCACCTGAGACGGCAAACCCTGGCATCACTCCTCTCTCTCTGGAGAGAAAGTACGCCCCATGCCGCTCAGCTGACACAGATGGCAGAAATCCAACCTGGACAATGATAAAATCCACTCACTTAGTCATCAGACATTTCAGAGCTTTTTACTCCATTTTCTTAAATCCGTTCTTGGAATTTGGCTGCTGCCAGTTTTGGACACATAATGAACAAACAAAATCTTTAATGCATTAACTTGCCATTATACATAGTTTCAGATTTTACAGCAGATGAACTTCATAAGCTGTTACTTTAGTTGACGACACAAGGCCTGACTAGTGCTCACATTTGATTTTGTTAGCATATCACTGAGCAGCAGCAAAAAAAAACACAAAACTGGGTATGTATAATTTTGCAGTATAGGTTATATATTTATTATTGATTTCTCTCAGCTCTGCCCTCATCCGGGATGAATTTTTTTTTTGCCAAGCTCATCATATATGACTGTGGGTTTGCCCTATACATTGAGGATTCATGCAAATATTGGACAAAATGATGTATCGCAGTAGTGCAATTTCACCTCCTACAGTTTGAGCACCAGAAGCCTACGATTCTCAAGATGCACACTTTATGCAGACTCTAAATTTGTGCATTGCCATTGGATTCAGTATTTGATTCTTAGGAGCTTTAAAAAGAACAACCAAATTTGAGTTGACCTTCATCTGCTACACTCTCGTTCGTTTTCTGTAGAGGTTGCCTGGTGACGTTAATTGTATGAAAAGCTGGGATTTCTCTGCACTCAATGTTGAAAGGTCTACCATCCCTCGTTTTTTAAACACACATTCATCCTTTTTGTCTCTACCAGGAGCATTGAAATGCATTTGGAAAAATGTTGTTTTGGAGCAGAACAGCTTGATATTCCTTTTGGAGCATTTATTTATGGTTAACTCCTCTTGTGCACACACCAACGAGAAATTTGTCACTTCCTCTTGGCATTCCCTTCCACTGCCCCTGTTGTGTCTGTGTTGAATATTCATTGCAGTTGGCATCGCAGGAAAAAAGTGGCATACTGATCAGTCATGCTATTTTTCACCAACCACATTTACAAGATGCCCTGCTTACACCCTGCTCAACATAATTTCCCCTGCTGTTATAACTGAACTGGCAATTAAATGATTTGTTCCTTGCTGAATATCATATTTCTTTGTAGTCAGTATTTACTTGTAGTATAGCACATTTTGGGGCAAATGTTGCAAAGAGAACCGTTTGATTTGTTCAAGTTTACATAGAAATGAAGAGGCTGGGAATGTTATTAAGATCATTTTATTGCACTTTAAGTATATCAGCTTGTTTGTATTGATTTGTGTGGTGAAGGATTTTGGCTGGTAACCAAAAAGTTGTTCTGGGTACTGGCTTCCCTTGGTTACTATTAAATTATATTAAATATTTTTTGTATACAAACCAAAAAATTGTGCTGTTATAAAAAATAGTATTTTTTTTTGTTTTACTGATACAAATTATTTATTGTATGTATTTATATTTTTTATTATGTGTGTGTATGTATGTATGTATGTATGTATGTATGTATGTATGTATGTATGTGTGTATGTATGTGTATATATATATATATATATATATATTATTTTTTTTTTATTATTTTTTTTTTTTTAATATTCTAAAATAAAGATGCTAAATGTACAGTACACGTACAATTCCCCCTCTTAATAGCTCCCTAATTTCGCCCCAGAGTGTACCTTAAGTTTGAATAAAAGTACCATTTAACTGCCTGCTTGTTTTTCATTATCAGAACACCTACAGCATTACAATATGATACTGTTCCTGCCTCTTTACAGTTTTCTAACCTTTAAACAAAATTTCCTCCTCAGCTCAGCGATCTTTTCATCCAGTTTGACGAGAACCCTCACGGGGCCGCCTCCCTCGCTCAGGTCCACAAAGCGGTACTTCCAGACGGGAGGACGGTAGCAGTGAAAGTACAACATCCCAAGGTCCAGCGGCAAAGCTCCAAGGACATTGTTGTGATGGAGGTAATTACAATGGGAGCAGGGCTGCCGATAGCCGCCTTCTGATGCCTAATTCACACGCTCTGTCATTGTCACACGCCCATGTATAGCTCGATTCGTCTAGGGGCCTATTCACCTCCCATTAGTGTTTAAAAAATAGAATCCATCATTCAGCCTACAGGTTTATTCATTCATTTATTGCAAATAGCCATTTGCCCATGCACCTACAATTTCATTTTGTATCACATATAATTACTCTATTATGGCCAAGTCTTACTCTTGGTTTAGAGTTCTGGTAAGACCTTCGTTCATCTTCAGAACACAAATGAAGATATTTTTGATGAAATCCGAGAGCTCTCTGACCCCTCCATAGACAGCAATTTAATTAACACTTTGAAGGTCCAGAAAGGTAGTAAAGACATTGTTAAAATAGTCCATGTGATTCCAGTGGTTCCACCTTAAATTTATGAAGCAACGAGAATACTTTTAGTGCGCAATAAACAAACAAAAATAACGACTTTATTCAACAATTTCTTCACGTCTGTCAGTCTCCTATGCTGTTGACATAGTAAATACAGTGCAGTTCTGGGCCTTGAAAGTGGTAATTTAATAGCTGTCTATGAAGGGGTCAGAGAGCTCTCGGATTTCATCAAAAATATCTTAATTTGTGTTCTGAAGATGAACGAAGGTCTTACGGGTTTGGAACGACATGAGGGTGAGTAATTTCTGACAGAAATTTCATTTCTGGGTGAACTTACCTTTTAAGAGTAGTCTTACAAGCTCACAAGTTTTTTCTTTTGTTCATAACTAACTACTAGTGGGTCATACTAGATCTTAAGACACTGTCTTAACATAATGGCTATGTTTATGCAACTGGCCCCTGGGCTTCAGTTTAATGTCTTAAACAGTTGTGCAAGTTTTTATATTCCTTCCAGAAATTGTTGTCAGAAAATGTTTAGCACTTTTTTTGTCAAATAAAATGAAATGAAAAAAATAATTAAATGAAATAATGAAATTGAAATAAATTGAAATAAATGAAATAAAAGAAAATAAAAGAAAAATCTTGATCAGACCATGCAAAGTATAACTATGTGTATCTGTGTCTTTCTTCAGTTTCTCCTTCAGGTTGTCCACTGGTTGTTTCCAGACTTTGCTTTTATGTGGCTGGTGGAAGAGGCCAAGAAAAACCTGCCTCTGGAGCTGGACTTCCTCAATGAGGGACGAAACGCTGAGAAAATAGCAGACATGCTTAGGCAGTTCAACTTTTTAAAGGTTTGTGAAAGATTCTCTGAATGTGGCATTGGGAAAAACAACAAAAACACTTTTTATTTGGCAGCGGCTATAAGTGGTCGTTTAAGCACTAAGTGCAAATAGCAAAAGATGCTATTTACACCAAGTGTAATAGCAACTAGATTCTATTTACACTAAGTAAAAATAACATTTTCTTAGTGATAGATTATATTTACACTAAGTGCAAATAGCTTGTAGACGCTATTTACTAAGTGAAATAGCATACTAAGTGATACATACAATATGTGTAAATAGTAATTAGACGCTATTTATACTTTATTTTGACAGATACATACGATTTGCACCTCAGTATTGTTGTACATTAACAGGATGCAATAATAACATAGAGTGTAAAATGATTATATTTATTTAAATTAAATGGATGCCGCCTTAATGGGACAATAAAAGCCCTTCCTACACCTACCCCTAACCCTAGCCAAAAAATACTTTTGTTATTATTAAACATTTCGTTAGGCACTTTATTTCCGTTATGCGTTTTTTTTAATTTTTTATCTTGTTTGGCCCAACCAGGCATTGTTAGGCGGAGCTAGTGCAAATAGTACTTGCCAACAATGTGCGCTATTTGCACTTGGTGTGAATAGACACTCCGTATTTGGCGTTGATAGCTGGGTGTACGGCAGCAATTGGACTTAAAATCTGAGATCTTAATGTCTTAAATTACCTCAGGTTTTAAAATAAATCATGATGACTGCAGCCAGGTTTACATATTCATAAATGGTAAAAATACTTCCTTGAAGTGACCAATGATTTTTTTTAAATACTTTGCCAACGGCCTTCAGGAAAAAAACGTTCATTTTGGAACGACTCTTAAGAGTAGTGTGCCCTTCAAGGCTGCACGAATGCCATGGAAAATGAATGGAAAAAAATTGCATTTCAACAGCACTACAAAACAAAAAGCTCAGACTTTTTTGACATTTCAACATCTTATTCTGATAATTTTGTCAACTCTCAAATGAAGCAAGTCACATTACAAGTCCTACTTAAACACCATACTAGCTTTAACTTGCACTTTTTCACACTGTCTCGGCTAGACGCTACATATCAGAGTACCCTCATATTTCTCACCCACAAAAAAACTTTGCAAGGTAAATAATCTGTCATAACAACTGCCAAATGCTTCCAGGCAAGTCCCCTTTTCATTTTTAATGAATAACAAAGAGACCTGGCTGGCCCTGCAGGGTAATGAGAATTGCCTGGGTTTACACCCGCAGATTTGTGCCTCTAATGCACACTATTAGCTCTGTCAAAACGTTTGACAACGGAGCACAAGCCACCATGTCAGGAATAAATCCTAGCTCTCCGCATCAGCCTTTCGCCCTGTAAAACAAGCATGATTATACAGCAGTGGCAGTGTGGCAGAGTCGCAAGCAGTTCAGAGCGTGTGGCTGTACCACAAGGCAGACACTGAGCTGAAAAATGGCTCTGTTTATATGGTGGTAACTGAGGGATTTTTTATCGTTGACGTTCGTTTGATAAAGAGAGCGGAGAGGAACTAGCCTGAGAGAGTGTCGCCGGAGGTGGTAGCAAAAGCCAGGCCTTAGTATCAGGTAGAGGGAAATTATCAAAGAAAAAAAGTCTGTAAATCTTCCTTATTATGTGGAGAAAGTTTTTTAATTAGTGAGAGGAGTTGGTAGAGCGATGCACTAGATAAGCAGTGATGTTCAGGAACAGGAAGCTTTTGTATGGAAGAGGAAGGTCATCTGAAGCATCAAGAAAGCCTGATGCTTTGAGCTTTATGTGCAGATTATAGCTAATTTTGAGCATCTGGCATTATCCGTCATAGAGAATCTTATTGCTGGAACCCATTTTCTCTGTCACTGTCAGGAAGTACAGATAGCGACTCTCAGCAGGGTGCAAATTGGCGATATCGGTGTGGCTAGTTATGCTGCTCGTTCATAGTGCACAGTCTATAACTGTATTACTGGTGCTTAATAAGTCAAGCATCACTACTACTCTTGCTCATACTTAGTTTTAGGGATTTGAACAAACATCTGACATTATGTATTAGATTTTGGTTCATAATGTGTCCAGTAGAATACCATAGAAACCACATAGCAATGCTCTAAAAACCACTCAAAACAACAACTGCATAGTAATGCTTAAAAAACCTCAACTCCCTATCAATTGCATAGCAGCACTCTGAAGGCCAATTCACACTGCACCGATGCCGACCAAGCGGACAATCACCAGATTACAGTCTGTCACTTCTCAGACATTCCATGACCCAACAAACACCTACTGAACATGTTCAATCGGTTTAAATAAGCACCAACCAACGCCGAAAAAGGTAACATACTGATTCAACAGAACCCTATGAAGTGCCTGCATTAACAGACGCGGATAACAGTTGTGAATTGGCCTTAAAACCACTCAAAACACCCTTGCAAGTGCATAGCAATGCTGTAAAACCCATTTGGAACTCCTAGCAACCATATTGCAATGCTCTAACAAACACTTGTGATGATACACAGGGCAACTTTTTGAGCAATGTTGCTGGGCAATATTGCCGAGCGATGTTACTTGGGCACATTCCCATTGAGAATGGGCAACAAATGTTTATCTGGATACTTTAGATCGGTCGTGGGCCCTGTGTCTCACCTGGTTGCTCATTGACGGCAACATTGTCCAGCAACATTGCTCAAAAAGTTGCCCCATGTATCATCACGTTTATGCTGCGTCCGAAATCGCGTACTGTCTTTGTAGGTACTACATTTAGCAGGTACTACATTTGAACTTGAATTGACCGTTACAAAAAAATATGTTCTATATAATATGAAAAGTATGAGTATGAATGTATGAATGAAATTTGGACATATTACATCCTCCATGTTGTTACTGTCACGTGACCTACCAGCGTTAGTTGCGTTGCTTCACTGCCGTTCACAAATCCTCTCCTGTAGCCTCATGGGATAGTAAAGTGTCCATCGAATGCGCATTTCAGAATCTCGGCGAAAGTAGTAGGTCATCAGGGGACTTTTTGCTACTGTTTTTTGAATACTATGGATATAGACATACTACTACTGTATTTGGGCGTACTGTTTTTCCCATAGTGAAGTATTTGATTTGATTGCAGCATTAGAACACCCAGGAACCACAAAAAAACTGCTGAGAATTTGTTCTTTGTTTTGTTTTCTTACAGATCCCAAAGATTCACTGGGATCTTTCCACCAAGCGCATTCTAACCATGGACTTTGCGGAGGGCGGTCAGGTCAATGACAGAGAGTACATGAGGAAACACGGCATCAATGTCAACGAGGTAGGAGAGACACTCTTATCTCTGCGTAACTCTAAAACAGAGCATCGGTTCTTCAGAAACACTCAGAGCTGCAGCGCAACAAATGGCACTTGTCACAACTCAAGATCGCTTAATCAGTAATTTCACTATGCTGATGTTAATTTGAGCATGGAAAAGTGCTCCGGAATGCTAATGAAGCAGTCACGTTTCCTGCGACGTTTGATGCCGTGGGTTCTGGAAGCTTTGAAGATGTTTCTCTTTGCCCTGTTCCGAGAGGCTCTGACACCACAGAAATGGAGGCTGCTTGGTTTGATGAATTATGCCTCTCAAATTTCATTTCATTTTTCTAGCCCTTAGCAGATGAGCACTAAATTAAATCAGGCTCTTTTTCATATTTATATCTCAGACTGTTTTTCTGTTGCGGCTGCAATTTATTCTACTCCGCCGCTTTTGTCAGCACAAGGACTCGCCACGAGATCGAGCGCCTTTTTAATTTCGCACTTTCGTTAAGGTGACTCGTGTCTCACGGTGAATGTGGTTACACACAATGGCTTCGTTTAGAATGGAACCCTACAGAGTGAGCTAATCTGTAGTTATGCAGGGCCAGGGGATAACAGAGAGACGAATAAACTGAGGGAGGCGACTCTTGTGAGGCCCGGAGGATAACAGAGAAACGGATGCTAATGGACTATTGATCGATGGGCCAGCGTCTGTTCACACTGGGATATTTTACGTCACCATTGCCACTGCATTATCATTTTCTTGTTATTTGATGATGGTTGAATAGGGTAATCATTTTGTCAGCTTGCTGTAGTTTTAAAAAAATTATAAATGCATGAAAAGAAGATGAGTGAACTTCACTCTTCTTAACATGCAAATCACAAAGTTTGCAATGCTTTCATCTAGGGGTGGGCATTATTATCCAAAAATCGTATGTAATGGTATACATAAGTTTATATCACATCTGTATTCAAATATGCATGATACACAAACCAACAAAATTTAATGTAAGCCGACACATGACAGCAGTCAGACCAAAGCAAATTAGCAACAGACACTTCCGCATCATAGACAGAGAACAGCAATCATGGCATTTTCAAAGCAGCCGATTAAATGAATGTAACAGACTGTAAGTTAAATTTACAGATTGACTAGTAATTCTGCATTCTACTGTTTTCTCAAATAAAGCTTAACATATATAAAACAGTGGCATAACTTGGTGGAACTTGACATAAACGCCCATTTATAGGGTCAATATGATTGGTCAATTTTCCTGTTATATGAAATTAGTCTCTCATTGATGTGCTATTGCTTGGCCCTCTGTAGTTTCATAGCTGGACCACCACGAGGGTCAGTGTACAATTTCGTCATCAGCAGAGTATGCGCGTACTGTATGCGCACGCCAGATTTTTGTACTTTGTACGCCCAGGTCGCACATGCGCATTTTCTTTTCTTTTGTAGTATTTACATGGGTTGTAACTCGTGACTTTGACACGTACCACCTACCTAAGCATTGTTGCAGACCATGTACACACCTGAAGGAGTTTTGGTTCCTTGCCACCGTCACCTTTGTCTTTTGGCTTGCTCAGTTGGGGACACTAAAATTTCAATTATATTACTGATCTGCCCGCATTGACACTATATGATAATTGAAATGAGCTGGATGACATCACTGTTTTCTCCAGAGCGGCTGTACAGCCAATCAAATTCTGTTGCATCATTTTCCTGTTTAACACTGTGAAGCTGCTTTGAAACAATCTGCATTTTAAAAAGCACTATATAAATAAAGGTGACTTGACTGTACTTTCATGGAAAGGGTATTCCCCGGTGGTTGTAGCCTCTTTCAGCAGGATAATGTGCCCTGCCAGGCTGCCACAAAGCAAAATGGTTCAGGAATTGTTTGAGGAGCACAACAACGAGTTTGAGGTGTTGACTTGGCCTCCAAATTCCCCAGATCTCAGTCCAATCGAGCATGTGCTGAACAAACAAGTCCGATCCATGGAGGCCCCACCTCGCAACTTACAGGACTTAAATGATCTGGGCATATATAAATATATATATATAATTTGCATAATTTTCTCACTCTTTCTCATTTTAAAAAATGCATTTTTTTTTGTCCATGACGAAAGTCAGTGTTGTTGATGAGAGTCCAGTGTTGTTTGGACACCAATATTCTTCAAAATATCTTCATGTTCCACAGAAGAAAGAAAGTCATGCAGGTTTGGAACGATGTGAAGGTGAGTAAATTATCTATCACTTTAATAACCGCTCACGTCTTTAAGACGTACGAATAACATAAGCAGTCCTAGTGGTAGTCTCGCTTACACTTACAACATTATTCTCCTCAAAACATTTTCTATAAACATTGATGCTCCATCCTGTTCACCCAAATATCACATCTTGTTCTGTTCAATATTTTAGTTATTTCACAAGCAGCGTCCTTCATCATATTCCCCGATTTCATAAATCGCTCTTCCATGGAAGAGAGGGAAATATGGAAAGCCGCAGTGAGATAGATGAAGAGATGTTTAGAAACACAGAGCAAGAAAAAGACTGCAGCCGCTGAAAGCCGTGCGGACGCTTTTGTTAAATGACTAAATGGGATCATTTTAGCACCTGCTTTGTTTGTGTCACTCTGTCATTATATTTCCTCCGACCTGTTTTGTCTGTCTGAATTAATATGCACATTTGCTGCCAGTTTGTTTTGCAAAGCTCGCTGAGGCTTTAAACGGCAACCTTTCCTTATCGTTGTACACCCAGGCGTCAGTGAGCCTGACAGACGGGTAAACACAGCCTGAAACCGGTCTCATAAGCCACCGAGCCATGCTTAAAGGGCACGCACACCTTTGAAAGACGGAGGAGGGAACGGTCGGCGGGTGGATGGCACATCAAGCATTTATCACACCCCCCCTCTCGCTCGCACTTGCACGTACACACAAGTGCACATAACATTTATTTTCCTTTACGCGGTGTCACACACAACCGCTGCTTGGATTTCTTCTGCCAAGAGTTTTTCTTTTTCTTTTTCTTTGCAGATAGCGGGATGGGTTATGGGCGGCACTGATTAACTGATGTTCCCTGGCACAGTGTGGCAAATGAGGATGCGTTTTAAAAGAAAATGTCGTACAAATTTTATGCAGAGCTTGAAAATGCAATCAAAGGGCTCGGTTCATCAGACTCATTTGGAGTGGAGCAATTTAGCGAACGCTTCCGCTTATATTTTCCCTCTTTTGCTTTAATGTGTCACCGTGCGTGCGTGTGCGCGTCTGCTTGCGAGTGCGTCTGAGCGCTTTTAAGAGGGTTTTAGAGGTTCGGGGGAATGAAAGCGATCGTGGTATTAGCAAGTGTGCCACGTGGCCGCTCAATGGGGCTTTGCTAAAGAGACGTTTTCCATTGGAACAGGTTGAAAAGGCAGTACAGCCTGCTTGCTTAAAAAGACACTTTATTTTGAAATTGCAGAGCTGTGGGGGGTTAGCAGAGCCGGTGGGAAACAGAGCTGGAGGCTGCGAGAGGAAATGAGTCTGCTCTCTGGAAGGGCATCTAAGCAGCGGGACCTGAAGACTATGGAGAGCATATTTTTGGTGCCTTAAACTGCACCCCCAGTTATGGTTTTGCATGAAAAGCAAACTAAGTGCTTTAAATTCAAGGAAACAGAGCAGAAATGCATTTGAAATATATTTGAAAATATAAAGTAGACCCCAAAAAGCCACTCAGTGTCTTCATTATACTTCAAAATATTAAACCACGTGTTATACATTTTAAATAAATATTACACTTTTTAAGCAAAGCATTTTAGAAAGAGAAAAAGGTTTTTTATTTATACTTTTTTTTAATGTTAGTAGTGTGGTGTGGTTCTATATAATTGTATTTATTTTAATATTATTTAATATTTAAACATTTATTTACTCATTTATATATATAAACGTGGGTGATGTCAAGCGACTTTTTAATGAAATTGGGGGTATATGTATATGGCATATGTCACTATGCCATCTATATGTCATATAGTGACATATAGATATACCCCCGATTTCATTAAAAAGTCGCTTGACATCACCCATAGGAATAAAGTGGAGTGCGGCGCGACAGAAGTATCGCACGGAAAAGTGGATCCGTACCGTTACGGTTAGCAGCATCAACGTACAAATGAGGGGAAGCGTCGCAACACCACGCTTCAGTCGTGTCGCAAAAGTGGATCCGTACCGTAAGTTACGACTTCAAACCACAGGTGCGTTCCATTCGACCGTAAGTGGACTGTGAAGTGGACTTCACAGGGTATTCCGCAATCTTAAAGGAACACGCCTACTTTTTGGGACTTTAGTTTATTCACTGTATCCCCCAGAGTTAGATAAGTCCATACATACCATTTTTATCTCCGTGCGTGCCATAACTCTGTCTGACACACCCACCGCTAGCCTAGCTTAGCACAAAGACTGGAGGTAAATGGCTCCATCTAGCCTACTGCTCAATAAATGACAAAATAACACCAACATTTTCCTATTTACATGTTGTGATGTGTATAGTTACATTGTGTACTAAGACCGACGGAAAATGAAAAGTTGCAATTTTCTAGACTGATATGGCTAGGGACTATACTCTCATTCCTGCGTAATAATCCAGGAACTTAGCTGCCGTACCATGGGTGCAGCGGCGCAATGATATTACGCAGCGCCTGAAAATAGTCCCCAGCACGCTCTCTGTGCAAGCAGGTTGTCACGTTGGTTATGTTGACGGAAGTTAGCCTGTTTTCAGGCGCTGCATAATATCATTGCGCCGCTGCAGCTATTAAGACCATTGGTTAAGAACACATTAACACATAGTTACCCAAATCAAAATATATTTTCATATTGAGCTGTTCATATTCCAAATCATATTGATTTTTATATTCAGCATCAAATCTGTTTATAGTCAATTAAATATTCAAGTATATGTAAACTAATAAAACGAATAGACTAATACAATGTTTTGATTATATTTTTAGATACATACTGTGTGTTTTGTAAATGTATATTTATATTATATGGTTTTAAATTTGAAAGTAAAGTAAATTACAATATTAATTTATGTTAGATCATAATCTGCGCGAACCCGTCTTTGTTTTGATGACGTTGCAGGGCGTTCCAAACGAGCGATTATTGTCAGTGAAGTCCACTTCAACTGATATACCGTGCTCAGGGAGTAGGGAGCAGACACTGCGTAGGGACCATGTCGAATGGAATGCACCCAACTACAGGCAAAGTCACATCAAACTGCTTGAGCGCAAGGAATTGTGGTAGCTAGATGTAACGTTAAACAAAGCATGGCGGACCATACAGGCCTCATGCTCGTTTACAATCGTTTTTATCATCAAAGGTGCATGCTCTTTGCTTATTTGAGGGAAACGGAGGAGAAAAAAAACGGTGCATACGGCAAGAGAAGCTGTTATACCTTTTATTTTACGTTGACTTTCAAAAACATTGCATCCGTAGGGGCTGCCATTGTTGTTTCACGGGCTATGTGACGTCAGAGTGCCTAATTTCGGATTACATCGATCTAGTACGAGTTCACGGGTGGTAAGTCACAGGTTTGACTGCCGTTCCAGTGCACTTTCACGGGTAAAAGGTTGGAAAAACACGGGTTACGGGTTGCCTGGAACGCGGCATGAGACACTGCGATTTGTCAAAGAAACATGGAGAAAAAACGATCAGATCAGGAGGATCCACAAAGGAGTTAAGTTTTCTAAAGGGTTGTTAACGTGATATTATCAGAACAAAGGTGACAGCAGTCGACTGCAAGAGCACTGAGTGTGCAGCACCCGGACAGTTTAGAGGAGCGCACATGCTCGCGACGGGGAAAGCATTATGAATGAAGTTTGACAGTTCATATCAATATCTTCACGAGTAGAAATAGCTTTAAATCATGTAGAGTTATCAGCATCTTTCTGTCTCTTATGTGTACAGTTACTTTTTACACAACAAAATCGTATTTGTGGTAATTAACAACCTGCTCGTTAAAGCGAATGTAGGCTACATAATCCTTTATCTGAGGAAAAATTACTAAATATTGAGAATGCAACAGTTCGCATTATATTTTTCTAACTCTAAACGATCGGCCACATCGGAACCAGCTGATAAACTCTTCCTTTGATTCGATAACTGATCGCATTAATGATGCAAAAGACGTGCGCGTGCGTGTGCACGCACGGTGAAAGGCTGATCGGCGGTGTGTCAGCTTTCACCGGGTTACAGTAAAATATTGACGCAGTTACAAGGTGTGTATGATTTAAACTACTAAGTCAACACTAACAGTAGCTGCTGTTCCGTTTGATACTGCTGCTCTCCTTCTAGTCACTTCTGAACTCTTCATTAAAGCTCCAGGTGAAGGGTTGCGAGTTATCACAAAAAGAGCAAAACAAGCCCCTTTAAAAACATAGTATAATAAACACACATGGCCAAACTGTACCAGGGAACACATTTAAACAATATAACTAGTGTTACTAATATCCTACATAATTAATCCGAAGTAAATGCAATTTATTATGAATAGAATAGTTCAATATAAAATATTTAGATACTGATTGATGAAGAAAACAATAACATGAGATTTAAAAATAATTCAGCAACATTTCATTTAAAGTTTAAATGCCTTTACGAGTTGTATTAATATCAATCAGTTTGGGCAGTTCATCTAAAAGTTGAGTGTGTTTCCTTTGCTATATTTATCAATATAGTTTACCAAATAAATAATTCACCATATAAAAGAAAAACAAAAGCAAACAATTATATAAAGTCCTTTTTGTCGATTTTCATATATAAATTCATATATAAATTACTATATCGTTACCGTGAAATAAAATTACTCATACCGTGAAACAGTATTTTGATCATACCGCCCAGCCCTACATCCAAGGTAATGCGGCCACAATGCAGAGTGGACTAATACAGTTATTACAGAGAGAGAGAGAGATTAAAGGCACAATATTTAAGATTTTTGGATTAAAATATCTAAAAACCACTAGAACAGTTATATTATTTTGTTGAGTTGTGTACTTACATTATCCCAAATGTTTCCAAGAATGTTTAAATCCAGAGAAATAAGCTATTTTAACCAGGACACGGACTGTGTCCGTGCGTCGCCTATCAATGACATCATACCCGCATTACCCTCGATTTCTGGTTTTATTTTGTAGAAACCATGGAAACATGAAAGATGCTTTAATATGTTGTGTGTTTTATTAGACAGGTGAGCAACTGTTTGGATACAGTCAACAACAGAAAACGAATCATTGTTATATAGCTCAGCACAGTTTTATTGTTTAAATCTGGTTTTTAGATTTAGCTTACTGCAGTGTGCAACAAGTGTACATACAGAGTAGCATTATAATATAAGTTTCAACACACTCAAATGTCTCTAATATGATAAAACAGGGCTGAGTTACCCCACATGCGCATGACTGGAAGAAGCGGAAGTGGTCGCCTGCGGCATAATACAATCTCCGCTGCTCTTGAGCCGTGTGTCGCGCTTGTCTCTCATTAGCAATCGCTCCAGCGGCCTCGTTCTACTCCCACGGCTCTCGGCTCCACCCTGCTTCATACTACAGTACCGTAGTTTTGTCAAAAGTACCGACCGCGATACCAAGTCGTTACTGAAATTTAAAAAATGTGACTCTGAGTGCTGTTGAGCTGGAATCGTAAACACCTCTGACTGGCCATTGTGCTCACACGCTCATGTCTGTGATTGGCTACAATGATCAACACACGGAAGTGTTTGAAAGTGTTTTGAAAGCGGGAGCGTTTGAAAGCACAAGCAGACGTCGACCAGCGGACCGGTCCACTGATAGAAGTATAGGTAAAGACAACAATTCCCATGATTCCGCAAAATCAAGGTATCATCAAACTACGCCTTTGTTTTGAATAAGCGACCTCTAGTGGCGAAAATTACATATTGTGCCTTTAAGTGTGTGAATTACCCAAGTCTCTCAATAGTGTTCGGCAGCAGTGTCTCTACTAATAACGCATAGCTGTAAGTTTAACTGCTTCAAAATAGTGATGTTACTATACCTCGTTACTTAAAAAATGTCATGTAGCTTTTCAGATGATAAATTATTTTGTTGATATATGTGTGTGCGTTTGTACGGGAGAGAGAGTGGAAGAAAAAGAGCATGTTTCATTTTTATCCTGTTGTTTGTTATGTTTATTTACTTGTTCATTGTCTTTGTGAATTTCGGTTCTTGTGGTTTTATTGGTTTTAAGGACCTTTGGAATAAATGAAATAATTTAGTGTAATGGGAACTGTAATGCGGTCAAGACCTGCCTGGAAGTACTTTAGCTATGTGTTTATCTTGGAATATTTGTCAACCAATCAGAACTGAGCGTTCAACAAAAATTCAACTGTTGTTGCAATTATACATTTATTATATTGTTTTTCTGTTATTGTACGCTACTGTAAGTTGGCTTTATATGGATGCTATACTTCCATTATTTGTCAGTTTGCATGTGTTTATCACTGAATCCATTCGAATAATAACTGGACACATTCTAAGTTTATAAGTGCTATTAAATTTCAGTTTGTTCGTTGGAAATCCTGGCAAATAGGGGAAGACCCTTTGGGAAATTAGCTGTGTGAAATTCCAATCAGTGTTAGATTTCATAGTGTCAATGGATTTTGTGGCTCCCAAAGCATATGTTGACAAATGTTAGAATGAGAAATTGTGGTGCTGTGCAGAGCTGTTTGTGCATATAGAGGACAACAAATGTACATTTTGTGTGGTGGTAAACTGAATGTAAATGTGTAGGGGGTGCAAATAGGGTAAAATCACTATTGGTTTTTTATCTAGTGAAGATTTAATATTTAAGCCAACCTAGTTTGCTGGTTTCCCAATCTGGCCAGGCTGGTGTTTTTCTGGTTTAGCTGGCTGGTCTCCAAGCCATATTGTATCTGAAAATGATAGAAAATGACTTGTGGCTTTAAGTAATTGCGTCCACCATGGTAACTTAGTGCTGTAGCCTCTTTAGCTTACCGTAAAGAGGTCAAGATCATTCATCTCTTCTCCCTGGATACCCTCACTTCCCCTCAATCTTTCAATCATCGCGTAAATGCCCTATTGCACTGTCCCTTCCTCTCTCGCTCTATTTCTCTCTTGCATATAGAGGTCACGGGTTCATAATGTCAAACAGAGACTTTACACTCTGTACATGTGACAGACTTTGAGTAGCTGACATTTAACACACATAATATACAGTAGACTGAGACTAATCTGTGAATCTGTACATTTGTTTTTTTTTTCTCTCAGAGTTTGAGAGTACATTTATAGAATCGCTGCATGCATAATGTTCCTCCCAGATGCGACCAGAATAAGTGGTAATGATTAAAGTCAATGCTATATTAGCCAGCATCACGGACGATCCTGCCCTCTGTAACCTCGACCACCCCCCCTGCAGGACTCATTAGCCGCCGGTCAGCCTTTACAATGCTCACAAAAGTAAATAAAGTAAACAGTGTAGCCAAGCGCTTTATCAGGGCTGAATACTGGCTCTGGCATTAGCCAATGATGATGAGAGTTATTAGACAGCTGATGAGATAGATACAGAACATAATAAATGATAGAGTCTACCTCTGAAAATGGATAGAATTATTAACTGGCTCTGGCATCTGCGAGCTTCTGTGTGGGAGCTGGCGTGCAAGTAATCAAAAGATTGATGATGGCTGGAATGGACTTTTCTCTCTGTGTTCTGCCAACGTGCACAGAATGTCAGAACGTTTTATTATTTTCTTTTCTATCCAGATCCAGCAAAGTGTAAAGACGTTGTAAAATTAGCATGAGCGAAGGTAATCTCAGAATGCATTTCAACAAGCTCCGTTAGTTAGTTGTGAGTCTAGTTTCCCATTATTTATTCCTGTTAATATATATTATTAAATACATTTCAATAAACTTTTATTTCAGTTAAAAATGTATGTATTGATTTATTGCAATGAACAATAAATAAATTATTATATTTATTTTTGTTAAATTAATAATAAAGTAAAATAAATAAAGACAATTAATTATATTATATTTATGATTTATTTATTATTTAATTTGGAACTTAGTGGACCGAAACCAAAAGATAAAACTCTGTCATCAATTAACTCATGCCTGTTAAAACAGACGTTTTTGCTGTATTTTTTAATTAAAAACCCATTAGAAGTTAGCTAAGGCCTTGTGCCCACTAAAGCAATTTTTTTAAAACGGCAACGGCATGATGAGGCACTGAGGCATTTTTCACCGGTCACTGAGAGTTGAAGAATGTTCAGCCATGAACTTATCACCATCACTTTTTACCCAGCCGTCCAGTCGCAGTGGAGGAGGGGCGGAACAATTACCACACGACCAACAGTCACATTCTTCTTGTACAACGATAACAAAATACAGCAACAAGCACATCTCTTCATCCAAAACTAGTGCCAGAGCAAGTATGTTACATTGTGTTGACATTTTTATATTCAGAAACAAACTATCTGCGAAATAAGATACTAGTAAAGGTTCCGCAGACATTCCATATCACACATATAGGGCCCTATTTTAATAATCTGAGCACATGGCGCAGGTGCATTTAGGGCATGTCTGAATCCACTTTTGCTAGTTTAACGACGGAATAAACGGTCGGTCCAAAAGGGTTGTACCTAGTACCTTAATGAGTCATGGGTGTGTTTTGGGCTTAACGTGCAATAAACCAATCAGAATCTCATCTCCCATTCCCTTTTAAAGCCAGTTGTGCTTGCACCATGGCGGATCCGCTATTTACAGAATTTGCGAGTGAAAAGACTGAACGCTTCTCCAGAGAGGAATCCTTTTATTTTTTATGTGTGTGTAATAAGTATGCACGTTGTGTACCCGCCTATTAAACTTTTTGCCTTGGTTGCACTGGTGCGCCTAACTTTTTTTAGGTGCACCCAAATTTTTCCTCTGCTCGCGATGCCTTTAACGCCACAATTTCAAGGCACCTTTTTAATCACGCTCCATATACATTCATATATATATTATTATATTATTTTAAACAAGAATAAGGTGTAGGTAAATACTTTATACTGTATATAAAAATAATCTTTAAAAATTTTTTTTTTAAAGTGCTTCACTGAGCTGCCAAACTAAAACATTTTAAGCAAAATAAAACCATTAAAAATATAAAGTGCTACTGTTTAAAAGTTCCCTGAACTGAGACCTAACATTTCATGGCTCAAAGTCTTAGCGGGTCCCCCCTTGTTGTTGATCCGCTTACAAATGCACTGTTCCCTGCCATGCTCTGGCCATTCTTTACAATAAATGCAGTGCATTACGCTCCCGTCATAATTCCTAAAAAGCTATCATCTCAGTTCATCACGATCTCACAAAGCTCTGTTATCAATAAAAATGACTGCACAACGAATCTTCTATATTGTCTACACTTTCTTTGTTATTATCAGAAGATTTGCCAGCATACAGGATTCTGCACTCAGCAAAAAATCAGACGTTTTGAGCGGTGAGTGTGTCTTAAATGCATCTGTTTGGCCGTTGCGTTCTAGAAATAAACACATATTGACTACATTGCACAATGCAGCAAAAACATGTTATAAACAGAAACTCTGCCTATGCTTGCACCTGTAAATCGTTTTTATTTTGTTTAGTTGCATGTTCTTGTTGCTTTTGTGCAATAGATGAATAACAATTTATTTGTTTCTAGATGTTTTATTTTTAGATATTTATATTTTGCGGGAGTCCCGCGAATAGTTTTTTTCTCCCGCAACCCGCACACACACGAGTACCTTACCGCCCGCGCCCGCACTCGACCATCAAATCTAGTCCCGCGCTGCACTCTATGCGTAGAGTCCTGCGGGAGTGCAGGTCTCTAGACCAGGGCTTGGCATCTTACCAGGGACTGGGGAGACTGGTGGCTGAAGTAGCTCCATGTCTGGGCTGTTGTCAGAACATTGACCGGGGAGAGTGTTGGGGGGAACAGGGCAGGCCTACTTTTCTTAACAAAAAAACTCTCTGTGGGTCTATTTCTTTTGTCGTCTGTTTTCTTGCATTTATGCTGATGCTGATCGCCGTAACTGATTATCTGGTGCTCAGGTCGCAATTTCACAGAGCACAGAGCAGTGTAGGCCTACAAGAATATCTGGACCACAGCCAATCAGAGGCAAAGACCCGCACCATCTCTGTCTCTGATTGGTTTAGACCACGATATGATCCAACAACGAGTGTGAGTTCCGTCAAAGGAGAACAAACGCTTTGTTCGTGGAGAGGCAGCGGATGCGAGGACGTTAGGTGCACCGGTGCAACCTAGTAAAAATTATAGTCGCACCCTTAAAAATTTTGGTCGCATGCGCCCTTTAAATAACAAAAAAAACTTAACTTTAGTTAACTTTTGACTTTATTGACTTTAGACCAGGTTTTTGTTGGTAAATGGCGCAGTGGTTTTCAGTTGCCTCAAAATAGCAACGCACTAAACAATGCGCTTGAACACACCTCGTTGTCAGACCAGCATGCCCATGGGCGAACAGATGGGCGCGAGTGCATTTGCTATTTAAACAACGTGGAACTGGACGTGAAAATGATAACTGCGTTGTGCTGAAACTAGCAGAAACTGGCGTCGCATTGTGCCGGGTGTATGATAGGGCCCATAGTGTCTCAACTGAAAAAAAAAACGCTGCGCTGCCAAAGCATTCTCAAGATGGTGTAAACTATAGCATCCAGTGTGTCTATTTGGGGTGTTTCTCAATTGGAAGGCTGGGTCCTAGTAAGACTGCATATCTCAGCTACCACTTCACCAAGCTCCATGGAAGGCCGTCTCCACTTGAAGGATCCTTGGAAGGACTTCGTTTCACGTCCCTCATTCAGCCAATTTTCAAGGATGCATCAAGTGTATCCTTCACGTCCTTCAGTCACCCACAATCGTTTGCACACATTCGAAAAATAACTGGTAGAAAACAAGTCGGCTCTGAGTTCATTATCATATGTAAGACAAAAATAATGTTTTCAGAGATGAAGGCATACATGTGTAAATGAATCACTTAATGCTAAACTGCCAATAATGTACAGTAAGCCACTGGGAGACCACAGACGGTTGTCATGCAGTATATTGCATTAATAGAAAGCCAGTTAATATAAAGACTTTAAATGCAAAGTATTTTTCCAAAATTAGGTTTTAATAGTATTTTCGTGCCGTGACCATGGAACTGGAACATGTGTTGTAGCCATACGCACTTACTAGATCTGAGGAGGACTCTAGTCTATGCAAGCCTCAGAAGGACTAGACTAGGAAGGACACAGCCTCACTAGGATGCAGCCTTCTGTTTGAGAAGCACCCAGTGTGTCTGTGTGTGGTGTAAGTCAAATCCATCTGGCCAATCCTTGTGGGTCAGGCAATGCAAGGAATTATCTCTATTAGCAGTGATTCCTACATCACAGTGAATTGAGCGCTCTTTAAATAGCCACATGAGCCTTTGGGCTGCTTTGAGCGTCCTCCTCTACTCTACGAGGTCTCTGGAGGGCCCTGGATCTGTTACAGCATCCATGCTGCTCTGAGAGAGACTGAGAGTGGAGGGTGAATCAACCCTGATGCTATTTTTGCCTAAATACTTTCGTAGTGTTTATTCATCTCTCTGGCTCTTTTCCTCTCTCAGAATAAAATCGGATGAAATTGGAAAATAATTATAATATTAATGTTTTCTGTTTTTATTTTAATTTTGGCCATGTTTTTTAAAAAGGATAAATGAAAGATGACAGGAAATTATGAGAAGAGGACAGAACGGGATGGAGTAATCATATGAGAGCCATGGCTCTGACCTGTTTTCTGTTGTTTTTCAGTGAATTATGAGTAAATATCATGTATAATAATTGTACATACTATCCATGGACACCACACAACACTACACGTTTCAAAAGTTTGGGAGTATTTATTTATTTATTTAAGTCTCTTAGTCTCTATTTAAAATAGGGATGCACCGAAATGAAAATTCTCTGCCGAAACCGAAAATGAAAAAATGAAAATGCTTTTTAAAAATTATTTATTTATTCTTTTAAATTACCTTTTTTTTGTATAATTGTAGTAATATTAGACTTTTTAATTACATTTAATAATTTTAATGATACAGAATTTAAAAAATACAAGCCAATAAAATAACAACCACACTTGAAAGTAGCACTAAAATTATATTAATATTAATATATTCATATTAAATATCAATTTATATATTTCCTCTTTCGTTCAAAAAACGAAAATGCCATTTTTGGCCAATAATTTTCGATGGCAGAAATTTCGGTGCATCCCTAATTTAAAATAAATGTTTTCTGTTTGAATATGTTTTAAAATGTAATTTATTCATGTGATGGCAAAGCTGAATTTCTTCAGTGTCACATGATTCTTCAGAAATCACTCTAATATGCTTATTTGCTGCTCAAGAAACATTTTTATCAATGATGAACACAGTTGTGCTGCTTAATATTTTTGTGTGAACTGATACATCTTTTTTTCATGATTCTTTGATTAATAGAAAGTTCAAAAGAACAGCATTTATTTTAAATATAAATTGTTTGTAATATTGTCTTTACTGACTTTTTGATCAATTTAATGTCTTTGCTGATAAAAAATATAAAAATTATTATAAATAATTATATAAAAAAAACTTAAATGGTACTGCTATATGTTGGCATTATGCTGATTACTGCCCACCCTGTTCTCTAGATAGTGGTCTCATCCATAAAAAAAAATAAAAAAAAACAGTTTTTGGTGGCGCAAGCAGTATAATCTAACTTGGCAAAATCAAACTTCTTGAAGAGGTGTGTTTCGCGGAGTCATATAAACTTCATTCACACAAGTGCGCTTTCCCCAATGATCTGACTGAGCCTGGCAGAGTGTGTGCATGTGTTGATATTATTTATGTGATTATTATGAAGTATGTAATGAGGAGGTGAAGACGCGCAGCTGTCACACAGAGCAGAGCCAGGGCTGGAGTGAAGGCGCTTGTCAAGTGTTGCTCCATTTCAGCGCCTATTAAAAGCCTCAAACTCAATTATATTCCACAGGAAGTTGTGAGTCTCCTTAGAGAGATGCTGTTGTGAGGCGCTCTAAAATGATTCTGTTTGTCTCAAAGAGCCATTGCCACCATAATAAGGTGTGAAGTACTGTAATCGGCATGTTCTGAATCAAACCAAATCTTTGACTGTTTGGAACCACTTGATGTTTGTTTTATTTATCTCTTAGGGTTTTAGACTTGCTGTTGGATCAGTTTGAGCTTTATTGCTCTGTGCTCCTGCAAGTGATGTAGTGGATTTTATATAGAAAGATACACATGGGCATACAGGTGAAGGCCACTGTGGTTTTGAGGAAGATCACTTGTCTGACTTGGAGAAGGTTATTGTTAGTCTAGTAATTTTTTTGTGTTCTTTGATTATAATGGGAGCTATTTGGTGTTTACATGTTTGCGACACATTTGACATCATGTTGACATTAATTTAACTGCTTGAAGGATGTGTTGTACATTGTTAGAAGTCAAGTGACAGGTGGCCACAGAACCTTCAAACATATGGCTTATCCAATCATGTTATTAACGTATATTAACGTGTTTTTATTTAATTTTTCTTATAAACAGAGCACTGTTACGTAACATTTACATAGAATATTAATCATGTAAAGTAAATAGATGAATAAAAAAACACAAAGTAAATGACAGTACTTTCAGAGAATACACCACATATCAGTACATTATTTGCATTGTTCAAACATTAACATATATTAAATCTATTTCCTTCAAGCAAATATGTTTCAATTAGTGCCCACTTATGTCGAAAAATGTCCGATTTTAAACGTGTAACTGTTTTGAATCTATTTAAAGTCTTGGTAACACTTTACAATAAGGTTTTATTTGTTAACGTGAACTAGTGAACAATACTTACACAGCATTTATTGATCTTATTAATTTCAACATTTACTAAGACATTTTTCAGGTCAAATGTTGTATCTGTTAACATTAGTTAATGCACTGTGAACTAGTTCATGTTAGGTAATGCATTAACTAATGTTAACAAATGAGACCTTATTGTAAAGCGTTTCCTATTTAAAAAAATAAAAAATAAAAATTAAGCTGTTTGTGCGCTGATGCCAGACTTATTCAGTTGTAATTAATAATCTGCATGCATCAAGTTCCAAATTAAATGCATTACATTGGCAGATACAGGGGGAAAAACTAATTGATTATATATAATATTATAGTATTTAAATATTTTATTATAATAAAATGCATTAAATGTATATCTAGTATTTCAATAATACATTTATCTTGAATTTTTTGTTTATTCCTTTATTGTTTTTTATTATTTCTTTTATTATTTGTATTATTTATAATATATTTAATTTTGCATTTGATAGATGCAAACCAAAAGATAAGATTATTTAACACAATTCTGTCATTATTTACTCACCCTCATGTGTTCCGAACCTGCATGACTTTATTTCTTCTGCGGAAAACACAAAATTCCACAAATATATGTTAATTATTTAAAATAATCAAATGTTTTTTGTTCCTACAATAAAATCAGTTCGCCCAATAAAAAAGCCAAAACAACAATGGGCCCTATTGACTTGCATTGAATGGACCAAAAAAAACTTTTGTATTTAATATAATAATACAACAGAACATGAGGTTGAGTAAATGATTTTTGGTGAACCATCCCTTTAACATTGAAATTAAACACCACTTGTTTACCAGCAGCCTCACAAAAAAAGTCTCTGAAGTTGCTCTGCCATCTTTCAGCGTTCGCTTGACATCGTCCAATCGAACATGATGACTGTGATACTGAAGTGTGACAGTGAAGAATCCACTCCAGCGGTCGTCTCCTGCTGCAACACACCCGCGCTCTCTCTTCACTGTCGCCCGTTCAACCCACCAGATAACAAATAGAAAAGACGTAATTAATTACCATAATTGAAAGATGGCGTCCCTTTGAGATCAATTGTTTGCGGTGCTGGTGGCTCTTTCTCCCAGTGGTCACTGATTAATGGGATGCAGGACTGTAAATGGCCTCTCAGTAATGCTCCGTGTTGTTATGCATTAGGAGCTTGTAGTGGAGGACTTTTTTTTCCCAGCTCCGCCGCACTCTGCCTGTCAGATCGCTCGTCCTCTTTAAGGTGACTGTGAGTCGTGTTTCTACACGCCGACAGTGCTCGCCGCTGACAGTACAAAAAGCCTGTGCTGGCTTATCCTCCCGCTGAAAGGGACTTGTGGATAATGATACAGTGTATAATTGATATTATGAACACAGGCCTTTTTATTTTTTTTCATTTTTCCACCTCCTTTTGCAGAAGGCGTTGTCAAGGTGCCGGAACGAGCCGTTCCCTGGCTGCGTTCATGTGTGCGTCGTGGTTGTCAGTATTTAGGTCAACCAGAGGCGTCCTAACAGGAAATCCCGACTGACAAGCGCAGTAGAGGTGAGATATTAAAGAAGACAGCTTGTCTTAGAGTGGATGACATGGTTGCAGATTGAAACAAACACTCCTTTCAGTACCTGACGCTCAGCCTGGGTCTTTAACTGAGCCCTGGAACTACACTCAACCACCGTAGTCACACATAATGTTCAATCATCCCGGACCAGTCATAAATGGTGCCTACGCAGAGGACTGGAAGTGTACAGAAATTCATGACTGCTATTTTGTGGCGCTTGCTTAGGTTCTTCAAAACCTCTAACCCAACTATTAAACTTTAACGTGTCCCAAGCCATCTACAGTGACCCAAGTCACCCTTTTTTGGATTTGGAGTAAGCAGCCATCCAGAACACCCTAGCAACTACCTAGCAATGTACAATATATTGGTACTTAGTATAGTTTGACATTGGGCATATTTAAATTACCTTAAAATAATTAAGTCTGGTTCAGATGAAGATGATGAAAAAGGTTCTAACAGGTTTCTACAAACAAAAATGTTATTTAATAAAACAAACTCATATATTCCAAGGCAATGTAACAGTGTCTACACACAAACAATACCAGACAGCAACTGAATGAAAAATAACTTATAACTTAATAATACACAAGGTGATTATAAGGAAAACGTGACTGATAAAACAAATAGAAAGTTCATGAAACAAAAACAGCCAGTTTGTGACTATTTTTTAAATGTAATTTTTCTAAATAATTTAATAATACTGTTAAATGTAATCTGAATGTTGTACTGTACATCGATCAATTGTAGTTTAAGCAAATTAGTATAGAATTAGAATCGCCCATTTTCCAAAACATGAAAATAATTTTTATATTTTTTTATTTTTTTATTTAAATTAATTTAAATGTAAATATAAATTGTATATGTGTGTGTGTGTGTGTGTGTGTGTGTGTGTGTGTGTGTGTGTTGTGTGTGTGTGTGTGTGTGTGTGTGTGTGTGTGTGTGTGTGTGTGTGTGTGTGTGTGTGTGTGTGTGTGTGTTTGTATACATGTGTATGTATGTGTGTGTGTGTGTGTGTATATATGGAATGTTTTTAATTTTAGACAAATTAGTATATTTAAATATTTATTAATATATTTACATTAGTTATTTATTAGTCCCTAGATTATTTTCTTCCTCAACTCCATATAAATCCTAAAATTTCTGTTCTCAGAGGCCTGTCAGGTTGAGGAATACATAAGTTTCAGAGAGGTCGGTTAGACCTGCAGGTTTTATAAGCATTTGTCATAGACATTTGTGTAGGTTGTGTCGCAGAGTTGTGGAAAGGAAAGATTGACGACGTCAGAGGGGTGGAACTTCTTATCTCCTCACAGATCTGTCAATTCAGCTGTACATGTGCCAGCCGGTGAGAGCGGCTCATTAGATTTAGTGCTGCGCTCTGTTAAAAGCCTTTCTCTTTGTTTTGCCCTGTATTGATCAGTGCAGGGCCAAGATTACAACAGGAAGGTTTAAATAAATCAGCTTTTTTAGAGTTAAATCCAATGACATTCGCTTTATATTGTCTCCGTAAATAAGCAGATGTAATCGGCTCTGTTGCCCAGGATGGCGTATGTGAGTGATACAGATTTATTTGGGTTTTTTGTTTGGATTCGGGACAAAGGTGAATAGTTGGTTGGTCATCCAGAAAAGATGAGTAATTTGGGGTTAGTCATTCCAGTTTTTGATACCCTATGCTTTGTATGCTTTGATCCAATCCTGATGGATAAAATAAAAGTCCCGTCCTACATTTTTACTGATTGACTATCTTGTTTCTCTGTAAAATGGGTTGCAAACAGCATTTCACGTTGACTTTATTTTTAGCATGTCATAGGTCAAAAAGCAGCTTTTGTTTTGTGAATTGTCAGTAGCACTTCTGCATTTTTCGAGATACTGAAAGAGAGAACTTATATCAGGCGTTTTACTTTCTCTTTCATCGTTCTGCTGTGATATTCACTCGTCCGGCAGAAGAGCTCCATATGGAGAGTTTTTATTCTGTGTCAAGAGCCCCAGTAGGAGTAATTGCATCGTCCCTTCTGAAAAAATTCAATCTTCTGCGACACGACAAGCCAGCTGTGTTCAGCTAATGCTCAGGTAGACATCATCCGCTCAGGCCGTCCTCACAGGTAATAACACGTGCGCACGTATGCTCACAAAGGCACCTTTCTCTGTCGTCTCAGTCTTTCTGTCCCCAAAGAGAGCTTCTCTGGCAGGTGATTTCTTTGTGTCCTGTGACACGGACCACATCCTCAAACGAGCTGAAAAGGAAGAGGGGATTCGTCTCACATTTCCAGTGCTAGCTATTTTTAGCATGCTGTTGAAAGGAGCTGTCCCATCCCTGAACCCTCCTTTGCAACGTAGCATGCAGGAGACGTGTAAAGACGGCATCCTTCTAAAGGACCGACTCCAGCATGAAAGGAATCCTGTGCTGAGTCATTCTGACTAGGTGCCCGCATGTACGTGTGATCGGTGCGCCAGCCCCCCCTTCTCACTGAAACTTCAAACACGCGTCAGACACACATTCATTTGGTGCATGTACGTGTTGGCTGCTGGCAGGAATGCCCTCCTTTTTTCCCTCAGCTTCTTTGGTATGCAGTGCTGGTGAAGTTGTCAGAGCAGCCTGGCCCCTCGTCGTCCCCCTGTGGATGGCGCGTTCTGATGCTGCCAGGGAAATGGACTCATCAGTTTGGTGAAATGGGACAGAAAATATGATTTATTCTCTGCATGCACTCACTCCTACCCCAGCGGAAGAAGAGAGCGGAGAGGGATCCTGGAAAGTCGGCAGAGAGGCATAGAGGGAGAAGGGAGGACCTAGACAGGACCTTTATTTGCAATGCTGCAAGCTATTTTTGCACTTCATTGACTCGTTTTTTTAATCAATGCCAAATATTTGTTGTTGTGATGGCCTCCCTCCAGTGGTTGGGGTTAGCAGAGCCAGGTGACCTTTTTACGGTTCCTAATTTTCTGTCTATTCCCTCAAAAGATAAAACTGATAATTTAGCTGTTTCCTTTGTCAAATTTTTGCACTGTTTTCAAGGTGAAAATTAGTGCTGTCAAATCGATTAATCGCGATTAATCACATCTACAGAAACTAGAGCTGAAACCACAACCTCAGAACCTACAGCCGAATCCACAACCACAGAAACTACAGTTGAATCCACAACCACAGAAACTACAGTTGAATCCACAACCACAGAAACTACAGTTGAATCCACAACCACAGAAACTACAGCTGAATCCACAACCACAGAAACTACAGTTGAATCCACAACCACAGAAACTACAGCTGAATTTACAACCACAGAACCTAAAGCCAAATCTACAAAAACAGAAACTACAGCTGAATTCTCAACCACAGAAACTACAGCCAAATCCACAACCACAGAAACTACAGCTGAAACCACAATCACAGAATCTACAGCCGAATCCACAAACATAAAAATTACAACTGATTCCACAACCATAGAAACTACACCTGAATCCACAACCGCTGAAATGACAGCCGAATCCACAACCACAGAATCTACAGCTGAATCCACAAACATAGAAACTACAGCTGAAACCACAACCACAGAAACTACAACTAAATCCTCAACCACAGAAAATACACCTGAATCCACAACCACTGAAATGACAGTGGTTGTGAAAAAACCACAACTACAGAAACCATAGAATCTACAACCGAAACCACAACCACAGAATCTACAGCCAAATCCACAACCACAAAATCTACAGCCGAATCCACAAACATAGAAACTACAGATGAAACCACAACCACAGAAACTATACCTGAATCCACAACCGCTGAAATGACAGCCAAACCCACAACCACTGAAACTACATCCGAAACCACAGCTACAGAAACCATAGAAATTACAGCTGAATCCACAACCTCAGAACCAACAACACCTCTCTTTTTTGGCGACAAAAGGCACAGATTTTTGCTCATGCTTTTGAAAGCAGCTTTGTTTAATGAGTTTTTGCCTTTTTCATTGTTTAGCCTTTATCTAAGTATCAGCGTTGTGAAATATTACATGTTTTTGATATTGCATGTATACAATCAGATAAGGGCACCAAGCAGTGACCTATAAAACTATTCACTTCACCTTTAAATAGCCTTACCCGCTTTCTCTTTCCCTGCGTCAAGTTCACTTTGGTCCACACAACTCCTTTTAATCTGCCTTTTGCATACCCTTCGCATGGTACCCTGCCTGGGGATATTCGTCTGCGTCTTCCCTCCAAGGGCACTGTTGATGAGCTTTTCATCCGCCGCATCCTAAAGTGTTTATTAGCATACTAAAACTCCTCTTGCTGTCTATGCATGCCCAATCAGGCCTTCAGGGGCCCTCCGCCATCCCGGGATGCATTGCTTTTAGTATAGTGATTATTATTGTGAGCTTTGGGTAACTTACGGATTTGACTGCATGACCTTTCTGCATAGTTTGCACACTTCAGTCAATATTTATGTTTTTTACACAGAGTATGAGAATTAATCTGTTGATTTAGAAGTTGGGTGAATTTAAGAATTAAGAATTTTTTTTTTGTTAAACAGCAATAAAGGAGAAAACATATTAATTTAATTTATTGCACGGCACATTAATGTTAACAGTGATATTTTTTGCAACTTTTTTATGTCACCAGTACTGACTGACACAGTACGTCTTTCTAAGAGCCTTTGGTGGTGTTTGGTCATTCATACGGCTCACATCGTGCTGTCAATTGTTTTACATTTTGGATGACATAATGGATTTAGATCACCACATTTGCGAGCTACACAATCTCAAAAAGCAATTTACGATGAATCACAACAATTCACAAGGGCTTTATAAACTCCCAGGCATTGTGCATATATGTGTGCATCCATATACGTGCATGCTCATCTGGGCATGATCAGTATACTGTGCCACGGAATATACATCAGCTCACAACAACAAAATGCCCTATGCGTCACCACACTCCAAAGATTTTTTTCTCATAGATTTCAAAAGTAGCTAGAATTGCATTTCCAGAAGACAATACCAGTGCTTGCAAGGCAGCAAAAAAAGTGCTGTCCTGTAAACACAATAATAATATAAATGAAAAACTAAACAATTAAGCTAAATGATTCAAATTTATTTCAATTATTGGTGTAAACAGTACATGGACACCAGCCCGGGAGTATGAATACATGTTTGATGTATTCTCTGTGCTTCAGACTGACATTTCCTCAACCTACTTCACACTGGCTCTGTGCATTATAACACAGCTGAGGGGAGATGCTTATCTCAACTTATCTTCAAAGAGCGAGAGTGGGTGGAATAATTGCATCGGGGGTTGTTTTATAATAAATACTTTCTCATCTGTTGGTGCCACAGCGTCTTCAGGAAAACGTTTTACGTAATCTTAAATGGGCTCCTCATTTTTCTGCCCCCAGACCCTGCATAGCAATGGACATTATACTATATTTTGTATTTCTTTCTCCTATTTTATTTATTTTTTTGTTAATATTGTTTGTCTTTTTTCATTTAGCAGATGTTATGTACTTAACTTTTTTGTGTCTTTTTTTCAGTTTTTTTTTTCTTTTTTTTTCGGTCACACTATAACACAATGTTTTGGAGCACATTGGCTAATCACAAGGCCATGGCTCCAATTTTTTTATATGTGTAAGAAATATAAGAAGGTCTTCATGGTATATGTTAGTGTATCTTTTAACCCTCTATTGCCCACATTATGAAGACAATGTATGTAAAAATGTGAAATTTCTGATTCAGATTTCTTAATTGGACCTCTACTAAAATCAATATTACAGATATAGGTAACACTATGCAACAATGGGAAATAAATAATTTAAAAGAATACCTGCAATATTCGTGTTAGTCATAAGGGCATTGTTTTGCCCTGTTTGGTCAGTCATTTGCTCAAAAAAATGTGTGGGGTCGGGGCAGTTCTTCAGGCAACATTGTGCAATATAGGGTTTAATAAAATCAAATCCTATTTAAATATTTGCGATAACACTTTAATAGTCACTTTAGACATTTTACTAACTAAAAGTATCTTGTCTATAGTTCGTTGACATAGTTGCAAAGTTACTTTTAGTTATTAGAATGTCTAAATTGGACTATCGAAATAAAGTGTAACATCTTTGTTTTTGAAACTAGTTCTTACTACTTATAGAGTATATAGCTAGAGCTCCAGTGAATGTGTATGCATTGTTAACCTGTTTTTTGTATCTCTCTCTCTTCTCACTTTCCCCTTCTTTCTCCTTCCTTTTCCTCAGATCTCCCAGAACCTTGGCAAGATATACAGTGAGATGATATTCGTCAACGGATTCGTGCACTGCGATCCTCACCCTGGCAACGTGCTGGTGCGAAAGTGTCCTAAAAGCAATAAGACGGAAATTGTGTTACTCGATCACGGCCTGTATCAGGTAAGACATCGGCCGAGGCCGCCACAGACTCGACAGAGAAGCAAATTCATCACATATTACACCCCATTATTCACCCGCTGGCTCCCAGGTCAGCTGCGCACTCAAGCCTGTATGTGCTGCAGCAGACTAAAAGCATTTCATTTAAGTGGCCCTGAAGCTCCAGTGTTTTTTTTTAGGAACTGCTCATTTCCACCTCCCTCTTATTACAAGCAGATGCAAACACACACCGATACACACTCTCCTGCAGTTCAGTGAAGTTCTGTATTCCCAGAAGATGTGGCGTCTAATCCGTGGAGATAATGTGGTGATAAACATGATGAAGCTGTTCTAGCAATGACATTTGGTTGCTTTCTTAGTCTAAAACGCTAATTCATGGCATGTCGTGTTACGTTTGTTGAAAGCCGTGGGTTTGTGTCTATGTTGATTAATTAGAGTGGCAAATTGGAGCAGTCCTAGTGGTATTCTAGTGAATTCTGTTCGTCTCAGTGAGGGATGTGCTGGCCTTTAGTTTAACCCGAAGCAGTTAATGAGGCCCACAAGATTTCATATTAGCAACTATCAAGTAATCTCTTTCTGTAATACTAACAACATAATGAAACACAAGTTTCCATTTACTCAACTGTCTAAGACTCTTTAGATGGAGCACAGTCTTTTACATTTTAAGTGTACACCATTCAAAAGTTTCAGATCAGAAAAAATAATGGGAAGAAATATACTTTTATTCAGCAAGGATGCATTTGATTGATCAAAAATTAGTCTTTTTATAATGTTACAGAAGATTTGTATTTGAAATAAATGCTGTTCTTTTGATCATTCTATTCATCAAAGAATCCTAAAAAAATTATCCACACATACATTAAGCAGCGTTTACTACAGCATTAGTAAATAATAAGAAATGTTTCTTGAGCAGCAAATCATCATATTAGAATGATTCCTGAAGGATCATGTGGCACTGAAGACTGGAGTAATAATGCTGAAAATTCAGCGTTGCCTTCACAGGAATAAATTAAGTTTGAAAATATATTAAAGTCCCCCTGTAGTCAATAATTTTATCCCTTAAAACTCATCTTTGATCACCAAAATGACATATTTAAACTTTTTTTCCTGTGATTTTTTTTTTCTTCTTCATGCCTTAATATAAGTTGAATGTAAGGTAATAATAGCTTGAATGTAACTCTGTACCCTTGCTTCATTTAGTATACACAAATCCATGAATATGCAAATTAGCCCCGCCTCCACTCACTCACACCAGCTCAGAGACGCACTCGGTCAACATGTACTCAAGTTAAGTAAATGCTGCATAATGGTATTGCTTTTTACAACGTTGGACACATAACGGTAATTAATATGATTAGCCTTTTGCTTGACTACGTTATCAAACAGCTAATAATGTGTTGCTAATGTTACACAAACCACGTTCCCTTTCGCCTTTTCAGTCTCTCAGTGACGTAAGAAACACTAGCAATTTCAAACTGCATTTTTGAGACTGTCTTTGGTTTACTGCAGTTTTAAGGAGAAAATAAGCAGCAATGGTGTTGACTTATGAATTTACACATGGTTTGTCTGAAAGCATATAAAAAAAACATCACATAGTCGTAACATTAAAAACTTGATTTTCACCACGGGGGTCTTTAAAATAGAAAACAGTTATTTTTAATGGTAATACTATTTCACAATATTACTGTTTTTACTGTATTTCTGATCAAATAAATGTTGGTGGGCATAAGAGACTTCTTAAAGAGGGTAAACAGGGTTAGAGAAACCAGTTTGAGAACATTCATCCGTTTGGTGGCAGTAGTAGTGTAGAAATGACACACTTTTACTTTTAAGCTTCTATTGCGTTTGTTCAAGTACCTCAAACACTAACAGAAGTTGTGTCTCTGTCCAAGGTGCTGAACCAGGACTTCAGGCTGGACTACTGCAGGCTGTGGCAGAGTCTGATAAAGGGAGACTTGAAAGGCATAGAGCGTTACAGTAGGCGTTTGGGCACAGGGGAGCTCTACCCTCTGTTCGCTTGTGTCCTCACCGCCCGCTCATGGACATCAGTTAATGCTGGCATCAGCCAGACACCTGTCACTCAGTCTGAGGTAATAATCTCGAAGTATAACTGATACCTTTTATTTTGCATAGTACAAGGATATTTTGTCTAGTTGTTTTTTTTTTATCAAAGTTTGGACACACCTACTCATTCTTTATTGATACTATTTTACACATGAAATAACACAAAACTCTTCTAAGTTTTAGCTTCATCAATTTTTGTGGGGTGCTTTTTAAACTGCTGGACACTGTTTATCTTTTACTATCCCATCCAATGCATACACTGTAAACTGTGGCAGCCTGCCATTGTTATGAGCAAGAGCTATTTCTAACTGATTTAACCTATACAAAATAGATTTATTGGTATAAATTGATGTATATAGCTGGTTAAGTGATGTTAAATAATATTTTAGATTTTTAATTTAGATGTTACAGTTTCTCAGTGTAGATCCATTTATACAAAGGCACACACTGAAAAAAAACAATAAGTAAAATTTACTTTAAAAATATGCGTGCAAAAACTTGCAAAAGAAAAAGTAAGTAAATTTCACATATGGAATTAAGTAAACTCTACTTAGTTAAGTTAACTAAGTTAAGTAAAATTAACAAAGAAAATAAGTAATTTTAACTTTGCCAGTAAAAGGTTGAGTAATTTCTACTTAGTTGAAGTTTCCTTTGCAGTACTTTTTACTCAAAAAATATAATGCTGAATTAAACCACACTTTTAAAGTGTATGCTTTACTAAGAAACATCTAAGTAAATAATACAGTAGATATTGTGTAGACACCATATCTACATAATAATAAACTCAGTACCCACCCGAACACAGAGACCTCAATACTTGGTATACAATACACAGTGACGGTAACGTGTGTAATTTTGAGTAGAAAATGAACTCCAAATGTCACAAAATGGCAAGTTACTAAACCTAATAACAAAAGCAATCATGTAAAAACAGCTGGAAAACAGCGAAAAATCAACCTTATTAATTACTCAAGGCCCAGTGCATGATGGGAACACCAGTATCAGAAAAGTTTTATAATGTTGATATTTACGCTTTCATTTCTACAAGCTTTAATTGAGTACTAATATAGAATTTACTTTTCTTTTCTTTTAAATAAATTTGAAGCACTTCAGCATAAACAATTAAACTTCAAACGTTTTTTTAAGATCATGAGAAACATAAATGCAGTAAAGTGTCTAAACTTTTGACTGGTATTGTAATGCAAACAGTTGCTACATTTGCTTGATGTAGTGGTAAATTAACAATAACCAGGGAGCAATAACCTTTCCTTCTGCAGGCAATATAAAAAACAAACAGGGTAAACGGAGGTTGTGAAAACTGAGGTGCTGGTTAATACCTTACAGTTGTTAGTGACCACAATAACACCTGTGGACCACATTACAGAACAATGCTCACCTGTCCTCTCATTAAACCTGCATAACTAACTGTCCAGGTGGCTGTCCTGGTGGCCCTGTGGCCAGAGGAGTGCTGTTAGGTCAGTGTGGTCCTGGTAGAGGGTTTCTGGAGGCCAGGCCTGGCCGGAGCTGGCCTCTGTGGGGGACGTTAGGCCATCTGGAGGGTGTCAGGGACATTTATTTATACTTTTATTACATAACCTTTTACAGGACGTAAAAGAGTTTGGGCCGTACAAGCATATTATAACAGAGCATCTGATTTTTATGAGTCTTCGCTAACACGATTTGTTACCAGGTTACTGCATATTAAACCTGGTTACCTCTTAAAAACCTGACAAATTAATGCTATCATATCATTATGATTGTGATATTAAAAGAATAATATTAACAAGCAATTTACCTGTTATATAAAGCTTTGTCACTTAAAGTGCTTTTATTTTTAATATATTTAATAAGTAATTTTTATTTCTATAGCTCCTTTCTAGACCAAATGTCACAAAATGTTTTACATCTAAAATAAAAAGGACACTAAATAAATATAACAATAATAATTTGTTTTATTGATACCAATACTTATAATAAATATTTTGATATAGTTACTGCATACTCTTATAAACCTGAACAATTAAAGCTATCATATTATTAATATTTAAAGAATGATATTAACAACTTGCATTTGTAAAAGGCTTTAAGCATTATATAACACTTAAAGTTATTTTTAATATTTTTAATAATTTGTTTTGTTTATACTAATACTTATAAGTACTTTTTCTATCTATAACTATATATATATATATATATATATATATATATATATATATATATATATATATATAAAATATTATTTTTATAGTACTAAATATTAGTAATAAATTATTAGTATTTATACTTAGTATAAATAGCTAACTGATTAAAATTAAAATTGTATTTATTAACATTTTTACATTTATGTAAAGTTCACTTCTAAGTTTAAATACATAAAAAAAATTATATAAAACTTAAATTGAATACTGAATACTATTTCTTGTTCTGACATATGCTTAGTCAACTTTAAGTAAGCCATTTGAAATGAGTTTATATGAATACGTTTATGAAGCTTGATTTATTTCTCAAACAGGATACAGTAACAGCGTTTGACACCATCAGATATACTTGACTATTAGCTGATTTGCTGCTTGCTTTTTTCCTGATCCTCATCATTTTCAGCAGCGTTCCACTTAGTCATGTCAGCATGTGGCATTTGAGTGCACTTTCCTGCAGGTGGCTTTTCTTTGTAGATTAATTACCCCTAAGCCTTTGCGAGGATAATTATGGCCCGGTCCATGGCCACTCATGTTGGGTGTGCTTTTTTAGCGTGGTGTAGCACCTCTTCCCTTCTCTCTACCCCTCTGAAAGTGTCTGATTCTCCAAGCTTTGCAAAAGTCTCAGCAGCCATTCCTCCCACCAACATCATCAAATTACCAGGATGTTTTGAAGTAGTCTGGTCTGCCATAATTACAAGCAGTTATAAAGGCGGATTTCACATGTACAGCTGTGGCATTTGCAGAAAGGGAGGCTGTCTCATCTGCATAAGAAAGGAGAGATAAGGACGTATTGTATTGCCAGCACAGAATAATGGGTGTTAAAAACTACAACAGAGCTTCATGCTTTATGGTCCAGAAGAGAAGAAAAATAATTCTTGAGTTTATATATAGTGTCTGATATACTTTACGCAAGAGTTTTGTTGATGATTCAGGTAGTGAAATCACATTACAGCAGAACCACAACCATTTGTCAAGTATCGCATCAAGCCAAGTCAAATGTCACTACCATTCAAAAGTTTTTTTTAAAGAAATGAATACCTTTATTCAGCAAGGATGCATTACATTTATCAAAAGTGACAGATTTATTTACTTTTTTGTCATAATGCAAAAGTCAACTTACCATTTCGGTAACACTTTACAATAAGGTCTCGTTTGTAGACATTAGTTAATGCATTAACTAACAAGAAATAACAACGAGCAATACGTTTTGGTGGAATTATTAAGCTTTTTTATAATGTTAGTGAATAAAAATGTTCATGTTCACATGTTTGTTCACAGTGCATTAAACAAATGTTAACACATACAACTTTTTATTTTAATAATATATTAGTAAATGTTGAGATTAATATTAACTAGAATAATTCTGTAAAAAATACAGTAAAAATGTAAACATTTACAGAACAACAAAAAACAAAAAACAAAAAAACAGTTTAACCCAGTAAATCCAACAGCCCTTTTCTGCTTAGTTAGCAAGGCCATGCGGCTACTAAAATCTTTTTTGTACTTTTAACATATTCTGACACCCACCATAATAACACTAGTGGTAGAGGGAAACCACATGATGAATCAAAGTTCATCACAAGTATTTTATTTCCACAAGCAGAGGTACATACTAATATATAGAAGGTGCACAGAGTGATGCACACAAATAAAAACTCCATCATAGTAACACACATGATACAAATAATGCAATAAATGGTAACACTTTACAATAAGGTTTCATTGGTTAAGTAAGTAATGTTACTTCAATATTTTACTTATTTAAAATATTAAAATTGTTAATATTTTGGCATAAGCGGGATAATCCACGGCTAGCTGTGCATTAAAGGATTTTATGCCATGGTCTGTCTGAATACTCAATTGGCTGGAAGGTGTGCAATAAAATCGTTTAATGCACAGGTAGTTCCAAGTCAGTTGAATCACTGTTCTATATTAATGCGCTGTTTTCATTGAAGCGCGCAGACACATACATCACTCGCACACAGAGATTGCGCTGTGCACACACACAAACATTCAGGAGCACAGAAACGTATCAATTCCGCCGCGCAACTTTTAGTCATAAAATACCTAAGCCTCTGGATCACTACGTTATATTTCCTATTTTTAAGTAATAAATGCACATCTTCATTGTTAAAGGTGCTGTATGTACGTTTTTGACTGTACTAAAGCATAAAAATACCATTATATGTTTGCAGATATTTAGGAAACATGCTCACATACTCGTTTCTCAAAAAAACAATGGTACAGCCAGTTATTTTACTTTAAAATGTGCGTTCCGTGTCGGAATGTCTGTTTTTGTTTTGGTCTGCGCAATACCGATACCAATACCAAACTACAAAGAAAAATACAACATTGTCAATTGCACTCGTTCCTGTTGCGTGTCCTTAAACTGGCAACCCGCGTGATCATCGAGTCAGTAAGAAGAGGGGTGGCGGGGCAAACTATATTTTTAATTTGGACTGCAGTACCCATTTCAACCACTGGAATGACCAGCTGTTATTTTCAGGGAAATGCACGGCAAAAGTACACTGTCAAAAATTTAATTTTAACTGTAAAAGACTAAAAATGCAAGAGAAAAAACCTTCGATAACACTTTATTTTACCATAGTAATAACAGTAAATTATGCATAATTACATGCAACTAAACCTCAACCAAACCCTAATCCTACCCTAACCCTATAGTAAGTACATGTAGTTAATTAATATTACTCAGTATTTAAATATATAATTACACTGTAACAATGACACCGTAAAATAGTGTAACTTTCAAGTTCCCATATATATGGAGAAAAAACTGTAATAGATCTAACCTTACATTTTGTGTAATTTTACAGTAAAATACTGTAAAAAAATGCTATTTTGGAAAGTAGAAAGAACAAATCAACTTCTAATTTACAGTGAAAAACTGACATTCCCACAATTCCCTGTATGACTTCATATTTGATGGGTTTTAATTTCATAATCACGTTTCTTCTTCAGTTATGTTCATTAGGGTTTTTATGTTACGTTACATCTTATGTTGTTAAATGAATGTTTATTTAGTAAAACTTTACAATAAGGTTTCATTAGTTTACATTAGTTAACTACATTAGTTAACATTAACTAATAATGAACTGCACTTCTACAGCATTTATTAATCTTAATTTTAACATTTACTAATACATTATTAAAATCAAAAGTTGCATTTGTTAACATTAGTTAAATGCTGTTTAATTATTGTTTATTGTTAGTTAATGTTGTTAAATAATGTTAACAAATGAAACCTTATTGTAAGGGTGTTACCACTATTTCAAATAAATGCTGCTCTTTTAAACTTTTTATTAACCAAAGATTCCTGAAAAAAAATTATCACTGTTTCCACAAAAAAAACATTATGCAGCACAGCTTTTTTCAACATTGATAATAAGACATTGTTCTTGATCATCATATTAGAATGGTCTCTGAAGGATCTTGTGACACTGAAGACTGGAGTAATGGCTATGGCAATGGAGTAATTAAAAACAGCTTTGCCATTAAATGTATTAAAATATATATTTTAATAGAAAATAGAAAAATAAATATATTAAAATAAATGCAGCCTTGGTGAGCTTAAGAGACTTCTTTCAAATATATTAAGACATCTAACAGACCCCAAAGCTTTAAACAGTGTACATTTATTTGTTTGGCAGACCTAAACGATTTTTGTTAGCTTTCCATAAGAATCAAACCCCAACCATGTTAGTGCCATGCCAAAAATTGAGCTACCGGAATGCTGATTTAGTAGTATAAGGATTTGCAACCTTTTTGATGTCAAGTGTAGGGCTGCAGCTATCGATTATTTTAGTAATCGAGTATTCTACTAATTATTCCATCGATTAATCGAGTACTCGGATAAGAAGTACTTTTTCTTTATTAAAGAGCAATACTAAATATACACAAGAAAATAAGACAGGTACCTTAAAATGAACAACTAATTTGTTTCCTTTTTAGAATTCTTTTTAGTTTTATTGCTGAAATTGCATACATTAATATCTGTGAAAACTAAACCAATTTAGTGCATTCAATTGCCATATTATATTCAAAATTCAAATACAAATATATAAACAAAATATAAATATAAAAATATAAAAATCAATTTCAAATGACTTTAAAAAGGTAAACATAGTGCAACCTAGAACTAAACCTACAAGCTATACATCAAAATAATAGTAATATATATAATGATAATGACTAAACATTGCATTTATGTTGTGCAACTTTCAAGTTTCAGTTTCAGCTCAGGCATGACATAAGCCTTTACTGTCTTCTTGGAAGGCTTTGTGGCTTTTGTAAGAAGCAAAAAATATTGGACAGGATGGTAACTTGGAATAAGAGCAAGAACAAATGGGCATACTAGAGATGCGCGGATCAGCTCTAACGTCACCGAATCCGCTGTTAAAAACAAACCATCCACCCGCACATGATTTTCTCTGATTTAGATATCCGCAACGTCACATTACAATTATTCAAATTTTCTGTGTTAAGCGCGATGCTGTCGTAACATATTAGCTACACTGAAGTAGGTTGCTTTAAAAAAATCTTCTTTGGCGAAATTACATTTCTTAAATAACCTAAACCAGGGTCGACAACCTATACAGCACACAGAGGAGTAACTGCTGGAACGTGAGCAAAAGCGAGAGATGTGTTTGTGTTTAATTCAGATAAAGTACATTGCACATACAGGTCTACATTTTGAGCTAATCATTCACCCTAGTAACACAGCTTGAAGTTAGAAGCTATAAATATGATTAAAGTGTGAGATTTAAATTACGCAAATCAATAAAAAAAGAAAACAATGCATCTCTGAAAGCAGGAGCACTGCGCACACAACAGTTACAGCTTGTTCTGCTATTTGTTGCGCTTCGCTTTGAGAACATTTTAATGGTGTATTTCGTAGATATCAAGTATATATAAAGTCCCATTAAACATTTCACATAGACATCACAATGACGGTGATGTGCAAACTCCATTCATGCTGTTCATGTGTTTCGAGTTTCTCGTATCTCTCTCTGACGCGCGAACTGCCGCAAATGAAACTTAAATGTTCAGCGTCGCATCCTGAAGCTCAACACACATTTGTCTTCATTTAAAAATAGCGAGACTAAATTATATTACCAGTGCTGATGTGCTCTCTCTCTCTCGCATTGCAGTCTTTGATCTTGAAATTAGCTGAAAACAAAAGTTAAAGGGGTACTTCACTGCTGGGAAGATGAATGTGTATTTAAATTGGGTCATTTATGTAGTAGAAATGTGAAATTATTTTAGAAGTTGGTGCCTTCTAGACTGAGAAAAGCCAGAAAATGTATTTTTGGCTCATGTGGATGAAAGGAAACAACTCCCAGAATGCACTTGCTTCGCTGCCCTACGAGGCCACTCCCAAGCCACGGCTACCGGTTATCACTTGCCCACCGCGGCACCGCCCCCACCGTCGTTTAGATTTTTATATTAATAAAATAATTTAGTTCAGTTAGAGAACAGACACTACAATTAAAAACTGAACACATAAAATGTTAGTGAGCCGAACGAGAGTCACATCACAAACGCAGCAGGAGACAGATTTCATTCATAACGAGAGCGAAGAGCTGAGCTGAGCTAAGCACGGCAGTCATTCACGGTGCATGCCTGGCGCATTTTCAGATCATGCCTATGGAAGCTTAACTTTCATAGAAATTCATTGAAAAGTTGAAACACTCACTTTGCTCCGCATTGCTCCGTTATGAATGCCCAAGAGAGTAGGGGTGGGAATCTCTAGGCACCTCACGATTCGATTACGATTCAGAGGGCTGCGATGCGATTATAAAACGATTATCGATGCATCTTTTTTTCTAGACAGATTTTCTTTTTTCTCACTTGGTACTTTTAAAGCAAAGTATTTGTAATGACCCATAATGAATTTACTTCCAATATATTTTATTAATAAAACAAATGGAAGTGATTTTACAAGTCAACAAGAAGGTTACATTTAAAGTAATAACCAATCACTAACATAAAGTAATAACCTCCTGTTATGTGCAATATAATCCTTCAGACAATAAAATAAACATTTTACTGTACCAAAATCACAGCTTTAAAAATATAGAATTCTGTACCAGCAGCTCTCATATAAAAGTAATGCTTGTGGACTTCAGCATATTCTGAATAACTTTACATACATACATAAATAATACATAAACATAAATAATAGAGGCTAAGAATTATGACTTAAAACTAAATCCTGAGCACAGACAAATTTTTGCTGTATACCACAATCGAAAACAGCTTTTATGAAAATATCAAATTTGCGATAGTTTGTTGTCCTCTGGTTGGCAGCAACTAACGTTACCGGTACAACCGAGCGTTGGAAGCCTGTAATATGGTTTCTCATGTTTGTCGTGTTTCGAAAATATTTTAGTTTAGTTTGCCACAACTTGCATATAGTGTGGCTCTTGTCCAGGTCATTTTCCCCTTCAACTTCCCGCGCTTCAGAGTTGCGCCTTTGCGTTCGGTCAACATTACGTTATCAACATTTAGAAAGTCGATTTTTTGACATTTGTGAATCGATTCAGAATCGTCCACGTCTGCATCGAGATGCATCAATCGAATCCCCCCCTCCCACCCTTACAAGAGAGGCCGTGCTCATTTACATTCTGTGAGTGAGATCCCACCCCTATGGGCGGGTTGAAAACATGCAGAACTAGCTCCTCCTGGCTGTAGTCTCTAGCCTCTGGCCAAAAAAAGCCTCAGATGACGCAAAATGATGATATTTGCGTCATCGGAGGCTTTTTTCCAGACTTAAAATACATAAATCTCTCATCTCAGGGGGATATGAGGGGGGGAGCACGATCATTCGAAATATACTACCAGGTTTCTACTGATACAAAGCTTAATGCTAATCACTGAAGTAACCCTTTAAAGAATGACACATTCATTGCATTTTACCGTGAAATGAGAGTTCCGCGTCTTTATTAAAATCAACACATTAATGATTTATCTCTCATCCACCCGCAATTTTTGGAATGTTACTTTTTATTTACTCACCTGACCCGCGGATATAACCGCAATCCGCGCATACTCCGAGTCCTTACACAAAAATTGTCTTACTGCAATATGACCGTGTGTAGTTAAATGGACTAAACGAAGCTTCGAGGCAAATTAGTTTTTGAATTCGAGTTAATCGAGTTACTCAAGGAATCGTTTCAGCCCTAGTCAAGTGCTATTTTTACTTTTCCTTTTTAATTGCCTTTTTTAATCAATTAATTCTGCAGAGCTAACGACTGGACTCTATTTTCCAGCATGCACCATGGCATGAATAAATCATGCAAATTACTCCCTCATTGTTTAGTGTTTTTGCACTGCTGTTGTTCCATTTGAGTTATGTGTCATGTGGTGACAACTTAGCATGCCCTTCTTCTCTTAATGATGTGTTTTCTAGTGTTACCATTGTTGTTTTGTGTGTGGAATGTTATGGACTGTAACAGGCCTAAAGCTATTCTCAAGAACATATTTGTTGTAGTGGTTTATTGAATCTTGGATAGCAGTCCGCATGGCTCACCTCACAGGTCAGAGTGAGCAGATGCAAACACAAACCTTACACCTGCCTCATCTAACCACGCACTCCATTACCATCCACTGACTGCATCTCGACTGCTTCCACAGGGTTATTTACAAAGCAAACAGGCCGCTGGTGATACATGTCTTTGTATTTTGTAAATGGTGCATTTTCTTAATAAAAAAAAGAAAAGAAAAAAATTAACACTTTACAATAAGGTTCCATTAGTTAACAAGCTAGCAACGCACCAACAATGTGCCTGAACACACCTCGTTGTCAGACCAGCACGCCCATGGGCGAACAGATGGGCACGAGTGCATTTACTATTTAAACAACGTGGTGCTGGATGTGAAAATGATAACTTTGTTGGGCTGAAACTAGCAAAAAAAGCACTTGCGTCGCGCCTGGCATCACATTGCGGCAGGTGTATGATAGGGCCCATAATCCTCTAAAGTGATCTGGGATGCCATTAAAATAAACCATCCATTTGTTTCTGATGCTGGGATCCTTCTGAAGTCTGTACAGAGACACAAACAATCTGTTTACAATTTGTGCGTTAAAGAAAACGTTCTTTCTCTCTTCCATTTGTCCTGATGTCAACAGACTCAAGTGCGTGGAGTATGTCAGAAACGGAATGCACATCTGTATCCAGTGTAGACAGCGTCAATGATTATAATGGGTTCCATTTGCTATTGGCGTGACGCTCACATTCAGTGTAGGCAAATGTCAGCCGCTAAACACCTGAACGCCTGTCGGTGGGGCCTATGGTGCGATGATGTATAACTAGGGGTGTGACGAGACACTTATCTCACGAGACGAGACACGAGATTGGGTTCACGAGAACTAGACGAGACAAGATTTTTGCATAGTATTTTTAAGTCCTCAATGACGAAATACATGACTAGAAAAATAGTCTGCAGGTGCATTTTGAAATGTTTTAACTAATCAACTTGTAATGAATGTCATTTCAGTTCTACTTTCTGAATATGAATTATATGCAGTAAAAGACAACAATACTCTGTAAAAGGTTTTGCCACAAACCCAACTGACTGGCTTCTTTCCTGTATGATTGTCTCTTTAGACCTTAGAACTGCACATTATTTATGAGCTTCTACAACTTTTGACCTCCTAACTGAACTCCTTTTCACAAATTGATCATAGATATTAAGTGCAAACAATAAGTGCAACCATAATCAAAGTACTATCTCAATATTCAAAGTGCAAATAGATACCGATTTTTTTCTTCAAGCATGATACTGAGCTAAGATATGGTTAACTCGAAGCCCAGCCCAAGATAGTTTTCATATTGGGAGATATTTGCATGCCTCAGGGAGTCGCTTTCGAACAGCGGTAGCATATTGAAATCGCGTATGAATGCGCGCTCGGGTTTGCTTTCACTATCAATTTTGCGATCGTGTGTACTTTGTGAATAGGGAGTGGTGGTGCTGAACGCGCATTTTACAAGATAAGACTTTTGTCTGACGCTTCTGTTGCGCAACGAATCCTCCGACGAGTCTTCTCGTCACGAGATCAGTGATTAGTGCTGCCCACTATGGCTCATGTTGGATGAGCTGATGGAATTGAAGCGACCATTATCCACCTGAATTCATTTGTTTTTATTTCTATAAAAAGCAAAATGACAGTGGAGGCGTAATGTAAACGTTGCCGTGGCATATTCTATCCTAACTTCACTCTCACACTCCGTTATGACAATATGACACGAGACGGCTTTTTACCTCGACGAGAAATCTCATCACACTTTAAGTTCTCGTGGCACAAGATATCGTCACACCCCTATGTATAACTATTCGTCGATGTCTTGCCTGTGTGACGTCACGGATCCCGCAGTATCAAGCCATTTTTGTAGCTTGATTAAATAAATGCTTTGTTTATAATGATGTTGTAAGCTATGAAACTTATATGTCAAAAGATCAAGTCAAATTTGATTTCTCATGTCATGACCCCTTTAAAAAATACAACATTATTAGTTCTAGTTAACTTTTGATTTTAATAATGTATTAGTAAATGTTGAAATTATGAAATGTTGAAACTGTGAATGATTTAGAAGAGGTTTTAAAGGTGCACTATGCAACATTTTTTCAGAAAAATATCCAAAAACCACTTGGCCAGTGTTATATATTTTGTTCAATTGAGTACTTACAATATCCCAAATGTTTCCAACTATTTGTAAATCGTGAGAATATTGCTATTTTAACCAAGGAACCATATCATATCTGTGTTACCCTCGGTTTCCAGTTTTATTCAACAGAAACGCTTTACTCTTACTGCAGTGTGCAACAAGTGTCATAGCAGCCGCCGAGCGAACGCACAGAGTAACGTCATGACATCATTTTCAACACACTCAAATGTATCTAATACAATAAACAGAGCTGTGTTACCTCATGACCGGTAAAGTGGAAATGGCGCCGGCGACTGTGGCATAATAAAAGTCCCGCTGCTTGCGAGGCGTGTGTTGCGTTCATCTTATTGACAATCGCTCCAGCAGCCTTGCTCAGCTCCCACAACACTCGGTCCTGCTCTGCTTCATACTACAGTAACGTTAATAATCGCATCCATGAACATGATTTCTGCCGAGTCCTATCCCGATTCTTTTCCACCGGCTGTGAGGTGAAGACCACATGTCCCAAGATTCTGTGCTCAAACTTGGCGTCATCAATTTATACCTTTGTTTTAAATAGGCGACCTCTAGCGGACGGAAAAGTTACATAGTGCACCTTTAATTGTTAGACCATGTTAACTAATATAGTTAACTAATGCTAACAAATAATTGCAAAGCGTTACTAAAAAGTATTTCACTTTGATGTGTGATAGTTAAACCTAAAAGATTGATGACGTTTGTTGTTATACCAAGAAGCTAATTTTATATAAGAGACGTGCAATTGCATGTAAAATAGACGTTTGCTAATTTACTTTCTTTGTTAATTTTTGCAGTGTAGACTGAGGAAAATATGCTAATTTAGTAGACAAGGTTAAAGAAATCTGTAATGATCTATTGTACAAGATGAATCATGCTTGACTCCAAGACCTCATGGCGTCACTAGCCCATTCGCTTTTTTTTTTGTTTTATTTTCTGCCATATTTTATTTTAAGTTTTAACTTTGCTATTTGTCCCAGGTATTACATTTGAATAATCTGTCCATGTGCATGTTTAATAGATCAGATTACTCTGAACTACTCAGGATTTTAGACACATCAGAGATTCTGTTGTGCTTTCAGAATTCTTTGTTTAACTCCATGTTATTGAATGCATGGACAGTATGTACTTTCCAGAAAGGGAAAAGTAACCTTTATCTCAAGATGGATTGAGAGTCTTTCACTTAGACTGCAGAGCTGGACAGACAGTAAGTCAGTATGCTGGTTAATAATAGAGTTATTATAGTTGTTTACTGGTGAATCTATGAGCAGAAAAAAAAGACTTCAACTTTCCTGCAGCAGTTGTTTTTGTGAGACGGAGGGAACTCTAATAGAAATGATTGACTTTACATTTTAGCATAGAATTTAGTATAGAATAGAATATTTGTTGTGAGTGCTTGCACAGATTTTAAATGTCAGAAAGGTGGTGTGTTATCACTTTTGGCTAGATGGACAGTTTTGCACCCCCACAAATGTCTAGAGGCTGAGCATGCAAGATACAAAAATAAATGTTGTAATATTAGACTCAAGTGTTTTAAAGTGCTGCTCACTTGAACCTTTTTAATTTCTTGCTCTAGATATGTGCATGGCCACAGTTATCCATATCCAAGAGGCTAGATGTCAGCGTTTTCAGAATTTTTATTTGGTATTTGTTGATTTTGAGTTGTTGTTTTGATAGCATGAGCAGAACAGAACATTTTATTTTTTTAGGAGGATAATATATGGTGTTGTGTGTGTGCACTTATTTTGTTGTACTTGTGTAGACCGTATTTTTGTGAAGATGTAACAAATATAGAGAAACATTTTAAGGTGTGTTCACACTAACAATGAGAGTTGCCGAATTAATGCAGCTCGTATCGACCACTTCTATAAAACTTTTGCATCTTTATTGAAGTTTGAAAGCTTAAATAGCAATTCATTGACAGATTTTTCATTTTTGGGTCACTTATTTTAGAGGTACAGAGTTAACTTAACATTGGAAGTCACTGAGAGATCCTCACATGTATATGTTTGTGTGTGAGCTGGTGTTTAGGTAACAGTGCTTTGTGCTCTCTTATTGTGTGATTGATATCACAGGTGCCCTCCAGACCGTCTGAAGGGCTCTCAGTATCTAATAAAAACTCTGTGTCCAGTGCAGTGTGTTTCCTATTCACAGCCAGCCTGCTTTGTAGAGGACTATCAATATTAATGCAGTCGTCTCTACAGAAACCAGCGGAAGCATCAGAGAAGCTCCTCTCTGTCATTCTAACACTGAATAGAGATGCACTTGCATAAAATCTCCAATCAGCATTCAGCTTTTATATGTGGTCATTAAACACTGAATGCATTATGATTTTTTTGTTTTATGACTCCAGCTTGTTGTTGATCAGTTAATTAAATTCATTGCTTTGATGCACGCAGTTTATGAGGGTTTATATATATACACACACACACACTACATTTTTGAATATTTTTAAAAGTGTCTCTTCTGCTCACCAAGGTTGCATTTATTTCACTAATAATACAGTAAAAACAGTAATATTGTCAAATATTTTTTACAATTTAAAATAACTGTTTTCTATTTTAATATATTTTAAAATAACAAAAAAAATCCTGTGTTGGCAAAGCTGAACTTTTGGCATTATTATTACTCCAGTCTTCAGTGTCACATGAGCCTAATAAAAACAAACTCAAATCAATTTATATTTCAGTAAATAACTTGTTGGCTTCTTTTCATTGTTTGGGATAGTTCATTCATTAAAAAAAATATATATTTTTATACACTAATTTTAAGCATTTAAGCATAAGTCTTAAGATGGAAAAGTTTTTAAGATAGTTAAAAACCTAAATTTAGTCAAGTGTGTCCAGACTGTTGTGTATATAACCAACAAAATTTGATCAATATCAAAAAACACCACTTCTGTTGTTCAGCTTTGTTGTTTGCCTCTTGACTGCAACATTCATTCCGACAGTCCACATGAAAAGAAAACACACACACACACACACACACAACTACAGAACCAGATCTACAGGTTTCTGTATTTGAAGTGCAGTAAAGGCAAAACCACTCAAACATTTTGATAAACACACACCATTAGTGTTGCAAGTGAAGTGGAGTGCTGGTCAATATGGGCCTGCCCCCTCATTAGAGAGCGTGTGCTCCTCATCTGCCAGACCTCCACAAATAAAAGTCTGCTCTCTCTCTTTCTCTCCATCAGCTACTCATAGGTCTGCCTCAGCAATTACCTGCTACCCAGCACCGCCACAGCCCACAGAAACCACAGCCCTATTAGCCCTCTGTACAACTAGAGACATTTTCTATTCCAGCATGTTCTACAATATGCTGTTACCCATTGTTATACAGTCTTTATTTGACTGTAAGTCCTTGTTTATATATATGTTTTTGAAGTCTATTATGCTGACCAAGACTGCATTTATTTGATCAAAAATACAGTAAAAATTTGAAATATTATTACAAATTAAGTCAAGTCACCTTTATTTATATAGCGCTTTTTACAATGCAGATTGTTTCAAAGCAGCTTTACAGTGATAACAGGAAAATAATGCAACAAAGGTTGTTTTGGCTGTACAGCAGCTCTAGAAGAAAATAGTGTTGTTGTCCAGCTTACGTAAGTTCAGTTTTGATCCGTTTCCATTGTAAAAAATCATTAGTTATTAATTTAGTTCGTTTATCTATACAGCAGCTCTGAAGAAAACATTGATGTCATCATCCAGCTCAGTTCCAGTTCAGTTCTCATACAATGGTGTCAATCAGGCAGATCAGTAATATTGTTGAATATTAAGTGTCCCTGATTAAGCAAGTCAGAGGCGACAGTGGCAAGGAACCAAAACTCCATCAGGTGACAGAATGGAGAAAAAACCTTGGGAGAAACCAGGCTCAGTCAAGGGACCATTTCTCCTCTGGCCAACAAATGCACAGTGCATGATATGATTTAGGCAGCATTACAGATCAGAAGTTAGATTGTTATCGGAACATTCAAAATATTTAATCCAGTTCCATCTGGTTGAAGATCAGATTTATCATGCCAGTATGGAGACGGGTTTGTTGAGGATCTGTGCCACTAGCTGTTGTGTCGATGAGGCCTTCACAGGGGAGAGTCTAGTTGACACAATCTCTGCTGACACTTCAGGGATGCGTTGTGGTCGTGTCTAGGCGCAGGTCCTCCATCTGATCTGGATATGGCCCAGATCCGGCTGACTAAACCTAAACCTCGGGATTAATAGAGACTAATATTAGCATAGATGCCATTCTTTTTATGATGTAAGTACATCAGGTGTTATAGGAAGTGTTCCCGGTTCCGGCTGACCTACTTTATGCAGCCTAACAATCATTTAATTGATTTGAATAATAGAAATGGATAATGTGGTTTGTGTATGCTAGGTCAAAGAGATGTGTTTTAGTCTATATTTAAACTGACAGAGTATGTCTGCTTTCCAGACAATGCTAGGAAGACTATTCCAAAGTTTAGGTGCTAAATAGGAAAAGGATCTACCTCTTGCGGTTGATTTTGATATTCTAGGTATTATCAGCTGGCCAGAATTTTGAGATCGCAATAGACGTGAAGGACTATAATGCATTAAGAGCTCGCTCAAGTGCTGGGGAGCTAAATCATTTAGTGCTTTTTAAGTAATTAGTAAGATTTAAAAATGTATACAATGTTTAATAGGGAGCTAATGCCATGTTGACAGAACAAGGCTAATATGGTCGTACTTCCTGGTTGTAGTAAGAACTCTAGTTGCTGCGTTTTGGACCAGCTGGAGTAATTTAGAGTAATGTCGTAGTTTAGATATATTTTTAAGATGAAAGAATGCAGTTTTACAGATGCTATGTGGCTTTCAAATTAAAGATTGGTATCAAAGAGCACACCCAGGTTCCTAACTGATGACGAAGACTTGCCAGAGCAGCCATCAAGTGTTAGACAGTATTATAGGTTATTACATGTGAAGTTTTTTAGTCCAATAATTAGAATCTCTGTTTTTTTCATAATAAAGTAGTAGAAAATGACTAGTCATTAGGGATGTGACGGTGAGGAAATGTTCCCACCGGTTAATCGACACGTGACAACACCGGTAATACCGGGGCTTATAAATCACTAATTCTAAACCGAAATTAAAATGCGCACGGCCGCTCGGACATTCATAACGGTGCGGAAAAGTACGAGTGTTTTCTATGAATTCCTATGGAAGATGAGGAATTAACTAAAAACGTGGCAGTGGACACGCACCGTGAATGAATGACAGTGTAGCCGTGCGCATTGTACTTTCGGTTTAGAATTAGCTGCAGTTTTTGGGCAGGTTGCTTGAATGGTGGGTTCATTAGCCTATTATTCTTAATGAAAAACACAACAACAAAACAGTACAATGACAAACTTATTTAAATAGGTGCTTTTACATTTCGCTTTGAAACCAAATCTTCCGCCATCATCTTGTCAGTCTCTCTAAATGAAATCTAAATTGCTTCTGCTGATCTGTGCTGCGACTCTCGTTCGACTAGCTGTATTGAGCAGACACGTTCAGTTTTTAATTGTCTGTTCTCTAATTGAACTAAATTATTTTATTACTATAAAAAACAGGGGTGGGGGCGGTGCCATAGTGGAAAAGTGATGTAACCGGTGTTGTGCCTGAACACCGTCAACACCGACTAATGCATTCCGTTCATTTTGTGAATTGGTAAGTTTCGCCAGGGAGTGAAGAAATATAGAGCTGAGTATCATCAGCGTAACAGTGTAAACTAACGTCATGCTTCCTAATGACATCTCCCAATTATAGCAACGATCCTAGTACTGAGCCTTGCGATACTCCATACGGAACTTGTGATCGATATGACATCTCTTCATTTACTGCTACAAACTGGTAACGGTCAGATAAGTATGATTTAAACCATGCCAATGCAATTCCACTAATGCCAACATTTCGAGTCTATTCAAAACAATGGTGTTTTCGATCATATCAAATGCAGCACTAAGATCCAGTAACACTAATAGAGAGATACAACCACGATCGGTTAAGAGCAAATTATTTTTAACTCTAATGAGAGCAGTCTCAGTACAATGACACAGTCTAAATCCAGACTGGAAATCCTTGCAAATACCATTTTTTTCTGAAAAGGAACATAGTTGTGAGGATACTGCTTTTTCTAGTATTTGTGACAGAAATAGGTGGATTTGAGATCGGCCTGTAATTGACTAATTCTCTAGGAATTGAGTTGTGGTTTTTGAATAAGAAGTTTAATAATAGCCAGCTTAAATGTTTTCAGTACGTATCCTAATGACAAAGATTAATTAATGATATTAAGAAGAGGATGTATGACCTCTGGAAGCGTCTCTTTCAGTAGCTTAGTCAGTATAGTGTCTAACATACATGTTGTTGATTTTGATGATTTAGACAATTCTTCCTGACCTATAGCAATGAATGAATATAAATTTTCCTCAGGGACACTACAATGCACTGTTTGATGCGATACTGTAGTAGACGGTTGCATGGTTATAATGCAAGAAGTTTATAAAGTGATTACTGCTGTGCTGTTTGGAAATGTCAGAAGTTGAAGCCTTATTTCACGTTAATTTAGCCACTATATCAAATAAATGCCTAGGGTTGGTTTGTTTTTGTTGTGAGTCGGAAAAATAAGCAGATCTAGCAGTTTTAAGGCCTTTCTGTTTGCAATAATGTTTTTTTTCCACGAAATGTGAAATACCAGTTTTGTTTTAAAATAAAATTTTCGATTTGAATATATTTTAAAATGTAATTTATTCCTGTGATGGCAAAGCTGAATTTTTAGCATCCTCACTTGTTTTCAGTGTCACATGATCCTTCAAAAATAATTCTGATAGGCTGATTTGGTGCTCAAGAAACATTTACTATCAATATTGTAAACAGTTGTGCTGCTTAATATTTTTGTAGAAACCATCATAAAAAAAAATTCAGTAACCTTTGATAAATAAAAAGTTGGTAATGAAGTAATGGTAATGACAGTAATGAAGATTTTTTGACTAAGTACATTTTTCAAGTATCTGCACTTTATCAGAGTATTTTTACTTAATTTACTTCATTCTAAAGCATTATATCGTATTTTTTTAATCCACTACATTTCATAAAAAAATAGTTCCTCCGTTATTTTGAGCTATTTTGAGCCAACCCCCTCTGAGATGCAAGAGGGGTGTCCGATTCGGGAATGAGCTGATTTTTTCCAAAGAACCTGTTGAATTGACTGATCCGATTGCAACTGTTCTTGAATCAACAACTCACAGATTCAGTGACGAGCAAAGAACCGGGATATCACCGGAGCTTGATCATGCGCATGACTGATGGCACGAAAAGTAGGTTACTAATGCTGAATTTTAGTACTGATTATTATAAATGAAAATCATATTTAGGTTATTCTGTTGAACTATTGTTTGTGAACTAAATATTGTAAATCTATCTCTGTGTCTATCTCTCGCTCTCGTTAAAACAACATTACATATTAACAGCTAATAAAATGTTAACTGACATATGAACAACTTACGGGTGTAGATGTTTACAAATCTATATTCGTTTATAAAATGTTTACCAATATAATTAAATTGAATGCAACTAAATATAACCAATATAGAATAACAATACTTTTAATATTTTATTCTCTATTTCTAAAAATCCTGGGATCAGGTCCATATATCATACCGACATGCATTTTTTTAATGTCATACTTTTCATATTTTTTTACTTGTTGCAGTCTAATTACATGCCTGATTAGACAGAACATAATCATCTTTGGAACGGCAGCCAAATGAACTGGAGTTTCTCTCAGGGATGGCAAAACGACTTGGCTACAAAATATGCTCTAAATCCTAATCTTGCAATCCACCGAACGGAACTGTATTCCATTTTGTTTGTTTTGCCGTGAAACAGGAACAAACATCAAGAACATTAGTGCCGAAATTGAAATGAATGCAATTTACATTCATTGTGCTGAAGAAATGCTCGCTTTGTGGATGAATTGAGAGCTGCAATCACTCCATGGAGAAAGGCGACGGGGGAGACAGCAAAGATAGGGAGAAAGAGAGAGCTAGAGACATAGCCTGTCAAAAGATCATAGATATGGGCAGAAAAGTGTCAAATAACCGGAACATCAAGGAGTGACAGCTCAGAAAAACTGGGAGTGAAGGAGTTAACTTAAAAAACAAAACGTCAAGATTTTTTTAAGACTAGAAGATCAAGACTATTCACAATACAAGCATGGAAGGACTTTTTATATAGATGCTTTGTGATAAGTGAAGCATTTGTCTGTACGTAAACATGAAGTTTATTACATGAATGCGGTCGGATGGCCTACGGTTTTACTTAGCAAGGTGAAACAAAGAAAATCTCCTTTGAATCAATCTCCTCTGGCAGATGAAGAGAGACCTATTCTGCAAACACTTCTGTCTTCAGAGGTTTTTCCTCAGTCCTAATCAAAGCTTTTTTTTTGTTGGCTTTGGGTCTGTTATCTGAAATTGGGTTTATGCTGAAATGGAAAAGTAACTACTGAGCTTTGAACCAAAGAATGCTAAGTGAAAACAAAGACCCAGAGGGCATCTAGAGCAGTAAATTTGAGTGCACTACCTGTTTACCTTGTCTGCCTGGCATTACACTGCTTGACTGTCTGTATCAGTCTAATGGTAGTTTATTGTTATTACATATTTTGATTTTAAATTTGGATTATGACTATTATTAGTATTTTTTTAATAATAATAATAATAATAAATATAGCTGCGAGCAGCAATTAACGGGGCCAAGCGCAAAGAAGCCAATAAGACATGCCAACATGGCTGAGAGTAGACCAACTGCCACAATGAGCAATTAAAGGCAGTTTAAGATGATTTTAGGCAAAATGGCTGAAAAATCATATATACAGTCACTAATAATGATTTAATGGTTTATCACTTTTGACCAATAGGTGGCGCAGTTACGAAATTTAATGTGGTGTGGTCAGAGTGAGGTGACAATAGCACAGGCAAAGTTTGGTGTCATTATGTCAAAGCATTGCAGAGATACAGCCTCAAGAGTCCTTTTGGCATCATGCGTCAACTTCGTCGCTGCGATATATGAAAATGGTTTTGTCTGTTGACACGAAATTAATAACTTTTTGCTGTCATGGTCTGAAGATGTTACGATTCGATTTTGGTGAAAATCAGACAAGTGGTCCAGGAGGAGTTCTAAAAAGTATGTTTGTAAAGGAGATCAAAATGGTGAACAGGAAGTTTGGCCAAATATGGTAAAATTGGGATCTATGTTCTTGGCATGACCTAAGGAATCTATTATACCAGTTTGATGACAATAGTCAAATTTAATCAAAAGTTATTAGCATTTTTGAAAAATTCATTATAACTTTTGTCCTCAAGGTGGTGCTGCCACAAAACTTTTGAGTACATTCAGGGCATGGTGCCGAAGATGCATACCGAGTTTCGTAATGATACGCCAATGCGTTCGTAAAATATAGCACTTTTTGACAAAATTCAAAATGTCCAACACCCAAATTGGTTGATATGGGAAAATTGGGTATGGTATGGCTCAGCGTGATGCCCCGAATCTACAGAGACCAGTTTTGTGATTTTGAAAATTGGAGCAACGGCCTAGGAGGAGTTTGAAAAAGTAGGTTTTTCGGAAAATTAAAAATGGTTGAAAAATTTTCATGATGGAAAATGACGTCATGGGGTGAAATCGAATCGGCTTGAGCCAAGGAATCTGAGGAATTTTGTTTCTAACCCTTACGGTTCAAAAGTTATTAGCATAAACATGAGTGAAACTTTGGACAGGTGGTGGCGCTAGAGGCATTGAATTAGAGACTTTGAATTTGCTATGGTGACAGATCAGACTGTCCTCTATCAGTGCCAAATTTCACAACTTTCCCGCAAGCGGTTCTATGGGCTGCCATAGACTCCCAGACAGAAGAATAATAATAATAATAATAGGAATGCTAATGATTTCAATAGGTGCCTCCGCACCTTCGGTTCTTGGCCCCTAATAATAATAGGAACACTAACGATTTCAATAAGTGCCTTCACACCTTCGGTGCTTGCCCCTAATAATAATAATAAATTAACATCACTATCCATTTTTTGATATTCAAGAAAGGAATTATATTTATTACTTTTTTTTTCTTTTCTTTTTTTTTTGTAGTCATTTTGCAGAATGAGAGATGATTTCTTTGCGATGGAAAATGTGTCTGACAAAGCTGACCCTTCAGATGTTGCTGAGAACATGGAATTGAACATAATAGCTTTGACCTTTCAACTTCTCATAAATGATACGAGTGCTTAAATGCAAGTTCCTAAAGTGCTGCATTGTTCATACAGTATGTGTCTTTTCTGACACTCCAACACAATATTAGGATCTACAAATATCTATATTTGATCTATATTTTGGCTCAGACAAAATAAAGCATTTTGTTGTATAAAATGTAGTCTATCTATCTATCTATCTATCTATCTATCTATCTGTCTGTCTATCTATCTATCTATCTATCTATCTATCTATCTATCTATCTATCTATCTATCTATCTATCTATCTATCTATCTATCTGTCTGTCTGTCTGTCTGTCTGTCTGTCTGTCTGTCTGTCTGTCTGTCTGTCTGTCTGTCTGTCTGTCTGTCTGTCTGTCTGTCTGTCTGTCTGTCTGTCTGTCTGTCTGTCTGTCTGTCTGTCTGTCTGTCTGTCTATCTATCTATCTATCTATCTAAAAAAATAAAGAATATTTGTAATTTTTAGTAAACTATAAAAATATACTACATTTTAGTTTCATATATAGTATAGGATGGCAGCATATACAGTATTAGTATATTTTTTTCTTCACCAAAAAACACAAGGCTATGGCTCTGCCTTTTAGTATAGAATGTAATGTATTTTTATTTAATTGTCTTTTTCTTTTTTAAATTGGTAGTCAGTTAAACTCCTGTTGGCAAGAGCGTCTCCTTATTACCCCCTGCTCAGTTAGCATAGAGCCCTAAAAGGCCTATATGTGAATAATGAATTGGTTTGGGAGGCAGCAAGAATATCCTCCCTCCTGTGTAATTGCTTTTGTGTTTGTCCCAGGGGAGAGCTTTTTTGGGGCTGTTCATAGCGCTGTCCTTGCTGATCAGCCCCATGTCTCAAAATGTCTGCCCCGGAGCTGCATACCGTTTAGGGAGAGACTGTTCAGCCTGTCTGCCATACAAACCGCTAGCATGTCCATTCCTCATGTGCTCAGCTGTTTTTGCCTGTCCATCAGAGTAGAGCAGAGATATAGTATGTAAACAGAAGGGTTAGTCTTGAAAGTCTGTATCCCTATTGCTTCACACCTGTCAGTTTTACCTAGCTGGCTATAAGAGAAAGAGCGAGGGGGGGAAAAAAATGAAAACTTGAGTGTGCTTGTTTTAGTCTAGGCCTCTATTTCTGAAATCCTTCAGTACCCAATGTTGAGCCTCAGGCTTTGTGACAGGGGCACACACTCAGCTAAAAGAAAGAACTTAAGCTATCCTCTGAATGGCTCTGGCCTTTTTATTTGGCGGACAGCTGTGAAAAGTCGGGTTGTCCTGGTGCGGCTTACTGTCAGAAGTCTGAGCTCTAAATAGTCCTCCGTCCAGTGAGCTTGTTAAGCAGTTAAATCAATTTCTGATGTGTAAAGAATTTAATAGTTACTGTCCTAACCTCCCATCATGCACACAGTCCCATAAATCTCCACGACTACTAACCCAGCTGACAATATTAACAGCCACAGCTCTCATAAACATGCATCAAAAGCACCGTGCTTGTGTACATTCTCAGTGGATGAGTAAAGACGTGACATTTTAATTCCGTTTACAGTAGATGTTTCTCCTTGTGTCTGTGCAAGTCTGGTGGTCGCAGTAAAATCAAATCATAACCCAGACATTTTTCATAGTGCTTTGTATTAACACTTGAAATAGCTCATGTGTATCGTCTTATTGTGGAACCAATTCACTTCAAGGTTTGTTGGTTTAGCCTCAAGTTAGCTTTTGTTTTGGTATTTTTCCGAAAAGAGAACAGTGTCTGTTTGCACTTATCAGCATTTGGCCACAAGAAACCGTTGTCTCATTTGTTAAGTCAGCTTTGTATTTACTGTACCTCTGGGCCCAGATTTTCCAGATTAGAGTACCTACACCTCGACTCTCTTCAAACTTCCAAGTCATTTCAGTTTTTTTTTTTTTTCATCCTGTAAAGCAGTGGCGTACCGTACCCCCTGAGGCATTTAACATCCTTCTGATGTAATCAATAAATTAAACTAAACAAATAATTTCAATCAAATGAAATCATCAATAAAGGCCATCTTTGCACTGCTGTCACAAGCTGCATCTAGATGTATTTATGCATTGTTTAATGCTGCTCAGAGCTGGCATGAATGCAAATATTGCATTAATAATGTTATGAGATGTTTTAAATGATAAAGTTAACAGATAAATATGAAATGATTGTAAAACTATGTGATACTTTTAAATATCAAACTATAACCAGCAGTAGGTGGCCATTGTAGGAGTTAGCCATTGAATCATTGGCTGCATCCGAAATCGCGGCGAAAAACAGTATGTGACAAAAGAAGTAGCCTATGTCCGAATTCACAGTACTCATAAAAGAGTAGGCAAAAAGTACCCGGATGACCTACTACTTCTGGCGAGATTTTGAAGTGTGCATACGATGGACACTATCCCACGGTAGAGGATTTGTGAATGGCAATGAAGCGACGCAACTGATGTTGGTAGGTCACATGATAATGACAACATGGCGAATGTAGTATGTCTGGATTACATTTAGGGATGCACCGATACCATTTTTTCAGAACCGATCTGATCCGATACCAAAAATTCTGAGTATCTACCGATACCAATCCGATACCAGTGCAGTTTTGTTTAAAAATTCAATGTAGAATTTATATACCTCAGTGTGTCGAACTGATAATCACTCTTTTGTGTGTTAAACACAATCTACTAAATACAGACAACTTCATTATAAAGAAAAACAACAAATTAAAAAAATATATATAAATCACAATCTATGACAAAAATACTACTATAAACTAGATGGTGGATAACAGAATCACGACAGTTCTGCTGTGGCTTTCATTGGAACTATTATTTTGTTGCAAAATACAGCAAACAGTAATGTATGTCACTTAATATTATCTTTTGTTTGTTGAACTGTTGTAAATAAAAATCTGTCACATTTCCAATCATGTGTATATTCAGGAAAGATGCATTCTTACTCGTATATTCAACATTACAAAAAAGAACTCACATAGTGTATGTTTTTGTATTGAAGAGAGTTTGAGTCTTAATCAATCTCTATGCACAGTTTGTGTCTATGTATGTGTTCTTCATGGTAGTGCTAAAACCCCACTTTTACAAAGGTACATTGTTGAGAATGGCAGTAATGTAGTGCAATTTGATAAGTCAGCATAGTCTGGGCTAGCTTTTCTTGTCTCATTAGATGATGTCATGGTCTTACTTAAAAAGATGAAGCCATCCTCATGTCCATTGGATATATTACCAACTTCTTTGTTTTTTAAAGTGATAGATCTTGTTGCTCCTTTTGTCGTCAAAATGATTAACATGTCACTTTCCACTGGGATTGTCCCAAACTTTTATAAACAGGCAGCGATAAGCCTCATTTTAAAAAAGCCCAATTTGGACCCAGCGGAGCCTTGTGACTATAGGCCAATATCAAAACTGCCCTTTCTCTCAAAAGTCATGGAGAAGATAGTAGCTGAGCAGCTGACAGCTTTTCTAAGTAACAATGAACTCTTGGATAAGTATCAGTCTGGTTTTAGAAAGATGCATTCTACTGCTCTCCTCAAAGTGTCTAATGAAGTACAGATGGCTGCTGAATCTGGAAGGTACTCTGTATTGGTTTTATTGGATTTATCATCAGCTTTCGATACAGTGGACCACAAAATACTGTTGAACAGATTGGAAAAAGAGTTTGGTATTGTTGGGTGCTTTTTCTAAAGTGGTTTTCCTCTTACCTGAGTGACAGAACCTTTTCTGTCTATGTAAAAAAGATTCTTGAATGGTGTTCCCCAGGGCTCTGTCCTAGGTCCACTTTTGTTTTTACTGTACATTAGCCCTCTTGGAAAAATGTTAAGCCATTTTAACAATGTGTCATACCATTTTTATGCTGATGACATACAGTTGTATTGCTTGTTCAATGATTCTGAGTTCCACAAACGAATGGATTTATTGGATTGTATAATCTTGGCTTCAATTAAATTCGAAAAAGACTGAAACCCTAATTGTTGCCCCAGACAAAAAAATCCCATCAATCGTTCAACACCTTGGTTCTCTGAGCTCCTCTGTCCAGTCGAGACTCAGAAATCTTGACGTCTGGTTTGACCAGTCAATGTCTTTGGACTGCCATTCTAGACTTTTGGTCAGAAATTGTTTTTATCATCTAGAAATATTGCAAAATTGAGGGCAATTTTATCTGACTCTGATCTTGAGATGGTTATCCATGCTTTTATTTCCTCACGATTAGATTATCAAAACTCTTTTTAGAGAGTGCTGATTGCTGATTTGTTGTGCCCCTACTCCCCAGGCCGTGCCCTTCGATCCTCAGGCCACAGTCTTTTAATGGTCCCAAAGACTCGTTATAAAACCCGGGGGAGACCTGTCCTTTCAGGCTGTAGCCTCCAGACTGTGGAACGCCCTGCCCCTGTCCCTCCGTGTGGCAGACTCTGTCGATTCTTTTAAAAGGCAACTCAAGACACTGTTATTTAAACAAGCTTTTAGTTGACTGGGATTTTAAATTTTTAATAATTTTCTGATTGTATATTGTTTTATTATTTTGGTTACACTTTGTAAAGCACTTTGTGATTTTATCTGTGAAAAGCGCTCTATAAATAAACTTTACTTACTTACTTACTCTGCACGCAACCACACATCATATGCACACTGTTTGTGTGGATGCAGTCAGTTTTGACTGAAAAAGGTCATTTGATTGGATGTCATGTATTTGACCTTTTACGACACCACCATTTTCCGATTTTTACACTGTTAAAAATACATGCTCGGTTTTAATGTTATTTTAAGGTTGGGTAGAATTAAAGGGGTCATGAACTGGATTTTTTATTATTCTCCTGAGGTGCTAATAATGTTAATAAGATTTTTAAATATTTGTTTTTAAATAAATTACTATTTCCTACCCTGATTTTAGCCCTCTGCTTTGAACACTCTGTTAGAAGGGGTGTGTCTGCTGTAAGACTTCAGTGTAAACGCCCACTGCTGTGATTGGCTGACTGTGATGAGCAGATGACAGACAGTGTGTTGATCACGTGAATGCCGTGATCTCCTCATTACAACACAATTTCGCTCTCACCATAACTAACAATGCAAACACGATGTAAATACAGTAAGAGATTCATTGTGTAGTGTAAGAGCGTCACTATAATGGGAGTTTTGGCAAGTGTTAGGATAAACTCGTGCTGCGTGATCGACAGATTCAGCCATTATAAAGAGAGCGTTCTTTGAAGTAAAATACTAGGATTATTCATTATAAATTTAACTGTCATTACCGGTTTACAAATTAAATATGTTACTTACAGTTTGCGGGGTCCTTGCTGGTTCGAGAACAGCTAGTTCCAGTCCTTGCTGGTTCCAGCACAGCCTAATCTATGAGCAAAAGTTTTTGGGCAAAGGCAGTATCGTATTGCGGCTTGTTTTCAAAACAGTCGCTGGTAAAATGTACGGTACAAACACGTCAGCACTGACGTGACTAGGACGTTCATTAAAAATAAACTGAATCATTGGGACCCTTCTGCAGCTTATGCAAAGATGATTTTTTTCCACAGCCAGGAACAGCACAACGTCTGCATTGTATCACAATCTTGTTCTTATCACAATTTTATCATAAACAACTACTTTAGATCCACTCGCTGCTCATCGACTGAACACCAGTGGGCGGGGACAACGGTGCGATGATGTAAAAGTAGCCGTTGCTGTCTTACTCCAGAGGCATGATTGTGGCAAATGATGAAATGTTGGCCCATATTGATAGGATAGCATCTTGCAGTTGATGGAGATTTGTGGGATGCACATCCAGGGCACGAAGCTCCCGTTCCACCACATCTCAAAGATGCTCTATTGGGTTGAGATCTGGTGACTGTGGGGGCCATTTTAGTACAGTGAACTCATTGTCATGTTCAAGAAACCAATTTGAAATGATTCGAGCTTTGTGACATGGTGCATTATCCTGCTGGAAGTAGCCATCAGAGGATGGGTACATGGTGGTCATAAAGGGATGGACATGGTCAGAAACAATGCTCAATGCCAAGAAAACATCCCCCACACCATTACACCACCACCACCAGCCTGCACAGTGGTAACAAGGCATGATGGATCCATGTTCTAATTCTGACTCTACCATCTGAATGTCTCAACAGAAATCGAGACTCATCAGACCAGGCAACATTTTTCCAGTCTTCAACTGTCCAATTTTGGTGAGCTCGTGCAAATTGTAGCCTCTTTTTCCTATTTGTAGTGGAGATGAGTGGTACCCGGTGGGGTCTTCTGCTGTTGTAGCCCATCCGCCTCAAGGTTGTGCGTGTTGTGGCTTCACAAATGCTTTGCTGCATACCTCGGTTGTAACGAGTGGTTATTTCAGTCAAAGTTGCTCTTCTATCAGCTTGAATCAGTCGGCCCATTCTCCTCTGACCTCTAGCATCAACAAGGCATTTTCGCCCACAGGACTGCCGCATACTGGATGTTTTTCCCTTTACACACCATTCTTTGTAAACTCTAGAAATGGTTGTGCGTGAAAATCCCAGTAACTGAGCAGATTGTGAAATACTCAGACCGGCCCATCTGGCACCAACAACCATGCCACGCTCAAAATTGCTTAAATCACCTTTCTTTCCCATTCTGACATTCAGTTTGGAGTTCAGGAGATTGTCTTGACCAGGACCACACCCCTAAATGCATTGAAGCAACTGCCATGTGATTGGTTGATTAGATATTTGCATTAATGAGAAATTGAACAGGTGTTCCTAATAATCCTTTAGGTGAGTGTATATAAAAAATGTCATGACCCCTTCAAATTAATGGAAAAACTCAGCATTTTGTTTGCATTCCCCCTCAGTCACTTCAGCATGCCCCAGTTTGGGAACCATCTAGTACTCTGTTTATTTGTTGTATTCTGGCAGTGCTAAATTATATTAGCCGCTCAGTGTTTATGTAGTTTATTGGGTCCATGATTTGGTGTAGCATTCTTTACACCTATATACATTACTATATAATAAGTATCTGAAATGTAGGCTAGCAAGTGATTGTCATTATTACTTTTGCATACTTTTTCTATACATTTCACAAGTTCAGGAAATTTCTTTGTTTGGTTTTCTTTGCTATATTTGCTACATTTGCACTATAAACAGTTCTGGTACTCTGTTAGAGTCCAGATTAAAAACTAGTTCAGAAACACTGGCCTTCCACACTATAAAGTACTCCAAAAGTTTCAGCATTCTCTGAAAAAGTTTATAGCGATCCATTGTTTTGAAGTCTTTTGTGCATGTTTCTTGTGCTTATTTGTGCCACATATAGGTCTTTACTCAGATCAGAAGGTTGCTTCCCCAACGGACCTTCGTTCGCTTGATCAGATTGACCCATTTCCTCAGTGCCTTGATTCAGAAAGCTGCAGAGCTGAGAGCACTAAGCAGTTAATCCTTTTATGTAGTGATTTTGACTCCTCACGGGGATAAAATGGAATGTGTATTTGAAGCACTCGTGAATATGCAGAAGGATGGCCGCATTGTTATCATAACATCCTCTTCCTTATTTCCTCCTGGGGCAAGCTGTGATTTTTTTCTTCATTAAGTATTCAACTGAGGGACGGACTATCAATCTCTGTGCTCCTGCATGCTGACTGATTTGATGGTTAGTGACTCCGTTGGCCAGTTAGTTATGTGCAGTCCTGGGCCGTCTCTGCTGCTCAACAAGATCCCCAGAGGGAGGGCCGCTAGGACATGACCATATTCTCAACTTCTGCTGCTCTGAGCAGGCAGAGATAGAGCGAGCCATGGCTAATCAGGACTGTCTCTGTCTCCAGCTGTCTGAGCTGGAAGCACGACACAGTTGGTCTGTCTCTGATTTTGTCCAAATCACGTCCACACAGAGCGATTGACCCTTTTATACAGCGCACCACATCCACCCAAGAGTCATCAGGGGACAATGGCGCATGAACAGAGCAGCAGGGTGACTTACCTCATGATTACCACTCGTCTTTAAAGTGGAGAGATGCCTTGTAGTTGAACTTTATAGTGCAGGCTGCTGAAAGCAGAATACATCATCAGACACGTAAAAAATAGCATACAACGGAGAAAGATAATGTGCCACATGACACAGTTACACTTAAAGTAAATTAAACTAATAATGTCCAAAATCTCAGGCTGAAAGGCCTGAAGAAATCTAAACAAACTGTTTTGGTCCGTGACATATTTTTGAAATGCAAATATTATTGCGAAATAATATGCGAAATTTTTTAATTGTGTCATGGAAGGTTTTATAGTGGAAATTCATTTTTTGCTCTTCTCTTAAAAAAGTTAATCGGCTATAGTTGTGTGTGTATAGTAATAGATTCATTAAAGTTTATACTTATTATACTCAGGGCTGTAACTAGGGCTGCAACTAACGATTATTTTAATAATCGATTAGTTGGCAGATTATTTTTTCTTATTTTATTGACAAAACACACTATTCCACATCCTGCCCAATGCTGTCCTTCAAACAAATGTGTCAGCTGAGTGCTATGAAAACATACATAGTGAATATATCTACCATTACATAAATTAACCATGGTTTTACATTGAATAAAATAATAATAATAAATAAATAACAGGGTTATTGTAGTTATTCCATGGTAACCACAAATTAACCATAGTTTTGCTTCAAATCCATAGTTTAACTATATGGTATTTGTGTGGTTATACAAATGGTAATCAATATGGCAAAAACATGGCTTTATTATAATAAAAACATGGTTTTACTTGGTTTTACTATCTAATAGAACCATGGTTAATTATCGTAAGGGTATGTTTGTGCTATACATTATGTTACTAAGTTACTAAGCAAAAGGAGTTTAAATCCCTACATTAAACAAAACAAAAACACAAAAAGCACAAATCAGTGTTAGCAAATTAGAGGAATGTTCTGCAGGAACACACTCTCTATGGACACAGTACATCTTACTGTCATTTCTTTATCCTGTAGAAACGTCTTACATTTATATTCAAATTACACGCACCGGCGCTCGTACAGTGAAGTTTGAAGTTTAACACAGACTGTCAGGACGCAGGTTCATGCAAAATGTAATTATTTGCGTGAATTAGTAGCATATACAGATGAGGATATAACTCCTGTTCTCTATATAGATCAGTGGATAAAACCTGTCAAATGAACCTATAACCAATCAGAGCAACGGCGAAAGTGACGTATGATGAGTGACGCATAGTAGTAGTGGGAAGTTCGGATCACTCGGATCTTTGAATATCATTCAGCAAAATGAACAAATCTTTTTTTCAAGTCATTTCGTTCATATCAGCAGAATATAATTAAAATGTCACATGTTAAATTCCCCAACACATCTAGTACTTATGCAAACGTTGATCACATTTGGAATAAAAAATAAATTACAAGCTAATGCAGCCAAGGCCAAACTTTAAGAAAGAAATGATTAATTAATTGCTTAGCTGAGTCTTCAGACTATGCAGTCTGTTAGTTCATCTCACCTCCGAATCTGAGTCAGTCTTTCTTTTGTCACTTCACATTTATGCTGCCTTCACGTGCTATCGGAAATTTGATAATTCCGATTTCTAAAGTCGTGATTACGAGCTCATTGCATTCAAGTTTCAAAATGTGAGGGCGTTCATGTGCAATTTTTACCTTGGAAACTCGTATTTACGATAATTCCGAGAGCACATGAAGGCAGCATTAATCACGTCTGTTCCCTGGAAAGATTAGTACACCTCTCCTGTCTTCGGGTTTGAGTCATTCATTCACCAACTCACAGCCCCATAGGCTGAATGCAGAAGATCCTGTACGGAACCAAGCATGTATATGTCTATGTACACTCACCTAAAGGATTATTAGGAACACCTGTTCAATTTCTCATGCAATTATCTAATCAACCAATCACATGGCAGTTGCTTCAATGCATTTAGGGGTGTGGTCCTGGTCAAGACAATCTCCTGAACTCCAAACTGAATGTCAGAATGGGAAAGAAAGGTGATTTAAGCAATTTTGAGCGTGGCATGGTTGTTGGTGCCAGACGGGCCGGTCTGAGTATTTCACAATCTGCTCAGTTACTGGGATTTTCACGCACAACCATTACTGGAAAAACATCCAGTATGCGGCAGTCCTGTGGGCGAAAATGCCTTCTTGATGCTAGAGGTCAGAGGAGAATGGGCCGACTGATTCAAGCTGATAGAAGAGCAACTTTGACTGAAATAACCACTCGTTACAACCGAGATATGCAGCAAAGCATTTGTGAAGCCACAACACGCACAACCTTGAGGCGGATGGGCTACAACAGCAGAAGACGCCACCGGGTACCACTCATCTCCACTACAAATAGGAAAAAGAGGCTACAATTTGCACGAGCTCACCAAAATTGAACAGTTGAAGACTGGAAAAATGTTGCCTGGTCTGATGAGTCTCGATTTCTGTTGAGACATTCAGATGGTAGAGTCAGAATTTGGCGTAAACAGAATGAGAACATGGATCCATCATGCCTTGTTACCACTGTGCAGGCTGGTGGTGGTGTAATGGTGTGGGGGATGTTTTCTTGGCACACTTTAGGCCCCTTAGTGCCAATTGGGCATCGTTTAAATGCCACGGCCTACCTGAGCATTGTTTCTGACCATGTCCATCCCTTTATGACCACCATGTACCCATCCTCTGATGGCTACTTCCAGCAGGATAATGCACCATGTCACAAAGCTCGAATCATTTCAAATTGGTTTCTTGAACATGACAATGAGTTCACTGTACTAAAATGGCCCCCACAGTCACCAGATCTCAACCCAATAGAGCATCTTTGGGATGTGGTGGAACGGAAGCTTCGTGCCCGGGATGTGCATCCCACAAATCTCCATCAACTGCAAGATGCTATCCTATCAATATGGGCCAACATTTCTAAAGAATGCTTTCAGCACCTTGTTGAATCAATGCCACGTAGAATTAAGGCAGTTCTGAAGGCGAAAGGGGGTCAAACACAGTATTAGTATGGTGTTCCTAATAATCCTTTAGGTGAGTGTATATATGTAGCGCATGCACGGTCAACACAAAATGAACGAATCGCTCTCTGAGACAACTCGTTGTTCCAGAGTCATATTTAAGATTAGTTCATAAACGACACATCACTAACGCATAGTTGTCAACAGAACTCCACTGCACACACGCTGGAAGAAGTAGAAGAAGAAGATGAGTGTAAACGATCTTCGCCGGTGTTGTTAAAAGAATTTAAGGATACACGGAGTACTTACCAACACGATCATCATTTAGAACGAATTTGAATTCGTTCTAATCCGTTTAGGATTAGAACGAATTCAACCCAAACGCTCTGGTGACGTGGATGATTACGTTACTGTTGATCATCTGTCCATCATCGTATAAAGCCCGCCCTGACAATTTGATTGGTCCGATCAGCTCCTGTTCGGGCATAGTTACTCCACAACGGATCAAGTCCAGACCGAACTTCCCGACCTCAAATGTTGTGGGCGGGGCTAAATTCGGCTGGCATCCAGGCTACTTGGATCATGTACCTTTCCTGCATTAGCTCACTCTATTTCCACTCCACTATTTCTAATGCAGTAAGCCAATCAAGCCAATCTCTTTCCTTAAAAAGAACGTGTGCACATGGAGGAGCACGTGTCTCTGTCTTATTGTTGCCGCAAGTGGTGGGATATTTATGCAGAGATTGTGGGGGCATATGGGTTGGATGTCGGAGCAGTAGCTTTAGGTCATAGACCAAGTGTTCAGTGTCCTATTTTAATCCGAACCCCTCACTTTTGCTCGCTGCTGCTGTCGGCGCCTGTAAATCCCACCCAAGCGATAGCAAACTTAAATCCACTTAATTTAGCACCTAATCCGACCCTCCTCCGTCGAAATTTTAGAGATTGAGATTTAAGGATTAGCAGATAAATGGACAGGAAAATGGAGCTTGCACATGTTTTTCAAGCTTAAGTCATAGCACAGCAATCAGTTTTTAAAATACTATTGCTGCTGGAGTGCACCGTATGACCAGACTTTATATCCTGCCAAGAAGCCGAGGTGATTTTTGAGAACTCTCTTTTGGGAAATTGTCTTTGCATTGACTTTCTCTTTTATAACATAAAATATGTTTGGGATTTTCACACCCTGACCTGCTTTGCTGCTTACTTTAGATGATTACCAATAGGTGATGAAAATCCTTTCAGATGTTTTGACCAATGGCTTTATGTCATACGACCAATGTCACTCATTTTGATTTGTTTGAAAAGGATTTAACCTTCACATCAGGCTTTTACATTTCTGAAAGAGGCTAAATTCTATGGAAACTTGTTTCTGCCAATGAATAAAAAATAACAGGTGATTGCAACTTTTTATCTCACAATTCTGAAATTTTTTTCTTACAATTGTGAGCTTATATCTTTTTTAAGAATTTGTTTCTTGCAATTTTATATTGTTTATATTTTCCAATTCTATGAAAAAGTCCAAATTCCAAGTTATAACTGGTAAATGTGAGAAATAAAAGTCATAATTGTGAGAAGTCGCAATTACCTTTTTTTCTTTTTTTTTTTCGTCACTGTTAGCACAAGTTGCTGAATAATGCATACATACCCTAGACTGGGTAAACCCAGCCTGATCTGCCGGCGATTTGATTTCGCCCTGCAACTCAGTCTGGAAACCTGTACATTCATTTCTACTGCTTCTGTTACACTTTTGCGGGAACCAATCACAGACTGGCTTATCCATCTGGCACGCTATCTGGGTCGGATCACGCCTCTTGTGGTCTGATTGGTTGAAGGACTATCCAATTGCATACAGAGTCATTTGAATTATGCTTGTTTATCACACCTCTTGTGCAGTAGAAAATACATAGAAGACTCCCCAGACCAATGTTCAATCTTAAATTGAGCTTGGTCTGGTGATAGCCAGGCAATACATACCCAGGAACTGAGGAAAATAGCGGAAAAAAATATTGGAATGGACTTTTGGTTAATTTAATTGTTCTCACACATGCATTTAATACGGACAAAACACCATCAAATATTTTTTTTCCCTTATATTAAGTCCGATTTTTGAACAAATGAACAAGTTTTTTGAACAAAACAAAATGATTAGCTATTAATATTAGTATTTGGTTATTAAAGTCAGTTATTTCTAGAGGATTAAACCCAAATTTACAGTTATGTTGCACTTAAGGCTTGTGAGACTTGAAGCATTGTAGTGTTTGTTCATATGACAGTGTGTAGTTACAGTTTTGTTAGTAGTATTTTATAATAAATAAATAAAATGTCATTACATTTTGTTTTAGTATCTTTAATATAGTTAGCCAATTATTGGATTTCCTTCATATTGTCTCTAAATAGAATAAAAGGGGGAAAAAAGCATAAAGATAAGTTTTGCATGAATATTTAAAAATGTATTTATTATTGAAATGACCTAATTTAACAATGGAATTTTTCATATAAAAGGAAAAACTAAAATTGATGAATTCTTTATGATTTCCATCCCTAATAGTCCCTGATATTATATATAAATGTGGGCGGCCATGTGTTAATGTGCTCATGGTTTGGGATGACTCGGTTTTCAGCTGCGTTTCTTTAAGTGGTCTGGGTGTATTTATATGTTATGTATCTTTTTTATTCTATTCTTCTGGGTCTGTTTTCTCATCTTGCTGGTTCATATATTGTATGGTCACTGCTCCAGAGACATGTGTTTGGCATTGAGACTGCTCTACACCTGTCCTGGCTGTTGCAGCAGCTTGTTGTGGGCCCTAGGCTGCTGGGGGTCTTCATGGGTCTCTACAGGCCCCAGACATGTCTCTTGGCTCCTAGCCCTCTCAGAATAGATTAGCCCTGGGGTAAAATAGAGCCAGACACAACCAGGTTGATGCCAACCATGGAAGCCATGCCCATGTGATGCCATCATGGGCCTTAATATAATAGATTATTATTATATCTTGGCATTATGATCTAATTGTGATCATTGAAAGATTTTGCACTCGGGTAGTTGGTCTCTTCTCTTCTAATGAATCTTTTGAGTATGTGTACACCATTTAAAGTTGGGTTATTTGAGGACAGGATACAGGGTGTCTTAAATGTTCAGCAGAACCCACCTGCTGTCACATCCACTTTGTCTGTTCTTCACACCACAGCCCTGCAAAGCCGAGAGCAGAAAATACTTCAGTGCCATCGCAGCCCATATGTAATGTAACCCTATCATTTTGGGTCATAGAGACGTTTCATTAACATTAGAACATTTTTTTGTGGGTTTTCAACTTGTTACCATTTAGTTACAAGTACAGATATTTAGCCACTACAGTGCTGATTCATACAATATAGTACACTGAAACAACAATTGGTGTAGAAACCATTTTCACTTGGAAATTGCTAGTAAATTTCACAAATAATTGCAAAGAAATAGCAAGTAAAGGCTAATTCACACTGACAGACATTAATTGTCACTTATCATATTACAGTCAAATGCTGATTCAAAATGTTTAATCTGCAAAAACAAGCACCGACTAACACTAACAGACACCAACAAGGGTAACATGATCCGACAAAAACCTGATGAATATGTGTGTTGCACTGGTTGCCACCTTTCAGTGCAGAGTGAATTGGCCTTAAAGGGGTCCTTATATGCTTTTTCACTTTTTCAACTTTAGTTAGTGTGTAATGTTGCTGTTTGAGCGTAAAAAAAAGATCTGCAAGGTTACAAAGCTCAAAGTCCACTCGAAAGGGAGATATTTTATTTAACAGAATCCATATTCCAAGAACTACATCGAACGACTCGTTTGGACTACAACACGTTTTTTTTTCAGGATCTTATGAAGTCACATGGAATACGCAAAAAAGGGGACGAGGCCTGGTTGATCTACGTTGTCGTTATGTCAAAGAGACGCTGTTTTTTCCATCCTGTTTCCCAAACTTTATTTGTTTGACCTTCCTAAGGGTGTCGAATTTAGAGTGGTTTAAATTTATTTTAAACACAGTTCCACATGTTCCATTATAACCCCAACATGTATCTGTGTGCTGCACATTTTTACTGAGGACAGCTTCCAGAACCTAAGAGAGTACAAAGCTACACTCAAAAGCTTCTCCTAAAATGTGGCAGTACCCACTTTGTCGGGACACCTTAATTACCTTAGAATGAGCCATTTCTATCTACATACAGCGCGGGTCCCCTTACAGTGAAGTCACCATTTTGCGCCTCCATGTTTCTACATTAGCCCTAAACGGACAATCTGCTCTACAGAACGCTAGCTACTCTCTGCTGTCTCAGACGACGACATCTTTGTCCTGTGTCGACCACCGTAGCTTCTCTATGTGCTTCGAAAGGGAGGGGTGAGCGGTGGGTGGTTGCAATTCGCAACCTCACCGCTAGATGCAGCTAAAATTTACACTGTGCACTTTTAAGTCTGAATCAGGCTTGAATTGGTTCGAAATTGACGCCATCCTTAATATTTACATCTGAGTAGAGCATGCTGTTATGAAGGGGCGTGACTTTTCCCGAACACGCGCTAAGCGGTGCCAATTCCAACACACTGGGCCAGCTAACCAATCACAGCACATTTCAGGGCTCCAGATTAACATTTGAGAGCAGTGGCACCAGCGCCACTAAATTCTTCACCTGATTTGGTGGCGCTGGAGGAAAATTTATCATAAAGTTAATTTAATCATAAAATTACTATTTTGTTAATAAGTGAAGTTACTAATAATATTACATGTTTGTTTATTGGAAATTTAACAGTGAAGCACTGAGCTTGAATTGATATGCAGACAAAATTAACTTTTAACAGTATTAACAGTAATGTGCAAAAACCTTTTTTTTATAAGGAATTTATTCTACTCTTATTAAATGTACCATTCTTTTATAGTATCATACTGAACTGACCGACAGCTTCAGTGATTATAAAAGGAGCACTCTTTACTTGTTTTCTGTGTAATTCAGTCACAATTTGAAGAAAAGTTTTTGTTTTTCATGAGACTTTGTGACTTCCTACTTTTTTTCCATATATTAAGGAGGGGAAATGGCTAATATGTCAATAATTGCTCCTCTGCCGCCATCTACTGTTTATAGTAGTAATTTTGTGTCTTTTTAAAATATAAGTGCTTGTTTGCCACGAAGTGTCCCACACCTTTAAACTTTTAGTTTTGCAAATCATCACATTAAAAATAAAATTAAAATTGGATAATATTTAGAGCTTTTAAGTGCTGGAAAAGTGTAAAGCACTTGAAAGCCCTTGAAAAGTGCTTATATTTCACTCTCAAAAGGTTGTACGAACCCTACCATACGAACAATACCATATGATGTTACTACATTAAATCTATGGTGAATGTTTATGATTAAGGACATGCGACAATGTTTTCTCCTGGTTTCCACGTCAGCGCTGTTTGATCTGATATCTGTGGATTATAACAGAGAATTCTGCGGCAAGCGCTTCCCACTAGATCAGCGATGTTATTAATTCTGTGGCGAATTGAAACGCTTGCGCTGTCTATTATTGTCCATTATTGTCCGAGCTGATAAACGGTTTGCGCTGCATAGCTCAAACGAGTAGCACGGTCCCGTTCCGCTTTCGAAACGTTTGCCGTTTGATGTTTCTCATATGTAACAGAAATGACACACCAGCTGGAAAAAATGTCACAAAATGCGACCATTTAGTCAGTCTGGAGCCCTGCATTTTGTCTGGGAAGAGAGGAGCTGTAATAATGTAAAATATATGAAAAATAATGTGTTTTTTGAACAATCAAGCATGAAAGCACATTCCAGTACTGTACACCCCAAAAACTAAATCAAGACTTCATAAAAGAGCATAATAGGACCCCTTAACCACAGTTTAAGTAGAAAAACTGAAGTAGTATTTCTTGTAAAATGAGCTCCAATAGTCTGTTTAATTTACTGCAAAAAAAATGTTGAATAGATTTTTACATATGCTCTCGACATGATAGTGAGATATTGTTGGAATTTATATCAGTAGGCCTTAATTTATGCTGCACTTTGCATTGTGGGTATATCGTATCAAAATGCACAGTTATACAGCTCTTTGTGCTCTCCTACAACATTGTAACTACAGGCTTATGCAAGGACGTTTAATTGCCTTATTCAAGGTTTGTGATTGTTAATTGTGATTTTAATCACTTGGTCTGCTGGTCATTGGAATTAATAGCTGCTGATGCAAATTGCCACTCATGTCAAACCTCAGCTGATGAACTAGAGACCACAGATTTTGAGGTCGGTAAGATTTAAAAAAACATATTTTAATAAAAATATTTCTTATCAAGGCTGAATTTATTTAATCAAGGAAATAAAAAGAGATGATGAATAAAAATGAATAAATATGAAAGAAAAGTAAACAAATAATGCATTGTAATCAGTAAGGTAAAGTGCTTAGTCAGAAAACTGCACAGGTCAAAAGATCTGCTTGCTACTGTTGACATCTTCTGGAATCTTATTTTCCCAGTCAGGCAGGGGGAGGAAGGGAGGTCTTCATGCCTGATTACTAATAAAAATTTGCCGGGAGTATCAACTCAGGGGGCTGATATTGCCGAAGTGACGGACCCAAAATAGCTAATCTTCACAGTCGCAGTTTCAAGCACTTAGTTTCTCAGTTGTCTGTGAAATAAGCTACTCCATTTCCCTGCACCCCCTCTCTCTCTTTCACACACACACACACACACACACACACAAACATACTTCGCTGCACTATGCCCCCTAATAGTGAATATTAATAATTGATATAACTTATTATATATTATAAAATATATAAAAAATATTGTTATATTATAAAATAAATAACTTATTTAGGTGGGTGTGTCCTTAGTAAAACACGTCAAGAGATCATCTCTTAATGTAGTTCACTTAAAAGTAGCTTATGCAAAAATTGAATTTCTGTCATAATTTATTTAAATGTAATAACAAACCCATATGACTAACTGACTTCTATGGAACAAATTTTTGAAGAATACTTGTCCACTCTTTTCAACATGAGTGTATCTCTTATGAATGAATATATCTCTTAATGTAGTGAAAACTTCTAACGGCTCGGCTTTGTTTTTCATCCCTCTCAGGATGTGGAGATCAGAACAAATGCAGCACTGTATCTCCCTCAGATCAGTGAGCTGCTGAACAGGGTTCCCCGACAGATGCTGCTGCTTCTGAAAACCAACGACCTGCTGAGAGGCATCGAGACCATCCTGCAGACCAGAGCCAGTTCCAGCTCCTTTATCAATATGTCCCGCTGTTGTACCCGTGCCATTGCCAGGTAAAAGCCACAGCAAAGCAGTTGCCTTTTAATTTCTCGTACACAGTTTATACACAGGGTTTAATGTATATATTAAAACCTGTGTATAAATCTCCATTCAAAGTTTTTGGATCAGTACGATTTTTTTTATTATTGTTAATGCTTTTATTCAGCAGGGACACATAAAACTGGTCAAAAGTGACAGTAAAGAAAAGGTTTTTTAATTTTCTATTCCTCAAAGAACCCTGAGAAAATTGCACAAAAAGTACCACAACTGCTTTCAACATTGATAATATTATGTGTTTCTCATAATGTAAATCAGCATATTAGAATGATTTCTAAAAGATCATGTGACACTGAAGACTGGAGTATTCAGCTTTGCCATCATAGTAATAAATTACATTTTAAAATATATTAATATAGATAAGTTATTTTATATTACATTTTAATGTAATATAAAATAGAAAACGGTTATTTTAAATTGTAATAATATTTCACATTATTACTGTTTTTACTGTATTTTTGATCAAATAAATGCAGCCTTTAAAAAACATTAACATTAACTTGTGCCAACCCCGAAATTTTGAAAGTTATTGTATATATAATTTATTTATTAAAAATATTTAATTCTATTTAATCAATAATATAAACTTCTTTTGGTACTCTTTTAAACAGATATAATTTTTTTCTCCTCTTAACCTGCACCCCTATTTTTGAGAATTGTCTGAAAACGACATACCCAAATAAAAATGTCTGCAGCTCTTAAACCGTTTGATCTATATTCATAAATCTGGTCTTATTTTAAACTAGACACTTGAAATTGTGTACTCATAATAACTCAAAGTAGTATACGAACAGAGTAAAACAAGGTAAAATATACATGTAAGTGACTCACGTTTTTTTTTTTTTATTATTGAAATTCACTTAGGGAAAATTGTATGAGACTTTAATGTTAAGGGCCTGAAAATAACCTAAACCTTTGATTCAAATTTGAGGATGATTCTCTCAAAAATGTAGCTTCTGTAAGCTTTTATGTCAAGAAAAGTCTGAGATTAAAGCAGAGAGACCTGGGAGGGTTTAACTTGAGAGGAAGAGTCCAAAGTACAAGTGAGATCATCAGAATGCTGATTAGAATCGATATTTCATTGAAAATGGACATGGTTGATTACTCTAACTCAAAACGCTCATGCAAACAAAGGAGGATTTTTTTTTTTCCCCTATTTTTTCGTTGTTTTGGATTAAAAAGTGGGATGCATTTTGAAGAGTGGACCCTTACACTGACATGTATGCTGGTGTTTCTTGGATTCGTCCAATAGGAGATGAAAGATGAGTACTGTTTATTATGTTTACGTTTAAATGGCCGGTCCTTTAGCATTTCATTTAACCCTTTCCTCTCTGGTGTATTTATTGCAAAAACAAGTTCAGAACATGAATCTTGAGTGTTTTAGCTTTCAAATGATGCACAGTTTGTGATAGTTGATTGAATATTTTGTATAAAACAAAAGTAAATAAAATAAAAGTTTTTTTTTTGTTTTTTTTTAATCTCTTCTCAATACAATAGTAAGGTTCTGCCATGATCACTGCAGCATTACTTGAATAGTCACAAGGTTAGAGTTTCAGCACCTGAACAAACCTGTTCCCACACATTAGCAGTGTGTCTGCTGTTAAACGCCTCATTCTCTCTGTTCAGTGGGCTCTCACTGGCTCATCTCTGCGTGTCTGCTCTGGAGCTCAAGTCCCTTATGTCATCTCAGTGCTCAAAGACAGTGTCATCTCTCTCACACCAGTAACCCACAGACACTATATCCCACGCACCACAGGAACTCTGGCTCTTTTAGGCGGACTCTGTGGGACCTCACAAAGCATTAAATGCACTCACACACACACACACACACACACACACACACACACACACACACACATATACATATGCATGCACACGACTTAGCAGCCACTTAGTCCAGCCTCCCCCACCCTGAAATGTAAGTGGGTGAGTGCATACCACTATATTGTACTTTCCACAGCAGTGAGCAGTGATCATATTGATTTATTCTTACCATTCTAATGAAGAACATGATGATTGGAGGAGAAAATCGTTCGGATTTGAAGGAGGACTCCTGACGGTTGTCAGCGGAGAGACGCTCACGTCTGCTCGTAAAGGATTTTGGCACGATACAGAAAGAAAGAAGCACCCAGACATGAAACTCAATGTCGTTTGCCTCAATGCCTTTTTATTAAAACCAAATGGCAGCAAAGTGCAGAATGCAGAATCTAAAATCCATTACCAATTGCTGTGCTCAGAGACACAGCAGAAAGAGTAAGACAGACCTAGAGAAGTAACCGGACCATCACACACTGATATAGTTTGATGTGGGCAGTATCATCTGTTATGGTCAGTTAGGTTTTCATAGTACAAGCTGTAGGAGTAGTTCATCCAAAAATTTAAATTCTATCTTTTACTCACCCTCAAACCTTTAAGGCTTTCTTTTTTTCATCTGTGGAACACAAAAATAGATATTTTTTAAGGAGGACCTATTATGCTTTTTTACATTTTGCAACTTTTAGTCTATAATGTTGCTGTTTGAGCATGAAACTGCAAAGTTACAAAGCACAAGTCCACTCCAAAGAGAGTTATTCTCTATATCAGTGCTGTTTCTGAACTCCCTGAAATGTCTTGATTGAAGTTTTCTTCTGGAAACGTAAATGTCATAATATTCCTAATTTAAATAATTCATACCAAAGGCATACTCAAAATAAAGGGGGCAAGGCCTGGTTGACTTAGGTTAGTAGTGTGTTGAAGCTCATGGTTATGATAAGGGGCATGACATTTCCAAAACATGCTCAAAGCGGTTGACCAATCACAACACACTGGTCCAGCCAACCAATCATAGCACATTTTGCTTTTCGGAAGGAGGGCTTCATCGAAACGGCAACTAAACAGAGCGTTACAGACAGACTGGGAAGAGAGGTGCTGCAACAATGTAACATATGTGAACAATAATGTGTTTTTTTAACATTCAGGCATGAAAATCTATTCTAATAGACCCCAAAAAATTGCAAAATGGTGTAATATGGCCTCTTTATAGAATTGTTACACAAGACTCGTACAACAAAAGTGCCAAAAAGCTCCAAAAATGATTTTTTTTTAAAAAACTCAATAGTTCAAGAAACTTGATTTTCTTCTGAATTAATAAAACTGATTTGAAGCTTGCATTGATTGATTCTGTTAGTTTGCATGCATCTTACCTGTGTTGGAACACAGTGCTTCAGTCACATAGACCGTGTTTATGGTGCTTCTATGGTGTTTTTGTCATTTTTGTAGCTATGAACTGTCTATGAATTGACTCAAACTGTAGTACTTTTGTGTCTCACAAATAAAACAATATGAAGGTGAGTAAATAATGTCAGAGTTTTTATTTTTGAGTGAACTATTCCTTTAAAGAACAGACTTTGTAGTCTATATAACCTAGTCACTTTTCATTGAAACTAACACTGTGAAGCGACATCACAAAGAAAAGAGGTTGTTTTATTAGTCTCCGCATGAAAAGGAAGTAACATTAGCCTTCATTCTGTAGTCTCACACTGTTAAGTATTATTTTCAGCCTCACTGTACAAATGACTAATGCAATTGACGTGATCATGGTTCTGCAGGTGTCCCTAAGCTTTTCAAAATACTTAATGGTGGTGGAAAATGTCATCATTTTACAGGTTATATTTCACACTTTTCAAAGTCAGCATGTGCAGTATATGCATGGGGTTATGGGTAATATTCAGTGAGCCACTGTCCAACAACTTTACTACAGAACGCACAATTGCCTCTGCATTGGCCTAGTCCACAGTTTATAATAATCGGTCATATTTATAATGGTGAGATAGCAGGGATACTCATAATCACTAATATACACCGATCAGGCATAACATTATGATTGTTGGTCTCCCTTTTACTGCCAAAACAGCCCTGATCCATCGATGCATGGACTCCACTAGACCTCTGAAGGTGTGCTGAGGTATCTGGCATCAAGATGTTAGCAGCAGATCCTTTAAGTCCTGTAAGTTGCGAGGTGGGGCCTCCATGGATTGGACTTGTTTGTTCAGCACATCCCACAGATGCTCGATTGGATTGAGATCTGGGGAATTTAGAGGCCAAGTCAACACCTCAAACTCGTTGTGCTCCTCAAACCATTCCTGAACCATTTTTGCTTTGTGGCAGGGCGCATTATCCTGCTGTAAGAGGCCACAGCCACCAGGGAATACCACTTCCATGAAAGGGTGTCCATGGACTGCAACAATGCTTAGGTAGATGGTATGTGTCAAAGTAACATCCACATAGATGGCAGGACCCAAGGTTTCCCAGCAGAACATTGCCAAAAGCATCACACTGCTTCCGCCGACTTGCCTTCTTTCCTTCTTTCCTTCTTTCCTTCTTCCCATAGTGCATCCTTGTGCCATTTGTTCCCCAGGTAATCGACGCACACGCACCCGGCCATCCATGTGATGTAAAAGAAGACAAGATTCATCAGACCAGGCCACCTTCTTCCATTGCCCTGTGGTCCAGTTCTGATGCTCACGTGCCCACTGTTGGCACTTTTGGCGGTGGAGAGGGGTCAGCATGGGCACCCTGACTGGTCCGCGGCTATGCACCCCTATATGCATCAAACTGCGATGCACTGTGTATTCTGACACCTTTCTATCAGAACCAGCATTAACTTCCTGAGCAATTTGAGCTACAGTAGCTCATCTGTTTGATCGGACCACACAGGCCAGCCTTCGCTCCCCACGTGCATCAATGAGCCTTGGCCGCCCATGACCCTGTCGCCGGTTCACCGCTGTTCCTTCCTTGGACCACTTTTGATAGATACTGACCACTGCAGACCGCAAACACCCCACAAGAGCTGCAGTTTTGGAGATGCTCTGACCCATTCATCTAGCCATCACATTTTGGCCCTTGTCAAACTCACTCAAATCCTTATGCTTGCCCATTTTTTCTGCTTCTAACACATCAACTTTAAGGAAAAAATTTTAACTTGCTGCCAAATATATTCCACCCACTAACAGCTGCCGTGATGAAGAGATAATCAGTGTTATTCACTTAACCTGTCATAATGTTATGCCTGATTGGTGTATATTGCAATGCACAGCATATATAGTTAATTGATTAATTTCATTAAAGCATAGTTTTTAGCAGCTATAAGTAATGTATGAAACAAATAGTTATGTAAAAAACTTAAAGTGAGCTTTAGACATAACTGAGCAATTCATTTAGAACAACAAGGCTACAAGGATAATTGACAAGTTTTTTTCAACACCTGCTGCATCATATTCCATTTTTATTCTTTTTACGAACCACTGAACCACCCACACAGGATTATTGCACATCATATGCAGCAAGGGATGCATTTATGTGGCTTTCAAAGATCTACCAGATGAACAGGATATAAGGATATATGGGTTTCAAACGTGCATGCCTTAATGCTTCTGCTTTTTGTGACGGTAGTAGTTTTTTTAGGTTTCAAACACAGCCTCTGTCTGATTGGCTGCATATGCAAGGTGTAATGAGAAACGAGGAGGACTGAGAGTACATGCTGGGTTCACTCTTCCTGTCATTCTCTGTCTGCTTGCAGGGACAGACAGACTGAAAGGCCTCTTGCTGAGCTGGGTTAATAATTTAGCTCCTGCTCAGCTGTGACAACATCCTCTATATCTCACTTTGAAATATTCATTATGGATAATTCAAGGGCCAACAAGTTATGCAATATTACAATTGTAAATATTTACACACAGGATCCAAAATGAACTGTTGTTTTTACACTACTGTTCAAAAATATGGGCTTAGTATATGTTTTTGAAAGAAAATAATGCTTTTATTCAGCATGGATGCATCAAATTGATCAAAAGTGACAAAGACATTTATAATGTTACAAAATTACAATTACAATTAAAATATGCTTTATATTCGAAGAATACATAAAAAACTGCATTACGAATCATAGTTTTCACAAAAAAAAATTTTTTCAACATTGATGATAATAAGTAGTGTTTCTTGAGCTCAAATCAGGATTTCTGAAGGATCACTGTGACACTGAAGACTGGAGTAATGATGCTGAAAATTCAGCTTTGCATCACATGAATAAATTAAATTTTTATTGTTTTAGCATTTTGTCAACGTTTTAGGTTGCTAACATGTTTCTATAATGAATTTGCACATTGCTAACATGTTAGCATGCTTTATCACATTGTTAACCTGTTTCTAGCATGATTTAATACTGCTAGCATGTATTAACTAGCATCAATATACACACTTGGTTAGCATGTTTCTAGCATGATTTAACACATTGCTAACTTTTCTAACATGGATTAGCAAATTGCTAACGTGTTTTAGTTTTAAAATGTTAAAGGTGCATGTGTAAATTTTAGCGGCATCTAGTGGTGAGGTTGCGAATTGCAACCGCCCACCGCTCACCCCTCCCTTTCGAAGCACATAGAGAAGCTACGGTGGCCGACACAGGACAAAGATGTCGTTGTCTGGGACAGCAGAGAGAAGCTAGCGTTCTGTAGAGCAGTTTGTCTGTTTAGGGCTACTGTAGAAACATGGAGGCGCAAAATGGTGACTTCACTGTAAGGGGACCCGCGCTGTATGTAGATAGAAATGGCTCATTCTAAGGTAATAAAAACATAACGGTTTATTATAGGTCTTTATACACCACTGAAAACATAGTTATGTATATTATTATTGCATTTCTGTCAATAGATCATCATAAATACTACACACTGCACCTTTAATATAGAAAAGTTATTTTAAAATGTAATAATATTTCACAATATCACTTTTTTTACTGTTTTTGATCAAATAATTCAGCCATTGTGACTTTTTTTCTAAAACATTTAAAAAATCTTACCACCCTCAATATTTTCATCAATTTTCTTTCTGTTGTTAGTTTTATGTATCCATTTTTTAATAATTCTTTTTTTTGTTTGTTTGTTTATTTATGCAAAATCTTCTTCTATGACCAGTTATTTAATAATATTTTGGCAGATTTTCTTAGTTCAGTTCTCCTAGAATTGGCAGTTCTGGCAAAAAAAACCTTTGGACCTGTGTGCCGAGCATGCAACAAGTTACTGTTGACATTTTTGCAAGGTTTTTGGCAAAGTAAGACGAGTGACAATTCGTGACTGAATCCCGGGTTCCCATCAGCCCCTGCTTTCTGTTTTCAGCCTGTATTCTGTTCATGCTGTCGGTGTGCTCCTGTCAGATGGAGCACAGTGTGACATCTTCAGTCTGACACAGCAGCTATGGTCTGAAATGTCAAACTTGTCCACCCCAAAAAAGCTTTGTACAGTCTGAATGCTTAGAAATTAGAGCAAATTTCACCATCACCCTTATCTTATTTCTCACTCTCCTCATCTGGAACGTGTAAGAAAATTAATGCGATATCACTTACTGTTTGTCAGTTCAAAGCTGTTCGCTGTGACAATGTGAGATGCATTCAGGAGAGTGGAGGAGTCATTGTTTCCCCCCCAAAGACATCCCACTTACTACGGCCTTGACACTTCTCTCTCTCTCTCTCTCTCTCTCTCTCTCTCTCTCTCTCTCACTGTTAATATTACATGGTGTAGACCTAGTGTGGTCTGTCTAAAATCCCTCACTTATACCATGAAGCCTGAGCCAACACAGTCTGAATCATTTATAGCCAACTTACTTTAACCAATGTAATCTCACCTCTCCTCTTCTGTTTCTTCACCTCACTTGTCTTCTGTCTTTCTTTGTGTCTCTGTGCCTCTCTCTTAGGCACAAGAGGAGTAAAACCAAGTCTCGGACCAGGCGGCTGCGGATCTCGCTGTCTGAGCATTGGTCCCTGTGCCAGATAGATCTGTATGAACTTGTGTTGTGGCTCCGCAGCTCCACGCTGGCCAGATGGGTCTACTACCTCTTCAGCTGCCTGCCGTACCCAAACTGAAAGGCTTGAACCAGGCCATAACGCCCTCTGCACTGAACTCCGCACACTGCCTAGTGCATTATGGGTTGATCATGGACTGTTTTTAATGAAAGCTGGAAGTAAATCAAACAAATGAAAGTCATTGATCACATGAATCATCGGTCATGTGTTATGTGTTAGAGCAAATGCTTTGTGCATGTTAACTTTTCTTCATAGTATCCAAATAGTTTTTCACAGTACTGTAAGTTAGTTTGCTTTATGCAATATCTTAGACTTATAAAATTGCTTCTGGAATCAGTATCTCTGCAGAACCACGTCTCTGTAGAATTTCATGGAATCCTTTATTTTACATTCCTTCAAATTTCCTTTTCCCATTTGGTTGCCAACATCATCTAAAACCTTTTAATAAGTTGTGGGGCATAACATAAATGTTTTTATATATTTTAGTAAACAGTAAAACTGGTTTATTTTACGTGCTGGATCAATAAATGGGAGTGTTTTTATTTTTTCATGTTCAGCAGGTTTCCTTTTTTTCATTTTTTACTGTGCCAAATTTCACATTAAATGAATTTATCAGTGAATTAAAAGAATATGGTGTTACAAAACCGTATGACTTTATTTTTCCATGGAACACAGGTGAAATTTTGAATAACGTTAACACTGATCATTTCTTTACAAACAAAAACGTATGGTAACCAGGGACTGTCAAGCTCCAAAAGAACCAAAAAAAAGTATCATAAAAATAAAACTAAAGTGTTTTAGTATCATTGATATACTATTATAGTATTATAATTTTTGTATTATTATGTTAGTATTAGTATTGTGTTTTTATCTTAATTGTACAATTTTCGTAATTATGCAGTGTTTTTGTCTTTTTAAAATGTATTTGTTTTATACACTCACCTAAAGGATTATTAGGAACACCTGTTCAATTTCTCATTAATGCAATTATCTAATCAACCAATCACATGGCAGTTGCTTCAATGCATTTAGGGGTGTGGTCCTGGTCAAGACAATCTCCTGAATTCCAAACTGAATGTCAGAATGGGAAAGAAAGGTGATTTAAGCAATTTTGAGCGTGGCATGGTTGTTGGTGCCAGACGGGCCGGTCTGAGTATTTCACAATCTGCTCAGTTACTGGGATTTTCACGCACAACCATTTCTAGAGTTTACAAAGAATGGTGTGAAAAGGGAAAAACATCCAGTATGCGGCAGTCCTGTGGGCGAAAATGCCTTGTTGATGCTAGAGGTCAGAGGAGAATGGGCCGACTGATTCAAGCTGATAGAAGAGCAACTTTGACTGAAATAACCACTCGTTACAACCGAGGTATGCAGCAAAGCATTTGTGAAGCCACAACACGCACAACCTTGAGGCGGATGGGCGGATGGGCAGAAGACCCCACCGGGTACCACTCATCTCCACTACAAATAGGAAAAAGAGGCTACAATTTGCACGAGCTCACCAAAATTGGACAGTTGAAGACTGGACAAATGTTGCCTGGTCTGATGAGTCTCGATTTCTGTTGAGACATTCAGATGGTAGAGTCAGAATTTGGCGTAAACAGAATGAGAACATGGATCCATCATGCCTTGTTACCACTGTGCAGGCTGGTGGTGGTGGTGTAATGGTGTGGGGGATGTTTTCTTGGCACACTTTAGGCCCCTTAGTGCCAATTGGGCATCGTTTAAATGCCACGGCCTACCTGAGCATTGTTTCTGACCATGTCCATCCCTTTATGACCACCATGTACCCATCCTCTGATGGCTACTTCCAGCAGGATAATGCACCATGTCACAAAGCTCGAATCATTTCAAACTGGTTTCTTGAACATGACAATGAGTTCACTGTACTAAAATGGCCCCCACAGTCACCAGATCTCAACCCAATAGAGCATCTTTGGGATGTGGTGGAACGGGAGCTTCGTGCCCTGGATGTGCATCCCACAAATCTCCATCAACTGCAAGATGCTATCCTATCAATATGGGCCAACATTTCTAAAGAATGCTTTCAGCACCTTGTTGAATCAATGCCACGTAGAATTAAGGCAGTTCTGAAGGCGCAAGGGGGTCAAACACAGTATTAGTATGGTGTTCCTAATAATCCTTTAGGTGAGTGTATGTTAAATGACCAAATGAAAATGAGAAATGTTGCATTGGCTTGGCAACTAGCTGAAATAAAATATGATTTAGTTTAAATTTTATTTTATTTCAGTTAATGTATTCAGTTAATGTTTTATTTCAAGTAATGAAATGTTTTGTTTTTTTAACCGTGAATATTTTTTTAACCCTGATTCTAGTCTAGATCTTCTGAACTCAAATGATGGGCCTTTGTGAGGAATACCCTGAAATTTAAGATGCTATTTACTGAACATTTTCTACTTTGCCATATTTACATATTTAAAACCTGCTGTGTGAAAGGTATGACATTGACAGTGATCTAAAATCTGAATATGTGGAAAAGTGAATGAAATATTTAGTGGAGCATGGGCAGTCTAAAAAATATATATATATACATATATATAAATATATATGTGTTCCACCAAAGATGTCATATGGGTTTGGAATGACATGAGAAAATAATTTTTGGATGATATAAATATACCTACACACACTCACTGATAAGCCAAAAGACTATGACCAGTCACAGGTGAAGCGAATATCGTTAATCATCTCCTAACAAGGCCACATATTAAGGTCTGGGTAGATTAGATGGCGAGAAAACAATCAGTCCTTGTAATCAATGTGTTGGATGCTGGAGAAATGGGCAGGAAAAAAGATCTGAGCGACTTTGACGAGGGCAAAATTTTTATGGCAAGGTGACTGGGTCAGAGTATCTCTAAAACGGCAAGTTGTGAGTTGCTCCTAGTCAACAGTGGTGAGAATTTACTAACAGGTAAGTCCAAGGCTAGAGAAACCACAAACCATCAACAGGGTGTTCGGTGCTCCAGGCTCATTGATGCATGAGGGCAATAAAAGCTATTCCGTCTGGTCCAAGCCAACAGAATGTCTACTGTGGCAAGTCACGCAAAATTGTAATGATGGTTATGGGAGGAATGTGCCACAACACACAGTGCATCGCACTGCCACAGACCAATGACCCCTGTGCCTATGAATGACCCCTGTCCTCTGTGAAAGCACCTACAATGGGCATGTAATCGTTGGAACTGGACCTTGGAACAGTGGAAGGTCGTCTGGTTTCTTTTACATCATGTAGACATGCGTATGTGTGCACCGCTTACCTGGGGAAATTATGGCACCAGGATGTACTGTGGGACGACGACAAGTCGTGGAGGGAGCGGGATAGTCTGGGCAATGTTCAGCTGGGAAACCCTGGTCAATTTATGTGCACATAAATTTAAAAAGTGCCACCTACCTAAACATTTTTGGAGACCAGGTACACACCTTCATGACAATGGTGTACCCTTTTGGAAGTGGCCTCTTTCAGCAGGATAATGCACCATGCCACACATTGTTCAGGAATGTTTTGAGGAACATGATGAGAGTTCAAGGTGTTGTTCTGGCCTCCAAATTCACCAGATCTCAATCCAATTGAGCATCTGTGGGATGTGCATGGGCCAAAAAGTTCTATCCACTACGGCTCGACCTCGCTACCCATAGGACTAGTAGGATCTGCTGCTAACGTCTTGGTGCCAGATACCACAGGACACCTTCAGGCATATTAAAAGTCTTTTCTGAGTAGTGTGTCAAGTACAATCAAGAGCTTATAAATGCATTAATGCTGTAAGCTAGACCTGGATCAGATGTTAAAGAGTACATCACAGCCAGTCATTTCTCGATCCAGAGGGAGTTTTGGTTCAATTACACCCAGTTCTTCCCTGCCAGGTTAGCTTTTTTTTAGGTCAGACCCCATTGGAAGCCCAACTGAAGCAGAGATACACAGCTTACTTCCCAGAGCCTGAAGGGCAGCAGCCAGGGAGTACAAACCCCTCCGTACTAATGCCCTCAGGATGGAGAGCAGATTCTGGCTGCCAAGCATCGGATGATGGACGCAGTTATCTGCTCAACAAGTCTCTTATGCAGCACGCTCTGCTCAAGCTCCACAGCTGAAACCGCCATCCACAATAATGTGTCATTTAACCCTTGATATTAGACTTCTGTTGTGTTATCCTTTTATTTATTTATCTATTATATGTTGTTGTTTGACATATATGTGACCCTGGACCACAAAGCCATTCATAAGTCGCACAGGTATATTTGTGGCAATAGCCAACACCCTCAATTTGGTATGGGTCAAAATTATCGATTTTTATTTTATGCCAAAAATCATTAGGATATTAAGTACAGATCACGTTCCATGAAGATATTTTGTAAATTTCCTACCGTAATTTATAAAATGTTTTAATTAATATGCATTGCTAAGGACTTAATTTGGATTTTCTCAATATTTTGATTTTCAAATAGTTGTATCTCGGCCAAATATTGTCCTATCATAACAAACTGTACATCAATGGGAAGCTTATTATATGTAATTAATAGAAAATTACCCTTATGACTGGTTTTGTGGTATTCATCTGTAGTTTTGTTGACAATTAATATTTCTGAGAACGGATGCTGCTATCATCTTTTGTTTCTAACACAAGAAACTTCAATGTACTGTTGTCTCAATCCCTCCTCCTCTGCTTGTTCTTTCCTTCTCCTGATGAGTCAGAATTGGAAAATCTCTCTCCATCTCTTGCTGCTGAGTCAGAAATGGACAATGGCTGCTTTTTCCTTATCACTTTCTTTCCATCTCTTAATTAGACTCGACCTCTGTAGGCAAACCCAGAGCCAACGTTAAGCCTGTGTCTGCCCAAAATAAAAAATCCATCCATCTTGATCAAAAAGCTGAGGCTGGAGCTGCCAAATGTAATCACTCTGGTAATAGGTCTGAAGCCTCCAGTGGGTACAAAAAGATGCCCAGCATTGCTGTAAGGTGACCAGAGAAGAAGTTCAGCTTCAGGTGTGTGCCTTTGGTTTACATTAAGTAAGGTTTGCAAATGTATACTGTAACATGCAAACACTGCATTTAGTTTATCACTGTATTTAGCTTTTCTGTCAATATGACCATTAATGTATAATTCCAAATGATGGTTCTTGATTAGTAACCTATTACAATGCACCAAATTTGCAACACTGAAACTTTTTTAGTGAATATCAACATCAATTTTAGTCTGTTCCTGAAATTTTTGTTGCTTTAAATAAAATAAACATGAACTGAAATAAAATTAATTTATTTTATTTAAGCTAGTTGCAAAGGCAACATTTCTCATTCTTTTCATTTAGTTTACCATGGTGTACTAAAATAGCTAAAGCTAAAACTGAAATAAAAAAATACATTAAAAAAACTCTAGACGTATTTAAAAAAGTAAAGAAAAAAACAAACAAAAAAAGCAACAAAATTACTAAAACTAAAATTAAATTACTAATACTAAAATGAAAAAATAAAAACTAGTTGAAATTTTAAAAAGCTGTATCATAGTATCTGACTGATACTAAAAAAATACTAGTTTCTAAATTAAAACTATTGTACAGCTTTTTTGTTGCTTTTTTTGTCATTGGTGCTTCATCGTCTTGTGCACATGAATTATTGTTTAAATACAAATAAAACATGCATTTTTTTTTTTTAAAAAAACGGTGGTCTGATATGTCATTTGTAGAGTTATTATATTATCAGAGGATTTGTTGCTGGGGTTTAGTGAGCAGAAGAAATAAGCCATAGGAAGTAAATTAAATGTCACAATCAATTGCCCCACATAGTAGAATGTAATCTCTTTACTTCCCTACAGATGAATGAAGTGGTAGTACACTTATACACCACTGTACCTGATGTTGCTTTTATCTACTGCAAATATGGAGATTTTTGTAGAATATATTTTCCATATGTTGTGGAATATGCATTCATGTCACAATATAAGTTTACACTTTAAAAAAATGTATTACCATGGTTATTTTGGCATTGTACTAAAGTGCTGTGGATTTTGGATGCTATCATGATGGCATTAACCAAAAGTCTTTTTTTTAAATATATTTATGTATGTATTTTTTTTACTATGTATTTATTTATGTGTATTTGTATCTATACAGTTCTGGTCAAAAGTTTACATACACCTTGCATAATCTGCAAAAAAAAAAATGCATGTTATTTTTTATTTTGTACTGTCCTGAATAAGATATTTCACATAACGGATCTTTACATATAGTCCACAAACAAAATAATAGCTGAAATAATTTAAAAATGACCTTGTTCAACAGTTTACATATGCTTGATTCTTAATACTGTGTGTCATTGGATGATCAATGTGCAAGGCTGAACCTGTACTGTTCCTAAATGCTCAGAATACATTGCTGTTAATGGGATAGTTCACCCAAAAATTAAAATTACCCCACGATTTACTCACCCTAGGTGTATATGACTTTCTTCTTTCAGACGAATACTATCAGAGTTTTTAAAAAAATGTCTTGGCTCTTCCGAGCTTTATAATGGCGTTGAATGGAGGACGAAATTTTGAAGTCCAAAAAGTGTGCATCCATCCATCATAAACTTACTCCACACGGCTCCGGGGGGTAATAAAGGTAATAAAGGCCTTCTGAAAAATATCCATATTTAAAATAACTTCCAGTCTATGCAAGTCGACTTACGGCAAAAGAGTAACCCCTGAAGTGATGTATGACGTATAGTAGCGTAATTTTTGACGCCTCTCTCACGGTTCAAATAAATAGGGCTGGCCAATAAACTCAAGCTCCTCTTCTCTTATATCGAATCCTCCAACATTTCTCTTTAAAACTTTTTTTTTTAGTCTTCTAATTCGTGACCGGTGTTTTTTTTTTTTTTTTTTTTTTTTTTGCTCTATCTCTGTGTTTACACGTTCATCAATGCGTCAGATCAGGGGTTGCTCTTTCGCTGTAAATCGACGCATACAGCCGTCTGTTGGAAACTAGTTATTTTAGTTTATAATGTTTTAAATACGGATATTTTTCTTACACAAACACATCGCTTCGCTTCAGAAGGCCTTTATTAACCCCCTGGAGCTGTATGGAGTACGTATATGATGGATGGATGCACGCTTTTGGGCTCCATTCACTGCCATTATAAAGCTTGGAAGAGCCAGGACATTTTTTAATATAACTCTGATTGTATTCGTCTGAAAGAAGAATGTCATATACACCTAGGATGGCTTGAGGGTAATTTTCATTTTTGGGTGAACTATCCCTTTAACCTGCCTAAATCCAGTCTTTGATTAGAGGATGGATCAGGGCCAACCTGAAATGGGACATCCATATCTGCATATATCCATATATTTGGCACCCTTTGCTTCCTTTCACATTTGTCATAAGTTAAAGGCTGTATTATCAGGAGTTAAAGCCATTGTGTAGTATCAATAGAAATACAATTATGGGACAGCCTTCATGTACACTTTGCGACATTTTATTGTTTTCCTTTTCAGTTCATCCAACAATTTAGAAAGAGACATCTTGTGTCTCAATGAGGGTTGAGTTTACATGTGAAAATCACTTTAAACTCATCTGCGTCATAGGAAAAGGAAAGCACACTTGCATGGCCGGCATTCCTGACATTTTTAGGTTGGGCGGAGACACAGTGGTTTAAGCGTGGCTATAGATTTAAGAGGAACGGCAGCCATGAAAGACATTTTAATTTGCTAATGGAAAATCACATTACATTTTTCCTTCCAATTTGGCTCTTCTGTAGTGCAGTATTATAGATTCTGGATTGCAGCGCAGGCTTGGATGGAGCCACTTTTCTTCTGGCTGTCCGCATGGTAAACCTCAGCATTTGAGATGGAGATTACTGCTCTCCCAAAGAATAATTTCCCTCTGGGATTATCTTTATTTGCTCTTATGCAGCCTTAACTTTTCTCATCGCAACATATTATTCCATCAGGTGAGGTTGGTGTGTGTTACCCGAGGGGATCCAAAGTCCCTCTGAATGTTTCAGATGTCTGATATCTTTGTATGGGGTTCTCAATAAAAATCTGTGAGGAAGATATTCATGTAACCCTGCCAGTCACAATACTCCAGGTAAAGAAAACACTGCTTACCTCACTTATACGACCATTTCTGCAGGTGTCACTCTTCCATATGTCTCCGCATATTTTTGTAGTGTATGTTAAGAATGTTAATTATCAGAGTATAGAGAAAAGCCCAATAGAAGTAAGATAAACTTTTATGTTAATGTGATTAATCAATTTAACAGCACTAATGTATAGCCTAAAATGTAGTATTGTATTGTATTATATTATATATTATTATATTAATTACAATATATTATATTAATTTGACCAAGACAATAAAGATCTGTAAAGCTAAATCTGTATTTATTTATTTAAACATATAAAGTTACAAATCAAATATAGAAACCAACCCTGTTTTGGGTTTAAACATACAACCCATTGGTTACCAGACCCTAAGCACTGTTCATACAGACAAACCTTTCTTTATCTTTTGCATTATTTTTTTCATATGAACATGATAAGAGGGCTATAGTTACATCATCTCAGGCATAAGGACTCACCAACGCTGGATATAGTTCATGGAAGGCAGGGAAAATAGATGAAGAGAAGGGATAAAAAAAGACCAAAGAGAGTTGAAAGAAGTGTGCATGACCAAAGAACAATAAATCCAGTAGGCATGTATGCTGCTCCTCTGCGTTCTCTGGCTGCAGTGGGAAATGAGTTCATTTAATACTGTGAAATTCCATTAGAAGAGAACATGGTGATTTTGTACAGCAAGCACACAGTTTGCAGGCCCTTTTAGACACTCATAATTTCCCCATAAGACCAACTCTGATAAAATGGCCAAAACATATTTATTCAGAGATTAAATCTCTGTAATCGCAAAAAAATGGCTTTACGGTTGCTTTGGAAACAGGCCAGAAGTGAATGACCTTATTGCTTGTGTAGTATGTATTCACCCCCTGTTTAAATGAAAACCAATTTTCTAGCATTTGGCAGTGAAACAAATATTAGGGCTGTGAAAACAATATTCGAAGTTCAGCACATTTCTGACACTGTTAAATATGATATTGTGCAAGTTCAAAAATTCAGGGCATTTGTGATTATTATCCATGTTATGCTTTATTATTATATATTGCAGTGGGCTGGCTTGGCTTGTCATCTGTAGGATGGCTACTATATCAGCTCAAACTTCATAAACGGTGGCCCAAAAAGTATTAAGACACTTAAGCCACATTTTCAAACCTATGAATGTAATTGCATTAGATATAGATTTTCAAAACAAGCATGATAAAGTGCACTCTTTAAGCATGTTTGTTTCAAATGATTATTGCTATATCAATACAGAATACAATGATGCACTTAAAATGCATATACAGTATATATATATAATATATATACCAACCTAATATTGTGTTGGTCCCACTTTTGCTGCCAAAACAGCCCTGACCCGTTGAGGCATGGACTCCCCTAGACCCCTGAAGGTGTGCTGTGGTATCTGGCACCAAGGTGTTAGCAGCAGATCCTTTAAGTCCTGTAAGTTGTGAGGTGGAGCCTCCATGGATCGGACTTGTTTGTTCAGCACATCCCACAGATGCTCGATTGGATTGAGATCTGGGGAATTTGGAGGTCAAGTCAACACCGCAAACTCGTTGTGGTCCTCAAAACATTCCTGAACCATTTTTGCTTTGTGGCAGAGCACGTTATCCTGCTGAAAGAGGCCACAGCCACCAGGGAATACCGCTCCCATGAAAGGGTGTCCATGGTCTGCAACAATGCTTAGGTAGGTGGTACATGTCAAAGTAACATGCACATGGATGGCAGGACCCAAGGTTTCCCAGCAGAACATTGCCCAAAGCATCACACTGCCTCTGCCGGCTTGCCTTCTTCCCATAGTGCATCCTGGTGCCATGTGTTCCCCAGGTAAGCAACGCACATGCACCCGGCCATCCACGTGATGTAAAAGAAAACGTGATTCATCAGACCAGGCCACCTTCTTCCATTGCTCCATAGTCCAGTTCTGATGCTCACGTGCCCACTGTTGGCGCTTTCGGCGGTGGCTATGCACCCCTATACGCATCAAACTGCGATGCACTGTGTATTCTGACACCTTCCTATCAGAACCAGCATTAACTTCTTGAGCAATTTGAGCTACAGTAGCTCGTCTGTTTGATCGGACCACACAGGCCAGCCTTCACTCCCCACGTGCATCAATGAGCCTTGGCCACTCATGACCCTGTCGCCGGTTCACCACTGTTCCTTCCTTGGACCACTTTTGATAGATACTGACCACTGCAGACCAGGAACACCCCACAAGAGCTGCAGTTTTGGAGATGCTCTGACCCATTCGTCAAGCCATCACAATCTGGCCCTTGTCAAATTCGCTCAAATCCTTACGCATGCCCATTTTTCCTGCTTCTAACTCATGAACTTTGAGGACAATATGTTCACTTGATGCCTAATATATCCCACCCACTATCAGGAGCCGTGATGAAGAGATAATCAGTGTTATTCACTTCAGCTGTCATAATGTTATCATAATGGCCATAATGTTATGCCTGATCGGTGTATATATGCAAACTACAGCTACAGGTTTTATTTTAATATGCAAAAGAATGCACAGAAAAACAAAAAGCTCACAGCTCACAGCAAAAAGCATACACTGACTATGACATAATCAGTTATTAATATTTTGTTGGTTCTCTCTTGAGTTCTAATTTCTTTGTATGACAGTTTGGCCAAAAAATTGTCCACACAATTTGGCATGTTTCATTGCGTTATCACAAAATAAAACAATTGACAACTATGAAAACTGTTTACAAAATCTTCACTTTTGGCCACTACTGCATGCAATGCCATTCACATGGCCACTGTATCATGTATCTATAGCAATAATATTTAAATAGCAATAATTGACAAAAAATTGTCTAAAGAATACGATCGAGTGGCACAACATGACAATGTTTAGCAGGTGCTGGTCTCATCAGGCCTCTTCTCATCCCTGCATTGATCGTCTGGTGTAATTAAAGAAGAGCTTGCTTATGCAAAGCCCTGTAAATGAAGCACACAATCATTAATTAGGCTTAGATGAAACACATTGTCTGTGAGTTGCTCTTGAGATTTGTCCACCGATAACAAAAGTGCAGTTAGTCTTGAGGCAAGTCAGACCACTCTTAGTTAACTGCCACTCTGCCTCGCAAGGATCAATACTAATCTTACTGATTCAGGCTAAACTCAGACCGTTTCAATAAACAGGCAGCGAAGAATTGTGCCCTGCTTCAAAAACATGCCAATGTTGTCTTATGTAAGAGAATTTGTGCTCTCTTGAGGGAAAAGCACTTTTCCAATGGAAATATAATTTGAATTCATCTCCAGAGATGTACACTGTTTTTATGAGAAAGCTTAGAGATCATGTAGAAAAACGGAGAGCCTGGTGTAGGTTTGCTGTCTGAAGAATTAAGACTTAAGTTTAATTCAAACTGACATGATTTAGAGATAAGTCACAGTGGCATTCAGAATCATTACCTACAGAATTGATCCTACAGCCTTAAAAATAAAGGTGCCAGGAAGAACCAAAAAGGGGTTTTCATGGCGATGAAGAACCGTTTTGTGAAAGGTTCTGTAAAGAGACATTTTTTTTCTAACCATTTTATAGACTAAAAAACCTTTCTGCACTACAAAGAACCTTTTGTGCAATGGAACAGCCTGGTCTCATCGTTAATACGTAACTTTCAAAGACACAAAACGTACATTTTTGTACGTTTGGATATGTGCCGAAACGTAAAATATGGACATATTGACGACATTTAAACGTAGCATTATTATGTTTTTACAGCTAAAAAACCTAAAATATTTACAAATCTTTCATTTCATAAAGATATCTGTATAATTTCCCTTTTACCATTTTACAGATAAATGTAAGATCCCCATATACCTAAACATATCCATTTTATACAGAATATTAAAAGAATCGAACGTAATGGAAAATGTCAATTTTAGTAACAATATAGCATTAAAACGATATTTTGAGCGCTAATCCTACACCAACCCCTAAACCTACCCATAACCATTTCTCAATACTATGTACTGTTATAAATACAAGCATAAAGCAATAATTTATTTATTTATTAATTGCGAAAATGTCAAAAGCTCTACCAAAAGTAGTTCAGCTGACGATGTGTTGCAGTCCCATTTCTCTCTGGTGGTATAGTTTTGTATGTGGTACAGAGCAGAATTTAAATTATTAATCCATGAAAATGTTAATCCGGCTTCTTTCCGTGAAGGCGCACATTTCCCATTTCAAATGTACGTCACAACGTCACAATCTGTGACGAAGCAGCAATTGGCATTTGATACCACTATCGTAAAACATGTCGTAACGCTGCTTGAGTGCGCGATTTTTACCATTTTTAATTCATAAATCAAGCGCGGGATTTGTCGTTTACATGGTAGCTGCTTGGAATTGAGATGAAGATCACTGGATAAAGGGCTAAATTTGGATCTGTTCCTCGCAAACATATGGTTTCTAAAGATATTGATTACACCAACCAAACAAATAAAATTGTTGTCTTTTGTGAATTTCTGTTGTTTTGGTATATTTTATGATTGTATTGTCGCTGCATAGGATAAATATTACAGTAAGTAGACGAATAAACTGCATTTAATAAATGCGACTGAAAACATGTAATTGATATGACAATTAAATACAATAGAATCAAAACTATTTAATTCCACGATTTTAATATTCATACATGGGAACTGCTACACATTCACACGGACACGTAAATATTTTACGTTTTAAATACGTCAAATCAGTGTGTATGGAAACGTAAGTAAATGTACCTGTTGTAGAACCACACTTTGCATAAAACTAGACACGTATTCTCATGAGATCACGGAAAGTTTCCCTGGATATTAAAGATTCTTCATGGAACCATACACCCTGCCAAAGAACCATTTTAGAACCTTTATTTTTTTTAAGAGTGTACTTACGGAGTGATTTTAATGTTATTAAAGGGTCACCCAGAAATTAAAGTTGTGCCATCGTTTATTTACCTTCATGTCACTCCAAACTCTGGCACAATTTGCACACAAGTCTTATGAACTGGTAAGAAACTACTAATATTAAGTTTTATAGCATCTTCACTGTCATGTGTTCAGACAGGATTTCAGGATTTGAAAGGAGTAAATGATGAGCAAATTTTCATTTTTGGTTGAACTATCTGCAGCAACTCATAATGTAATAACTGCACATAATGTAAGTATAACATAATTATTATTATTATTATAAAATGTTCATAATATAATAATTTTCTCAAAATGTAATAAAATCTTGAGCTCACCAAAGCTATAACCAAAAACATGACACATTTTCATTATTGTAATAGGTTTTAAAACATAACAAATATTAGTATTTCCTTACAGTACATTTTTTAAATGTCTTAAACTACCTGCGAAATGCAACATTTAAATATTCATGCAATAATAATAATTATTATTATTATTATTATTATTATTATTAAAAATAAAGCATTGGTATTACTTTACAGTACATTTTAAAAATGTAAATCCAGATAAATAAATTACAGTACAGATCTAAAAAGTTCTGATTTTATTTATTTATTTCTGGATTTACATTTTTAAAATGTACTGTAAAGGAATACCAATGCTTTGTTTGTATTATTAATAATAATAATAGCATGAATATTTAAATCTGTTGCATTTTGTAGGTATTTTAAGACTGGATTTAGATTTTTTAAAATGTACTGGACGGTAATACTTTTTTTATGTTTCAAAAGCTATTACAACAGTGAAAATATGACATTTTTGGTGAGTTTATAATGTAATAAATTTCTCATAATGTACTTTTTTTATTACATTATGAGAATTCACATTATTATTTATTCACATTATGAACATTTTATTACAATAATAATGTAATACTTATTCAGTTTTTACATTATGTGCAGTTATTACATTAAGTAGCTACACTATCCCTTTAACAGTAGTCAAACATTTTCCAAGAGCTCAGATCATATTCTTAGTGTTGATCTGTTTTGCGCTGGGAATTTGGTCATGTGCAGCACATTTAACTACTACTTTTGAGTGTGAGAGTGGGTTTTTAACCTGAACCAGTGTTGTCATTACAGCTGCTTTAATAAACACCGAAATGTGTTAATCCACAGGGAAGAGTGTAGTTTTCAGAATCACGTCAATATCTCTATGGTACGGTTCAAGTCGAACAATCATTCACACCTTTCTAAAAGCTCTCACTTCACACCTTTATGCTGGCAGCATGACTGCTTCAGCCTACATTTACTGTATGTTTGCAAGGCAGTCTCTGGGGAGTCCTTGCCATCGTAAAACACAGGGTGGGTCTCAAATAATTTCAGGGTTGTTACTGAATGAAGAAACAAACTCCTGAGTCTTCTAAGGTCAGTGGGGATGGCAATGGTTTTGGGATAGAAAGGAGGAATACTGTACTGACGTAATAAATGCTCAGATACATATAGATTAAAGACAAACAAATAGTTTTAAAGATTCAAAGGACTGCTTTAAAAGTCTTTGTTGGTAACACTTTCTATGAAGCCCATGCTTATAATGAATTTTAGCCCCATTTATACTTATTTATAAGTAAGTATTACTATTCTATAAATATACAGTATAGCTACATAAGAATGATTTCAAATACTCAAAATACTCAAATGGGCATCCTCTGGTATCTTGAACATTGTTTTCAATCATTTCTTCCAAAGTACAGAGTGAATGATCCATTGTGCAGTCATCCTTTATAAAAGAGGCAGCAGGGAGATGCATAATCAATATACATATAGACAAAACCAAGCAACGATGAGCGATGGAGGAAGACGAGAGGAAAACGATCCCTCATTGATCTCTGTCTTACTATGCTTTATTGCTCCGGAGCGTCGAGTGAGAATGCAAAGACAATGAACACAATATTATTTATTTTGAAACTCAGAGAAGTGGAATGTGTCTGCGCTTCTTTCCAACAGTTTGACATTGATTAACTCACATCCCTATTTTACCCAGAAGCCCATTATGAGCTAGATTCAGTCACACATCGAACCTGACATTTCATTTAACTCGTCCTACAGTCCCATCATGCTTTGTTGAAATAATGTTTCTTTTAGTGTGGCAATAGATTTGCTTGTCTTTTTTGTTTACACTCGCATCCTGCTAGTTTTTGAATGGGAGGCACTGGAGGTACTGACCCTGGAAGCGCCGGGGGTAGAATTTCAGATGCTGGTCAGGTCAGAAGTAGTTTTCATCAAGTTACAAACTGCTCAGTGTGATATCTTCAGCTTAAGAGACCTTCATTGGTCTGCTTAAACAGACCTGTCAGTTTCACTGTTCATTTTGTTCTCACTATATGTGTACAAACATAAGATATATACTTTATATTTGACTAGAAATCCACTATAGGGAGTATTGCTTTGCTTTCTTGGAGGCAATGTAGAATTGGTTTATGAATTAGTCCGTATCATAGAATAGCAATACATTTAAAAGTGCAGTGATGTTTTTGCAGCCTGGGCTTGTTTTTTTCCCATAAATTTGTGTGTAAATAATCTTTTTTATCGGGTATTTGCGTTTTTCTCTCTCTCCATGTGATCTCGCAGTGATGGCTTGCCTCCTACAGCCCAGCTAACGGTCTGGCAAGGTTCTCTTTGGGTGTGTCTCAGTCACCTTCCTGGATTCATAGGTTGTGAATGAGTTGCTATTTCATGTACGCGAGATCGGCCACTGGTGGTAAGGACATAGTTTGCGCCGCGCACACAGAAACATTTAGGAGCACAGAAACTTATCAACGCTGCCCTGTGACTTTTATTCATAAAATAGCTTCACTACTGAATTGCTACATTATATTTCTCAGCAACTAATCTTACATTGCTGGTTTTGAAATAATTACAGTCACATCGTCATTGCTAATAGAGAGAGTTGCTGAACAGGTAATTCACACACTTGTCTCTTTCTCTCTTTCTCTCTCACTCTCTCTCGATATTTAATTCAAATAAATGCTATAATTCATTAATTCAAATAAATATTGCTCTGCAAACATCAATAACAGCTTTAAATTGTCAATCTTGCCACATGTCCATGGTGTAATCCACGGCTAGCTGTGCATTAAAGTGCCCCTATTATGGATTTTTGAAAATTACTTTTCATGTAGTGTGTAACATAGCTCTAAGTGAATAAAAACATCCTGCAAAGTTTTAAATCTGAAAGTGCACCATGTATAAAGTTATTGTCTCTCAAAAGTAAGAGTCGACTCTGAGTCAATTAAACAAATCGTTTTTAAAACGAATCCCAAGCCACTTCGTTGTGACGTCAAGGCGAAAAATAGGCATATTGCCCACATTTTCAGCCTCGCTTGGCATTTTGATACAGTTCCCACACATGCACCTAAATAAATTCGGCAATTAATTTGTCTGTGACGCGTTACACTGAACTATGTACTATGAACTATAAATGGCGACAGACAGCAAGATTAATCAGATTACAGCACATCACTTCTCAGACATTCTTACTCCGATTCTGCATGTTCAGTAGGCCTGAAGTGCCATAAACTACACTGACACTTACCATTGAGAAAGGTCCTGCTCCAGTCGTTTTTGCGATTGACTTTCTGGTTCATCAGCAACTCTGGACGTTTGCTCGTCGGACTCTGGCTCGAATTGGTAAGGCAAAATTGATGCCATGTCTGTTCATACACTGTATAAAATTTTCAACACTTGACAAGCCGTAATCCAGTAATGGTGATAGGCGTTCCGTTCCCGACATGCGCTGCATGCAGTAGACCAATCACAACTGACTGGGTCATCTGACCAACCACTGCAGATTAGCGTCACACAAAGGAGGAGGGGTTTGGAAAAATTTATCATTAAGGGGAATCCTTTGGGAGTCGTCAAATAAGGTAAAAGTAAATGCAAATTATAAGACAATGAAAGTGTTTTTTGACCTTGCATGCATGTAAACCTGTTGTTGGGGACTCCAAAAATAGGAACCTTTCAAATGCCATAATTGGGGCACTTTAACCGATTTGAATGCACTCTAATTTTTCCCAACACACTTAGAGGTTGAACGACTTCAGATTTTTTTAAGTCGACATTTATGTGGTGAGTCGAGTCGAAGTTGACTAGTCGCTGATGACACAAGGCTATTGCACTTGCATAACAACATATTATCAGTTATTTTGTCTTTGGGTCGTTATATTTCTCACCGATTTCTGTTCGTTGAAATCCAGCGTTTAGTTGATCCTGGTAAGCGCTCATTTTCACAGTTGTAAAAAACGATGGCTTTACGCATGAGGGGCTTTAGCGGACTGAGACTACACAGATACAAGCTATTACAGCTGTTTCCAAATGCCCAAAGTAAAGATATGATGTTAATTTTAAAAACTTTTATTACAACGAAAGCATCCAAACTGCAATATTTAACATAGGGCTATAACAACTACAAAGCATCCAGTGTGTAAATAATATGATTTACGCATCAAATCCAACATAAACCCCAACACAACCTGCATAATTTTGTAAACGCTCTGAACTTCACAGCGATTGGCTGCCTCCTGTGTTTTTGGTATGATATTTGCATAATTTCGAGAACTGTCCAACATTTTGATGCTCTCGGCCGCTCTTTCCGAGCGTGGAGCTCAACTTCCATACGAATGAATTGAAAACGCTCACAATGCTTTTACATATCCCTGCACATTTTCAGTCATAAATTAATTGTAAATGTTAGCTAGATTATGCTCATTACCTGTTTAGCTATGTATTTTACCCTGAACTATAATTAAATAACAATTAATCTTTTTTTTCTCAAAACATCTATCGTGTGTCATTATGAGTTTTGAGTTGACTTGCACAATTTATGTTTCACACTTCAGAACTTCTGTTAAGGGAACATTGTGATCATCTTTGCTCCCTGGTTTTCATGGTGCATTATGGGACTTTTTAGGGAGCAAACATTTCCGTGCACTGGAAGGATTTTGCGATTGAGACAGCCCTTAAAATGTCAGAATCCCTGATCAGTGCCCTGACTACTGAACTTTAAGTTATGCACAAATATTTTTCCTGTAATGTTAAGGTAACACTTTACAATAGGGTTTTATTTGTTAACATTAGAGATTAATAAATTACACTGTAAAAAAATTATATGATCAATAAGTTATGACAACATATGTTTTTACATTGCATTAAAACTCATCAAAATGTTCAACTTTTGTTAATAAGTTATACAAGATTCAAATAATCTGAAAAAAGTTGTAATTTAAATTGAAATGAGTTGAAATCCAAGTTGATTGTACTTAAAAATTAAGGCAGTGAGTCAACCTGAACTTGACTAAACAATATACAATACAGCATTTATTAATCTAAATGTTGATTTCTAAATTGACACATTTTTAAGTTGTATCCATTAATATTATTTAATGCACTGTCAACTAACATCAGCAATGAACAATTGCATTTTTATTCCCTAACATTAACAAAAGTTAACCAAAATATATCTCATTGTAATGCATTAGCTAATGAGACCTTATTGTTACGTTATCAACATTTTTTTTTTGTTTAAATGTTACTACGTACAGAGAATATTCAAAAATGACATTCCCATAATAATTTAAAGTGGAATGTTTCCATAATGTTTTCTCTAAATTTCGCATATCCAAGAAACACTGGTTGTTTTGAATGTTCAGAGAACATTCAGAAATAACTTTTTTATAACTTAATGGGAACCTTAGCAAAACATACTTTCATTAGGAGCCTGCATCTCATGCAGCCTCAGAGGAAACTAATTATAATTATAATATTGTATTTATATTCAAATAAATTAGCTTTTTATTGTATTGTAGTGTCATTTACATTGCACTAAAGAAAAAGTGTCACCCTGGTTGTTACATGATCCTACAAAATGCATAAATTCAGAACATATGTAAGCTAATCAGTTCTAACGCTGGTGATTTGAATAGGTGTCTATTTAAAAGCAGGTGACTCCTCATTGACGTAAAAGTCAATGTAGAAAAATGAATATCATTTTGAACTTCTAAATCTTTCCAATGACATTATAGTGACTTCCATTCATGTGTAACTTGCTGCCCCCATGACGGCAATGTCTTTTATTTTTTATGCTCCTGAGTTGTTATTTCTATTGTTGCTGTGTTTTGAAAAATTGTATATTTGTTGCAGAGTATCTCACTTTTCGTCTCTGGCATAGGCAACAGCTGCCATCAGGTATTCTTGTTGCATAACGTTGCCATGTATTATTGATGTGGATATTCCTGCTCTTAAATGCACAGGCCAAGATGCAGTGACACATTATACCTCTGCTATATCCATGTGTGTAGCTGTTCTTCTGTTGCCAAAAGACCAAGAAGGACTGTTAAATCAATATGGAACTATACTTAATATTACACATGCCAATCTTAAATGAAAATATCAGAGTTCCCAGATTTCTAGTTCAATAGAAATGACAAACTAGATCCTGTATTATTCATTTGAGCCAATCAGTTATCTTATTAATATGTATATTTGAATTTAAACAAGCAACATCATTCTTTCATTGCAGTAAAAGAGCTGACAGTTGGATATTTGTGTAGCCTAAATGTGTATGTGTGTGTGACCTCTTCTGCCGTCATATGTTTACATGGAAGATAAGGGATCTCTAGGGAAGGCTAGTCTGTTCTGACAGCTTCAATAGACCACTGGTTCCAATGGGATCAAGGCTTTGTCATCTTTAGGATATCCATTAAACCTACAAATGAAGTGTAAACTGATACTTTTGAATAGATTTTGCAGTACGAGTGGTCACTTAAACATATAGTTACTTTGCTAACAATCATATGAAATGTTTGACTGTATGGATTTGTGAATGATAATGTGGGTGAAAGAAAACCAAGGAAAACCGAGACTACCACCACCACCACCACCACCTCGACTGTTCAAATAACATTTACAAATGAACAATACTGCCCATTGTTGGTTCTGCAGCTGCTGAACTTGAGTCAATAGAAAGCACTATTTACTCAACCTCTGTATGTCATTTCCTGGCTGCTAATGTGCTTTCATTGTCTCACTTTGCTAAAATTTTCAGAAGCTTTGAGCACATTTTTTATATATATTAAGAATGTTTTCTCATATTGTTATATGCTAAGACAAGCCTGACTAAATCCTGATTCTAGTTGTCACCTAAAACCTGATGTTATTTGGAAAACACATCAAATAACCATTTTTTTCCACATTTTTTCCCTGCAAAGATTTCCCATGTACTCTTAGCAATTAAGACCTCAGTACGGTTTTAAATGCATTCTCTGCGTGTATTTTTGTGTCGTGGAGTATTTTCGTGCTAAACACTTGTGTGATTATAACATGATTGTGCACTTAGCTGCCGGTGGGGTCAATGTGCTCACGACTGTAAGTCAACATCGTGATGCAGTGGACGGGAAAACGTCCCGACCTGCTTTTGTGTGGGCTGCTCTCTGCAGATCCACTCAGCATCATTTATTTTCTAACGGAGGTCGTGCGTACAGGATGTGCTTTTAAAGCTCTTACAATGGAGTTAAGTTTACCGGGCCAAATGTCATAGTAACATCCTGTTCATTGGCACATTGTGTGCTACTCTCAAACTTCATGGGATAAAAAAGATGGCAAGAAATCACCCTCATTGTAAAGTTGATCATGTGCTAGAACTGTGCTAGCATTTTTCGATAAAATTGTGGACAAGAGTCCTGCAAAAAATGGCTCTGTCCATGCAAGAATGGGATCAGTATACAATGCAATGGATTGTGAAATATTACAAATTCATCTCAGTCTGAACAGCATATTTAAATCTTGCAATAAGATGAAGCACTAGGCTCATCTGAAGCAGAAATGGTGATGTAAGTACAGGCAGCGATGTATTTCCTGTGCCATTTCTCTACCCTTGTGGCTCTATACTTCTATTTAAAGCAAGAAGAATCGGCTTGACATAGATATGTTCTTCTTGGCTCGAAAATAAATGGTCATGTTGAGGAATGAGCCAATGAAGACTTTTAAAGATGGCAGTGTAATCACAGTAATTAGAGTGGAGGTGGGAAGACGAAGCACTCAGGGACCAAGATGAAATATCCACCGCTGCTGTAGAACAACGTGAAACTGCATTATGCTCACTTATTGTTTACCGATTTGCAATGAAAGAACAATTCGAAATCATCTTCTCCATTTCCCAGAAACGCATTTGACTGAAGGTTAAAACTCGAGCCCGACTTCGAGGAGAGAGTGAGCTGGAGGAGGAGTTTTCAGAGACTGGCAGACAGGCGGAGGATAGGGGGAGAAACTCAGATAACAGATACAGAGAGAGAAGTATCCAGAGTGAGATAATCTCTATAGAATCAGCTCTGAGAAATTTAATGGAAGTTGGACCGGTCTAAGGACAGGATGTGTCTATCGTAATGCACTTATGATGTCAGGGCGAGTAATGAGCCACCCGACATCAAGGAAATGAAGCTTTGATAATGTCTGCATTCCCAGAACCCGGACAATGCCCATACTTCTTTGGAAATTAAAAAAAAGGCATGGAAAAGAAGTGAGAGAGAGAACTTCCCGCAATACATGTGGTTCAATCTATATGAAAGAGCGTTTGCAGAGGACAAATACTTCCTGTGCTTCAAGAAAATCTAAGACCAATGTTTTTTGATCCACAGAAGAAAGTCAACAGGTTTGTTTTGACAAACTATTCTAAATGTACCTTGTTTTAAGAATTTTGAGATACACTATATTTGCCAAACGTTTTGGGATGCCTGCCTTTACATGCACATGAGTTTTAATGACATCCCATTCTTAATCTGTAGGGTTTAATATGGAGTTGGCCCACCCTTTGCAGCTATAACAGCTTCAACTCTTCTGGGAAGGCTTTCCACAAGGTTTAGGAGTGTGTTTATGGGAATTTTGACCATTCTTCTAGAAGCGCATTTGTGAGGTCAGGCACTGATGTTGGATGAGAAGGCCTGGCTCGCAGTCTCCGCTCTAATTCATCCCAAAGATGTTTTATCGGGTTTAGGTCAGGACTCTGTGCAGGCCAGTCAAGTTCCTCCACACCAAACTCGCTCATCCATGTCTTTATGGACCTTGCTTTGTGTACTGGTGCGCAGTCATGTTGGAACAGGAAGGGGCCATCCCCAAACTGTTCCCACAAAGTTGGGAGCATGAAATTGTCCAAAATGTCCTGGTATGCTGAAGCATTAAGAGTTCCTTTCATTGGAACTAAGGGCCAAGCCCAGCCCCTGAAAAACAACCCCACACCATAACCCCCCTCCACCAAACTTTACACTTGGCACAATGCAGTCAGGCAAGTACCGTTCTCTTGGCAACCGCCAAACCCAGACTCATCCATCAGATTGCCAGACAGAGAAGCGCGATTCGTCACTCCAGAGAACACGTCTCCACTGCTCTAGAGTCCAGTGGCGGCGTGCTTTACACCACTGCATCCGACGCTTTGCATTGCACTTGGTGATGTAAGGCTTGGATGCAGCTGCTCGGCCATGGAAACCCATTCCATGAAGCTCTCTATGCACTGTTCTTGAGCTAATCTGAAGGCCACACAAAGTTTGGAGGTCTGTAGCTATTGACTCTGCAGAATGTTGCCGACTTCTGTGCACTGTGCGCCTCAGCATGCACTGACCCTGCTCTGTGATTTTACATGGCCTACCACTTCGTGGCTGAGTTGCTGTTGTTCCCAATTGCTTCCACTTTGTAATAATACCACTAACAGTTGACCATGGAATATTAGTAGTGAGGAAATTTCATGAATGGACTTATTGCACAGGTGGCAACCTATCACGGTACCACGCTTGAATTCACTGAGCTCTTGAGAGCGACCCATTCTTTCACAAATGTTTGTAGAAGCATCTGCCTAGGTGCTTGATTTTATACATCTGTGGCCATGGAAGTGATTGGAACACCGGAATTCAATGATTTGGAGGTGTCCCAATACTTTTGGCAATGTAGTGTATATTTATACTGGAAAAACTAGACAGTATGTGGTGGAGGGAAACGAGAGTGTTAGCTGGGTTTGCGGGAGTGGAATTGAGTTTTGTGTCATTACGTTGTTGGATTTTGTGTCTGTATATGTATTATTAAACTGGAGAAAGATCAGGAATTGCAGAAGGTGGAATGAGATCAGAACACAAGCTGCGCATTCACACGCGATAAGTGAAGCCTGTGATTATACTCAAATGTACTGACTTATCTCCTGGATATGATGTCAAGGCTTTGCGTAAGAAAAGATAGAGTCACATTCTATGGTCCAGTTAGATGGATAAAAAAGAAACATAGTTTCATGCCCTGTGTCATTTACATTTCACTAGGTTAAAATCGAATAGCTCAAGCTTTACGCTTTACAAATACAAATTTATTTGTAACACATTAGCCTCTAATTATGATGTGAACCCCCTCGCTTGATTGTGCACTATTTTAGAAATGTCTTGTCGTTATAGGTCTAGCTGTATGATATATCATAAACAGAAGAGTGTTCCTTACCACATGCTGCTATACATGTCATCCATCTCCATATAATCATTCTTTTTGTTTTCTCTCTTCTGTTGGTTTTCAGCTTTCTCTTTCTGCAAATTGTAAAGTTGTATGGCCCAGCACCCAAAATACTATCAAAACACTCCAATGCAACCTCCATTCTCTGCAAAGAATGGATAAAAAGGCGCACAGCAAACAAAAACCTTGAAAAAATGATACATGATCCCGCCAAATCCTGGCCAAATCACAGAGATGACAATTCGCACAGGACTAATATTATCACTGGACCTCAGTGTTCGGCGAAATATGGTAGGTCATTTGCGGGGGAATTTTTACTTTACAAATTACAGACATGACCGATTCGCACAGGATTAAGATTACAGACAACCTTCGCAATTATTACAAATGACTAGAGGTCACCAGGTAATACTAATGCTAATCCTGTGCGAATAGGGCTATTTGTGGAGACAACAAAGCCAAGATGGATTTGTACCCCTGGATATACATATGATCTACCAAGGCGTGGCTAACATTCCATACATGTCACTATGTAGGTTTCCTGTCTACTTCTTAAAAAACAACATGATAAATAATATTTTACTATTTTGTTCTGTGACACCAGTCTGTTTTTTTTTTTGTTTTTTTTTTAAAGAAGTGGACAGGAAACATCTGTGGAGGGGCCTCACCATATTCTCTCTAGTGTCAAAACAGGAGACTTTTACCTATGTGAGCACATTCCATTCCTACACAGGCCTCTACACAGACATACACAGTACGAACATGCTTGACCATCAGAAATAAGTGTAGAATAAAATGGCTATTATTACATAGATTATACTTTATTAATTTATATTCAGCTTTACAAAGCATGCTGTTTGAGCTCCACAGCCTCTAACATGTTGGAGCACAAACATGCAATTAATGATGTAATAATATATATATTTTTTAATTAAAACAGAAGTAGTGCACATTCAAAATACAAGGGTAGGCAGCAGTGACTGATTTGATGTCAGCAGGTTTTAGAAGCCAAATAAAGGCGTCATTAGCAGGTCTGCTTTTGTTACATAAAACATGCTGAGCTCAGTATGCCAGATGGGAACCTTTGGGCTTGTGAAAGCATGTTTTCATATTAATTTAGAGTTTTTTTTTTATCAAACTGTTGGAAGTGATTGTGTTTGTGCGTGTGTTAGGGGGCAAAACAGAAACAAAAGAGTTAGTAAGAATTGCAATAGTGAAGTCTTGTCTAAAAAATCGAACAGGTGAGGCTGTGGTTTGAGATAATTAGTTTGAGTAAGTTAGGCTGTATGTGAGACACAGATATCCTGCACACAGCTTCAGAGTGGAGGGGTTGAGCAGATGCTCACAGAAGGTTGATCACAGTGAGAGAAAGAGAGAGATGTGCGATATGGAGATCTTGCTTGATGAATGTGGGAATCTCAGAGGAAATGTCAGTGGATGCTCCAGTGACTCAGTATGTTATCACGCTTTCTTTTTTTCCTCTAGTTTTCTATCTCTCTCTTTGTTACTCTCTGTCAGATTGTCTCTCCCTACGCTGTATCTCCTTTTTCTTAATGCCATTCTGGCTGTTCTGTCTTACACAAAGCTGATACACAGTTTTTTTTGTTCATTTTTTTTCTTTTTTTATATTTCCTCATATATATTTTGTCCATTTGAATTTTATATATAGAAAATTTTAAAAACATTTATATTGTCCAAATCTTTTTTTTTTTTTTTTTTATAACATTTCGATCAATGATTTCATTTGATAGTGAATAACAGCTGTTTCGATCCAACACATGCTGCTGCTGCTGCAAGAAAAAGGAATAAAAAGTGATTCTGTCACTTTAGAAGACTTATATGTATGGGTTCATTTCACAGGGTTTGAATGTTTTTTACCTTTCATATGAACAAAATCAGCTGAAACTTTCTTCAAAATATCTTCTTTTGTGCTCTTTGGAATGACATGAGTGTGTGTAAATGATGGCACATTACAATATTCATTAGAGATCATAAACTATCCCTTTAACTGATTATTTCTACTGTGCATTTAACCTGAAGGTTGAGATTAAGATTATGGTGTATACAGTGTATTATTATACTGGAAGGCCCAGCTGGAAGCTCTTCACTGTTTTATCCGATTTTATGAAATGGTGGTTTTAGATTTGCTCAGACTAAGACTTAAAATCATGAAGCAGAAACCTGACTTTCTTATGTACTTTGCAAACAGAGGTCTTTCATGGTAAAGCCAGCCATTATGCAGCGACTGAACTTATCCTTTTTTCCCCTTATCATCCTTTTACAACAAAGCTTGTGTTGCTTGTCTGATTTCCTTCTGACACTAAACTTGAATAAGAGCGTGTGAGAGAAAGAAAGATGCCTTGGCTGGTGCCTTCGCTTTACGGAAACCAAGAAAAGCAGAGAAAAATACATATGCCAACAAAAAAATACCAGGTTAAAATAAACCCTGGAACCAATAACTCCATAGGTCCGTCCTTCAGAGCGAAGTTAAACAGAATACGAAAACAGAGCTGTCAGTCTCTCCCGTGGTGCTCTCTTTTCAGCTTGTGTCATCAGTTACAACACAGGAAGTCAGGACTGTGAGTGTGTCAGTCAATATGTTGTTTACTTAGTCAATCTAAGTAAATCTGCTCTGAACTCATACCTGCGGGCGTAACATTGATCCACTTGACCCGGGCGGCTTCCAGGTTTAATTGAAAAAGAACAGCTGAGACCTTTATGAATTAACTGCAGAAATCAATATCTGTAGAATGCCATCCTGTAAACTCTCTCCTTACATGCCGGTGATGGCAGAGCATCTATAGCAGGCAGCTCTTAGGAGAATAAACAGATGGTTTCGTTTGCTGTCTGTGTTGAGGACTGTACAGGTGTACTTTAGTGTTTATGTACTCAGAATTGTTAGTGAGTGCAAAGGCTGTCGTCTGTTCCTCACTTTTAAAGAGACTCTATAATCTGCACATTATCAGCTACCTGACAGTCATATTGAATGACAACAGCTGGCTAACATTAGATTGTAAAGCTTCAATATAAAATCTCTGCAGGTAAACCTTTCATGGCATATGTGTAACGTCGGCCAACTAGTGAGAACTGTGCAGATAAACCTCACTCCCCTGATCTGAAGAGCACTAGCGGCTGATGCTAGAGACCACTGTCTTTAGTGTCCTTGTTAACATGCCCACCTCCCATGCCGGAGACGCCAGTTCGAGTCCCGCTTCAAGCGGAGCAAGTAGGACTATTCATATATGTACCTGTGTCTTAAATGAAATAGAGCATCAGTGCAGCCTTAAATGCTCTGACATGTCTTTTCACTTTTCACATTGAATTGAATTTTTGAATTCTCAAAAAAATTATAATAAATGAAACATGCATGGATGAATCGTTCACAATAAACTCCACCAATTCCACAGATTTAGATTATGGTCTGGGCCTGCTTCATCATCTGTGTGATGTATATCCTTATTTATATCAATATCTTCATATATATTTGCACAGATGTAGAATGTCAGGCTGGAGGCCGTATCTCTGTTCTGTATCTCCTATAGTCCAGAAGATAAAGGCACATTTATGAAGTTTGCATAAAACCAGGAGCACAGGAAGTGAAACCATAAAACAGTATTGACATGCCACCTGGCCTGGTTGTGTACTAAGAATAATTGGGAGGATGTGAGTGAGAGAGGGAGATATCAAGCTTTCAGATGAAGGGACTGTTTGTTAGGATGCTTTGGAAAGTTTGTCTTTGTGTAGTGTCTGAAATGTCTTGAAGGGGATAAAGAGAGCCAGTCTGTCGCACAGGGCTTGTAGATGCCTCAAGACCTATTAGTTGTTGGTGAATACTGAAATGGACAGGCCCACAAAAGAGTGGTAGCATAACTTTTATTCTCACTGTGTGAGAAACATAGTCATCTCACAGGCACTGCATGTGATAAAGCGTTACTAGAAAAATTCCATCATTTCAACATGCTTACCTCTGATATAGCTTCACTGCATCAAATGCGTATCATACAGCTTCAGAGGAGCTTGACTCTGCAGGCTGGATAGGTTTGATCCATTAAACTCTGAGGCACGCTCAATATTCTGTAAGATCTATGATGGATCATTGGGGCTGCAAATCAATGGCATGGTCAACGCCTATCGATCGCAATGTTCGTTTTTTTAGCGTGTAGATTGAACTTGCGTCCCAAGTAGTAAACTGTCTGGAAAATAGCTTTATACTCTTTAAGTCAAAATACATCTTCACTGAATGCTTAACCCCCACTTGGATCAAAGTGCAGCTTTTACATAGCAGTTGTGTTTGTGGTAAAGTTCAGCACCAAGGACAGCGTCTTCTCTTAGGCCACTTAATGAAAAACCTTTAAAAACTCATGAATTTATTGGATGTATCCCACACATCAAATGTTTTTATTTGGTCGCAAAGCGCATTATTACAGGAAATAAAATTCAACTTTTTTTTTAGATCAGTATATTTGTGAGAAGATAAACTTTTTGGGTCAAATTAGATTCATAGATGTAGAAAAAATATTTAAAGCTGTTAAGTGCTGAATAGTCAAATAGTGTGAATAGGTGAAAAGTTATAACTACTACTACTACTACAAATATGGATCCATAAAGACCACACATATAAAAACTATTTAATAAAACTAAAAACTAGATTTTATTGATTGTTTAGATATTCTTGACACAAATGCCACAAAACATGGTTCTAATAGCCTACTAAAAAACTGTCTAGTGTTTTGAGTTTAATACTGAAAACTGGTCAAAAATGACCATAGACGCATTAAACCACAACCACACATGCATTATTTGCGGGTATTGTTGCGAAATAACATAGACCTGATAAAGGCTACTTTTCATTTTTACCAAATTTATTTCAGTAGACTCCTTTGGAAAGAGAGAATGAATAATCTTTAGAAGGTGTGTTTCTGAGGGAATGTTGTCAAGTCAGCACGGATCTACAGATGTTAGTGTTAGACATATGTCTCAGTGCATGGGCCCATGGGAAGAGTCATGAACATGGAGATGATCTCGGTTCACAAAACTTCTTCAGCTTTATTTTCTGCACATCAGCTTGTATACATTGTCAAGGGGTGGTGTAATGATTGAACAATAAGAATATACATTAATCTACATCATATACTGTATAGCTAGAAATGTAAGACAAAAAGAAAAAAAGTCTACAAAATGTGTCCAAATGTCTTGGAAGCAGATTTCCAGGACAAATCCAGATCTCCTGGGCTGAATTCCAAGAACCACACACATATACAGAGTACATTGGATAATATAAACAGATGTGTGCCGGAACAAGAACAACTTGTCCCCTTGTGCTCTAACAGAGGAGAGACCCACCATCTCTGCCTTGAGCGCCTGTATGAGTACATTTTGAGAGCATATATGCAGATTAAGATGTGAACATGCAGAGAGAGAAAGAGCGTGAGAGCTTAGAGAGCCGTATTGTATAAACAATTATGATCACAGTTAGCAAACACGACCATGTCATAGACATTGCGTGTCCCTTTCCACATCTAAATGTTCCTATTGCTTCAAAAATAAGTTTTCTCTCAGATTTTACTACAGCTTTAAATGGCGCGAGCCTCGCAGTAAGAGGAAGGCGGGGTCGCGCGGCGCGTGTGTGAAAATCTCGTGATAGTCCAACAGTATCTCTGAGCGCGCGGCTCTCTGTAACTGCAAGCGAGCACGGAACGAGACAAGTGCACGCGGGTACAACATCCTCACAAGACCGCGAAAAAACGTTATTCAGTGGAGTGGATCACACATATAGAGCCGTTTGGGAATGTAATGTGGATTATTACTGTTGGCTTTGGGATATGTTTACGAAAACTGAGGTTAGTCTGTGTCTTTTATTTGGTACGGAATGATGGAAAGCTCACCTGGATGTTATAAGTTCATCACTTACTTCGAGTATTTACACTAAGTTGGCTTGTTTTTACATTGTAAATCGCTGTTGTTCTTGAATTTTACTTTTATTTCTGTGAGCGTGGCGCGTTTGACTGAATCGAAATAAAAGACATTCGCGTTGTTTCCCGAGGAAGCGCGATAAAAAAAAATAAATAAAAAACTACATCGTTATTTAGACCCACAAGAAACGAAAAAAGGTTTTACACACGCTGTCAAACTCTAAAAATAGTATGTATTGCTTTTTGAGGATAGCCAGTCATTCTCTATACAGAACACAACGTGGAAACAGTAGAATATTTCTGACTGGTTTTCCAGACAAAATCTGAGACACAAAAATAAACGTGTATTTTCTGTTTTTGTCAGCTGCCTGAAATATATCACATAACAGTATATTTAGTTTATTCGTATAAGTTAGACAATATAGGCCTGTATTCTGGTAGTAATCACAAGAAATATACATTTTCCTCCGTGAACATGTATCAAACAATTTCTCGCTTTGGTCTCAGGAGACCTGTGCTTTTCTTAATCTGTAAAAGTAGCTGTAAATAATGAATAAGAGTTCTCAGGTGTCTGTGGAGCCCATATTCAACTGCCACTCAGGATAAACAACACGCATGCCCACTGCAGGTCCATCATTGTGGATGCACATAGACATGGGCTGGTCAAAAACATAGGCTCGCATATCCATTTTTCGTTTTTCTTTTTAGAGTAGGCCTATATATATATAAATGTTTTTTTTTAAAAATATATATATATATATATATAAAATGCTCAGATTTTATTTTGATAAGATTACATTTAAGATGCACACATGTGGTGTACTTAACCTAATACATTTGTACTATTATGATGCATTAGTGCACCACTTTATTCAGTTTTTTTGTTAGACAAAATGTGCAGGGAATTTAAGCATGGCATTTTTTAGAGTATATAAAAAAATGCGACTTTTTAACGTATTAACACGTTTTGTGATTAAAATATATTTACAAACCTTACACGTTATTTGCTATAAATAGGATATCTGTATTGATGTCACAATAATTGAAATGTTAAGAAATGTTTGAACGGATTTTTGGCACATTCAGCTTTTTTTTTGTCTCGCTTTGAAGTGCTCAAGTGAATCCAGTGCATTATTAGAATATCTTAATTCATTCTCAGCAATTTGTAGTGGCTCATTTAGATCTCCTGGAATTTAATAGACTTTGGTAATAATCCACCATCACACAGTCGCGCTCTCACACGCTCATTTTAAAGGTAGGCTATTCAAGCGTCTCCTTTTTAATTTCATGTTTTTGATCATTGGGCTACACACGCTGTATTTGTGTCTTAACATATTTACCGCAATTGTAACAAATTCACACAGGCAGTAGCCTGTCGTTTGTGTTGAATTTGTCGGGGTAGATTATATTTTCTGAGCGCGGCCTTGTCACACACACTTTCATCGACAGCTGACAGCAATGATAATGAACACGTATGTTTGATTTAAAATAATGCATCATATATTTATTCGAGCGTGTTTAATTTCTCCATGACCCTAAAGTATAATTTCACCCTGTGGTGTTTTGTGACCTCCTTTGTGTGAAATATAATGCAGTGTCCTCTCACAAAAATGTAAACTATTTATACATATACACGTTTATCTGTGTGACTGACATGCATTATTTTATCTGATTGAATTGTACACTAATAATTTTAATCTCAACCGTGTTTTAAAGCACATTTTATGTATAAATTCTCCAGCATTTTAAACGGGTGAAACGTATATTTTAAAAACGAAATATTGGTGCACAAAGGTTTTTCCAATTTAACAGCCTACTACATATCAACGAATTTTTGCTAAAAAAATATATAATTTGCAATTATGTTAATATACATCTATTTAAAATATAGGCGATTATATTGCATAAAATGTTTAGCCAAAATTTAAAAAAAAATGCTTTTGAACGTTTACATTTGTTGTGTGGTTTCCCTTAATTTTTGTATCGTTTTGTTCTCACGGGTGTGGGTGTATAATCTCCATTTACATATCAAGCCAAGATGATCCTAATGTAACTGAGCTATTTTTCTAGAGATGAACGAATTAGAATAATTCGGATTGATAATTCTAAAACTGAAAATACACACATATATGCATATATAATGTACATGTTAAAGAAACAATGTAAAATCTAAAATATCATTTTTGTTTTGTTTACTGGATATAAGCAACATTTGTTTCCTTTTGTGTTAAATATCGTTCATCCGCGTTTTGATTTTTTTTTTGTATTCCTTCAAATCGCCTTTTTGTCTGTGTCGCAGAGAAGAATATTTCCTATTGGCATTGTGTAATGCTCAGCCTTTAAAACACTCATCGAATGTGCTCTGCCTTTCCAATACACCGCAGTGTGACGTGATCTTTCTGTCTTGATCAGAGCCATATATAATGCACACACTCCACACCTTTTACCACAGTGAAATTTGGTCATAAATCATATTACTAATCCTCTGGTTTTGATTATGAGGGGTGTTATAATGAATACTGGCACAAGGATGGTGGTTTTAGGCAAGGTGATGTAATGCCATAAATGGCTGCTGCAGAACCGCTCCTGCTTTAATCTGCTCAAAAGTTGCTGTTCCTCTGCAGTGGGCTGTTTAGGGTGTTGCTGGTGGTACCCGTGCCCACACTGGGTCACGATGGGGGGGAGGCTGGATGAGGCCAGGTAGGAGCCTCACGCCTCCCTTTTGCCGGCTGGCAGCCCAGGAGGAGAGCACCGGACGCTGATGTCATCCATTTTGGCCCAGCTCTACCTCGCCCACACCTCCGTTCTACCACGCGGATGCTTGACGGCAACCGTGTCACGTACAGAGCCGAGCTCGCTGAAATGGTGTGCGCCTCCTCCCAAAGCCTCCATGATATCATCGGGGCGCACTGGAGGACATTTTGTCGCAGCTCTTCTGGTGTAATGGTAGAGCGTAATTGAGGCACCTGTGGTAAAACCCAGCTTTGTGTGTCTGATGAATGGTCGGGCCTGCTGTCATTAACACGCCCCCCTTCCACCATTACACCTCCCTCTCTTACTCACTGACTTTTTAAGCAGCATCCAAATGCAGGGGCTTTATTTTGTGGTGTTGTGTGCCGTTCCCAGTGGAGTGTGTCAATCACATATCAATGAGGACAATGATGTCCTCAGTTTAGCCTTTTCACCTCTCTCCTCCTCTCTGCAAGCCCTCGCTCGACAAAAAAGAAACAGAGAAAGCACACATGCATATATCGCGGTGTGGGCGCGAGCCAACGTGGAGTATCTGTTACAAGCACGCAGTCTCTCGCTCTTTTTCTCCTCTTCAGCTGCAGCAGGCAGAGCTCTGACGGCATACATTGTGTTTCGGCTCGGTTGAATCGCGTGGGCTGGTAGCACTATTGTCCTGCCGTACCTGCTGCCTACGCCTCTGGCAAGGACACGGGCAATATTAGATGACTATTAGGTTACACCTCGCATGTTGCCATGTAATTGGAGCCTATTCATTTATGCACGTAGGGGACACATGTTAAGAGCAGCTGGAGCTGCGTTTTGCCTTTACAAAAGTCCTACTAATCTGCGTTGGTTCAAGGCCAAACGTCAGCTCAGCATGGGAAGCTTCTCTCACATTTGTAGAAGAATACAGGGCATTTTGTTTGTGCTTGAGGATGTTATGAATTAATATCTTAATATTAATTAATATTCTAATCTGCTAAATAAACATATCCATTGCCTTTTTTAGTGCATTTAAATATGCAAGGCTCCTTAAAATTATAATAATAAATTTGCACATTCATTTAAAATTATGTAATTTTATGTAAGTTTTTTTTTGTTTAAAATGTAGGACCACACCTAAATTTAAATATTTTTAAAACAAAATAGTCACATATTTTTAGAACTAGTGTAGGTTACTCTGGTGCTGGAAATGTAGAGTATATGTCATGGGAATGTGTAGACATGCATATTATTGTTTTCATGCATTATGCATCCTGCAAAAAGCCTTTTAATTTTCCACATCATCAGATAAACATGGACTCGCTGCCACTGAATGATAGCTGGAGCTGTCATGTGAATAATGCTGCTAATTTACACACTAGATGACCGATAAAAGAAGGATCTTTTGGGTGAAATGCTTAAAAAATAGAAACTTTTAATTAGGTTTTTTTCAGGAGTAGCATTTAACATAAGTGCAAAACAATGACTCACTCAAGTGCATCTTTTTAAGATGCTTTTGGGTTTTATGTATAAAAAAAATCACATACTAGATAGAATGAGACATCGTGGATTTGTTTGTAATTTGATGCTTTTCTATTTTGACAGCTAGACGGGGCAGAGTAACCGCATGAACTACATTACCCACAAGGCATCATGCAGACTATGCTGGTACCCCAAAATACAGAAAGAGTCCGACCTGGAGGACCTGTCTGGATGATTGAGGTCTGAGGAGATACCAGAAGAAAACAACACCTCAGCAGACACACAGAACCTCATCTGCTTGTCTCCTCAAGTCGATCCGTTCCAGGAAACGAGGAAGAAAAACTTTGATTGTCGCCTGACAGAGATTGGATTGTTGTGCAATGTCATTGGCCTTATGACTGTTACTTAAGACTGTTCTCCCTACTAAGTCCCTCTCCTCTTTTAGGATATTTTTTGTTTGTCGCTGTGTTGACGATCTCACCTCTTCTCTAGTATCTCTGGGCATACTGTGGGATGTACTTTGGATATACTGACCTTTGAACCAAAGCAAATTCAATGATTTCCTTCTGTTCAGGATAATAACCCCAAATCTCCAGCACTTTTACAATGAATTTCTTCAGATTCACAGTCCAGTTGCAGCTGCTGATCAGTACTGTGCTTGGGCCCTGCTTGGGCCTGGAGTTTACAGGGTCGCAAGGCCAGTGGGCACGCTATCTCCGCTGGGACGCCAGCACCAGAAGTGACCTCAGCTTCCAGTTCAAAACAGACGTGTCCACTGCCTTAATCCTGTACTTTGACGATGGCGGCTTCTGCGACTTCCTGCAACTCATGGTGGTTGAAGGGAAGCTCCAGTTGCAGTTCAGCATCGACTGCGCCGAGACCACAGTCGTATTGGACAAGAGAGTCAATGACAGCAGCTGGCATTCTGCCACCCTGAGCAGGTACAACCTGAGAACTGTGCTGGGTCTAGACGGAGTGAGCAAATCAGGTGAGGTGCGGCCACAGAGGCAGTACATGAAGATCGTTAGTGACCTCTTCCTGGGCGGAATCCCTCAAGATATTCGCATTTCTGTGCTCACTCTCCCGACAGTGAAGGATCTTCCGCCGTTTAAGGGAATTATCAGGGAACTGAAGTACAGTAGCAAGGAACCTATTCTACTAAGCAGCCAGAGGGTCCGCATGGACATAGAGGGGATCTGCATGGAGAACCCATGTGAGAACGGCGGGATGTGCTCCGTTGTGGATGGGGAACCACTTTGTGATTGTTCTAAGACGGAATATGTCGGCCGATTCTGCAGCGAAGGTAAAATGGTTTATGTTTACAGCTTGATAATACAGCAAATGCAATATTGACTTATATACAATGTAAACCCATCTGATTGTAATGTGAATGTTTCCCAGAATCCTTCATTCTCCACTGTTTCATGCTACTGAAGTTTGACTCTAAGGTCCAGGTTAATGCCATCTCTTAGTTTGTCTCCTGAAAGCTACTCTGTTCTATGCATTTGCAGTTTTGTTTTGTGCTGGGAATTTCTCGATCAGCCTCCTCTGTTCCCCCATCACTTCATACAGTCATTTGAAAGTGAATGCCATTGAAATGCACTACTAGCAAAGCCTGCGTTTTTACCTCTGTAAAGCACTAAGCTGTTTGTCTCTGGCAAGCATTTTGTGTGTGTGTGTGTTAATCGTGCCCAGCTGAGGAGGTGGGGTGTTAGGATGTTAAGGTGCCTTTTCAGATCCCTTGGTTGTTTTTCTGAAGTGGCCATTTTAGTTTCTCTGGGGATTTGAGGAGGCCATTTCACAGCTCTGGGTTTTGTTGTTGCACCTCTTCAACAGAGAATGAATCAGAGACGGAGGATAATTGCCTATTTTAAACATGTCAATAGCATGTTTATAGCGTCTTTACTTGTCTTCCTAGAGAGAGAATTGAATGACCTTTGTTTAATAATTCTTTAAAGAATATGCTAATATACACATAAACCAGAAGATATAGCAGATATATATATATATATGGATCTTCTGGTGTGTGGACATTTATTTTGTAAGTATAACTACTAAACTAATTTTATGTTATACTGTACCACAGAAAAAAACTTTTTGAGTTCTTCACCATGACTCATGTTTCCTGGTATATGATCCTGATGGTAATGAGTTTTTTTTTTTTTTTTTCATTTTTCATATTCCTTTGTTTGTTTTAATTTTTTTCCCTCTTAAATGCTTTAAGTTGTAGCAATATGAATTTGATACATTTCAAATTTTAATTAGAAAGAAAACAATTACAGAAGTGAATGTCTATATATCCTGTCTTGATTAGGACTAAACTTTTTTCCCCCTTGTGATTGAAGTGTTTAAGATGGGTGATTGATCGGTGATCAGTGCTCTGAGCCCTATGAGTTGTTACCCTCATTGTAGACACAACCTCTCCTGTGATTCTCTCCTTAATTACACAATTACCGAATGTGATTAAAAAGTCAGGATGCTATCGGTGTACTCAGGCATTTTATATAGAACCGAATGTGTATGAATGTATGCTTGTACAGCCTCTTTCAGAGCGCAAGAGAGAGAAAATGAAAGGAGTATTGTAGAAGACTGGGCACTAGGGTTAGATTTATAGGCTGTAAAGAGTACAGAGTTTTGGGCTTGATTTACAGCCGTTGTTCCTCTCCATCTTGTTTGGCTGACTGGGTCCTGCAGTCCACTGATAGGGGCTAAAGCCAGACGTAAAAGCAGCTTTGATGGCTTTGAATGCTGGGAATCAGTTCAGCCAATCATAAAAGAATAAATAAACCTTTTTTTGGAGGCCATATATAATGGTGCACAGGGGCAGCTTAAACTGCCATGCAGTTTGTAAGACGACAGCTGAACTTTCTCCACTGGCATCTCTCCAAATCAAAACCTGTATTGTGAAATGAAACATTAATGTGTGCCATCAGTGTTTGAAAACAACATTACGAAAACCCACTGAGCAATCTTAATTCCATCTTAATCTTGTGTCTTCAGGCTTTTGAAACATCTGTATGCAGGTAATAAATATCAGGTCAGAGCCATATGGCAAGCTGGTCTGAAGTGTTAAGCATTAGCCTTACATACGTTTGACTGAATCTAATTGCCATAGCAGCGGCAACAACAATCTGACACTCCTCTCGATGGCCAGATGGCTAAAATGGCCTCAGAACTGTTTTGCGTTGCCGTGGCGTATGTTCCTATCTCTGTGAAAATCGTGATAGCCACGGTGCTACATAATTTGCCAAAGCACATAATCTTTTGGCGGATTATAATAATAAACATTTGGCAGCAAAACAAACAGTCAATCTGTCTTCCAATGTGGATGGTACGCTGCGAGGTTTATGTTTAAGCCGGCCACTCTTTACAAATCTCCTCGTGGTTTAAAAAAAAAAAAAATGGAAACAAAGCAGTATTCAAAAGTGCATCAATAGGATATGTAGACCTTCACCTTAGTTACTTTTTTAAGGTTAAAACCATTGTTGGGTGTAATGCATTACTAAGTTGTTGAGAAACAGTTTGGTTTTATTTATTTGACTCCTTATTGCAGAGATCATTATGATTTGGTGTAAATCCAGATTAAACTAATAAAATCCTCATTCACATGTTGATGTGCCACAGCTATACATTCATTTTTGTCTCACCACCGTTTCTGAAATCTAGGTCATGATAGAAGGCTGACAGTGCATGCAGATGATTGTATCTCAGCCAGACATCAGAACTTCACTAGGTCAATTCAAGAGCTGAACACATCAATCAAGTCACCATGGCACTCACATCCTGAGTGTAACTCAGCATTCTCTGCTCTCCAATCACATCCTAATACTTTCCCCACCAGGTTAATGCATCTCATCAGAGGACTTAATGTCCTGTACTAGCCTTTAACATGCACGGCAGACAGACACACGCAATGAGTGTCACGAAAATGAGTGACCATGAGAGACGACATATTGCATTTTCAGTCAGTACAGACATCAACACATACAGGACTAAATTAATGTCTAATGTAGCTATAATTACTCTGCACTAAAAGCATTTAATGGAGGCAGACCCCATCAGGTTCCCCTTAATTTCCTGTATTAGCTGCAGTTTGTGTGCACTGGCAACAGATAAATTGGTTCTTTAGCCTGGCTGTGCCTAGTACTAAAAATATCAACAGTAAAATCTGTAATTCTTTAGAATCATATGAAATTATTCATTTTAATAATCTGGATCTCAGAGTTAGTGAAAAGCTAAATATTAATAAATAAAACTGTATTTTAAAATGTATACCTAAAAATTTGAGCATCCTGCCATAAGTGCATATTTTTTGTAAATAGTCAAATTAATACTTTTTATTATTCACATTACATTTAAAAGCATAAATGCTACACAGTGGCCCGGGTTTACCGTGTCTAACAGCACAATAAAAAGCACCACTGCTAAAAATATCAAAGCTTAAAAAAACCCCGCTGACCTCACTAATCAAGTAGTTGGATGTTTGGATGATCTGCACCATCCCTAGCCAGAACAGATTACAAAAATCGTAGGTTAGCTGGTTTTCATCACACAGAGCATTGCAATGCCCGTTTATCAGTGTTGGATGCCCTTTGGTTTGGGAGACGACCAGAGTGCATTAATGAAATGAGTCAGCCCAGTGCTTCAGTGCTAAAGGCGGCCTGTGACAAAGAGAGAAAGAGTGTGTGTGTGTGTGTGTCTACAATGAGAGTAAACATGGGCTCTGAGTATGGAACAGTGCTTTAGACAAACATCAGCGTCCCATAAATCCACAACCCTCTCTAAAGGGAACAGGTTCTGTTGCCTGTTTGGATTTATGGCCCCGGCGTGGATGTGGGCTTTGGGAGTGTGTGTAAGACATAGAAGATGAACTAGACCTCTTAGATGTTGTTGTGTCATGGTATTTCATACACCATAGATCCCCCCCTCCTCTTCATTTCCCAGCGAGAAGAGGGGGCGGATGGATGGATGCGAGGGGCATTTAAGGGTTTCTGTGTACATGCACAGGGCAGATGTCTGCTCGGTGCATGCTGGCAGGTGTGTCAGAGTTTGCATGATAGTTTTCATGCAAAGATAATATGAGTGGGCTCTAATGGCTGCAATGTTTCTCTTCTCTTTTTTCTGTTTTCCATTGTGTCTTCTTTGCTGCAATACCATCAGAGGCCAACAGCATCCCAGGTGAGACGATAATATCCTTTAAGTTGTATTGAATTGTCTTTTACAGGCTGTGTTCTCAAATTAAAAACTACTTAAAGACACAATAAAACTGTAGTAGTGACAGACATTTCCTTCCATTTTATGATTATCAAAATGAAAAAAATGTAGAGAGGGGAGGAAACATTTATTTAAAAAAAAAAACACAATTTAAAAATGAAACGTACATGAATCTTTAACAAAAAGATAACATGCATTTGGAAAATGATGATAAATAGACTGGCGAATTTAAATATAAATTTTATGACAACTTTGATCACTTTGCGTTAATCATTAAAATCAATATACTTTGTCAGGTTTATATTAATGGAGTGTCTATTTACACTCCATTAATATAAACAATTTATTTAAGTGCAAATAGTGCACCTTGTTGGGCAAGCGCTATTCACACTAGCTCCGCCCAACAATGCCTGGTTGGGCCACGCAAGATTAAAAAGACCTGTGTATTTCAACGTCTTCAGTGGTGTAGTCAGTATAGCGTAAGGCTCATGGAACTTGGTTTTGACGCGATCGACCCAGGTTTGAATCCGCCTTTTGCCGAGCCTGCTCTTTTCAATTTTCCAATCACATATCACATCGGAAAGGCATTTACTCTTAATAAAAATGAAGAAAATATTCTTAAAGTGGAAATAATAAAGTGCCTAACGAAATGTTTAATAATAATAACAAGAGTATTTATTGGGTAGGGTTAGGGGTAGTTGTAGGAAGGGCTTTTATTGTCCCATTTATTGTCGGCATCCATTTAATAATTGTAATAAATATGATAATTTACACTGTCATTTTTGCATCCTGTTAATGTACAACAATACTGAGGTGCAAATAGTATGTATCTTCCAAAATAAAGTATAAATAGCATCTAATTACTATTTACACATATTGCAAAGAACTGCTACTTTTACATGGTGTAAATATCACTATTTTCACTTAGTACGTTTGAGGCCGTGTATTGTGAAAATAGCAACACTATTACAGAGTTTGTAATAGCAATCCAGTGATAATATTCACAAAATATTGTATTTATTTATTTCTCAAGATCACTATACAACCTAAAAAAATTTAGCTGTCACATTAGATTAAAAGAATACAAAATACTACCACTTCTTTGACTTGATCACAAGTCAAAACCTTGATGTGAGGTGTGAGGTCACTGTATGCTCTGATACATACCTAAAGATTTTCTTCTCTTTCTGTCACATGCTCTGTTCCTCAAAGGATTTGCACACATGATGATGGCGGATCAAGGTATGCCACACCCTTTCAGTGTTATTCACTCTGTTGCGATTTGATTATATATTGCATGCCTGAATTGCTGTGCATTGAATGAGCTAAATTCTGAACTTTGAATGCATAGATGTGGATTGTGCTCTGACCTTTTCTTCTTATCTCTCCATGCTTTCCTTCTGTGGATATTCTTCATCTCTCTGTTGCCTTTTATCTCCTTTCTCAAGCCAAGGGCAAAGGTACAGAACCGTTTTCTTCAAGTTTACATCTTTGTTTTTTAGTACTTTTCTGCTAATAGCTGCTCACCATGAGTGACTGAAACAAGAGTATAATTAAATGAGAGTTAATTGACATTCTGACTGCAGCCTGAATGGTCGGAACTGTAGCATCTTCCTCCCTGGTGGTCTTATAGCCAATAGATATTTGTATCAGCTGCTAAAAATGCTTTAGCCGCACAGTATGACTCGGTCTCATGAGAGTTTATTTTGCTCGAGACCATAACACTTAATATGTCAGTGTTCGTTATGGTTTGGATCTTTCATGTGGAATTTTGAGAAGTGTTGTGTTTGTGTTCAGTCAGGTGCCACAATGACTTCCGCTTTGTGTTTTTTTTGGAAAGAATGAAAGGAAGAGAAAGGAAAGAACTGTGATATTTCAGTCTGGTTGTGCATGTGTGCTGTCATGTCATTTCATAGCTGGCTTCTCTTGGGAGGTTTGTATGGGCCCGATTTAGCCCTGACTTGCTGCTGGGCTGAGCATCCCTGTGGAACGCTGTTGAACCACATGTCATCCCTTCGTCTCACCCAATATTTCAGCATGTCTCAGAGTGGCCAAATAACTTCATTCTTCAAATACAAAAGACCTGGTTAGCATTTTTGTCAAATTTTGCTCGATGTTTCTGTCTGCTTTCAGAGTTTTTACAATAGATATTGCGGTGCAGATATGAGTACATTTAGCTTCAGAGTTGGTTTGTTTTGTTGGAGCAGCATGCGTGGAAACCTGAGTATGCTTGTTTAAGGATTGATCAATTGCAGCGGTCAGTTATGAAAAGAATAAATTCAAGACAAACTATTAAAAATTTTGATTGGTTACAGTAGCATTTTTGGATGTATGCAGATCTAATTGATTTGTCGAGCAGACACAATGATCAGGATTCACAACCCTATTACGGTTCATGCAGACTTCAGAAAAGTTTGCAGTTGGTATGAAAGTAATCCAGTCTAATTTGCAGAAAGGAACCTTTTTGGATTTCCATGAGGAATGGCAACAGCACGTTCTCACTCCCAACTCGTCACATATTGACACTTGGTCAGGACCCTTCGGCATCACTTTTTAATGCACAGGGTACCCCTTTAGTGTCATTTTTAAACGCACAGGGTACTCCATTGATTTCATTGAGAAACCATTGGTGTCATACACAGACGTGTTGGGCATGGGGACGTTATCGTCAATATTATATATTGGGTTATGATTTTGCCATTATGACATTTTGGAGTGTGATTCTCAATTTAATCAGCCAGCATCATTTTATTTACATTTTATTTTTTGTTATTTACGCTATTTAGACACGTTTGAACACATAACCCAACCCCATCCCTAAACCTACCCATTTGTGTATTAAATGATATAAAACACAGGATATAACAGGCAGATATGACTGCAGGCATAATTTATCAAATTGTTCCGATTGATTTGTGTAAAGAAAATCCCCAAAAGCGATCAGCGTCTCCATCCGCCGAAGATCATGCATGCATTCAAAAATTACCGCCCGAAGAAACGTTACGTTAAGCTTTGATAGTAAAATTGCATTGGCTCTCGTATGTCTCGTGACCAATTGCGTCATTACGTCAGCTTTGATTGTAAAATGTCATTGGTTCTCGTGTGTCTCGTGACCGATTGCGTCATGCTAAAGAGTCGGGTGTATCTTTTGAATGAGTGATATGACTGAGTGCGTTCACGGAGCGGCGGGATTATCATTTCAGCAATTAAAACATTAAGATCAACTCTGTTCTTTACATAAATATATTGTATGACTTCAGAAGACTTGGAATGCAAAATGAGTTAATACTTTTATACTTTATATTTGTCAGTTTTTGCAATAAATACCTGTGACTGTACTTTTATTTGCCTGTTACATGTTACGCGTTTTATATTGTTGAGAAGTGGGTAGGTTTAGTGTAGGAGTGGGTTTAGTTGCTCCAAAATATAAAAGTAGTGTATACATATTCATAAAATCATGTCTACTTTTACAAATGCAAAGAAATAAATGCGACTACCCTGCGCATCGAAAAATGATGCTAAAGTGGTACCCTGTGTGTTATAAATTGACGCCGAGAGGTCCTGACCAAGCGTCAATATGTGACGAGTTGGGAGTGAGACGTGTTGATGGAAAAGGTTTAGTTTTTTAAAAGCCTCTTTCACACCGAGATTCCGGAAAAAAACACTGATAATGTGTCCCAGGATTTTTCCCGGGATCTTTGATTTTTGGTTCCTTCACACTGCCAGTGATTTTCTGGAATCTGTGCGTGCATTCACACACATCCTGTAAAGATCCCGTAAAAGACATGTGACATCAGGATGTGACATGTAATGTCTCTGCAGTGTCATAAGTTTGCTTATGATCTGCGATTTCTGCAAATTTGATTAATCCCGGGATGTGTTTGCGTTCACGCAAAAGGCACTCTAGCAATTTTATGGGATCAGAGCTCTTTGTGAAAGGGGCTAGACACAGACACATTCTGTGCATGTTAAGTTTTGGTAGCAAAACATGAGTGAAGTTGATGATACACCTTGGCACAACTGGTTTACTAAACTATTTTGTCTCTTTTTTCTGTCATTGGACATTAGAAATGCTTGCAGTATAAAAGGGTGTGGTCTTCTATTGCATAAATGCTGATATGAACTAAAATGAATCCAGGCATATGCTGCAATTCCACTTCCCAACCTAGTTTCTTCCTTCAACCCAATTTAAGTGCTAAGTCAGAGCCCAGTCAGCAAGAACCTGGCAGACAGACAATACAGTATATAGCCAGTCAGATGCATTAGCACGTATTTGCCTGCGTTGCATCAAAAGCAGTTGTACTGTAGCGCTCTCCGATACTGTCTCTTCTGCTACTGCCTTGCGTTAAATCCCTCTGCTAGACGGGGGGACATTATTACAAATCAGCCTGGCTGTATGCCCAAGTTAAGACGACAAGGGCTTCCATTTAGCAGCCCATTTGCTTCTCCGCTGTGCCGAGCGATACTATGAAATGTTTATTTATCTGCATTTGTTTCCATCGCCGCATTTCTTTCACCTGTCACCGCCGAGCGAGTTTGTACAGCTTGTGAATCTCGGAATGTTCCTCTTTTTTTTTTTTATCCTTTCCTCAGAAACCTCTTGCAGTTAAACCTCAGGAAGATTCCTAATTGTAGTGCTTTGTAATATTTGACACGGTTGTGTCTGCAGTAACGTAGAGGAAGGAAGTGAGAGGCAGCAGCTGTTTTCAGGTAGCCCAGGGCTTGTCGCTTATGTCTGCATATCTTAAGGCTCTCGGACGCCATTCCTCGGCACCCGTCTGAAGTCAATCATATCAGTCAGCACACTGTTCTCCTTTCTGGCACAGGCATATGTCAGAAAACAAGAGGAAGTCAGAGGAGAAAGACGAAGAAGGGTCTCTAGGGACTCTAGATTCTGTCCTCTTTCTTTCCATCTGTTAGTTTATCTGTGATGTTACTTCCTCTTTATTTTCCCAGAGGAACATTTTGGTGCTCAGATGTTGTGCTTTCATAGCTTGGGAAACTTAACAGAGTTCTCATTTATTTCTATTTGAAGTATCAACTTTGTCTATGATTTCTACAAATAGACAAATAAGAAAATTGTTACAGAAAAGTACTGAACTGTAAAATGAATATGAACTTCAAGCTTAGATCATTTGGTCTAAAAAAGTGTGATGAGAAATATTTGAGGTAGTATTGAAAATTTGAGCACAGTTTGTGACATTAAGATCTCTTCTGAAGCTGTAGAGGAGACTTATGTGAGATTATTATGGAGTTCTCTTTTATGTCTCATTGAAATATGTAAAATTAATGTGGATTGCATTGCCTATTTAATGAGTTCATATTTGTGACGGTTGGTAAATTTGTTGAGATCTCACATGTAACCCCAGAAGAAACAGATGTGAGATTAGGGTCTTTAAATCTCATAAAATGAAGTGTTCATTTTGCTTAAAGATTGCTTTTTTTTATAGCTTAGACATAATGGAGTTCTCATTTATGGCTTATTGAACTAGTATCAACTTTGTTTCAGATATTTCTCCTAAAATTCTTTCAGATGAAGAATGGAAATAAACACAAATGAGACAGTTGTTGACAAGGGTTGAGTATACAGCTATGTATAAAATTTAAATTAAGTTTTAAATTCTAAATTTAAAATTAAAGAAGCAGTATATATTTAATTAGATATACTTGAGTTTATATTGAAACAAATATATTTTCATTTCTGAGATTGTGGAGATTTTTCTGTGACTATAGAGGAGACAGATGTGAAGTTTTTTGTTTCTGGAGTGAAATCTGGAAAACAGGAGGCTGTAGCAGAAGTTGCTCTCCATTGAGAAACAATCGAGATAATTGGGGATTTTACTTTCCTGTGGATGCCTAATGATAGTGTGTTTATGTATTTTTGCTTTTCAGTAATTGGATATTCTAATTGACATTTCTTTTTTTTTTTGTCTTAATACTTCTCACACAGTGCATTCTGTCTCACCTGTTCCTCTTTATCTTAAATCATTTGCAAAAATATTCATTTTAATGAAATTAAATCAATACAAGTCTGCAAATATTGTTTTTGCAAATAATAGTGCTTTGTCAGATTGGTTACTGTGGCTCTGGTCCAGACCACCCAGAGATTTCTGAAGTCATTCCGCAAGTGTGCAAGTCTTTGATAGATATTAGTTGGTACAGGAGGCAGTAAATGAGTTGACCTTTTCGGATGGCAATTGAGAGTCTGAGCTTTGTTACAGGACAGAGGGGAGTGGAAACACTGTAGCTCACGCTATGCTGATGAACTCGCATGCAAGGTAATGAATTGCAGTGCCATTATGCAAATACTATGCTAATTATCTAATCAGATTTGATTCCATTAAGTATGTACCCAGCTTCCTAACCTTGAGGAGGCAGGGACTGATCAGCTCACTCTTTCTACTAAACTTCATTTATCCCATTTCATGCTTTTCATTTTTCTTTATTACTTTTTCTTTTACGTTTCTGTTTCAAACTAAACTGAACCTTTCCTGTCCAGACCAAACTGAAGCAACATCTCTGACTGCGTTTAGATATTTGAAATGAAGAATCCTATTGTGATTTCTCACATTTACACCTTGTTTGCTCTCTGCCACCCTGTTCGGGTGTTTTCATGACACAGTTCTCCATTACCACACATCTGAAGGCAGACCTCCCTGACAGTGAAGTGACACATGGTGTGTGTGAGAGCCAGATAATTAAATCTTTATCACATGTTTGGGAGGCCTGTAATTCCATTTGCTCTACTAATCCTTCGGTCACTTTGTCTCTCTGTCACAGAACAAACCTGTCTAACCAGAATTCCCCTTCCATGTATCTACAGTTCACACTCATTTTTAATGGCACAAACACAGCCTAAATGTAAATTTAAAATGGACCCTGATTGTTGGTTAGAGTATTGACTTTAAGCAAGTACTGAATGTGTTTTTAGTGGAGAGATGGAGGAACAAATATGTTAGAAAACATGCCAGTCTGATGTTACTTTCAGAGCCGTGTTTTGTATTTCATGTTGTCCATAATTTGTATAGTTTAAAAAAAAAAAAGTCATTCACTGAAGACTCCTCAGGCCTCATCAATGCAGGAAGAGCTCTTAGGAAAGCCTGATTGAGCCACCTTGCCGGCTGTCTGCTGATCAGAGAGCGATGGCCTCTCTTGTGTAATCAGGACCAACCACACAGGGTGTCCTCTAACAGAATAGCCTCATCACCTCCCCCTCCGTGATTTCCCCCTTCTCCATACGCTGTAACCGAGACAACAGAACTCCTCATCGTCCCCCTCCCCACAGCCCTCTGTTTCCAACTCCCAGAGGCTCTTTTTAGGGTAACACTGAAAAGAACATCAATCACACCCGATACACACACATCGTACACACAAACAAACAAAAAATGAAGCCTTACTCCACCACTCCCAGTCCACCCATCTAAATGCAGTTATGCCCATAATTGCCTCCAATTTCCCTGAGTCACACCTGACATATTAAGCTACTGTACACAACGATTTCCTTTCTGGTCCCCAGAGGGAACAAGTGCCATTTGATTATGGCTAAATGTAATTATTGTCCTTACGTCCAACTGGTTTGTGGCGGTCCTTTGTCCCTGACAAAACAAGAGAACAAGCGACCACTCCGATCGTGACAGACCAGCCCGGATGTTGCTTGGTGAACAAAAAACTGTTAATTATTTGTTGAAATGGGTAATCATGACATAATGAAAAGAATACCAAGAAAGCAATCAGATGAACAAGAATTCTGTGGGTAAAAAGCTACTCTTACAAGCTGGTTTGCAGAATAGGGTTTTGCATGCTTGTAAAAGCAAGTTCTACATTTATTATTTGACTTTTGTCATTTATAAAAATTAATAAATAAATACATTTGTTAATACTAATAATAATATAAATAGTTTCATTATTACTTATTTGTGTTCAGTTATAAACAAAATCTTTCACTTTTTTCTTGTAAAAAATAATAAGTAAACCAGTCTGGGCTGTGTTACAGTGATTTTACTATCTTTAAGTGGCTTTAAACACTCCATTTCACACTGTGCTTCTAAACATCCCTTACCCGTGGTAAAATCAATGCCATGCACAACCTTGTATGGCTTCTTGCTTGAAATTGTTTGCTTGTCTTTATGTGTTCTGGCTTATGGATACAATATGTTTTCTGCATCAGACATGTAGAAGGCACATTTGCAAAAAGCACTGCTTATTTAGAACCACTTCAATTAGTAAGATTTAACCTTTTCTTCTTATTACAGAGAGGAGATGTGAATTTGCATGAATCAGTCCTAGCAAGTGTACTTTGATTTGTTGAATATCGTATGATTGTCTCTTCCTTCCAGCTATTTTCAGAGTGAACAGAGTGTTTAGTTTGGTACCGTATCTCATTTAAGATATTACCTCTCACTTTTTTTGGAGACATCTCAATCACTTGGTTACATCTTTTTGAAAATGTTGCTCTTCGGGCAATAATGAGATTTTTTTTTTCACATTGTGAGTGAATGGCATTGGTCTGTTATTTGTCATTTGAAAATGTCATGTTTCAGTAATGGAAATTGATTCAGAAATGACACAACCTGTCTTTATGACACTGACAAAAATAAGACTGGGCCAGATGCAATGGAGTTCTCTAGTTTCAATAGAACAAAAAATGGAAATATATAACCTTTTTTAGTTCTACACATAAGCTTATAGTTTGTTTTTGATATGCATACTTTTTGATTAAATATTTAATATCCTAAATGTAGTTGGCTGTAAGGCAAAAATAAGGCTTAAATAGGACAATGCATTTATTCTATATACTGTATGTTTTTTTTTTTTTTAAGATCTCTCAGTTACAAGGGTCAAGGCAATATTTATTGTTAATCAGCCATGATGAAATATGTCTTTTGTGATAATGAGTTTATATGTAAGTCTCCATGTGTAGTTATCTGGATCTGCACAGAGGTCATGCAGTGTCAAGCTGTAATTGCGTTGTTAGAAGTGGGCAGAAATGAACATCTGGTGTCCTGCAGTGCACCTATTGATCCTCATTACTTTGTGTACTTAGGGACAGCAAAGGGCTTTTATTCCCGCAATCTCTCTTTAATTGTGTCAAGCATGAAATGAGCATATTTAGCACTATTAACCGTCATTGATTGAGAGTTATTTGAGATCAGAGTTTTTTGTGCAGTCTTTCAGGTAGTCTTGTGTACATGCTGAACACAGTACGTATCTTTATTTTAATGTTAATTAAGAGGATTGCTGATATAATTAAATAAATATGGAATAGGAATATAGCCACTAGGATACCATTAATGTAATTTTTAGGAATTGTTTGTAGTAGTTTGTTTTTCATCTCTAGGGATGCAAAGTTTTGCTTGAACAGATAGCTCTGTTCCAAAGCCTAGTGAGGAGCCTATGGATGAACTAGTTAACCCCTTAAACCCCTTACTGCCAGAGACATGTAGGGGCATCCTCATATGGAAAACAGTGTTTTTGTTGTTTGTCTAAAAATGTAAAAGCGTATAGTAATTATGAGATTTGTATAAAAACAACAGAACTCTGTTAAGTCCTCATTTAGATAAGTAAGTGTGTGCGTGTAGATATGCGTGAGACAACCTACACCTGCTAGTAATCGATACTCCACTCAAGCAGAACTTGGTTGCCATAGTAACCCCTCTCAAGCTGTTTGTTTGGGATGGTGTGTTAGCATGGTGCTTGGCCTTGTTTTCCCCGGTCTTGGCTAAATCTAACTAAAGCGGACACTTTTGTGCATGAGTGCATCAGTGGAAATCTTAGACTAGCTCATGCAGCTCTTCCTAACCCTAATTTTCTTTCCCTGTTATAATCCACATGCGGGATTAAACAGTGTGTCACAGTACTGACAGTACATTTCTCACAACACACTTTAAGGTCTAAGAATAGCTTTGAGAATAATGCTTCATTCCATTCAGCTTCAAATGTCCTGCTTGAGAACGGCAAGATAAATGACACTTGATGTTGGACTTGGAAATGGGTGTGGAACAATTGTTAATACAGCAAAATGTCTTATTCATTTATTATCTGTATCATTTAGAAAATATACAGTGAGAAATTAAACACAAAAAGCACTGTTTTCTAATGTGTTATTTTCTAACATTTGTTTTAGTAGCACACACAAACTACTTTCTACACAGCACAACACCTGATCCCAATGACTGCGCAAGGAATCTCTGGGTGGATGGCAGATTCTGACCCACTTTTTACTCTGGTCTGGCTAACCTGTCGTGTGTGTATGTGCTGAGCACCGTTTGAATTGTGTACGTTGTGAAAAATGCATGAGTCTTGCCTGGGCAAAGGGCCATGAGGAAGCAGGTCAGCCCTGGCCTGGACTTGAGAACCTGTTAAGTGTGTACACACACACACACACACACACACACACACACACACACACATATACATACAAATTGGTCTTCACTGAGCACATGCTCAACAGCAGATATTTTTACAGGTACTAATAAGAATAATAAGAGCAGAGAATAAGACTTGTTTCTTATACCTGTAGAGGTTTTAATTTTTTCTTTTTTCATTAACATTTTTTCTTTTTATTTTAATTTCCCCTAAAGCCAAAAATCATTAGTATATTAAGTAAAGATCACGTTCCATGATGTGCATGCTTCTTTTTACATTTAGATTGTTTTACCATCATCTAATACTCACTTAAAGTTAATTGTTAAAAACATTAATTTAATAACACTGTTAAATGTAAATATTTCTAAATTAATCTCAAAATAAAGATTTGTTTTTCGTAGTTGAATTATAATATTAGGATGTCTAAATTTACCTGTATCATTTAAAATGGCTATGTTTACATGCACCCAAATAATCCATTAGTAATCGGATTGACTGCTCAATCGGACTGAAATGCCTTCATGTAAACATCTTAATCGATCCGATTGAGCTTCCGAATGAAATTTCGATCGGATTGAAAGGGGTGGTTTATTCCTCTTCTAATTGATCGAGAGAACATGTAAGCACTTAATCAGATTGAAAACCGAAACTGAACGGACTGCGCATGTGCAATTACATAGAAATAGAGTAATGACGTATGATGTGCGCAACAAGCTGTCCTTCCTGTTGAATTTCTGTGTCCAGAAATGGATAAATTTGCTGTCTAAAACAAATACAGAACCAATGTAGGAGAATAGTTATTATTCGCAAACAGCGGTAAACTCTGTATATTTGTCAAAAAAAATGTTTGCATGTCAAAAAATAAATTCCGATTTGAAGCGTGTGACATAAACGCGCACATCAACCCGATCACTTCTTTAGCGTTCATGTAAACACTACATTCAGATTCATCAGTCGGAATAAATTAAGTCAGAATAAAACTAAAGTTGTGCATGTAAACATAGCCAATGATTGATTTTAGTTTGCTGATCTGGCCACTTAACATTTTAATCTCACTCTTCCCCTTTAAGTTAATGCCTGGCATCACTTTAATTGTATGTTTGCGAGATAGGATCCCGTCCTTGTTGTGGACATTCTGACCTGTGCTTTTGGTTAAACGCTGCACAGCTTTTCTTTCCTGCTCTTCTCTTTTCTAGAACACACACACCGAAAGTAACCGGTGTTGGTGTCGTGCCTCTGTTTGGTGTGAGTAACCCCCCTCAGTGCTTTGGAAGCCTGAGATAGTCACCTGATCTGGCCTTGCTGTGAAAGCATAGAGTTTGTGACCTCAAGGCAAATGAAATGCCCTGCCAACAAGGCAAAACAATAATGAAGGATGATTGTCTGTTTCAAAGCAAGCCATATTTAATCAGATGGCAATTACTGTGTTCCTAAGTGCTTAATTTAGAACTTAAATGTTTTATAATGCAAGTCACCGCTAGATCAAGTTGTCTTCTGCTGATGTTTCACAAGACATTCAGTAAATTTCCATACAAATATGTCAGTGGAGGCCGAAAAAAATAAAATAAATCAAATGCTGTTCCTTTAATAGTATTATGATATAATCAGTAGTTTCTGTAAATCAGTTGAGAATTCCCATTGGCCCAAAAGACAGTTTTACCTCAGGCAAAGTCAATAGCAGAGGACAGAACGTAATTTATCTGGTGCACACATCTGTTGTGTTTAGAAAACACAGGAGCCAGACACCAGGAGATCTACTTTACAATACTGATGAACAGTCTGTAAGCCTCAGTTGTTAAAAAAATACTTTTTGTTTATCTTAATGGAAAGAATATGATACTACTGTATACGTGTTTAATTGGTAAGATATTATAGCTATTATCACCAAGATCAAAGATTATCGATCAAAAATAGAAAAAGTATAATTTTGAACTGTTATTATAATTAAAAATAAATGTATTCATATGATGGCAACGCTGAATTTGAGCTGATTTTGTGCTCAAGAAACATTTCTTAATATTATGAAATTGAAGACGTTGTATATTTTTGTGGAAACCATGATATATTTTATAATGTGTATAAAGATTTCATTTTAATTTCAAATCAAGAAATGTTCTCTATGACAGGTGTTTGGAAGGGGTTGAAAAATAAGGGCCTGGTGATGTCAGCCACAAAGGAAAGTTGTTTCAAAGAAAAAAGATGTTACGTTATGATGGATGATTATCAACACCAACACATTGTTTTTTACACTGATAAATCATGTTTATTAAAGGGATAGTTCACCCAAAAATAAAAAATTATGTTTAGCTTACCCCCAGGGCATCCAAGATATAAGTGACTTTGTTTCTTCAGTAGAACACGAATGAAGATTTTTAACTCCAACCATTGCAGTCTGTCAGTCGTATAATGCATGTGAATGGTAACAAAATCTATGAGAGTAAAAAAAACATGCACCGAATTAAACCCTGCGGCTTGTGACGACACATTGATTTCTTAAGACACGAAACGATTGATTTGTGCGAGAAACCGAACAGTATTTATATCCTTTTTTACCGCTAATACACCACTATGTCCAACAGCCTTGAACGCGCGATCACTTCCGGCGCTTGCGTAAACTACGCCAGATTGTGTACAGACCTCATGCACCGGAAGTGATCATGACTGACAGACTGCAACTTGTTGGAGTTAAAAATCTTAATTCGTTTTTTGGGTGAACTGTCCCTTTAAGAAAGTAATAGGGGTCTGTTTTGATTTCATGGTGACTTTAATAAAATGCATTTCAGTAGTTGAGAAACACTTACAGATGTTTAAAAGCATTTAGCTCAAGCATTTTTATTTTTAGCTACAGCTTCTGGTGTTAGAAATTCAAAATGACACAAACACAGGCATTCCTTTGAGGGGGCGGTTAATGTTTTAAGGTTTTTAGATCCACCATTCACCATCACACCATCACAAAAAGCAAAGGGAGAGAAATGGTATTCCTTTTTTTAATAGACACTGTGAGTCTTCGTCTCTCAGAAAGCTGGATTTAGGAAATAAAAGACTTCATAGGCGGTGTTGTGCCCTTTCATGTCCCAGATTTAACACGGTACGCTCAGACTGCACGAGTGGGTTCGCTGTACACACAGGGAAATCCGCGCTGATATGATGCGTGCGTGAACGCTTTTAGGTGTTCCTCTGCATGACAGTTTGGTTTCCTGTGATATGCAGATCCGTGCACAAGACGCTTGTCCCGTCATTGGCTTAGAATAGAAATGAGAAAGTGACACATCAGATTATGACATGCTGTCTGCTGTATTAATATTCTTTTCTTGTAGTACATTGGTTTTCACGTGGATTGATTTGTGTGTCATAAACAATGTCTACATACTAGACATATCAGATCTGACACAAACACACAGATTTACATGGACACATCTTTTGTCTGGCTTGTCGGGAATAGCTGGCAGCTTCATGCTGAAGGTGTGGACTTCTTGTCAAGAGGTCACTGCTTTGATTACCATTTCCCCTGTCACTTTCCCCCATCTTAGTGCTGTAGGAGTGATGGGTAACATAGCTGAGAGCGAGACCACCAGACATTCATGCTTCTGGGCTAATCACAAGCTGTTGTTTGGATGTCATCATGTGCTCATGTGTCAAGTTTGCTGCCAGGGTTTTGCAAGTCTTGCTCGTATGTGCCAGGAGCATTACGCTGGATGAGGACTTCCTCTGTTTACACCCACTGGCATCCGACATGGCTTATGAATTTAACATAGCCGACCTTTGGTATGAGACTGTTTGCTATTTTGGGAAAGTCGACTGTATTGAATAAAATATTCAGCAATTTTAGTTTAGCTCTAATTCAAGAACAGCTGTTTACCTGCAGACTAGTTTACTGCGTCGATTAATAGAAATAATTGATCTAATCAGGCTTATTCTATTCACTTAATCTATTTCAGTCATTTTAACCAACTGGAAAGAGGTGAATCAAAGCAAATTATGATTTTCTCTTTTTGTGTGATTGATGTTTTAGCCAAAATCTCCCAAAGTCTTATTAGCTTTTTGTTTTTGACAAATTGTATCATCATTATAGCATTATTTCCCGCTTTCTGGATTTTTTCTCATTTACACAGCTGGTAAGTAGGAGCATTGCCTACTGCATATAAAGTAGGGCTGTCAATAGGTTTTTTTTTTTTTTTGTATTGCAAACCACACCCTTTTGTGCAATTAATCGCACCCATATCGTGAAATTAAGCATACACCATTTATCTTTTTTTAGATGTTCATTTTGTCTTCATTTGTCATCAGTTTAAACCATTAGATTGAAAAGTGAGTCTCACAAAACCATATTTTCTGCAAGCGTTTTTCAAGGTAAATTTAGGTGACCCATGACAAAAAGAAAACATTACAGAAAAAAACGTTCCAGAATTCACAGTGTATAGTATGTGTACAGTGCTACAGCACAAAGCTTGTTTACATTTTAGACCATTTTAAAAGACAAGTCAAGTTACCAAATGGAGATACCAAAAAAAAAAACTAAACCGGTACGCCTTGATCTGACTGCATATACTGCAGCACACGGATCCATTTAGAATGACAAAACACAGCAACAGACACATGACAAATCAAAACATTATGCTGAATGTGTGGAAACAACGTGAATGTACTGAAACGTGTATGTGCATAAATACAATGCGCGGCGAAGAGTGCACATACACGGTTTGTTTGCGTATCAATATAACGAACTCACGCGTGCTTACTGTATGACTCCTGTACGACACCGCAATCATCTTCACCTTGATTACAATCTGCATCCATCAAAACTTTACTAGCGAGAAGCTGGTTTGCTTTATCCAGCCGAGATACATAGTATCAGCCAGTTTTACTTTTATAATGTTATACATTTCCAGGTGAAACCGAATATTCAATGAGAAAAAAATGTAGGATGGGACTCGAGTGTCTGCTTTCAGGGGTTGATTTGCCTGTGAAAAGTGGACATTCCATCCCTTATTGAATCCAGACTTGAATGCAAGTTTGCAGTCATTTGTGGAGGACCTCTTGAAATATCGCTGGCACCCACTTTTGAGAGGAGACTGAGGGTCAAGATCAACCTCAGTAATTTGCTGCCAATTGATGTTAAAGTCGGCATTAAACAAGTTGTGATTGTCTTTTCTTCCCTATTGTGACGTATATAAAATAGATTTTCAAACAAGAAAAAAATGTAGGCAGGACCGATTTTGTCTATTGGGAATTGTTGGACCATTGGATTGTGTTTGTTTGCAAATTGCTTTGATCTCTTGTGAGTGACAGGTTGCTGGAGGGATGGATTATTGCCCAACCCTCGTACCAGTTCGTGTTTTTGATAAAAGAAGGGAACATGAATAAAAAAAAAAAAACTATGCACAAATAAATCATTTATGATAAATGCTGCAATCTTCCATTACAAAATAAGAATTGTCAGGTTTGTCATGGTGTCATGATGATTTTTAACTATTGGCAAAAGTTTAGAAAGGCGGCATTAACTGTGTTTTTACATTTGGATGAAAGACACTTGGACACTTTGTTTTGTTGTTCTTGTTGACCTTAAAGGGGAAATATTATGCCCCTTTTCACAAGATGTAATATAAATCTCTGGTGTCCCCATAATGTGTCTGTTGAGTTTCAGCTCAAAATACCCCCCAGATCATTTTTTATAGCTTGTCAAATTTGCCCGTTTGGGTGCGATCAAAAACACAACGTTTTTGTGTGTCCCTTTAAATGCAAATAAGCTGCTGCTCCCGGTCCCCCTTCCAGCGGCTCCTTTACACGAGCTTCAGATACAACGTCAACAACAAAACAAATATCACTCAGCCTAAATGTCAGAAAATAAGCTTAATAAATGTGCGTTTATGAATCACGCAGACGGTGAGTGTTTTCGGGATAAAACTAATGACATAGCTCTAGTCTCTGTGAATAAAGAGACTACAACTTTAGCCATATTAGCCGCACAGCGTTCTAGAAAGCTCATTCAGACAGGAATTTGCAAATATTCCCAAAATATGAAGTGCCATCCTTACTTCTGGATATGAAGTTAGAGCATGAAGCGCTGGTATTGACCCATCCTTCAGAAACAACTTTTTCGCAAATCCAGTGTTGTACCTACCCTCGTTGGTGAAGCAATCACGCGTAATGAATACACCTTCATAAATGAAATACAACACAGTGTCTATAGTGGCTCGGATGCTGGGAGTCTATGGAGACTCGTATGTTTGTTGGTACATCCAACAACAGAACATTTGTAATTTTTTTTTTTTGGCGCAGACATAGCTGATACAGTCTCTGTGCTTCTCACTCAGGGGTGTGTCTATGCAAGGGCAGATCATCAACAGTCATGGGAGGGGTTTCCCTACTCTTACGTAGGAGTGGGGGGGAATCTGGAACAGCGTGTTATGAGAGATTGATAATGATTGATGGGGATTATAAAAAAAGTATTTGAGGGATTTTTAATATTATATATTTAATATTATATCTGTGTTTAAATACCTTATAAAAGTGAATTTTGCACAATATGTCCCCTTTAAGCAAATATAACAAAAGGAATCAGGAACAGGAAAATATTTCATTCTAAACTTGGAATCAATTGGTTATGACACAATTGAGTTGTGAAGTCATGTGTCATTTCCTGATATGTCGATCCAATTTACACTCATACTTTTAATCTTAGCTAAAAAAATTCAGCTTTGGAGAGAGTAAAAATTCTCCTAGGTATGGCATATTAGTTCTATTTTCTGTATGTGGATATGTGGCATTTAATTCTCCCTGTAGGCTTGTTTTCTAAAGAAAGAATCCTTTTAAGTTTGCTTTTTGGCACATTAGTGCCATGTAGCTGACATTCTGATGTTGCACTTACAGCAGTTACACACTAGTGTCAGTGAATAGTGAGAGCTTGTGGAACATTTTGAAGCTTAAAATAATGAATATTCCAAAGGTGTTATTTTCACATTCATCCAACATTTGGTGAGTTTTAAGGTGTCATTCCTCACGTCTGCCAATGGCAGAGAGCACAGAGGGTTAGAGGCTTGCTGGTATGACAACCCACCCTTGTATTACAAACCCCCCCCGGTCTCTGAAATTTGGTCAGATATGATGATGACACATGGTTACAGTAAAGCTGACATTGCTTAATTTTACCATTGGTTGTTCTATAGAACTCCAAGACAAGGACACATCAGTTTGATGTAACTTGACGTAAATAAATGTTGAATAACTCCAGAAGAACTATAGCATGTGCCAGGACTAAGTGTATCCGCATGGGTGCTGAGCAGTTAACACCACAAACTCTGATGTCCCACTGGATGATTCAGACCTTGGTTGGCAATGCAAAAGTGTTTATTCTTTCTCATTTCTATTTTTAGCAGCCAGCTAATATTAACAGTTTTGTCAACTCTACTGCGCCTGTGGCAAAAGCGCTTAAGTGTATCTTTTGCAATTTAAGTGACCTGCATTCCGGCTTAGACTTTTCCCATTACTGGGAGTGACATTTCATTTAGGGCCCATCATTCATCTTTCTTGTGCCTTGGCCTGGGCCATGAGCGTACGCGCCCTCCCTCTCTTGCAGCTGAAATTTCTTTCTTTCTTTTGACTCACTTTTAAGGAAGATAAAAGTGAAGATAAAAGTCCTCTTTGTGCTGGTTTATAAATAGATAAATGAATAAATAAATATATATTTTTTTAATCAAAAATGGATTTTGTCTGTGACAATCATGTCAGTTTGGAAATGTTATAAAATAAATGGGGGGAAAATTACATACTATACTCAGTAATTTAAGGGCGAGACTAACTAAGAGCAAGAGACTAAGAAGAGACTAAGAGCAATTTTGCAATTTTGTAAAAAATTATGCATTTTAAGCTGGGGCCACATCTTATAAGATATTCAAAATGTGAGAGACCACAAATATGACGATAAGAAATCGTAGATTTAACCATTTTGTTCCTCTAGTGTGTGGAGTGCCACGATGTGATCAGGAAAGCACACCGATCACTAACAGATACCATTCACAAACAACAGAGTCCCGTCTGTGAACACAGGAAATCTCGCAAAATCTCTCGCATCAGACATGACTTTAAAGTAAACTAACATGGCGGACGACCGACAACAAGAAATGATGCTTATAGTGTATGGACTGCTTCTTAGAGAAAATTTGTGGGGGAAAAAAGGAAAATGTTTAGATGAAGTCGTGTAGACTGTGTGAAGATGGACTTACATGTTACAGTGCGAGCTGGAGGTGAGTCTTCCGTCAGCTTGCTTTCTGACTGGTTTTGTTTCACGTGATAATCTCCAGAGTGTGTGCGTGTTTGTCCTCTGGGTTCCCCCCGGCCCACACAACAGGATTTCTGATCGTAAATATTCATCATGTTGATTCGAGATCAGGGCGCCTCCGACATTCTTCAGAGTAGATCCAGTCACTCTTAACACACCTCGTACCACAGGAAAATCTGATAAAATAATCTGTAGAACCATCAAGATAAACGGGACTTTACTTAGGATTGTCGGAAGGGGAGAAATCGCCCAAAATCGCCCCGATTATCTTGTGGTGTGTACCCAGCATTAGCTAGTTATCAAAACATATGGATTTTGTCTGTGATCATCACCATGTTGGTTTATAAATATTATAAAATGATAAAAAAATACAAATGTACTCTACTTATAGAAATAGCCACCTTATTCATTCACTATAACACCTACTCATCCATCATGTCCCTAAAAGGTGTCTCAATTATTTCATTTGAACTTAGTTTGGAACTAACCCTGTTTTAGACCGCAGCATACAGTACATTCACACGTTAGATTTACCTTACATTTACTCATCCACATCTCAACAAGCAAACCTTACATTCACTTTCACATTAAGGTTTTGCCTAATAATATCTGTTTTTTTGTCCTATTCACCAGATGTGCGGAAGTTAGGGTTAATGAAGCTGTTTTTTTTGAGGCTAGAAGTTGTCTTTTTTATTATTTATGGTCTCACATAATATTTATGTGGTCTCAGGGAAATTAACACAAAAATGTCATCTACAGTACAGAGGACAAAAACTAATCTTTTGGTCTCAGTACAATAGAACTTGAGGGCAATCTTGATTAGAGGTAAAGTAAAAAGGGCAATTTGATGATGCAGGAAGAGTCACTGTGTTTTGTTTTGTGGAAGAACCAGAAAGTGATGGTAGATGTGCCCCTTGGGGAATAAATTAATGGAAAATGAACAGCACCGGCTGCTTCCCACGCACACTCAGCTCTGTGTTATTGTACTGATGTTTATGCATTTAATTTGCTTAGCTATTTTTACTAATTGATGAGGAAGAGTGATCAAAATGACATTAGCTCCTGGGCTTTGGTTTGTGTGCAGACGCATTGCTTAAATGTGCATATTTTTACGAAATGGTCTTAACATATTTTTAAGCTTAAGCAAAAAAAAGAAATGTAGATAGTCTACTCCTTTCGTTGATTATTTTTTCAGCATTATTTACTTTCTTTGTTGTAACTGAGACTCCCACTTGTATATGCCTTTTTGAAAGTGACCTCATTAATACAGGAAAATGCTTTTGTTTCCAAAAGCACTATCATCAAGATAACAGAATGGCCTATATGAGAGTGGCCATTTTGAAGCCAGTGAGAGTGATGTATCTGATTGCATGTTATGCAAGGTGAGAATATGTGTGACCCTTTTATTTTAATCAGCACCAATTACTCCTTGTAATAATTCCCATCATAGTTTAATTAAGGAAATGTTTCTGTCTGTTACCGGGTAGGGAGATTTTCATATGTGGGATCTCTGACTGACTCATAAGTCAATGGTTCTTAGATTATATTGGAAGAGATAAACATGCAGTGCATAATGAGTTGTAGCTGCAGTTCAGCATGACAGAAGTACCTGTTGTACCATCAGAGGACAGCGCAAGTGTGCGTGTATGTATTTGAGTCCTATATTTGCCATATCCCTGAGTGTCCTTGTTATGTTTTCTTCTACTATCTGATTGAGTCAAAGACTGCAGGGTGCAGTGCATTCTGGGACGAATGCCACCCCTTTAGGGAACTGGTAAGGGACATTGTTAATTTGTCACAGAGGCAATCTTGATGTCCTTTATATTCCCCAGCAATCCCCAATAGATTTTGCATAGAAAACATGCATTTTGTTCTTTAAAATAACTTGTTCTTAAGAGTTGTGCAGAATATTGTTTTTAAGAATATGACATATATTATTATATTATATTATATTATATTATATTATATTATATTATATTATATTATATTATATTATATTATATTATATTATATTATTCAAATATTGATGCAAATCAATCAAAGAAAATTATTAAAAATTAAAATCATAACCCAGTAATTGCTAGTGAAGTTTACCCTGGCCTGTGCTATTGTTGTGGAATTATCTTGATACTCTTGAGCCTTCTGCCCTCATGTTCATGTAGAAGGGTTGAGGTGATACCGTACACACACACACACACACACACACACACACACACACACACACACACACACACACACACAGACACAGACACAGACACACACACATTATAATATATATATATATATATATATATATATATATATATATATATATATATATATATATATATACTCACCACGGGTGTACCAGAAGCTGTACTGTCTCTGGCTTTCAATTAGGTTTGCCAAACAAAATGGCTCATCTAAAACCACCATTTTCTTCAGATGGCTTCACTGGTTGGAAGAACATAATTTTTCCCCTTGATTCTCCACAGTGGAAAAGCTTTCCTCAGGGGAAACGTTTCTTACCAGCTCTGCTTTAACAAAGAACATTAACATGCAGTAACACAGCACAGAAATTGAAGCATTTTGTCCATGTTTGTTTAAATTTTTACTTCGTTTTTATGATGTGCACTTATTAAAAAAATATTTGTGTGTATATATATTTACACACACGCACATTTCTCATCCCCTCTATTTTTCTTTCTCTCTCTCACTGTCTACGCATTCTGTATGTAGGTAGGATGTCGTACCTATCATTACATCTCCTGGCTGCTCTCAGTACAGATTAGTCTGCGACACTGCTTTGCTTTTTATTTTTTTTAATTTTTTTTACTCATACTACAGTTTTCAGATTGTCAGATGTGATCCACACTGGTGTCATCAATTTTGACAAGAATTGTTTTTATTATTATTATTCCTTCAGTTTTAAGTATATGCCAAAACCTGAGGGAAAATAATTGTTTAGATAATTTCTAGTTCAGGGGGGATAAATAAGTCCCCAGCATCAAATGTATCTCAGAATACACAAAACACTGATCTGCACAAAGCAAACACATGTTTAAAAGCACTTCTCACCCAGTCAAAAGAGGGTGCAGGGAGACACAGTGATAATTTTGTAGAGACATACACTGGTTGTGATTGGTTAGCACTCCCTCTCGGGCCCATCTGATTGGTCGGGAGCTCTCCGTGGTGCTGAACTCAAGAACAATAGTGCTGTAGTAGAGTGTCTGGTGCCCTAAGGACAGATTATCAGGCCCTCTTTACTCTTCCTCATAATTTGTCCTGAAAGGATGGGGCTTACACCAATTGCACGGTATGAGTCTGTTGCGATTTCATGGAGAGATGATTTTGATGATTTCAGTGAATTGGTTTGGGTTAATCCTCTTTTGTTTGACCCCCTACCACATGCCCACTGACACAAAACTGTGCTCTTTCAGTCAGTTCATTTTGGTGATGCTTTGTCTGCGTGAGTGCAAAAATCATTATTTGTACATCTTTGTCAAAGAGTAGTTGTAATGTTAATACTTTATATAGTCCCCTGAACAACCATTTTTAGTTGTATTCACCACATTTCACATTTTAACACAAACCATTATTTCCAAAACCTGTTACTAATCTGGATATACAGAAGGTGTTATCGATGTTCGGATTTGTTTGCTTTACACGTCCAGTCCAGACAGCTGTCCAATCTGCCTCAGGCTGTTTGTATATAGCAAGTAAATTCGAGCACATGTACTGAGAGAAAATTAACCCAATTATGCCCCTTAATCAGTACCCTGCTCCCATCCAGACGAGAGTAATTGTAGGCTGTGTTCAGCACTTTGAAATTGAGGGCGGAAGAGGCCCCTGTCATTTTTGGGGGTCCAAGACGTCATATAAAGGTTCAGCCAATTACTGTAATCAGCCCCAGACAGCACAGTGTGTTCCAGTCATGGAAGAAATGAGAAAGGAAACAGACTTTCTGTTTGATCTTCTGTCCTCTCCTATATTGAGATGACTGAACGTTGCCATCCATCTGAAACATTGAAACTGAAATACTAAATCATTTGAAGTATAACTATTGATGTTTCAATATGCTTGAATGATTAAACATCTAAACTTATAAACACATGACTGTAAATTATACATACATACATTTATGTGAAACATTAGACCTATACAAATGTGTTTGTGTGTTTAATGTTTAATATTAAGAAAATAGTTTTAATATAATTATTTTACATAGTAATAATAATAATGATGATGATGATAATAATAATAAAACTCACATTTGTTTATATTTATATCTTTATATCCACAATAAGCTATAAAGATTTTACAGTCAAACCAAAATTTATTCAGACAACTTCAACATTTTCTCACATTATCACAGTTTATTCGCTATAGTTTAGAAAATGGTAATAAAATATGACAAGAAGAGTGTCAGAGAGTGTCAGAACAAATTTGTCTTGATAATGTCAGATAACTTTGATAGAAAGGTATGTAATGGATTACAATCAACCAATCAGCTGTCAGCTGTTAAATTTAAGTACACAATTAGATATTTTAGGTAAACCAATGACCAAGCGATGCTTAATTGTGTTCAGTCTGTGGTGTAAAAGGTCGCATTAGCAATTCAAGAAAAAACACTTAAGCAAAACATATAATATATAATATATAAATATAATAATTATATAATAATAAATATAATAATAATAAATAATTTTGGTCCCAAATTTGTATCAATTTAACTGGTAGTCCACTGTATGAAGAATGTTTGGGTATAATATTTCACAGTTTACTTTATTTAGCTGTCCTCACTTACATAAATGAACTATAGTGTCCTGCACCCACTAGTAAAAAAATATATCTGGTGTATATTTTATTAAGCAGGAATCCATAAAGTAAATGAAACCTATTTGGTCAGAACATTCACCCAAATTTGGCACTATTACTGTGTGTAAATGAATGAATGTATGTCTGTGTTTATAGTTGGGAGGTTTTGTTGTCTGCATGTGCTACATTGGATGTTACTCTTAATGAGAATGGAAATATATCTGGCAGTGTATTTGTATAGTTATGGTTCACAGCTTCTGTCTTTGCCCTTAATGCATTCAGTGTTATTTTCATTTCTTTCTCTCTTTTTTTTGGCACTATAGTACACTACGCAGAACACACATTAGAGCGTTAGAGATTAACATATTAAAGGGAGATTTCAAAAATGCATTACACTAAATGTCTTGTGTTCTTTCTGCCGTTGACTGCTTTCTCCAGGAGATGTCTTTGAAGCAAGGAAACAGAAGGAGGAGAAGAGAGAGCAATGCCTTGTGGGGCTAATGAGTGGAATCATAGCCGTTTGTGTAGCAAGTTTTGTTGATTAGCTAATATTTGATTTTTCCGCCGCGTGTGCCTCGCAGGACTTTAACTCATTGAGTTTGTTCAGGGAAAACAGCAATGACTTTTAAAAAGCTCAGATTACAGTACCTTGAAAATGAAATTGAACCTGAAGATATTTTGAAAGTGAAGTTTTTTTGCAAAAAGCCTATTATCATTCCAAAGTTGCCCTTAAGAGTTACATTTTAGATTTACGCTAAGAAAAAAACAGCACCACAGTTGATAAAAGCAATTTGCTTGACAAATACTGTCTCGCCACTGTCTCATTTAGAAAAGCAGGGCAGCGGTATATGTGACTCTTGAAGGACATCATTGCAATGGAAAGCGCATAATGTGCTTTACACATTTTGTGCATTAAAGAAGCCTTTTTCTTTTCTTTCCTTTTTTGTTTTCATTCAGATTTTTTTCATAAAAGCTTGAAATCATGAAGTAAAAAAATATAGATTTTCAATTTTGGTTTTATTTAGCAAAGAAACACCTTGTTGAATGCAGTGACTGTGTTAGCAATGTGAGATAAGACTATGAGAACTTAGCTGGGAATGGTCTGGAAAGAGAGAATAGGAGAGAGAAACACATCTCTGCTTTTGTTTCACTTGATTTCTGACAGTCACTTTGCCGCTGATTCTGAAGCTGTCCCTTTGTGAATGTGACAGCTGAATAGACTCAGATAAACAAAAGGACTGCGTCTGCACTTCACTGCAACTTTGACTGCAGCTCCACTGGGAGATTCCAACCCTCCTCCTCTGATTTTCTTTACCCTTTGAGGCTTGTGACGAACTGTGCAGCTGCAAGATTTTCTTCATCTAAATATTGAGGAATTTGGACATTGCGTCCATTTGATAATGGCGATTGAATGTGAAATCTCAAGGTCATTGCGTGTAGCATAAACCAAATAATGTCAATGCCTCTGACCTGATAGTCTGATGTTCATTTGTTTTCATTTGTATTAATATGATGCTACCTAGATGCTATTAGAAATAATAATAATAATTTATTTTTTACAAATAAAATATTAGTTTAATTTTAAAAACGTAGCTCACCCAAAATGTAGTTTGTTCCATAGTCTGCCTTCTATCTTAGCTCGCACATTCTGCTTTAGCATATATAAATTTGATACATTGCAGTTATGCAGGTTACCAGATTTGATTATACTACCGTTCAAAAGTTTGGAGAAGTATTTTTCTTTCTTTCTTTTTAAAATATTGTTCATGCTTTAAAGGTGCAGTGTGTAATATTTATGAGGATCTATTGACAGAAATACAATATAATATACATAACTATGTTTTCAGTGGTGTATAAAGACCTTACATAATGAACTGTTATGTTTTTATTACCTTACAATGAGCCATTTCTATCTACATACAGCGCGGGTCCCCTTACAGTGAAGTCGCCAATTTGCGCCTCCATGTTTTTACAGTAGCCCTAAACGGACAAACTGCTCTACAGAACGCTAGCTACTCTCTGCTGTCCCAGACGATGACATCTTTGTTCTGTGTCGGCCACCGTAGCTTCTCTATATGCTTCGAAAGGGAGGGGTGAGCGGTGGGCGGTTGCATTTTGCAACCTCACCGCTAGATGCTGCTAAAATTTACACACTGCACCTTTAATTGATGCTTTAATCCAGAAAGGATGCATTAAATTGATTTAATGTGGCAGCAAAGAATTATTTTACAAACAGCTTCAATTTCAGTAAGGTAAAACTATTGTCAAACATTTATATCAGTATATTTATATTTATTATTTAAAATTTCCTATGGTTTTAACAAAAATACCACAGCTAAAACAACTGGACTAACTAATATAAATTTAAAACATTATTAAAGACAAGTAAATAGTAATAAAATAAGAATAAATAAACAAATTAGCAATAGCACAAATAAATACAACTGAACAAAGTTCAGGTACAGAAATTATAATCAAATGCAAAATAACACTGCATAGTTTTCTTTTTTCATAAATAAAACATAGAATAATCCTTATTAAATTCTATTGAATTAAGTTATTCAGTCAAGATCAGTGAGTGATTTTCTTTTTCTTTTATTCTTTGATTAATGTTAATGACACAGACTGCAGCAGAATTATTAGGCTGCTGTCACTTTAAGACCTCATGCAGGATCCAATATACTGTTATTAGGGATGCACCGAAATGAAAATTCTGGGCTGAAACTGACACAGAATATTCAGGATGCGCTTGCCTGAAAACCGATTATTTAATTATCAATGAATTATTCAAGCTTATTTAATAATCAACACTCAAATAGCTACAACTGAGTAAACATTTAAATTGCACATAAGGCAGTTTATATATATATATATATATATATATATATATATATATATATATATATATATATATATATATATATATATATATATATATATATATATATATATATATATATATATATATATATATATATATATATATATATATATATATATATATATATATAAATAAATATCAGAATTGTTTCTATTCCAGTTTGTTGGTGAAATATAAACATTTAAAAGACAATAAACAATAATGATCTGTTTTCATGACATACATTAAATAATGAAGACATCACTAACAGGTTAAGTACAAATATAATGAATATGTAATACAGTGCATATACAGTGGTGGTCAAAATTATTGGCACCCCTGGTAAATATGATCAAATATGGCTGTAAAAAATAAATCTGCATCGTTTATCCTTTTGATCTTTTATTCAAAAAATCTAACCTTTCATTGAAGTAAAAGAATTGAAAGTGGGGGGTAAATCACATTATGAAATAAATGCTTTTCTCCAAAACATGTTGGCTACAATTATTGGCACCTCTAGAATTTTTATGAGTAAAATATCTCTGAAGTATATTTCCATTAATATTTACATTTTTTAGCACACCAGGGTGACTAGGAACATGAAATTGTCCAGCTATGATGTCTTGTTCCACAGGAGTATCAATATGAGGAAACACAAAGGCCAAATTCCCTTAATCATTCATCACAACGAGTAAAACCAAAGAATATAGTTCTGATGTGCAGCAAAAGATTGTTGAGCTTCACAAAATAGAAAGTGGCTGTAGGAAAACAGCCAAAGCATTGAAAATTCCCATTTCCACCATCAGGGCAATAATTAGGAAGTTCCAATCAACTAAAGATGTTATGAATCTGCCTGAAAGAGGATGTGTGTCTATATTTTCTTAATGCAGGGCGAGGAGGAAAGTTTGAGTGGCCAAAGACTCTCCAAGGATCACAGATGGAGAATCGCAGAGATTAGTTGAGTTTTGGGGTCAGAAAACCGATATTACCGATCTTAGGGAGTAAAAAAAAGTCCAATATTGATATATCGGCCAATATTCTTTGTGTATATTATAGTACAGTACCAGTCAAAAGTTTGGACTGCACGATTCTTTGTTTAAAATTGAGATCACGATTCTCCCACGGTTTTGAAGAAAAAACATTAGACAACTAAACAAAATAACATAATTTACTAGAAGTTCTGACAAAATATTCATTGCTTCAGTCTATTTAAAAAATACATTAATTTGAACGAAATAATTAAAAAAATTATTTGAATGAAGGAGTCATGTCTCATTCAGACATGTTTCATTATCGGATGTATCATCGTTTGTGAATTAATCATTCATTCAAGAGATTCAGTGACAAACACTTTTTAAACAGTCACTTGTCACCACCTACTGGCGTAATAAGCGATAATTTGTATGTGTTACTACATACAAGTGTCAAAACACTTTCAAAAAGGTGATTTGCTCTATTTTGATCTCAATGTTCATAACCAAACTATAAACTTATATCCCAGTACAAATTTGTCCCTCTGCTATTTAAATGTTTGTAACACATAAATAATGAAATGTGTGGTTGAAAAGACTGTGAAGCTGCTCATCTGTACATTACATGGCAGCTGCTCTCTTTCCAGATCAGCAGAGCGAAAGCAGATTTGAATGAAAGTCCCTAAAGTCTTTGGTTTAAACTATTTCACGTCACAAGTGACGATTCCGCTATGTCTATTACCATGGCTGTTTCACGTCACAAGCGTAATATCGTAAATCTGGGGCATATACACCGATGCCGATATATCTACGATAGGCTCATATCGGGCAGACCAATAAAATGGTCGGGCTCTAATGCATACGTCTTGGTGCTCTAGTGAACATGTGTTGGAGATTAATATTTTGTTGATAAAGTGGTACATTGTTTTTTTTCCCGTTGTTGTCGCGTACAACAAAGTTGTAGTAAATGGAGGGTCAGAAAGCTCTCAGATTTCATTAAAAAGATCTTCGTTTGTGTTCCGAAGTTGAACGAAAGTCTTACGGGTTTAGAACGACATGAGGGTGAGTAAATGAAAACAGAATTTTCATTTTTGGGTGAAATTGTATAGCTGTTTTATTGACTTCTTTCCCCGGTTGAAAGACTGATTGAGCAATTACATGAATTCATTTTGGTAAGTTGTAATGTACAGTATCATTCAACATACCTTCTGATGTTCACCCATGTTTATTTTGAGATGTAGTAAAGAGACTTATTGGATGGCAGTTGCGCTATAAGTTTAGTGAAGTTTTGTTCACGCAGCGCATCAACAGAAAACATCACAGACTAAAAGATTTACGGATTAAAATCAAGAAATTAATATTGTCAATCCAAAACTAGTGTCCACACAGCTGACATTTAACCATGTGTGTAGGGGTTGAACAACTTCAGATTTTTTAAAGTCGACATTTATGTGATGAAAGTTGAGTCGACGTCGACTAATTAATGAACAAATGAGCCTGAACCGTGAGCTGAGACATGAACGCAGGTTTTTTTTTTCTGTGCACAGCTATGGCATATGACACAGGGCTGCCCAAAAGGTTATTGCTCCTACATAACAGCTTTTGTTTATCAATTATTTTGTCTTTGGGTCGTTATATTTCTCTCATATTTCTGCTCATTTTAAATCAGATACAGATAAAGTAGCCCAGTAAAGATTAGGCTACATTTATATTAATTCAGTGAGAAAGTGATTCTACCTGACAGCGTCTCTCTACTAATAGTGAAGCTGTGGGTTTTAGTTATCAAGAAATATATGCTATTTTATTGATAAATCACATAACAATGTTGACAATACATTTCTGTGCTATTGAATGATTCTGTGTGCGGCGCGCGTGATGTGCAAGCTATGTGTGTGTGTTACAATGCAGCACGCATTCGTTTAGAACGGCGACTAACTTATGTGTAAGATCAGTTTTGTCCTGATCAATTTTGAGCATCCAGATGGCATAATCAAACATGTCCAGATGGCATATCCTGTTGCGCCCCCTATATAAGCCAGTGACTAGTCTACGTCAAGCTTAAAGCGTCATGGCAGAGCATTAAAGTCGACTAGTCAATTAGTCGACTAGTCTGTGCAACCCGTGCACAAAATATTTTATAGCTTAACACAGTCAAAACGTGCCATCATAAAATGTCTGTTTCAGTCACTGATTTCAGCCTTCCTGAAATCGAAAATAACTGTTTTAGCTGATCATTTTCAGTAGCTGAAATTTTGGTGTATCCCTAACTGTTACACGTTTCCTTTCTCAACTGTTTACATTCACTTAAGACAAAACCGACTGTGCTTACGGGGATATTTTGACATAATTTTGTGTGTATTTGTTCGTTCAAGCACAAGAACATGCGTTCGAGAACTCTCTGTGAGCACGCTTTGGATGTGTGCGCAAAGAAAACAGTGCCCGGCGCGAGTGCTGAATTGAGTTCTCTTTCACATTTTCCTGCACTTCAAAATGGATTGTAACCCCATTAAAATGTCCACACAGGAATGGATAAGCAGAATCTAAAATCTGATTCCTGACCTTAAGTATCCTAATCCAGAATTGGAATTGATTTTCGATTTCCAACCCTAGCCAGAACATTCTTCAGGTTCAAAATGATATGATAGTGAATAAATAATGAACTTTTATTTTTGGATTATTCCTTGAAATAGTCAAATAAATGTACCCACTTAGTAAAAGTGTATGATGGCATTAAACAATTTAAATGGCCATAAACTTTTGAGCATAGTGAACTTAAATTTTTTTTCTGTAAATAGCAATGTTTCCTGCTCTCTGATGAATAACTTGTACAGTCTTTGACTGGAAAAGGTCAGCACAAAAGCCCTACACGCTCTCCACAGATACTCAGAGCAGATAAACAATCCCTTCATCTCATCCCACCTTACTGCTATACAGGCCGGTCTGCTGTCAGTCGAAACACTGAGAGAACATGGCTGCCGTTCCTGTCTCTCTGCGGTCTTCATGCTCTAAAGTGAGTGTTATGTAAATCAGACTTCAGAAGTAATTAAGTCACAGAACACCTTTGACCAGACCTGCACAATCCAGTCTGGTCTAGTTCTGACTGCTGCCTGACACCTAAAGACGGATGTTACAAATATAGATTGTTGTCATGCAGCTGGGAACTTTATTTCATGACCTAAATGATGATAGTTAATTACACTCAAGTTATAAGGCAAAAAAACAAAAACATGCACGAGACAGTAATTGATTTGGATAAAATGTATTTGAGCCTGCATGCATTTGTGCAATTATGTCATGTATTTTCATGTTAGTTCCTTCACCTTTAAACCTCAAAGTAGATACTAATGATGCTCAACAAATAAGCTCCTACTGACGCTCACCTAGACCACACTTTACTCGTAAATGCCATTGGATGGACTAAAAAAAAAAGAAAAATGTTTTCTATTCAGGTGCACTGAGCGGTAGAGGAAGGGGGACAGCCAGAAACGACACTGTCAATCTTCTCTTTGAAAAACTACATGCGCAAAAGCAGGCAATCAAGCCGGCGTGTGGAGCTTCACACATGAGTGGCTTCCTCTTCCTCGCCCTGCCCATCTCAACACAGAGCCAATCCAGAACTGCCCACACGGCAACCACGCACCGCTTGCTATACCTCACCCAACTCTCTGGGTTTATCCATCAGCTTTAACCTGGCTGTAAGGGATATGGTGGTGGTATTCATCCTTTGTTTGGTGGCTGTTGGCCCAGACTGAAGGAAAAGAATGATTTAGACTCAGGTCATAGAATAATATCATTCGGTTTATGCCTGCATTCTCCCATCATTCCTTTCCACTGAGCAGCAGTCTCAAACTCTACCCCCACACCAGCCCTGCACCTTTTTTACATATAAGCCCAGATTTTACATTTAGACATAACATATTCTATTTAGGTAAATTATATAGTCAATAATGTATTGTTCTTTAATTTGGTGCTATTTTTTAAAATGCTTTATATACCATATATAAAGCATGTATATTAGGGCTGCACGATATTGGAAAAAAGGACATCGCGCTATTTGTTTTTCTGTGATGTATATTGCGATATGAAAATACTTTATCTAGATGAATAGCTGTATTTGGAAATAATTAATCCTTCTAGAATGATTGGGATGATTTTGTAGGGGAGTAAATCTGCATAGAAAATAAACAAATTACAAGCATTGATTAATACAGTAGAACAAAGATACAAATAATAATCTGCTTTATAGCCTATGTTTTTCAGGTAAGTCTAACAGTATTTAGGTACAGAAATTGAATAATTAAATGTAAATAAGCACTGCATAGTCTTCACCGTATACATTAAATATAATTCATCTTTGTTAAAGGGATAGTTCACCCAAAAATGAAATTTACCCCATGATTTACTCACCCTCAAGCCATCCTAGGTGTATATGACATTCTTCTTTTAGACAAATACAATCAGAGTTATATTCAAAAATGTCCTGGCTCTTCCAAGCTTTATAATGGCAGTAAATGGCTGTTTCTGTTTTGAAGTCCATAAAAATGCATCTATCCATCACAAACGTAATCCATACAGCTCTGGGGGGTTAATAAAGGCCTTCAGAAGCGAATTGATGCATTTGTTTAAGAAAATATCCATATTTAAAACTTTACAAACTGTAATCTCTAACTTCCGCTAACTGTCATGCATGCGTTCACGAGAGACTGGCGGTCCAGTTCCATGACGTAGGATGCAGGAATAGCGTAAGTTACGGTGACGAACACGGAAGCGAAGAGGATAGAGCAAAACAAAACTTGGTTCTCATGAGAACTAGCATATTCTCACCGGAGCGTTCTACGTCATACGCTGGAAAGCCAGTATCTTGTGAACGTGCGTACGACAGTTAGCGGAAGTTAGAGATTGTGGATTACTTTTATGATGGATGGATGGATGCACTTTTATGGACTTCAAACAGAAACAGCCATTCACTGCCATTGTAAAGCTTGGAAGAGCCAGGACATTTTTTAATATAACTCTCATTGTATTCGTCTGAAAGAAGAATGTCATATACACCTAGGATGACTTGAGGGTGAGTAAATCATGGGGTAATTTTCATTTTTGGGTGAACTATCCCTTTAAAGCTACAAAGGTGATTTTCTTTGTATTTTGTTGTTTGATTAGCATTAATGACTGCAGGTATATTATCAGCGGGAGTATTAGGCTGCTACCACTTTAAGAGCTAATGTATGGATCCATTATAATGATACACATCCATTTTCTTTCTCAATTGTTTACATTCACATAAGCCATAAGCAAATGTGTTTACGAGAATACTCTCCAAGACAGGCATTTTGACAATATTGTGCATGTGTCCGTTCAAATAGATGAGAAAAAGAACGTAATTCAGTGTTTGCGCGCTGCCTGCACGGCTCTGTGTGCGCACAGAAAATTGCACATCCTGCGATGTGACTATTGCCAAAGTCCCTCTCAAGGACAGTCTGTTCACTCAGCAGCCATATTTGCAAGGGCTCTGGGCAGCTATTTGGGGCATCCAAGACCAAGTCCTATCTATTTGAATGGGGAAATCCTGAAATCTTAAAAACTGTTTGCCGAACTCACAATTAAATAACATATTTAAAATCAGCAACAAATCTGACATGAACTGCCCTATAAATGTTGTCCCTTGTGCTCAAATAATGTTAAAAAGGTTATTTTTCAGGCTAGACCAGGCAATGCGCATAAGTGCGAGTCTCAGGTGTCTATGGGAACCGGAGCTTCTAACGACAGCTGCAGTGATGCAATGACTTTACCAATCAGCGATTGGCTCTTTTACTTAGAAGGTGGGACATATTCCGCCGTATTGCACATTGCAGTTTTTTTACATTCATAAGTAATAGTAGTGAACCGTCTTTCTATATCTATAGTTTTGCTAGCGCCGATGTGCACATTCCGATTTTGATGCTAGAATGATATATCGTGCAGCTCTATATATACAGTGACTATAATCATTGGGGCATGTAAAATAAACCTAGACATTGACTAGGACCAGGACATTAAGCATCATATAAAAATGTTTGTTTGTTTGTTTGCTTTATTTATTTATTCTCTCTCTCTCTATATATATATATAAAACTGAAATAAAAAGGAAAATATTTGTATATACATTTAAATATATATATATTTAAATATATATATATATATATATATATATATATATATATATATATATATATATATATATATATATATATATATATATAGGTGTTGTATAAAAATAATTTTTCTTTTTTTCAGATATTTTTTACAGTCGGAGGGAATTTAGGGCACATTTAGACAATGCCGTCAGGCAGTAGGCTACTGCAAAGAGATTGAGAGTGAACAAGAGAGAGACAGTGGGGAGGGGGAGACATTCTGAAACGAGGTGATTATGGGCCTCCTGGGGACTCCTTCTGTCTGGTACCCATGAGAGAACGGGTTAAGAACACTTAGCCCAGGGGGGGTGTAGGGGGGCTATATAGACAGGGTATAGAAGGGGGGGTTGGTATATGAGAAATAGGCCTTCCTCTCTCCTCTCTGGAGTTAGGTCCCTTATGGATAATATGGACTTCTGAGAGTCTTTGCAGGGTCATTGTGTTTGACACTGGTTTGCCGAGGGGCTTGCGCACTGCTGCTGGCCTGGTGCCAGTTCCTGTGAAGAAGACCCCAGCAGTGGATCTGTCAGATGCATCTGTCTTTCTGTCTCTTACAGTTTATTGAACATGTTCACAGTCATATCTACAATCTGCATTTAATCTATAAATTCATTGTCATTCAGTGTCATTAATGCAATGAGAAACAGGTTCCTTGTAATTCTGAAGCATGATTTAAAGATACGTTTATAGCTAATTTGTCTTAACAAATTGATCAAATTTAAAGCTAAAAATAAAATCTGCCATGGCAAAATATGGTGCTAGTGTGTCTATTTTTAATTATTAGTTTTTATATAGTTATTTTCAAATAGTACAAGCAGTATTTATTTTTCCATACATACATAAATATATACATATATTTGTATTCCCAAAACAGTTAAATATTTTACTTAAAATTTTTTTTTTTTTTTTTAACCTTTTGTAGACCAATATTAGGATTGATGTTGACAGGCATATAAATTGCCCATCATTGTCATTACAATTAATGTTCTTTAAATGAGGAAACGCATTTCCCAGTGCCACAGGGCGTTATAGTGGCCCACTCCCTGGGGAATGAGATCTAGGCTGTTCATACAGGCTGATGAACTAAAGCAGCAGTTTCCACTTCCTGAGGTTTTCTGAAGAGCCGGTGTTTGAATGATAACCTACAGTGCAGTATGTTTCTATATATTTATGGACATTCGCATCCATTCTGTTTTAAAATACAGATACAGTTCATGGGTATTTTTTCCATCTTCGTTCCAGGAGTGCATTACACTCTGAACTTTGTTACTTCCTTGTTTTTGTGTCTCATTGATTTCTGTTTGCAAAGTGTGCAAGAGTTCTGAAGCATAATGTACTGAGGAGTTTGATGTAGGCAGAACAAATAGAGGCAAAGGAAAGTGTTTACTATTCTGAAGCCTTGATTTGTATTCTTCTGCTCTCTGGAGAAAATTCAGCAGAGCCCTTTGTCGTTTTAAAGGACGGCAGCGCTTTGTTTTTGCCGCTGGGTACAGCTGCTTACAAGTGGACAACCAATCACAGCATAGTGTCCTACACATAGAAGAAGCAGGTTTTGTGATTTTGTTTGATGCATGAAAGGACTGTAGGTCTGTTTGCTGATGGGGCAATATTTATTTGAGAGTACTGAATGACATACATTTGACAAACAGAAGTGTAAAATGAAGCATAGGTCTGCAGCAGCCTGTCAATTTATTCCCAAATGACCTTTTCTCAGCCCTGTTAATTGTTCTTACACAGCAATTTTTTGCCTGTCCAATCCCATTCACTTACCTAAACGAAGAAAACACATTGACTTTAATATGTGTAATTTATCACAAACACTCTGAATCCTTCTGTAAATTAGTTTAACATTTTGATTAATCTCAGCGTGTGCGATCTCTCATGTCAAAGCGTCAATTATTTCCTCTAACTGGTGGAATATGGTACAGGCTTTATGAGGAATTATGGAAAGCCTAGAAGACAGCTGTCTTTAACAATTATGAATCCTGTGCATGCACATACACGGCCTTTAAGTCTCTATAATCACTAATCATTCATGACCAATAATATGTCAAACTTGATTCAGTAGAATCTTCATATTGTTTTATGACCTTTCATTGATTCCCAAGCAGGAAAGAGGCGATGCACGAAATGCAGAGATTGAGATTCAGCCATTTCTTTTTTACACGCAGATGAATGGATGTACAGATGAATGGAGAGATATCAAGGGAATAGATGCCCTTGGTGATCAATATCCTTTATCAGTGTCACCTGCTCTTTCTCTTTGGAAGTGAACAGGCTATTTGTATTTAATGGTGTTTCTTGGGCCGTGAGCTTATTGACAGGTACAAGTCATGAATATATCCCTGTGGAGGGTAAAGGTCATTCTGTTTATGTTTGTCGAGCAGAGCTAATGTGTTTTTGAGGTGTTGTCTGCTTGTAGGAGACAAAGTGTGTCCTGTCTGTCCTTTTGTGTCTGTAATTTTAAAGTTAGAACATAGGATACCTGTGCAAGAACTCTGATGCAAATTCACGTGCTCCCGCTGTACATACTTAACGTGATCCTGCATTAGTGTGGCGGTGGTAGCAAACCTCTGTACTTTAGCGGTTGATTGTCACATTCATGTAGCTAGCTAAGTACAGTTTTGATAGCTAGCAAACTAATTTCATCAGCTTGCATAGCTGGAAGCATTTAAATCATGTACTTGCTTAGAGTTAGCTTTGGGCCAGTGTTATTCGATCTTTCCAGGTCAGTTTTGTGTTTTCCAGTACTCCTAGGTTTATGAAAACTGATTTTCCATAACTACATCACAGTTTATATTGCCAGGGAAATTATGATGATGAAAAAAAAAAAATCCTGTAGTAATTCTTCATCTTCTACAATTGCACAGCAAATGATTTGTGCTTTTATTCTCGCCTCTGCTCTAGACTCTGTGTATTGGGTTTGTGTTTGTACTCTGTTATATTTGTGAATATTACATTAATTTAATGACCCATGCTGTTTTCACAGATTTCTTGTATTGTTTTTCTGGCTTTTCCTTTTTTGAAAACTGAGCATTTAATGTTTACTCCTACCTGTCCAAGTACATCCCATTTACATGATAAATGCACGTTGTTGTTGTTTACTGTGATAATACAGCATTTGCATTCGAAATATAAATGCAAATGCACTTGGAAATCAAGTTACTTTATTTGATCTCAGTAAGTGCACTCAGTTGTTAACAATAATGTGTACAGTTATGATGGCCCGCAACTGTATACTGCATGGAATTGTGCATTTGTGTAGTGCAAAATATCTTTTCTCCATCTTTAATATAACCTTTCAATTGAATGTTATAAAACAGTAATCCTACTAACAGGAGATCTCTCTTTCTCTCTTGGAGAAACATGTGAAATGCAAATGAAGGGGGTTGGAAAATAAATATTACATTTGGGCTGTGGCACTAAATGCCTGTCTTATCTGGTTCAAGTGGAAAATGATGGGCCAAGCCCCACTGCCCTCCACCGGCATGTCTCCACGGCAACACCAAGGCAGCTGAAAAATGGCACCCAGACATAGATGCCCCTTCATTAAATATCAGCACAGCAGCTGACAGCAGAGATAATGGCCAATAACACTGTATTATGTTGAAAGTAAATGAAAAGCTTGTGGGACTGGCTGTCATGCCTCGGGTAAGAATACATACTGACCCAAAGAACAAGCGTATATATGAGCACTCCTATGAATAACGCTGCCTTTCTGCATAACTCACAATCCACTGCTCACAAACAGAGAGTTAGTGTTCGGTTTATGGCTATATGCTTTAAGAATGCAGTGCCATATCATTAATATTTTGGATCAGACTGTTAATGCACATTTTTTACTATTAATTTTTGTTTTATATTATTGTTTTTTTTATATAAATTTAAAAGGCAGCCATCATGTGCTGTTCATTGTTAAAATGGCAGCCATCATTTTCCCTTTTTGTTTCATCGTGATCTGTTGTTTCTCCCTTGTGACGTTAAATTCACTGACATCTGGGCTTTTCATTGGTTGCGTAGACTAACAAACGAGTTATCTTGTGTGTGCCGACATTTCTGATGATTATCTGTCTTCTAGTCCATTGGAGGAATCTCTCCTGTCCTCTTTGGCTCGTCGGATCTCATTTTGAGGTGTATTTTAGCTTCCCTCACCCCCTGTCTTACAACTGAGATGACAGTATCTTTTTCCTTTGATACCGTACTTGTTCTAGTTTTTCTGTGCTTTTCTTTTGCCTTTTTCAGGATTAGGATTTTGTTGTAATGCCACTATGTGCCATTACACCAAATTACAGCGGCAGGAACAGAGCCTTTTAAAGGGAAATGTCACTATAGCTCTGCATTGTAGATACAGCGAAAAATGTGACATTTTTTAGGCAATTTACATCCTACAGAAGAACTCCTGTGAAAGAATCTGTTTACTCCAGTGCATGTTGAATCCTTGTGATTAAAAAATGTGTGTGATGCATCATTAGTGGCATCATTACTCGTAAAGCCAACAACATCTCCAATGGTGCAAAAAAAATGCAGCTTCAGTTTTTTCCATAGGACCTTTTTGATGTCCTTGAAAACAATGACAATCATGTCTTAAGTCTGTGGATAAAAATTAATATTGATTAATATTGGTACATAACATTAAAGTACAATAATAAAAAGGTCAGCTGTTATTACAACATATACTTTAATGCTATTAATGTACTGTACATATACATTTTAAAATTAATAATTAAATTGTATATATACACTACTTTTATTCAACCAGGATAGCTACATTAAATTGATAAAAAATGACAGTAGAGACATTTATAATGTTAAACATTTGTATATCGTATAAACGCTGTTCTTTTCTATTTATCGATGAATCCTGAAAAAAAAAGTTTCAATTTTAATATAAATAAGAAATGTTTCTTGTGCAGCAAATCAGCATATTAGAAGGATTATGTGACACTGAAGACTTGAGTAATTTTTGGTAAAAATTCAGCTTTTCATTCAAATTTCAGCAGAATTCATCACAGGAATAATTTACAATTTAAAATATATTCATATAGGAAGCAGTTATTTTAGATTGTAATATTTTGCAATTGTACATTGTATTGTATTGGTGAACATAAGAGACTTCTTTTAAAAACACTCACCTAAAGGATTATTAGGAACACCTGTTCAATTTCTCATTAATGCAATTATCTAATCAACCAATCACATGGCAGTTGCTTCAATGCATTTAGGGGTGTGGTCCTGGTCAAGACAATCTCCTGAACTCCAAACTGAATGTCAGAATGGGAAAGAAAGGTGATTTAAGCAATTTTGAGCGTGGCATGGTTGTTGGTGCCAGACGGGCCGGTCTGAGTATTTCACAATCTGCTCAGTTACTGGGATTTTCACGCACAACCATTTCTAGAGTTTACAAAGAATGGTGTGAAAAGGGAAAAACATCCAGTATGCGGCAGTCCTGTGGGCGAAAATGCCTTGTTGATGCTAGAGGTCAGAGGAGAATGGGCCGACTGATTCAAGCTGATAGAAGAGCAACTTTGACTGAAATAACCACTCGTTACAACCGAGGTATGCAGCAAAGCATTTGTGAAGCCACAACACGCACAACCTTGAGGCGGATGGGCGACAACAGCAGAAGACCCCACCGGGTACCACTCATCTCCACTACAAATAGGAAAAAGAGGCTACAATTTGCACGAGCTCACCAAAATTGAACAGTTGAAGACTGGAAAAATGTTGTCTGGTCTGATGAGTCTCGATTTCTGTTGAGACATTCAGATGGTAGTCAGAATTTGGCGTAAACAGAATGAGAACATGGATCCATCATGCCTTGTTACCACTGTGCAGGCTGGTGGTGGTGGTGTAATGGTGTGGGGGATGTTTTCTTGGCACACTTTAGGCCCCCCTTAGTGCCAATTGGGCATCGTTTAAATGCCACGGCCTACCTGAGCATTGTTTCTGACCATGTCCATCCCTTTATGACCACCATGTACCCATCCTCTGATGGCTACTTCCAGCAGGATAATGCACCATGTCACAAAGCTCGAATCATTTCAAATTGGTTTCTTGAACATGACAATGAGTTCACTGTACTAAAATGGCCCCCACAGTCACCAGATCTCAACCCAATAGAGCATCTTTGGGATGTGGTGGAACGGGAGCTTCGTGCCCTGGATGTGCATCCCACAAATCTCCATCAACTGCAAGATGCTATCCTATCAATATGGGCCAACATTTCTAAAGAATGCTTTCAGCACCTTGTTGAATCAATGCCACGTAGAATTAAGGCAGTTCTGAAGGCGAAAGGGGGTCAAACACAGTATTAGTATGGTGTTCCTAATAATCCTTTAGGTGAGTGTATATCAATTGTGGTATTAATTGTAGTAAAAGCTTTTATTAGTGCGCTTCAAGTTAGATCAATTCTAGATTACAGAAGCAACTTTATTTCAGTAAACCACAAACCCTTAATGGCTTTACATCAACTACAATAAAAAAAATAAAAAAAATTCTGATGTGATGACCATACAAATTGTTGCTTGAAAAGTTGAAATACACGATCAATGAATACCTTTACTGCTGTTGGTCTTCTTCTTCTTTCTTCCTTCTTCTTCTTCTTCTTTCTTCCTTCTTCTTCCTTCTTCTTCCTTCTCCTTCTTCTTCTTCTTCTTCTTCTTCTTCTTCTTCTTCTGATGGTCCCTCAATCCTAGAGCGTCATACCTGTAATTGAAAATATGAGAAAAAATTAATGAAATACATTTAATGCAAGAGATCAAAAAGAGCTGGCAAATTTAAATTAGCTGGGTATGAAATTGCTTTTCCTGGATTGTGAAAGCAAATGCTTAAACAGTATCCCGAAGCTTTTCAAAAGCGGAATAACAATTTAAATGGAACGGGGAGCAGAAATTCTTGTCATTTCAAGAGCTGATCTGCATGTAGTTTCACTTTTGCTGCACTAAAACAAGGTAGGAGAGGAGATAATACCCTCATCGCTGACAGATGGGCTGATAGAACATGGGCTTTAACAGACTAGATTGTATACTGTTATCTTTTCATTTCTCATCTCTCATTCTCAGGAAGAAAAGGCTTTGCTGGTTTGGGGAGCACCATATTTGAAAGGAAAGTTGCTTAAAACGCTCAAGCCAGAGCTGTGGATAACAGCTTTATGATGAGATTGATGCTGATTGTGTGTTTTAATGCATTACCCTCGATAAATGTGAATATAAACTAGTGAAAGCATTAAAGTGTTACCCAAAATTCAAAAAGACTGTCATCATTTACGCACCCTCATGTCGTTCCAATCCGGTAAGACTTTTATTCATCTTCATTACACAAATGAAGATACTTTAAATGAAATCTGAGAGATTTCTGTCCCTCCATTGACAGTCCATGCACCTACCACTTTGACACTTCAAGAAGAGATCGTAAAAAACAAATCTACTGTATATGAATTGAGCAGTTTAGTCTAACTTTTCGAATTTATCAATTTATATGAATTTTGGCTTTTATTCACATATAAACAGTAAACATTAACATAAACTGAGACTGGAAACTCGAAGGTTGCAGGTTTGATTCTCAATATCGTCAGGTCTGAGGTGCCTTTTGAGCAAGGCACCTAACCCCCAATCGCTGGGTCATCATTACTTCTAAAGCCAATCGCTCCCTGGGCAAAAATACAAAAATAGCTGCCCACTGCTCCGGGGGGGTGTGTCCACGGTTTGCAGTGTATGTGTGTTCTCTACTCACTTACTCCTAATGTGTGTGCTCACTAACTCAGATGGGCTAAATGCAGAGGACAAATTCAGAGTATGGGTTACCATACTTGGCCTTCACATGTTGCTTCTCTTTCACTTTAAACAGAAGCTCAACCATACAGACCTCATTTATTCTTGTGGATGCTCAAACGTGCTGCGTATATCACTTATATGTGAATAAAAGCCTAAAATAAATCTGTTCATCATAAAAAGCAAAGAAGAAAATTTGGACTAAATCCCTCAATTCATATGGATTCATTTTACGATCTCTTTATGAACTTTTTGATGCGTCAAAGTGGTAGTGGCATGGACTGTCAGTGGAGGGACAAAAATCTCTCAGATTTCATTAAATATTCTTAATTTGTGTTTAGAAGATGAACGAAAGTCTTACGGGTTTGGAACATCATGAGGATGAGTAAATGATGACATAATTTTCATTTTTGGGTGAACTAACCCTTTAATGTATCTTTTTTAAGACATAAGTGTGAGCATATTGTCTTTCAGAACTTATGATTGCATGTGTGCTTGCTCCTGAAAAAGACCAACAGATGGTCCGATCTGGAATTCCTGTCTTCTTGCACCTGATCTGAGTCCAGAACGCCCTGCTGATTTCACTCCCACTCTTGTCCTAGCTAGGCACGTCACACACCCACAATCAGGCACCATCACACACACTTGCTCCATATACCATAATCATAACATTGCATCATTCTTACACCACTTTCGATACGACCATCTGTATATTTGCTCTGGTCTTTACAATCACTGGTGAGCTTTGTGACCTAGTGACAAATTCTGTTTTTTATCTACTTTAACATAACACATTTGTCTGAAGGGTCAAGGTGAGCAAACAGAACTGAATGTTCACAATTTTTTATCTTGTGCAGTGTGTTTTTGTTTGGACTTTATTTTTCTCTTGTAATCACTGTAAGCAATGACATATTATCACGCTGGACTTTTTGTATCACTCGGCGTCTGAAAGTTAATTCTTCTACCCACTGGTTGTAACAGGCAGACTGGCACCCAGACACCAGTGGGGAGGCAGACAGACCAAAAGAGATATGGAGAAAAAGAGAGAGAAAGCTAATAGTAGCAGCTAAAAGCTGCAAAAGGGAGGAGCGAGCCATTGAAGCTGAACACGGACTGCGGCAGGCCTCTCCTATCCAGAATGTTCTGTCACACACTTAGATCAGCAAACTGCACTTTCCAGGAAAAAGTATACAAAATAGGGCCTGCAACTCTTATTCCAGGCCCTCTGAACCTCTTATATATTATTTTTCTTTTTTCAGCAAATGTTCGGGTACACTAGTTGCACTAGGTACACTAGTTATCACTCAGACCAAATGTAGGTTTTTAGGTGTTGATAAAAGTTTGTTTCCCATATATATATATATATATATATATATATATATATATATATATATATATATATATATATATATATATATATATATATATAGTGTGTATATGTATATGTATATATGTATTTTTTTTTCATAATCACTGGAGTAGCGGGGTATATTGGTTTAGAAAATATGGCAAAATATTGGACACAACTAAATATCAATAGTATAAAATACAAATATTAATATTAAAATAAAATAGTTTGAATTAAAAATAATTTTACTACAATTAAATAACTGATTGTCAAATTATGAAATTACATTGTTTTTCATTGGTAGGTATTAATTTAATATTGTATATATTATAAATATATATTATTTTATATAATAATATTATATATATATCAGTAAGGATGCATGACAGAACAGACATTATAATGTAATACGAAATCTTGTAAAAATCTGTTGAGTATTTCTTAAACAAAAAGAGTTATTTTAAATTGCAAGAATATTTCACAATATTACTGTTTTGACTGTATTTTTGATAAAAATAAATGCAGCTTTGAGCATAAGACACTTCTTTCAAAGACAAAATTGTGTGTGTGGTTTAATATTCATTTTATATTATTACTGTAAGACATTTATGGAAAGTGTCTGATAATCAAGGTTCAATAATATATTGTTTATAATCATAGAAATAAACACTTCGATAATATCAACCACCGCAGGATGACCAAGAAGTCCTCTGTGATTTTGAATAACCTATAAACTTGATCGAAGAGAGCGGACATTATAAGTGTAATGTGACAGCAGTGGGTGGGTTTGGTTGCAGTTTAGTGTGAGTTGACAATTGGAGGTTGTAATATACGTTTGCAAGAGGCTGGTGAGTCAGCAGCTGTCTGTGATGGGAGTTTGGCCTGGACACCAGGGTCTCTCTAGGCCAGGCCGTGGGAGATAGGCCCTGTTTCTCCTTCCCTCTTTATTGATTTCCTCCATCACCACTGCATGACGGATGCTCGGGCCGCACTGTCTGGAAGCTCCCTCTGGATCTGCAGGGATAGATTAGCCTTAACACTGCCCTCAGTTGACAGATGAAGAGAAAGAGAAAGGTTGAGGGAGATTGATTAGCTCTAATTATGTACTCTGTTGCAAGAATGTTTTCATGTTTTGATCACTTTAAAGGCTTGATGCTAGAACAAGCATTTTTCTTAGTGTTTTCGTGCATTAAAATTTAAGGATATCTATCAAAAATCAGCTCATTCTATAGTGCAGACAATGCAAAAATATATCACATTTACTTCAGATTAAAATTCTTTTTTTGTATTTTTGTTTATTTTCATTTGTTTTTTGTTTTTATGCAGAGCAAAATCTGTGTAATGCACTGAAAAAAATGTGTAGAAAAAAATGATCTCATAAATTGCTAATAAGTTTCCCAATAAATGCAAATAAATGGCAAGTAAAACATTTAATTAAACATGAAATTTTTGAAGTACATTTTTTTTAAATTGTAAAACACTCAAATAATTTACTTTTTTACTTTAATTTTTTACAATGTGGGCAAAAATCTAGGTGTGGCAATCCTGTTTTGCTTAAGCAGTTTATGGGCTTTAAATACCAACATTGATCATTTTTAATATAAAATTCTTCAAATGTCCCTTATCTTGCTGTGCATAATTCATCCATGAAAAAAAGGGTTTCATCAAAATGTTTCTCTTTTTCTCCCGATGCAAACAAGTCAAAATAACTTTTCACAAACTAATCAAATCCTGATAGATAATAAGTCTTGTTCTTTATTCCAAACTGTATATTCAGTTTCTTAAAAATGTCACATTATGAAATGTATTAAATGCATTGCAAATACAAACGACATAAGTAAATGATGATGATATCATTTTCATCTTTGGTATTTGATATTTGATATAATACCAATAATCTTAGCACCTCTGATACAGGCGTTATCATTTCCATCCGTGTCTTTCATGGGATACTGTATTTCTGTGAAGGGCACTATGTGGCAAACGGCAGTTTTGTTTTTAGGAGTTGAGAGGCCAATTGGTCAGAAAGTTGCCTGCATCCTCTCACATGTGATTGACAGGTTGAGAGCTCTTACCCTGTAATGGTTTCCTCCCCAAAGCATGCTGGATTTAATGGCTTCTCTAACGACACTACTTTTCTCCACTCCTGGGCTTCTGACACCTTTACGCATGAGAACGTCTCTGACCGTACCACCACTATCCGTCTCTGTGTAGTGGAGGGAAAAAGAGTTTGTGGACCATTGCAATTATGAATCGATAACAATCTCTGTCCCTGGTGCCGATTTGACTAATAATGATGTTTTCATTAAGATTTCATAATTTAGCACGTTTACTATCTCGCACACAGCCCATAACCTCCTTTCTGTCGGATTCTCCATTATAGAGGAGATTAAGTACCTTTGCCCCCCATGAGGATTTTCATTAAAAATCTATACAGATAAGGTTTGTTTTGAAAGGAGTGCTGTGGCGAGACAGAAACTGTGGGAAATATGCTTCTGTACTCAGGTTTTTGTTCACAGTATTCTGTATGATAGTTCTAGATTATAGGCTGGAAATATTGTGGAGAAAGTTTAAAAACAAATACAAAGGGATGAATAAATGGTATTCATTATTTTAATCTCTGTTGGGTTTTCTGCAAGGCCAGTACTGATTATCAGTATGCTACATGGCCAACAATATGTCTTCTAATTATCATTACAATTTAATCATTATCCTCACAGTGTAAACTTTTCTTTACTAACATATTGAAAACTGTATTCTTGAATACATAGTTTGTGGAAGCTAATCACTGTTGGCCAAACATCTGGCTATGAGATTTTTCTCTATTTCTGTCACTTTGTATATTAGGGCTTGGATTGTTTTATATGGACTGGTTAACATGTAAAAAATAATTAATGCCAGTAATGCAGCCACTAGTTATAAGATTTATCATCTTTCATGATAAACAAAAACATTAGTCTGGTCATTTGAAGTTTAGCCTATTAAAGGTGCAATATGTAAGATTTTTGGCCAGTGTTATATATTTTATATATTCAGTTGAGTACTTACAATATCCCAAATGTTTCCAACTATTTGTAAATCGTGAGAAAATTGCGATTTTAACCAAGGAACCGGGTTGTGTGAGGGAGTCGCCTGTCAATGGCGTCATATCCGTGTTACCCTTGGTTTCTGCTTTTACTGCCATAGAAACCATGACAACAGATGTGGACAACTGCGTAACGTCAAGTGGCACGCTGTTGTAGTTTCGTTCAAACATTATGGACCATGGCAAGCAGACTTTGGAACAAAATGAGAAATGAAAAGAGGACCAGTATCGTCATGGCGTTTTCGAGATGACGAGAGCTTCGCAATAAACTTCGACTTGACAAAGATGTTGTTCTTGCATGTGCTTTATTAGACAGGTGAGCAAATGTACATAAAACAAATCAATGTTATGTAGCTCAACACAATGAAATATTAGAATATCATCAGTATGATGTTGATGTAGCTTACTGCTAGTCTCATTCAGCCAACAAACTAACACACAGAATAACATTATAACTTTCAACACTCAACCCCCGGGACTCGTGTGTGGTGCTGATATCTGTCTAATATTAGTAATTGCGCCCTGCTTCATACCACAATCAAGTTAAAAAGCGTGAATGCATTCACTCATCCATAAACATTATTTCCTCATAAACATTATTAGATCCATCGGTATGACGACAAGTTTGACGACACTCATTCACTGCGTCATCAATCTACGCCTTTGTTATTGTTTTAAAGAGGTTAGCGACCCCTAGTGGTGAAAAAAATACATGTTGTAGCGTTAAAAGTGCAGTGTGTAGTATTTATGATGATCTATTGACAGAAATGCAATATAATATACATAACTATGTTTTAAGTGGTGTATAAAGATGGTCCCCTTACAGTGAAATCGCCATTTTGCACCATCATGTTTCTACAGTAGCCCTAAACGGACAAACTGCTCTACAGAACGCTAGCTACTCTCTGCTGTCAGACAACGACAGACAACGACATTTTTGTCATGTGTTGGCCACCGTAGCTTCTCTACGTGCTTCGAAAGGGAGGGGTGAGTGGTAGACGGTTGCAATTCACAACCTGACCACTAGATGTTGCTAAAATTTACACAGCACACCTTTAAATGTTAATAATGCCTTTTAAATGTAAGGTGGCTATAGTGGCTATAGTCTGCAAAAATTGTAAGTAGCAATTCAACTTTCTTAATAAGCAGAAATGTTTCTTGAGCACCAAATCAGCATTTTAGAATATTTCTAAAGGATCATGTAATGGCTGCTAAAAATTCAGCTTTCACATTGCATGAATAGATGACATTTTAAAATATATACAGTTATAGAAAACAGTTATATAAATTGTAACAATATTTCACAATATTACAGTCTTTTACCAGATTTTTTAATCAAATAAAAGCATAAGAGACTTTCTTCAAAAAAAAAAAAAAAAAAAAAAATATATATATATATATATAATATAGATTCTCAGGCTTTCTTCCTCTTTCTTTTCCCCTTACTGACCCTCATGTATCCTTCACATATTCCTTTCCACTCACTGTATGATCCCACATCATATCAGCATGGAAAAGTGACTCTTATTAAGTATTCAGATCTTAAGATGACTGTACGGAGAACATCTGGCAGTAATGTGGAGCGGTGTCTTTAGTAAAAACAACACTCTGTTTAATTAATAATTGATCAGTACTCTCTCCTGGCACTTTAACGGCATGGCAGGATCTCAGGGATGCGGTTACCACTCGAGTCAGTCAGGAGGAGGGAGATAAGGTGTCGAGGAGCTAAATGAGTGCCCGCTCTCTCAGAAACATGCCGCTAACAGTAGCAATGCTCTGGGAAGTAATAATGCATCTGCTGAGGTGTTGGCACCAGGCTTCCATGCCAGCATGTAGTGCACAATAACACCCATGTGCTACTAGGGAAAACACTGGGCCCTGTTCAGCAGCCTGGAACCTCTTGCTTGTGTTTCGAGCAGGTGATCTAAGTTGCTTACTTACGATGTTGAGCTTTAGCAGTTATGCGCAGGTGTTTGCAGTAGGACACAGCTATGTAGGTGAAATATTCACTATATATCTTAAACAGAGCTGCAGTAAGAGCCATGCAGTTATAGTGGTTGAACTTGAAACATAATTTGAAGATGATACATTATGATGGTGAAGTGAATAAAACTGATTAAGCTCTTCATCCCGGCTCCTGTTAGTGGGTGGGATATATTAGGAAGCAAGTGAACATTTTGTCCTCAAAGTTGATGTGTTAAAAGCAGGACAAATGGGTAAGCGTATTGATCTAAGTGGGTTTGACAAGGGCCAAATTGTGATGACTAGATGACTGGGTCAGAGCATCTCCAAAACTGCAGCTCTTGTGGGGTGTTCCCGGTATTCAGTGGTCAGTATCTATCAAAAGTGGTCAAAGGAAGGAACAGTGGTGAACCAGCAACAGGGTCATGGGCGGCCAAGGCTCATTGATTCACGTGGGGAGTGATGTTTGGTCCGTGTGGTCCGATCAAACAGCTACTGTACTGCCACAAGCTACTGTAGCTCAAATTGCTCAGGAAGTTAATGCTGGTTCAGATAGAAAGGTGTCAGAATACACAGTGCATCGCAGTTTGTTGCGTATGGATTAGGGTAGACCAGTTAGGGTGCCCATGCTGTCCCCTGTCCAGCGCCGAAAGTGCCAACAGTGGGCACGTGAGCATCAGAATTGGACCACGGAGCAATGGAAGAAGGTGGCCTAGTCTGATGAATCACGTTTTCTTTTACATCACGTGGATGGCCGGGTGCGTGTGTGTCGATTACCTGGGGAACACATGGCACCAGGATGCACTATAGGAAGAAGGCAAGCCGGCGGAAGCAGTGTGATGCTTTGGGCAATGTTCTGCTGGGAAACTTTGGGTCCTGCCATCCATGTGGATGTTACTTTCATGTAAAATATTCCCTGGTGGCTGTGGCCTCTTTTAGCAGGAGAATGCGCCCTGCACAAAGCAAAAATGGGTTTCAATTTGAGGTGTTGGCCTCAAAATTCCCCAGCATCTGTGGGATGTGCTGAACAAACAAGTCCGATCCATGGAGGTCCCACCTCACAACTTACAGGACTTAAAGGATCTGCTGCTAACATCTTGGTACCAGATACCACAGCACACCTTCAGGGGTCTAGTGGAGTCCATGCCTCGACGGGTCAGGACTGTTTGGCAGCAAAATGGGGACCAACACAATATTAGGATTTTATATATATATATATATATATATATATATATTTATATATATATATATATATATATATATATATATATATATAAAACATATGTATATGTTTAAAATAAAACTTATGCATATTTTAATCATATTTTAATACATAATATTGTGTATGCATACACAGACATTGATATACTTAATTTAATTAATGTATATGTATATATATATATATATATATATATATATGTGTGTGTGTATATTTATGTGTGTTAGATTTTACATAATTAAATACATTATTAATTTTATTCATATAATGAATTATGATGATAAAATAATTGCTATTAAAATGGTTATTTATATTACATTTATATACAGTGCATTTATATATTTTGTATATTTGTATCAGTGCTAGAGAAACTCCTTGAGCCTGTTTGGCACGGCCCAGTAATCTCCACAGACTAAATATTAAGCTCTTTTTGTTACAGCCTAGCCAAATATTAATGGACTTGTGAATCTCTTCAGCAGTGTGAGTTTGCACAATGAGTATCCAAGTATATCTAACTGCCAGTTTTTGACACATGGATGAGGCTCCCTCTCCAAATGACCACCCTCTCCTGCTGGACAAAATTCTTTCCCCCTATCCATTCAGTCATCTTCCATTAATCTGTTTCTTTCAGCCTTGTAATGAGTGATATAATCTGAATCATCTCTCTGACTGCACAGAAGGGCTGTTTTTTGGTGTTCACCAGCTGCATCAGGGTCCCATGTGTTTTTAATATGTTCCACTGTCAGTCAGTTTGCCCCGTGAGCTTATTACCATGTGAAGTGTATCACAGCTGGGCACCAGCACCAGCCCTGATAAGAAAAATCTGCTCAGCAACCCTGCAGTCCGATCATACTCCCTTTAGTCCAGTGCAAAACAGGTCAAGATGTCTTTACCCGGTCAGTTAAAACACATACTACATCCACTAATGCTGATCGCTGAGGTGGAGCATAGACTTGGATGTGTGAGTGTTTTGTCAACATTTAGCCAGATAATATATCGACCCCACGGCGGCCCAAGTGAAGCACTGATAAATCAATGATGCCATTAGTGCTGAGGTCCTTTTCTGGCCGCCTGATGTAAATGATGTCCAGTGTTGGTTTTGAGGAACTTTCCATTAGATATATGTATTTTTGCCTGCGCCAAGCCACACCACCATAGCTTGGTGATTAATGGACTGGGGACCACAGGGACCAGGAGTGAACTTATTTCCATAAAAGTGGATGCAGTATGCTCTGAATTCCAATGACCAATGTGAACTTAGCTTGCAATCACTAAAGCTTCATTTAAAGGCAACTTGATATCAAAATTCCTCTTTTACTTTATCAATACGTAATTCAGTACTTATTAAAGAAGTTTGTACCTGTAATCTTTCATCTTCCACCTCTGAAATGTCACTTATTTTTCAGTTTTACTTTTCATTTTAACAACCTGCAAAATAGAGACCATTTTTCTCAATCCAATCAAATCATAATGGATATATTATTTCTTGTGGAATAATCTGTTTCACTTTGAAATGTCACCTTACTGCAATAAAATGTCTAACCACCCATTATAATATTGGCTTTAAAGAATGTTTATAATCAGGAAACACTATTTTTTATGCTGTATTTAATTTTACTTTTAAATGGGGTATGTGCGATATGCATTGTCTATGGTAATATTGTAATTGATTTTTAAACTGTGTCATAGTATTACTTATGCAATTGTAACTGCAGTGTATATGCATTAATGCCACCTCTAAGACGCATTTAACAGTCTGTGTAAAAACGTCTAAATGCCACTTCTTATGCAGCTTCTGTTTCGTTTGAGGAGGATCTTATCGATCAGGCATATTGTCAGAGTTTTAGGAGTTTAAACAGAGTTGATTTGGATGGATTGGAGGACACTACAGCTTTCGTAATTATGACTCAGATGTGATACACAAACACTGAACATTAGTGCATATATATTTCAATGAGAGAAATAATGTTACTGATGATAAATGCACAGCCTCTTTGTGTGTTCTGCTGCTCACACTGCCTTATTTTGCTATGTATTATCTTGTCTCATTTAGTGTCATCTGGCCTGAACTTAATTGCTCTCCTTCAGTGGTCAATCTTGGAAAATTCCATAGCTCATATATTTGGGTTTGTTTGGTTTCAAGAAGCTCTGACACAATTTATTTCCTCTCTTTTAGCGCGAGAAGAGAACGTGGCCACTTTCCGAGGTTCCGAGTACTTCTGCTACGATTTGTCTCAGAACCCCATCCAGAGCAGCAGTGACGAGATCACGTTGTCCTTCAAGACCTGGCAAAGAAATGGCCTTATCCTCCACACCGGCAAGTCAGCAGACTATGTCAACCTGGCTCTGAAAGACGGAGCCGTATCGTTGGTCATCAACTTGGGTTCAGGAGCTTTCGAGGCCATTGTCGAGCCTGTCAATGGCAAATTCAACGACAATGCCTGGCATGACGTGAAAGTCACACGCAACCTCAGACAGGTAATGCTAAAATGGCAAAAAGTTCATGTTTTTCAGTATAATTCAGAGCTACTTGCTACTGTATATTATGTTTGAATTAGCACTTTTGGTTACCTTAATTTCTTCAGGATGCTAATGCAACTATTTCTTCTCTGAGTTCTCCTACCTTGCCTCATGTTTTCTTCCTCAGGCAGTTACCTCTGTCTGAAGCTATCAGCGGTGTGATGGCTTTAAGAGGCTGTCTCTCTCACCCCTCTAGATATTCACCTCACTTCTTCAAATAGTCTGTCTTATCAGGGCAGCGGGGAGAGGCTCCAACCAACCTCAACCGTTCCATTTACCCACAGCCAATCTTTGTGAACTGTTAAATCACTTTGGCGCTGCATTTTAAAATATGTAAATATTTAGGGTGGTTTTGCCCCTCAGGAGTGAAAGGATGTCGCTTTTTGCATGGACGTGTGGAGGCGTGAGTGCCCAAAAGCATAAGCTATTTCAGCTCTGATCCACTAGGACTGGCTTTTTTTTTTCTTTGTTTAATAGCTGTTTTACTATCATGCCAAGAACATGCATTAGAATTACCTTATACAATTGCCTGAGGAGAGTCAAAAACCATATGAATCACAACAAAGAGCCAGCTAGATAGAGGTCACCATTCACGGTTGTAGCACAAAACAACACGTTATGAAACATTGCATAAGAAGGAGCCTACAAATTGGAGCTAGATGTGTTTTGACAATGAAAAAAATTTGAACATTTGAAAATTATAGCTGAAAAATACTGTATTCTGAAAGGCTTTTTCAAGTGAGTATGTACTTTAAAATCTTGCCAATAAGTGCAATACCACAGGCTCTGGAGAATCCGTTATATTTCTTTTTCTTTTCCACCTATTCTTACTCTCACTCATATACTTTGTTTGCCTATGGATAACATTTGTTCAAACCAAGACTAACCACTCATGAACCATTGACTAGATTCTTCAATTTACTAACCGAATCCTACACTAATATGCTACTCATCATGACTTCATTTGAGTTTCATTTTATTAACAACCCCTTTTTACATTGTTTAATTTCCTTTCTTCCCCCTTTTTCTCAAAGCATTCAGGTATTGGACACGCTATGGTAAACAAACTCCATTGTCTGGTAGATATCATTCTTATTGTCCTTTTTTTGGGTTTACCGTGTGTTTCCTTGGCCCTCTTTCTTTCTTTTTTTTGGGGTTTCATGGCATCATAAAAAAATAAATAGACAGACTGGGGTTTGTATTTCCTTCTTTTTGATTTCAAATGTCCTCATCCCATTTTTTGCCACAGCTTTAACGCCATTTTCCATCTTTCTTTCTTTGAACTTCCTCTACGGCCCTTTTTTTTAAAAAAGTTTTTGAAGGCTTTTTTTTAAAAGCTTTTTTTTTCTTTTTATCAAATACTTTCAAAAAACTGGCAGAAGCTTTCCTGAACAAAACAGTGATGAAAACAACAGCATAAAAATAAAAGAATAACACTGGAGCTCTGACAGTTGATTCCAGTTGTTTGCGCATGCTGCACTGACCCGTTTGTGCTGGATCAGTCCTTGTGTTACTAACACCAAAACTCTTGTCTGAGCAACCCACCATCTGCCCAATGTCCTGTCCTGTCCTGTCAGTATCGTGTTGAAGGTCATGACTTCCTGTGTCCTCCCTCAATACCCCTCATGGCTTTTGCTTTGGTGTCATATGTGCTGCTTCCCTTTGCATGTCGTCTCGGCTTGAAAATGATGCATGCTTTAATGTTTGCAGTGGTTGTATACCTCACTATTAACATTTTATTAATAAAAGAACATCTGACCTCTGTATTGCATGCTCATTTGTGGTAGTATTAGCTCATTTTGGAAGCACGCATATGTAAGTGTCAACTAACCCAGTGTGCACAGAATTTGATCCTAAAAACAAGCACAAGAAATTTGTCTGTAGTTTGTTACACAACACTAACCCCTCAAACTAACGTCCCAAACCAGAAAACCATTTCTAACACCATCAAAGATAAAGAAAATATGCTGGCAAAATATTTTCTTTACCTGTCCTTTGTACGTCTCCGAATACAAGACAAGAACGGCCTACTCAAAGTCTTGACGTGCAGGTGTTTGGTGCACAATCAAAGACAGACAGCAACCAGCAAGACCGAAGCTAACTATTCCTTGGTAGAACGGCCGTCACTGCCATGTTGTTCATGAATGGAATTTTCCCTCCCCTTTTTCTGTCGTTCCTTTCAATCAGGTGACAATATCTGTGGATGGCATCTTGACCACAACAGGCTATACACAAGAGGACTACACCATGCTGGGATCGGACGATTTCTTCTACGTTGGAGGAAGTCCAAGCACAGCGGACTTACCTGGGTCGCCTGTCAGCAACAACTTTATGGGTTGCCTGAAAGAGGTAGGTGGTCTGGACAAACCCCTTCCCGCTCTTTCATCTACATGCATCATATCACCGTGTCCTTGTCTGGGCTGAGAGGTAACAAGTTTGTATAGACCTTCCAAGCGGAATAATAGATTCAGTACAGCTTATCTTGTGAAAAGGATAGAGCAGACATCATAAACCGTGGTGTGTTTCTCTAATGAAATTCGCTTGAGTTATCCGTTTCTTGCCCCAATGCGAAATTGTTTCAGGCATATTTAATTTGACTTTTCAATTGTGGTGAATCATTTGATTAAGGTTCTAGAAGCCAGAGAAGAAGCTAAGGTGATTGGATGAGATGAGACTTTGCATAATGATATGCATCCTGCTAAAAAAAATGAACCCCAAAGAGATTCTGGTGAACAATTGGGCATGAAGACAAATGTCAATGCAAAATTAAAATGTTCTCACAAGCTGACTACTGGGTGAATCTTACAAAAAAGTTATATTTTTGCTTAAAAATAATGAACCCTGTTTGTAGGACCATTGATTTTTAAATAATAAAGATACAGTATTTTTTACAAAATGTATATATACTAAATTGCTGATATAAACTAAATTGCTGATGTTAAGTTGTAAGATGTTTAATTGTTAAAAGGATTATTAATTTTGTCATTGAAAAATACTGTAAACCATTTTAATTTTATGCCATTTTTTGTCTGAATTAAATTAAAATAAATTACATTTAAATTTAAAACTAAATTCAACATTTTCATCAAAAGTAAAACTATGACTGTGATAAAAACATGCACAATAAAATAAAACAAAAACGTATATAAAAATGCATAATAATAATGAGAAACTACTTAGTTGTCATGTAAATGTCAAAATGCAAACAATCCTAGGGCCCTATCATACACCTGGTGCAATGTAACGGCAAGTGTGACGCAAGTGTTTTTTTGCTAGTTTCAGCCTGACACAGTTATCATTTTTACGTCCAGCACCACATTTTTTAAAAAACAAATGCACTCGTGCCCATTTGTTCACCCATGGGCGTGCTGGTCTGAAAACGAGGTGTGTTCAGGCTCATTGTTGGCGCGTTACTCTTTTGAGGCAACTGAAAATGACTGCACAGTTGACCTCCAAAAACTTGGTTTAAAGTATTTTTAAGCAGTATTTTTGTGTTATTTAAAGGGCGCGTTAGTAATATGCACCTATAGGCAGGTGCACAACGCGCGTACACTCTGCTCATTACACACACAGGGATGCGCAGCAGCACACACATTTTTTAATTTTTAAATATTAAAAATAAATCTCTGGAGAAGCGTTCAGTCTTTTTGCTCACAAATTCTGCCATGTAAATAGCGAATCCGCCATGGTGTAAGCGCAAAGGCTTTTAAAGGGAATGGGAGATGAGTTTCTGATTGGTTTATTGGGTGTTACACCCAAAACACACTCATGACTCATTAAGAGACTACGTACAACCCTTTTGGACCATGCGCCTGGTGTGCCGAATGTTTTTTCTGTCGTTAAACTAGCAAAAGTGGATTCGGAGACTTCAGTCCATGCGCTTCAGACCATGTGCTCAGAACGTCAAAATAGGGCCCCTAGTAGTTCTCTTCAGCTAAGAGCCTGTTTGCAGATGTCATTCTCTTCGATCAGCTGTTCATTTCCACATTCCTCAGTTGTCAGGTCTGGATAACATTATCAGTAAATGGACTGATCTTTAATTTAGCTGGAAATAAGCAATTACTCTGTTGTGCGGCTGCTGGCGAGATCCTTCATTAATTCATGATGAACAAACAGCAGACAACAGAACCTCCTTTTCGCAGTGAGAACTACAACAGCCTGCTATCTTTTAATGACCCGCCATCAAGCTATCACTGCCGTTTCCATCTCATACTGGCCCTCCTATCACAGGGCTAAAGGCCTGTAACATCGGCGTTTGCGTTAGAAAAATTATTTCATTCGCTTTTTACAGTGCTGAGTTTTGAAATAAAACTGCCACCCATGTCAGAGATTACAGTAATCAGTCTCATACTGTATGTGCTGTGATATAGCAAATGCTTACATAGCACTGCTGTGTTAGATGGGTAAATTGGATGCTAAGAGCTGCTCAAGACGAGATATCAGAATTTACATACACACTTCACCCACCTAAGAGTGACAATAATGATAGATACCTCCTCTTCACACTTTTTCTCAGAGTCCAAGGATGAAAAGATGTTTTATACATTTCTCAGCTTGTTAAAACCGCACATTTGATTTGGAAGCTAATAATGGTATAGTCATTATGGACCATGCATAAGACTGTCTGCTTCTGACCCAGATGACATGATCTTAAGAAAGTGAAAAGTTTTAATGTGAAGGCCAAGTATGGTAACCCATACTCGGAATTCGTCCTCTACATTTAACCCATCCAAGTTAGTGCACACACATTAGGAGTATTGAGTAGTGAACACACACACACTGCAAACCGTGGACACACACACCCGGAGTAGTGGGCAGACATTTTTGCTGTGGTGCCCGGGGAGCAGTTGGGAGTTAGGTGCCTTGTTTAAGGGCACCTCAGTCATTTCCTGCCTGTATTGAGAATTGAACCCGCAACCTTTGGGTTACCAGTCTGACTAACCATTAGGTCACAACTGTGGTGTATTGCAGTTTTAGCTGAGGTTGAGTCAACCTAAAATGTCCAGATTCTATTTTATGTAGTTTGCAATGTTTGCAATCACTATAGTTACAGCAAAACAGTTAAAAAACAACAACAACAAAAAACACTAAAACACACTAAAAACCTTCTTCAAAAAAAGTCTAGTTTTCTAAGTTTTTTTTATTTAGTTATATTATATTATTTTATATATGTTATGTTATGTTAAGTATTATTTTATATTCATTTCCTTTTATTTTACTCTCATTCACTACACTTTTTTTGTCTGCTCTGGGGGTATTTTTTGTAGTGGTAAACGTATGTGATATTGACTTTTATTGGAAGTATAGTAGACTGTAGTATTGTAAAGTGTACCACCCTGTGGTACAGGATGCTTACTGCAGTCATTCTGCATTTGGCTATTGTATATAGGACAGAGGTTGCAAAAATGGTCTTAACACAGAAAATCACTGGAAGATGAGCTGATTTCTTAAAAAGACCATGCCATATTACAATTTCACTGTTTTTTAAGTGCAGATAACAACAAAATTATTTTTCTTTCATCAAATGAAACATACTATTGTATAGATAGCCGCATGCTTCTTCAGACCCACCTTGTGTCTGACTCTCAAGCTGAGCGTGAAGGGCAGTAATCAGGGTATGGCGGGGTGTGTGGCTGCACTGGGGTATGCCAGCACTAATGGCTGGATACCGAGCGTCCTCCACTGCCGAGCTGGAATCAGCTCCCTTCCTTTGTGCCCCGCCATCACAATCAGTTTCCAGGATGTGCGCATGGTGACTGTCATTTGTCACTTTGCTTGGCCGGCTGGATGAAACTGTCCCTGCTCTCTGGACATTTGCTCCAGAGCCAGCACTGCTCTATGGATGCGAGACAGGTCTGAGAGTTCTGATAGATAGGTTGACCCAGTCTCTCCCTCTCACTGTCTCTCTCTCTCACTCTCTATCCAGCAGATTTGTTTCAGTAAGCACCACAGGACTGTTAATATTTGGCAAAAGCTTAGAGCTGGAATACTGGCCAGCCTGAAACATCAGGAGAGGTCTTTGTCTTCTATATCAGTCATGTAGTGTATATCCATATCCAAACAAAATGGATATGTATCTTGGATATCTTAGAAATAAGTTGTTAAAATACAACACATCACTTTAAAAAGTTCAAAAATTCTGTCAACAAACAAACAAGTTAAAGTGAAATAAGTTTACATTAAAGTACTAAACTAAATTACTAAACTAAAACTGAAATAAAAATAAATTAAGGCAATAAAAATATTTAAAAAATACGAATAAAATTAAAAAAGCACATAAAATTACTAAAACCTTTTAAAATAAAAAGGAGAATATAAAAATAAAAGCAAAATTAAGATATTAAATATTCCAAAATTCTTTATCTTGTTTTATTCTCTGCAGAAGAAAGGAAGTCATACAGGTTTGGAACAACATAAGAGTAAATGATGAAAGAATTTATTTTTTGTGTGAACTATCAGAAATGGCTAGCAACAATAAGCTGATGATAACTATTTCTATAGGTCACGTGGCTAAGTTCTTTGTGAAAGTGAAGACTGTAGAATTCTTATCTTAGCATGCTAATTTGCATTAGCTTTGGGTCAACACTTCGTGAGGAAAATGATATTATAATGCAATTGTAGGGAATTTTACAGTTAAAGATACAAGGACCAGAAATGAAGACCAGGGGTCAAGAAATGCAATCAATTGGAGAGAATTTTACTGAAGAAATATTTGCTGTTTTATCAGCAGAAGTCAGCTTCAACACTGAGCAAGGAGTTTGTAGGCCGCTCTGCATACACACTCACTACAGAAGCAATTATACTCTCACACAATCACTAAGCTAAGTCATCACGTCAGGTTGAATGATTCTGACTGGTTAAAAATATTTCCACTGAGGTCATCAATCTGAGTTTCTAGGCTCCAGTTTGTCTGTCAGACGTTTCACCTCACCTGCGTGCCAGTTGTTCACCTTGTGAACGCCAGGTCCTATACAAAATGGTACCAGCAATGCACACACACAGATACACAGCTTCTTCAAGGTTGGTCGAGCTCTAGCTCTGACCAGGAAACTTTCCCAAAACATACTGATTCAAACAATATTCATCATTATTCTCTAGTGACTGAAGATGAAAAGTAAAATAAATGCTTTAACATAAGCTTGAAGAAGTCATTCAGTATTTAGTATTAGTATTTAGAATGATAAATATGAATTAATAACTTGATTTAACAACCACTCAAAAGATATACATTGAAGCAGCAGTGGATTTCGGAATCCAAGCCTTCACAATGTATACGAAAGAGTTGTGGTCTAGCAGCGGTTTAAGTCTAGCCACTTCTTGATCCTATTCCTCCCTCTTCACTTCATTCCACCACTCACTTATTATCTGTTTTATACTTCAAACAAAACAGGAAAGCATTTGCAAAGATTTATTTTTTTACTTGGAAAGTTTTATATTATCACAGATATCATATTCACCTGCACCTAATCAACTTGTAAAAACAAAACAAACTGTGGTTTTGATAGCACATTTTTAATTTGTTTTAGTCATAGTCTTCTGACTAAAAATGCCATTTAGATTGTCATATTTTAGTCATCTGAATTCTTTTAGTTTTAGTCTAGTTTTAGTCGACTAAATCTACAGTAGATTTAATCGACTAAAATCGAATGGGTTTTAGTTCAATTTTTTAATGTTGTTTATATGTCTATGTGGTGTTTTTAATATGCTTTAAGACAAACCATGTGCAAATTCAAAAGTCAACACCATTGCTGAGTATTTTCTCTTTAAAAGTCCAGTGAACCAAAGACTGAAGGTGTTTCTTACGTCACAAACTACCTTGTAAACAATCACATCAATGTGCGTGCGGACTTTAGCATATCAATAACTATGATCACTCTGAACTACAGTAACTTGAGCAAAGTTGAGCGAGTGAATCCCTGAGATGGTGTGAGTGAGTGGAGGCGGGGATAATTTGCGTATACTAAATGAGGCAAGGGTGTAATGTTACATTCAAGTTATTTTAAGGCATGAAGAATTTTTTTTTTCCACAGGAAAAAATATGTAATTTTGGTGATCAAAGATGATAGCCTGACAAGCCAGACCCACATCAAGATGTTGGGTCTGGGAACACACCATTGGCAGGGCTCAATCCGAGGGGTGGGATAAACGGTTGTCTTTCAAATTTCCTCTGCACGCAATAGGATAGCGCTACAACCAACCAGAGCAACGAAGAAGGTGACGTAGTGTTTCACGTATGGTGTGTTGTGAAAAAGTTTGATGGAGGAATTCCTGTAAGCCAACAGATGTTATGGAAATGGAGCCCAACGACTGTTGCCGTTTTTGCGAAAAGAATATGAGAATTGCAGGTGTGCTTGTACATTCATGCGGAACCGTCGCAACTCTGCCGTCATTATGTTAAGCCCGCCCACCGACTCTATACACGATGTGATTGGCCTGACTAGAGTTTGGTTTTTCAAGCTCGCAAGCCAACGGAGAGTTGCTAGACGAACCTGGCTGCAAATTACATTTGCTGCCGCTAAGGTGCGTCTAGATTTCTAGGCTACAAAGATGAGTTTTAAGGGATACAATTATTGACTACAGGGCAACTTTAAATTTTAATGCATCAATTAAGCATTTCTCTAAAATTTCCAAACTCATTATATACTCCTGGAGAAAACGTCTATTAACCTGTTAGTATGAATGATATTAAGGTTTGAATATTCAGTACACACATATATGCTGTGACATATAACATATCTTTAGATAAAGCCGTTTCTCATAAAGAAACAAGAACATGGTGTTCTTTTTAATTAATGATATATGAATTATGTCCGAATGCACGGATCCAATACACTGATACACATCCAATATTCTCCCAACTGTTTACATTCACTTAAGACATAACCTACTTTGTTTTTGGTAAAATACTCACCAAAACGGGCACTCTGACATAATGTTGTGTATATTTGTCCATTCAAGTGTGAAAAGACGTATTCATGCTCTGTCTGTGCGCACAGAAAACGGACTGAACTCTCTTCCGTGTCCTAATTTTTTCAGATTTATCCATATGCTCTTCTCCTCCCACACGTCTGCATTTTTAAATGTTTTATGAGACATACAGCAAATGTATGCCAACGTATGTCCCGCCGGGTAGATCAGCACAATTCAAATGTGCGCATTCATGCACTGGATCTTTTCTCAAATTGTCCTTCCCTAATATTTTTGTCTCATTTTTATTTGTTGACTTAAATATTGATAGATTTTCATTATAGTTTTTGTCATTCAAAACTGGTTTTTATTTAGTTATCGTCTCATTTTCGTCAGTGAAAAAAATGTCATTGATGAAAATTATGATGAAAATTATTCATCAACGAAATTAACACTGTGTTTTTATGAGTCTAGGCTGCAAACCAGACCAGATGCTATTGCACCGATAGTCAAATGTCTGGCTGAGCGAGTCTTGACCTGTTTGCCTGACCATGTCCAACTAGGCCATCTAGACCTTTCTGCACCTCATTGCTCCAAGCTCCCATGCAAAACATCCACAAAGGGCCACCTGGCATGCTTGACTAGTGCATAATCAATACCGATTTCCAAGTGTTCTCCCTAGTTTGACCTGGGGGCTATTAATTCCTTGAGAGTGGTGGGTAGGCACTGTAGGCAGAGATTTATAGTAGAAGCAGACAGCTGTGGATGATGAATGCAGGTGTCACTACAGGCCCAGCACAGGCTGTGAGGAGGCCGTGGGCACGAGGAGGACCCTGAAAATGTGCATAGCTGCTCTTCCAGTTCTCAGCTCAACAGCATGGGCACTACAATAGAACCAAACTCAAGCAGAAGCTCCTTTGCTTAGCTCATACTCATTACAGTTAGTGAGTAGGGGTGTAACGATACACTCCTGTCACAATACGATACTATCGCGATACTAAACTCACGATACGATATTTTAAGTCAAAATAAAGAGATGTTTTTTTTATTATAATTTTTTATTATTATTTAAATAATATTATTGTCAGGACACACAGATATTCCCCCATTGAATTACTATACATTATATTCAACATTATATATAGTAGTAATGTCACAGAAACTCTGTATACTTTTTTTTTTCTTCTCATGCAGTACTTTCGATGCGCACACACACTCTCCCGGTTCTCGCTATGTTCCACCTCTCCTACTATTAATGCACTATACATATAAGAATAAACCATCTAAAATGTTTTGAATAATCATACTACTAAAACTAAATGTGATATGGTGATTTAAATTATGTTTGCACTTTCACTATAAGGAGTGCCGCTTTAAATTATGTTTGCACTTCCACTTTGAGGAGTGTCATTCCGGCAGCGCCTCTCTAATCAACCCTCTATAATATGTATATATATATGTAAATGTATCAGTGCATTTCAGTATTGAATAAAATATAACTAAATTTATAATCGTGTGGGGGTTTTTTCATGAAGCTTAAAAGTTGGCCTAAACAAATTATAATCTCTACTCTGACTAACGTTTATTATGCCATGGGTTTTTATCAAACTTTTTTTATCAGTAGCAAGAACATATTGCTTCTCTGGTTGTTAATAGCTTAGCTGTACAGCAAGGACTTACATAATATAGATCCCTCTATCTGTCCATTTTTTGTTTCTCTTTTTCCAGTTTATTTTTGAGTCTGCAAGGCAAGATAACAACCTGATGAAATTTTTAGTCCATCCACACACTCAAACGAGTGTCTTTTTGTGTCTGGAACCAGTCAATCCTTACGTTCCCTTGTGGCCAAATCCATAAAAGATAGACAGATCCTTAGTGTGAGTCTTCTCATGTCTATCTATAGATGAAGTCTCAGTTACACCTGCTTCCCTTCTCTGCAAACTACATAGCAGGTGTTGTTAGATAAAGGCCTGGCATTATATTCAAATGTCAGATTTCTATGGACACTCTATTCTAGTAACCCTTCTGTTCTCCCAGGGGAACAAAAATATTTGTTCTCAGCTGAAATGCTTATTTTGTATGAGTGACGTTTTTTGCTTTTCTTCTTTGGTTTGCACCATGCTCCAAAAGTCAGTTAATGCAAGTAAAGAATATTTCCGCAAAGAGGTTTAATGATTTAGACAACTGAAATATGATTTGCGAGCTAGGTTACAGAATCAAGACTCTGGGAAGGGTGCAGATTTTTCACATCTATAAGTGGCTCATCAGCTGAATTAACTGGCTGACATTTTATGGGCCGCCTGAACGCATCAAAATGACAATGCCATAGAATGGACCAAATTGCAGAGTATCAATTTGTGTCAGAGACTATGGCTTCCCCTGGTGTTGTGGACAAGATGAAACTTGATTTAGGTGGGAAAAAAAATGCATCAGACAGGATAAATAGAAATTATAATGCTACAAATAACAACAATCACTGTCTAATCAGTGTCTGGCAGTTTAAAGTCATGTTGAAATCCTCAAGGTCAAATTTGGGCCTATGATATGCATGCAATGATTCTATGTTGAGCATACAATCTTTCTCTCTTTCTCATTCTCCATTCCCAGAATCTTCTCTTTTTATTCAGAGATTATCTGATGGGTCAATGAATTCCAATGAATACGTGTTCTACTTGGTGTACACACACACACACACACACACACACAGACCTACAGTATATACACCAAGTGGAACACTGATTCATTAATACTGTAAAAATTAACACATTCATTTTGTGATTACATTTTTTTCAGTTTAAGTTTTTTCAGTAAAAAAAAATAAAAATAATTCTGTCATCCTTCCTGCACTAGAGTATATGATCATGCTAAGATCCATTCTAGTACGTCAAGACGCAAAAAAGAACTCAAATTTGTACTGGCACACTGTCTGTGAAGCGGCTTTCTGTGAACAAACCCCCAGAGAGAGTGCTCTTTCCCCCCAGTGAGTTCTCTTTCCCGCTTGAACGGACAAAACCACAAAATTGTCAACATTTATTTTTTGCAGAATATCCTTGAAAGCAGAGTCTTAAATGAGTTAAAAAGTGTGAAATGAATGTAAAGAGTTGTGTGGAATGTGCGAAAGAGGATGTGTGTCAGATCCAGGTCAAAAGTGACAGCAACCTAATAAACCTGCTGCTGTCTGTGTCATTAATGTTAATCAAAAAACAAAAGACGAATAGAAAATCACTCACTGATCTCGACTGAATATTTTTTGTAGCTTTAATAAGGATTAATCTATATTCAATTTATAATTTATATGCAGTGAAGATTACAGTTTGATTATTTAATTTCTGTATAATTTCTTTTTAGACCTACCTGAAAATCTTAAAGCACTGTTTACAAGGTTACATGGGTCAAAAACAACAAAAAAAAGAACTTTTTTTGTGCAGGTAAAAATCTGAACCGGCCCACCTGGACCAGTAGGAAAAAAACCTTAGCATTGAGCCTTAATATATTAAAATCACAGCTAAATGTGACATTTTTTACAAGTTCACTTAAATTATAAGTTGTTATTGCCCAGTTTCACAGACAGGGTTTAGATTAAGCCAGGATTAGGCCTTAGTTCAATTAGGGCATTTAAGTATCTTTTATAAAACTGCCTTAGAAAAAAACATTACTGGTGTGCATCTTGAGACAAAACAATGGCACTGACATATCAAGATATGTCAGTGCTAGTTGCTTTCAGTTAAAACAGCTCAAACATGCATTTTAGTCTGGGACTAGGTTTAAGCCTTGTCTGTGAAACTGGGGGTATATATTGTATGTTAAGATTGATAGCTTTCAATTATACTGTAATATTGAATGGCTATAATTAATGGCTAAAATTGAGAAAAAAAAATACATCCGTGTTAGTACTGGTATCAGTGATACTGGCCTTAAAAATATACTGTCTTTATGTTGTTTCTACATTATTTTGGACATTATTACATTACATTATTACAATATAAAAATATAAAACTTTAATCTTAGGTGCGATTAATAAATGATAGTGTATATATTTAAAAATATATATATTATATTGTGTGTCTGTGTGTGTGTGTGTGTGTGTGTTTCAATAATTATAGTTGTTATACTATAGTTGATTTTAAGAAAACAGCCTATGCATGTTGTACCATCATGCCAAAATTTATCCAGATTCTATACCAATAAGTGCTTGAAATATCTCTGATTCTGCAGGTAAAGTAATCTTACCTTCATGATGTTAGAGTTTTAACAGAGCCTGGTATGTCAATCTATCTGTCAGCGCCATGATGGTTTACAGAGGGGAAATACTGTTTTTGAAAGAACAATAAGAGTTCTCAGCTAGCAGTTTTAGTCTTGTGGAGAAAAATGACGATGTTTGTATGAGATGTGAGGAGCCAACGTATGGCTTTGTCTGAAAAATGGATCCCCCTCAGGGAGAATGATATTTATGATCTATCAGATAAAAAACACACCAGAAGAGAAAAGCTTTGAAATCTCAGTAACTTTTCTTCAGGAACAGAACAGAATCCTTCCATTCCACTCTGTCTTTCCTGCTCCTGAATGAATGTTTGATTTTCGCCCCACAACATCCAGGATTAAATATCAGGGCTAGAGAGTTTGTGAGGATAGCTTGCTCTCACAAACAGCATGATGTTCTAAAAATGTATTAAAAAAAAGATCTCCTTCTCCAGGATAAATTAGCTTAAATGGGCAATTTCACACCCCGGCGAATCTCTGCGGTGTTTGCAGGTTCAATATGCTCTATGCTGATTTAATCTGTATTAAATTTAGTGTATGGTCAGCCTGTGGCAAATTAGCGAGGCACAAACATTTGCAAAAAATATCCCAAATGGCCCTTTACCACATATAAAACTCTAATGCACATGCTAAGAGCACATAACTGATGTATCACCTTCAAGTGACAGGCACTAAGACCCAGAGCACGATGTCAGATTTGAGTAGCAGGCAGGGGGCAGGACTTATTTTAGAGCTTTTGTGGCAGAAAGTGCCATTGCAGCTTTGTCAACCCATTACCATAGTTATCAAGGAAACCAGACCCACACGCTTGTGCCAGCGCAGCCTGAGTCAATTACCACTGAGAGACAGTCATTTGCAGGCAGTGGCCTGGCCTATTGGTATTATCACAGGTCATATTTGAATAAAGTCACCTTTGCTGGTGTCTCTATTTAGCATCCAGCATAAAAAAATAAATACATTTGCATATTCATGTTCATTATATTCTAAAACCAGATAAAGATATCTCATATATCATCATCATTCACTGATTATTTGCTTACATCCGCACAGGTTGTTTACAAAAACAATGACATCAGGCTGGAACTCTCCCGGCTCGCCCGCATTGTGGACCCCAAAATGAAGATCCAGGGTGATGTGGTGTTCAGGTGTGAGAATGTGGCCACCCTGGACCCCATCTCGTTCGAGACGCCCGAGGCCTATATCAGCCTACCCAAGTGGAACACCAAACGCATGGGCTCCATCTCCTTTGACTTTCGTACCACTGAACCAAACGGCCTTATTCTCTTCACCCACGGGAAGCCGCAGGAAAGAAAGGACGCCCGTAGCCAAAAGAACACAAAAGTGGACTTTTTTGCTGTGGAGCTTCTGGATGGAAGTTTGTACCTGCTGCTGGACATGGGCTCTGGGACTATCAAAGTGAAAGCCACACAGAACAAGGTGAACGACGGGGCCTGGTATCATGTGGACATCCAGCGAGATGGAAGATCAGGTCAGTGTGTGGATACTCAGACACACTCACACACACTTAAGTGTTCTTTATTCCATGCTTAACACATTTAATAAATTATTTGAATCCAGTACATACATACATTTATTTATTTTATTGTTTGTTTGTTTCTGCACCACTCTCTATTGCAGTAAAGTTAATATTGTTGGCACCTTTTTGATAAAGGTGATTATTCTCATTCGTTGCTCAGGGTAAAAAAGTAATTAAATGTAAATATTTTAATATTATACACTCACCTAAAGGATTATTAGGAACACCTGTTCAATTTCTCATTAATGCAATTATCTAATCAACCAATCACATGGCAGTTGCTTCAATGCATTTAGGGGTGTGGTCCTGGTCAAGACAATCTCCTGAACTCCAAACTGAATGTCAGAATGGGAAAGAAAGGTGATTTAAGCAATTTTGAGCGTGGCATGGTTGTTGGTGTCAGACGGGCCGGTCTGAGTATTTCACAATCTGCTCAGTTACTGGGATTTTCACGCACAACCATTTCTAGAGTTTACAAAGAATGGTGTGAAAAGGGAAAAACATCCAGTATGCGGCAGTCCTGTGGGCGAAAATGCCTTGTTGATGCTAGAGGTCAGAGGAGAATGGGCCGACTGATTCAAGCTGATAGAAGAGCAACTTTGACTGAAATAACCACTCGTTACAACCGCGGTATGCAGCAAAGCATTTGTGAAGCCATAACGCACACAACCTTAAGGCGGATTGGCTACAACAGCAGAAGACCCCACCGGGTACCACTCATCTCCACTACAAATAGGAAAAAGAGGCTACAATTTGCACAAGCTCACCAAAATTGGACAGTTGAAGACTGGAAAAATGTTGCCTGGTCTGATGAGTCTCGATTTCTGTTGAGACATTCAGATGGTAGAGTCAGAATTTGGCGTAAACAGAATGAGAACATGGATCCACCATGCCTTGTTACCACTGTGCAGGCTGGTGGTGGTGGTGTAATGGTGTGGGGGATGTTTTCTTGGCACACTTTAGGCCCCTTAGTGCCAATTGGGCATCGTTTAAATGCCACGGCCTACCTGAGCATTGTTTCTGACCATGTCCATCCCTTTATGACCACCATGTACCCATCCTCTGATGGCTACTTCCAGCAGGATAATGCACCATGTCACAAAGCTCGAATCATTTCAAATTGGTTTCTTGAACATGACAATGAGTTCACTGTACTAAAATGGCCCCCACAGTCACCAGATCTCAACCCAATAGAGCATCTTTGGGATGTGGTGGAACGGGAGCTTCGTGCCCTGGATGTGCATCCCACAAATCTCCATCAACTGAAAGATGCTATCCTATCAATATGGGCCAACATTTCTAAAGAATGCTTTCAGCACCTTGTTGAATCAATGCCACGTAGAATTAAGGCAGTTCTGAAGGCGAAAGGGGGTCAAACACAGTATTAGTATGGTGTTCCTAATAATCCTTTAGGTGAGTGTGTGTATATATATATAATATAACAATAATAATAGATTTTTTTTTTTTAGCGACTTGTTTCACATGCAAAGAGGTTACTGGATTACAAAATGTAATTCCTAATTAAAAATGGACTTCTAAGCATGTTTCACACACAATTTTTGCCACCCATATTAACAGGTTAGGCCTAAAGGTCAGAGAGAGGGTTGAAAATGGCCATGTACATCTAAATTGCGACAGAAATGACTAACATTGACTAACATTATAAGTGACATTCAAGAGAAATATCCATATTTCCCTTTTCTATGTGGGTAATATGCTCTTAGAAATAAAGACATTGTGATAAATTGTGTCTTATTTTTAAAACCAGTTTTTAACTTTAAGCTCATGAAGAACTCCCACTTTGTTTCATTATTAAATCGGTTGGATACTGTAATTGCTTGTGTGTTTTCCATAGGCGTTAAGCTCTGCAGCCCGAAGATAACAGCTTTAAACAAAAAGGCACAGTGGTTAGTCACCAATAATGGACACATTTAGTCAAAAGCAAGCTGACATTTTCATTTCACATCTACTTTGACAACTTTCTATTAGGTTTTATCCCCTCTATCTTTCTCTGTATCCTCATTCACCTCTTTCTTTCTTCCATTGCCCTTGAATCGCTGGCACTCTGTTTCTGAATCAATCGAAGACTACTCCATATCACTTCATAGCACAGGGCCCTTGGGAGGTCTTGTAGGATATCAATAATGTGAGGTTTTAGACAGAGCCATGTGGGTGACTGGACCAGTGTCAGTTCTGAAGAGATTATTCCCATTGATCCCTGGTTCCCCACATGGGATGCATTGTTTACATCTGCGTGTCTGTATAAGAGACGCTGCTTTACAAGATTCACACACTCCCAATGAGGTCATAAATAGAAAATAATCCTCTCGTATCGCCCCCCACTCCCTCTATCTCATAGTCTATGGATGGTCATTCTATCCCTATCTTTGTCTCTTGTGCACAGGGGAGACACAGGGCAGACTGTCTGAGAGTCTGAACCTTGCTGGATTACGCAGTACAGTAATTTACAGTAGTTTAGTTTACAGTCTCTCCACATTAAAAAAAGAAAAAAAACATGTACTTGAAAGTATTTTAACATAACCTTTCATTAAAAAAACTTTTATAAACCATTTTTACAATTAAAGTTGTCCCATAACCAGTTTTATTTTAGTATCATGTATATAATTTATTCTATTTATTAATATTTTGAACTAGCTTTTTTTATAATTTCAGTTTTCATTTTAATTTTAGTTTGACATTTGTTTATTTTATTTTTTGAAAGTAACAAGTGCGAAAAATCACAAGCAATTTATCATTAAGGTGCCAACAACAATATTAGCTTTACTGCAGTACAGAGTATACAGAAGATTTATTAAAAAAAATAAAAAATATTTTTTTGTAAATATTTTTACTGAGTTTTAAGTTTTTTTTAGTACTTAAAGGCTTAGTTCACCCAAAAATGAAAATAAATAAATAAATAAATTACTTACCCTCATGTCGTTCCAAACCCATAAGACTTTCGTTCATCTTCGGAACACAAATGAAGATCTTTTAAATGAAGTCGGTCCCTCCATTGACAGTCCACGCAACTACCACTTTTTCACTTCAAAAAGTTCATAAAGATACCGTAAAACTAATCCATATGAATCTAGTGGTTTATTCCAAATTTTCTGAAGAGACATGATCGCTTTATATGATGAACAGATTTAATTTAGGCTTTTATTTAGGCTATTCACATATACACATTGATCAGCAAAAACAAACAGAAGCTCAACCATACAAACCTCATTGGTTCTTGCGGAAGCACAAACGTGCTGCATAAAGTGTAAAGTTCACACCAAGGGTGATAACAATTAAGATATAGTTCTAAAAATCATTCTCAAAATCAAAGAATAGCAGAGTCCACACCACAACTATAACGATAATGGCACAGAAAAACTATATAGTTGGAATCACTTTCAGAACGGTTTTATCCAGCTGATGAGCGATTGACATCAGCTGTTGACAGCCAAACAGAATCAATCCTGCTATAATGAGCTTGAGCATTTAAAGTGACAGACAAGAATGGGCTTAGAATAAACAGAACAATATCATCCGCTGATGTGGATGCTAATATAGTTATCGTTATCTTTATATTTATCGTTGTTGGTGTGACAGGCTTTAACACATAAGAATGAACCTCACTGGTTCTCGCACGTCAAGCAAGCATGCTTAGGCTTCCATTTACCATATCTGATATGTGTTGATGAATGTTTAGATGTGAATAAAAGCCTAAATTAAATCTGTTAATCATATAAACTGATCCAGTCTATTTAGAACATGGACTAAATCGCTCAATTCATATGGATTTGTTTTACGATCTCTTTATGAACTTTTTAAAGCGTCAAAGTGGTAGTTGCGTGGACTGTCAATGGAGAGGCAGAAATCTCTTTTAGATTTCTTTAAAAATTGCTTTGTGTTCTGAAGATGAACAAAAGTCTTTGGGGTTTGGAACAACATCAGGGTGAGTAAATGATGAATTTTTATTTTTTGGGTGAACTAACCCTTTAAACTTAAAAAAAAACTTTTAGCAAAAATGTATTGAAATAAGTTGAGGTTGACGTTTTTCATCTAATATTTATATTTTATTACATTTCAGTTAACAAAGATAATAGTTTTAGTTAGTAATGTCAGATTAAAATTACTTTTGGGGACATTTTAGAGGTCACACCTAAACTGCTAAAAAATAACCATACAATGTATTTGGACCACTAATGATAACTGTTTGAGTGTATTTTATTTTTGAACGATTGCTCATATAATCTTTGTCTCTCTTTTGATTATTCCCAGGCACCATATCTGTTAACAGCCGCCGCACTCCGTTCACTGCCAGTGGAGAAAATGAGATCCTGGACCTGGAGGGGGACATGTACCTAGGCGGCCTCCCTGATAACCGAGCCGGCCTGATCCTTCCCACCGAACTATGGACCGCCATGCTAAACTACGGCTATGTGGGATGCATTCGGGACCTGTTCATTGACGGTCGCAGTAAGGACATCAGACAAATTGCTGAGGCCCAGAATGGTGCAAGCATCAAACCTTCCTGCAACAAAATGCCAGTCAAGCAGTGCGACAGCTATCCATGCAAGAACAAAGGCGTGTGCAAAGAAGGATGGAATCGCTTTATCTGCGACTGCACAGGCACTGGTTACTGGTCCCGCTCCTGCGAGAGGGGTGAGTTATCTGCCTTTACCTTTTTTTTCCCTTCATTAGTTCTTATAAACTCAACAGGCCTGGTTTTCTAGAACAATTTTTTTTGTTTTATTTTAGAATAAACCCGAAGCCCGATTTTTCAGTTGCAAAAATACAAAAAAGGTGTGCACAATCCTCAAACCCAAACAGGGCTCAGGTGCAGGACAAAGGAGACAATTAAAGCAAAAAACAAATGTGATGTCCGCACTCTGATATAACTGCTCCAATTTATTGGCAATAAATTTGAATAATAAAAAATTGCAACATTTGAATAATAAAAAAAGACAATTTACAATCAACGTCACGCCAGTTTGTTTAGCTTCTCACCTGTAAAATCCCATCTGCTGCTGTTTGTAAACAGCAGATTAGCTCTCACATAATCAGTTAAACTATAAGCTCATTAATATCTCAGCACGATGCTGTATGGAAGCTGATGTTCTCCGGTGTTTGGGGAGTGTTGCGTCTGAGTCATGCCTGTGATGATGTCATAACTTGGAAAAAGTCCAATCCCAGATAAAGATCTTCAGATTTCATAAGCATTGAGATTACTATTTGCATGAAAAATTAAGCAAAATGTAACAATGTTGAGACAAATGTTTTGGTAGAGGAAATTTGTTTTTGAGTGGTTGTGAATCTTTAGCTTGAGTGTTGTGACTGCGTGTTAGAATGACTCCATATGGGCCGGTAGGCAGGGGTTCCAGGTAACCAGGTAATAGAGGGACTTCCAGCGTGTCTGTGAACACTGAGCAAAGCAAATTGCTTATTATGTTGGCATGAGAGCTGGTTTCTCTTATGGGCTGAATTACGTCTCATTCATTTTGCTGATATTACAAGAAACAATTGTTATCTCTTTTATTTTAATCTTGTTCTATGTAACATATTTTGATAATCACATTTGTAGTTTAAATGCAGTAAAGCAGTAGTTCTCAAATGACCAAGTACTGCCAAGTCCCTTTTAAGACAAGTTTCTTCAGTCAGCTGCCATCTTGGTAACTAAATCAATGGTCCAAAATCTCTTATTTCTACCGGTTGATCGTGTATACTGGATAATATCGGCCACCCCTAGCTTATGGGATAGATTCACAAAAGCATCCAGGGCATTCATATTTTAGATTTTAGGCTCATGTTTCTGAGAACAAAAATTTTCTAAATAACAAAATGTGTCTCAAGAGATTATAAGGGGCAGACATTGCAGACATTGACATTAATTGTTTTGTTTTTGTGTTGTTAGAGCACATGGCATGCTATCATCCTCTGTCCTTGGTTTTAGACAGATGTAAAAGTCACATAAAACAGTTTAACGCTCCATTGACAGAGAATACAGACTGTACATCAACCTGCACATTCATTTGCTGTGAATGTCAGTCATAATCATCTTCAAGGGCATCAAACTGAGTGTCACCTCATGTTATAGTGAGTTTGTAAGACGAGCGAGTATGAGAACTATTCTCATACTGACTAGAGATGCTTCTAAGCGTTGTCACTCGATTACACTTATGCCGCAAGGCAAAATATTCAGCTTTCTAAGTGTCAGTCACCCACACACATACACATACACAAACTCTTTGTTGTGATTGATAGCAATGAAATCTGTGCACCTGGACTGCTCATTTGCATGGCTCATGTCTGAACTAAAAACCAAACACTGAAATGAACTGACAGCCCTAACATTTAAAAGAGCACATTATAGGGATGCTAGCTAAAGCCGGGTACACACTGTGCGTTTTTGGCCACAATTTGGTTGTCTGAGACAAATTTTGCAAATCCTAAAAGATTTCTCTGATCCTAGGCTAAAATCTGAAGTCTTTGATCGTTAGTTTGACATGTTCACCGGCAGCCGATTAATGACCCCTGCGATCAAATTTTACCTCTGGCAGTGTCAGAAGATTTGGTGCACAGTCCTGCAGTGTGACTTCTCCTACGACAACCGTCAAATTATCTTCGTTTTTCAAGACAAACCATGATCAAAATGAGCGCTAGAGATTTCTTTGTAGCCACCATTTCAATCCCGCGTGTAATGCAGCTCACTGTCACCGAACGCGTCATTCATTGATGATATAAAACTACGGACGAGTTTTCTTGCGTGCGTCCATTTTAGCGCGCCTCAACTATCGTACAGTCTGACATTAATGACAACTTAGATCTTACAGTGTGGCATGGCTTACAGAGGGGAACATGCTCGTACAGTCTGACAAGAAACAATCGTAAAGGACTATTATAAATCGCACAGTGTGTACCCGGCTTAAGATGCTTGAAGAGACTATATAGAAAACACAGAAGAAATTCCTGGTGGACTGGTAAAATGTGTGCTCACTGACTGATTGTGCAAGCCAGCCAGTTATGTTTAGACTAGTAATTTCAGCCAGCTTTTCACATTTTACTGTGCTATATGAATCACACTGTCGGTAAACTGACGTTTGATCATTGGGTGCACCATCTGAGACCAGTAGCCAAATGTATAATAGTTCTGCTAGACTACACTCTGGTCCATTTTGTGTGTGTGTGTGTGTGTGTGTGTGTGTGTGTGTGTGTGTACATTATGAGGACATGCCAATGAGGAATTTTTTATAAAAAATGTAAAAATGCAGAAAGTTTTGTGGGATGGGTAGGTTTAGGGGTAGGGTTAGTGTAGGGGGATATAATATATGGCTTGCACAATATAAAAAGCATTACTCCTATGGAATGTCCTGGTAAACCACCTATACCAACGTGTGTGTGTGTGTGTGTATGTGTGTGTGTGTGTGTTCTAGCCGTAAACCCACACTCTGCTAAGAGTGCACACCCGACTACCTGATATTTGTCCAGATCTATTATCTGCTTCATAGAAGCATGTAGCTGCTGCTCGGGCCAGACAACTGGCTACTGTCACACACCACGCTGTCCTCCTGTCGGTACACATACACTTCAGATTTTCTCGAATGCACACTCAGCATTTCAACCCTGACAAACACCTCTTTTTTATGCTGGACTGAAATTTAAAGTCTAGAAGTGCTGCAGTTAGTTCACTGGCTTTGGAAATTCAAATAATTTAATGAAGGGGTTATATCATATATATATATATATATATATATATATATATATATACACTCACCTAAAGGATTATTAGGAACACCATACTAATACTGTGTTTGACCCCCTTTCACCTTCAGAACTGCCTTAATTCTACGTGGCATAATTTAAACAAGGTGCTGAAAGCATTCTTTAGAAATGTTGGCCCATATTGATAGGATAGCATCTTGCAGTTGATGGAGATTTGTGGGATGCACATCCAGGGCACGAAGCTCCCGTTCCACCACATCCCAAAGATGCTCTATTGGGTTGAGATCTGGTGACTGTGGGGGCCATTTTAGTACAGTGAACTCATTGTCATGTTCAAGAAACCAATTTGAAATGATTCGAGCTTTGTGACATGGTGCATTATCCTGCTGGAAGTAGCCATCAGAGGATGGGTACATAGTGGTCATAAAGGGATGGACATGGTCAGAAACAATGCTCAGGTAGGCCGTGGCATTTAAACGATGCCCAATTGGCACTAAGGGGCCTAAAGTGTGCCAAGAAAACATCCCCCACAACATTACACCACCACCAGCCTGCACAGTGGTAACAAGGCATGATGGATCCATGTTCTCATTCTGTTTACGCCAAATTCTGACTCTACCATCTGAATGTCTCAACAGAAATCGAGACTCATCAGACCAGGCAACATTTTTCCAGTCTTCAACTGTCCAATTTTGGTGAGCTCGTGCAAATTGTAGCCTCTTTTTCCTATTTGTAGTGGAGATGAGTGGTACCCGGTGGGGTCTTCTGCTGTTGTAGCCCATCCGCCTTAAGGTTGTGCGCGTTATGGCTTCACAAATGCTTTGCTGCATACCGCGGTTGTAACGAGTGGTTATTTCAGTCAAAGTTGCTCTTCTATCAGCTTGAATCAGTCGGCCCATTCTCCTCTGACCTCTAGCATCAACAAGGCATTTTCGCCCACAGGACTGCCGCATACTGGATGTTTTTCCCTTTTCACACCATTCTTTGTAAACTCTAGAAATGGTTGTGCGTGAAAATCCCAGTAACTGAGCAGATTGTGAAATACTCAGACCGGCCCGTCTGGCACCAACAACCATGCCACGCTCAAAATTGCTTAAATCACCTTTCTTTCCCATTCTGACATTCAGTTTGGAGTTCAGGAGATTGTCTTGACCAGGACCACACCCCTAAATGCATTGAAGCGTGTGCATGTGATTGGTTGATTAGATAATTGCATTAATGAGAAATTGAACAGGTGTTCCTAATAATCCTTTAGGTGAGTGTATATATAAATAAATAAAAAATATATATAATGCTAAAACAAAAAAAAACAAAAATATATATTTATTTATTTTTTTTAGCTTCTATGCTACTTTGTACTACTTTGTAGTAAAGCTAATATTGTTGGCACCTTTTTGATAAATTGCTTGTGATTCATGTGTTGCTTATGGAAAAATGTCTGATAAACAAATGTAAATCAAGTTAAATGCAGATGAGAAATTAGTAATAATAAGATAGATAGATAGATAGATAGATAGATAGATAGATAGATAGATAGATAGATAGATAGATAGATAGATAGATCTACAAGACGTTCAGTATTATATTATTCTATGTAAAATATTCTCCAGATGCTCTTCTTTAGTTTTAGATTAGTCAGCTTTAACATTTAAACATGTTATGTCACATCATTTTATATTATACAAAAGCCTACAAACTTAACAATGAATGTGAATATGAATGTCTGTCATTTTTTGATTAGCATGAATTATCCTCTAAACAAAGAAAACTTCTCTCACAGAATAGCTTGCTGGAATATAAAACAACGCAAGCTGAAGAGTATGAAATAACTGAATTCTGCTTTCTTAACAGTTATTAAATCCTTAATATGCAGCTAGGATCTCTCAAGGTCATCTCATATCTTATGCTTAAAATTACAAACAACACAGATGAGCTCAGAAAACTACATTTATGAGGAGTTAAAGAGATGAATACAGTGCCGGATTTATTACAGAGGCGCAATCTTAATTTAACACTGTGCAGTTTCACATATTACAATATTGTATCTTTTTTTTTTTTTTTGTATGTTACTCTAGCATTGACGATAACATTGACTATATTCACAATAAATAACAGTGCTGATTGCTTTTATAAAATGGTTATTGCATAATAGAAATATCAAGGTCATGCATTTTCATCAAAACAACATTTTATTAAGCAAATTAATTTCAAGTGCCATCTTTCTGCGTGAAGATACATTATAGTCCCTGCAATGTAAACCTACATTGAATGCTATAAGGCTAATATTTGCGTCTCTGTTGTGCATTTATAATAATGCAAGCTAGTGTCATATAAATCTGTTTTATATTAACAGATATAATATTTTGCTTAAATCTTTAATATCTGAATGATAATTTTTCAGAAAAACTGCAACAGTACTCACAGTAGAATAAATAATAGTGTAAACAGGTAAAACCTGTTTTCATGCGGTAATTGAACTCATTTTACCGCATCATCTGATGTGCCCTGCCAATTTAGTGCTGAGATTTTGTTTTGCACATTAATTCCATCAGTCATTAATGTAGAAAATGATTTTGTTTGGTTAATAAATGCATAACCTCATTTCCGTGCAAACAGCCCTGATCATTACAAAAGTACCTTGACAGGTCACGCTTCAGCAATGCTAAATTAAATAACGAGATCGGAAGATTGTGGGATGAGCTGATAAGTTGATAATTGGCTTAGATATTTTGTTCATATGCATGGTTTGCCATGCGGATTGTTTATATCATTTATATGTGTCTACACTGTATGTTTTTGTGTTTGCAAACAGGCTGAGTTGTACTGGGAACTTTGGTTCTCCCCTAAGCACCACTGGCTATAGTGCTTGAGTTAATTGCTATTGATTCTGGTAGTGTGAAGGTCATCTATGCTGGCCTGGGGCCTTAGAGTTCCAAAGTGGACCCCACAGCCATGGCCCTTAAATCACATGAGAGTGCACTCAATGCTACGGCTATGGGTCTCTTAACAACACTCAAATATAATCACGACTGAGTTTACTCAGATTTTTTCCCCCATCTTCATCAATACAATATTTCTCCCAACCTTGACCTTAGTTCAGCCCATGTGGCCTATGTGATTAGTGTAAAACTTTATAACACAACACTGCAGGTTCCCTCAGTAATGCACTGCAGTTCTGTTTTACTTTACAGTTTTACCGCCGAAGGCTTTTAGCATATATTGATTTGATACTGTAGTGTCTCTGATTAAGCCACAAAGAGCACATAGAGATGACATCCGTGAGGGTTTATCTTGCAATTACTCTTTCGAGCCTAATCTGGGTAATTATGTCAGTGATTTTACTCTTTCCTCAGGTTGTCTTTTCTTTTGATTGCCTTAATTTCTCTCTCTGTCTCTCTCTTTCATTCTCTTTGGAGAGATGATGAGGGGGAGGAACCTTTGTAAAATGCACAATGATTGGAGTATAGCATTTCATGGCAAAATTCACAAAACAAAACCATTCGTACAGTTTATTCATGCGGCTACAAATGCATTTATCCAAAAACAAAAATACACGCACATGCATGCTTTATTTTGGCTGCTTGGGTACAGAAAAATGTCCGATGTGGGCTTGAGAGATCTTAAATGGATGTCTTTCACCATTCCATTTTTTTTAAAGTTAAAAATAGTTGCAAACTTGTTTTTTCTTTTTCTCTTTTTTTTTTTATATGTAAGGGATAACACTATGCATTAAACTGTGTTATTTTTTATAAGTTCTTTATAAATAAACCCCAGATTTGAGCTTTAAACAAGTACAAGTACGAGATGCTAACGGTCTAATCAGAATCAATGAATTATGCTAAGCTATGCTAACAGTGCTACCGCCAGATCCAGAGATCGGCTGAATGGATTCGAAAACGGTAAAACTCAACTGTTTAACTCTAGGGGAGTTGGAAAATGAGTGGAGTGTTCCTTTAATGAAAGACGTGGAGGCAAAGAACCGCCTGACGCGAAGTGGAGTGCATTCAAAATGGATAATGCATAGCTAGCCGTAGATTATTCCGCTTATACCATGGTCATTTGCCAGCATTGACAACTTAAAGCTGCTGTATGTTTTTCACTTTACTAAAGAATAAAAATACTATAATATGCCTGCATATATGTTGGAAATTCACCTACTTGTTTCTCAGAAAAACAATGCTACAGCTTACACAGTTTTTCTACTTTGAAATGTGCGTTCCGTGTCAGAATGTCTGCTTTTGTTTCGGTCTGTGCGATACCGCACCCCGCCAGTTTACCCAATAGTATTTTGACACCACATGTTGCCAGTTGGCGGAAAACAAACTGGGTCAGAGATTGCAGATTCTACCCGACCTAAAAAGCCTCAGCATCCATCAAAAAATCTCTATGAACGAGAGCATATTAAAACACGGATAAATCAACACATCAACAGTGTGGCTTTCATTGTCAATTGCGCTTGCTCCTGTTGCGTGTCCTCAAGCTGGCAACCCACGTGAGCATTGAGTCTGAGGAAGAGGAGGGGGCGGGGGAAACAACTCTCTCCAATATTTAAAATTTGGACTGCATTACCCATTCCTACATACCGCACATTTAAAGTAGAGACCTGCGCGGGACGGATTTTTGTCCAGAGACCAGAATTCCGCTCCCACATGATTCTGTCCCGCTCCCGCGAAAATATACATTACCTGCACCTGTAACATTCATGTTTTGTCCCGCTCCCGCCCACAAAAGCCAGCATAAAAGTATAAATAGTTTTTTTCTGTACGTCCATAAAATAGTTTCAAGTAATTTAACATAAAATCAAGTGTCTGCATGGTTTGGCATGGCAGAATGCGCAAAAAAATTCCTAAAAATCTCAGTTTAGCGCAATCTCACAAAGCTCCGTTACCAATGAAGCTGACTGCACAATGAATCTTTCATAATGTCTACACATTTTCCTTGTTATAATCTCAGGATTTGCCAGCATGCAGAATTCAGCACTGAACAAAAACTCAGTTTGAGCAGTGAGTGGATTCTATCTTAAATGCATCTGATTGGCCTTTGCGTTCAAGAAATCAACACATATGTCTGTGATTGGCTACAGTGCACAACACTGCAAAAACATGTTATAAATAGAAGCCCACGCTTGCGCCTGTAAATCGTTTTTATTTTGTTTTAGTTGTTCTTGTTGTTTTTGTGCAATAGATGAATAATTTATTTGTTTTTAGATGTTTTATTTTTAGATATTTCTATTTTGCGGGAGTCCCGCAAATCGTTTTATTCCTTTATTCCTTTATTCCGTACCTTACCGCCCACACCCGCACTTGGTCATCAAATCTAGTCCCACACCGCACTATATTGCATTGGGTTCCAGGTTGCAGGTCTCTAACTTAAAGCTGTTATTGATGTTTGCAGCGCAATATTTGACTGGAAGGGTCAAATTGACGTTATTTTCGTCAGTTACAGCTTGTTAGATTAATCAATTATTGAGAGAAAGAGATGAGAGATGAAACCTGTGTCTGTTCAGCGTCTCTCTATTAACAATGAAGCTGTCAGTTTAATTACTTCAAAATAGGGATGTAACCCTCTTTTTGCTGAGAAATATAATGTAGTGATTCAGTAGCGAATCAATTTTATTACTAGTCGCGGTGCAGCGTTGATAAGTTTCTGTGCTCCTAAATGTTTCTGAGTTACATATTTGTGTGTGCTTCAATGAAAACAGTGCGTTAATATAGAGCGATGATTAAACTAACTTGGAACTACCTGTGCATTAAATGCTTTTATTGCACACCTTCCAGCCAATCAGAATCAGTTCAGAAAGACCATGGTATAAATATATAGGGTATATTTGTGGCAAAAGCCAACAATACATTGTATGGGTCAAAATTATCGAACAAAATTTTTCTTTTATGCCAAAAATCATTAGGATATTAAGTAAAGATCATGTTCCATGAAGATATTTTGTACATTTCCTACCGTAAATGTATCCAAAATGTATTATTATTAGTAATATGCATTGCTACGGACTTAATTTGGACAACTTTAAAGAAGATTTTCTCAATATTTAGACTTTTTTGCACCCTCAGATTTCAGATTTTTAAATAGTTGTATCTCGGCCAGATATTGTCCTATCATAACAAACCATACACCAATGGAAAGCTTATTTATTCAGCTGATGTATAAATCACAATTTCAGAAAATTGACCCATATATATATATATATAATATATTCACATAAAATTAATTAAATTATAGATTAGATATTAGATATTAGATTTAGAAGTGTCCATTTTGGCGCTTTGTGGTGTGTTTTTCCGTGTTCATTTTAGTGACACAATGCATTATCTTGATCGATCATTGCTGTCATTTCAGGGTACTCATGTCCATCAGTAATGCACACATATTATTCCGCACACATATGATTCCACAAAATATACATGCCCACATTTTCAGACATCTTGGACATTGAGGTTGAGGGTATGAATTGACACTCAAGTCATGTCTTAGGGGTAAACACGTCAGTATAAGATTTCACAGCAGTCGATCAAAACGTGCCGCCCCCGTGGTCCCGAGGCCTTGTTATCTTCCCCCATCCCATCCCATCCCCTCCGCCCCATCCCCAGCAATCTGCCTGATTTCACAGCTTCAAGAAATCAGCTCATATTCTGCACATTTTCCCTCCCTATCATTCACCTCTCTTTGAAAAGTCTCTAATCATGCTGAATAGCCAATCAGTGAAGCACTAACAACAGCATTCATTTGGCCACGGTACACAAGCTCATCCAGACGGCAACTTTGTGTCTGCCTTTGTGTAGCTCTTTATTTAGGATCGGGTAAAAATGATTCGTTCTTTTGCTAGATGCATCAGTGTGTTGACATATCAGACCCCATCAACAGAAAGTGTTCAACATGAGTGTACAAAACATGCCATTCCATCACGAGAGGGGAGAGGTGGTCTCCATTGTTGCCTGAGGAAATGGGAGATAGCATTGCTTTCCTTGACAGTTGTGGATATTGGATATTTCAAACTGTCAAAGAATTTTCACATTCTCTCTCACTCTTTTCACTCTATTCTTACATTCTGTTTTTGTTAGAATACATTGCTGTTTTATATTTTAAATGGGCCGTATGTATTTGATCAAGATATCAGAAGCCATTTCAGGTTTTAAATGCATTTTGATGAATTATTCAGTAGATTTCAATGAACCCTTCTGGTACAGATAAGGATTAAAACTCATTTCTGAGAGTTCATGACTAATCAAAAGTGGTGAGCTAGAATGAATAATTAGAATCACTAATATCCTAAAATTAAGTTTATCATGAGCTAACTGTGGCCATTTTCATTTTAATAAAGACCAAAAGATAGGTATGATATATGAAATATTGTACTTTTAGGCTGAAAATGAATGTTTGTCTGCTGATGAATTAGCACCAAAGATACCGGTACACACAGGCAAAGGGTTTATAAATATATAAACAGAGCAGAAAGACAAAAAAGACTAAATTAAATTCATTTATTCACTTTATCTCAGTCTGCCATCTTCCATTATACCAATGTTGCAGGGTAGCATGAATTGCCGTAGCTCTGAGCTAATCGCATTGCTCTTAGTAAGATAATACTTTTGTTTTTGACTGTTTGAGTCTGTGATTTAGGACAATGCATGAGCACAGAAGAATCTGAAAGCAACTAATTATTTTTCTGTTGTGGCAGAAATAATAATTTGTTTAAATTTTCTGAGAAAATGGAGACATGTTTCTTTACAATTTTTGTTGTTGTTTGCTTCTGTCTTGCAGACTTGAATAATTATTGAAATGAACATACTGTGGAACAGGATATCTGCATTTTTAATATTTTTAATTGAGCACAGACAGCAAACAGCCTTTCTTCTCTTTCCTTCATTTTAGCTAATACACATTTTTCATCATTGTAGTAATTATCTATGTAGCATGACTTGATGTAAACTTGACATCCTTGAGCTTTCCTGTCTGCTTAAAGAGATATATTTGGTTTCAGATTTATCTGCTCCTAACCCCAAGTTTAAAAGAAACAACAGAAAAAGGAAACTTTACATGTTGGTCAGAAATCTGCAGAAAAAGCTGCACTGTCACCAGACTTTATGGTGATAGTGTCGCATAGCCAAACTTTTAATGTATAAACTGACTCTCAGGTCACTGAATAGTACTGAGCATTTAAATAGTGTTTTATCACACTGCAAAATCAAGCTGACACAATGTAAATTAGTCATCATTGAGCATTCACGCCCCACAGTATATCATTTTTCTCTCCCTCCTCTCCATGCGTGGAGGCACACAGGAGCCGAGGTCTCTGTCTGCCCCCAGTCACAGCTGGTTAGAGGAGCAAGAGGTGACGGCCCACGATAATCCACCTAACATGCTCTTAGTAGTCACTCACGAGCTTGCTGAATTTTTCAGATCGCAGGTGTTGGCAGCCTTAAAAAACCTTCATGAATTATTGTGAGTCGAGGGCCTTCATCAGGTGAAACCAGGCTGTTACGCCACTGTTTCTGTAGTAATCTAAGCCAATCACTATCATTTCTGCTTTCTTCCTTAGAAAAATGTAAATGAGCCATGAAAGGACAAGGAAGGAGAGCACAGTGGTGTAGCAAAGAGAGATAGAGAGAGTGTCAGCATGAGAAAGATTTAAAATATGGGATCTGTGGCATAGCAGCTAGCATACGTGCCCATAATAGATAGTTACATTGGCATCAATTTAAATATATATGATATATATTAAGTATATTTATTTTATATACTGTATATATTAAGTCATATTAATTAGGCCATACAATTATCACATATATCAGCATTGAGACACTGTTGTGTTTTACAGTAAGCGTACAGAGATATAACATTGATTTGGATATCAAAATTTATTCAATCTGAATAATTTAATGAGAAATCTTGCACTTGCAGACTTTGATGTCTTGTCATATCTGAGCACAGTTTGTGACACTGAAATGTCTTCCAAACTCCAGAGAAGACACGTGAGATTACAGGGGGTTTCTCAGGAGAGAAGTCTGGTAGCTCTCCATTTAATTGTATTGCTATCAAGGATAAATAATAAATATTAAAGAGATTAGTGATTTTTTTTTATGGGCCTCTCCCTGCTAGTCTCTACTATCTGCAATAAAATAAGAAACCCAAGAAGAGAGGGATTCATGGAGGGCTTGTGGGTTTGCTGTAAGCAGTGCGGCTCTGCGGTTGAAAACACTTTATTTTCAGTGGCAGGAGAGTTATTGAACTGTTTCTAATCCAGCTCTGAAGCTAAATGAGCGCAGACGAGAGCAGTCCGCAAGCTGCTTCCACAATCGCGGCTGAAACAGAACAGAGTAAATCCTTTTGTGTCGGCGTTGGGAGGAGCAGAGAGGCACGTGGAGGAGGATGTTCCTACTGTTTTTAGTCCTCCTCTTTTAAGGGCGGCTCTAAATTATTCAAATTGTTGCTGCAGTATTGCTACAATTCTCTATTTATGGCAACTGCGTGTGTCAGAAGCCCCCTTCAGGGTTTCACTATAAACCATTCCTGGGCCCACACCAGCCATTTTTTTAGAACAGACCAGAGCGTGGGAACTTATTCACACATTTAATTGTTTTTTGGAGGATACTTAAGGAACTTGCACATTGTCTAATACTGGTTATTCGCAGTAAGCAAAGGTTCTTTAAGATTGTTTACAGTGTCCAAGCAGTACTGCTTTCAATGTTTAATGTCAGTCGACATTAATTGTTGTTGTGTAACCTTTATATCACTACAATAATAGCATGTGTTGACATCTGCTGCCATCTAGTGGCATATGAGGGAGATTTTAAAGTATTTAAAGTGGTCAACCAAGGGAGATAGAGGACATTTTAAGGACAGATGCTATTTTCTGGATATTTATCCTGTTTGATGCTGTGCATACAGAATGTGCTTAATTTCTTGGGCAGAGCAGATGTTAATTATTATTAATAGTATTTCTGAATTTAAACTATAACAATTTATCTCAATTTAAGAGAGATAATGGATTCATTTTGTTATTCAGATGACTATAGTCCCAAACCCATCTCAGATAATCTTATGTAAGACTTAATACCTAATAGACAGCCTATAAGTTATGCCTGATTTTAGATTGGTTTATGATTTGTTAAGCAGTTGTGCTGTGAAAAACCTTAATTTTCTCCCTGACAAGTTTCATGTATACTATATGATTATGGTAGTGACCTAAAATCACATGCAATGCAGTGGTGTGCGGTGGTTTTCTGAATTTTTTTAAAATGTTTAATATATATTGTGAAAATTGGATGTGAAAATGATAACTGCGTTGGGTTGAAACTAGCAAAAAACACTTGCATCGCGCCTGCCATCGCATTGCGCTGGGTGTATGATAGGGCCCACTGCCTCCCTTGCCTCCTCGGAGGAAACACCCCTGATGCAATGTCTCTCTCTGTCCCTCTTATTCAAGCTTGTGTTAGAGACTGCAATTGGCATCATCAGAAGCAGAGAATATCCAGCTTGCGGAGTGGAGCTCTCCAGTATTCATTTATCTGTTTAACTTGCTGTAAATACTGTGATAGCTGATAGACGAGGAGTGTTGTTTCTCATAGAAAAAAGTTTCTGCATTGGACAGGAACTTATAAAAAAGGAATGTATTTTTTTTTTTTTGTCTTTTGACTGACTCCCACAAAAAAGCTGGCTTCGATCAGCGGACTGGTCCCGCTTTCAAACACTTCAGTGTGCTTTCAAACGCTCCCGTGCATTGATCATTGTAGCCAATCACAGACATATCCGATGAGCGCGTGAGCACAATGGTGTCACATTTTTTACATTTCAGTACCGAAGTCGGTAATTTTGACAACACTAACTTATATTATTCTGAATATTAGTTAACATTTATTAATACACCTGAATTGGCCATTATTATAATGATTATCTCACTCATGCACACAATGTTTGATGAAATGTCATCAGGAATTACATAAAACCTAAATTGGGCAGTTGGACACCCCACTGCAATAGCAGACGCATAAAAAAATGTCTCTCTCTTTACTCTTTAATTTGCAGCATGTGGCACCACAGGAGCTGATAAAGGTTAAGAGTCTAACCGGACCGCAAAAGAGAGGCAACAGCTGCTCTGTTTTGAGGCACTGCTTACCAAATGGTCTCTGCACGTCTCTGCCTTACTACAGAGATTGAAGGTTGAATTGCTGCCTGCATTAATGTCCTTGTCATCTTCAGTTTAGAGTTCGTCGTCTGCCGGTGAGCAGCAGGAAGACTGACAATTTAATGAACATTGATTGCCTTTTATGTCTGATGTTTCTCTCATTATGTCATTGAGACAGAGCTCAGTACAGGTCAGTCTGATCCCTCTGTGCTGCACAGATGATGACGATAGATCATATCACAGATACACCTTAATTAAGCAGCCTGTGCTCACTCAATATTAGAAGCTAAATCAATACAATTGTATTCCAGAGCGTTAGCCATTCGGGTTATTCGAAACGTTATGACACAAACGTGTTACTGGTGCCTCAAGCAAGGCCAATAAATTGGAGGGAAAAAGAAAAATGTGAAAAATGTGCCCGGACAAATGCATTAACACAGGATACATTTTAAATATATACAGTATATACAGGTCTTGACATTAACTTTTTTGCTCACCAGCCACTGTGGCAAGTGGTTTTCCAAAGTTACTAGCCACTCTAGTAATTTTCACTGGCCACAATTTTGTTGTTGGGAAATGTGTTGTTGGCTATATGTAAATGACCACTATACGCACCCAAATGAAGTCTACATGAAAGTGTGTAAAGCTCCTTAATCTAGTTGCTTGTCTGAAAAAAATTTATACATATTTGGTGTAAATATAATTTATTCTTAAGCAATATTCTCATCAGTGTTCTATCAGCTATGACATTTAAATCCAGCATGTGCCTAGCATCCATACAATAGCCTAGTGAAATACATATCCATATTTGCATGTTATTTGACAGTTTATTTTATTAAATATCAGAAATCTAAAAGGTGTCCATCGCACCTGAAACCAAGATGAACACTTTACAGTTGGTTTTATGACTGCAAGTCATTCTCTTCAAATGCTATTGAAGTTAGAAACATGTATACCAATGTCATATGTAACTTTAGAGACTGTCCCTAAATTCACAAATATCGAACATCCAACGTCAAGCCAACTTTATGCCAGTCTCATCAGATGCACTATGGTTCTGCTGTGATCTTTGTTTGAAACTATTTTCGCTGCTGTAATACAAAACAAAAACAGTCAATCACTGTATGATGAATGAATCTCCTACATACATCGTACACATCTCTGCTTTGTTATTTAGGATGAAAGGGCAGATTTCAGTGAGTGAGAGCGCACTCTGAACAAAACTCTGGCGTTTCAGTGGTGACTAATCAGAACGCTTCTGATTGTTAGACATTGCATTCATAAGCTCAACAGAATTGCATATGATTGGTTATAATGCGCAACGCGATTATAACAGATGCCTTTTTTGGAGAAAGTGGCTAGTCGGAGTGACTGTGTTACACGCCACAGTTGAAATCCACCTGCAGGTGGATGGCGGGTGTTAATGTCAAGCCCTATATATATATATATACACATAGTACATCATGTGTGTGTAATGTATTTTACATTTTTGTGATAATTTATTGGTTTATTTATTTTACTATGTACTGTATATTTTATAGCTTTTTTGTAGTTTACTTAGTTAATAGTCCTGCAGTGTCACGTGATCTTTCTCTCAAATAATATTAAGTAAAACATACATCCATAATAAACATAAAATAATTACAAAAATGTTTTTTAAAAATCATTTTAGATGGAGCTTTGCATGTCAGGCTGCTTGAAATCTGACCCAACAACTACCCATTTTAAATCTCCTTGAATGTGCATGAATAGTCAAATGTTGTGTGAACGATAATGCATATCCAAAAGTTCAGATGCAGCACAGAGAGAGAGGGGAAAAAAAACTATTCTGATTAAACATTCCATCTATTCATTCATCAATTAGTGAGATGGAATGTCAGTTAAAGCCCTTTATTTATTGAATTAGCCTCTCCCTTGAGTAATGCTTTTTGCAGCTCATTTGACTTTCATGAACCGTGTTTCATTCGGGCATGTGATTGAATAAGTTCTGTGTTCATTATTTACATAGGAAAACAAAAGATTGGCTTAATTAATATATACCGAAATGTCGGGTGTGCAGTGCATTTTTTATACAGCCATATGAACTGTATTAATTATCCCAGCTAAAAAAAAAGAGAAAGAGGGCCGCGTTTTACAGTAAATTAGTGCCCTCACGTTTCCTGAGACGGATTTATGAAATGCTTTGAGAGGAAACCGCAGTATATCAAATCTCATAAGTAAGTCTCTCAAGATGGCTGCCAGATGCTGTTGTGTAACACCGGCCTCTTATTGAGAAACACTGCCACCCTGTGAAGATTTCTGGTGGCTCATTCAGCCATCACTCTTGTCACATCCTCCACGGCATGTTTCTGTCCACCTGCATCAGCCCGCTGCTCAATAACATTGATACAAATTCATTTTGATTTGCTTTCACTCAGAGTTAATCATCAGATACCGTCTAGAGGTTAGTCCCACTTATCTGTTTCTCTTCTCGCTGTCTTCACTGATGGCTGCTCGACCTCGACTTCTTTCTCCCGCTCTGCTTAGTATGCCAGGTGTAAAATTAAAATTAGCAGGGGCCCCAGGGAGGATTGAAAAGCAACTAATCGCACATAATAACATATTGATCGCTGTGTAATTGTAGAGTTTGTCAGCGGTTTCTATGCATCAGTACGTATGTGAGACAAAATTATTGTAAGTGTCTGATTGAGCCACTCAGAACTTCTCCATAATTAGTTGAAGGTCATACACTAAAAGGAAAACATTAACAGATTGCAGTCTGTAAATCTTTTTGGTTAAAAATTATTTGAAATCTATTTTTGAGCAAGTACATAACCAGCCAGTGTTCAAAACTATCTCCTTACCTTAGCCCGATTCACAACGGTAAGCTTGTAATAATGTGTTATAATTTGAGTGGTACTGGTAGCTTTCCGCAAGAAATACAAGCTTCTGGCATTCGTCTTTACGTCATTACGCCACGTCTGTATACATAAAGGAGTACAGGCTAGTAGGCTATATCACGTGTGAATGCTGCAGGTGGCGGATCATTTGTGGCCTCTTTTTATAGCAGCTGGAATGTAATTAAACTTGTCATTTTGATGGCGGTTTGTAATCCAGAAAGTTGAAAAAGACAATCATCGTTGACAACTGGTGTGTTGATAGACAACTCACACATATACCTCAAAACATGAGGAGCCGTGCCGATGCACAACCCACGTAAAAAAGATAACTGCAATTTCAGGGTTCAAACAGAGGTGGCGACAAAGAGGTAAAACTTACAGCCTCCAGCTTTAAATGAAACTTTTGTATAATGAAAAAATGCCCCAACAATACAATGGAGTTTGATTTTTTTTGTCCCTGATTAAGCATCCAGTGTTCTATTCTGCCGTATTGGTGCAGGTACAGGCTCCAGGTTCCAGAACCACGGAAGTCTAATTCACCGCTGGCTCCTTCGATATTTTCCAATGGGGTTTTATAATGGGGTTTTTCAATTTATGTGTAAAATAAAGACTGTGGTAAACATAACTTGATGATACTTTAACGTATTATTCTACAAAGTAAACTGCATACTCAAACGGTCTAATCTAGTTACTTATTAGAAACATGCATTTTCTAAAATGGTAATCGGTATGGGCGCATGTAAATTATGTTGTAGAACAAAACATCAAAGTATCGTCAAGTTATGTCTACCACAGGCTTTATTTTACACATGAATTGAAAACCCTATAGGAAAATCTCGACAGAACCAATAGCGAATTAGTATTCCTGGTTCTGACGTCATCCACTCTATAGAGACTGGACTAGTTGTCACTGACGTACTTTATTTCAAACCTGTCCAAATCTGTTTTTTAACAACCTTGGTTACAAAAAATAACAGAGTAAATATTAATTCTATGGAACCCCTAAAGGGATGTGGTGGTGGAAAAAATTTGGGATGGGTGGAAATGTTTTTTTTTTTTTTTTTTTTACTTTTGTGCTCCCACACAAAACTTTTGCATTCACTCGCAAAGACGTTTGCGTTCCCTCGCAAAACTTCTGCGCTCCCTCGTAAAGATAATGTCCCACTGGCAAGGTTTCAAACAGCTCAGTATACATTAACAATGGAGCGGTTTATAAAGTTTTATTTTGAACTTGGACTTAAGTATAAAGAAATACAGTCAGTGCTTAGTTCAATGAGTTCAGTAAAATTGGATTCACAGATTTAAACTTCCTGGATCAATAACTCATGAGCTAAATGTTGTTAACATAGACAAAGAGCTACAACCTAATTTTCCTCAAAATGAGCCTTATAATATGAATAAATCTCTATGAGCAGGCAGCTGAGAGACAAGTCCGAAGGGACCGTCTGCAAAGTGCAAAACCTGAAAAGCGTCACCACAAAAACATCATTAAAAAGTCATTAACTTTAATATTACACACTGTAGTGTCTCCAAATTCCGTTTACACATCAGTAGTCTCCTACTAGTCATACTACAACACTTAGTTTGATCAAATTAGCTTTTGCATAATTGTTATGATTTTTTTATTATGAAAAATATTCATATAACTTCACTGAAATGCACTGTACTGTCACCAAATTCAGTTCACACATCACTGCTCTCCTGCTGGTTATACTATAACACTTAGTTTGGCAAGTTATAGCACATTAAAATAATAAAAGTAGGCTAATAGTACACAAGTAGGCTTATTCTTTACACAAATTAAGTTAGTACCCAGCTAACATACCATAGCTTTTGTATGATAATTGCTTGCTGATTTTGATGGCATTACACTGTATAACAGTGAAGTTATTGAATATCTTTTTCTAATAATAGTGTAGGTATTGATTTTATAATAATCATAAAAAAAAAAAATGCAAACTAAGTGTCGTTGTATGACCAGTAGGAGAGCATTGATGTGTAAACTGAATTTGGAGACACTACAGTGTGTAACTGTCAGGACACAGACGGAGGCAGAGGATGAGGTACGTGAAACGAGACCAGACACTGAAGTGCAGGGAGAGTGTCTGTGATGATGGGGTGCAGGTGCAGGTGGTCAGTACTTTGTGAACGTGTGGCCGGAGCGTGGAGATCTGGTGACGATGCATGCCTGTTGGTGGATGTTGGCTGTGACTCTGTGACAGTAACATTGTTATTGCCTATTTTTGTAGTAATGCTTTTTGGGTTTTGCACTTTGCAGATGGTCCCTTCGGACTTGTCTCTCATATTATAAGGTTCGTTTTTAGGAAAATTAGGTTGTCTACGTTAAAGATGTGTCATTTGTGTTTTAACAAAGAAGAAATGTAAATTTTTATTATTATTATTATTATTAATTTTATATTTTTACACTTACTGTTCTAAATGTTTTTGAGAGAAGTCTATTTAATGCTTACCAATGCATTTAGATTGTCAAAAATACAGAAAAAAACATTAATATTGTGAATATTGTGAATCATTAATCCAATATGAAATAACATAAAATGTAATTTATTCCTGTGTTGGCAAAGCTGCATTTTTTAGCATCATTACTCCTGTCTTTAGTGTCATATGATCCTTCAGAAATCATTAAAATATGCTGATTTGGAGCTCAAGAAACATTTCTTACTAGTGTCAATGTTGAAATGTTGTGCTGCTTAATAATTTTGTGGAAACCGTGATACATTTTGTTCAGGAAGAATTATTTTATTTTGTTTGAAACAGAATTTTTTTTACTGTCAATTTTTATTAGTCTTAATATATCCATGCTGCATAAAAACATGAATTTCTTTCAAAACTAACCCCAAACTTTTGAACAGTAGTGTATATTGTATTATTTTATCTGGAGCAACTTTTGACCTTCATTTAAGCTAAATATCTTGTTGTGCTGCACAGGTTTTCTCAAAAATATTTAGACTGAGGTGCTTGAAATGAGATTTTATGTGACCTCTTTCCTGCCCAGACAACAGAGCCTAGCTGCGATTTCTGTCTTTCTTTCACCTGCATGTCTACATGCTGTAGAGTCAAAGCAGACATTTTATGCCTGGCTGACTTTTCTAATACGTTCATATGGAGTGTTTTCAGGCCAGCGGTGCGTTGAATGACAGTCAGAGGCTGAGGCTGGAGAGAAAGGGCATAGCTGCGTCCATCAGTCCTGTCCAAGCGGTCTGGCTGGCTGGCTGGCTGTGTGGCAGATGGCAGGAGAGATCTGTTCATTTACCTGTTGAGCCAGTTAATCGAAACCTGTAGGAGGCTTGCACAGAATGTGTTAACTCAATGTGCTTTGTTTTAGTCAAGCATTTCCCCAGGAGGAGGACTTTTCTTTTCGGTGGCCATCACCATGACCATGTTGGTTTGTTGTTTTGCAGTGTTTTAAAATAGGGGTGCAATTTGGCACTGTTTTAAGCTGAAAGTCCCCAAAACGTCTAAGAAAAAAAACTTCAGCCATTTTAAGATTTTTTTTGTCCTCTCACAAGTTTCCTGTCCTGGAAGAAAAAAGTTTGTTTTTATGTTTAACTTGTCTAAAAACAGATCTTGTGTTCTTTTGTTCACAGAGGCGTCTATCCTGAGCTATGATGGGAGCATGTTCATGAAAGTGGTGATGCCTACTGTGATGCACACTGAAGCAGAGGACGTATCCCTTCGCTTCATGTCTCAGCGGGCGTATGGCCTGCTCATGGCCACCACTTCACGCGACTCCGCCGATACTCTTCGACTAGAGCTGGATGGCAGTCGTGTGAAACTCACGGTCAACTTAGGTATTGTATAAAACCCCCTCCTTCAGGATGCAGTGCTTCTTCTTTTTCTCTCTCTATCTTTCTTTCCATCGTTCCAGCCCCACCCTCCCCTGAATCCATCATCATTACGTTAATTAATAAGATATGTTAAAAAATTGTTTTTCTTTATTTGCATGGTTCACCAGACATTTGATTAAGTTAAGTTTGAATCGATTGTTTTCTTTATAGTAAGTAATTGATCGTAAATTTAACTCAGATTTTGGCTATTAATTGATGTTAAGGGTTGGGCGGTATGACCTTATATCACTGCACAAGTAATATACTAATATACATCATAGTGGTTATTTATGAAAGACATTCAAAAATAGTGCTTTATTTTATCATTTTATTCAGAACTTGATGAATGCAAACCAAAAGATAACAACTAAAGAGTAAGTCCAATGTTAGCGGCACAAAATGCAACACTCAAGTGAAATCTGTGTATATTATAAATTATATATATAATTTTCAACTAAATTCTGATTTGATGAAACATTATGCATGCACTGTGAGCAAGGTAGTTCGGCAGCCTTAAACAACTAATCTCTCTAAGGGTGTGTTCACACTTGTAGTTCGGTTCTCTTGGTTCGTTTGGTCTGGACCGAAAAAGAAAATGATACATTTAGTCCTGGTTCGCGTAGCATTCACACTGTCATTTTAAACACCGAACCTAAAGACACAAAACAAAAATCGGCATTTATGATGTATATTTTGCGACAGAACTTACAGAACATCCAAAACAATGCTTTGTGCTGGGATAAATGCGCTCGCTTTTTGTGCATACCCGTGATGGTATTTTTCCAGCTGAGAACTCATGAAGAGCTTAGAAAATGTGTAAAAGAGTGCCAGGAATTCAAAGATCTGTTGCAAGAGGAGTCCATTCCTCTGCCGACTGTTCTGAACTGTAATGGGCAATATTGCAACTATGACAAGAAGAACCAGGTATGCTTAAGGTTTAGTCTGTGTTGCGTTCATATTTCAGTTGAACCGTTTAGAAGCGGACCGAGCAGATTGAGACCTACCTTTTCAGGGGTCTCGATTTGCTTGTTTAGTGCGCACCAGGGTTCGGATGGCAGCGTTTACACTTATTCAAATGAACTGCAGAGCAATCGCACCAGAGTTTGTTTTTTATTCGAACCAAACCTGCCAAGTGTGAACACACCCTATTTCTCCATCATCTTGACTAGTCCGGACCATATTCCGCTCTGTATTCTCGCTCCATTGTTCTCAACTGTAAATAATGTGTCTATTGCATTATAAAGTGCAGAATTTCTACCGTCGCATGGTATATACTCTAGTACTGTCATACTGCCCAGACCTAACTGACACAATGTTTGGTGCATCTTTTGAATATATTAACCATTATCATTGTCATAGTGAAGATAAAAACTCCTTTGAGACAGTCACAGCACTGAATAACAAAATAGCATTTTTGTTTAATATCAACTTTCGAAATGATGGGTAATTAATTTTTACGATTGCAAACCCTTTCCAAGTGTTGTGACTTTCTGATTGTCAACTTAACACTAATTCCTGTCATCTTTTCTACTTGACAATGTCTTCAGTAACTCTTTTCTTACAAACCTCATGTTCTGTCTCAGTTGGTTCCATTTGTACCACATTTGTGCTTTGGTTGGTATTTCCTTTCTGTTACATCACCTCCTTTTAACCACCATCGCCTCTCCCCCCCCCTCACCCATTCTCTGACACACATTCTCCATGCTTTGTCAAAAGATGGTATTCACCCCTTCAAAGGCCCTTAGCCTGCGGCCCGGTCGGCAAACAGCCCGAGAACAGAGCTCTCAGCTTCACCTGCAGCTGGTACTGTAGCACCTCTCAATCCTCAACCCAACACCTATTACTGTTAGATGTGAGATGAGAGACCCTAACTGGTCATTAAGTCACTGTGTCATCATTAAAGGAAGTGACATAACTCACACCTCACTCCAGGAAACGGCCTGAGGTTTGACAGTAGCACTGATCATCTGTGACAGCTCAGCCATAGTAGAGACAAACATAGCCCACACACTGTAAACATACTGAAAGAGACAAGAATGTCTTATGACTGCATACACAGAGAAATCATCTGGAATGATTTGACAGCCTGTCAGCAATAAAACACACATCAACTGCATACATACTCTATGTATATCACTAGAAGTACGCTCAGGACTTTCCTATTCCAAAATACAAGGTTATTTACTGCTAGAATAACGCAGACCACTACAACTATGCTTTTACAACAAGACCAACACTAATACTGTATGTTTATAGAGATTGTAGTATATTAAGTCCTCATTTGAGTGGTCAGATCTCAGGAAGATCTAGTTGGAGGTACAGAGGCCACTGCATGGTGCTGGTGCTTATTGGATCGAGGCTGTTTGCTCCCACTTTTCTGTTGCGGTTGACGACACATGGTAAATCCAGCCACACAGAGCCCAACCCAGTGCATGAAGCCATCAAAATGAGAAGGCAAGCTTTGAAATAATTATTTTACCATTTTAGTGCCATTAAACTGATCAGTATTCAAGAAACATGCCCTAACACCAACTTCTTGCTAAATGTATTTAAGCTATTAAAGCATATTTAGCTAATGAGCTGGTGTGATTTCTATGGGGCAGGACCTCAGATAAATCAACTAAAAGCATAATTTTAATCAAATAAAATAAAGCTCTGGGTTAAATAATCTTTGTGGTTGGTGAGCTCCAAGCGGCCATTTTATAATTTATTTATAAACTAAACATTGCTTATAAGGCATATACCAGTGTTTCCTAATGTTTCAAATCCACTTAGCAGTAAAATAATCATTAAATCATTGTTTTATTCATAGACATGATTATGTACAGCATCTCTAATTCTTGTACAGTTGCAGCTAAACCAGTGATTTTGTGCTGTCTTTACATTCAATTATAATGTTTTTGATTAATTAAAAAAAATGGCCGCCTCTTTGCATGTGGACGTCCCCGGAAGGGTGGAATTATTGTTTTTGGATGTCTGCAGCTGTAACCTTGAAGGATGCAATTTCATCTGTCACTTATTTTCCCCCATCTAGACTGTATCAGGATAAACTGTAACTCCAGTAAGTTAACACTCAAGTTTCATTTTGCTCCTAATGATTCTCTTGTTGAAACGAATGTCTTATGCCTTTTCCTCCATTTAGTCAAGGAAAGTTTGCATCTAGTGAAAGGGTCAGTTGACGGATCTCTTCAATCACGATTATCAAATGGTGGTGACTTAATAATCATGGCTTGTTTTTGATGGCCTGTAATTACCTTTCATGTAAATCTATTTCCTACCCTATTAGCATCATTTATAGAAAGGTCTTAATTTGTAAGTTGATGGTATCTTCTAAACTATGTAGTTTTTTTACGGCCTTTAGTAAGGAATGCAGTATTTGAGTTTAAGGTAGTGCATGCATTATTATGAGAGATTATTGTGCATGCAGAATTTTTATTATTATTATTTTTTTTTATTGTGTTGCAGTAACTCAATAACTACAGTTTGTAATTAAGTGTTGGAAGTCACATTATGAAGTCACCACATAACAATTTTTCCTAAAAATGCATACTTAACACGTAAAATTTTATGGCATCTAATTTCAGCTTATTTCAATGATATGATGCAATATGCTTTTGACATATTTCTGTTTGTTGGTTTATATGTTTGCTGGGGTGGTTGTTTTTTTTAAGTCAAACTAATTTTAAGCTTATTAACATATGGCTTAATACACAATTTTTAAAACAAAAATTATACTTAAAAAAAACGCATTCAGTTCAGTCATTACTTGCAGATATTAGAATTAAAGTACATAAATGTCCTTGTTCAATACTATTAATTTAGCTATGATATTTTGTTAATGTTGATATTTTGCACTGTTTTATACTATTATACTATTAGTAGGGAAACACATTTCTACAGTTTTTGCAAAAACAATGCTTTTACTCAAAAATAGGTCTTGGATTCTCTCAATGACTCTGTGTCTGATGTGAAACTAAAAAAGGTGATGGTATGTTAGAGTAATATTTTATCTTTTTTGTAAGATAAACTATGAACTAACTATGATTTTCTCACTTTGAAAGGTAAGAATGTCTCATTGCAGTTGTCTTGTATTTGCTTATATATGTCTATGAATGATGAATACTGTATACAAATGGCTTGCATGTCTTTTGAATCTTGATAAAACTATAGTTGTTTGTTCAGGAGTGGTTTCATATGCTGTTTATATGTGACTATCCTTAAATACTATTCTTCCAGTGGTCTGATAATACAAACTCCAGACTCCATGCAACTATCCTTACAATGAGTGTACAGAAAGGGACTTTAGATATAAAGTGTTTGTGTCAAATAATGAGTGCTGGTGGTGTATTAGAGAGCCTGGCCCTGCTGGAAATGTACCAAGTAAACCAGTAACCCACAACTTCACCTCCATCAGTCATTCTGATCAAGTAGCAAACTCACACATCATGCTAGATTAGTCTCACATCCCTTTACCTGCACCATTTCACACTTTCCATCACTCAGATTAATATAATGCCACTAATTATAATGACGTGCTTATCAGAGCTCTTAGTTCTTAAGCTCCTGTTACAAGACCTGCATTTCTAAATGCTCCAAGATAATGCCTGCATACGGCAGTGGAATCTGTGCAGAAAGTCTTTGATACTGCTGGATTTATGAGAGAGAGATCACTCAGACATTTGTGCTTTCAAAGTATGATAATTGTTTCTATGGCTTGTTTTGATCTGTTATTATTCTTTGTAAAATTATGAAAAGAACAATGTTAACCTTACAGAGTCAAAGCTGTGTTGCAACTGTACAGTAGATTAAAGTGCACTAGATATTGTTATTGGCATGGTATTGTGTAGGGATGATCTACTAGACATGATAAATTGTCGGAACAATGTCAGTGATGGCAGATTGTGGTTGGTCGAAACACGTTTATGCCAGTGTTGAATAGGGTGGAAGGTAATATTTTTTTCTCAGGAACTACTGATAACTGCATGCTGGTACATAACACAATTTCCCAGGAGCCAAGAGATTTTGAGGGATGTCGAGCGTGATTTAATAGCATGCTCTGAGCTGAATCCAAAACACCTCACTACTCTCCTCTGTGACTACTTAACTACTCAAATGTATTGCATCATAAAACAAATATACTGCTTTCTTGTATATACTCTGATTCTGACTAAAGGTGAAGCATGTGATTTACACATTACTGGTGTTACCAAAAAGAATTGTAAAACTAATGTTTTTTCAAAGTTTCCCATACACACTCCCATCTACAGTCAAATCAAAAAGGATTCAGACACCAGATATAATTTTTTACTGGTGGGTGCAGGACACTATAGTTCATTTATGTAAGTTAGGATAGCAAAATAAAGTAAACTGTGACATATTATATCCAAAAATTCTTCATACAGTGGACTACCAGTAAAAATGATAAAAATTTGGGATCAAAAATATTCAAACATTTTGACCTGACCATGTTTTGCTTAAGTGTTTTTTCTTTAATTGCTAATGCCACCTTTTACACCACAGACTGAACAAAATTAAGCATCGCTTGGTCATTGGTTGACCAAAATTGGTATTATCTAATTGTGTACTCAAATTTAACAGCTGACAGCTGATTGGTTGATTGTAATCCATTACATATCTTTCTATCAAAGTTATCTGACATTATCAAGACAAATTTGTTGTGACACTCTTCTTGTCATATTTTATTACCATTTTCTAAACTATAGCGAATAAACTGTGATAATGTGAGAAAATGTTGAAGGTGTCTGAATGCATTTTGGTTTGATTATACCATTGGTTGGGCAAGCATATAGCCCCGCCCCAAACTCACGCTATTGGTTGAGCCAGTGTTGCCAATTTATAGTTGTCTCTGCCTATTAATCTAGAATAAGAAAATTGCTTTAAAATAACAGTTTACCGTCAAAAAGTTATTTGCCTGTCTTTTATAAAGCAGGGAAATAAATGTATGCATAAGGGAAGTCATTTGTACATTATCATACTAACTTTGAGAACTTTGTTGTTGAGTGTTATATCAAGACCTTTTATGAGTAAAAGCCATTATTTCAGGGTTATGTTTTGAAGTGATTATTGTGGAAAACAAAGAGGACACAAAATTAGCTTAACATTATAGCTTGTTTTTGTGTAATATTCAATAACATCTGCACCAAACCTCTGCTTTCTCTTTTTGTTTGATGATCTCAATTGCTCAAATTGACACATAATTCAAATTTAGAGCATAAAAACAAGAGCATAAAAACAGAGTTTTCACTTTTTCTACATTGAAAGCAAAGGTTTGGTCAGAGACAAGTCAGGTTGGCATTAACGTTTCATGACCGTCGTTCTCAGGCAAAGGACCAGAGACACTGTATGCCGGACAAAAACTCAATGATAATGAATGGCATACTGTGCGCGTGATCCGGAGGGGCAAAAGCTACAAGCTAACGGTTGACGATGACGTAGCAGAAGGTACTATCATTGGTCCTCAATCTGAAAGACAACACAATTCTTGATGGGTTATTTTATGTGAGCAGCTATAGATGATACATGCATATTATTTAAAGCACTTGTTGTTGCAAGAAACTGAACAAATATGTGAAAGGTTTCGAGAGTTGCTAGTATTAGTCTTCCGCTACATATTGTGTGGTTTTTATAAACTGTGAGAAATAGTACATATTTCCAGTTTGTTGGCAAACTGCATCAGCATATACATTGTTTCTTCAGTTGTTCTCAGTCAAACACTACTTTTGTGTTTCACAGCAATACAATACATACTTTTAGTTGGAGGTTCATTGCTATGCTGACATGATGTAGGACTTACTCTTTGTAACCAGTAGTTGGAGTGTCTGACTCAGTGCTTGAATTAGGGTTTTGGTGTATGTCACTACATTTTAATTCCTGAACAGCAGTGTTATATTGTTTAAGGGTGTAGTATAGCAGCATTTTTTCTTGTTTTCCTTTCCAACCTGCTGTGGTTTGTAGGTCAAATGGTGGGCGATCACACCCGGTTAGAGTTCCACAACATCGAGACGGGCGTGATGACCGAGCGCCGTTTCATCTCCATGATCCCCTCCAGCTTCATCGGTCACCTGCAAAGCCTGAAGTTCAATGGCATGCTGTACATCGACCTGTGCAAGAACGGTGATATCGACTACTGCGAGCTCAACGCTCGCTTTGGCATGCGCTCCATCATCGCAGACCCCGTGACGTTCAAGTCAAAGAGCAGTTACCTGAGTCTAGCGACCTTGCAGGCTTACACATCCATGCACCTTTTCTTCCAGTTCAAGACAACCTCTCCGGATGGATTCATCCTCTTCAACAGCGGGGATGGAAGCGATTTTATCGCTGTAGAGCTGGTGAAAGGGTAAGCCTGTTAAAGCAAAAGTCAGTTACCTTAATTATTTAGTGTTTTACCTTGCCAGTAAAAGTGTTTACAAGGTAACACGCTGCTTCAATGAACACTTATGAGGAAGAACTAGCCTAAACAATGACATCTGGAGTTTTAGGCATTAAATATTTGCATAAAGAACAGTAGTTGAAGCAAGTAAACTAGACATTTTTGAGCTAAACTGTATATTCTGCCTTGTACAGGTAATATTACTTTTTTATATATATTTTGGCATGAACTTAATTGTTTGTATTTGTTACTGATATTTACTGATATTATTGAGGCCACTCATAAATACACAATTTAGTGGGCCAAAACAGTATTCACAGCCACAGGTAAACTTAAAAATAAAATCTTGAAAATTAAAAAAAAAAATTTTTTTTTTGGGGGGTGTCTAAAAATAGTCTAATCACTGTGTTGACCATTTTCCCCTAATCACATTTGGTTATTATTGGTTATTTAGTCTATACTAATCTTTAGTTAAGTCTACAGATAAATTACTTTATTTAGTATTTACCGTTAAAGTAACATACACTGCCCGGCCAAAAAAAAAGTTGCTGTTTGGATTTAAATAGGCAAATGCATAAGTCAATTATTGGATCATTACTGCAGCGATTTTTGTGTTTCTAGCATGTATATGTTTGGCAACAGTTCTTCCAACCATAATTGATGGAGTGTAGCTTTTCATGTCTTAAACAACAATGTAGGAAAACACATCATGGCCATATTCCAGGATGACAATGTCAAGATTCATCAGGCTCAGACTGTGAAAGAATGGTTGTGAGGGAGCATGAAGAATAATTTTCACACATGAATTGGCACCTCTGAGTCCAGACCTTAAATTCATTGAAAGTCTTTGGGATGTGCTGGAGTAGACTTCACAGAGTGCTTGACTTTTGCATTGTCAACATATGATCTGGCATAAATAACCACAATTGTAATAATGATGATAATTATTTGTCAAATATTCATAATGCATATGTTTTTGTTGTTTTAATGATGTGGCTATTATTGAGTCAAAAATAAAAAAAAATACAGTAATTCATTTTTTTTTCTGTATATTGATTATTGGGCACTTAAGAAATTGTGGTTCCTGTTTTTAGGAAGGAGTTTTTATCCAAAATAAGCTGAAAGACTACTGTTATAAAAAAAAAACAGAAGTGTAAAAAAATTATATAATCATCCACAATGAGCATGTCATTCATTGATTTTGTTTATAAAAAAGGTGAGAGATTTGGAATGGAATATAGGTATGGCATCCTTTCTCATTAAACCGACCTTCACTTTCCCATCTTTTAGGTACATACATTATGTGTTTGATCTCGGCAATGGGCCCAATGTAATCAAGGGCAACAGTGACCGAGCTCTCCATGACAACCAGTGGCATAACGTTGTCATCACTAGAGACAACAGTAACGTCCACACGCTCAAAGTTGACGCCAAGGCAGTGAGTCAAGTCGTCAATGGTGCTAAAAATCTGGACCTTAAAGGTATGTAAACAGCTAAAATTGATATATTCTCACGTACCCCATGTAATCATTTACGTATTTTACCCCGCTGTCTATTGTATCTGTTTAGGTGACCTCTACATCGCCGGATTGGGGCCCAACATGTATAATAACCTGCCGAAACTCGTGGCCTCCAGGGACGGCTTTATGGGTTGCCTGGCATCTGTGGACCTGAACGGTCGCCTTCCGGACCTCATAAACGACGCCTTGTTCCGCAGCGGTCAGATTGAGCGAGGATGCGAAGGTACACCCTCTTACAACTCTAGCTCGAGGAGCCCGTTCTTTCTCATGAATACAAACAGTAGTTCCACCTCCACCTCACTGAGCCATCACTCCATCTTTCTCACCCTGCTGGTCTCATCTCTCACCCAGCCAGCTCTCTGTTAAGCCCACTGGCGTATTAATAGTCTTATTGGCCACATTGGTCATGCTAGGATCAGCCAAGTCTTCGTTTGTATCAATTTGTGACATTTTTATGAACATACTTACAGAGGGAATATTTACATTGCAGTATTTTGAGTCAAGGTGAACTTTATGCATTTGATCTGATGTGTTTTGACCTTAAACCATTAAAAAGAAAACTAAATAAAACAAGAATATGGGCAGCTATTAAGCAATTATGACGACAATTGTGTGTAATAAATATATAATGTAATATATATATATATGCACTACTGTTTAAAAGTTTACAGTCAGTAGTACAGTAAGGTTTTTTTTCAGAAATTAGTACTTTTATCACTTGTATCACAAATATTAAGCAGCATATACATATATATATATATATATATATATATATATATATATATATATATATATATATATATATATATATATATATATATATATATATATATATATATATATATATGCTTAATATTTGTGTGATACAAGTGATAAAATATGCACACTTTTGAAAATATATTAAAATGAAATATATTAAAATGTTAAAAATAAAAAAAAAGTCATTGTAATATTTAAAAAAATATTTTTCCTATTTTTGATCAAATAAATGCATCCTTGGTTATCATAAGAACATTAAAAAGCTTTTTTTGAAAACAATAAAGCTTTTTAAACTTAAAACATTAAGCTTTTGAACAGTAGTGTATATATAATGTTTATTTGTAACAGAAAAATATCTATATATATTTTGGTTGGGAGTGAAATAAACATTAGCATACTGTATGAAATAATTGCATAATAAAAGTCTCTGTGCATTTCATTAATTCTATATTACAGTAATCTTATACCAGAATAAAAAAAGACTTGAAAATTATTTAAGAATTTAACATTTTGCAATAAAATTAAAGTAAAGATACTATGGTCATATAACCAGCATCGACATTTTGTACTGTATGTTAAATGCCAAACTTGTTACAAAAAATAAGTACAGATCACTTGATATCTAAACACACAAGAATATTTCTTCACTTACTCATTGCTAATATCCATTTTTGTATGTACATGAGATCTCTGCCATATTTCAATGCATGCTTATATCTTTGTTTTCTGTACATTTATTGTGTAGGTTTGATTATTATTTTTTTTTTGTAAGTCTTTCACTTTTTTGTTCTGTGTTCTCTTTTCTTTATTTGATTCATTATAGTCTTGTTTGAGTAAAACTTTGTGTGTAACGATTTTCTTGCCTGTCCATCATCACAAAATTAATTGTCCGTCACATTTCCATCATACATCACATCTCAATTTTGTCTTGAACAAAAAAACCTCCTTTTATGTTGAGTATCCTACATGTTGCGTTTACATATGTTGTTGAACAAAGAATAAAATCGTATCAACCTAAATCATTTGGTCTTTTGTTGTATCATCTTCACATTTTGTTGCTTGAGTCCATGGCGTGAGTGTGACATGTCAGCAGGCTTGATAACCGGATACAGAAGTCTGGGACTGTTATCCAAAGACAAAAAGCTACTAAGATCTAGTTTTACGAACACCACAGGCTTTAACAGATATAAAAATGCACATTTAATGGTTTAATGTCAAAGTATGCACAATTTATCACTGTTGCAAACCATAAATATATAATTTCTTCACAACTTTATATAGATGACCTTCACTGTTAAAGCTTTTGGAACCTGCATTGTGTGATCCAGAAAAACAAAAACAAAAGAATATGTTCAACTTTAACATCTAATCCTACACATTTTCAGAACACAGGCTGCCATCAGCTTTTCTGATATAGCCGACTTGCTTCAATGCATATCTTTAAGATGTACCTGTCATATTTTATAAACAGAGACATTTCCGAAACCATTTGAATTCAGTTCTTCATTTCATACATGAATAGAACAACTTTGTGTGTGTGTGTGTTTTACGTTTATCTCTCCCGCACAGCATCCAAAAGTGAACGTGAGTAGGTTTTTATGTTCACAGCCCAGCATGAAAGAAACATCACTCTGTACTGTATGTGCACAGTAAAACTGTAAGCCGTGTATGGAATGGCTCCACAATGGCAACAGAATTCTTGCTGGTTCATATGCAATGAATGCTCCGTTCTGTTGTAATGAAGCTTTTCATCCACCAGATGGCAATGATGCACCTGTGCTTAGGAAGGCGAGGGCTCGATTACATGCTGCAGTATTGCAGGGGAACATTTTGTTTTCGCAGAATGCAACATCATTCAAATGTCCCCTCTCTCTAACCACTTGCTTTATATAATCTTAGAAGTTCCAGTTGATTCACATTAGCATTAGTGCATTATCATGCCCATTTTGTGCATCTGAAAGTCCTTTTAACATTTTTGCTGTTGGAACAATGGACTAGAGTAGAAAATGCAAAAGGAAACCTGATTTTTCTGCATGTTTATGGCTGATTATAAACTGTAAATGAGATCATTTGTCAGGCACAAGTTCATCAGCATACTGCAGTTTACATTTTATTTGCAGCTAAAGACTTTCACTTTTGTTCAACCCAGCCATGCTAAATACACCCATCAGTTTCATTACTATTATTATTATCAATATCATTATTTTTAACCCATGGTATGGTATCTCAAGAGTGCAAACCCTTCCTAAGAATGGTAAAGCATGTCCTGTTAGTAAAGCCTTTGCTTTATTAACAGAAGCCATCGACCACGTTCTTACCTGTTTGATTGTTTTCGCTTTTCTGTTTCTTGCTTTACAAAGTTGGTTTCACCAAAGCAGATCTACAAGGTATATAAGGTTCAATTCCATTCCATTCAAGCTGCTGTTTGTCTTGTGCCAGTTTGTTTTGTACTCTTCCCAATACCCAGACATAAAGCGGACACTAGCTGGTTCACTGTAACAATGTCTTGGTATAAAATGGTTCACTTCTTTCTAAAAGATGATGCCCTTGTTTTTCTACTGAAGGTCGTGAGACTTGCAAAGTGAGAAGAGAAAAGTAATGATTGCAACTGAGAGTCTGCATTAATAAAACATGAGCCCTCCTGTATAATTAAGTCCCCACGTCCTGTTTTGCTGTATCTTGTCTTGTTTCTTTTTTTTTTTTTTTTACACTAACGACATTCAGCTGAGAGAGGAACTGGCTTAGGAAAATCCATTAAATGTCTCACCATGGGTTACTTCTCGCCTGTCTTTAGATGCACTGAACAGCAATATGATTAGCAAAATAATTAATAGAATTAGCACAAAAAATCCATCTGGAAATGTCGGCACGCTACCGTAGACTTTAAACTCAGATAGTGTCCCACTGAGCATGTAAACTCGGGACAGATGTGATTTTGACGTTATTATTTAAGCAATATCACAAATAAGAGTGCTTGTTGCTGAAGTGAATATCATCACAGCTGTAGGTAAAAAGTTTGTTCATTCCTGTTATGCAGTGGATAAAGCTTAAAATAAAATAAAAATCATACAGTAATTTCAGCACTTTTACAGTTTTGGTAGTTTTTCATGTTTCCCAGTGCATTCGACCAGGGGTATGATTTCCATTTAAAAAAATCCTGAGTTTAGTATTTTATTTAGTATAAAGATATACACTACCATTCAAAAAAGTTTTTTTTGTTGTTGTTTTTTTTTTATACAAGAAATTTATATTCTTGAGGAGAAAATCATCATATTAGAATGATTTCTGAAGGATCATGTGACACTGAAGACTGGAGTAATGATGTTGAAAATTCAGCTTTGCATCACAGGAATAAATTACATTTTAATATATTAATTAAATTAATTAAAAATTACAAATCTTACTGGCCCCAAACTTTTGAATCATATGTAATGGGAATGTGACATGCACTGCATAATATGAATGACCCTTATCAGGACTTTTGAAACGGTGTTTGACTTGTTGAATTAATGGACTGGAACTAAGTTGTATAATCTCAGTTTTGCTCTGCAAACAAGTAAATCTGTACAAACACTTAAACCAAAAATACTCCAATTCTCTCTGAACTAAAGGCGAGTTTACATAATGAGATGTTTGACCTAACGTGCTACTATGACTGAACAACATAGGCTCACTGTGATTATTCTCTCAGATTTTCAATTTGATATCATATTTGCCATTTTGATAGCCAAAACTGGGGTGAATCATTTTATGTTGAACTTTTACATAGTACTGAAGTTGCACTTTGCGTTGCACAGTAAATGCGCTTTTAACCACCAACCCCCCCACCCCCCCCACCCCCGGTTAAACTAAAGTTTTTGTTTGTGATTAACCTCTTGTTTTTGCAGTTGTATTTCACAAGAAAAAATGCACTCAAAGCCAGTTTATTTGCAATTATCTTGTTTACATGGTTAATTCAGGGGGAATGCATTCACCCTCTTACTCTGAATTGGGTGATGAGCTCTATTGCTCTTGCTGCATTCCCTCAAAATGAACCCAAGTGTGCCAAAACACAGGATGTGTTTGGAACACGCTCAACTTGACTGCACGTGGCTGGTGTGCACACTATTGTTCTTAACGTGTAACAATAGTACACACTGGACTATGTACACATCTCGCTATTAAATGTTGTCATTGACCTTTGTTCCCCTGTGCAGATGTGAGAAAGTTCATGCTTGGCCCCATGTCTGAATCTACTTTTGTAACAAGCCATGTTGAATATGTCTAGAGTATGATGGTTATTACTAAAATCCAGTCATTTACAGGGAATGCCACGTTTGTTCAACAGCTTTCGGGATGTTTTTCTACTAACCCAAACTGCATGTGTACTGATACACACACCTGCATGGCACCTTAACAGCATGACAGGACGTTTGCCCCCAGTATTACATTGCTCTGCTTTGCTACCATAGGTCCTAGCACTACATGCCAAGAAGACTCCTGTGCCAACATGGGGATCTGCATCCAGCAATGGGAGAACTACACCTGTGACTGTTCAATGACCTCCTACACGGGGACACAGTGTAATGACCGTAAGTCACCCTCCGCCCCGTGCCGTTTCCACATCCTCTCTTTCTCTTGTTTATTTCACTCTTCGTTTCACTTGTTTACACAATTTTAATGGTCACAAGGACCCACTCTATGAAAGTTTAATTGAGCATGTTGTAATCCGCATAGCAAATGTTACACAAACACTAACGGTTTTTGGCTGCACGAAAGCTTACAAAATTGTATACATTATACACACACACACACACTGCATTCATGTTCTGAAGACCCGCTTGAAGACGACAAAGGTACGTGTTAATCACTATATTCTCTGATGCTGGTAAAATATGCTGTATTGATTAAATATTATTTAAAAAGTTTCTACAAATTAGTGATATATATACATATATGTATATATATATATATATATATATGTATATATATCACTAATTTGTAGAAACTTTTTAAATAATATTTAATCAATACAGCATATATGTGTATATATATATATATATATATATATATATATATATATATATATATATATATATATATATATAAATAAATAAAATAATTTAATAAATGACTAAAAATACTATATTTTTATTTTTGACAATTTATTTAATATTTAATTCATTTAAAAGAAAGTGTTGATATATATATATATATATATATATATATATATATATATATATATATATATATATATATATATATATATATATATATGGCACAATCACACTGACTTTATACATCGACTGAAAAATCACCAGGAGATCATTTCGGTTTAAAAAAATAATTCAGAAAAGTGAAGTTAGTTCTGAGACAAGGTCCTTTTGGTTGCTAATGCACTGATTTGACATAGTTATCTAATAGAAATATGTTTGTACATCATTAAGTGTGTCTTATGCTTCCAAATTATGCTTCATTTATGATGCCACTATATTGTTATATTTATCAGGAATTGTTAAGTGAAATAAAGATCTGATTGCCATGAAACTCATTACCATCAGAGAGACACAATATCATAAAGTCTGCTCACAACCGGCCCTTTAAAGTTCAAATCCTTAATCACTTCGCTGAAATCTTCATGGATTTAATCAGGTCTGATTATGTAAACGGTGGGTGTTGGAAGTAAAAATAACACTGCATGGGGAGACCTATATCACAGGACACGGTTGATCTATTTGGACGACCCTTTGCATTACAGGTCAGCATGTATCATATCTGCCCCGGAGAACCAGAATCAATCAACAACAATGCACTTCTACCATGAACAGTCACTCTTTATTCTATAGGCATAATGATGCCATTCTTTTGACATCACAGCCACAATAAAAGGTGTTATCTTGAGTCGGTGGAGATAAACACCATCCCTACAGACACAGAAAGCGCCTCGGTGAGAATGTGATATGACTGTGATTGCCTACCTCCCCTCCGCCGCAAGAACAACACAGTTGACCTTCCAGAGATTGAAGACTGACATGCATAATAGTACGCTAGCTTGCTGCTTTGACACCTCATATTTTTTTGTGAGAGGCAGCAGTGAATCAAAAGCATGTTAGTGAAGATAGGGACGGACTTAATTGAATAATGCAGAGAGAGTGATGTGTGCATGTCGGCTTTGTCAGTGTGGGAGAATATCTGACTTGCTGCTGTACGGGAAAGAAATCAAAGGAGTGTGGTTTTGTAGCCGCACCAAATTCTTGCTTCTATTCTTAGGGATATGAAAGCTAAATGGTGTAGTATTCAGTCTGGTATTGTGCTGTGCGCAGAAATCGGGGGCGTTTCCTCCAAGGAGGCAAGGGAGGCAGTGCCTCCTCAAACAAATGGATAAGAAAATAAGCCATAATACAAAAATAAAATGCAATTATTACAAAATGTGACATTAGAAAGTGTATAAATCATTTGTTTTTCTAATGTAACTGTCCAACAGGGACACCAGCGGGTAAAGTTACAGCGGGAGGCCACATATCTCTTGCCTCCCCTGAGCCCATTGAGTTTTAACAGACCCCTAAAGCGTGCGCTGGGTTTAGTGCATAGACTATAAAAAACACGCAAATTCACTCTCTTCCATTGAAGTAAGTGAAGCCGCCAGTGTCCAAATATGGCGCTGACATCTTGGGTCTCAAATCTGCACAGTAGCAACTTGGGGGTTTGGGGGCCTTCACTTGAAAGCGATTTCTACCGAGGGGGACCGCGCCCGGAACCTGATTCTTACCAACACAAGAAACTCCCCCCAACAACCAAACAAGCCAAGCTGGCTTGTCACTGCTGTCCTCAGAATACTGGGATGTATGGTTGTACGGTTCTGCAGTTGGTTATCATTGGCTATGATTGGATACAATTGGTTCAAGCGATAAATCTCGCCTCTCGTTTTTGTGCGCATTCGCATTACATTATGGCACTGTAAAAAGTAAGTAAACAACAACATTTAGACATCACTGCTTTGTCACGCCAAAATCAAACTTGAAATAGCCTGAAAACATGACACCAGTCAGACATCTTCGTGTCTGTGACCAGTGTTTACCGAGCTTGATGACTGAGTCGACTATTAAAAATAACAGCTGAACATCAGCTCACAAATAAAGTATATTGTTTAAAGGGGATGTGTAATGCTATTTCATGCATTCTGACTTATTTACATTGTTAAAGAGTTGGATTCTCATGCTAAACATGGCCAACGTTTCAAAAAATGTATTTCTGTTCCAAATACACTTCAGAATTCGTATAAGCTCCGGGAAGTTTTTTCGAGTATGGCCCTGTATGATGTCATAAAGGACAGAATTGCTTGTATGGGCACTTCTCCCGGAAGAGCGTGTGTGCACATCAACCAGAGCTAGAGCAAGAGCTCGCCCATCAATGAGCTTCGTTCTGGCTACGGAAGCTGCCGGCAGCGCTGTCATTTTGTTTCTAGACCACGAAACGAACAATGTCACTAAAGTGTGTTTTTGGTTGTGAGGGAAAGATAACCGGCGATAACCCAGCATTAAGGGAACAGTACGCAGTTTGTTTTTCCGGAGCAGCAACGGAGTTGTGCAAGTGTGTTTGTTTGTTCCTGGCATCTCGGTGATGAATGTTTTATAAACAAGGCCCAGTTCGACGCTGGATTTGCAGATCGTTTAAAACTGAAAGATGGAGCGGTTCCAGCAGAAAAAGATCCTGGTCATGAGTGGAAACCGCAGGCGGTGAGTGAAACTGCATCAAATGAGTCGGCGCATAAATGCATATAATGTAAACAACACAAACGTATAGTGAATCGAAAGCTATTCAGGGATAATGCCATGATGTATTGTGTGTGTGTGTGTGCTCTTGTGACTCTTTAGCTCCGCCCACTGCACACCTCTACAAGCTCAGCTGTTTTGGTACCGCATATCTGTCTTTTATAATTCTGATAAAACTAAAGACTTTTCGGAGATATAAAGAATGCAATACTACTCTATAGGTACTCAAGATTGACATGAGATAAACTGTGTGTAATGTACCCTTTAAATTGTTACTGCCTTTAGTTATTATCTTGAAATAAATGTAAAATGCTTTAAAAAAACGACTTGGTTTTAATAAATAGAACATTAATTACATAGTTAGTGTAGCCTATTTGGCTTTAATTTTTTTTATATTTATTTAACCAGAAAAATGTGACAACATGTAACTGGGACATGAATTTACATTTAATAAATAAAAAAATAAAAAAACAGGTTTTTGCCTAATTTCAGAACACTGCACGCCACTGGAGGTCTCATTTGAAAGAGTTTTAGTGATACATGGCAGGTCATTTTGTTTAAATAAAAAAATGTATATAGGGCATTAATAATGAATTTGATGTCTGTGTTAGTAGACGAAACAGAGTATTTCTTATGTGACGCTTGTGTATTTGCAGACTGAACCGTTCTAGTCACTATTTAACACTAGGTGGCAGTAATGTTTTAGTTAGAGGCGAAAGCGCCCACAGAAGTCTGTTGTGTGCCAGAACATCTCATAAAATTTGAATGCTTGAATAATGCATTATTATGTAGCACCCTCGGTTCTGAGTAAATATTTCAGGAAAATGTATTCTCACATGTTCCTTACTCACAATTTGGCTGAGATGTCTTTTTTTTTTTTTTTTGGTGATTTGGAGACTGCAGATCAAGAGTAGGAATATATAAATATTCCTATTTATTTATAAGGCTTTTATTTGACAATAGAAATGGTCAGTTTTTAAGGTGTGATTTTGACTACTTAGAGCTGTGAAGTATAAGCCATGTTCAGTTTTCCTATTTTTAAGAATTTTGTGTTTAATATTTATAAAAATAGATCTAGGTAAATTGGAGAAATGTATTCATTGAAGCCATATTTATATTCAACATTTTTTGGGGGTATTACTTTTTTCATACAGCATAAATGAGCTTATATCTTGTGCAGCTGATATTTAATGACATAATACTTTATTCTATCGCAAACATTTGCCCTTTGAAAGGTCAAATCATATTATTTATAAATAAGCTTCCACTCAGCAAAATGTAATCATTTATTTATCAGTCATGCTTTTTCTTACAACTGTGGTCTGTAATAGATAACTTAGAATTTGTTTGTTAATGCACATCTCTACAATCAGAATTAGCATCTGCATTAGTTGATCTATTCCTAACAAACCAAACTTTACATTAGAAAGATTATATTCTCTATAGAGCAGTTGTTATCATCTGGTTTTGCCTATATTACACCGGTTTTGCAAATCGTGTGGTGACCCAACACATGATTATATGAGCATCTTTGAGTATCTTGAAAAAGCACTCTATAAATAAAAAGTATGATTCTGCATATCACTGAATCCAGTGATCACTCTTACAATAACTTGTTCCATCGGAGGAGGCCAGTGATCATCAAAATGCTTTTAGTCAGAATTTAAAGCAAAGAAAAATATGTTTGCCCTTGGACCCTATTAAGATTAAAACCAAGTGCAGTGTTATTGCATTAGACACGAGCTTGTGTATGAATGAGATGCATTTGTTGCTTCTTTCGAGCAGCTATAGCTAAACAAACACCAAATTGCAAGCTGGCCCTCTCATTCCAAGTCTTTGCTTATTAATTTGGACACACTCCGCAATCACGTTGATTGAGCTGCGGTAATAAATGACTGGTTAGAAGCTCCATTGGCTGTTAAATGAACTCCTGGCAAATGAATATTGCTTAAAGGAATTTACCAGCATCCACTAGACTAGTGTGAGGTTCTGTCTGAGAACGGAGCTGTTTATTCAGAGGTTTAAACGGCCTCGTTTCATGCAGGATTCTTTTAGTTCCTGAAAGCAAAGCAGTTGGCGCTCAAATTCCACAACAAATGACTTTTGAAGGAGCTGTTCTACACGCTTGCTAATGAATTCCCTCAGGTTTTACTGAAGGTGTCTGTCATTTTTTGTCTTGGCTGAGGGCCCTTGATGGCCAGCACATGATGTATCTCCAAATAGCTTCATGTTTTAGTCGAGTTTTAGAAGCGGGGACACAAAAAACTCAAGGTTCTTGATGATCCTGTTTTATATGCTAAAACTTCTGAAGCGGTTTTACAAATTGCCTAGTTACACAACAAAGCGATTCTTTTACTTCGTGTTTTCCCACAACATTAATTATCAGGGTTAACATAAAATATTGCTTTGCACAATTTAAATGACACCCATCGGCATTCTTCCATTTTTTTCTCCCATGTCCAACATTTGTTTCATAAATAAATAAATTAAACGACAGATACACAAATAACATGCTGGAGGGATGGATTTGTTTTCCCTCATGTGTGTCTGACATGAACAGAGTCTCGGTAATTAAGGAGCATCTTTTTCTCTGTCTTTGCTGAAGAGGAAAGAGGAGGAGGACGCTTCACGCCCCTGCTGGTAGCGAGACTTCATCAAAGCTGTGTTCTCCTCACTCCATTAGAAACAGGAGAACCCGTCTGAGCCACACCATCAATTAAGATGGCAACAAAAGCAAAGGCGCACCTTCAGCTGTCTCGTGTCCAATGTAGTGTTACTCAGACAATGCATCTCAGCGGAGAGAGAGAAACGCATTAGAGATGGAGAGAAGGCCAAGTGCAGGCTTAAATAACAGGAAATGTTCTGCAATTTAATTAACCAAGGTGTAAATGCTTTGACTAGAATTATGAAATGACTTCCTGTATTGCAAATTACTTTTTTTATTTTTATATTAGGGTGCTTACTTAGGGTTAGAGGTTTGAACAAAAGGTTTTTGAAGGTTTAGCCTAAGGGATAATGTACAGTCAGACGGTTATTATCGCAACCGACAAGATTTATTGCTTGGCTACTTTAATCCTAACCATATCCCTAAACCTAACCCTACCCATAAGTTATCCCTAAAATCAGAGGGAAATGATAGGTGAATCACACTGATGAAGAAGCAACTAACCCTGGTTAACATAAACTATAACTTTGTCCCTCAAATCTGATTGGTTGATTGGAATGTTGTTCCAGGATCAACAAAGATTTTGGTCCAGGAACATGACGCCATAAGATCCACCCCAACACTGGTGTGAGATTGCTGGCCTGACGCTGTTGTCCTTTACCAAAGATATAAATATTGAGCAGGAAATGTTTATTTTTGTTGAGATTATTTTATAATCTTACCTGTATATTATCTTAAAGCTTCCGCTGAAATAGTCCACTTAATGTTTAAAACAGTCGACCTAGCAACAAGACAAAAACCTCAAAAATATTAAAGTCGGCATGAAACGGAAGTTCTTCCTTATTGTGATGTATATCCAAGTGAAACAGCTTCTCGAAGAAGAAAATATTTAGGGCTAGACTTGATTTTGTGCATCGGGAATTGAGTGGATGGTTGTGGTTTGCTATTGGTTGATCTCATGTGATTGACAGGTTGTCCCGTCCTCCCTTGTGCCAGTAAATCAATCACAGAAGAGAGATGCCATTGCAAGAAGGATGGGAAGTTATTTTGATTAAAGATTGCGAGGGCAAAATTATGTGAACTGATAAAACATTTATAATAAATAGTGCAATATTTATTTATCATTGGTTTTCATTTAAAGTAATATTAAAAGGGATAGTTTGCCCAAAAATGACAATTCTATCATCATTTACTCACCCTCAAGTTGGTCCAAACCTGTAGGAATGTCTTCTGCTGAACACAAAAGAAGATATTTTGAAGAATACGGGTAACCACATATGAGTCTCATTGACTTCTATAGTATTTTTTTCTCTCTCCATACTATGGAAGCCAATGGATGCCGTCAACTGTTTGGTTAATATCTTCTTTTGTGTTCAGCAGAAGAAAGAAACTCATACAGGTTTGGAACAACTTAAAGGCGAGTATATAATGACAACATTTTCATTTTTGGGTGAACTATACCTTTAACTCTCAAGCCATCTGAGTTCACTTTCACTGCAATCAATAATTGAGATGCAAGATGGCAAAAGTTGCATTTGTATGAAAAAAATAAAACCATAAAAGATTGTATTTATGAGTTAAACATGTCGTAATTAGAGTGCCAATGTTTCTGATTTGAGAGAGTGTCAGTGAGAAAATATGGCAGAACACAATTCATGCACTGGCAAATTTGTTGAAATAAATGAAATGGCTTTTTTATTTTTTACAATAAAACAATCTCAGTTGCATGTACAAAATCTAATAATATTGTACAATTACAATACAATATAGTATAATGATCCAGTTTACAGCAGCTTCATAAATGTAATAAAAAGCAAAAACACACCCAATGCACAATCTTTATTCATCATTTTGAACAAGTAGAGTAAAAGGTGCATCGTCATCTTGCTCCGACCAAAGTTATGACTTCCCAACTTGTAATGACTTCCCAAGAGGACTTGATTGCATAATTTCCTACCGTGTTTTTCCACATAGCATGATCATCTGGCTATTTTTTTCTTTTTCTTTCTTAAATTGCAAGAATACTGCAGGAAATATTGCTGGGATTCACAACTAATAAGATAATATATAATGTATTAAAGGTAAAGAAAAGAAATTGTATAGAATGTATGTAAATATTTACACTCTTAAAAAAATGGTTCTTAAAGGGGGTTTTCACAGGAATGCCAGAGAAGAACTTTTTTTAGGTTCCCCAAAGAAACTGAAAAATCCTTAATCTAAAGAACCTTTATCCATTATAAATAACCTTTTGTGTATATAGGAAGGTCTTCATGGAACCACAGATGCCAACAAAATGCCTTTATTTATAAGAGTGTGTATAAAGAATATTTGAACTATGGAGATATATTGAGATACTATCAGCATATACGATAATAAAAGTAAACAGACAGAGCCAGAAGCAATGTTTGCTTTATCTTTCCATTTTAATAGAAATCTTTTCTTAAGGTTTTGACATTTTTTTTTAAATGGACTTTTAGACTCTTGAACTCAGCACCAGAAAACCTTGGTGTTTGTTTTGTGCCGTTCATAAGAATCGGTCATCAGATTTCTTGGCTGGTTTGTGGGAAGCCATAGCTCATGCTGTGCTATCTGGGTGGGGCTGTTTCTGTGAGTCTGAGTTAAAAATGCTGTCGTTGATGAAAAACCTGAGGTGGCGGGAAGATGAATCGCTCATGTGAGTCCATATTCATCACCCAGGTGCCCCACACTTCCGATGGCCCCTGACACAAGATAAAGAGCTGTGAGACAGGGGAAATGACCTCATCTGACAGACTCAAAGAGAACCAACGGCACAATGGAAATGGATTGGAGCGTTCACAGGAAATATTACCGCACGCTGTATTCATGATGTGTGGTATGATATGCTCTGCCCTCTTCAGCCCACCGATTGAATTGGCAGCGCTTTATTATTTTATTTTAGTTTACGGTGAAGCACGAAACGATGCCGCGCTGAAGGAGCTGTCTTAAATATACAGCCGGATCGATCGGCAAAGGTTTAATATCCTTCATTTCTTTCAATCGACCTGGTGGCCCTCTTTCTGTCAACAGAATTATATACTGTATGAGCTAGTGCAGTGTGTGCTTTGTTTGCCGGCTTTACTTTCTTTTTAATTGCTTTTGTTTATAATGACTATCCATTAGTCTGTGTACACAAGAGCACACTTTGCTACAAACTCTACAGTAGAGGGCACAGCTCAAACAAACCTTTCTGGATTGCAGAAGAATAGGATGCAGGAGAAGAAACTTCTCCACTCTTACTTAAGCAATTAAAAAGGGGGAAGAAACACAGATGTGATGTTTAACTAAAGTCATTTTTGCTTATTCCCATGGTCGAATTGGTTCATCAATGGTCAGCCGCAAAGACACTGATTAATAAAGTGAGATTAAATACATATTTGTGTTATTTAACATATGTAACTCGGGTTTCCGTGTTTTCACTGTTATACAGTGGGTTTTATTTTCTGAAAGAGTACTGAATCTCTGGATCAAAGCACATGCGAAGAAGTTGCAGAAACAAGCGATATCATATGTAATCAAGATATTCATACAACAAAATATTCGGGCCGTGACATTTTTGTGAAAATGATAAAAAATGCTGGCAGTGGCTGGCAACTTTTTTAATCATTGGAAGTTTACGCAATTTTCTGAGCTTTCATTTTACCAAATCTGTTTTTGTGCAAGTGAGTTGAGTAAATGCATGCTCACATTTAGTCTAGAACTAACCATCATATTTACACAGTGCACACAACACTCTGCACCGTACGCCAATTTCTTTCAACATGAATATGAAAGTTGTCGCTGAATAAATGGGAAAACAAAGTAATTTGCATTACTTATTTGAAAAATAACTCAGATATTTTATTGTAAATTTGAAAGTAATGTGTTACTTTACTAGTTACTTGAAAAAAGTAATCTGATTACGTAACTTGTGTTACTTGTAATGCGTTACCCCCAACACTGATGATGAATGTCTTAAAATTTGAGCCAAATGAGGTGAATTGCATGTAATAAACTACCTTTTGGAACACTCATTTGATGCCTTAAAATGCTATTCTATGTAGGTACCTCACTTGGTTTTGGAGCAGTTCAAGTGTAGAGAAAATCCGAGATATTCTCTATTTAATCTTCTGGCCCTTCGGTGCTCAAACCTTGCGATAACATTGAAAAATAACGTTGGTATTACTGTAATGATTGAGGCTTTATGTGTTTAGCACTAGACACCTTCAAGGCCTCCATAAGCTTTAAAACCAGAATGACGTACGGTTGTATTTAGAGGAACGGACAGGAACCGCTTCAGTTGAAGCCAGTTTATTTGATCTCTCGCACTTCCTCTGAGAAAACCATGAAACACAATAAAGCATCTCAGCATAATCTATTTATTTATCTTTCCTTTTTTTTCTACAGGACCTTAGTATATTCTTTGAACTCCTCTGCGTCTCAGCTAGAGCGTGCAAAATCCACCCCGAATCAATACTGTTGTCTGATACCTTTATTTGACGATCTCTGTGTGGGCTACTTGGGATTGCGTGCAACCAACAGACGCGCCTGACACGACCATCAAACATGATTTCCAGCGAGTGACTTCATTCAATATGGCTCATAAAGAAATAGTAGTGTGCAAAAATCCATTTTTGGTCAGGCAAGGTGACCTTGTGGGAGGGGAAGTGGTCTTTGCTTTAAGGCTTAGTCACTCAAGTGGAGCCATCCATCACTGCACATTTCCAGGAAAAACAAATTATGCCCTGTACCAGCACATAAACGTGGCCAATCAATATCTCTGCCCTGCCTCAAATGCCACACATTTTACACCATTTCTAATCATCTTGTTGTCTTTCCACCCCTGCCAGTTCAATGGAGTGTATCATAGCCATTTATTTTTTCTTCTTTTATTATTATTATTTTTATGTACGGTTGTTAAAATGTGTGACATCACATTTCATCTTCTGAACTAATCGGTTTTGTTGCTTGAATCAATTGTATGCTGCTTATAATAAATAACCTTTTTGAGGTTCATTATTATTGTTTATTATTTGCATATTATGAGCCATATTTTTTTTTTTTACACCACCACTCCACTCTGGGGACAGCAAGTTTTTTGACACTATATAAAAATATCTAGAATGTAATCTTTATAACAAACTTTTTAACAGTGTCCCAGACAGAAACCCAGATCCGGCCCACATCTGGTACGCATTGAATCCACATGTACCAGATGTGGCCCGGATCTGGGCCAACACTATGTTGCTGTCTGGGGTGGGTATGAAATATGGTTAATTTGGTAACATTTTACAATACGAGTGCACTAATATGCATTAATTCATGCTTAACTAATGCACAGATAATCATGAGTTAATGTATGACTCATGAAGAACTAAACCATTTATTAATGATTACTGCATCAGCAACTAATGAAGATTATATATGATTAATAGATTAAGTAATCATTAAATTGTTATTAGTTAAATGTGTCATATTGTATTCATTCCCTAATAACATATAATATAAACTAATAAATCCATATGTTAATTACTACAATGGGTCGAAGCCATGCATTTCAACTTCCAGCTGTCTGCTTTAATGAATCATTAGCTAACGATTTGCAAAGGTATTATTATGTTATGACTTTACTTGTTGAGGCACATGACTATTAACTAATTTAAAATTAATTCAAAACTCATAACCACAATGACATATTACTTAACAATTAGTTAATAGTCATGTGTCTATGAATTAATTAATGCATATTAGTGCACCCGTATTGTAAAGTGTTACCGTTATTTTTTTTGTTTGTTTAAATATCCTTAGTCTAAATCAGATTACATTAAATTGTTTAAAACCACTTTTACAAAACTAAATAAATAGATACAAGTGGGTATATTTAAGGAGGATTTAACAAGAGAAAAAATTGATAAAGGCCCACAGTATGGTTCGAGGAAAAGCTGGTGCCTTTTCTCCAGGACTTAAAAAAAAATCAACTCCGACTGGGTTTTTCGAGAAGTCATCTGTTTCATGTTGCCAGAGAATCGTTATGTGGGACGTGGTCAAAGCTCCTCTCTCCTCCTCTCTTATCTGCACAATCCTGCTCTGATTGAAGCGGTAACTCTCAACTGCCTTTGATCAGGTCGTGTGTCACTTAAGACTGCTCTGAATGGAGTCTCATCTTCCTCATCCTGCAGAGTTCCTGATCGGCTTGGGCTCTCAATCAAAAACACAATTAGAACAGCATTAAAAAAAGACAGGGCTGCTCCGTCTTATCCATACAATCAGCTGTCTTTACCTTTCTCCATTCATCCTTCTCTTTTTAATTTTCTCTTTTTTGTTTCACAGCATGTCAGGTTTTTTTTGTTGAAGAATTAACCATTGATCGCCTCCTGCACTCCTACATGTAATGGATGAAAGCAGGAAAAGCAGATAGATTAGCTGCTACAATCCAGCAAGCAGGTGTATTTATTTTTTTGAATTATGATATTTATTTTGTTTGGGCTGGATATCTGCATTCACGTAACGGTACAGATCGAAGATGAATTTGGTTGCTATGTGATGCAATTTCTTAAACTCATCCCCTTGGCTGCTCACACTGTCATGGCAATGTGGAAGATTGTTCCTGGGAAGACGGGCAGCACTTCTGGAAAGCATTAATTACCACAGAATGGGACCATTAATCAGAGCTGTCTATGCCAGACAGAGCAGAAGGCAGCAGAAAAGGGCTCCTCTCTGCTTCTGGGCTGAATAACTGGAGGTGTTTTTATGCATAGTACTCTTGTGCACAGGAGGACTGCAACCAAACTAGGACATTGACATAATGAAGACAGATTTGCTTTGGGGACTTTACCATTTCATACACGTTGACAACTAAGGAGGACCTTACTGAAATTCCACTACATTTTGCCCTTTCCTTTTCATCTTCCTGAATCATTGCAAATAGAAAAATTGAAAATGCATGAAAAAAACAGCTAAAATGTCACAGTATCTCTATTTTAAAGCATGGCATTGACTAAAATATGTAGAGTATATTTAGTAGGGATGTCAATTAAACTTGTTTATTTACTAAAAAAGAGGAATTTTCCTGCTATCTGAATGTTCAGCATCACTGCAGGCACATGAAGGGTTTTCCTCTTAAACACCACAAGTGCTGCAACTGTTTATTAATTTAACTAAACAAGAAGTGCATGCTAATTTTGTCAATATTGTGTGAATGGAAACTTGTAATGAACTTAATGCGTTTGATTTAATGACCCCATGAAATCGTTTGAAGAATAGAGTTTTCCTTTCTTATACTGACCTATTCAAATGGGCGGCGTTGTTTCCTAACTCTTTTTTTTTACATTGGTATACATGCATACAAATTGAAATAGGTATACAAAATAAAACCTTAAATGTGTAGTTTTATCGTATGGACTGTCAGTCAGAAATTATACTTAAATATGAGTGTATCATATGTCAGTAAAAGAATCGCAGACATCCCACCTCTCCTGGAAGTTCCGGGAGTCTTCCACATATAGAGTGGTGCAGGGATGATGCAATTTTGTAGGCCAAAACAGAAACGATTTAGCATTTTAGCACTTCCGGTTCCATTTTCCTGAAGTCAATGGGTTTTTCAACTGGGTTTTTGGTTAATTAGCTGAAATAAGGTCTGTGATGAACATAAGCTCAAAACACTTTCACAGTTTATTCTATGACATGAAATACATCATTATTACTCCACTCATGATTTTTTTCAGCTGTTACATGTTTTTAAAAGGTGGTTGCTAACAAGTGGCTAAATGGCCGAGCAAGTAAACTCAGTCTGCTTTTACAGCCTTTGTTATCGCCCTCTTACAAACTATTCTAACTCAAACTTTGAGGGAAAATGTTTTTTAGATAAAAACTGAAATAGTTGTCGGAAGCTTCATTTAAAGCCCACCTTTAGCCTTTTACTTCTGGCGATTGTATTTAGGCTTCAAAGTTCATAAAAGTTGTGTATATTTGTGAAAATTATCTTGTTGGACAAAACATGTAAGTATCATAAACTTTTGTTGATCACAAAGCTTATTTTTTGTGATAATCCAAAAGCCTATAGATTGGGTATTTGTCGAGGAAATTTATGTCATCCCTGCAACACTCTATTGGCCTTCTTCATGTTCACTTGCGGTCTTGTGGACTTACAATGTCTGCTGCGTGCACGTGTCCATGGGTTGAAGACTGTAGGGTGTCCTTTTAGGTTTCAGAAGGGTGCTCACGAGCACCCTATTTAAGGGGCCAAGACTTTTGCAGAGTCCACAAGCCTGGGGGCTCCGCAGCAGACTTCCACCCAACAGCGGCATTATGTCATGAAAGTGTGGACTCGGAGGAAGATCGTAAGGGCTTAGGGTTCCATTTGGGACATGGCCATTGATAGCCATTCCCTGACGTACACAAATTATAATATCCCGGAAATCGAGTGTGCAAGATTGAAGCCCTGTTTCCACCTGGCATTAAGATGTGTTTTCAGTGATCCGATTAAAAATGGTCAGCCAAGACACATTCCAGTTTTCACCTGGTATTATCATGCATTTCAAATGCATCTCCTGTGACCACTTGCGTTCGGATTTCCTATTAATTTATCACACTCTACATCATTTTCACTGGTGCACAAATTCTGTTGAATGAATGAACCTGTCTGTCTGGAATCGTCAGACTGACTACACTGATTTTACTATTCATTCATTCATATACTATTTAATTATTAGGCCTACTATCATTAAAATACTTTCATAACTCATAATGGTCATTTGTTCAGGAACATAGACACTATACAGTATTTATTTTGTCCGCGTAAGGCTCTTTTTGTTACTAAACTGACCATTCAGAATGGTAATTTAGATGATGCAATGTCATCGGTTTTCATCTTAAATGCGGCCAAAAAGACGCAACAGAGGCTCAATGAAATTTCCCTCTTTCCGAATTTAGAACCAATCATTTGTCAGTGATAATCATTCAAGCCAATCAGCTTTCAGTAACAAATTAGTATGTCTCCAAACCAGCTTTGAGTTGAGACAGCAGGTGCAGAGAAACGTTTGCATTTTGCCAAAATATCAATGAAATACTAATTAGCAAGAAATATGTATTTGCTGTTATGAAGGAATGGTTGATTTATTATATTGACATGTATTGGTGACCGGAGAGATTATAGGCTAAAGTAGGCTAAATGAACCCAAATGAATCAGCATTCAATGTTGAAATGTATATTGTTAAGGTTTTGTTTATTTTATCATTAAAGTTCAAGTAGAATTGAAGTTCTTATTATTGTTGGTACACAAAATAAGTGATACAAATTAATAAAAGACTAAATTTCATAATTAATCTTTAATGGCATTTACTGGTATTATAGATACACTTTGTTGATTATGAAAATAATCGCTGTCAGTTTGTAGTTGTTTTGCCACATTTTCATTGTTTTATTGATTCACTAAAAAGTTATTTGCTCACAAATATGACTACTCTAGTCACACTGATTTTGATTCACTAAAAAGAAGCGGCTTATAAGAGTAATTTGTTCACTAATCAGACTACACCAGTCGCGTTGTATGTTTTTTGTAATCTCTAAATAGAATAACTTATAAGAGCTTCTGTAAAGCTGTACAGGACTCTATGGTGGGATATATCAACTAGTCTCACCAGTAGCCGTAAATCATGATTTAATATTTGCTTTTGCTAGTTGGCTGGCTTCCTGTAGCGAAAAAACAATGGAGCAAGAACTGATAAAATATGTATCTTGAATGCAATCTATGTTGCTTTGGATAAAAGCATCTGCCAAAAGGAGCATTTTGTTGGACGAACACCTGGATATGTGGATGTATGAAGTGTAAGGTTGTAAATGTGTGTATCTGCTATAAGACAATTTTGTCAAGGTTTGGGAGTACACTAGCACACAGTAGATGACCTCAAGGCTTACAGATACGGATGGGTATCGTTTGCATTTTAACCATTTGCATTTTTACGATTCTGATTCTGCTTATCGATTCCTAATAACGATTCCAATAAGGTAAAAAAAAATATATTCTAAGTCTTATTGCAAAACATTTCATTGTAGCTGAATACTACTAATACTGAGAATAAAAGCTACATAGAATTCACTTTAGATATTTTTAGTTACTTGAGATTATCCTCACGATGGTCTTTCTCCATCTACCTTCTGCCAATTATGGCAAAGAACAGACAGCTTTAATACGTACTGAAGACTCCTCTCTTATTGGTGCAGTTCCTTCTGGCTAAACGTTCATCTTTACAAACCACCCATGTGCTAACCTTAAGCGAAACCACTGGCCATTTTACGACCATTTTAAGCCATCTTATTACTCTGAATGATTTCTTTCAGCTCTGTATTGCCTGTTCTTGTGAATTTATCTGTAACTGGAATCCAAGTACCTTTTTTCTTTTCCCATTGTTGCAATAAGCTGAATAAAGCTTCCCTCTGCCAGAATGTATTTTTTTGCTTAGCCTAATGTTTTCAGAGATAATAAAGCAGATGCTTTGTTGTTTTTAGCATTACTGCAGCATGCATTCCAAAGGAATTTGGCAAATCGCATCGATCTCTCGCATCAACCGCTTTAAATACTCTGTTTAATGATGCATCACATCTCTGCCTCTAATTATCGGAAACCTCTCGGCTAGGATAAAATGGATAATGCTTATTTTAACTTCTTCAAGGCCTTTTCTCAAGCAGATTCAGCTTGGCTCTGTAAGTATGCATGAGCTGGTTGGAATTTCTGAGTGATTTCACAATCTCGCTATGAATTTTTTCCCCTGTTTTACTGTTCCATCAAAGCTCTTGCTCACCTCTGATGTCATTATGATGTCATTATCTCCCCCCCCCCTCCCCCCTCCCCCCTCCCCAGGAAGGACGTTTGCAGATTCGGTCCATCTTCAAAGTAGCTGTGCACACGTATATCTGCCTGTCTGAACTCTCGTCTCCATCCCACAGATATTCTCCTGCAGATAACTGATTTACCATCAGCATTTTAATGGCCATTGACTTTGCAGCCAACACCGGCTAATGAGTCCACAATAATTAGTTGAGGTACGTTGAGCAGCGCCAGTAAAAGTCCAGGTGGTGTGACTAATTACAAAGGTGTTCAAGGCCTTACTTACACAAGAACAAGAGAGGAGAGACCCACTGCCAATGCTTAGCTCTCAGTCAGAGGCAGGGCGACATTTGGAGTTGAAAAAAGCAATCATTCCCACATTATTGTTTCTGCTAATGTGTTATTTTCTTTATCAAGATGATTTAATATGTTTCCGGACAGTAAGCATTGTTGGCAAAGTCAGTCTGTCACTTTTTCTAAAGCATAGCAAACGTCATGCATCATGAAACATCTTTATGAACAATCAAAAATCGTCATTTGACAGGTACGTGTTGTGTTAAAGGCATTAACATTTTCATGTCTTAAGCAAAAAAACGCACAGATGTGCTAAATATACCGCTGCATATTTTAAGTTCCCACATCCGAGCTGTCAATTCGGCTTTGGGTACCTCTCAGATCCCTTTGCACAGGTATTTTTTTTTTAAGTCTCTTAGGCACTTTTTAGAGGGAGGAACAGCTTAAGATGAAAGAGGTAGTTCCCCTGCAGGATTATGTACAATGAATAATTTAAAGTGGAAAAAGAAAGCTCAATTCCGTTAACCTTGTAAGTTATTTATTGTTTTTAGATGGCTGTCATGTTTGCTAATATCCTCCCCAGTCAGCCACAACTGAAAATGGAAATTCGGTGGAGTCATTTTAGGGACGTCACCTCCAGAATGCATGCAGACTCTGACGGATGACTCGTACAAGGCCGGAGTTTTTCTGCTTGGGCGGAGGTACAGAAAACCACAGAAGCCTTGAATATTTATGCTTTATTCTTGACCTGGACAAACTTGCACTGTTAAAATGACCACTGAGGTATCCTTGTGACCTGAAAACAATGGGAACATACATTTGCTTGTCACAAAAAAGGGTAGTTCACTCAAAAATGGGTAGTTCACTCACCTTATCTTGTTCCAAACACAAAAGAACATATTTTGAGTAATGTTTATGCTGTTCTTTTCCACACAATAAGGCCCAATCCCAATTCTATTTTATACCCCTTCGCCTACCACTTCCCCTTGCCCCTTGAAACAGAGTGGCAAGGCGTAGGGGTGAAAATATTCCCCTAAGAAATGGGACACCACTACTACACCATTACACGTCATCATACGTCATCATACCCCCTTTCTTTTATTAGTGTCCTGTAACATTTAACCAGTATGAACAGCAGTGAAGTGCATAGGCTATATCTAACAAAAAAAAAAGGCGCGAGAACATATAACAAATTACTCACTCCCAACGTTGTTTTGCGCTGTATTTCGACTTAAGAAAACAGAGCTCGTTTTCAGTTAAAAAATGTATGAGCTATCGAGTTTCCTAAGACGATACAGAATGATACAGAACATACAAGACTGGTGAAGCCACTTTTCCATCGGGCCAAACTGATCTCCTTGTTTGTTAACCCTTCCATTCCGTGCTGATCTGAGCCAGTCGGTACGGATATGGTTTTGTTTTCTACTGTGGTGCTGCGATAACGGAGCTCTTTGCAATGTAATACAAACAAGTCAGTTGTTACCTTGGAGACGCAAGAGTTTACAGATGATACGTGATATAAATATCAACTGCGTTATGACGGATGACCAGATATTTTTATAACTGTATTATTAATTTATTAATTATTAGTTCAAATCACTCAAATGGTTGTCTATGGAGAAACTGACATCCAGACAACACATAAGTGATCGATCCCGAGTGGCAACATCACTACACGCATTCTAGCAGCACGGTAGTCGGTGTATGCAGGGAAATTCATCATACCCCTTCGTTCGTAGTGTGGTCCCGAAAAAGGGCTATCTGGCCCTTACCCCTACCACTTCAGCCAAAAGAGAATCGAGACACCCCTTGCCCTTCACATGAATGTGCAAAACGAAGGGGTAGAAATGGGATTGGGCCTAAGGCTGTCTTGCTCCAAAAATTAAACAAAAGCAACCCCGCTGGTTATCGTCGTTCTAAACCCCGGGTAAAGGAGCATTTCGCACTTGTAATTTAGATGCGGGGTTAGCTCTGCTTTTTACCCGGGTTATAAAACTGTTAGCTTTTGCGGTGTTAAAGGAACACGCCGACTTTTTGGGACTTTAGCTTATTCACCGTATCCCCCAGAGTTAGATAAGTCCATACATACCATTTTTATCTCCGTGCGTGCCATAACTCTGTCTGACACACCCACCGCTAGCCTAGCTTAGCACAAAGACTGGAGGTAAATGGCTCCATCTAGCCTACTGCTCAATAAGTGACAAAATAACGGCAACATTTTCCTATTTACATGTTGTGATGTGTATAGTTACATCGTGTACTAAGACCGACGGAAAATGAAAAGTTGCAATTTTCTAGACTGATATGGCTAGGTGCTATACTCTCATTCCTGCGTAATTATCCAGGAACTTAGCTGCCATACCATGGGTGCAGCGGCGCAATGATATTGCGCAGCGCCTGAAAACAGGCTAACTTCCGTCAACATAACCAACGTGACAACCTGCTTGCACAGAGAGCGTGCTGGGGACTATTTTCAGGCGCTGCATAATATCATTGCGCCGCTGCACCCATGGTACGGCAGCAAAGTTCCTGGATTATTACGCAGGAATGAGAGTATAGTACCTAGCCATATCGGTCGGAAACGCTATGCATTGTATATAAACAGTAAATTCAGTGTTTGATAGGAAAATGTTGAAAGCTGACAGAAAACACGGCTATTTGAGTGAAGAAGAGACTTCTTTCTTACCGTTATAGTTCGAAATGTATAAACTCGATAATACACTCAGCAATACAAGGATGGCAATGCTATAGCTTTTATATTAACAGGTCGCGTGCTGCATTTATCCAATCAATGACAAATGCAAATAAGAAAGTTAACCCAGGGTTTAGGAATGTACAATGTAAAACATCAGCTTACAAATACCCAGGATAAATTTTTAACCCCGGGTAAATTATGACTAGTGTGAAACATAAAGCAATATAACCCAGGATTCCATTTACCAGGGTTAAAATGACCCAGGGCTAACTACTTATGTTATAGTTATATGCTATATAATTTTATTTATGGGTGTATAAATAATATATGATGCATACATACACTGCTGTTCAAGCATTTTGATCGGTAAGATTTTTCTTAAGTGTTTTATGCTCACCAAGGCTGCATTTATTTTATTAAAAAAACATTTATGATTATTATCAATGTTGAAAACAGTTGTGTAAAAGTTTTTTTTAAGGGGTTATTTGATGAATAGAAAGAAGAATGAATTTCAATTCAATTCAAAAGAACAGTATTTATCTTAAATAGAAAGCTTTTGCAACATTGTACTACCGTTCAAAAGTTTTGGGTCAGTAAGATTTATTTATTTATTTTTTGGAAAGAACTTAAAGAAATGAATACATGTATTCAGCAAGGATGCACTGAATTGATCAAAAGTGACAGTAAAGATATTTATAATGTTACAAAAGATTCTATTTAAAATAAATGTTGTTTAACTTTCTATTCATCAAATATGAAAATCTTGAAAAAAAGGTTTTACACAACTGTTTTTGACATCATAATCATAAATGTTTCTTGAGCATCAAATCATCATATTAGAATGATTTCTGAAGGATCATGTGACACTGAAGACTGGAGTAATGATGATGAAAATTCAGCTTTGAATCACAGAAACAAATTACATTTTAAAATATATTCAAATAGAAAACAGTTATTTTACATTTGAATAATGTTTCACAATATTACTGTTTTTGTTGTTGTTGTATTTTTAATAAAATAAATGCAGCCTTGGTGAGCATAAGAGACTTAAAAATCTTACAGATAAAAAACTTTTGAATGGCAGTGTATGTGCTGTGAATGAGAATGAGGTTTGTAAGCATAAACATTTTTGCTTAACTAATCTCTTTTGTTACATAGACAAAAGAATGTCATGCAGGTTTGGAATGTTTTGTGGGTGAATAAATGACATACCTTTTTATGTTTTGGATAACTTACTTAACTTCTTGAAATCTAGTTAATCGTTAAAGTTGGTATAGAAGTTGGCACACATGCTTCAGTATGTTGAGCTCACATGAATTATATTGAGTCGAACTCATGTTGTTTCCCATTCCCAGATCATAAAAACATAATCCATAGCGTAGATAGCTTCCTATAAAACCTGGACTTTAGTGACGTCCTCTCCTCTCCTCATTGTCATTGTTGAAGGTAATCACTTTGATGCTCAAGAACCTTTTTTTTTTTTTTTTTTTTTACTCCTCCCAAGATAATAAAGTTCCTTCACAGTCGTTAGATGAATTTTCAAATCACTTCGCTGACAGATGGCTTCTTTTAGAGAGTGCTGTGATAAATAGATTGTGATATAAAAGGTGAGACACAGGCCAGCATTTTTATGGTTTGAAGGCTCAAGCTGCTGCAGGTGCAGATGCATGGAAAAAAAAGGTGTATGGGTACTAAAACACAATTTCTAGGCCAAGGGAAACATTAGACGAGTTGATAAGGGGAAAAGATAATACAGATGAGAGCGGGTGCACAAAAAAAAAGACAGAGAGATTGAGAAAATGGAGGGCGATTTGTACAGACATCAAAGGTCAACCGGGACCAATTTTCATGCCTTGGCTTTCCTCCCAGTAAAGGACAAGGTTAGGCTGACTTGTTCTCCTTTGTTTTATTTTATTTATTTTTTATTTTCTTAAGCATTCACTCAAGGTCAGCTTTGGAGGTTGGGTTGACGCAAACATCACATCAAATTCACAACCGCTGTGCTGTTTATTACCAAATAACTTTAGGAAGGTCACTGTATTGAATTTGTATGTGTTTACCTTTTTCTAAATCTTGATTTTGCCTTTTACAGTTTTTTAAGTCATTTATATTTATTCTGATGATTATATTATATCTCTCCAAACAATCCACCGCTCAAACAGATCAGACTGGCAGATGTTCCATTGTTTATACAGTCGGTCCTCAGAAGTCTCTAGTTTCCAAATGTCCTTTTTGTGTCCTCTCTCATGGTCATTTGATAAATCATACTGCCTTTGGTTTATGTGGCAGCCCGGTGCCTTTGAAGTCTTTGGAGCTACTTTTGGCACAGCATCACCGGAGTTCTGAAGGACTGGAGGTAAATTGTGGAGCCCTCAGTAATTTGCTCATTGTTTCTGGTGTTTTCGATCCTCAGAGCAAATGGCTTGTCGTGTAACTCCCAGTGAGAGTTTGCCTAGATGGCGCTTGGCTGCACCCTCAGAACCTCGCCTCGGTGCATGGATGGTTCCTGGGGAGTTTTGCCCCGGCTAAAGCTGGGCGTAACTTCACCTGAGTTGCATTTCTGCCTTCGCTCGTGAATAATTCATTCCATAGCCATGTTTGGTCTGAGGCGGTGGGTCTGTTTCTCCTGCAGGTGTAATGAGAAGCAGAAGCGGTGGGCTTTGAAAAGGATTCTATATGGATGCAGGCCAAAGCTTTAACCTTTCCATGGGTTCAGTGTGACCGTAGAGAGAGCCAGGCTAAATTTACTTCTAATGTCTCTCTGAGATCACCTCCAACCTGCTCTGTTCGGTAATAATACCTGTTTACCTCCGCCGCTCTGAGAATCAGCCCTGGCATACGGCGCCATTTTCCCTTGCCTCTTAAGAGGCTTTGCAAAAATTTTTTTGCTTGTGAACTCCAGACCTCGTCTTCCTGAAACACATTAGTTATCACGTGGAGTGTAATCTGAGTACATGTGATGTTCTTTCCCCCCTAGTGTAATGTGTTTATAGAATATGGCATCCTTGTCAGATCAATAAAACCAACATGGACCGACTCAGGGAGGACAAGCCTGGAAAGCAAACAAAAAGGGCCACTGTATTATCATTTCTAAACCTTGTATCGTTAGAACTCCTGCCGAATGTGTGAGACTCAATGTGACATGTTGTCCATGGCACATTTATGTAACTGGCAAGTTCATCCGTGCTGTCATCTCAATTGTTCAACCCTGGCTTCTCAGACAGGCCGTCTTTTGGAGGAAAAGACTGTGACAGTATGGTACGCGGCATTCATTAATGATGAGCTGATTTGAGATGAACTTGCTGGAGGTTTTACTCCTTCAGGTTCCCAAACATTCCCAAGAATAAGTTGAGCAGGAGAGACAAAAGACTTTGCATTTCTGTTCCTATCCCTATACCCCTGCACCATTGTTACTGCCAGGGGTGACAACCTCCCCTTAGAGTCGCATGGATATACGGATGTGCATTCACAGAACATGTTAATAATTGCCAGCAATTACTACATTTTGTAGCAAACAGGGAATGTAGGAGGCTATGAGGGAAGGTCAGTCAGCATGACCTGAATTGCAGTTTTCTCTGCTCTGTCATTTTCTCCAACAAAACATTCTCGACCCTTTGTTATTTCTCGTGCTTTCATCTCTTCCACTGAAAAGTTCTTGTGGGGGGTGATTTTCATTGAGGTTGGCAACTGGATCTTGTTGCACAAATTCTGTTGCGGCTTCTTTTTCGTTTCTCACTGACAAATGTATTCTGTCCCTTTTAATGTCACTGAAGAAAGTTGTTCCCATGCGGTGACAGCTTTTTTTTTCTTTTTTTTACACACCTTTTTGTTTGTTTGCTTTTTATTGTGCTGTCATGAGGAACAAAGTTTTGAAATATCTTGGCAGTTAGTTGTCATCTTCCTGTGCAGATATTGTAATGTGCTGTTGCAGCTGTTTAAACCAGTTTATTCTATGATTCCTTTTATACTTTCATTCCTAAACGTAATTTTCCATTTGAATTGAATTGAAGTAGCAAGTAGGATGAAAAATTAAGTGTTTATAGGAATGTCTTTGAATTTCATTTTAAGTGTAGTTTTATATATATACACTCGCCTAAAGGATTATTAGGAACACCTGTTCAATTTCACATTAATGCAATTATCTAATCAACCAATCACATGGCAGTTGCTTCAATGCATTTAGGGGTGTGGTCCTGGTCAAGACAATCTCCTGAACTCCAAACTGAATGTCAGAATGGGAAAGAAAGGTGATTTCAGCAATTTTGAGCGTGGCATGGTTGTTGGTGCCAGACGGGCCGGTCTGAGTATTTCACAATCTGCTCAGTTACTGGGATTTTCACACACAACCATTTCTAGAGTTTACAAAGAATGGTGTGAAAAGGGAAAAACATCCAGTATGCGGCAGTCCTGTGGGCGAAAATGCCTTGTTGATGCTAGAGGTCAGAGGAGAATGGGCCGACTGATTCAAGCTGATAGAAGAGCAACTTTGACTGAAATAACCACTCGTTACAACCGAGGTATGCAGCAAAGCATTTGTGAAGGCACAACACGCACAACCTTGAGGCGGATGGGCTACAACAGCAGAAGACCCCACCGGGTACCACTCATCTCCAATACAAATAGGAAAAAGAGGCTACAATTTGCACGAGCTCACCAAAATTGGACAGTTGAAGACTGGAAAAATGTTGCCTGGTCTGATGAGTCTCGATTTCTGTTGAGACATTCAGATGGTAGAGTCAGAATTTGGCGTAAACAGAATGAGAACATGGATCCATCATGCCTTGTTACCACTGTGCAGGCTGGTGGTGGTGGTGTAATGGTGTGGGGGATGTTTTCTTGGCACACTTTAGGCCCCTTAGTGCCAATTGGGCATCGTTTAAATGCCACGCCCTACCTGAGCATTGTTTCTGACCATGTCCATCTCTTTATGACCACCATGTACCCATCCTCTGATGGCTACTTCCAGCAGGATAATGCACCATGTCACAAAGCTCGAATCATTTCAAATTGGTTTCTTGAACATGACAATGAGTTCACTGTACTAAAATGGCCCCCACAGTCACCAGATCTCAACCCAATAGAGCATCTTTGGGATGTGGTGGAACTGGAGCTTCGTGCCCTGGATGTGCATCCCACAAATCTCCATCAACTGCAAGATGCTATCCTATCAATATGGGCCAACATTTCTAAAGAATGCTTTCAGCCACGTAGAATTAAGGCAGTTCTGAAGGCAAAGGGGGGTCAAACACAGTATTAGTATGGTGTTCGTAATAATCCTTTAGGTGAGTGTATATACACACTATATTGCCAAAACTATTGGAACACCCCTTCAAATCATTGAATTCAGGTGTTCCAATCACTTCCATGGCCACAGGTGTATAAAATCAAGCACCTAGGCATGCAGACGCTTCTACAAACATTGGTGAAAGAATGGGTCGCTCTCAGGAGCTCAGTGAATTCAAGCGTGGTATCGTTGCCACCTGTGCAAGTCCATTCGTGAAATTTTCTCACTACTAAGTATTCCACGGTCAGCTGTTAGTGGTATTATAACAAAGTGGAAGCAATTGGGAACAACAGCAGCTCAGCCACGAAGTGGTAGGCCACGTAAAATCACAGAGCAGGGTCAGCGCATGCTGAAGCGCACAGTGCGCAGAAGTCGGCAACTTTCTGCAGAGTCAATAGTTACAGACCTCCCAACTTTGTGTGGCCTTCAGATTATCTGACCAAGTGCAATGCAAAGTGTCGGTTGTAGTGGTATAAAGCACGCCGCCCCTGGACTCTAGAGCGACGAATCACGTTTCTCTGTCTGGCAATCCGATGGACAAGTCTGGGTTTGCCGGTTGCCAGGAGAACGGTACTTGCCTGACTGCATTGTGCTAAGTGTAAAGTTTGGTGGAGGGGGGATTATGGTGATGGGTTGTTTTTCAGGGGTCGGGCATGGCCTCTTAGTTCCAGTGAAAGGAACTCTTAGTGCTTCAGTATACCAAGACATTTTGGATAATTCCATGCTCCCAACTTTGTGGTTACAGTTTGGGGATGGCCCCTTCCTGTTCCAACATGACTGTGCATGAGTGCACAAAGCAAGGTCCATAAAGACATGGATGAGCAAGTATATAAAACCTCCAATTTCAGTGCTTTTTTATTTAATTCATGGGATTAATTAGAATTTTTAATCCATCCTCAATTCAATTCTGAATGGTGTGCAGTCCCGCTCTGAATATTTTCACTAAAACAGAAAGGCAAGAATATAAACATAGGACTATAAATACACAATACACAATACACAATAACATACTATATATAATATAATACATACACCACAAACCTTGTAGTGCATTGTTTCTTCTACATGTCAAGTTAGTTCTCTTATGAATGCATTTTAAAATGTGTTGACCTCAGCACCTGTGCTTGGAAACCACTGTGAGCCGTATTTGAAATGCTTACCGAGGAATTCGTTCATTGATTGTCAGCAAAATGTGGTTATGAGACATGCACTTTCTTTATACCCCAGTTCTCAATATTTCACCGATACGGCATTAACCCTTCGCATGATTCAGCTCTTTACCATTCCCATTGTCACATGGTTATTGCTTCATCACTTTGCTGTCTCACTCAACGGCGATGCCCCATTAAGAACGCTCATTGCCACTGTCGTATTTCACACCAAGCCCAGCTATGCAGGTATAACCAATGAAAAACAATTACCTCTGGCGTTCAATAATGACCCTATAGTTAAGATTTGACCTTGTGTGTGATTTGTCTGCACCATAAACAAGAGAATGTCGGCTGTGGGGGGCCGTCTGAGCGGTCATCAGATTTTGATTATCTTAATCTCTCCGAGGGGCTTTATGGCCACGCCGTCGATGAGCAGGATTCAGCAGTTTTCTACAGAAGGTTAAAGACGCACGCTTTCCCCCTCCTCCTGCTGTTCTATTACACGAGCAGCTGTGCCATTTTCACTTGCCTAAAACCCCATAAAATTTTATTTCAGCTTTTCTCAAGGTGTCATGATCTTCAGGTTTGCAGGTGTGATGCCATAATGGATGTTTGCCTGAGTGGAGCTTTTTTTTTAAATGTCCCCCAATAAGCGTTTCTGCACCTCTTTGTAAACACCTGAAGAGTTGTGAATATTAAGTCACTGCATTGGATTTATATGTGAACAAACCATGAAAGTAGGTCTAAAGTATTTACGACATACTATTTGGATTGACAGATGGAGTTGTATTAAGGGATCCATAATTTTTAATATAATACAAGTTCATATGCTATATAATTTTGTGTCTTTAGGGAGATGATTCACTACAATTCTTTAAGCTGAAGCTCTGATATTCCCATCTGTGCATCTGCAGATTAAGACAATTAGGCATCAAACTCCTTGAAACCTCTCATGCACACACTACTGTATACTGTATATGTTGTGAAGCATCTGATGCTGTCAGTTTTCCTTGCTTTGTACTGTTCTTTTATAATGCAGAAATAAGAAACCATATGCTCTGCTATAGAATTAACCATCAGTTTTAGTGCGACAACAGCCGTCGTCAAACACTAAACCTGCGGGTAGCTGTTGTAAGATAATGTCTACTTCTTATCTAGAACGAAGGACTCGTGTATTTCCTAGTTTTTATTGACTTAATAATGACAGCAGTGTCAGATATCAACCTCTGACCTGCAGGAACTAGAAGTCGAGTTGGGTTACTCATGCTCGGTAAAGCAGATCTGCAGGGCAGGGAACCGTATGCCGTCCTCTGGTCGCTGTGGCTGACATACATTTGTTAAGTCTGCAAGTTCCCTTGGCGGAACACATCAAAGGGAAAAGGCGTGGCTGACAGCTGGCCGCAGAAGCGGCTATCGGAGACTGTATCTGAAAGATAAATGCATGCATGCCGAGAGCTTCCTCTAGCCCCCTTCCTGTAGAGAGACCGGTGTAATTGAGAAAGATGGCTTCTGCCAGAGTGGGGACACAAAGTCCTCTACGTGCGTCTGTTCCTTTGGCGAAACAAGGTGAATCTTCTTCCAGAGCTTACAGTGTTGATGCGCTGAACTCCTGCCATTGCTGTAGACAAATGGTCCCATCTACAGGAGGTGTGACTGGTGTAAATTATGGGTTATTAATGGTCCTCATTGAATGTGTATTTATATCTTGGAAAAGGTTGATGGTGTTACTCAGAAAGAATGACTTTAGAGATGAAAGAACGCCTCATTTTCTCTCAGTATCTGGGCATTTCTTTAACTGTGTGCACCTTTATGATGTGTTGGAAAATAAGCTTTTTTAAAACACAATTTTCATATCTTCAGTAAATTTACACGAACAATGTCCAACAGCATGTATAGGAAAAATCTTTGTGTGTGCACGTGTGTTTTCCCCTGAAATGTCACATATATAATTCCACCACAATGTCATTTCTACCACAACTCAACTGGTTTAATAGCATTATATGGCATTTTTGAAATAAAACAGCTGATTCCTTTGTCTGGTTCCTTTGCTAAGGTTAATTTCATAGCTAGCATTTTGAGTATCTGAAATGCACAAAATTAAATATTAAATTAAATAATGTGTTTTTAGCCTTTTTGGATTATTTGCCTTTTTTTTGCTTTTTTTGTTGCTTTCTTTAAAAATCTCTTGTTTTTTTTTCTTTTGTACATTTTATTTTACATAAAAAAACATTTGAAAAGTAGCACAAATAAATCAAGGATCATGTTACCGATGTTACCAAATAAATTTTAATGTGACCTTATTTATTTAGGTTGAATATGAAATCTGTAATTTCTACTAAACATCAACCCCAGTACATAACAGTGCCATATAGTTGAAGTAACTCCTATCTATCCTTGAATCTCACTAGGAGAGCATAGAGAAGAACACTTGCGTGTTTCTCGGTTCCCCTGCATACTCAGCAGATGTGTCAATGTTATCAGAAAAGGAGCAGCAGGAGCTCAAAGCGCCTCACCCTTCTCATGTGCGCCCATCACACACACACTCATTCCCTAAGCCGCCTGGTATGTCTCCTTCCCTCTTTTCTGCCTCGTCGTTTTAGCCTAATTGTGTCGATTCACAGGCAGAGCGAGCCGCATACATAATCAATTCCGATACTCAGACTGAGGATCCCCAGCTTTCCGCACATCAAAGTCGCGGAGCCAGCCAAGACCAGCTGGTTATTCTTGCCCAGCCATCCCACACAGTATCAGCAGGGGAGGACGGGCCGAGGACAAACGTTTGTCACAAGATGCCGAGAATGTTTTCATACTGTAAATATGTTCTCCTTCACACTGTTAAAGGTGCTGTGCGTAATGTCTCCGCTGAGTGATGACTTCGGTAGAAGCGGAGGCATAAAAGAGATGCCCGACTTCATTTCACTTCAATTGCAGACACTGTTATACGCCCTCCTACTGAATGTTTTCTCAGTTGGCCAAGTATCCAGAGAGCTATTCAGATAAAAGACTCTGATAGTGCCAGCAACTTTAGTGATTCATATTTGGAGTCCGGGGTGAGCAAAACAGAGCCGGTCCAGATGGTCTGTCGGTGAGGTGCGGCATCCTACTACAACCCCATTAAAAAAAATACACGTCCTCGTTGAGCACTTTTCGACGTCCCATGCCCCATGGCCCTCTGCACAGAAGGGCTTGATTTAAAGCACGGGAGCATGTTGTTTCGTAATTAGTTTCTTGTTCTCATTTTCCTTCATTTTCTGGTGATCTTTCTTTATTGCTCTGTCTCTTTCATCTCTCGTTCTGTAAATGTCAGAGGGTTTCTTGTTGTATGCTTTATATTGAGCAACAGTGTTTCCACGTCTTACAATGGGTAAGCATGTGCATAATATTCCTACTTAAGTCAGCTTGATGGTGTTAATTCTCTCACGGTCTGCTGGGAGAGCACTCAGCCATAATATTTAGAAATAACACACTCATCATATGATGTATCGTTACACCAGGCTATTAAGACAGACAGCAAGTAATGTCTTGGAGAGTAGCTCCTCAGTATCTAGCACACTCAGAGGAAACTATAGATTACTATCACAGCAGACACACACACACACACTCTCTCTCTCACACACACACAGACAGTTCATTTTGATCTCTCCTTACATGGCATGAGATAATGAACTGTTGTCTGAGAGAGCAATTACATTTGTGTGCCCAACCAGGACAAACACAAATATTTGACAAGAAATGATATTACAGTATCACTCTAAGAGCAAGCCAAGTGTGCACATGTCACGCCTGAGCTGAAAACGGTTTGGCATCACATCCCCACTGCATACTTGTGTTCTCACACTTGACTTGGCAGGATGCAAACTTTTGGTCATGGGCTTGTCACGAGAACTTTGAGCCTTTTGAGATGGTGCTGGAATACATCTTTGAAAGGAACTAGTAACCCATAAATTATTTACTTACCCCTTATGTTCTTCAAAATGCTTATTTATTCTTTATTTATTCTGTAAAACACAAACAGTGATATGATTTGTTTAATTTTAAAGAATATCCGTATTAAGATAATATGGCTTGTGTGCTATACAGTATTCTATACAGTTATACAATAGCTTTTTGTAAGGAAAAGAGTGAAATTAAATTCAATATTTACTATTAAATATTTGTCTATTGCAATTAGTCTATTTTTTATTCCTCTAGGAATTTTAAGAGAAACATCTGAGACATGAGCCTTTCATTAGCTAGTCTCCTGATGAACAAGCAATTTCTGAACATTGAAACATTTCTCTGGGAGAATGTTAATATACTGTGATGACACCAAAGTCAGGCAGACAGAGACCACCAAGTAATCTCACCACATTAATAAACTTCAGAAGAGTCATGTTTTATTTCTTTCTCTCCTTTTTGACTGTCCTTATTTACTTGCAGCTTATCAGAGAGTGAAGCCTTTACTGTATCAGTGTAAATTAAAGCAGCATCAGTCTGTTTTTTTTTCTTTTCCTCTGTTTTTTTCTGAGGATTTATCCAAGAAAGAGGTATTTGGTTTAGCAAAGGATTTAAGTCCCCTGCTGCTCTTTTGAAATAGCGCTGTCTTTGATGTCCGGAGGACAGGGCAATGTTTTTTCACACACACACTTTCTATATGCACCCATTGTGTTTTATTTATTTTTTTGTGGACAATTATTTTAAGTCAACATAATCCATTTTTCTTCTGCAATGTCACATTTCTTAGTCAAACAATGTATTCAGTATAACAAATCTAGGACATGACTTGATTTTATCCATCAGGAATTGATTGAATTGTGAAAAGTGGTCTCTATATGACTGATGGTTGGGTACCATTAGCCAAAAAGGAAAGTCTTGTTTCAGATGAGTACTTTTCTCTCTCTCTTTCTCGTTGTATTAATATGCACATAGGAATCATGCCCAGGAAACGTGTTAAGAGAGTAAATAGGGTCAATGTTGGCTTCATGTTGACTTTAGCCAAGCAATAAGGCAAGCATGCTTCTTTCTGGTCTAGTTGGGTTATAACTCATCTTCTCCCGACAGTAGCGTTAGGCTGGCCGGTACCAGGCTCCCTGAGGGTTACAAAGATCAGGCTGGGAGGTGGTTTGCTGCAGGCAATAAATCCTTTGACATAATCTTGCCACATTTGTGGGGAGCTGAACTCCTTTTTGGTATCATTAGCGTGACATATCATCTGATATGTAAAGTTAAGCAGGCTCAGAAAATTAGATTCACTATGAGGACCAACGGCTGCTTTAATTTTTTTTTACTGCTTTTTGTTTGCACATGGACAGCTATTCAAAAAGCATTTTCTTGCATATGCATGGGTTTTGATGGCATAGTTGCACATCAACCTCTACAGTGGACCCTAGTGCATAATCCTATATATTGCCATCAAATGGCAAGCTGTCGTATGTCGATTATAATATACACATAGGGAAAAAAATCCGGACTGAGGTTGTCAATTAATGCATGAAAGGGTTTAAACTTAAAAGTATTTTCTCAGAGCCATGGAGAAGTGTTTACTGTGCATGTTGAGCCGTGGTGCTGCTGTGGGGTGATGCAGGTTTGAATCCGGCATAAATAATTATACCATACAATCACTGTCCTGATTATAGTCATTACCAATTGTAATTTTTCATGGTTTTACAGCATCAATGCAACAGTTAGACTAGCCTGTGATAATTTACGAGGCATATATGAAAATTAATCAACAATCGTTGTCAAGTTAAAGTCATGTATTAAGCATTTTCAGTTCATTATGTCATGCAGTTAGTCTTAGAAGGCGTCAGCTCGCTAACAACGTGCCGTCACAGCCCATCATGCTATTGAGAGCCTGGTATATTTACATGCCAAAGAGACAAATATGTCTTGACTAATCAATAGCATTTGCTTCAATTACACTTAAAGTGAGCTATTATAACGATTTTCTGTGCCATAGATTTAGCAGATCACTGATGTATTTCTGACCCAGGTATTTGATTAGATGGCAGCTCTCCAGTTGATAGCACTATGTGTCCTGCAGACATTGATCAATAAATTGCATTAAACCGTTTTAGCTGCTGTGGTTGAAAGTACAGTAGTGCCTCATAGAATTAGAGCTGTAAGAAACCGCCTTCTTCGGTTACATGTTTTCCTCGCTAATTATATATGATAAATAAATTAAATAATGTGGTAAAAAAATGTATTTAACATTTTTTATATTCTACATTTTTTATATAGTATTATTTGTACAGTTAATCATAAATGTGTTTTTTTTTTTATTAAACTGTACAAACACTATATTGCCAAAAGTATTGGGACACCCTTTCAAATCATTGAATTCCGGTGTTCCAATCACTTCCATGGCAACAGGTGTATGAAATCAAGCACCTAGGCATGCAGACGCTTCTACAAACATTTGTGAAAGAATGGGTCGCTCTCAGGAGCTCAGTGAATTCAAGCGTGGTACTGGGATAGGTTGACACTTTAGCAATAAGTCCATTCATGAAATTTCCTCACTACTAAATATTCCACGGTCAACTGTTAGTGGTATTATAAAGAAATGGAAACAATTGGGAACAACAGCAACGAAGTGGTAGGCCACGTAAAATCACAGAGCGGGGTCAGCGCATGCACGCTTCTTTGTCTGGCAATCCGATGGACGAGTCTGGGTTTGGCCAGGAGAACGGTACTTGCCTGACTGCATTGTGCCAAGTGTAAAGTTTGGTGGAGGGGGGATTATGGTCAGGGGTTGTTTTTCAGGGGTTGGGCTTGACCCTTTAGTTCCAGAGAAAGGAACTCTTAGTGCTTCAGCATACCAAGACAATTTGGACATTTTGGACAACTTTTGTGGTAACAGTTTGGGGATGGCCCCTTTCTGTTCCAACATGACTGCGCACCAGTGCACAAAGCAAGGTCCATAAAGACATGGATGAGTTTGGTGTAGCAGTGAACTTGACTGGCCTGCACAGAGCCTGAGCCTGACCTCAACCTGATAGAACACTTTTGGGATGAATTAGAGTGGAGACTGTGAGCCAGGCCTTCTTATCCAACATCAGTCCCTGATGTTTAAATTGTGTACATTTTATTTAATAATTAAAATGTATTTAATAATTTCAATTATCGATTTTATAATCAGAAGCTAGGAATGGAACTTTGTTTTATAATACAATACAAGGTAATAATGAGTTCTCTCAAAATTCTTTCCAACAATATACATATATATGCATGATTGATCCAACTCATTCACCCCCCTCCCCCAAATGTACGCCAATGGGCATTTCCAAATACGCCTGAGGACTTTTTCATTGTTGAAATTAGCCTAGGTTTGCACTCGCTACCTATTTTGCTCAGAGGACCAATATTCCAGCAGAGCGTTTTATGCTCCCTGCAACAAAAGATCAATGTTCCATTAGAATAAGTGAGCTGTTAAATTCATTTCAACCTTGGTGCTATTATTTGATTTGGGGTCGTGTTACGACATGTTTGCCTCCTCTCTCACTCCAAATGTTTCACCCTCTCCCTGGCTTAATCCATTTTATGATGGCCAGCAAATGCCAATCAATATTACTCATTGTAGTTTGTGTCTACGTTCCCACAGTGCAGCCATCCTCTGCGAGAGGATTGAGTTTCTACTGTTGAAGGCTCTCTACTGTTGAAGGGTACGTGTATGCTCACCCGTCGTCTTGATCTTTGTGGTTTCTGCTGGCTCATCTTTTCCACACCTGCTCCGGCGTGAACAAACAGACGTCTACTTCCATGCAGCTGCTAATTAAATTAAAACCATTAATCTTCATCAAATCTGGGCTTGGGCTCTCAAGTTTCTATTACATGCAGCGGATGAAAGCTCTAAGAAAGAAGGGGAGAAAGAATTGACAACCACTTCAGCAAATCATGCTTAAGAGTTTTTCTTCTGCGCCACATATAATTGACGACCAATTGAATGAAAAGAGACAGCAGCTTAGACCAACTTTGCAGAACGGTGTAGTGCAGGCTTGCGGGTTTGTGACCTCAGATCTACAGGTGCTGGCACATTTTGACCTGGAATTGCACCTAGAACCATTTGTCAGGAAGTCCTGCTTTTTAGCTCACCACTTTCCAATGCAATAGCCTGGAGCACTTTTTTTCTCAGTATCAAAACGCATACTCTGAATTTATTAATAACTGCTGCAATCATTATGAATTCAGAGTATGTGTTTGCAAAACTCTCTGCATCCCATTTCTCTGCTGTACTTCAAATACAGAGACAACTGGTTGAATTTAAAGAGGGAAGTGCATCAGGCTCTGTATTTGGCTTCTCCTGGGCTTCCTTCAGTTTTATCTGATTCTGTGATAATGGAAAAAGTGAGATTACAAGGACCTTGTGTGAACTACTTGTTGAACTGTCTTATCAGCTGGGCTGCATAATTATTCAGTATGTTAGACATGTTTTGCATGATTAATTATTCTTTTGTGGAAGGATTGTTAAGCTTTGCTGCCCTTTGGCAGGCAGCTGTGGCTGTGTGTCTGCTTTCGAAGTTGTATGCCTTTCTATATCAGACTGAGATTCATCAGGGTCATCCTAAAAATGTGCCTTGCCTACTGATAATGAAAGTTTTCGTTTAAAGAAGCATTTTCCATGAATAGTAAATATGTTCCATACTGAGTCATCCCGTTGTTGCAGATAAAAAGTCAGATTTATTTTCCCAATAACCTTAATAGACAAGTGTGAGTAATATATATATCCTGATCTCCAATCACAATACTTGGGTGCCTATACTAATGATTTGTTCCTACTTTATATTAGGTGGCCTTAACTATTCTGTACTTACATAAAAAAATAAGCACAATGTACTTATTGTGTTCATATTGTATTGTAAAACACTTTTGCTGATATAGAGGTGGGATACGGGTAAAGTTAGGGACAGGTGTGGTGGAATGGGTAAGTTTAAGGGTAGGGTTAGGTGTAAGAGAAGTGTCAACAGTGTAATTGTAAGTGTAACTACAGAAATTAATTACAGATGAAATTACATGCAGGTATTTTTAAAATGTAAATACAATGTAAAAACATTTATGTACACAATAAGTGCATTGTATCAAATGATTGATTTAAATGTTAGTACATAGTAGTTAAGGCCACCTAATATAAAGTGGGTCCAATGATTTTTAAGAATTTCGATTCTACAAGTATTACGATTCGATATTGCTATGTAATGAGATTTTTGCTCGCTTTTTTAACTCTAGACCATGGGGAAAAGTTGAATGATACATTTATACATGATGGTGCTGGTCATATATCCTTAGATGTCTTTCCGTCTCCCATTTTTCACTTTCTCGTGTCCACTAAGAGATATGACGTCATGTAATACTCACCGATACAACACATATCGCCTCAAATTAAAAGAGTTAACTTTCCTCTGCCTTGTCTATAAGCAAGGACTAAAATAAAGCAATTTAAAATCAATTAATATTGAAAAAATTGTGATAGTTGTTAGGTGAATACATTTTTCCCAGCCCTAATATATATAATTATATATCTACAAATATATAACCATAACTTTAATATTTTATATAATGTAATTTATGATTTCATAACCTTTTGTCTACTGTTATCTCTTGGATTTGCAACAACATTCTCAGAAGCGCTGTTGTGGTCGATGCTTCATTTCCAGTATTACTAAATTTTGTATGAGCCTGTATAGGTCTACTAGACTACTTTTTATTTCAGCAATCTCATCTTGAATTGATGTTGAAGTGATGTCACAGAATATCACTTAACCAATCAGATGCTGCCAAGCACAAACCTTCACTAACCTGTTGTGACTGATAGAGGAAGGTCAGGTTACAACCGATAGGGACTGGTATGATATATATTTTTTATATTCTTCCTTTTTGTGTGCTTATTGGAACCACACTTAATTGTCACACTTCTAAAACATGATTTTTGGATGAGTTTTTTTTTTTTTTTGCAGTTTTATATGGGCTTCAAGTGGCACTTGAAATTTAACTATAAATAAAGGTTGCTAAACTTGAGCCATTTGTGCATTTTAATGCTTAGGCGCACTGCCAATGGGCAATATATTGTAATGTGGGTAAGATGATACATTATGCATGAGGATGTTATTGTCCCATTGGAATCTGGGATAATAAATAGTACCTGGTTTTAAAGCTTAGTAATATTGAATCGCTGCAATCTGGGGAGATATTAACCGCTCGTGTACAGTGCAGGTGAGATCACGTTTGACCTCTGCCTTTTGTGAGTGTCTTTTTGAATATTTGATTTAATTCAAGTTGACTCCTGCATCTCTTTTTCATCATATCACAGGCAAACATGTGGCTTCTGCTGCTGCAGTCACAGACAGAGTTCGTTTCACTGCCTTCTATTATTAGACTATCTTCTTAACTTTTCTCTAAGTTGCAACTGTGGGCTGAATATTTCAACACAACTTATGTGGCTTACCCTCATTACTGATCCAGGTCGCTATTACTCTGCACTACTTTTTTGTCTCTCTGTATGTGTTAGAGCTGCAAGATTAATTGCTAAAAGGTCGCAATCTCAAATCAAACACCCACGCAATCTTATTCCTAAATGACAACGATTCAGTTATGTCTATTAAATTTTTGACAAATACTATCACAACAGAATATTCAAGTCTGAGTTGGTGCAGCCGCTGACCCAGAGAGAGTAGTTGTCTTGTTTAGGTATGTCTTTTCAGCCAGTATCATTATTTCTGTGCTACAATAATTCATATTACCACAGAGGTACTGGCATAAAAGTTTATAGTTCGGATATAACTAATGTCAAAGGATTTGCAGTCTATTTAAAAAAAAAAAATGAATGAATTTGATTTATTTTATTTTTTTTCATCTGTTTGAGGGAATGATTCAATAATATTCAATGTCTCATAAAGACTTCACTTGTTTCATTACTGGATGAATCAGCATTCATCTTGAATGAATGATTCAATGACTCACTCACACTAATGTCTAGGGTAGTGATCAAAATAGTGTAAAGCCCCTTTTGAAAGTAACTTGAAACTTCAAATAAATATTGTATCTGTTACATTGTTACACCAGTAGGTGACAATAAAAAATGTATTGTTACTGTTCTGTTCCGAATATAAGATAATGTTTTATTCTTAAAAATACATCTGAAAAAACGGGTTTGCCTTATATTCATGGTCTAGACTTTTACATGTCAATAATACACCCGCAACAATAGGTGGCGCCAAATAAGCGTAAAACGAGTGTGCCAAGAAATACTGTGTGTAATGTTAGAAGATCGTGAGCGCAAATAGACAGTCTTAAAAACGTCTTAAGTTCCGTTTTAACCGCAGATGCGTGATGTCACTATATGTCCTTGCTTCCAATTCAACATACGCACACACACAAAAACACTTCCATAAAATACTCTTCTATACATTTCGAAAAAGGTTAAATCAAATTACAAGGTCAATCGCAGGCTTCATTGCACAGGATATGCGCTGTGATAAATGTGCGGTTTTTTTCATCCTGTTAGGCATCAGTTTTCTTTTTTCTTAAATAATATCTCCTGAGCTTTTTTTTTTTTTTTTATTAAATATTTTATTAAATTATAGTTTTTTAAAGATACTCTTTTTTTAAAAGGTACTGCATAACAGGAATGATCCACAACAAAAAGTATGTTTTTAAAATAGCTGCTGCGAGGCCCTCAATAAAGTGAAGTCCCACAGCTGAGCATAAATTCCAGCCTCTGGCTTTTGGCTGGCAAAAAATGCAAGTTTTGCAATATGAACCCAGTGTCACAGTAAAAACTCATGAGACGAAAGACATGTGAGCAGGCATGTCATGATCTGATGCCCAGAGATGACACACTCCCTCACCTCATTCAAGTTTCACCTCAACCTGATCAAATGGTGTCACATACAGCAATGTCAGTACACAACAGCGGTAGACAAGAAGCCCTGTCCATCAAAGAGCTCCCAGGAGTTTGGATGCCGTTTGAATACGAAGGGGACGCTTGCAGGTTATTGTGTGTGGTGATGAAGCCCGGCTGGCTACCGGTGGGGTGACAGAGAGTCTATTTTCTACATGACTGGGCTTTATTTCAACCCTGCCGTGAGCGAGATCACAGTGATTGATTTTTCTCCTCTGCCATAAAGCGCTGCGATTATGCACAGCATCCAATCTTTAATCAGAGCTAAGTGTCTTAATCCATTATTTCTGGTGGGGATAGGTAGGCATGGAATCGCCCTACTGCATTTGGTTTCGGGCCAGACCTGGACTTTGGGGTATTAGATGGCTGGTCAGTCTGAGGTGTAGTATAAAAGGGGGGGTGATGCTAGGGGGTCTGTGGATAATGTTTGTGAATATTGTTTGTCACATACCAAGTATTTTTCTTGCCACAGACAGCTTTGTCTTTCAAGTCAAGTCGAGTGAGCTTTATTGTCATTCTCCTATGTGGAACGAAATGTTCATATGGTCAATGTACATATTTAAACATAGATATAAACATATAAACAGTAGAAGTAAGGTATAACCTGCATATAGCTAACCTACTGAAAGCAGTAATCTAAATATACATATACTATATATAATCTTACTATATATATATACAAATACTAACTACACATATACTTAATCTAACTATACATACATACTCTTTCACACTTGTTGTATGGCACTATATTCTGTTAAATTATTTGGAAGATTATTTATTGGTGAAAAACACTCAAATAATTTCTGTAATATTGCTTGAAAATGTTTTTGTAAAATTTGACTTTTTTTAACTGACTTCAGCTGAACAACAACCGAAATGCATAATTTTCCTGTTATTACTGTAAAGCTGCTTTGAAACAATCTGAATTGTATAAAGCGCTATATAAATAAAGGTGACTTGATTTGCAATGCCTCCGGGCAACAGGTCCTATCTAATTGAATAGGGGAATCCTGAAATCTCAAAAACTTGAAATAACATATTTCAAATCAGCAACAAAATCTGACATGAATTGTCCCATAAAATTGTTTCCTATGCTCAAATAGCGTTAAAAAAGCTAATGCGCATGTGCAGTCCTAAGCGCGAGTCTCAGGTTTCCGGAGCTTCTAACAGCAGCTGCAGTGATGCAATGATTTTACCAATCAGTGATTGGCAGTGATCTTTTATTTAGAAGGCGGGACATATTCCGCCATATTGCGTGTTGCAGTTTCTCACATTCATAAGTAGTAGGAGTGCACTGTCTTTGTATATCTATAGTTTTTGTCTAGTACAATGAAAGCTAAGAGAATTATTATATGTATATTTATTAGAGCGGCATGATTCTGGATAAATTATTAATCACGATTTTTGGTTTAAAATAGAGATTGTGATTCTCCCACGACTCTGAATAGACAACTAAACAAAATAATGTTATTTATTATAAGTTGACAAAATGTTAATTGCTGCAGTCTATTTAAAATATTTATTTAATTTGAATATTTTTTATTTAAATCAGTTTGAATGAATGATTCAATGACTCACTCACAAAGACTTCACTAGTTTCATTACTGGATGAATCAGTGTTTTCAAACAAATCTTTTGAATGAACGATTCAGTGATCAATACATTTTCAGTCACGTGTCGCCACCTACTGGTGTAACTATGTACTTGATACAAATCTTTAATCTTTATTTGAAGTGTAAGGTTACTTTCAATAGTTGATTTACTCCATTTTAATTGCTACTGAATGAAGATTTGAATTTTCTGTTGTGATCGTACTTGTTAAAGGTTTGATAGACATAGCCGAATCGTTGTCAGATTGCATGGGTGTTTAAATCGCGACCTTTTAACCTTTCCATCGTGCAGCTTAGTATTTATATATAAAATATTTATTTACATTTTAAATTTTTAAGTTATATTTTAGGAAAAGGGGTCATCATATTTGGGGGTCCTCGGCATAAAAACCGAGGTATAAATGACATCTCTGCTCTTACTGTGTTGTTGATAAGATATGGATGAAGTGTTTGGGTGAATGTGTTTTCAGACTCCAGTGAGTCTGTGCATTTCTATTTCAGTTAGCATAAATCCAGAGCTGGGGGCAAAGAGGGGGAGAGGGGGAAGGGGGGCAAAAAAACAGCCATGCATCACCATGGACAGGTCATTGGAACAGTGCAATGCAGCGTCTGAGAGTTTCAAGATTAGAGGGGCTAATAATTTTTGAGGGCCATGCTTTATGTTAATGTGGCAGGCCACGCTGTATATTTCTGCTGAGACGGTGCCTTTGTGGCGCTTAATTTTGCTTTAATGGAACTGTTGTGTTAGTATCTGCAGCAGACCCTGAGATTTAAACCCCCTGGAATTAACTAGCTTTATTACAGAGGACGTCCTGTGATTTATCTCATGTCTCCGGACATCGGGAAGGACACCCAAAACCAAACAAGTAAAAAAGGAAAAACACGGAAAATGAACTCGTATTACTTTATTTTTGTACCTGTGTAGGACTGTGGGTGAAGGTTGGGAATGATTCCAGGAGTCCAGCAAGATTGATGTAGAATCAGGTGTAATTCATTTAACGTCCATTAATTGAACGTCCATCAATTAATAATTCACAAATTGTGCTTTGTGTGATGCAAATAGTTTTAATATAATCAGATTTAGTAGTCAATATTGTTATTATTATAGATGATGAGATGAGAAAATTACACAAAATTATATATATGTTATTCTATATTATTATTATTTTTATATAAATAATTTTCATTTAACATTTTGCTCTATTATATCCTATCATATTTTGTCCTATAGATTATTCCCAAACTTTTTCTTGTTTTTCAAGAAAAACAAGAACTCCCAAATTCCCCAAAACGCGGAGATTAAGTATGTCAATTCCATTTATATCTACAAAGCTAACTATATCAATTCATTATATCATCATAACTTAATCAATTCATAATTTCACTTTCCACTTTCACTTTACTGCACTAATTCATAGTGCTTAATCTTGGATGTCCAAATTCATATTGTTTTCATTTTTCATAGATAAAATTCATTAGTTATGATCTAAAACCCTGTTTGAATCATTCATGAGCTCAGTATTAATAATTAATCAATAATCGTTATACACTCATTATGCTAAATGGTCATTAAATAATGTAGTTTTTCTTTATCCATCTAACCAAGCTTCATTGGTATAGTGTCTTTTTCAAACATTGCTCAACTAAAACAACAGTGAAACTCTGAAGTCTTCTTTTTTATTTTTATTATCATTATTTGGCAAGGATAAGAAAACGGTTTATGCTGTTAACCCTATTATTGGCAGGCACTTTGATAACTGGCTTTCCTTGTGGTAGAATTTTTTTTTTTTTGGGCAAACAGATGTCATGTTATGCAGTTGTTTGCACAATTTGTTTATTAAAAGTAAACTTTTTTTGTCATTATTATTTATTGAAATTGGCATGTAGTCCACCTCTCATGCCACAACACACATGCATATTCCGACCCATTTCCTTTCAGAAAAGCAAGCTGATAAAGGTCACTCGCGCCAGGACCATTTCATTAGCTAGTGAACCCAATTTAGCTGTTTAATTTAAATAAATGGAAACTCGTTATACGTGCTCCCTGGGTTTGCACCTTTAATGTGGTTGAATTCAAATCTGCAGGCAAATTAACCATCAGCAAATGCATTTAACTGTACTAAATGCACAATGTAGTACTACACAGAACATTTTAATAAACAATTCTGGAGCGCAAAGGAAAATAATAATGTAAATTGCTCAGAAGTTTCAAAACAGTACGGCTTTATCATTCCAGCACAGCTTCTTCCCAGCACAAAATGGCAGTTTTAGCAGGCCATCCCAGTGATAGGCTGCACAGTTCATGGATGCCTGAGAAATGCTTAATATGTGGATCCATACCACCTTCTACCAGGAGCAATTTACAGTTAGCCTTTTTTGTCTTTGAGTATTCTTATTGAAATGTCAAATATAACAATGTGAGTGCAGGGTTTTTTTGTGCATATGTACTTGGATAAAGAATGCTTCTGGAACATACACTATATTGCCAAAAGTTTTGGGACGCCTGCCTTTGCATGCACATGAACTTTAATGACATCCCATTCTTAATCTGTTAATATGGAGTTGGCCCACCCTTTGCAGCTATAACAGTTTCAATTCTTCTGGGAAGGCTTTCCACAAGGTTTAGGAGTTTAGGAATTTTTGACCATTCTTCTAGAAGCGCATTTGTGAGGTCAGGCACTGATGTTGGACGAGAAGGCCTGGCTCGCAGTCTCCGCTCTAATTCATCCCAAAGGTGTTCTATCGGGTTGAGGTCAGGACTCTGTGCAGGCCAGTCAAGTTCCTCCACACCAAACTCGCTCATCCATGTCTTTATGGACCTTGCTTTGTGCACTGGTGCGCAGTCATGTTGAAACAGGAAGGGGCCATCCCCAAACTGTTCCCACAAAGTTGGGAGCATGAAATTGTCCAAAATGTACCGTTCTCCTGGCAACCGCCAAACCCAGACTCGTCCATCGGATTGCGAGACAGAGAAGCGTGATTCGTCACTCCAGAGAACACGTCTCCACTGCTCTAGAGTCCAGTGGCAGCGTGCTTTACACCACTGCATCCGACGCTTTGCATTGCACTTGGTGATGTAAGGCTTGGATGCAGCTGCTCGGCCATGGAAACCCATTCCATGAAGCTCTCTATGCACTGTTCTTGAGCTAATCTGAAGGCCACACGAAGTTTGGAGGTCTGTAGCTATTGACTCTGCAGAAAGTTGGCGACTTCTGTGCACTGTGCGCCTCAGCATGCGCTGACCCCGCTCTGTGATTTTACATGGCCGAGTTGCTGTTGTTCCCAATTATAGACCGTGGAATATTTAGTAGTGAGGAAATTTCACGAATGGACTTATTGCTTGATTATTTTTAGGTGCTTGATTTTATACACCTGTGGCCATGGAAGTGATTGGACCACCTGAATTCAATGATTTGGAGGGGTGTCCCGAAACTTTTGGCAATATAGTGTATTTACAGTATGTGTTTTTGTCTCATGAAGGAACTCTGCATACATAATTGTTTTGTTCACTCACATACTGTAAAAACAATCCTATAGAATCTACTCAATAATTCGCACTTGGGTAGATTTTAACCAATGTGAGTAAAGACTACCTACATTTAACAGCTATGACACTCAAATTAAGTAAAGTCTACCTAACATTTGTCAATACATTACCCATCGAATTACTTATAAAAAGTGAGCAACATGAACACTTGATTGTTGTTGTACATTTTAAATACAGTTGCTCCTGCGCCTTGCATAACTTGCATGTTTTTAATGAACAAGTAAGAAATAAACTGTTGCTCATTGGAGAAAATAAACAAAATTCTTGTAGTAATCCACTGCTTAAATAAGCCTGTTCCCTTTTCAAAAGAACTCAAAATGCACAATTTCACCATGTAACAGGCAGCAGAGGGTTTAGGAGGTCATGTTTTGGCAGCTCAAGGTGTTTGAAATTGTAACCGATCCTTCGGCAGGGTGTGAACGCATTACTAGACAGAGGGAGAAGTGTCACGTCACACTTCACGCATTTACAATGTAATAGGCTACTTGGAAAGATGAAACGTTATCTGATATGGTGTGAATGTTGTCAGTGATTCCTTTATGTACTGCAGCCAGAGTGATATTAAAGAAATAAGCCATGAGAGGCAGCACGGTGCAGTTGCTTTTCCATGGCTATGGGGAGTTATTTGGCATGGTGTTCTTAACTTTGGTAAAATCTTTTCAATAGCCTGTGTTGTTTTTTTTAAATGTTGGCAACAGCAATATGGGAGAATATTAGACAGTTAAATGGAACATATTGCATTCTAATGGGATGCTGCCATTTTATAACCTTATAATATACTACCTTTCAAAAGTTTGGAGTCAGTGATATTTAAAAAAAAGCAAGAATACATAAAATTTATCATAAGTGACTTTTACATTGTTACAAAAGATTTCTATTTCAAATAAATCTGAAGTTTCTTTCTGAAGGATCATGTGACACTGAAGACTAGAGTAATAACTGCTGAAAATTTGCCATCACAGGAATAAATTACATGGTAATACTTTACAGTAAGGTGTAATTTGTTAACATTAGTTAATGCATTAATTAACATGAACTAGCTATGAGCATTTATTAAACTTTGTTAATGTTAGTTGATAAAAATACAATTTTGCATTGTTTGTTCATGTTAGTTTACAGTTCATTACTGAATGTTAACAAATACAACATTTAATTTTGAAAATATATTGGTAAATGTATAAAGTAACATTGACTTAGATGAATACATGCTGTAGAAGTATTGTTCGTTGTTAGTTAATTATATGTTAACAAATAAAACTTTATTGTAAATTGTTACCTATGACATTTTAAATTGTCTTATATTAGTAATATTCCACAATATTATTCAATAATGTATTTTTTATTAAACATGTTACAGACCCTGACTAAATTATAAATAATATTTATTTTTTAATATAAAATGGTATACATACAATATTGTTTTGAAGGGAACCAGTCGCATCAGGTTTTTTTAATGCATATTTTGTTCTGTAAATATTCAAAACAGCCATTTTGTTTGAAGCTGGACATTTTTTAGAGGCAAAGAAGACGCTGAAAAAAGGTTGCTGTCAGTAAAAAAAAAAAGAAAAAAAGAAAGAAATTAATACTTTTATTCAGCAAGGATACATTAAATTGATTAAAAGTGACAAAGACTTTTACATTATTACAAAAGAGTTCTATTTCAAATAAGTCTGAACTTTCTATTCATCAAAGAATCCTGAAAAAAGTATCATGTTTCCACAAAAATATTAAGCAGCACAACTGTTTTCAACATTGATAATAAGAAATGTTTCTTGAGCAGCAAATCAGCATATATGAGCAAAAGAAGGCAAAGACAACTGACTTTATGCTAGAGCGGCTTTTAGCAGTGTTGCAGGAGTGTTGAGGAATTGCTCAAGGATTGCCCAGAGGCTAGGTTCGTCCCGACATCGACAGAGAAACTACCAGAAACGGTCCCAGAAGACAGAGGAGGTAGGATGCTGAGAAACATGATGCACAATCCTTTTTTCCTATGTTTATTGAATGCATAAAGTATAGTACATCACTTTGTTAAAGTGTAATTTCAGCTCTTTGGGCTATAAATTTAAACTGCACCACTGCTAAGGGGCTGTTCACTAATATTGGCTCACACTTCTCCCAACTGTTTGGCACTGATACATGGAATTATAGACATGAGGAAATTTAATATTCATATAGTCTAGGGCGGTTTTTTAATCTGTGTGAACCTCATGGAGAGAAAAGGGCAGATCAGAACGAGGAGCCTGCTGGGCATTCTGGGACTGGCTGCTGTGGGACAGAAAGTGTTACATGGCTCATTTCATCACACACATTGCTCAGCAATTGTAGCATTTGTGTGTTGTGTGTGTAAATTGATGAATTGCATCATTCATGATTTACAGTTTTGCTATTCATTATCGACAGCAGGTATGAAATATTTAAGCTAGTCCCTAAACATGCATGTTTTTTGTTATGGAGAGTCTGTATCTTTTTGTTTTTTATGCAACAGTCTGCCAGTAGATAGACCATAAAAAACACTGACAATTTCCATCTAGAAAAACAACTACAGCTATTATTATTATTATTATAAAACGTCTCGGTTACGTATGTAACCTTGGATCCCTGAGTAGGGAACGAGACGCTGCGAACAGTCGCTATGGGAACCGCCTTCGGCGTAACGAATGTCTGAAGCCCTTATACCATCACGCCAATTGATTGGCTAGTGACACTTAGCGCCACCTTAAGAATACGTCATGTATGCTTCTATATGCGCGCTAGGCGTCATCTCATCAGATTTACAAGACGAAGGAAGCTATTACTCGAAGATAGGGGAATGGCCGTAATCGCAGCGTCTCGTTCGCTACTCAGGGAACCAAGGTTACATACATAACTAAGACGTTCCCTTTCATAGGTTCACTCAACGCTGTGAACCGTTGCTATGGGAACGAAATACCTGAGAGTAGCTGGAAGACCGTGAAAAGCGTCCGCTCAATAGAGCCCTTAAAGAGAGCCTGGGAAGACGGCATTCCTCTGGTCAAATGAGCATGTTCCCCTAGAGGCGAAGTGAGTCCATGCGCCTCATAGGCCGCCGAAATAGCCTCAACCACCCAATGGGACATTCTCTGCTTAGTGACGGCAGCTCCTCTGTTTTTACTGCCAAAGCACACAAATAATTGTTCCGATCTTCGCCACTGGGCTGTACGGTCGTCGTAATTCTGGCAGCAAGCGAATCAGTGGAAAGGCAAAGAGACTGGTCCTGGGCCATGTGTGGGCCAGAGCATCTATCCCCAGAGGGGATGGTGGTGACAGGGAAAACCAGAGCGGGCAGTGCATAGTTGAGCTTGAAGCGAATACATCTATCTCCGCTCGACCAAACCTATGCCATATGAGTTCTACCACCTGGGGATGCAACCTCCAGGCCCCAGGATCCAAGCCCTGCCCTGCCAGAATTCAGATCCACACCCAGAAAAGATGTCTGCTGGCTTGGCAGTAAAACACTCTTCCGATGGTTTATGTGTAAACCTAGGCTCCTCAAATGGCAGACAGCTAAGTCTCGATGAGCTACTGCCAATTCCTGGGATTGTGCTAATATCAGCCAATCATCCAGGTAATTCAATATCTGGACGCCCTGGAGCCGCAATTGGGCCAGAGCAGCGTCCATACATTTTGTGAAAGTCCGAGGAGCTAAGGCTAGTCCGAATGGAAGGACACAGTACTGGTAAGCTTTGCCCTCGAAAGCAAACCTGAGGAACTTCCTGTGTCTTTTGACGATCTGGATGTGGAAATATGCATCCTTTAGATTGATGGTTACAAACCAATCTCCGGTTCGAACCTGAGACAGAATGGACTTTAACGTCAGCCTCTTGAAATTGCTCACTCTGAGCACAAGATTGAAACGACACAAGTCCAGAATCGGACGCAGTTCACCATCCTTTTTGGGCACCACAAAATAACGGTTGTAGAAGCCTGCCTCTGCCTGAGCGGGGGGTATCTCTTCTATAGAACCCTTCTCTAAGAGAAGTTTCCCAGTTTCCTGTCTCAAAGCCGGAGCTTTCCAAGGATGCACTGTCGTGGGAAGAACACAGCTGGAAAGAGGTGGGCCTTTGCGGAATTGGATGGTGTAGCCGTGGCGAATAGTACGTAACTCCCATTGCAAGACCTCGGGCAGGTGTTGCCACACGGCCCAGTACTCCGCTAGGGGCATTAACCGCTCTGTTTTTGGCGCCTGTCATAAACGCATGTGACCCTAAGGCTTTTTCCTGAACTCCGAAGGCTAGAACGCGCGGAGTGTCTAGTATGATGCTCGTCGATGGGGCCCGGCCTAAAGCTGCCCGAGGCGCATTTAGCGGCGGAACAGTAAAGGCCAGAGCCAGGAGGCCACAGTGAGAGAGGCAAATATGCTTGCCCGGTTCGTCCAAACTCTCCAATGGAGGGCCTGGCCTCCGGGGACGAGCGAGCGGTTCAGGAATTATTCTTGGGGACTTGAGAACGAGAGGCTTTGGCCGTCTAAGTCAGGTCAATTCGTCTGCATTGTCGCTGGTGAGCTGGTGGGCGAGTCCTAGGACCCCAGTCTCTGCGGGGGGTTCCATAAGCGAAGGTTCATTTTGCTGTACCTCACGGGGGCGCTGGAGGGAGGATGAGTGTAAACGAGCTGAAGGCGGTTGCCGTTCGAACTCCCTGAACCTACGCAGGATGAGTTGGCGAAACATGGTGGACTGTTGTTTTGCCGCTCGAAATTTCTAGACCACCACAGTCACAGACTCTCCAAATAGGCCATCATTGGAAATGGGGGAGTCTAATAAGAAAGATTTCTCTTTTTCTTTAATGTCAGTAAGATTGAGCCAAAGGTGACGCTCTACTTACACCATTCCCGCCATGGACCTGCCTACTGCGCGGGCGGTATGCTTGGTAGCTCTCAGCGCCAAGTCAGCTGCCCGCCTGAGCTCTTTAATGGCCTCAGGAGTCATGCCTTCTCCCTTATCCAACTCTTCAGTAAGTCTGCTTGGTAGGCCTGAAGCACAGCCATAGAGTGAAGGGTATGTAGGATTTTCCAACCAAAGACGTAATCCTGCACGGTTTGGAAGGCAGCAGGGGGCGTGACTTCCAGGATGGAGCTGAAGTCGGCACTAGATGGGCCGCGAGAGTCTCTTCGACGGCCGGCATCATCGCGTAACCATGATCCGCTATTTTAGAAATAGTCATGAAATCCGCGGCCGCGGGATTAGTGATGCGCGCCGAAAATGGCTGCTTCCAAGACTTCGAAACCTCGTGGTGGAGGTCTTGGAAGAAGGGAAGAAGGTTTGGCGCGCGACTCGTAAAAAATCGATCGTCCAGCTTAGATTGGGCCTGATCTTGCGCGGGCTCGCTGTCCCATTCCAGCCCGAGCTTATCTACAGCGCGGGTGACTACTTCCAATAGCTCGCTGTACGACAGGGAAGCGTGTTTCTCCTGTCCACTCGGAGGGGGAGAACTACACAGAATCAGAAGCTGCCGTAGATAACACGTCATCATCGAAAAAGCCACAGCCAAAAGAAATCGTGTCACGAACTTCTGGGGTTGGCCGCATTTCGACATGAACGGAAAGAACAGGATCGTCGCCTGCGCGGCTTTCGAAAGCGTGGACGCAACCGGAATCCGTCTGCTCACTCTCCATGTGCTCCGACTCGCCACCGTCATCCCAAGCGTCCATCTTATGCGGTGCCTCAGTGGCCGCAGAAACGGAGAGGCGGGGATTAGACAGGCGGCCTTTAGTAAAGTCGGCAAGCCTCGAGCACAGCACTTTCAGACGTGGGCTATCGTAGTGTTGACAGTCAGATAGGCCGTTAAGCGCAGCCTGGGCATGCTTAATGCCTAAACATAGCACACACCTGTCGTGAGTGTCTCCTCCTGCGATGAACCTGCCGCACGGGTCGATGCATCTCCTGTAGCTCATCGTGTCCGCTTAGAGGAGTGAAAACTGCTCTGAAAAAGGGTAGCTAAGCACACGAGAGAAGCTTTCCAATGGGCTAAGAGAAAGATCCTTTTCCTGAAGGAATGAAATCTGATGAGATGACACCTAGCGCGCAGATATAAGCATACATGACGTATTCTTAAGGCGGCACTAAGCGTCACTAGCCAATCAATTGGCGTGACGGTATAAGGGCTTCAGACATTTGTTCCCATAGCGACGGTTCACAGCGTTGAGTGAACCTATGAAAGGGAACTGTGGTCCCATAATGCATATACTGTACACTTCTGTTAAAAAATTTTTTTGAAAGAAGTGTCTTATGCTCACCAAGACTGCATTTCTTCGATCAAAAGTACTGTAAATAATATAGTAAAATATTGTGTTTAAAATAATTTTCTATTTATTTCTTTTTGTCTGATTTTATCATTTAGATTTCACCATAATATATAATCTAATTAATTTTTTTTACAATGTTTTACTGTAAATTACTGTACTGTACATTATGAATTTTATATATATTATACTTTATATGGTAAGGTAAAAACAGTTAACCAATTAACATTTGTCTTTTCATTATTTTCTATATATAGATACAGTGTATATAATGCAAAATGATGCCACTTCACTGCATAAACCATCTTGTATGCAAAAAAAAAATATGCCTGAGGTGAAAGCCTGTGGCTAACTAGTCATGCATTCACTGATGTGGTGATGTCCACTGTTTGCCGTTCCCAAAAAATCTGTGAATATCACTTTGTCCTTGAGAGTCCGACGGTCGGGTGCTGACAGTCGGAGTGAGGGAGCCTGTCACGCTTGGGGTGACTAGCTTTAATCTGGCTTCAGTGCTCCCTGACTTCACAGGTCACCAAACTTCGGCTCTGGCCACGTCCACAACCCTTCCAGCCTAAGTGGGCGCTAGAATCAGGCCTGTCTGAAAGGCAAGATTTCCCTCTTTCTCTCTCTCTTCCTCCCTCCCTCTCAAGAACCACAACCCCACAGACTCCAAGCCTTCATTGTCCAAGCTGGGACAATAGGGGAGATGATTGCCTGAGAAACCTCTGATGATGTGTTGTGTCTGTGGGCGGGGCTGGGCGCGATTTTATACCGCACACACCGCTTGTATGGAACTCAACTTTCTGCCATCCTTCATCTTACTGATTTTAAAGGGATCATATCAATCTAATTTTTTTAATGAGAATTCTATATAAATAAAACGAATTCTGGGCAGAAATGTATGCATAAATCCATGGTTTAGTGTTCTGAAACTCAGTGAAGTAATGAGGAGGAATTAGTATACCTCTTTTTCAAAGAAGAACGATCATTTGACATTTGACAAGAATAAGATATTGCGAAAGACCTCCAAATATTGAAAACATTATTTATTTTTATTTATTATATTTTATTTATATTTGTTATTTGTTATTTTTTATTTTATTTTTTTATTTTTTTTATTTAGCAGGATGCAAAAACACCAGCTAAATTGGCAAATACACAACCTGTGAGTAAACGTTGTTTCTCATTTCAGGTGCAAAGGGTGTTTACATAATAGTCTTACACAAACAGCTTGAAAAAATATTGCCCATTTAATGATATGACCTCTTTAAAACCATAATAAATTGTGGTGATTGTCACCACTCTCATCAGTCAAAATAAAATAGAAAAGTTCACCAAGAGCTGGATGGTTGCTATAGCGAGCATTTCTAGGTGGTTGCTAGATAGCAAGATAGGGCAGCTTAAAGACCCTTAATTACTGATGTGACCCCAAACCCTTGATTTTTAAACTAGATAAACTCATTCTCTTCACACCACCAATACTATGTGTTCTAGATCATAATAAACAAAAAATTTGCATTGATTCATTATCCTTTAGTGCCACGGTTGCGGAGCAGTTGTTTACAGATAGCAGATTTTGATATTAAGCGCCTTTCATGCAATCCTTATTGTTGCAACAAAGGTTCCAATTAACTAGAGCGTGTGCCTTCCATTTCCTCTCTCACTGCATTAAGCCCAATAATGAATCATTGTCAACCACATGGAGGGAGAAAATGAATTGGAGCTAGAGTCCCGGGGCGTTATTTTATGACTCTAGTGTGGCAATTCAAATGGTTACATATTATTATTGAAATTATTAAGAATTATTGGGTGATAATTTGGCCGCCATAACCCATACAAAATATGGAGCGTCACATTACAGTTGACTAACAGGATGAAAAATGGTTGAGAGCTGGTAAGAGCTGAATGCTGTAAAAAAAGAGTGACAGAAAATCTATCCAGTTAAATTTAGACTAAAGGGTTACTATAAGGGATGGAAATGAAGCATGGAGCAGTTGTACCGAAAGCTCATCTCGGGGAACAGTTAGTGTGCAGTGGAGCTTCTCAAAACTGTCAAAACACTTGTGGATTTTGTCAAGTTTTATCTGTATGCTGAGTGGCATGTGAACATGGGGATGCCTCTTTCCACTAGATACCAAATTTAAACAAATGTTCCCACTCCTTCACTATTACTGGGAGTCCCTGTGATTTTTCCTTGGGTTTCCATACACATGTAACTTTATATACTACGTTCATATGAGTGTGTATTTCAGAAACATATTGTAAACATAATATACTTCTACCAACATCTAAAAGATTTTAGTGATATCAACGAAATCATTAACAACATATTTCATTTCAATTACACAAAGGAAGCATTGCAAAAATGCATGGTGATTTATAAAATGTTTGTGAGTAAAAAATGCTGCATATTCTTTAGTGCTTATTGTTATATTTTTATGTGCCATTATTAGTGGTGGAAATCTCTAGGCACCTCACAATTTGTTTCAAATATGATTATGATTACTTTTTTTCTCACTGTGTGACTACTTGGTACTAAAGATGGCAAGAAGTTATTTTATTGAACAGATAAATCCCCATAGCTCTCTAACACAGTTGATTATAATGCATTATCTATTGTGAAAGGGGCTAGAGGGTCAAAAGTTACATAGTGTACCTAAAAATGAGACACATCTAAGCTATGGGAGAGCGAACTAACAACAATGTAGCAAATGTTCCTCTTGGATATTCTTAGTCCTATATGGAATCTATAGGCAGTTGCATATAAATCTGCTGCATTATTAGTAGCATGCTTTATTTAACATACATATTTGTAGTGCTTCTCTCATTTTTAACAATAGAATCCTTTAAGGCAAGCATTTTCCCTCTGAGGAGCCGGCGTGAGGAAACGTGTGCAGAGCATAAGTGGATTACAGTTCTTAAAAGCCTAAACTTGTCTTCTGCTCATGAAATTTAGAAAGCTTCGCAGATGCTTGAGTTCTAGGCTTGATTGTGCAGAGAAGCTTAACTAGGAATTGCACTTAGAGATGATTTACATTGAGCCAAATGTAAAAACGTCCATTTGGAAAATGAAGTTGGGAAAGTTCTAACTTAGTTCACTTCTGAAATTGGCACATGGTCTAAACCATGGATGAATTTTAGTCTCTTATGTCTAATCTGCTTCATTAAAATAAAATATTGCATTACTGTGTAGTTCATGTAACTGAAAAAAAAAAAAAATCAATATTGAATCAAATTGGAATTTAATTTCTTTTTTAGTGTTTAAGTTTCTTATGCTTACCAAGGCTGTGTTTATTTGATCAAAAAATATGATGTTGTGAAATATTATTACAATTTCATATAACTTCTGTTTATATATATATATATACACATAGATATATATCTCCAATCACCAATCTTCAGATTGTCACATGACCAAATTACATATAAAATAAGATAAATTTGTAGTAGTTTTTGAACTAAAACAGTAAAAATTGCCTCTTGTCCCCTGTTTTTACTAAAGTAGTCCTTCTATCTGCATAGTTCGTCATGCCGCCACCATTTTGAGTTTTAGTACATAATGAATTGCATCTGTTCTTGCTCCAACCTCAGCTTTTTTCTGATCCCATTGTTTGTTCCAATGGGTTATTTGTCTTTCTCATTGGAGAAGCCAAGATTTGAACAGATAAAACACATAATTACCAGTGGCTCACATATTCATGTGGTCTGTTTGAAGCTTTCACCCCAGTGTTCAGGAAACAATTTAGCTGTTTCCATGGGCTGCCCTCTCATCTTCCCTAAAAGACATGACATTAAGCAAACACAATGTTTTCATGTGGCCCAAGACCACTTTAGGAATTGCAGGTGTTAGCCGCTGCTGGAAAGAGAAGTAAAAAATTTAAGAATTAAGAAAGGAGAGGACAAACAAAAAGGAAAGAAGGATGAAGTAAATTGAAGGAAGGAAATAAGGATTGAAAGTATGGCAAGCCATTTTGATTTTTAATTATTCGCTGGATATGAATTTCTGATATCAACGATTACATTTTTACTAGTTAAAATGCTATTTTTTTATATCAGAAATTGGATTTCTAGAGTAACAATGGCGATTTTTTTTTTATCTCAGGGATTACATTTCTACTAGTAAAAATGCAAATTCTTGATATCAACAATGATGTCATCACTCGCATCAAGAATTGAAATAAAAATTCTTGATATCTGTAATTATACACTCACCTAAAGGATTATTAGGAACACCATACTAATACTGTTTTTTACCCCCTTTCGCCTTCAGAACTGCCTTAATTCTACGTGGCATTGATTCAACAAGGTGCTGAAAGCATTCTTTAGAAATGTTGGCCCATATTGATAGGATAGCATCTTGCAGTTGATGGAGATTTGTGGGATGCACATCCAGGGCACGAAGCTCCCGTTCCACCACATCCCAAAGATGCTCTATTGGGTTGAGATCTGGTGACTGTGGGCCATTTTAGTACAGTGAACTCATTGTCATGTTCAAGAAACCAATTTGAAATGATTCGAGCTTTGTGACATGGTGCATTATCCTGCTGGAAGTAGCCATCAGAGGATGGGTACATGGTGGTCATAAAGGGATGGACATGCTCAGAAACAATGCTCAGGTAGGCCGTGGCATTTAAACGATGCCCAACTGGCACTAAGGGGCCTAAAGTGTGCCAAGAAAACATCCCCCACACCATTACACCACCACCACCAGCCTGCACAGTGGTAACAAGGCATGATGGATCCATGTTCTCATTCTGTTTACGCCAAATTCTGACTCTACCATCTGAATGTCTCAGCAGAAATCGAGACTCATCAGACCAGGCAACATTTTTCCAGTCTTCAACTGTCCAATTTTGGTGAGCTCGTGCAAATTGTAGCCTCTTTTTCCTATTTGTAGTGGAGATGAGTGGTACCCGGTGGGGTCTTCTGCTGTTGTAGCCCATCCGCCTCAAGGTTGTGCGTGTTGTGGCTTCACAAATGCTTTGCTGCATACCTCGGTTGTAACGAGTGGTTATTTCAGTCAAAGTTGCTCTTCTATCAGCTTGAATCAGTCGGCCCATTCTCCTCTGACCTCTAGCATCAACAAGGCATTTTCGCCCACAGGACTGCCGCATACTGGATGTTTTTCCCTTTTCACACCATTCTTTGTAAATTCTAGAAATGGTTGTGCGTGAAAATCCCAGTAACTGAGCAGACTGTGAAATATTCAGACCGGCCCGTCTGGCACCAACAACGATGCCACGCTCAAAATTGCTTAAATCACCTTTCTTTCCCATTCTGACATTCAGTTTGGAGTTCAGGAGATTGTCTTGACCAGGACCACACCCCTAAATGCATTGAAGCAACTGCCATGTGATTGGTTGATTAGATAATTGCATTAATGAGAAATTGAACAGGTGTTCCTAATAATCCTTTAGGTGAGTGTATTTTCACTAGTTAAATGTCACCATAGGCTGCCATTCAAATTCAATTGTTGATATTAAGAATTATTAAGAATTATCACTAGTGAAAACTGAATTGTTGATATCAAAAATGTACATCCTGGGAATAATTAAAAGTCACAAAGGCTTGCCATATTGAAAGAGATAAAAAGTAAATGGAAGGATGGAAGCAAGAAAGAAAGAAGGCTAGAAAAAGGAATTATTTATGTCTTTGTGGTGATAAACTATGAAAGTGTGTTGAATGTTCACCTGTGTTCACTTTTTTTTTTTTTTTACCATCTGTGGAGTTTCATTTGGTAAAGCAGGCTGCTAACACCTGTCAAACACACTAACAAAACTTTACGAACAAACGCTAAAGTCTGAACACATTTAAATTCCCCTAAACAGCTGAAAGTTTTGATGCTGAAGTGTCAGTTTCAGTTTAGAGGTCTTTATCTCTCGCATATGAGGATATGCACGGACATAATAGAAGATGAGAATAGAAGATGATATGGAGCAACTGAGGATTGGATGTTCTCCAGGTTTGCGATAGAAAGCAGATAGAGACAGAAGCTCACTGAATGCGGAAGAAATGAGAAGAGCGTGTCTGGGGAGATCTAAAAGAAAAAGAACACAAAAGGTAAATCTGTGACAGACAGGTCGTTATAGACAAAAAATGAGAACGAGTGAAAGATAAAGAAAGCAAGAATGAGCGCTACTGTACAACACAAGCAGGCGGATTCCCAGCGTGTGCCTCTTTTGGGAGAAATACGCATTTAATTTTGGCAAGTGGCTCTTATAGCCTGGGTCTCCTCCTGCCTGCTGTGATCCGTTCCATCATTTAAACTCTCAAGGTAAAGAAAATCTCGGCTCCAGCAGTAAAATTGCATTCGGAAGCAAGTTCATAGCCTGCATTGAGAAGAGTAGCCTCATTCTGCGGCAGTCCAATCTGTCCCCCATAGAGACTTTCTCACTGGCGGTGCTGGTGCCAGACACTCCCGGATTGGCCATGATGCCTTCCTCTCCTAGCTGTTGATTGTGCATTATCAGAGCCCCTCACACACCGAAAATTACATGTAGCACCAGAGGTGGTCATGACAATGATAGCTGGTTTCCATGGCAATCAAAGGGCCTATTGGAAAGTGGCGAGGCCTGTCGCATTGTGATAATAGCCCCACTCATTTTCACTCTAATTGAAAAAGCTTTTGGGGGAAAAAAAGATTCCACCTCCTTCTTTCAATGTAGAGCTAAAGCCAGGTAAATAGGCTTGTGGAACGCCCCTTTAAATGTATGCATACCATTTTGTGACATCTGTCTCACCAAAACGCATTGTCTTTTGTACAACAGTCTCTTGGAGCATTGAGCATTAAAAAAATTGTTATTCTTAGTTATTAGAAGTCCTGCACATTCAAATACAATCGTATATCTGTTTTGCAATATACGGTGGATACAGGATAGCTATTTTAGAATGATTATATCAGTAACTCGTCTTGTTGAACTAGTCATTAAAACAACAGGCTCATAAGAGGGGAATCAGGCTTCACTTGTTGTGCTGTACTGTATGTCTTTTGATTCACAAAAAAAAAAAAAAAAAAGACATGCAACACGAACTGTCTAGTCCCAATTATGAACAAATGACTCTTATGACCTGGTTCTTTTTAGTGAATCAAGTACCTAGCGTGACCAGTGAAGCCTAAATCGCAAAACTAAACCTTCGGTTATTTTTAGTGAATCAAATACATAAACTATATTGCTAAAAGTTTTGGGACGCCTGCCTTTACATGCATATGAACTTTAATGAAATCCGATTCTTAATCCGTAGGGTTTAATATGGAGTTGGCCCACCCTTTGCAGCTGTAACAGCTTCAACTCTTCTGGGAAGGCTTTCCACAAGGTTTAGGACTGTGTTTATGGGAATTTTTGACCATTCTTCTAGAAGCACATTTGTGAGGTCAGGCACTGATGTTGGGCGAGAAAGCCTGGCTCACAGTCTCCACTCTAATTCATCCCAAAGGTGTTCTATCGGGTTGAGGTCAGGACTCTGTGCAGGCCAGTCAAGTTCCTCCACAGTAAACTTGCTCATCCATGTCTTTATGGACCTTGCTTTGTGCACTGGTGCTGCACTTGGTGATGTAAGGCATGGATGCAGCTGCTCGGCCATGGAAACCCATTCCATGAAACTCTCTACGCACTGTTCTTGAGCTAATCTGAAGGCCACATGAAGTTTGGAGGTCTGTAGCTATTGACTCTGCAGAAAGTTGCCAGCATGCGCTGACCCCGCTTTGTGATTTTTACATTATATCACAATTATATCACAACCTTTGTGATTTCACAACTCAGTTATGATTTCTTTCACTATATGGTGCTGAAGGTTCAGCAGCGGTGGAGCATTATACTGTAACTCCCAATAAGTTAGTTAAGCAAAACACAGTGACATCTACAGGACAGACAGAACCACAGAATACATTTTCTCGCTGCCACTTTGTGATTTATCACCCTTGCATTAAAATATAAGAATTACTACAGGGATCAAACCACTGGAGAAACCACAGGTTAAGTGTCTTGCACAAGGGCGGTGGCTCATGTTTTTCCTCCCATGTGGGATTTGTACCTCTGGTTGAACTCTGTGGAAGCATTTGAAACACTGAATGCATATTCCTAGGAATGTTTATCTCCATTCATGTGATATTCTAGTTAACCTCTTTTTAAAGGTCAGATCAGTAGGAGTAATATAATTGTTTTGTTGTCATATTTTAAAATGATCACCGTGAATGATGTCATCTCCAAAACAATACACACTCGGTTGTGTTTTACAAGTCCATTTGAGGACTAGCAGTCACAGGTGATAAGCACGTTAAGTCAAAGCCATTGAACAGACTGTAAATAGAAGTGTCATTGAAAATGGAACACATCAATGCTAAGTGAAGTGTTTACTTCATACTGAATGATTCATTGGGCACCGAGAGCACTCACAATGAAGTCAGTGGAGCTGTGTGACTCTCATACTATCCCTTTTTTTATACTCAGAACAATACTAAGATTTATAGAGAGATAGCAGGAGAATTAACCTTTTAAACTGTTTTGTAAAAATGAGTACTTCCTTCTCAATGACCGAATTGTGTTTGTGAGCCTTGTCAGAGGCAATTAGCACTTGGAGGACTGAGAACAATAATTCCAGTGTCCTGCCGCAAAAAAAATGGCTGACTCTGTAGTTGGATAAAAAAGGCTGTATATATAAGTTGGATCAAATATATGCTGTATATAAACAAATATATTATTATTATTGTTATTATTATTATTGTTTTTATTACATTTCTTTTGCACTGATGCCGTTATGAATGAAGATTTAAAAAAAAAAAAAAAGAATGCTTAATTATTCAGCAAGGATGCTTTAAATTCAGCAAAAGTTAAATGTAAAGGCATTTATAATGCTATGAAGGATTTATATTTCAAATAAATGCTGTTCTTTTGAAGTTCATATTCATCAAAAAATCCTGTATCATGGTTTCCACAAAAATATTATATAACAGTAATTTAAAATGGTAAGAATATTTCAGAATTGAAATGGAACCTTGATGAACTTTTTTCAAAAACCAACAAACAAAAAAAATCCTGCTGACCAACTATAGACTCAGGCCGGTAAAAGAGGCACCAGACTAAATTTCCAAAGTCAGACGCGAGCACAGAAGCCTGCCACCCTATGACTATAAATCAATTTCTATTTAGATCAAGCAGATTCAAATGTGAAGGCCTAATGTGGCACTGAACAAACAGGCCAGGCGGATGATGAATGCGAGGGGGGACGTAATGGGCCGACCGACTGATAGCCCGCTATCACAAGCATCCATCTTCCTTAATTCCCGGTGCAGTCTACTGGATCCTGTCCAACACACTCAGATGAATTGTCAAAGACACAGAGAGGCATTTTGAATCAGCCTGTTTGAGTTATAGCCGTCACTTCTCTGTCTACCAAACTTCACTCTTTTCATCCCACTGAAATATCAATTATTAAGCTCTGCTTCAGAGGTGTGCTGAGGTTGTGCAGATACTCTAAAATATCCACTGAAGTGCAGTGTCTTATTCAAACAGTGTCGACACTGATGAATTTGTAAATGGGCATGAAAATCGCCCAGATCGCAACTCTCTGCAGCACATCTTTTACTTGACTTGCAAAGACGTTGTGTGAAGTTGTAGAGACTGTGTAAATGAGGATATATTGGTGTCATGACACTACCATGTACATGTAAAAGTAAAAACTGTCACATTTACTGAATCTCTGTCGGTCATTACATAAGGTGATGCAATGGCAATGCAATGCAGTTAAATTGAAATGTCTATCTACTACTTTTTGTGTTATGAGCATAAACTCTCTCTTTACACTCTAAAAACTACTAGTTTGTTTCAAAACCGTTGGGTTAAACATTTAATAAAACAATTTAACCCAAGAGTTGTATTTGTCCATATTTGACCCACATTTGGGTTGAAATAACCCAGCATTTTTTTGAGTATATGTAATTTTAATGATAGTTTTAAATATTTAATTTAATATTCTGTAACACTTTAGTTTAGGGTCTAATTCTCACTATTAACTAGTTGCTTATTAGCATGCATATTACTAGGATATTGACTGTTTATTAGTACTTATAAAGCACATATTAATGCCTTATTAAACCCCTTACCTAAATTTAACATCTACCTTACTAACTATTAATAAGCAGTAATTAAGCAAAAGTCATATTTTTGAGGCAAAAGTAATAGTTAGTTAATAGTGAGAATTGGACTCTAAACTAAAGTGTGACCAAATATTTTTATAAATATTTAGATATTTCAAAGAATGCAATGGTATTGACATTTAAAAAATAATTTATTTGGTCCAAAAAGGGCCAAAAATCCAATAACTAAAGAAAAAACAGCAAGTAGTCAAAATGTGTTTGTCTGTTACAATGGGGTTTTAAAATAATGATAGATAATTATTGATTTAGTATATCCATGATATTGTAAAACAGTATTTTGGATATGCTTGCTTTTGTAATCTTTATGGATATCAGAATCGACTTTTATTTTAGTGCTTGTTTGGATCAAGCATAAGGTTTTAATACAGAGCAAATACAAAACATTTGTCATGCCTCATTCATAATGTATGTATTCAGTGAAAACAGAGTAGATTCACATTTGGATCGTTGTTGAGTTGGTTCCCTCCCAGCATTTTAGACTCTGGGTGGTAAATGTCTCCCTGACAACTATAATAATAATTCATGAGATATTGCAGCGATACATATGTATTCATAGCGTGAAATGCTATAACGTGACCTAATAAATGGGATGAGATCATTTCGGCACAGTAATCGAACAATGCAGGAACAATCCTTGAACAGTTTCGCATTTTGAAATGTGTGCGTGTTTAAAAAATGTTTTTTATCTTTGGTCTTTTTTTTTCTGTTCCTGCTGAGCTTTTTCTCTCTGTCTCTCTTAATATTTGTTGTGGAAAACCAGCATGATCTTATTCATAAGTAAATCAGCTTGCCTATTGAGAGCCTGAAGCTGTAATACAATCAAAATCAATGAGCTATAGAGATGAAAATAGCCTTTGTCATGCAGACATGTAACAGTGATTTTGGTCAATTTAAAAAAGGCACGGTTAACCAACGTGAATGAGTGATAATGAATCTTTTGGAGCAGCATCAAAAGTGGAATATGTATTACAGTTCATATAAAAATGCAAATAATATGTTTATTATTAGAATTAAACAGCTAAAAATGCAACATTTTTTGTTGTTGTTAATATTATTTTTAATACAAATAATCCACACGAATCATGTACAATCTATTGCACCCACGACATTGTTTTATAGCTGCAGTTTCAAGAAATGGGGGTAATAATTATACAAATATAGTTATTGTATTTGTAGTTATTGAAGTAATTTCTCAGTTTGAGAATACTTAACAAACCCAGGTTTTATTTTGGTATGTTTCTTGTAGCCCACCACCATACTATTAGTTTAAATAATCCATTGTGGTAGATTTTCCCTACACACCTGATTTAAGTTAAACCAGCTGTCCCCTGACAACTTCAATATTATCCTCAGGTGACTCCCAGCTCTGACTGTGTCGGTAACCCCTGATGCCTAAGAATAGCTACTCTGACCGCATTGGAAAAAAACTGATGCCTAAGAATAATATTTATAAAATGCCTAATACTATAGCTATTCTGACTGTATCAAATGCCTAAGAATTAAAGCTACCTGACCGCAACGGTAACCCTGGACGCCTAAGAGCCTCACTCTGAGTAGGACGTTGTCTCGCCCCCTATAAACACTATTACTTAATAATAAGGTCTCTAGTGTTCCACTGACCTGCTGACTCCAGACAGTGCCTTTTAATATGCTTTAATCATGGCTGAGAGGGCCTCCTACCAATCACAGAGAATCCCCTTGACCAAAAGAGTACAACAGTTTATATAGAATAAGTGCATGGCATAGGTGACATGATTCATTACATAATTTTTCTCTAATCTGATTCTTCATATGTATAATTACTAGGTAAATGCGCATTCCTTGATGAATTCCTTGGTGTATATATATACACCAATCAGGCATAACATTATGATCACCTTTCTAATATGTTGGTCCCCCTTTTGCTGCCAAAACAGCCCTGACCCGTCGAGACATGGACTCCACTAGACCCCTGAAGGTGTGCTGTGGTATCTGGCACCAAGATGTTAGCAACAGATCCTTTAAGTCCTGTAAGTTGCGAGGTGGGGCCTCCATGGATCGGACTTGTTTGTTCAGCACATCCCACAGATGCTCGATTGGATTGAGATCTGGGGAATTTGGAGGCCAAGTCAACACCTCAAACTTGTTGTGCTCCTCAACCATTTTTGGTTTATGGCAGGGCAGATTATCCTGCTGAAAGAGGCCATAGCTACCAGGGAATACAGTTTCCATTCCGTTACGGTTTCTTCCCATAGTGCATCCTGGTGCCATGTGTTCCCCAGGTAAGCGAGGCCATCCATGTGATGTAAAAGAAAACATGATTCATTAGACCAGACCACCTTCTTCCATTGCTCCGTGGTCCAGTTGTGATGCTCACGTGCCCACTGTTGCCATTTTGGGATGTGGACAGGGGTCAGCATGGGCACCCTGACTGGTCTGCGGCTATGCAGGGCCAATCGCAACAAACTGCGATGCACTGTGTATTCTGACACCTTTCTATCAGAACCAGCATTAACTTCTTGAGCAATTTGAGCTACAGTAGCTCGTCTGTTTGATCGGAACACACGGGCCAGCCTTCTTCTTCAGTGTGTGTGAGGTAAATGAAACCACATGCAGGATTCATATTGAAATAGTCTTTTTGAGGCTTAATATTCATAGACACGAGTATATAGCGTGATTTGAATGATGTGTACTGACCTACTTTTTATTTATTCATCAAAACCTAGACAAATTCCGTCACATTTCACGTTATACAGTAAATTCAGTTTTTAAGACTGGATTCCGTCCGTGTTTTTTTCACGCAGTTAATTAATAAACCATCGGGTTTGTTATATTGGCCTTTTTCATGCTATAGCTGATATGCAGATGGTTGTAAATTTATCAAAAAAAGACATGTACGATACTATATATATATATATATATATATATATATTGTATGTTTCTTGAGCAGCAAATCAGCATATTACAATGATTTCTAAAAGATCATGTGACTCTGAAGACTGGAGTAATGATGCTGAAAATTCAGCTTTGCCATCACAGTAATAAATAACACTTTGAAATATTTTAAAATAGAAAACAGTTATTTTAAATTGTAATAATATTTCACAATATTACTGTTACTGCATTTTTTATCAAATAAATGCAGCCTTGGTGAGCATTAGAGATATTTCATAAACATTAAAAACAACTTTTGAATGGTAGCGTATACTGTCATTTAATGCATATTGCATAGAAAATTGGGTAAAGCTGGTTGAACTTGAAGGTCAAAAGAAAAAATCAGATTTTTCTGGCTCTTAGCAACTTCCAGGAGTCTGATCGTTTACCGTTTTATACAACAATTGTTTTTTGAGGAAACTAATCACTGATTTGCCACACGTGCATAGCATCAAATCTGTCAAAGAAACTCACACTGTAGCAAGTAAACTAAATATGCATGAGCAAAAGTGCATTTTGAACTATGTCTGGAAAATAATGAGTATTTCTGGGTGGACAGATATTTTGATCACACACACACACACACACACACACACACACGCACACACGCACACACGCACACACGTACACACGCACACAATTAATCATAACTAATATTCCTTTTTCTTGCAGGATTAACATTTTTATTCTTTTGAAAACTAAATGACACTTGGGCCAAAGTTATAGTGTCTGAATATAATAAAAGAGAAAACAAAACTAGACAGCTGTCTGAATATATATTTATATATTTTTTTTTTTATCTATGTTTTTTGTGGAATTTTTATTTTTAGGATTCTTTGATGAATACAAACTTAAAAAGAACAACAATTATTTTAAAAAATTGAAATATTTTGTAACATTTTAAATGTCTTTACTGTTGCTTTTGAGAGAGTTGTATTTTTCTGAGTGACATTCACACAAAAGTGAACTCCAAAACTATAAAAAGGAGAGTCTAAAGGTAGGTATCGTTTCATAGAAAACTTTTGAAATCTTTAGAAGAAAAAAAATCATTACATTGGGACATTCTCATGCTGAGACAATATATATATATATATATATAATTTGTATTATAATTTTATATATCTTTCTTATATATCTATATTTGACATGCAATAACTCCGATAATACCTATTAACATCTGGATAATATTTTGTGGTGATAGCATAAAATAATCAAAACTTATAGCATTTGGAACCAAGGTATTTTTATGTAGCCCTTGAAAAATGTTGTTCCTCCGTGAGTAATATATTTACATTATAATTACATTAACTATGTTTTTACTACCTTTCTGGACCTTGAAAGTGTTCATTAAATTGCTGTCTATGGAGGGGACTGAGTGCTCTCGGATTTCATCAAAAATATCTTAATTTGTGTCCTGAAGATGAACGAAGGTCTTGCAGGTTTGGAACGACATGAGAGTAATTAATGACAGAATTTTCATTTTTGGGTGAACTGTCCCTTTAACCCCTTGCATAGCTATTACACGCCACATTCCGTTACGGTTTGCGTATCATATGCACACAAAAATCATATGAAACCTAATTTTTGCGTATAAATTGCACGCCAAACATACATTTGTGCTATTCTATCTGAGCTGTATGATGTTTTTGACACATTGCAGTAAATAGTACAAAAATATTTCATAAATTATGAAAACTATTTGTTTTATTTATCAGCAAATAACTCTACTTGGGAGTTAATCAAATTGCGCAGACTCTAAGCTTTCAAATGACACCTATTTTGTGTTGCTCAAGGCAGTAGTTTTTTTTTATAAATGGTTAGCATTAAAAAGCTACGTTTTTAAGCTTTAAAATGATACCTGTTTTGTGTTATTAAATTCAGTCGTTGCATAGTAATTTGATTATGATTATGAGCGGCGGCACACTTCGGGTTTAAAGGGTTAAAAAAATCTTACTGACCTCAAACTTTTGAACTGTTATGTACTCTGGTAAGCACACCATGATAAACATACATAGCCTACATACATTTATTCTTTTAGTTTAGTTTAGTTTAGTTTAGTTTAGTAAAAATCGTCCAATAAAGAACAAGATGTTCTCTTGTCGAATACAGCGAAACATTCATAAACAACATGAAAACATAGCAGGCCACATCATCACAGCGGTGCCTCCTATTAGAATCAACAGTTGCTCATGACATAATGATGTCTGTGGGCCCTGAATACACCAGGCATCTGGCACTCACTCCAACGAGCCGCATGGATGTCATCCATTATTGAGATATTTTTTTTTTTAAATCAATACGTTAAACCTCTAATTAGACCCAAATTAATAATGATCATTCAGTGTGTCAATTACAAACTGTGCGGAAGCCAAATGAAGCTCATAAATAGCATGCTAATGAGGCATCATGCAGTCAGGGCCCTCTTAGCATGTTTAGAGCTGATAATTGTATCGGACCCTTTGATTCTTCCTACTGTCAACAATGTGATATCAACAGGAGTGTGAGGAAGATGTCTGCTCACATCTTGTGTACTGTGAAAAGTGAGATTGATAATAGCATTTTACAGGTTATTTTCTTCTTCTTTTTCTTTTTGTGTGGGCTGCTACAGTTCAAACCAGTTCATTCTCATTGCTCTGTGACAAAGGTCGGCATAATGCTTGAATGAAATTACTTTTCAAATGCTTCCTACTGTACCTCCAAACCTAAATTCATGGGTGATATGACTGGAAATCTGCTGTATGATTATCAATTATCTAACTGTCCACAGAACTGAAAGTGATGTGCGCATTTTTCATTTTATCTCATCAATCACCATCAGATACTGAATCCTTATCTGCTTTGACTATCATGCCACTAAGTTAGAAAGTGCCTCTCAAAAACTTTTGGATATTACTTAAAGTTTTCCCCAGCATCCTCTGGGCTATTTTCTTAGTTTATTGATTGAACAAAGCACAAAGTTTTCACTTTTAAAGTTTCACCCAATGATTTTTATGACATTTCTGAGAGGGGGAAAAAAGAAAGAAAAAACTATGAAAAAGAGGCAGGGATGCATGAAGGAGAAAACAAGACTGTCTTAGGCACTTACAGAGATGCTGAAAGAAGATATATGGAAGAAGCCGTTTCATTTCCATAATGACTAATGCAATCTAACAGTTAGCGTCTGGTTTAAGACATGCTTTTTTGGGGCGGTAAATAATGGCGCAAACACCAGTAAATTGACTAGCGCAAACCTTAGTAAATCACCTTGCATGATTCATTTAAATACTCTGCTCGCATAAATTTTGCGTCTGAAAGAGAAACTCCTACAAATGCATATGCAATAAGGTCAGCCGCAAAAATAACCCTATCCACGCCTTTTTTCCGCGCTAATTTTTCACTGCGTGTCTTTAGTAAATCCTGACAGTAGTTTTTTAACACCAAAAAGAGGGTTTGCGCTGTTCATATGAATCAGCTGGATCTTTCATACACTACTGTTCGGTGAGATTTTAAAAATATTTTTTAAAGAATTCTCTTATGTTAAAGCTGCATTTATTTGTTCAAAAATAGTGATATTGGGAAATATTACATATTTAAAATGACTGTAAAAATGTATTTTATTCCTGTGATGACCAAGCTGATTTTTCAGCATCTTTACTCCAGTCTTCAGTGTCACATGATCCTTCAGAAATCTAATATGTTAATTTGGTGCTCAAGACAAATTTAGGTTACAATTTAGTTTAGGGTCCAATTCTCACTATTAACTAGTTGCTTATTAGCATGCATATTACTAGAATATTGGCTGTTTATTAGTACTTATAAAGCACATATTAATGCCTTATTCTGCATGACCATAATCTACATCCCTTAATCCACCCAATACCTAAACTTAACAACTACCTATTAACTAATAATAAGCAGTATTTAGGAGTTTGAGGGAGAAGTCATAGTTAATAGTTCAGTCAGGTCCACTTAAGTCAAAAACACCATAGACAAACTTTTAGTCAACTTTTTTATTGACATATTTTGGAAAATTTACATTTGGTGATATGGCTCTGTTCTAAATTTCTCATCCTTTTCATGAGCTCTATGAAAAGCCAAGGCAGGGAAGAGCAGCAGCTTCTGGGGACAACCTCCCATTTTTTTAAACTGGGAGGGCAGCGTAAATCCCCCAACAGACCATACCAGGCAATCCTCCCTGGCTCTTCCTGCTAAATCGAAGAGTCAACAGAGGATCCAAAAGAGCGTTTCAGGAAGGCAATCCAACTGAATTTAATTGTAAAGAGCCAATCGATCTACGTGAAGCTAGCATGAGGAAGGTAACTAGAGCTAATGATAGAAGTAATTTATATTTAGGTAAATAGGCTCAACAGCTACTGAAGCTATAATATTCAATTTTCAAGCCATAGATCAGGGAGCAGCACTCATAGCTCGAGCATCGGGCCAGAGGTAACGTTAATAAGCGGCTGAAGACCATTGTCTCATGGCCTTCAATGTAGAAACAGGAGTGGAGGAAGCTGCAGTTGTAGCAGTCCCTATGTGCAGAGAATCAGCCTTATAACACTCTGAGGGAAGCTTGCAGTATTGGCAGAGCAGGCGAAGACTGGAGGCAAGCCAGGCTCTAGACATGGGCTTTCCCTCCTTCATGGAAAATAATGGGTCCTGCTGACCAGCTTGTGGACGGCTCCTCAGGTAGGCCAACATAGATGACAAAAAGCAGAGTCAGATTCAGAGATAAAAACAACTTCATCCCCTTTTCCTATCAGTTTAGTGTGCTTAGAATTATGGTGAAGTGGTAAGAATAAATGTATGCATCAGAAATGTGAGGTCATGTGACGGATTAAAAGAATCTGTGGATAACAAACCACCTGAGAAAGCATAGAAAGCCGTGAGCAAAACGTATCTTAGGGTAAGGCCCAAAGAACACCTCTATCAGCTTTAAACTATCGCTTTAAGAATATCATTTCCAATAGCAACTATAGCTTTAAGAAAAGCATATTTCCAATAGCGACTATAGCTTTAAGAACAGTATTTTTTCCAATAACAACTATAGCTTAAAGTAGGGATGTCACAATACCAAAATTCCAGTAGTCGGTACCAATACCATCAAAATGTTACGGTTCTCGGTACCACAGCAAAATGTTTTTTATTTTCTTTAACTATTTTTAAATTTAAATTACATTTTTAAAGTTTATTATTTATTATGATAATCATTATAAGTAAATAATACATAAACATTTAAATGCTAGATGCTGTTGTTACATTGTTTATAAAAAAGATCAAGTGAAAAACAAGCAATCATCTAGGCATAATTATTATTATTAGTAGTAGTAGTCTATTATTATTACATCGAGACGTAGCTAAATCTACTGTACAACAGTAGCCTAATATATAAGTTAAACCAAACCTTTATTTTGACGGGTTGCACTTAAGACCTTTGAGTGTCTGTGTTCATGATATGACAGTTTTCTCAAATGAAATGGTAAATTCTCATGAAGTGATGGTTTATACATTCATGTCCGCATATAGTGACACAGCAGAGGCCAAAAAGACAGCGAGTGTCACACGTGCGTGTGCGCGAGCTGCAAATGAAACCGCGCATCTGCGCCCGTCTTTCACAGATACGCAGAACATACAGTAATATTAATATTAATATTTAAATAGTATTTTGCAGTTTACTATTCACAGACACTAGTATATATATTCGGCTACAGTCTGGAGCCCTGCTCTTAGATAAACACAGAAGCGACTGAACGCAGCTGCGGGTACCGAATATACTCGGGAGTCGGTACTACCAGTAATACAGAAATACTGGTATCGTCACATTTTTTAAATTTCAGTACCGACTTGGTAACGAAGTACCGGTACTTCTGACATACCTAGCTTAAAGTCCTCATGAAATCAAAATTGACCCTATTTACTTTGTTAGCACACATTACATGTCTTAGGGTGTACAATTAATCTGTGCAAGTTGATGCACAAAGAAAAGAATAATAATTGTTCGTCGCGGTAATCTTTAATCAAAATCTGAAAAAGTTACTTCCGGTCTGGAACGGCGTTCCTTTTCCGATGACGTCAGTTTGACGGCTTGGATTTGAATATCCTTAACCACTCTCCTCCAACTGCTCGTCTGCTATGAGCGAGAGATGGAGGTGTGCTGAAGTAACCCCGCCCACTATTCAACATTCTGTTTCACTTGGAAATACATCACAGCACTGAAGAAAACTCAGTTGCTACTTCCGGTTCAAGGGGACTTTAAAGAACCAATAGCAACTATAGCTTTAAGACAAGCGAGTTTCCAATAGCGCCTATAGTTTTAAGAAGCATGTTTCCAATATCAACTATAGCTTAAGGCAAGCGCGTTTCCAAATAGCACCTATAGCTTTAAGAACAAGCACGTTTCCAATCTCAACTATAGCTTTAAGAACAAGCGCGTTTCCAATATCAGCTATAGCTTTAAGAACAAGCGCGTTTCCAAACTCAACTACAGCTTTAAGAACAAGCGCGTTTCCAATCTCAACTATAGCTTTAAGAACAAGCGCGTTTCCAAACTCAACTATAGCTTTAAGAACAAGCGCGTTTCCAATCTCAACTATAGCTTTAAGAACAAACGCGTTTCCAAACTCAACTACAGCATTAAGAACAAGCACGTTTCCAATCTCAACTATAGCTTTAAGAACAAGCGCGTTTCCAATCTTAACTATAGCTTTAAGAATAAGCGCGTTTCCAATATCAACTACAGCTTTAAGAACAAGCGCGTTTCCAATTTCAACTATAGCTTTAAGAATTAGTGCGTTTCCAATATCAACTACAGCTTTAAGAACAAGCGCGTTTCCAATCTCAACTATAGCTTTAAGAACAAGCGCGTTTCCAATCTCAACTATACCTTTAAGAACAAACGCGTTTCCAAACTCAACTATAGCTTTAAGAACAAGCGCGTTTCCAAACTGAACTACAGCTTTAAGAACAAGCGCGTTTCCAATCTCAACTATAGCTTTAAGAACAAGCGCGTTTCCAATCTCAACTATAGCTTTAAGAACAAACGCGTTTCCAAACTCAACTACAGCATTAAGAACAAGCGTGTTTCCATTCTCAACTATAGCTTTAAGAACAAGTGCGTTTCCAAATTCAACTACAGCTTTAAGAACAAGCGCGTTTCCAATCTCAACTATAGCTTTAAGAACAAGCGCGTTTCCAATCTCAACTATAGCTTTAAGAACAAACGCATTTCCAATCTCAACTACAGCTTTAAAAACAAGCGCGTTTCCAATCTCAACTATAGCTTTAAGAATAAGCGCGTTTCCAATATCAACTACAGCTTTAAGAACAAGCGCGTTTCCAAACTCAACTACAGCATTAAGAACAAGCGCGTTTCCAATCTCAACTATAGCTTTAAGAACAAGCGCGTTTCCAATCTCAACTATACCTTTAAGAACAAACGCGTTTCCAAACTCAACTATAGCTTTAAGAACAAGCGCGTTTCCAAACTGAACTACAGCTTTAAGAACAAGCGCGTTTCCAATCTCAACTATAGCTTTAAGAACAAGCGCGTTTCCAATCTCAACTATAGCTTTAAGAACAAACGCGTTTCCAAACTCAACTACAGCATTAAGAACAAGCGTGTTTCCATTCTCAACTATAGCTTTAAGAACAAGTGCGTTTCCAAATTCAACTACAGCTTTAAGAACAAGCGCGTTTCCAATCTCAACTATAGCTTTAAGAACAAGCGCGTTTCCAATCTCAACTATAGCTTTAAGAACAAACGCATTTCCAATCTCAACTACAGCTTTAAAAACAAGCGCGTTTCCAATCACAACTATAGCTTTAAGAATAAGCGCGTTTCCAATATCAACTACAGCTTTAAGAACAAGCGCGTTTCCAAACTCAACTACAGCATTAAGAACAAGCGCGTTTCCAATCTCAACTATAGCTTTAAGAACAAGCGCGTTTCCAATCTCAACTATAGCTTTAAGAACAAGCGCGTTTCCAATCTCAACTATAGCTTTAAGAACAAGCGCGTTTCCAATCTCAACTATAGCTTTAAGAACAAACGCGTTTCCAAACTCAACTACAGCATTAAGAACAAGCACGTTTCCAATCTCAACTACAGCTTTAAGAACAAGCGCGTTTCCAATCTCAACTATAGCTTTAAGAATAAGCGCGTTTCCAATATTAACTACAGCTTTAAGAACAAGCGCGTTTCCAAACTCAACTACAGCATTAAGAACAAGCGCGTTTCCAATATCAACTACAGCTTTAAGAACAAGCGCGTTTCCAAACTCAACTACAGCATTAAGAACAAGCACGTTTCCAATCTCAACTATAGCTTTAAGAACAAGCGCGTTTCCAATCTCAACTATAGCTTTAAGAATAAGCGCGTTTCCAATATCAACTACAGCTTTAAGAACAAGCGCGTTTCCAATCTCAACTATAGCTTTAAGAACAAGCGCGTTTCCAACCTCAACTATAGCTTTAAGAACAAACGCGTTTCCAAACTCAACTACAGCATTAAGAACAAGCGTGTTTCCAATCTCAACTATAGCTTTAAGAACAAGCGCGTTTCCAAATTCAAATACAGCTTTAAGAACAAGCGTGTTTCCAATCTCAACCATAGCTTTAAGAACAAGCGTGTTTCCAAACTCAACTACAGCATTAAGAACAAGCGTGTTTCCAATCTCAACTATAGCTTTAAGAACAAGCGCGTTTCCAAACTCAACTACAGCATTAAGAACAAGCGCGTTTCCAATCTCAACTATAGCTTTAAGAACAAGCGCGTTTCCAATCTCAACTATAGCTTTAAGAACAAACGCGTTTCCAAACTCAACTACAGCATTAAGAACAAGCGCGTTTCCAATCTCAACTACAACTTTAAGAACAAGCGCGTTTCCAAACTCAACTACAGCGTTAAGAACAAGCGCGTTTCCAATCTCAACTATAGCTTTAAGAACAAGCGCGTTTCCAAACTCAACTACAGCTTTAAGAACAAGCGCGTTTCCAAACTCAACTACAGCTTTAAGAACAAGCGCGTTTCCAATCTCAACTATAGCTTTAAGAACAAGCGCGTTTCCAAACTCAACTACAGCTTTAAGAACAAGCGCGTTTCCAATCTCAACTATACCTTTAAGAACAAACGCGTTTCCAAACTCAAATACAGCTTTAAGAACAAGCGCGTTTCCAAACTCAACTATAGCTTTAAGAACAAGCGCGTTTCCAAACTCAACTACAGCTTTAAGAACAAGCGCGTTTCCAATCTCAACTATAGCTTTAAGAACGAGCGCGTTTCCAAACTCAACTACAGCTTTAAGAACAAGCCCGTTTCCAATCTCAACTATAGCTTTAAGAACAAGCGCGTTTCCAATCTCAACTATACCTTTAAGAACAAACGCGTTTCCAAACTCAAATACAGCTTTAAGAACAAGCGCGTTTCCAAACTCAACTATAGCTTTAAGAACAAGCGCGTTTCCAAACTCAACTACAGCTTTAAGAACAAGCGCGTTTCCAATCTCAACTATAGCTTTAAGAACAAGCGCGTTTCCAATCTCAACTATAGCTTTAAGAACAAACGCGTTTCCAAACTCAACTACAGCATTAAGAACAAGCGTGTTTCCATTCTCAACTATAGCTTTAAGAACAAGTGCGTTTCCAAATTCAACTACAGCTTTAAGAACAAGCGCGTTTCCAATCTCAACTATAGCTTTAAGAACAAGCGCGTTTCCAATCTCAACTATAGCTTTAAGAACAAACGCATTTCCAATCTCAACTACAGCTTTAAAAACAAGCGCGTTTCCAATCTCAACTATAGCTTTAAGAATAAGCGCGTTTCCAATATCAACTACAGCTTTAAGAACAAGCGCGTTTCCAAACTCAACTACAGCATTAAGAACAAGCGCGTTTCCAATCTCAACTATAGCTTTAAGAACAAGCGCGTTTCCAATCTCAACTATACCTTTAAGAACAAACGCGTTTCCAAACTCAACTATAGCTTTAAGAACAAGCGCGCTTCCAAACTGAACTACAGCTTTAAGAACAAGCGCGTTTCCAATCTCAACTATAGCTTTAAGAACAAGCGCGTTTCCAATCTCAACTATAGCTTTAAGAACAAACGCGTTTCCAAACTCAACTACAGCATTAAGAACAAGCGTGTTTCCATTCTCAACTATAGCTTTAAGAACAAGTGCGTTTCCAAATTCAACTACAGCTTTAAGAACAAGCGCGTTTCCAATCTCAACTATAGCTTTAAGAACAAGCGCGTTTCCAATCTCAACTATAGCTTTAAGAACAAACGCATTTCCAATCTCAACTACAGCTTTAAAAACAAGCGCGTTTCCAATCACAACTATAGCTTTAAGAATAAGCGCGTTTCCAATATCAACTACAGCTTTAAGAACAAGCGCGTTTCCAAACTCAACTACAGCATTAAGAACAAGCGCGTTTCCAATCTCAACTATAGCTTTAAGAACAAGCGCGTTTCCAATCTCAACTATAGCTTTAAGAACAAGCGCGTTTCCAATCTCAACTATAGCTTTAAGAACAAGCGCGTTTCCAATCTCAACTATAGCTTTAAGAACAAACGCGTTTCCAAACTCAACTACAGCATTAAGAACAAGCACGTTTCCAATCTCAACTACAGCTTTAAGAACAAGCGCGTTTCCAATCTCAACTATAGCTTTAAGAATAAGCGCGTTTCCAATATTAACTACAGCTTTAAGAACAAGCGCGTTTCCAAACTCAACTACAGCATTAAGAACAAGCGCGTTTCCAATATCAACTACAGCTTTAAGAACAAGCGCGTTTCCAAACTCAACTACAGCATTAAGAACAAGCACGTTTCCAATCTCAACTATAGCTTTAAGAACAAGCGCGTTTCCAATCTCAACTATAGCTTTAAGAATAAGCGCGTTTCCAATATCAACTACAGCTTTAAGAACAAGCGCGTTTCCAATCTCAACTATAGCTTTAAGAACAAGCGCGTTTCCAACCTCAACTATAGCTTTAAGAACAAACGCGTTTCCAAACTCAACTACAGCATTAAGAACAAGCGTGTTTCCAATCTCAACTATAGCTTTAAGAACAAGCGCGTTTCCAAATTCAAATACAGCTTTAAGAACAAGCGTGTTTCCAATCTCAACCATAGCTTTAAGAACAAGCGTGTTTCCAAACTCAACTACAGCATTAAGAACAAGCGTGTTTCCAATCTCAACTATAGCTTTAAGAACAAGCGCGTTTCCAAACTCAACTACAGCATTAAGAACAAGCGCGTTTCCAATCTCAACTATAGCTTTAAGAACAAGCGCGTTTCCAATCTCAACTATAGCTTTAAGAACAAACGCGTTTCCAAACTCAACTACAGCATTAAGAACAAGCGCGTTTCCAATCTCAACTACAACTTTAAGAACAAGCGCGTTTCCAAACTCAACTACAGCGTTAAGAACAAGCGCGTTTCCAATCTCAACTATAGCTTTAAGAACAAGCGCGTTTCCAAACTCAACTACAGCTTTAAGAACAAGCGCGTTTCCAAACTCAACTACAGCTTTAAGAACAAGCGCGTTTCCAATCTCAACTATAGCTTTAAGAACAAGCGCGTTTCCAAACTCAACTACAGCTTTAAGAACAAGCGCGTTTCCAATCTCAACTATACCTTTAAGAACAAACGCGTTTCCAAACTCAAATACAGCTTTAAGAACAAGCGCGTTTCCAAACTCAACTATAGCTTTAAGAACAAGCGCGTTTCCAAACTCAACTACAGCTTTAAGAACAAGCGCGTTTCCAATCTCAACTATAGCTTTAAGAACGAGCGCGTTTCCAAACTCAACTACAGCTTTAAGAACAAGCCCGTTTCCAATCTCAACTATAGCTTTAAGAACAAGCGCGTTTCCAAACTCAACTACAGCTTTAACAACAAGCGCGTTTCCAAACTCAACTACAGCTTTAAGAACGAACGCGTTTCCAATCTCAACTACAGCATTAAGAACAAGCATGTTTCCAATCTCAACTACAGCATTAAGAACAAGCCCGTTTCCAATCTCAATTACAGCATTAAGAACAAGCGCGTTTCCAAACTCAACTACAGCTTTAAGAACAAGCGCGTTTCCAATCTCAACTACAGCATTAAGAACAAGCGCGTTTCCAATCTCAACTACAGCTTTAAGAACAAGCGCGTTTCCAATCTCAACTATAGCTTTAAGAACAAGCGCGTTTCCAAACTCAACTATAGCTTTAAGAACAAGCGCGTTTCCAATATCAACTATAGCTTTAAGAACAAGCGCGTTTCCAAACTCAACTACAGCTTTAAGAACAAGCGCGTTTCCAATCTAAACTATAGCTTTAAGAACAAGCGCGTTTCCAATCTCAACTAGAGCTTTAAGAACAAGCGCGTTTCCAATCTCAACTATAGCTTTAAGAATAAGCGCATTTCCAAACTCAACTACAGCTTTAAGAACAAATGCGTTTCCAATCTCAACTAGAGCTTTAAGAACAAGCGCGTTTCCAAACTCAACTACAGCTTTAAGAACAAATGCGTTTTCAATCTCAACTATAGCTTTAAGAACAAGCGCGTTTCCAAACTCAACTATAGCTTTAAGAACAAACGCGTTTCCAAACTCAACTACAGCTTTAAGAACAAGCATGTTTCCAATCTCAACTACAGCTTTAAGAACAAGCGCGTTTCCAAACTCAACTACAGCTTCAAGAACAAGCGCGTTTCCAATCTCAACTATAGCTTTAAGAACAAGCCCGTTTCCAAACTCAACTACAGCTTTAAGAACAAGCCCGTTTCCAATCTCAACTATAGCTTTAAGAACAAGCGTGTTTCCAAACTCAACTACAGCTTTAAGAACAAGCGCGTTTCCAATCTCAACTATAGCTTTAAGAACAAGCGTGTTTCCAATCTCAACTATAGCTTTAAGAACAAGCGCGTTTCCAAACTCAACTACAGCTTTAAGAACAAGCGCGTTTCCAAACTCAACTACAGCATTAAGAACAAGCGTGTTTCCAATCTCAACTACAGCATTAAGAACAAGCGCGTTTCCAATCTCAACTACAGCATTAAGAACAAGCGCGTTTCCAAACTCAACTACAGCTTTAAGAACAAGCGCGTTTCCAATCTAAACTATAGCTTTAACAAGCGCGTTTCCAATCTCAACTACAGCATTAAGAACAAGCGTGTTTCCAATCTCAACTACAGCTTTAAGAACAAGCGCGTTTCCAAACTCAACTACAGCTTTAAGAACAAGCGCGTTTCCAATCTCAACTATAGCTTTAAGAACAAGCGCGTTTCCAAACTCAACTACAGCTTTAAGAACAAGCGCGTTTCCAATCTCAAATATAGCTTTAAGAACAAGCGTGTTTCCAATCTCAACTATAGCTTTAAGAACAAGCGTGTTTCCAATCTCAACTATAGCTTTAAGAACAAACGCGTTTCCAAACTCAACTACAGCTTTAAGAACAAGCCTGTTTCCAATCTTAACTATAGCTTTAAGAACAAGCGCGTTTCCAAACTCAACTACAGCTTTAAGAACAAGCCTGTTTCCAATCTCAACTATAGCTTTAACAACAAGCGCGTTTCCAAACTCAACTACAGCTTTAAGAACAAGCGCGTTTCCAATCTCAACTACAGCATTAAGAACAAGCATGTTTCCAATCTCAACTACAGCATTAAGAACAAGCCCGTTTCCAATCTCAATTACAGCATTAAGAACAAGCGCGTTTCCAAACTCAACTACAGCTTTAAGAACAAGCCCGTTTCCAATCTCAACTATAGCTTTAAGAACAAGCGCGTTTCCAAACTCAACTACAGCTTTAAGAACAAGCGCGTTTCCAAACTCAACTACAGCTTTAAGAACAAGCCCGTTTCCAATCTCAACTATAGCTTTAAGAACAAGCGCGTTTCCAAACTCAACTACAGCTTTAAGAACAAGCGCGTTTCCAAACTCAACTACAGCTTTAAGAACAAGCCCGTTTCCAATCTCAACTATAGCTTTAAGAACAAGCGCGTTTCCAATCTCAACTATAGCTTTAAGAACAAGCGCGTTTCCAATCTCAACTATAGCTTTAAGAACAAGCGCGTTTCCAAACTCAACTATAGCTTTAAGAACAAGCGCGTTTCCAATATCAACTATAGCTTTAAGAACAAGCGCGTTTCCAAACTCAACTACAGCTTTAAGAACAAGCGCGTTTCCAATCTAAACTATAGCTTTAAGAACAAGCGCGTTTCCAATCTCAACTATAGCTTTAAGAACAAGCGCGTTTCCAATCTCAACTATAGCTTTAAGAACAAGCGCGTTTCCAATATCAACTATAGCTTCAAGAACAAGCGCGTTTCCAAACTCAACTACAGCTTTAAGAACAAGCGCGTTTCCAATATCAACTATAGCTTCAAGAACAAGCGCGTTTCCAAACTCAACTACAGCTTTAAGAACAAGCGCGTTTCCAATCTCAACTATAGCTTTAAGAACAAGCGCGTTTCCAAACTCAACTACAGCTTTAAGAACAAGCGCGTTTCCAAACTCAACTACAGCTTTAAGAACAAGCCCGTTTCCAATCTCAACTATAGCTTTAAGAACAAGCGCATTTCCAATCTCAACTATAGCTTTAAGAACAAGCGCGTTTCCAAACTCAACTACAGCTTTAAGAACAAGCGCGTTTCCAATCTCAACTATAGCTTTAAGAACAAGCGCGTTTCCAATCTCAACTATAGCTTTAAGAACAAACGCGTTTCCAAACTCAACTACAGCTTTAAGAACAAGCGCGTTTCCAAACTCAACTACAGCTTTAAGAACAAGCGCGTTTTCAATCTCAACTATAGCTTTAAGAACAAGCGCGTTTCCAAACTCAACTACAGCTTTAAGAACAAGCGCGTTTCCAAACTCAACTACAGCTTCAAGAACAAGCGCGTTTCCAATCTCAACTATAGCTTTAAGAACAAGCCCGTTTCCAAACTCAACTACAGCTTTAAGAACAAGCGCGTTTCCAATCTCAACTATAGCTTTAAGAACAAGCCCGTTTTCAAACTCAACTACAGCTTTAAGAACAAGCCCATTTCCAATCTCAACTATAGCTTTAAGAACAAGCGCGTTTCCAAACTCAACTACAGCTTTAAGAACAAGCGCGTTTCCAATCTCAACTATAGCTTTAAGAACAAGCGTGTTTCCAATCTCAACTATAGCTTTAAGAACAAGCGCGTTTCCAAACTCAACTACAGCTTTAAGAACAAGCGCGTTTCCAAACTCAACTACAGCATTAAGAACAAGCGTGTTTACAATCTCAACTACAGCATTAAGAACAAGCGTGTTTCCAATCTCAACTACAGCATTAAGAACAAGCGCGTTTCCAATCTCAACTACAGCATTAAGAACAAGCGCGTTTCCAAACTCAACTACAGCTTTAAGAACAAGCACATTTCCAATATCAGCTACAGCTTTAAGAACAAGCGCGTTTCCAAACTCAACTACAGCTTTAAGAACAAGCGCGTTTCCAATCTCAACTATAGCTTTAAGAACAAGCGCGTTTCCAATCTCAACTATAGCTTTAAGAACAAACGCGTTTCCAAACTCAACTACAGCTTTAAGAACAAGCGCGTTTCCAAACTCAACTACAGCTTTAAGAACAAGCGCGTTTTCAATCTCAACTATAGCTTTAAGAACAAGCGCGTTTCCAAACTCAACTACAGCTTTAAGAACAAGCGCGTTTCCAAACTCAACTACAGCTTCAAGAACAAGCGCGTTTCCAATCTCAACTATAGCTTTAAGAACAAGCCCGTTTCCAAACTCAACTACAGCTTTAAGAACAAGCCCGTTTCCAATCTCAACTATAGCTTTAAGAACAAGCGTGTTTCCAAACTCAACTACAGCTTTAAGAACAAGCGCGTTTCCAATCTCAACTATAGCTTTAAGAACAAGCGTGTTTCCAATCTCAACTATAGCTTTAAGAACAAGCGCGTTTCCAAACTCAACTACAGCTTTAAGAACAAGCGCGTTTCCAAACTCAACTACAGCATTAAGAACAAGCGTGTTTCCAATCTCAACTACAGCATTAAGAACAAACGCCTTTCCAATCTCAACTACAGCATTAAGAACAAGCGCGTTTCCAAACTCAACTACAGCTTTAAGAACAAGCGCGTTTCCAATCTAAACTATAGCTTTAAGAACAAGCGCGTTTCCAATCTCAACTATAGCTTTAAGAACAAGCGCGTTTCCAAACTCAACTACAGCTTTAAGAACAAGCCCGTTTCCAATCTCAACTATAGCTTTAAGAACAAGCGTGTTTCCAAACTCAACTACAGCTTTAAGAACAAGCGCGTTTCCAATCTCAACTATAGCTTTAAGAACAAGCGTGTTTCCAATCTCAACTATAGCTTTAAGAACAAGCGCGTTTCCAAACTCAACTACAGCTTTAAGAACAAGCGCGTTTCCAAACTCAACTACAGCATTAAGAACAAGCGTGTTTCCAATCTCAACTACAGCATTAAGAACAAACGCCTTTCCAATCTCAACTACAGCATTAAGAACAAGCGCGTTTTCAATCTCAACTATAGCTTTAAGAACAAGCGCGTTTCCAAACTCAACTACAGCTTTAAGAACAAGCGCGTTTCCAAACTCAACTACAGCTTCAAGAACAAGCGCGTTTCCAATCTCAACTATAGCTTTAAGAACAAGCCCGTTTCCAAACTCAACTACAGCTTTAAGAACAAGCCCGTTTCCAATCTCAACTATAGCTTTAAGAACAAGCGTGTTTCCAAACTCAACTACAGCTTTAAGAACAAGCGCGTTTCCAATCTCAACTATAGCTTTAAGAACAAGCGTGTTTCCAATCTCAACTATAGCTTTAAGAACAAGCGCGTTTCCAAACTCAACTACAGCTTTAAGAACAAGCGCGTTTCCAAACTCAACTACAGCATTAAGAACAAGCGTGTTTCCAATCTCAACTACAGCATTAAGAACAAACGCCTTTCCAATCTCAACTACAGCATTAAGAACAAGCGCGTTTCCAAACTCAACTACAGCTTTAAGAACAAGCGCGTTTCCAATCTAAACTATAGCTTTAAGAACAAGCGCGTTTCCAATCTCAACTATAGCTTTAAGAACAAGCGCGTTTCCAATCTCAACTACAGCATTAAGAACAAGCGTGTTTCCAATATCAACTACAGCTTTAAGAACAAGCGCGTTTCCAAACTCAACTACAGCTTTAAGAACAAGCGCGTTTCCAATCTCAACTATAGCTTTAAGAACAAGTGCGTTTCCAAACTCAACTACAGCTTTAAGAACAAGCGCGTTTCCAATCTCAAATATAGCTTTAAGAACAAGCGTGTTTCCAATCTCAACTATAGCTTTAAGAACAAGCGTGTTTCCAATCTCAACTATAGCTTTAAGAACAAACGCGTTTCCAAACTCAACTACAGCTTTAAGAAAAGGCGCGTTTCCAAACTCAACTACAGCTTCAAGAACAAGCGCGTTTCCAATCTCAACTATAGCTTTAAGAACAAGCGCGTTTCCAAACTCAACTACAGCTTTAAGAACAAGCCCGTTTCCAATCTCAACTATAGCTTTAAGAACAAGCGCGTTTCCAAACTCAACTACAGCTTTAAGAACAAGCGCGTTTCCAATCTCAACTACAGCATTAAGAACAAGCATGTTTCCAATCTCAACTACAGCATTAAGAACAAGCCCGTTTCCAATCTCAATTACAGCATTAAGAACAAGCGCGTTTCCAAACTCAACTACAGCTTTAAGAACAAGCGCGTTTCCAATCTCAACTACAGCATTAAGAACAAGCGCGTTTCCAATCTCAACTACAGCTTTAAGAACAAGCGCGTTTCCAATCTCAACTATAGCTTTAAGAACAAGCGCGTTTCCAAACTCAACTATAGCTTTAAGAACAAGCGCGTTTCCAATATCAACTATAGCTTTAAGAACAAGCGTGTTTCCAATCTCAACTATAGCTTTAAGAACAAGCGCGTTTCCAATCTCAACTATAGCTTTAAGAACAAGCGCGTTTCCAATATCAACTATAGCTTCAAGAACAAGCGCGTTTCCAAACTCAACTACAGCTTTAAGAACAAGCGCGTTTCCAATATCAACTATAGCTTCAAGAACAAGCGCGTTTCCAATCTCAACTATAGCTTTAAGAACAAGCGCGTTTCCAATATCAACTATAGCTTCAAGAACAAGCGCGTTTCCAAACTCAACTACAGCTTTAAGAACAAGCGCGTTTCCAATATCAACTATAGCTTCAAGAACAAGCGCGTTTCCAATATCAACTATAGCTTCAAGAACAAGCGCGTTTCCAAACTCAACTACAGCTTTAAGAACAAGCGCGTTTCCAATATCAACTATAGCTTCAAGAACAAGCGCGTTTCCAAACTCAACTACAGCTTTAAGAACAAGCGCGTTTCCAATCTCAACTATAGCTTTAAGAACAAGCGCGTTTCCAAACTCAACTACAGCTTTAAGAACAAGCGCGTTTCAAATCTCAACTATAGCTTTAAGAACAAGCGCGTTTCCAATCTCAACTATAGCTTTAAGAACAAGCCCGTTTCCAAACTCAACTACAGCTTTAAGAACAAGCCCATTTCCAATCTCAACTATAGCTTTAAGAACAAGCGCGTTTCCAAACTCAACTACAGCTTTAAGAACAAGCGCGTTTCCAATCTCAACTATAGCTTTAAGAACAAGCCCGTTTCCAAACTCAACTACAGCTTTAAGAACAAGCCCATTTCCAATCTCAACTATAGCTTTAAGAACAAGCGTGTTTCCAATATCAACTATAGCTTCAAGAACAAGCGCGTTTCCAAACTCAACTACAGCTTTAAGAACAAGCGCGTTTCCAATCTCAACTATAGCTTTAAGAACAAGCGCGTTTCCAAACTCAACTACAGCTTTAAGAACAAGCGCGTTTCCAATCTCAACTATAGCTTTAAGAACAAGCGCGTTTCCAATCTCAACTATAGCTTTAAGAACAAGCCCGTTTCCAAACTCAACTACAGCTTTAAGAACAAGCCCATTTCCAATCTCAACTATAGCTTTAAGAACAAGCGTGTTTCCAATCTCAACTATAGCTTTAAGAACAAGCGCGTTTCCAAACTCAACTACAGCTTTAAGAACAAGCGCGTTTCCAAACTCAACTACAGCTTTAAGAACAAGCACATTTCCAATCTCAACTATAGCTTTAAGAACAAGCGTGTTTCCAATCTCAACTATAGCTTTAAGAACAAGCGCGTTTCCAAACTCAACTACAGCTTTAAGAACAAGCGCGTTTCCAAACTCAACTACAGCATTAAGAACAAGCGTGTTTCCAATCTCAACTACAGCATTAAGAACAAGCGCGTTTCCAATCTCAACTACAGCATTAAGAACAAGCGCGTTTCCAAACTCAACTACAGCTTTAAGAACAAGCGCGTTTCCAATCTAAACTATAGCTTTAAGAACAAGCGCGTTTCCAATCTCAACTATAGCTTTAAGAACAAGCGCGTTTCCAATCTCAACTACAGCATTAAGAACAAGCGTGTTTCCAATCTCAACTACAGCTTTAAGAACAAGCGCGTTTCCAAACTCAACTACAGCTTTAAGAACAAACGCGTTTCCAATCTCAACTATAGCTTTAAGAACAAGCGCGTTTCCAAACTCAACTACAGCTTTAAGAACAAGCGCGTTTCCAAACTCAACTACAGCTTTAAGAACAAGCGCGTTTCCAATCTCAAATATAGCTTTAAGAACAAGCGTGTTTCCAATCTCAACTATAGCTTTAAGAACAAGCGTGTTTCCATACTCAACTATAGCTTTAAGAACAAACGCGTTTCCAAACTCAACTACAGCTTTAAGAAAAAGCGCGTTTCCAAACTCAACTACAGCTTCAAGAACAAGCGCGTTTTCAATCTCAACTACAGCTTTAAGAACAAGCGCGTTTCCAAACTCAACTACAGCTTTAAGAACAAGCCCGTTTCCAATCTCAACTATAGCTTTAAGAACAAGTGCGTTTCCAAACTCAACTACAGCTTTAACAACAAGCGCGTTTCCAAACTCAACTACAGCTTTAAGAACAAGCGCGTTTCCAATCTCAACTACAGCATTAAGAACAAGCATGTTTCCAATCTCAACTACAGCATTAAGAACAAGCCCGTTTCCAATCTCAATTACAGCATTAAGAACAAGCGCGTTTCCAAACTCAACTACAGCTTTAAGAACAAGCGCGTTTCCAATCTCAACTACAGCATTAAGAACAAGAGCGTTTCCAATCTCAACTACAGCTTTAAGAACAAGCGCGTTTCCAATCTCAACTATAGCTTTAAGAACAAGCGCGTTTCCAAACTCAACTATAGCTTTAAGAACAAGCGAGTTTCCAATATCAACTATAGCTTTAAGAACAAGCGCGTTTCCAAACTCAACTACAGCTTTAAGAACAAGCGCGTTTCCAATCTAAACTATAGCTTTAAGAACAAGTGCGTTTCCAAACTCAACTACAGCTTTAAGAACAAGCCCGTTTCCAATCTCAACTATAGCTTTAAGAACTAGCGCGTTTCCAAACTCAACTACAGCTTTAAGAACAAACGCGTTTCCAATCTCAACTAGAGCTTTAAGAACAAGCGCGTTTCCAAACTCAACTACAGCTTTAAGAACAAGCGCGTTTTCAATCTCAACTATAGCTTTAAGAACAAGCGCGTTTCCAAACTCAACTACAGCTTCAAGAACAAGCGCGTTTCCAATCTCAACTATAGCTTTAAGAACAAGCCCGTTTCCAATCTCAACTATAGCTTTAAGAACAAGCGCGTTTCCAATCTCAACTATAGCTTTAAGAACAAGCGCGTTTCCAAACTCAACTACAGCTTTAAGAATAAGCGCGTTTCCAATATCAACTATAGCTTTAAGAACAAGCGCGTTTCCAAACTCAACTACAGCTTTAAGAACAAGCGCGTTTCCAAACTCAACTACAGCTTTAAGAACAAGCCCGTTTCCAATATCAACTATAGCTTTAAGAACAAGCGCGTTTCCAAACTCAACTACAGCTTTAAGAACAAACGCGTTTCCAATCTCAACTAGAGCTTTAAGAACAAGCGCGTTTCCAAACTCAACTACAGCTTTAAGAACAAGCACATTTCCAATATCAGCTACAGCTTTAAGAACAAGCGCGTTTTCAATCTCAACTATAGCTTTAAGAACAAGCGCGTTTCCAAACTCAACTACAGCTTCAAGAACAAGCGCGTTTCCAATCTCAACTATAGCTTTAAGAACAAGCCCGTTTCCAAACTCAACTACAGCTTTAAGAACAAGCCCGTTTCCAATCTCAACTATAGCTTTAAGAACAAGCGCGTTTCCAAACTCAACTACAGCTTTAAGAACAAGCGTGTTTCCAATCTCAACTATAGCTTTAAGACCAAGCGCGTTTCCAAACTCAACTACAGCATTAAGAACAAGCGCGTTTCCAAACTCAACTACAGCATTAAGAACAAGCGTGTTTCCAATCTTAACTACAGCATTAAGAACAAGCGCGTTTCCAATCTCAACTACAGCATTAAGAACAAGCGCGTTTCCAAACTCAACTACAGCTTTAAGAACAAGCGCGTTTCCAATCTAAACTACAGCTTTAAGAACAAGCGCGTTTCCAAACTCAACTACAGCTTTAAGAATAAGCGCGTTTCCAATATCAACTATAGCTTTAAGAACAAGCGCGTTTCCAAACTCAACTACAGCTTTAAGAACAAGCGCGTTTCCAAACTCAACTACAGCTTTAAGAACAAGCCCGTTTCCAATATCAACTATAGCTTTAAGAACAAGCGCGTTTCCAAACTCAACTACAGCTTTAAGAACAAACGCGTTTCCAATCTCAACTAGAGCTTTAAGAACAAGCGCGTTTCCAAACTCAACTACAGCTTTAAGAACAAGCACATTTCCAATATCAGCTACAGCTTTAAGAACAAGCGCGTTTTCAATCTCAACTATAGCTTTAAGAACAAGCGCGTTTCCAAACTCAACTACAGCTTCAAGAACAAGCGCGTTTCCAATCTCAACTATAGCTTTAAGAACAAGCCCGTTTCCAAACTCAACTACAGCTTTAAGAACAAGCCCGTTTCCAATCTCAACTATAGCTTTAAGAACAAGCGCGTTTCCAAACTCAACTACAGCTTTAAGAACAAGCGTGTTTCCAATCTCAACTATAGCTTTAAGACCAAGCGCGTTTCCAAACTCAACTACAGCATTAAGAACAAGCGCGTTTCCAAACTCAACTACAGCATTAAGAACAAGCGTGTTTCCAATCTTAACTACAGCATTAAGAACAAGCGCGTTTCCAATCTCAACTACAGCATTAAGAACAAGCGCGTTTCCAAACTCAACTACAGCTTTAAGAACAAGCGCGTTTCCAATCTAAACTACAGCTTTAAGAACAAGCGCGTTTCCAATATCAACTATAGCTTTAAGAACAAGCGCGTTTCCAAACTCAACTACAGCTTTAAGAACAAGCGCGTTTCCAATCTCAACTATAGCTTTAAGAACAAGCGCGTTTCCAATCTCAACTATAGCTTTAAGAACAAGCCCGTTTCCAATCTCAACTATAGCTTTAAGAACAAGCGTGTTTCCAATCTCAACTATAGCTTTAAGAACAAGCGCGTTTCCAAACTCAACTACAGCTTTAAGAACAAGCGCGTTTCCAATCTCAACTACAGCATTAAGAACAAGCGCGTTTCCAAACTCAACTACAGCTTTAAGAACAAGCGCGTTTCCAATCTCAACTATAGCTTTAAGAACAAGCGCGTTTCCAATCTCAACTTCAGCATTAAGAACAAGCGCGTTTCCAAACTCAACTACAGCTTTAAGAACAAGCGCGTTTCCAATCTCAACTACAGCTTTAAGAACAAGCGCGTTTCCAATCTCAACTGTAGCTTTAAGAACAAGCGTGTTTCCAATCTCAACTACAGCTTTAAGAACAAGCGCGTTTCCAATCTCAACTATAGCTTTAAGAACAAGCCCGTTTCCAATCTCAACTATAGCTTTAAGAACAAGCGTGTTTCCAATCTCAACTATAGCTTTAAGAACAAGCGCGTTTCCAATCTCAACTATAGCTTTAAGAACAAGCCCGTTTCCAAACTCAACTACAGCTTTAAGAACAAGCCCGTTTCCAATCTCAACTATAGCTTTAAGAACAAGCGCGTTTCCAAACTCAACTACAGCTTTAAGAACAAGCGTGTTTCCAATCTCAACTACAGCTTCAAGAACAAGCGCGTTTCCAATCTCAACTATAGCTTTAAGAACAAGCCCGTTTCCAAACTCAACTACAGCTTTAAGAACAAGCCCGTTTCCAATCTCAACTATAGCTTTAAGAACAAGCGCGTTTCCAAACTCAACTACAGCTTTAAGAACAAGCGTGTTTCCAATCTCAACTATAGCTTTAAGACCAAGCGCGTTTCCAAACTCAACTACAGCATTAAGAACAAGCGCGTTTCCAAACTCAACTACAGCATTAAGAACAAGCGTGTTTCCAATCTTAACTACAGCATTAAGAACAAGCGCGTTTCCAATCTCAACTACAGCATTAAGAACAAGCGCGTTTCCAAACTCAACTACAGCTTTAAGAACAAGCGCGTTTCCAATCTAAACTACAGCTTTAAGAACAAGCGCGTTTCCAAACTCAACTACAGCTTTAAGAATAAGCGCGTTTCCAATATCAACTATAGCTTTAAGAACAAGCGCGTTTCCAAACTCAACTACAGCTTTAAGAACAAGCGCGTTTCCAAACTCAACTACAGCTTTAAGAACAAGCCCGTTTCCAATATCAACTATAGCTTTAAGAACAAGCGCGTTTCCAAACTCAACTACAGCTTTAAGAACAAACGCGTTTCCAATCTCAACTAGAGCTTTAAGAACAAGCGCGTTTCCAAACTCAACTACAGCTTTAAGAACAAGCACATTTCCAATATCAGCTACAGCTTTAAGAACAAGCGCGTTTTCAATCTCAACTATAGCTTTAAGAACAAGCGCGTTTCCAAACTCAACTACAGCTTCAAGAACAAGCGCGTTTCCAATCTCAACTATAGCTTTAAGAACAAGCCCGTTTCCAAACTCAACTACAGCTTTAAGAACAAGCCCGTTTCCAATCTCAACTATAGCTTTAAGAACAAGCGCGTTTCCAAACTCAACTACAGCTTTAAGAACAAGCGTGTTTCCAATCTCAACTATAGCTTTAAGACCAAGCGCGTTTCCAAACTCAACTACAGCATTAAGAACAAGCGCGTTTCCAAACTCAACTACAGCATTAAGAACAAGCGTGTTTCCAATCTTAACTACAGCATTAAGAACAAGCGCGTTTCCAATCTCAACTACAGCATTAAGAACAAGCGCGTTTCCAAACTCAACTACAGCTTTAAGAACAAGCGCGTTTCCAATCTAAACTACAGCTTTAAGAACAAGCGCGTTTCCAATATCAACTATAGCTTTAAGAACAAGCGCGTTTCCAAACTCAACTACAGCTTTAAGAACAAGCGCGTTTCCAATCTCAACTATAGCTTTAAGAACAAGCGCGTTTCCAATCTCAACTATAGCTTTAAGAACAAGCCCGTTTCCAATCTCAACTATAGCTTTAAGAACAAGCGTGTTTCCAATCTCAACTATAGCTTTAAGAACAAGCGCGTTTCCAAACTCAACTACAGCTTTAAGAACAAGCGCGTTTCCAATCTCAACTACAGCATTAAGAACAAGCGCGTTTCCAAACTCAACTACAGCTTTAAGAACAAGCGCGTTTCCAATCTCAACTATAGCTTTAAGAACAAGCGCGTTTCCAATCTCAACTATAGCTTTAAGAACAAGCCCGTTTCCAATCTCAACTATAGCTTTAAGAACAAGCGTGTTTCCAATCTCAACTATAGCTTTAAGAACAAGCGCGTTTCCAATCTCAACTATAGCTTTAAGAACAAGCCCGTTTCCAAACTCAACTACAGCTTTAAGAACAAGCCCGTTTCCAATCTCAACTATAGCTTTAAGAACAAGCGCGTTTCCAAACTCAACTACAGCTTTAAGAACAAGCGTGTTTCCAATCTCAACTATAGCTTTAAGACCAAGCGCGTTTCCAAACTCAACTACAGCATTAAGAACAAGCGCGTTTCCAAACTCAACTACAGCATTAAGAACAAGCGTGTTTCCAATCTTAACTACAGCATTAAGAACAAGCGCGTTTCCAATCTCAACTACAGCATTAAGAACAAGCGCGTTTCCAAACTCAACTACAGCTTTAAGAACAAGCGCGTTTCCAATCTAAACTACAGCTTTAAGAACAAGCGCGTTTCCAATATCAACTATAGCTTTAAGAACAAGCGCGTTTCCAAACTCAACTACAGCTTTAAGAACAAGCGCGTTTCCAATCTCAACTATAGCTTTAAGAACAAGCGCGTTTCCAATCTCAACTATAGCTTTAAGAACAAGCCCGTTTCCAATCTCAACTATAGCTTTAAGAACAAGCGTGTTTCCAATCTCAACTATAGCTTTAAGAACAAGCGCGTTTCCAAACTCAACTACAGCTTTAAGAACAAGCGCGTTTCCAATCTCAACTACAGCATTAAGAACAAGCGCGTTTCCAAACTCAACTACAGCTTTAAGAACAAGCGCGTTTCCAATCTCAACTATAGCTTTAAGAACAAGCGCGTTTCCAATCTCAACTCCAGCATTAAGAACAAGCGCGTTTCCAAACTCAACTACAGCTTTAAGAACAAGCGCGTTTCCAATCTCAACTACAGCTTTAAGAACAAGCGCGTTTCCAATCTCAACTGTAGCTTTAAGAACAAGCGTGTTTCCAATCTCAACTACAGCTTTAAGAACAAGCGCGTTTCCAATCTCAACTATAGCTTTAAGAACAAGCCCGTTTCCAATCTCAACTATAGCTTTAAGAACAAGCGTGTTTCCAATCTCAACTATAGCTTTAAGAACAAGCGCGTTTCCAAACTCAACTACAGCTTTAAGAACAAGCGCGTTTCCAATCTCAACTACAGCATTAAGAACAAGCGCGTTTCCAAACTCAACTACAGCTTTAAGAACAAGCGCGTTTCCAATCTCAACTATAGCTTTAAGAACAAGCGCGTTTCCAATCTCAACTACAGCATTAAGAACAAGCGCGTTTCCAAACTCAACTACAGCTTTAAGAACAAGCGCGTTTCCAATCTCAACTACAGCTTTAAGAACAAGCGCGTTTCCAATCTCAACTGTAGCTTTAAGAACAAGCGTGTTTCCAATCTCAACTATAGCTTTAAGAACAAGCGCGTTTCCAAACTCAACTACAGCTTTAAGAACAAGCGCGTTTCCAATCTCAACTATAGCTTTAAGAACAAGCCCGTTTCCAATCTCAACTATAGCTTTAAGAACAAGCGTGTTTCCAATCTCAACTATAGCTTTAAGAACAAGCGCGTTTCCAAACTCAACTACAGCTTTCAGAACAAGCGCGTTTCCAATCTCAACTACAGCATTAAGAACAAGCCTGTTTCCAATCTCAGCTACAGCATTAAGAACAAGCGCGTTTCCAATCTCAACTACAGCATTAAGAACAAGCGCGTTTCCAAACTCAACTACAGCTTTAAGAACAAGCGCGTTTCCAATCTCAACTATAGCTTTAAGAACAAGCGCGTTTCCAATCTCAACTACAGCTTTAAGAACAAGCGTGTTTCCAAACTCAACTACAGCTTTAAGAACAAGCCCGTTTCCAATCTCAACTACAGCTTTAAGAACAAGCGCGTTTCCAATCTCAACTACAGCATTAAGAACAAGCGCTTTTCCAAACTCAACTACAGCTTTAAGAACAAGCGCGTTTCCAATCTCAACTATAGCTTTAAGAACAAGCGCGTTTCCAATCTCAACTATAGCTTTAAGAACAAGCGCGTTTCCAAACTCAACTACAGCTTTAAGAACAAGCGCGTTTCCAATATCAGCTACAGCTTTAAGAACAAGTGCGTTTCCAAAATCAACTATAGCTTTAAGAAAAAGCGCGTTTCCAAACTCAACTACAGCATTAAGAACAAGCGCGTTTCCAAACTCAACTACAGCTTTAAGAACAAGCGCGTTTCCAATCTCAACTATCAAACAAAAACGTTTTATTCTAGCTTTATGCATTTCTTTTTTATCAACACTTGAATATGGGTAATTTTAATGAAAAAAGCAACATTTTGAACAAAAAGCTGAGAAAATAACGTTTTTGTCAAAGACTGCATCCAGATCAGATTCAGAGCGATGATCAAAACACAGATGGAGTAACGTTAGATCGAGTCCATCAGCACCCCTAATGCTTGCACAGTCCCATAGCTCGTTCTGGGTCGACATTTCATTCAGTAACATTAGGCAGTTTTGATTTATATGATGTTTAATGTTGATGATCACGTTATTTTACATATGCATCTGCTTACATACGATTGCTTGTTTTTTTGCGTCTTCCTCAGCTGTTTTGATCAGGAGATTCTGTAGGCCTACTAGAGATGCGCGGTTGGCGGTTACAGCCGCGGACTCCGCGGATAAACCGCGGATCGGGCGGATGACGTGACGAAAAATTATATTTTAATTAAATTCGGGCGGATGGCGGTTGAACCAATCAAATGAAAAAAATATATACATTGTTAAATATTGTTACCTACATCCGAAAAAAACGAGCACACTTTGAAATAGCTAAACTTCTACAAGCTCAATAACATCCACAGCAAAAAAAGAAGGCAAGAAAAATAGTTGGAAAACCAATTACCCATTAATTAGATGTGCAAGGCAAGCAGTCAAGTTTTGGGGTTGTTGTGGACAATTAAAAATGTGAACATGCACGTTGCACTGTCGAGCGGTGGACTTTCAGCGAATTTCAGTGAATGAATAGAGTCGGCGTTTATTTAATATCGAGGCTCCATAGTTTGTTTCTTGTGTGATTGTTAGGTCTGCTGGTATAAAATGAATTGCACTGTCTGCCTGAAAAAGACGCGCTCTCTTCTCATGCAGTCAAAATTAACGGTTTAATTTCTTCAGGCTCGTCCTAGTCGTCACCCTGACATGACAGTGCATATAGAGTTAATTAGCCTGTGAATGACTTTTTGCATTAATTAGTAGCGGGCTAAATAGCAGCATGTTGAAATGATGTGCCAAATTGCATTTTTTATTACAATGATAAAATTGTACAGTAGCCTATTCAGGTAAGGTCAGGTTTGCCGATGTGCGTTTTATTTAGGCTATTTATAAATTTTTGTCCCTGTGCGACGATCGGAGACGGACTTCACTGCTGATATTCTGGGGATACAATATTCGTAGCCAATAGGCTATAACTAGTAGGGACTTTAGCCTTTAAATATCTTTGCTGCATTGGATCAGTATCCTTTCTAGAACAGGCAAGAGCTTTCTTGGTCAGCAGCGCCTTGCACATAGACGTTAAAACAACCAGCGGATGGCGGGCGGGTGCGGCTTTGAAAATTGGTCAAAAAACGTTGGTGCGGATGGATGGCGGACAGATGATGAGTTTTGTGATGCGGTTGTCGATGAAATAATAGCCCATCCACGCATCTCTATTCTGTACTCATTCAGAAGATGCGTAATAGCGCCCCCTAGAGTATAACAGTGAAAACACGGAAACCCAGAAAATTCCGTGTTTGGCAGGGAAAGAGTTAAGAACAAGCAGGTTTCCAATATCAACTACAGCTTTAAGAACAAGCGCATTTCCAATATTAACTACAGCTTTAAGAACAAGCATGTTTCCAGTAGCACTATAGCTTTAAGAACAAGCACGTTTCCAATCTCAACTATAGTTTTAAGACAACGTTTTCAATAGCAACTTTAGCTTAAAGAACCAATAGCACATATAGCTTTAAAACAAGAGTGTTTCCAATACCAACTATAGCTTTAAGAACAAGAACAATATCCATAAGCCTAGCATTTTACTGAAAACGACTAGAAGCTTAAGCAACGCAGATAACGTTGTCAATTACGTTGCCAATTACCTGATAGCTTTAGAACGGTGAGCATTAAAAAGGAACTTAGCTTTGTGAAGACATTCAGAGATGAATGGAGAGTGAAATATTTTGCCAGCTGTGACATATGCTTGATATCCTTCATGTGGGGAGTGCAGATCTCATCTGAAATTGTTCTTGAGTCAGTCACATACATTAGTATAACTTCAGCGAGTCCATTACAATAATGCAGCGATGCTAACTCCAAATCAGGCAGCTTATGATCGATGCCGCGAATTTGCGCGTTCAAGTTTACAAACCTGAATGAATCTGAGGTGAATCCGTGTGGTGGCGAATTTGCCATTTTAATTAGCTCCTGACAAATTCTGTTATTAAAGCAAAACTGTCTGAAGAGGAGGGGGCGGGGCAAACAATATTTAGAATTTGGACCACAGTACCCATTTCAATCACTAGCTGTCTTACATACTGCACCTTTAAGTAGCAGACAAATATGTGAATGCTATATCAAAGTCTAAGATGTAAAAAAAACGCTGCGTTAAAAATGTTCAACAACTTTTGTATGATGATGATGAGCGAATGTCCTTAATCTCCTTATGCAGAATGAAAGAATTTGATTACTTGATTGCTTTATATTTGTTTTCTTTGTGTGCAATATTTTTTTTTTACAGTAGTAGTAACTGTAGTTGGACATGGGAACATGTTTATGTTGAGGCAGTAACAATCATGCCTGTGAGTTGTGCATGTGTCTCTGTATGGGGCAAGTGAGTGGCGGTTAGCATGTAAGTTGTGGTTGATAGCAGATTAGGATAGTCTGTCAGGCCAGTGCTGTGCGTGACGGCAACTGTGCTGCTGTCAGGGGTGTCTGGGTGAGAGATTGCAGAGCGGCATAATTAGCAGACTAGCCTGCTGAGTGCTGGATGCTGCCGGGCTTCGTCCTCGCTGTGGCTTGTCTCCAGTTTGAAAAAAGTGTTAGCTCTCATCTTCCTCTCCTTCTCGAACATTTATGGAGGAAAGCAGATGGGTAGTACACGCTCTCACGCTGTCCAAACCCTCCTATGATTGTAAAGATCTTAAAGCATGACGTGGCAGCTCTGTTCAAATGCAGCGGTTTAGAAAGACACGGCCATACCACAGGGAATTTCCTGGTTTTAAACAACCGAACATCAGAGAACCGACAAATCTGCAATCATTCGCCGGGTTTAAACCTCGATCATGTGTTCATTTTGAGATCTGGTGTTCATGATATTGATTCTTTGGACGGTTCCCTTCTGATTTTCATTTACATGCAGTTTTCATCCAATTAGAGATGCATAACATTTTAAAGCATAGAAATGAGACTGTTTGTGTGATCTTAGAAGTCAACTAAAGGTGTAATGACACTCCCCATAATAAGATTTTCCACCGACTGGGATCGTCATTTCTTTCACACCAGGATACTAAACACTTATTAGAATCTAACAGATCGGCAGCATAAAAAAAACGTCCTTACTCACCTTGATTACACCATAAGCTTGGAAGGCAAAGTGCCATTTACCCATAGTGCCTCTTTGTGGAGCATGTTAAAATAAAAGGGTTTTTTTAAGCCCTTAAAATCCTCAAACAAAATATACCTCTTATACGTTTTTCTTTTTCCATTGGAAAGCTGTTTTTGTTTGAAGCGTAAATCTTATTGCTTTATGCTTCAAATACATTTTCCATCTTGTTTTAAGAATATAATGTTTAAGTCATACAGTATACTTAGGCCCTGTGTACACCTGGTGTTTTGGTCAATCAGATCACAAGCAGACGAGGGAGAAACATTCCCGTTTACACCTGGTGTTTTAATCTGTCTCTTCTTTTGTCCACTTTTGACCACTTCTGTCCTGATTTCTCTCTGAGGGGAGGGTCTATGGGCTGCAATGTATGGGTTTTTTCAGAGCTTTCGATGTAATGAAAAGCTTGCACAATTTACATATGAACGTGCCCGAAAACGACGGAAAAACAAACGTAGAGCAGCAGCTTTCATTTCTGCTCTGATAGCCACAAGACCACGCTGAACACTGTGAGTGTGTGTTAGAAATCGGGAATGGTAAGAGAATATTGTGCTTGGTACAATTTTCATCTTCAAATCAAACGTGGGTCTTAATGCCGATAAAGTTTAAATCCTGTATGTCTAGCGTGCTTCCCATAATGTTTATGCATTAGGTCAGTAGGCGGAGAGTAGACGGTCTTTCGTGGCTGTTCGAACACATTCAACCAAATGAGCGTCTACACTACAAAAGCAATCTGGTCGAATGCGTTTTCGACTACCTCTGGAAGTGGTCGAAAGTGGACAAGCTCAAAACGTTTTAGACCTTTTACACCTGTATTTAGCGTCGTCCACTTGTGATCCGATCAAAATGCATCTTAAAATGCACCGGGTGTAAGCTGGGCCTTAGAAAGAAAAGTGCCTTTTACCTATAATGCATCTTAGTAACGACAATTATGATTTTTGTCATAATCGTGCAGCCCTAATATATATATATATATATATATATATATATATATATATACCATGGTCTGTCTAAATACTCTTTTCTGATTGGCTGGAAGGTGTGCATTAAAGCTGATTAATGATCGAAAATGATTAATGTTCTAACGAGCAATAACTGACGAAAGCTTTAAGTTGTCAATGCTGGCAAAGGACTATATACAGTTTAAAAGTTTAAGGTCAGTAAGGTTTTTTTTAAAAGAATTTAATACTTTTTTATGCAAAGATGCATTAAATTGATTCAAAGTGGTGACAGTAAAGACACGTTAGAAATGTTTAATATTTCACAAAATTACTGTCTTTACTGTATTTTTGATCAAATAAATGCAACCTTTGTGAGCATAATAGATTAATTTTATTATTTACTTAAAAACATAAAAAATCTTACAGACTCTAAAGTTTTGAACAGTAGTATGTAATGTGTTGTCTTGTTATTATCTTATTTTTCTTGTCAAGTAAATCTATCTTGTTTCAGGATGTTTAGTGATTTTAAATGAAAAATGAGAAAATGAGATATAGTTTTTAAAATGCATAGTTTTATACACAATATTCCTAATACAAGAAACAAAACATCTAAAAACATTTCAGCCTATGCTTTATAAATTTAGCCCCAAGTCATGTCAGCCAGGGTTTGCTGAAGTCTCAGCATGTCTGCATCCGCAAAATGATTTTGATGTGTCAGACCCCAATGATGCAATATCACGAAACAAGATTTTATATACCTAAACATCTTCCCCGCATAATCAAAAATATCAGTTTAATTTGTGACGTTTACCAACCGCAGCTATTTCCAGAGTGGGTTTTATATCCCCTCATTTTCAGCTTTCCAGGGCTGTCTGCCTTTTCAGGATGAGGAACTTACCAAGGGAAGGACACGGCTCTTCTCTCGGTCATACTGAATTCACTCTGCGTTCGATGAGGACGGTACCCTGAGGCAACAAAAAGAAAAAAACACCAAAGACCAGCCAGCTGAAGTGGGAACATGCATAGGAATACCAAGCAGTCATTACAGTCATCACAAACTTTACTTTATTTAGTTCCTAACGAAGCGCTCCGGTAGTGCTGCTGTGAGACCTACTGAGAAGTGTGTCTAAAAACCTTAGGAAACATGGGCAAAGAAGCAAGGGCCTGTATGTGGCTAGTGGTGTTTTTTTCTTTCTGATGCAATTCTATGATTTTTTTGTGTGTGTGTGTGTGATGTGCGATGTGCCAAGAGGCAGTATGAGCACATAAGGACCTTGAGGCAGAGGAACGGGGCTCCTCGGGGTGAGCTGGAAGGTTTCGATATGTTACTGGACAGATTAAGCGGGTGTGTTTGGAAACGGTGCTTTAAAGGAAGGGCCTGGTTTATGGACGGCTTTGGGTTCAGCAGTAAATGGACAGATTGAATTTATCAGTATTTTAACAGGCACTAATTTACACCTGTTTAATTTGCCAAAATATGATGTCTCATTCAGATAATTAGCTTTGTTTAGGAAAGAAATGCATTTTATTACTGCTTTATTTTGTTAAAAATTAAGAGGAATAAAGATACCTTCCACAAATTGGTTTATGTACTACTCAGAACTAAAGCTGGCATTGTGAGCCAGTTTATAGCTTTAAATATGCTAATCTAAAGTGTTTTTACTGAAGCAATGTCAAAGTGCTAAATGTCTGCACAAGACTTTTTAATGTTGCACAGAGGCCACTACATGTTTTTTCATTTACATGCATTTCTAAGCAACAATAAAAAAAGTCTTTGTAAACTCATTATATTTACTGCTTTAAAGGGATAGTTCACCCAAAACAGTTATGCGGCACCATTGACTTCCATAGTGCCCACAACTGTTTGGTTACAAACATTCATCAAAATGTCTTCCTTTGTGTCCAGGAGAACAAAGAAATGTATACAGGTTTAGAACAACTTGAGGGTGAGTAAATTATGACTTTCCTTTTTTTGGTGAACTATCCCTTTAACCCTCATCCTTCCTTCACACTTTGTAACAAATCCTTCCCTCGCAGGTCAAAATGACCAGAAGCCCTAAAATTATACTTCCATAAATCCAGAAAGCTTATTTCATTTAATTTTGATAATATTTTTTCTATTTTCTAATGCAATTTCTTTTTGTTTTTTTTTGTTTTTTTTTTAATTTATTTTATTTACCTTTAAATTACTAGATTTTATCAATAAATAATCATTTAACATTCTTTAGATTCTTTCAACTTAAATTCAAAATCTTAAGTTCCGACCTCAACCTATTTTTCTCTTGTGGAAGAATAATAATGTAACATGATATTTCATGACTCTTGCCACGAGATGGCTGTATAGCTTTAAATGGAGCAAATGAGCTGTTCCGCTGGGTCCTAAAGTCAGTTCTTGAGTTTATCTCTTCAGTATGCATTCAGATACACATGTGGACATTATAAAATCATTTTTTGTTAAAGTTTTAGCATTTTTTGTTGTAATTTTTCTGTGTACTGAAGCATCCATCGCATTACATTCATTCCTATGAGGGTCAAATTGACCTGTGAGAGAAGGATTTGTTACTTTTTAAAATTTCAACCACACAAAAAAAATTGTGTGTATTCGTGGTTCAAGTGTGACTAAAGTCCAAGGACACATGAAACTGATAGAATGTGACAGTAAAGACTTTAACATTGTTACAAAACTAGAGATGCACCGATTGCAATTTTCTTGGCCTATTCCGATTTCCGATATTTTGTTAGTGTGATCTGTCGATACCGATTTTTGCCGATTCCGATTTTCTTTTTAAGAACTATAATTGACAACATATCAACAAATCTACTTTTCTTCAACGCAAAGTTTTATTTTCATAAAAAAACAAAACAAGTAAAAAGTCAATAATAAAATATAAACAGCTCAAATAAATGCAATAGAATAAAGAGAGCTATGAAACTAAGTTTTTCAGGTTAACTGGGTTTCTATTCAGGTAAGAAATACTACAGAAATTAAAGTAATCAAATGTAAAATAACACATTCAGTGTTATTTTACATTGGTTACCTTAATTTCTGTAGTCTTTATTGTAAATATAAATACAGATCAATTCTTACCATTAAAGTTATAAAACATATTCAGTCAAGAGCAGAACGTGATTTTTTTTGTCTTTTGTTCTTTGATTAACGTGACAGACAGCAGCAGGAATATTGGACTGCTGTCTCTTTAAGAGTTTATGAATGGTGTTCAGCGGAACCAATACTGTTACACACAACATGGGTTTACTTTCTTAGCTATTTAACGATTCAAAACTGACTGTTTATCTGAATACTCGCCAAGATTGCCTGTGCCGCTGGTTTTGACATACTTTTGTATGTATTTGACAGTTTAAGCGCAGTAAACCACTCTTTTTGGTACTTGGGACTCTGTTTGACTTCTGTCTCTGTTTGAGACTGAGCGTGGCTTGTTCGCTTCACTTATATAGATCAGTGGTGCGCATGCTTTTGGTGTGAGCGCGAAACCGGCGGGAATGACTAAAATTATGCGCAATACAAGCACTATTTAACCGGAGCGAATGAGACGAGTGAGAGAGAGGAGCGAGAACGCGCAGCTGACGTTATTGCCTGTGCCGCTGGTAACAAAACGGATCGGCTCGGAATCGGTAAGAAGTAAGACTGATCGGCCGATCACCGATCCGGGCCGATCATGAGTGAAATCGGCCGATTCCGATCCCTGGCCGATCGATCGGTGCATTTCTGTTTAAAATGCTGTTCTTTTGAACTTTCTAATCCTTAAATAATCCTGAAAAAAATCTGCATATAAGAATGATTTCTGAAGGATAATGTGACACTGAAGACTGGAGTAATGATGCTGAAAATTCAGCTTTGCCATCACAGGAATAAATTACATTTTAAATATATTAAAATAGTAAACAATTATTTTACATTGTAATAATATTTCACAATATTCCAGCTTTTACTGTATCTTGGATTAAACAAACGCCGCCTTGTTGAGCATAAGAGACTTACAAAAACATTAAAAAAGTCTTACCAATCCCAAAATTTTAATTATCATTATTTTAAATATCTACCACTAATAACCCCCGGTAGACTGGTTCCCCAAACCTATACTTTTAAACGATTCACTGTCTAGAAGCATATTTCAGCACAAAAAAAGAATACATTTTGGAGAATAAAAAACTATAAGAGAGAGAGGCCTAGATCACTTTCACCATCAATAATATGATTTAATCCAGTCATGCTATCTACATTGATATTAAAGCACATGTATTTGGGTCACGTTATTTTATGTCCTGGTATATGGTTGTGTAACTTCTATTAAATAATCAGTCATTTCCTCTGATTAAAATCAATTTAAAGCCAGCAGTGCCATCTTAAATCATGGGCATAGCCTTAACGCTGGGTTTGTTGTAAAATGTAATATTGTAAAATGAGCACTTCATTTTAGCAGACCCTCCTATAATGATGTTTCAGCCAAGCTCATGATCCAGGTCTCCTAATACAGCTCCAGGCAGCTTAGCAGATGCCACAGAGAGCTAAACACACTCATCTGTACCCGATTGTGACTGCTGATCCCAAAGCTGTCGACCAAGATGGTGCATGTCCTCCAGGTGGCTCCAGAGAAAGACCGCTAACACGCATCTCATTTTAGTTGCTGGAGTTGGTGAGCGACTTTTACGCATGTCATTATGATAACCAGCAGCAGCAGCATACCTTTGTTTGCAAAGAAAAAGTTTTGTATCATACACATCGTTTAGAAATGCACCAACCGATTCAAACACGTCTCGAATTATTAATCTGAGGGCAGATGATGATCGTACGGGCTCAGGTTTGTTGATGATGAATTTCTTGTGCAAAATGGCAGATATTTTGCTCTCTCATCAGAAGCATTGAGGCCACTCACCCGAGAGATGCCTCAGGCAAGGCAGAACTAGCTCTGAGGACCGAGTTTGGAATTTAATGAAACGCAAAAGACACAGCAGATGAAGAAAAGCAGTCCTTTTGATAAACGAGTACCTTTCCAGCACAGAGGGCTTTTGCCTTCATCTATCGTTTCCCTGCACCCATCTGTGGAATGAATATGAACTGATTATCGTCATGGAGAATTTAAACTGAACGGTTCTTCATTTACAAAGCCCCAAATGTTTAGAGAGTCTTTCACCAGAGTAATATCAATGGAAAGCTGATTTGCTGTTGTGGTTTGTAATTCCAATGGCGCTATTTACTGTCTGTGAATAGCAGTGGTGGTTAAAGATTCGAAACATTCAGAGAGCTTTCAAAATAATTCGTTCTGAAAGCAATGTTCTCAGTTTTGATTGCCTGTTAAAGGGACATATCATTGCTCTTTTGAGGGCGACATACTATTTAGACTTAGCTAACTTTTAGGCTGGGAAAACAGGCCGTTCAGAAGTTGTCATGGTATTGATGTCACAACCAAGCGTGTGAACACAATAGCCAATCAGAGGTGTTTACGATTCCACTCAAAGCGACACATTTTAAAAATTTAAGTACCAACTTTGTACCGAAGTCGGTACTTTTGACAACTCTAGTTTTATGTGATATTCCAATTTTGCTAGTTTAATTCGCAATTCACAACTTCTTATCGGATAAAAATTTTATCCATCTCAATTGCGCACATACGTTTTTTTAATGCACACTTTTAGAATTTATGCGTTTCTATCCAGCAGTTTTTTATGCAATATCCCAAAATGCGCATAAAAATAGGTGGATGGAAACAATCCATTGAGATGGATACAATTTTTATCCGATAAGAAGACACATGCACATAAACTACTATGGAAACACATTTACAGAATAAATCACAGAAAGCTCATCAACAGTGTATATAATTGGATAACTGGAGTAACCAGCGGACCAATTTCATTGCACTGCATCTCAAATGTTGGTTTGATCATTCTGAAATGCCTGAGCCAATGTCTGTCATCAAAATGATTTGGTTTTATTCCCTCCCAGAAGCATCTTAAATGATTGCGTTCCCAAAAACCAGGCATCCGAACACAAGATAACATGATGACAGCGTTTATTGAAAGTCATTTATGATGCATGAAAAAAGAGCCTCAGTGGCTATCTTTTATTACAGATATTTTGCGCAAATTCTTAGAAAGTTACGATTTTGTTCACTTGAACACATGGGATGGAAACGGTGCTTTATTTGCAAATGTGATATTCCAATTTTGCGCTTAATCTAAATCTGCAACTTTGAATGGAAACATAGCTGGTGTGATCTGTGGTAGCCAGTCATAACAGAGAGTGCATTTAACAGTCTATATAAAAGTTATATTATAGACTTTTTTAATTACAATTACCCCACCTAAATGTTTGTATACTCAGTGTATTTGTGTTTTTTTTCTCCCTAAAGTAGATTAAAATATTGCCTTCACAAGGTGACACTGTTACTCTTTTTTTTGTAGTTATGAAATTTATTCAGTTATTTATATTGTTAGGAAGATACTTACAGACATTTGAAAGCATACAGCTTGAACGGTGCTATGAGGTCATTTTCATTGCACAATAGCCTACCCTACATACAATGGCGTGAGGAAGTTTGCAAGAACTAAAAATGGAAATTGAAAAAAATAAAGTGCAGTCAGGTAAAATTTTGTTATTCACGCTTGCAGTACAGACACAATGTGGTAATGTGAAGCCATTCGTGCGTCGGTAGCGCTGATTCACTCACACTGTTTTTGAAATTGCAGTCTGACAAAGATTGCAAATTACTAATTTGATCTTTTCGTCTGTGTGGATTACTTTACTCATATTGCTGTAGTGAAAGAATGTTGAAATTTCCCACATTTTAAGCACAGAGCTTGCGGGAAAGAGTCAAATTATGCACAATACCCACAATCCTGCACTAAAATTCAGACCCTGGGAGAGTTTGTGCTCTTTTCCTAAATTTTGAGGTCAGAAATGAAACCAGAGGATTAGGTTGATATTTCCTCATCCTAGACTCAATTTTTATATGCTGTGATGTAAGAAAATAGCTTTTAAATGAAATTCTTGTTGTGACTAGCATGCAGTATTCTTCGAAACCCATTAACAACTTGTTTTAACAGGTTCATTTTGGGACAATTATTGTCTGTTTTAATGCAAAAATATGCACATTTTCATCATTCAATTATTACATTTTTTAGTTTTCCTTTCCTCTCACATAAGCTAGGGTTCACTAAGCGAATCAGAGGTCTGAAGCTCTATTTTAGGAGGCAGGGACAGATCCAGCCAGTCAGCCATGCCTTTTAGGCTGCTCTGTATCAGATGGAAGGATATCCCAGAAAAATCAGGCGGGGGGAAAGAGGAGATTTTGTTCCAAAACATCGTCCATCATTTTGATTCTCTTGTGGCATAGGCTTTGTGTGTTTACTGTATGATAGTGTGTGTGTGTGTGTGTGTGTGTGTGTGTGTGTGTGTGTGTTAGACTTCTGAAATGAGGAAGCAAAGTTCCCTCTCTGGGTTTTATATTTTTTGTAAATTCATGTTCAATTTGTTATTTTCACCAGTTATGAAATGACATTTACCTTATCATTATCCACGATTAACCAATACAAATATATTGATATTTTTTATATTATATTTAAATATTATATTTCAATATTTATATCTTCATATTAATATTTATATTTAAAAATACTTACTTTGTCTCATTAGGTTTATGCAATTTTAATTTGTTTTGTGTTGGTTCAAAGATAATACAGTAATCAGTGCAATAATATAGCTGTTGTCTGGTTATTAATTTAAAATATTTTGTATTGGTATTAAAATATAAATGTTAATTTCAATACTATTTTTCATTTTATATTTTTATTATTTTATTTTATTACCACTAACTATTCAGTTGTTAACATTAAATATTAAATATTCTTATTAAAATATTAATAACATTTTAGTTTAACTTTTTTAGGACCATTAGTCAATAAACACAGCAAGTGCAATGGTAGTTACAATTTACTTTAATTTTGACTGCTAAAAACCATCTCACTTTAAAGATTATTTTGTTTCAAAGTTTCAATTTGATTTGGAAGTGATGATGTCATAGTGAGTGATTTGTTTACTTTGTAAAATTAGTCCATTTCCACCTTCAGGCTGATTTGCAAACCAGTTGGAAAATGAGAGGGATGTGTGATCGCAGCGACAGTCTAATCAGCCAATCACAGTGACAGAGAGGCACTGCTTCATCTCACATGACTTTTTGCTTCAGCAACTCTACAAGACCAGACAGTTTCATGTAATATTTTGTAATATTTCTCATTTTATTTTTGTACTGTCAAATTTTATTTTTGGAGTGAGCACTACCTCCTTTTCCTCCTTATAGCGAAACTGCTTTAGATATTTAATAGTCTTTTTTTCTACTTTAATTCCCACAACTGTCTGTCATTGCTTCTTTCACACCCTGCATCTCTTAATTTGCTCTTCCTTCCATAATGTGTAAGTTCATCTCCATCTGAGACAGCAGCCATGTGTGTTCTGTGCAGATTTGTATCGGCATCCCCATTTTTCCACACTTCACCGCCCAGACACTCAAACACATATACGCGCGCACAAACCACATATCCTCTTCATCCCATTGTGTTTGCTTTGTTTCACCTGTACCGATCTCTCTTGCGCACTCTCTCTCCCCCCTCCCCCCAGCTCAGTCTCTCTCTCTCTCTTTCTCTCTCTCTCGTGCGCTTTCGTTCACTCTCCCTCCCTCTCACACTCTCATTGCTTAGCAGAGCTGCTGAAAGTGCGTCAAGGCTCTGTCCAAATACAGACAGGCTGAGCAATACTAATCTCAGGAGGAAGAAAATCAGAAGAGTGTGTGTGTGAGAGAGAGCGAGCTGTGTTTCAGCCCAAGCCTTTGTATTGCAACACCTTTTGGAGCCCAGGAGCGGACAGTGCTGGAAAAAGAAGAAGAATCTGTTTCATACTAGAGTTTATCCTTTTGAAGAAAGCAAGAAGAAAAAAAAAAGTATTTTCTTCCCCTGCTTCCTTTGTGTGGGATGGACAGTGAATGAGTGGCAGGGTCGGGTCATGACCCTCTTTTCCGCCGGGTAATTGTCGCCTCTTCAGGTCTTGTGAGTGACTGATGCAGCTCTGAGAGGAGCGGACCCCATCGCTGACGCTCCTTCCCATCCGTTCGCTCAGCAGCTGTAAAGGGGCTCTCATCCTAAGTGAGTGCATTTTCACAAGGGCCGGCTGCGGGTGCTGGACGAGGAGGTTGGGACTCCTAGCATGGGGTTTTCTGCATCATGAGAGAACTCTCCTCTCTCAGTTCTTTGCGCCTAGTGTCTAAGAGCGAGTCGGGTGTGCGTCATGCGTCCCAGCAGAGCGGCGGCGTTGTCGTTTCATGGTAGTCGAGAGGGGCCCCTATCTCGGCTTGGATGGACCCCCTGGATGTGGTCTCTGACGTTGGGATGTATTGCCGGTTCGGTGTGGAGTTCCTCGCCTGGCTCGGATAGTTCGGTGGCTGCCGCTGGACCCCCAGGGGTGGCTACCTCGTACACCCATCCTGACCACCCGTTCCACAATGCCCGGCACCACGCTTCGCCCATTTCCATATACCGCTCTCCGGCGTTCCTCAGGAGCGGCCACGGTGAGTCCCGGCAAGCTAGTTTTGTGGTACTTCTAAAGAGTTGTACTTTATGAGACTTTTGTTTGTTCAAGACTCTGACTTGATCTCTTTCTTGCTAACCTCAATAGTTAATTGCGACGGGGGAAAAATCAGGATTTCGTTTATTGAGGGAAGATTGTGTCAGAGGCTCTAAATGGTGGTTATCGGGCTTTGTATCTGTGCTCGCAGTTTAATTAAAGCAGAGAAGATAGTGCATCAGTGGGGCTATAATAAGTCTGGCTTTAGATTGGGTTTTTGGAACAAGGGGATCTGATAAGCGTTGAGCTATTTTGTGGTTATGGAGAGCAGAGTTCTGTCTCCCAAGGCACACAGGCAATTACCCTATTAAAGTCTAAACCGAGCCGCTGAAACTGTGCTATGATTGCTCTTTTGCAGTGGTAAAGTGTCAACAATCCTTTTTCAATGTACCTCGGGTAATGTAGGAATGCCTGAGCAGTTGCTTTAGAGACACACAAAAGTTGGCAGGTGTATTTTAATGTGCACAAAGGGAAGAGGACAGAGACGCTTTGCTAGATGAAAGCAGAACTTTGAGCTAGAACCTGTAGATGTGTCTTTGAAGTGATGCAGATTAAGACATAAAGCACTAACCTCTTTTCACCTCCCACTTTCCCATTTCCCTGCAATCGAATTATTTGACTGAGGCCGATATTGGTTGCTTTGTGTTATTCAAATGTCTTGAAGGGTGCATGCACTTGGGAAAATGTACTCGCAATATTCCGAAGGACATTAGGGCAATGCAGCGATTAATTTCTAGCTTACCTTTGCGCTCTCTCAGTACACGGCAATTGGGAATAGCAGTCTTAATTCAGCCTTTAAAGCCGTTAGCTTGTTAGGGGGAAAAAAACACTTGATTGCAGTAATGCATTTATTTCGACTTTAGCAGAGTGGCTTTTCTCACCTTAGCGGCTTTGTACTTACAAATCACAATTATTCTGCTCACGCAGTGTGTTTTGCTTTACCCTCAGACTTTATTTTTAGACGGATATCTCTTGTAAGCCGTGTGTGGGTGTACGAGGAGTTCATCAGGCAAATGTACAATCCTTCTGTCTAATTAAATCAATAGATGCAAGTTTTAATTTTCCAGTCAGAGCTAATTTACATGGGGGACAAGAAGAAGGGATTTTTAAAGTGATACTTAATAAATAGTTAGGATATAGTTTTTTTTTTCCTGATGGACTGAGCTGGCCGGACCATACATTTTTTATGCAGGGGAATTTTTTATTTATTAAAAACAATAAATCTATGAATTTGATTTGTTTTATTTCCTCATAAGTAATTATATTTGTGTGTGTGATATAAAATAAAATAAAAATCAGACTGAATTATTATTATTATTAACTACAATAAATATAATGATGCTAACAATAGTTTATTATTATTTATATACACTTCTGCATTTATTCTGGTCCACATATTTGGTTATTAAATAAATAAATAGCGTAGGATGAGCTAACTTTACTTATGTTGTTATTTATTTATATATTTTATTTATTTACAAATGTGTTCCCTCATTCTTTAGATCAGCAATCAGGTTTTCTCACTCGTTTCCGACATTAGGGTTGATGAAATCGCTGTGGTTTGGTCAGTGTGAAAACATAGCACTCGAAGACTCTCCCTCCACTTTCAATGAGGGCCCCAGGGGCATGATGCCGCGTTAGATATAGATGAAAAGCGCTCCGGCCCACTCTCTCATTCCCTATGTTTACACATGTAAGCAGAATCTCTGGATTAAGTTTCTACATCATTAGCTCTGCTATTATTTATTTATCATTTGTGTTACGTATTCGTCCTGCAGCTTCTGCACCTTGCTCTGCTGAATTCATAGCAAGTCACAAAACCTGCAGGGTTGCTCTGCGATTAGATTTCTATTTGCTTGGACATATAGCCTGCAGTCATGAGGTCCAAGTTGAAGCCTCTCCAGCTGTCAGAAGCCGTCTGGAGAGTTAGATACTGTATAGAGGAGATGTGCACTGTAATGACAGAGGAAAGAAGCATCCAGGTGAAGACTCTTAGAAGAAGCACTGCTAAGCCAGCACACTCTCTCTCCAAAGCCTCACAACGACGAGATGAGAGCATGACAGGCAGAACAGAGTGGATTTCCCCCCACTTGTTTACCATGATAGTGTGTGTATATGTGATAGAGTAGCTGTGTGTGTATATGTATGTATGACGTGAACAGGCCTGAAATTGTGTACTAATGCATTTGTAAATATTCGAGGAAGTACTGTAAAGCATCACATACAACTAATATTTGTAGAAAGTAATGCCGTTGGTAGGATTGAGTTTTTTTTTATCTAATGGCAAAAAGGAATTCTACATTCATGCTTGTGGATTATGGGCGTGCACAAACTATTTTCACACAGCTTTAAATTTAGTGTACGCTTACATGAAAATTATCTACAAAAAATGTAAAAGTTTTTCCTTTGCGTTTTTTTTGTTGTACAGACACGTATTTTGTACATGCCAGGCCAGCAGTCATGCCAGGCCAGTAGTGGGCAATGTCACTTTGTAAAGAAACACCTATAGACTGAACATGTAATACACATGTGCCTGCATCACAGTTAGTTCTGGCAGGTCACGTTAGTCAAGCTCGCATCAGCTGACTGTCAGCTGATCACGTCGACCTATAGGGATACAATGTCTTATCACAGCATACATATATAAGCTCCTTCAGTATTATCAGCAGCTATCGCGTTTCTCCAGAGCTAATTACCCTCCTCCATCCCTAGCTACTCCTCTCATCAGTCAGGATTTGGATTCTGATTCAACCTTGAATCAGACTAAATTCCCGAATTATGTTGTACATTTAAATATTAACATTAATGATATCTGCAATACATCGTTGGTTCTGTTCTGTTTACCCTAAGGGGGTTTATCGCTGCTCTCCCTGCTCTCATCCATGCTAGGCTGCATGGATGCGCAGGGAGTTCTTGCTCAGAACAGAACCATACCAATCCAAACTATATGCTAATTGTCAATCATCTTTGACAATAGTGGTCCTGACAGAAATTAAATTCTGTCATTATTTACTTACATGTTGTTTTAAACATGTATAACTTTTTTTTTCATATAAAACAAAAAAGAGAAAAAAATAAAAAAATAAAAAATTGTCCATGTACTGAAAGTTGTCCTATTTGGTTTTGGAACCCATTGACTTTTAATGTATGAAAAAATATTTTTTTAAATAACCATTTCATAATTTCTCCTCTTCCATAGAAGAAAGTCAAGTTTGAAATTACATGAGTATTTTGGGCTAAAGTGTCCATTTAAATCTACATTTATTTGTATCTTTTTATTGGCATTATTGAATGTAATTTCAATAAACATACAGTGTGTGTATGCAAAAGTATGAATAAACTCAGATCTTTTGCAGGAAGACAAAATAATACCGCCAGTCCAACAAATTATATGCTATCATGACAGCTGTTCATTTCAGTGTATCTGTGAATGCTTTAAAACACATTGTTAGCGGTTGAATTTTAATGAATTAACATCCAGTCACAAATTTACCTTCACTCCTCTTATCATGCTTGACAGAAACTTTCAATCATAATTGCAATAATTGCGGGTCATTATAATCCTGATAAAAGGGGAAGTTTAACACACCTATTGTCAATAATCTAGAATTCCCATTCAGTTCCAGCTCTTTAATCTGAAAAGCGACCGTTTAAACCCATTCTCTTCGCAAATTATCTCCTTTTATCACTCTTCAGAAAGTCCTTTTTAAAATTCCCACACTATACATTTTGATTAACTGCCCAGCATTCGAGTTGAATGGCAGGAGCTATCAAACACTTTATAACGGACATAATTGACTTTCAAGAGGAACATAACCGTTCCATTTATGTCCTTGTTCTTCTGTCTCCTGCCATGCGTGGCTCGGCACGCGACCATTGGGCGCCTATCTACTTGGCTCCGTGTCCATTTTCTGTGCTGCGGTGGCATGTGAGGCTCTTGCCACCGGGTTAATCGTGTTAAGGCAGAGCAGGTTGTGTCGCTGGAGTTGGGTGCCAGGTTTGGCAAAGTACACAGAGGCAACTCCTCTTTACATGAAGACCCTGGGACTGAGTCTGCTGGGGGGCTGCGCTACATTACGAGAGAGTCTCTCTGCTAACTGAAATGTGGATCAAAGGAAAGTTTAGACCTGTATCCTCGGGACAAGGATTAATGGAAACAGCAAGCATGGGGAGGAGTGTAAGATAACAGGATTTCACAAGGCCTGTGATGGGAAGACAGTGTGTTGGAGCGAACGGGAATCATTTGAGTGTGTGCGAGAGAGAATTGGGAGGCGGAAAAGGGGAAGAGAGTTTGGGATTGGATTTATGAGACCTGCCATGATTTGCACATGAGAATTTCTCTGTGTATCTGCCAAAATTGTCTTTGTGTGCGCTGAAGCCGCCATGCATTTTTTATAGATTGGCTTTTATAGCTGCTGTGTCTTAGTCCAATTTGGTCTAATTTTGTTAAACGCCATACATTGGGTTATACATATTCTATCAAATATGACTCATATTCATTGGATGTATCTTTTTGGTTATCCTAAACTGTTGTCCCAATTAAAGGTTTGGATTTTTTCTATGGTTAAATACTTTTTCCTATCCTTTTTCCAATCCTTTTTCCTGTTGCTTTTAAAACAAATTAGCATTTTATTCTGACTTGCCATATATTGAGTTATAAATATATCAAATATGAATTCATTGGATGTGTCTTTTTAAATTGTGATACAGTATATCCCATATATGTTTTTTAAGTCAGTTTAATAGAATTAAAGTTGAAATGATTTATACAGCCAAGTTGGTTGAACTTAAAAAAAATCAAGACAGCAACTTTTTTTTAACAGTTTACTAATGATGTATTTGGCACTGTCCAAACAAATCATCAGGGGCTATCTCAATGTTATATAATCTTCCTCTGAATAAAAAAGAAAAAAAGAAGTGTAGTAGAAGTGTGTGATTCTCTGCCTGTTCTCATATTGAGCTCATCTGCTGTCAGCAAAAAGGCCAAACACTATGCTTGCAGTCAAATGATACCATAGCCCTATAATAGCAGAGTGCATCTCTGCATCAAAGTTCTGTCTTTCTGGAGGTAGCAAATCAGTCTAAAGCTCTTATTTCCCACCTGTCCTGTGGTGTCAGCGGATCAGTGGCTTGGTTCATTCAGCACAGATTGGATGAATTCAATCTGACATACTGTGGTAAACCAGAACATCAGTGAATCCTGAAAGGAAATGCTGCATTCTGCCTATACTGCCACGTAACACACAGACAATCATCCAGTTAATCTGCTTAGAGGGAAATTGTCTATGTGATGCACAACTGTTTTCACTGCATAAAGTGGATTGTAGCTGTCTAGAACAGACAGAGAGTTACCATATTATAAATCATGCTGTGATACTAAACGTGTCATTTTATGAAGTTTTCAGCCTTACTCATAATTTCGAAGAAATTCACTAAATTCTTGCAGCAAATGTGAATGCTGTATGCTGAGTTTTCTTCACTAACCACTAACTATCCAGTTTAGCCAGGCCCAAAATATGCTGAAATATCACCATGTGCCATATTAACATTGTCATTCACATGTATGCATTTGGCAGATGCTTTTATCCGAAGCGACCTGCGTTACATTCAAGGGATATATATTTTATCGGTTCATGCATTCCCTAGGAATTGATTCTATGACCTTGACGTTTTGCTAGTGGCATTTACTGTTTATGAACATTTTGGCCAATAACCGATAATTCTTTATATTTGAAAGCCGATAACCGATATATTGGTCGATACATCTAAATCCAAATTTTTATATGATTTTTGAGAGCCTGATTACAAAAATGAAAAAGTCTCACCATTAAAAGCCATGTCCTAAGCACTTCAACATAAATCAAACACATACAGTATAGAGCCTATTTCGAACCTGTGTAAGTTTTAAAATTATTTTCCTTTTTGAAGCGATTCCAATCATATTTCAAGTAATTTGCAACCATCATGACGAACAGTGCGCATCTGAAGTGTCTTAGCTGAAGGAAATAATTAATTATTTATCAGCTTTAAGATATCAGACAAATTTCTTACCGATAACAATAACATTAAAAATGAACATATATCAGCCAATACCGATATGGTGGAATATAAGGTTGTATTTATTTGATCAAAAATACAGTAAAAATGGTTATATTGTGAAATGTTATTACAATTTAAAAGAACTGTTTTATATTTTAATATATTTAAAATTTATTCATGTGATGACAAAGCTGAATTTTCAGCATCATTACTCCAGTCTTCAATGTCACATGATTTGCAATTATTATCATTATTAATGTTGAAAACCATGATCCATTTTTTTCAGGATTATTTGATGAAAATAAATGTATTTAGAAAAAGCATTTATTTTAAATACAAATCTTTTGTAACATTATAAATGTTTTTACTGTCACCTTTGGTATATAAAACACATGCTGCAAACAGTGCCTGCAATTTAATGTCACTATAAGCAGGTGCAATTCCTCTTTAGTGAATTCCCCCGCACATATATCCCGTATTTTTCACCCGCTGAAATAAAAAATCAAATCCTGTTCGTCCTTACACAGATACTCGAGAGAATAGGCAGGGGTGGAAAGTATTAACTGTGTTTACCCCAATGAGAAGAATCCTCAATCACAGCAATGAAGAAGCCTCTCAATGCGAGATAATGTTCAGCACAATGGAGGTGACTGTGTCCGCACAAAACCTCTCATTCTGCAGCCAGGGAATTAGCCCCAGCAGATTAATCCCATTATGAATGAACAAATTCCTTCTCAGAGATCTCACAAAATAAATGATTAAATAAAATCTATTGACTTTACGGAAATCTCTAATGCAAATGCCGGAGTTGGAGTATAAATGGAAAGATTAAAAATGTCTGCTGCTGAAGCTGAACTAGCTAATATTGTATGGAATAATCTACGGCCCTGGGTGGTACATGCAGAATTGCCTGTTTAAGATGAGATTTTTTACAGCTTGTTTTCAAGTTCTACATTACATATTAGCAAATATTTGAGAACTTCTGCTGGTTGCAATCCAGAAAGGCACAATAACATTTGAACCCCCTCTTCCTGTGGTTTGTCCAAAGGTTTCCAGAAAGCAATTAAGATACCCTCAGTTTTTGTAAGCTCTCGTTTGTCAGGCAGATTTTTTTTCACAGCACTACAAATGGGAAAGCACCTGGAAAAGCGCAGACGGTGCTGACGAGAGAACAGGATCATCTTGATTGTAATTGCGACTGTACAATCAGCATTAAACAGCTCTCCTCTGCAATCGCGCGCTTTGCTGTTACACATGCATGCATCTAATTCAGGGCTGTGCAACATCAAATTAGTCCTTGTGCAGCAAAACAAACACTGAATGTCACTTTCTGGTCTCCGAGGGTGACGGGATTGTTGCATTCATGCAAAACAAATCATGCGTTGCTTTTACAAGGGCACAAGTCACCTCAAGAACAGCCAGCAGTGAAGTGTTAGGGTTTCCCCAATACACAGGAAATGGCAGGTGTCTAACACTTACTTTTTGAATAACTATTCATGTCAATGCTAATTATGAGCTGACACACTCACCGTCTTAATGAGCCCTTCGAGCCACTGAGAAATGCTAATGCTATCAGTTGCAGCCAAGGCTAGTCACCCGCTGACACAGCAGATCCCTATTAACACACGCACTAGGCGCTGTATCCTGCTGTGAAGTGAGACGCATGGGCTTTTAAATTGTACCATGACAAAGATAGAGACCTTAGGTTACCCTCTTGCAGGCTCTTGTTAAAAACTCATTCGATAGAAAATGTGATGATGTTGCATTTTAGGTTCGTTCTGTTAACGTGTAAGGAATAATTGACGACGGGCCGTTGAATTATTCGAAAAATAACCCATTACACCTCGGATGTGCCTTATTTTTCTAATAATTCCTATTATATAGTCAGTTATTCTGCTTGTACTACGGTTACCACACCTCAAAACATTGTTCAGATGATGTATTTCAAGACATTTGTCAGGTTTTTGTCCTTAAAACGCTCTTGTGTAGGACTAATTTCTTACGCATTTAATCCCAAGCCTCCCGTGCTAATTCCAAAAATGTCATTTTAGAGTTTGTAACAGAGGTTTGAGCCATAGACTAATGCAGTTATTAGAGAGAGAGAGAGAGAGAGAGAGAGAAAGTTATCAAGTGACGCGTGTATGAATTACCTGTGTGTCTCTCAACAACGCCAGCAGCATCTCTGCTAATAGCGAAACTGTATGTTTATCTGCTCCAAGAACAGCGCCATTATTACATCGCTAGTGAGAAATGTCTTGTAGCTTTTAAGTTGTTAAAATATTTTACTGATAAAAGTAGTCAGAGCCACACGGACAACACGTTTCTTTGTGAGTGTGTGTCCGTACTGTATGTGTGTGCATTTGAGTGGCAGAGAGAGCAGGAGAAAGCCTTTTCCGTACATAATAGAATGTAATTTTGTGGCAAAAAAAACAATATAATTTGTTGTTTTTATCCTTTGGTTTACTATATTTATTTGCTCGGTCAGTGTCGTTGTGGGTTTTGGTTCTTATGCTGTTTAGGCTATGAAGACCTTTGAAATAATTGAAATGATTTGGCGAAGTGATATGGAACTGTAATGCGGTCAAGACCTGCCTGGAACTACTTTAGCCGCATGTTTCCCTGAAAATAATTGCACACCATAGATCTTTCGTCAATCAATCAGATTCAGGCATTCAGCAACCCCCGTAGTATAAATGTAAGATAAATAGAGAAATGTAACAATTTTGATCCCACTAAAAAATGATAGTATGTATATATTTTATTATTAAAAAAATCTGTTCTGAATATTGCATTTGATGTTGAAATGATTTGTGGTTCAGTGAATAAGTCACTCATAAAAAACACCTGGCCAAAAGCATAATTTCTTCACGAGTTGCACTACACTGGTTGCATTTCAGGCTTGCTGTTGTGTGCAGTCAGCGTGGATATTGCAATAAGAAAATCGGTTTATGGTTTTTGTATTATTTTGCATTCACAGACTTTCTTTTATCAAACTGAAATTCAGACTATAGGCAAACAAAGAACTGCTGTAGATTCAGCAGAGCAGAGACACCAATACAGTATGTTTAATGCAGAATAATGTTACATAGTCCAATTTTTTTTTTTTTTTAAAGTTGTAACATTACAAGACATGAAGTAATAAAATCAAAATAGAAGAATTAATTCATACACTCATACACTGAATTCATTAAAATAAAGGTTCCAAAATGGAGTTTTCACAGCGATGCCATAGAAAAAAAAACATTTTTGGTTCCCCAAAGAACCCTTTTTCGCTATAAAGAACCTTTTCAGCAATGAATCTTAAAAGTTCTTCATGGAACCATTGATGCCAATAAAGAACCTTTATTTTTAACACTGTGTCTACATTTGACGCGACAAGGCGACCGTTGCAAAAACAGAAGTAGTGTGAGCATGTGAAATACATGAAATAGAACAGGACATCATTTTACTCTCTGGAATTTGACGTCACATCGTGTCGCATCCAGTGTAGACAGCATCACTGATGATAATGGGTTCTATTTTCTTTAGTCGCGTCGCATTGCGCCACTCACGTCTGGTGAGACACTCATCTTCAGTGAACATTAAGCCTTGCCTTCTTTGATATGATTGGCCATCATTTTGACATTGATGAGTGGTGTTTTTAGACCGCTGAGGCAGACCAACCTATACATTTTACTTATTAAACTGTCTGCCATCCTAACAACAAACATAGTGGTACGTATTTAAGAGCAACATTAAGAAATATAAATATTAAATATAAATATATTTTCCAATTATTGGGTGGGACGTGTCACCCTCAATGCCTATGGTAGTTATGGCCCTGACAGAATCTGGAAACTGGCCAAAATGATACAAATTTTTCTTGTAATTTTAACTTTTCTACTAATCTGCATATATATTTTTTAAAGTGGCAGTTTTTTACTATTCAAAATCGGAACACAAAAGTTCAGGAAATGTTTGTGGTATCATGAAAATCATTCAGTGTTGGTATTTGTTAAAAAAGGGAAGTGGTTCCTATTCTCAGTTTCCTTACCCTAATAATACCAAAGGCTTATTTGCGTTCATCTAATGATGCGTAAATTCTCAAATAATTGCAGTTTTGAGCTTTGAGATCTTAATGGGCTTAATTAAAATTGCTTCAAAGTCTGGAATTCAGCGCCTGAGAAAAGCCACATCTCCAGTTTCCATCCCAGGCTTTCTTTGTATCTTATTTAGCCTCGTCTTCTCTCTTAGCCTCTCTTTCTCTGTCACAGGCACCAGGCGCAGATGCTCCACTTATGTAGGTTATTGCTGGCTTTGTAACAGAATTCCAATAAATCTATGGCTGTGCTATTTTCAGAGCTGCTAATGTTCACCGTGGCCGGCGTACTGTTAACTTCCTCACCCTCCAGACTCCGGTGCGGTTGGATGTCTCACTTCTGGTTTCTTTCTACTGGAATATCAAAGACTGGATTTTATACATCAGAAATAATATGAATGCATAAATAATAGATCCTGGATTGTAGTTGAAGACTGAAGGTCAATCACCATGTAAAATGGAACTATTGAAATGTAGCATCAAAAATGGATTGTAACGCATGCATGATTAAGTAAAAAGAATTTGTATGGAGGACTACAAGCACTTATCTATCAGAACTCACCTTGACAGCACACATAATGACCAGCGTCTCATCGTAGCTGTCCAAGAGGGACCTATGATTACAATCTAAGAAACTGCAGGGCTTCATAATCACATGTCCATCAAGCCGACCACACTGCACACAGACACCGCCGGGCTTGATAGTATACTGCCAGTCTAATTCGGCTTTGAAAATTAATGTCCATAGTTGCCGACCATCACGCCATTATCAGCCTCATTTTTCTTTGTCTTTCCAAGTGCAATTCGCTCGAAAACAACAGCTAAAGACATGCAGAGTGCACCTACACCATCAGAATAAATAAATAAATAAATAAATAAGATCTTAATGCACGGTTGTGCTTCTAAAATGATTGGGCTCCAGGTTTCCAGCATACACAGATTAAATGGGCACATACTGTAATGAGACCTTTGTCTGGTTCGAGCTCAATTTAGGCCTTGCCCTATGCATTTCAGCCGAGTTGAGGACACTGATGTGTCTGAAATCACAGGATGCGGTGATGCATTAGAATGGAGCTCCATGCCGCTGATGAATGCCCGTGTGCACAGGGCAAATTAATTACCAGCCAATAGCTCGGCTCCACCACATAATATAGTACTTCCTGTCTGCTCGAGGGAGCTGGTAAGAGCTTAGACACCTAATCATATCGGCTCATCTCTTACACGCACGTTGTCAGACGAGAGGAGTCTCGCACACTACAGCTTTTAATTTCATACTGACTCACCCTCAGAGTACCGAGTACATCTGTAAGACAGGCGAGTCATACAGGACTTGCAGGCTGTGTCGATGGATTTCATACAAATTTTCACGTTTAGTTTGCTGCTCCCAAAGTTTTTCATGCCATTTTGGACCATCACGACAAGTGTTGGGTGCAACGTATTGTGTATTTAGATCGATTGTGGAAGTAAGAAATAAAGTAACACCCTTTTTTGTTATAATACAGCAGTTATTTATTAAGCATCATGCATAACTTTTCTATTTATTTAATTTGTTTTATGTTATGCTTTTAAGACCCTCCAAAGAGTAGAGTAAAATAAAATTAAAATAATTTACATCTTAATACTTTGCTTACTTTTTCAAATAAAAACACATTCTTTTTTAGTTAATTTCTTTTGTTTTTATTCATTTCATGCTTTTAAGAGCCCACCTAAAGAAGTAACACATTATTTTCTGAACTTGCACCTACTTCTTTTTTTTATTTTAAATAAGTAATATGCATTACTTTTATTTATTAATTTAATTTTATTAAGACACCAATAATGTTTTATTTAGACCACTTTTTAAATAAGTAAAATTAGTTAGTAACACTATATTTTACAGTGTCCTTGTTACATATGTTACATGTACTTACCATAGTAATAACAGTAAATTATGCATAATTACATGAAACTAACCCTCAACCTAATCCTACTTAACCCTATAGTAAGTACATGTTGTTAATTAATATTACTCAGTACTTAAATAAATAATTACACCTTAACAATGACACCGTAAAATAAAGTGTAACCAATTACTTGTTACTTTAATTTTCTATTTTTTATGTAATTAATTTAACACTTTCATATTAAGTAAAAAAATGCAATACTTTATGAATTCACAGCATTTATTTTAAAAAAGTAACATGCATTACTTTTCTTATTTAATTTATTCTGACTTATTTAATTTGACTTTAGATTTTATTTAATTTTGCATTTATTTTATATTGAATTTTTATATTTATATTTTTATATTCTATTTTATTCAATTTATTTACTGACAAATGCAATTGAAAGTCTCTCTCTTTCTCATAACAGTTCTGTACAGTGCAAGCGAGCGGCATAATGCAACTTGACAAAACTAGAACGCTTCTGTTCTAATCAACGAAGCTGTCCACACAGCAAGCAGTGTAACGTCCATACTGGGGTAAAGTCTTCAACTACAAAACATACCACTTTGAAATGCTTGCAAACCAGTGCGACTGCTTTGGAAGAAAGAGACCCTTCGGCTGATTCTGAGGAAAAGTCATGCAAAAGTAGCTAGCAAGTTTCGTGCCATGAAAAGTAAAAATGTTATGTAATTAGTTACCTTATGCAATGAAGTGACATTTTACTTTTACACTTAATGTTCCCCAGCAGTGTTTGTGGTCCCCAAGCACATTTTAAACTGCCAGTATCAGATGCTGTTTATCATCTACAAGACTTGTCACAGATGAGCACAGTAGTCCGTCAAACACATTAGTTCTGTGTATATAAGGCAGACAGAAAAAAGATTAATTCTGAAGAAAAAAAGCAGTCTCAGAAGGCAGTGGCTTCCTTGGTTGGCGCCGTGGATGAAAAGAGAACTGGCAGTCCCAGCATGCTTCAGCCCACTCTGTTGTCTACTGCATCACTTCCTCCATTTAGCCAGGAGCCATTCTCCTTCCCAACATGGACTGCAACTGCTCAGAGCCCAGAAAATACCTTTTCTCCTTCAGGTCTTTTCACAAGACAACAAAAGGAGTCAGTGTCACGCTTTATGTGCTAGGGACATACTATCTTACTCTCACTCTCTAAACAAGTAAACTGAGTCTTCACCATATAGCCTATATCTGTTCAAAGTTTGTGGTCAGTAAGATGAAATAAATTATTACCTTTATTCAGCATGGATGATTAAAAGTTAAGTAAATTTTTTTTATTTTTCTATTTTTAATAAATGCTGTTTTTTTTTTTAAATATTAAGCAGCACAACTGTTTTCAACATTGATAATAATAAGAAATGTTTCTTGAGCACCAAATCAGCCTATTAGAATGATTTCTGAAGGATCATGTGACACTGAAGACCAGTGGCGTCATTTCACCAAAAGCCAAGGCATGGCAAACTCTGATGACGTCAACCAATCTTACTCCCTTGACGTGACAGTCGCACTTTCAAGTAGCCTACTTCGCACAACTTTTTCCAGCACTTCAAAGCTCAAAAGTAAAGTTTTACGATATAGGAAACACTTGATGAAAAAACTAAAACTTTTATTTTAAAATCTAAAAAGACCACTATAGCTAGAAGAATAGTGACCAGCAATCACTATTAAAACATTTGAAATTCTAATTTTGTATATTTTTGTACTGAAGTATGTAAGGAAACATTAAACACTTCTGATTGGTCATTATTTTCAAAAGAAATCCCTGTGATTGGCTACAGTACTCAACACTGCAAAATCACATTGTAAACAGACACATTGGCAGCGCATTGTCATCACAGGAATAAATTACATTTTAAAATATAAAGCTATTTTAGCTATGCTTAATTTCTTAATCCTAATTTATGCAATAATAATTGATATATTCATTATTTATAAGGAGGAACACCAAAATGTAAGTTGATTTTCAGTGATGATATTGATGATATTACTCTCCTTGAAACTTGCACTGTATTCATGTCCAGAATTCAAATTCATGTTTGTCCATTTCACTCTTTTAAGAGTCCTCCAAAAGAGTTGGGTACCGGTAAAACAACTATTTTAATATAATTTTTGATGTTGCTTGTAAATCATTTATTTTGTGATGAATAGACAGAGATTGAATGGCCATCAATAAAGATGCAGAGGCTCTCTGGGCTGCGTTAATAAGCCAACCCAAAACGTTCAAGATTGATTCTCCTACAAAAGATATGGTCACTATAAACTCACTATATAGCAAGAGCTGTGCAAGATTATTCAGAAAGACTGTTTTTGTATTTCACTGAACAACAATGTACAGGTTTGGAACATACGTTTGCATGAACTATTTCTTTAAACGCCAGCTGAATGTCATTCTGTCATCTGACAAGACGTTGTACAGTATAGCAATAGGCCTATATCGCAGGCAGATGTGCAAACACTTGAAAACATTTCCAGCTCAAAACACACAGAATAAACGTCTCACTGATGTGCATGTGTGATATTCGAAGCAATGTTTTGTTTTTCCAATATTGAATGTTCAGAACTCCAAACTTCTGAATAACTATTCAAATTTATGTGGCCAAAATAATTATCCGTCTAATTATCAGCATTCCCTCAAAACAGCGTGGATAGTAGTAGAGAGTCTAAGCCAGCTAATTGCATGCAAATGTGGGATGTCTCCTACCTGTGAAAAGCAGAGCTCAAATCATCACCAGAATAATACAGGTCATTATTTTCCAGCCACCAGCACTGTTCGCAGATGCATGTCAGTACTGGTCGAGACAGTGTGGTGAACGGAGATGTGATGGAGGTGGCGGAAAGTCTATATGTCTGTGTGAGAAGCTGCTCATGAGGAATATTAAAACAAATGGCATAATCAAACTCATTCTGATTTCTGATAAAACAAGAGAAATTCCTCCATTGATAACTCAAAGAGCACATCTCTGTGTACGTGATTGTCCGAGACAGAGAGAAACAGAGCGAGAGAGTCTTAGTGTTTCTTCGAAGGTGTGAAGTTTTAATGGAATCCTCCTCTCGTTATAGAATGTTAATGGTTTTCTTCCTCTCACTTAAACAGGCTTCCTTATTGTGAGCTCTACTGGTTATGCTCTTCATATTGAAATTGTGACTTTGCTTAATGGATGTATTCACATGCATAAGTGCGCTGCGTCGTCTATGAGGGAATGTCTCTTCCATTTCCATAAATTACATGCAGAAGTCTGGGGATGGATGTAATTTTGCCTGACAGACAACCTCTCATGAGCTCCGCCAGCGTTGTGAAAGAGCACAGCGACTTCAAATTGATTTTCCTTGTTTCTCTACCGTTGAATCTGCGGCTCTCCTGCTAGTCTCCTCCGAGTTCGTTTTATGAGGAAAGATGTAGTGACTTCATATGCAATTTTATTTGAACATATACAAAACAAAATGAAAACATGCAAATATATTTTGATATTTTGAAGCTCGAGCACGTTAATAATCCCCTCTGTGCTTTATTTAATTGTGCCGCAGTGATGGAATTGACTCAAACAGATCGAGAGAGAACTTTGAAGTCTTGTTTTGTTTTAAAGCTGTCATTTATTTCTTATGTTACACTGTGAAATGACTTCTTATTGTATGACTGTCTGGTTTCATTTTGTCAAGAACGGTGTAGAACTTGTAACTCAATTCAGAATAACCTTGCAGACGCCATTATAATGTGGTTTTCTCTAAATACACACTCGCCTCTCAATAAAATCACAATTCCAACATTATGGGATTATCCGACTACACATCTCATCATGAATATCTGATTTTCTGTATTTTAATCGACTGAGCGGGATGGAGGTTTGCACGGCGAGTTCACCGGTCTTCGCTTAAAAGGAATCTGCTGGGAATTCCAGTGAAAGGTCATCTAAGCGGAGTTTAGATCAGGATTGCCACACAGCTCGGCGTGAGCCAATCAGTGCAGGGTGTGACACGGCTATATAGAGCGTATTCTGTAAAGAGAGAAGCAGGCCAGTTCTTCAAAGTCTTAAAGAACAAAGGTCCAGGAGTAGTCTGGGTAAATGTTAGACGTTTACAGAAGTCAAGGAAAGTGAGCTGGTGCAGAATTGTGAGAGCAGGTGCCAATTTTTTTTAGGATCAGTATGGAATCATATGGCATAGAAATGACAGTTGACCTGTCAGAATGTCACCATGTACAGTGGGATTCAACAATGTGAGGACATCTGTGATTTAAAAAAATCATTTAAACTTGGAAATGAACGCAAATGTAATTTTGAAAATAAAATTACATGCAAAAAATTCAGCAAATTTGTGATGTAAAATGAAAAATATATAAGATTTTAAAGTACACTACTGATCAAAACTACTGGTTTGGCACCAAAGGCTGCATTTACAGTATTTGGTCAAAAATACAGTGAAAACAGTAACATTGCGAAATATTATTATAAATTAAAATAGTTGTTTTCTATTTTAATATGTTATAAAATGTAATTTATTCCTGTGTTGGCAAAGCTGAATTTTCAGCATTATTACTCCAGTCTTCAGTGTCACATGATCCTTCAGAAATCATTATAATATGCTGATTTGGTGCTCAAGAAACATTTTATTATTATTATCAATGTTTAAAACTGTAATATTTTTGTGGAAACCATGATACCATGATTTTTTTCAGGATTTTGAATGAATATAAAGTTTAAACAAACAGGATTTATTTGAAATAGAAATATTATACAACAATTTAATGGTCTTTACTGTCTCTTTTGATCAGTTTAATGCATCCTTGCTTAATAAAAGTGTTCATTTCTGAGCTGAGTCGCTAACCAAATAATTTTTTTAACTGTGTATAGACGGTCAGATGTTCTTGCTTCTATTGAAGTTTTGTACTCAAACTGTTATACAGAAAAAATTATTTATAATAAAAAGATTTGCAATAAATTTGCAACAATATTAAAATCATTTTAAAATCCAAAATCACTCTTGGATCCCATTGTATGTCATTTTTTCCATGCTAAGTATATTTTTGTGGCTAGTGTTTTGTACATCTTTGTAGCTCCACCAAACATTTCATGCAAAAGCTTGTAAAGGTTTCCATGTATAATTTATGAAGATATTATTGAAAATGTAGGATTTTCTGGTTCCATAACTTAGGAAATTGTTATAGTAGAGGGTGTACTCAACCTTGTAGAAACTCAATTAGTTTCTTTATGGTCAGAGTCGAGGGCTCCCCATGATTCTGAACCTGAAATGGTGTATTGCATTTTTAAAGAGTACAAAATTAGTCTGCTCCTCAAACTGTATATAGGTTTGCATCGGTAGCTCCGGGCCTCGGCGTACAGCTTAAATCTCTGAAAAAATATTATAGGGCTGGAAACAAATAGGCAGCCTGGCACATTTAACCACGAAACACACGGTTCAAGGTATGTTTTTTTGCATAATGGCTTTCGTTGCTTTAGGGAGACAAGAATTGCTTCACATTTCTCACCTTGACATCGGTACTGTCCCACGGCATAGGAAATGCGCAGGGAGTCGGTGTGCGAAGGGGGGAGTCGGAGCCCCTACGTCTCTCATTCCTACACTGACAAATTAAAAAGGTTACATTAGATTTTTATCATCAAAGCGAATTAAGTTCTGTAAATGGAAGCGTAAAATGCCTCCTGGGCTTTCTTTCAGAACTATTTTAATCCATGTTCGGCTCTGATGAAACAGGCCGGCACTGAGACTTGTATGAGTGACGGGGGACAGGTTTCTATCTCTCGCTTTCTTTTACAGCCTGTTCCCCATTTGCACACAATAAAATGGCTTTTAGAAGGCTTTTTTGAGTGTAACATATTGTGAATATGGTACAAATTGATTTCTTTATGCAGATGAAAAAACATAAATGCATCAAGATTCTTTATCAGCCTCATAATTGTGCACATTGCCACGAAGTATGGGGGGCCCATCATTTTCACTAATGCAGCAGTATTGCCAACCAGTGTGAGTTATCAGAGTATTGATTTACCAGTCTGTATTGATTTTCTCTGTATCATTCAGAGGCTGCGCAGAAGATAATTTCAGCTTTCTCATTTAAATGATTGGCCTCTCTTTAATAACTCAGAGCGGGTATTAATGTAGCTGTCAGGTAAACCTCTGGCCGTCTTTTCTCATGTTGGTTGCTCATGGGAAATGATGCACTCCATAAGAAATAAAGCCCTTATTAAGATAGCCAGAAGACGAGACCTCAACTGAATGCTAGGGGACTCTCATTAAAGCTGAGAAGAATATTACGATTCACCTGCCTCTGTCTGCCAGAGCCGTTTCTTATTTGTTATGCATGTACTTTTGGCCTGAAACATTATTTTGTTTAAAGGTTCCAATGCTGTGTTTTCTGAACGCTGGTTTTATCTTAATTGGCTTGCCACCTCTTGAACATTTGTTCTGCACAATGAAGCAATGCTTAAAAGCTATTAATCAATTAATTCTAAAGGATAAATTAGCTTATAAATGAACTAATTCAGTTTATTATCAGGTCTAGAGAAATAAAGTGAGAGTTGGCGGTCAAAGGTCAACTTTCTCCAAACAACTGTTGCCAAATCTCACTTGAAAACAGAAAAAAAAATTATAAATGGATTATTTAATTAGTTATTTGTTAAATTCTGCAAGCCTGCACTCTGAAAAATGCTGGGTTGTTTCAACGTATGTTTCGGTCAAACCTGTTGATTAAAAAATGTAAACCAACACTTGGATTTTTTGGAGTGTGCAGGAACTATATTAGTTGTAGGGGCTGTATTTTATGCTAATTCATTTCTTTTAAGCAAGGGTTTCATATTAGAGAGCTTTCATTTCATTTTAAGTGAAAAGATAATGGCTATAGAGCTATGGAATATTATTAGATGTCATTCATACACATTTGCTGCAATAGATTTCATGTTGTATAACACAGGTTTCATCAAGTTACTCAAACATGCGAAATGAAGGAAAACTTTTCTTACCTATGAAACACCTTTTCACCATAAATGATATGCTGACAAATGATAAGTGAGCTCTGAAATAGATTTTAAAATGACGTGGACATGTGTTGCACAGAAAAGCTAATGCCAGTTCCTTTGAATGCAACCCAGTATGTGGTCTGATACATTTGCAGCATTGCCGTCATGTGAAATGAGAAAAATTGAACCTTCCCTTCTTTAGAGAATAACAGTCATGCGTCTTGAGATACCTAGAGAATATTTAAAGCCCTGTGCGATACGGGTCACATTCTCGTCTATTTCCATGTAAGTAAGAGAGTCTGTGAGGGTGAAAATAGTTTTCACCTCTCTGTTGAGATCATTTAAATGCATAACATCAAATCTGCTCTTCCTGCAGATGTGGACTCAAGCATGTCAATGTTTACTGACGTTTTTTTCTTTCTTTCTATAGACCAAAAAGTAAAAAAATAAATACCTCTACGTCTATGTGCTACTGTATTCTTTGTGAAAATGAGGAATTGCATTCATTATGAGTTTACATGAACATGCAAATTGATACTGAATTCCCTTAGCATTTCACTGACAAAAAGTGTTGATGACATGATCTCTTTCATTAATTCTTATTTTTTCTTTTAAAGAGATACTTTACCCAAACCTAAAATTTTGTTATAATTTATTCAATCTCATGTTGTTCTAAACTTTTTTGACTTTTCACAAATATAAGTCAATGGGGTCCTGTGTTATTTGGACCCTAACATTCTTCAAAATATATTCCTTCATTTATGTTCTAGAGAAGAAAGGAAGTCAGACAGTTTTTGAATTACATGGGGGTGACAAAATGATGACAGATTTTTCATATTTGTGTGAACTACTTTAAATGTTTTTTTTTAGTATGCATTTGATGCTGCATAAAAAAGGCATATAAAATAAATATACCTGTCTAAGAATTTAAATAATTACACATTTTATATCAAGTCTAATTTGTCTGAAAACAATGTTAAAGAGAATTTAAAATCATTAAATTCACCTCATTTTTGCAATTACAACTGGTGGCATTGAAATGATTCCATACACATTTAACATTTTAAACATTTGACTAATAACAAATGTTATTGTGAGGCATACTGAAGCATTCCCTAGCTCAGTTCTGCACATGAATCATCATTAACAGTTCTACTCTAGAGGCCTAATATAGTGTATTTCACATTTTGGCCTTTAATGAAAGGCACAGGAGATTAGTAATGAGCATAGATCTATTTTTTCTTGTTTGCACTCAGCCTTTCCTTTCTCTCCAGAGCCACATACTGTACTACACACTTAGTGATTAATCCATGAGTTACACCAGTGAGATGGCGAACATGCTCACCGTCGCCTTCCTATCGCGGCACAGGCCACATCCCAGCGTGTGTGAGGCATGTTAGAGCACCTGAGTAGAGCAGACACAGCCAACCAGGTGTAAAATCAGCAAGGCCCGAACCCGAATGCATGGTGACAGCTCTTCATGCTTGATAGCCTTCATCTATCCTGCTTTCGACCCACACCTAGTCCGCATTCAGCCCTCCCGATTTCTCCCCCCGCCTTCCCGTGCTCTTCACACCAGAGCCTCCTCCATTTATCTCCATCCTGCAGGTCACACATGCACAGCGGGCACTAATGAGTCTGTCCTGCTGTCCCTGTCACCTGCACTGATTGATTGATTTATTAACTTTACAGAAGAGATTCACGGTGCTGCAATATCGCAGTCCCTCGTTTGGGTTTTTTACATGGTAGCCACGAAACTCGAAAGCAATAGAGCAGGAAAACACCTTACTTTTTTTCTGCTATGCTTAAAGTCACAATAAAACAGAAGTTGCTACAGATCCAAGTGTGATTTAAGGCAGGGACTTGGTTCTTGGGACAGTTGTTGATTGGATTATGAGATGTGGGCGTTGTACTCAAAAATAGAGGCAGATGAACGTGAGATTGTAGGGACGGGGTTTAAGCAGACTAAATGATAGGAGAAGGTCTGTCATTTTCACTGGAAGTTCCAGTTATGACATTTTGATTGAACCTATAAAGCCTACTGTTTTATGTTTGATATAGACATTTTTATACATTTATGAACATTATCAAAACTTTATTGAAACACAATATACTACATGCCTTCTGTCGTCTGATTGATTATTTATATTATTTAGCAAGTAGAAATTTTATTAAGTAAATGTTAGAATAACTTTTATATTGAAAGTAACATTTTAAGATGAAAACTTACTGAACTGAAGCAACTTAGGTTTACATGATTATCCATACTTTTTTTTCCATGCTAAAATGTGAGTATCAAATATAATTCATCAGACTTCTGACATATTATTGGGAGATATAGATCAACAACTGACATTTAAATGCATTTTATCCAAGTAGTCCTCTATATTGTTATAAAAAGCTCATTGATTTACATTACAAGCTAACATAATTTCATCTTACTTTTTTGCCGTATAAATATCAGCAACTGCAACATCCCTCGGGTGTGAGTTCCACTAACTAATATGAGCAATAAAAGCCTGATGTATCAAATAATCAACAAAAACACATGCAAACTTTTTTTGATTTTCTAGACTTTTTTCTTCTCTAGTTTCAATAAACTTTCATTTAAAAATGTGTTCATATGTCAGGCTTTACAGGGTTAAACATTACAAGTTCAAAAATTTAAAGATGAAACATATGCATGGATGAATTGTTCACAATAAGATCAATAACATGCATTTATAACAGACTGACTTTAAACACGTTGGTGTCTCTGAAGAGGTAGCAGTCCACCCACAGGAAAGAACCGTTTCTTGGTGTTTCAAGGTGTTGGGTTTTTTCACATCATGCTCTCTGTACAAGTGTATGTATATATGTTTGGTTGAAAAATGTGTTCCCTGAAGAAAGTGCTGTGTTTGGGTAGACTGCATCCACCATCATAAGCTGCCAAGCCTTTGGCTATGTAATGTTTCATCCTTTTCTACTAAGTGCGTCTTCAAAGGAAGTCGGGTTTAGCAGCGTGCAGGGAGGGAGAAAAGAGTGGGAAAGAAAATAATGCGGTGATGGAAATGAAAAAGCGCACACACACATAGGTGTTCACATCTTTCGGCAGCTGTTGGCATCACAGCGGCGAAGCCATTGTTGCTTAGGAGGAGAGACAGAACAACAAAGAAAGTGCTATCAGGAGCTCCCACGTTCTGCCTTCCCTGGCCTGCTCTCTGCCTCGTTCTGAGGCAGCTAATGCGATAAGAGGCACGTGCTAAAGCATGTGGAGAGAGGGGAAGAGAGCGCGAAACAAAGAAAGAAAGAGTGGGAGATAGAAAGGGCACTGTTAGAAAAGAGCATTTCCCTCTTTGAGCTCAACCTGCTTGACGGGGCCTCCAGAGTCCAGCGTTTTTTGTGCTTCCAGTATCAAACTGCATTGCGGATACCTGCAACATTGATGATAACTGGAGCATTTTGATGCTTTATGGAGATCTGTTGGTGCTTTGTTTTCTTTTGCCGCCTTTGTTCCTTTGCTTTGAGGATACTTGGAAATTTGGTTACTGTGCCCCTCTCGGAGCTTGTCATCACATGCTGTAGGTATCCTGGAATCTATGGTCTCTCATGCCTTCAGATGACTTGGTTTATTTAGGCAGTTATTTTGGACAAGTATTGAGTGTGTACTGTACACTTATGGGACAACCGGTAGCATAAATCATACATGTTAGCCAAGGTGTGCTGGTTTGCAGTGTTGATGCTGTGCTGGACATTTTCTTATATGCAAGATGGTCATAACATTTTCTTGTTGGTTGGAGAGGTTGAAGGACTCCCAATAGAAATGCATTCATATCTAGCCAAGAGAAAAACACAGACAGATAAAAGAGTAGTTTGATCTCATTGATTACTTTAACTGCTGTTAAAAAGACCTAGAGAGGTAAATTATGGATGGATGGACGGACGGACGGACGGACAGACAGACAGACAGACAGACAGACAGACAGACAGACAGACTAGATAGATAGATAGATAGATAGATAGATATATGGATGGAAAAAAAATTTGAAAGGAAATTTGTCATTTGGTTTGCTGTATCATATTATTTTATATGATTACAAAAATAATGTTACATACTGTATATTGTATAGTATATTGTCATAAGAAAATATTTTATAATATTATATTGTATTTTTAAGATAAAATTATACCATAATTGATCCGAGATAAAATAATTGTATTATATTTAACTTTCATGCCCCAGACTGGAAGAATGCTATGTGTGTTAAATTTCTTAGAAATACTATTCAGTAAATTCATCTTCCTGTCATTAGAATTAAAAAAAAAATATTTGTAATAAGTTTAAATTGCGAAGTTGTTTCATACTTTCCTGAATGCCAGAATCTGAAACCATAGGAATGCTAGTTCAATCGGTATGGCATGACATGGGTAGAAAAATGTCTGAACAGACCTGAAAGAGAGACTGGTCTAAAACATTTTGAATTTAAAGCTCATTGTCGTTCCTTCCACTGAAAGCCTGTATCCATGGATGTGCGTTCCTAGGGGACGTCAAGGCGTTTATCTCCAACATCAAAACGTTTATCTCCAATCAAAGCCCCTGTAAGCAGGTCTATTTGTTTAATTGGACAACCTCTACAGTGATTTGAAGCCAGCTATGCAGAGAGATCAGATATCTTTGTCTGGATGTGGTCAGCTGTGTGGTATTTTAACTTCACAAACTCTCAAACCACAAAGCCCTGATCAAAGTTAAACTTTGTGAGTTTTGGCCAAATTGAGGAAAAGGAAATTCAAGAGAGAGTTATGTGTAATTAGAGTCATAAAAAGTGAAGCACTCACATAATACCCGCACTGAGACCAGATGGCTGCCACTGATCGTAAAGTTTAAGAACTTATCCTGTGATAACTATATCATGTTCCCACCAACAGTGTACAGTACAGAGGCGGTTGTCATGACAACAAGGTGGCAACGCTTTATCAGTGGACCAGGCAGGGAGAATAACAAGAATTTATCGGACATTAAGGAGGAAGGCTTTGGAGAATATAACCATTAGGCACCGGCAATATTGGTCACGGTGTACAAAACAACACATTAGAGGATGAGACAGACCAACATATACCCCCTATGCAGTATAAAGTTATTTATGCATGTACAAATCCAATATACTCCACATGAACGACCAGCATGAAAATTTAATGTGGACTTTGTATATATATATATATATATATATATATATATATATATATATATATATATATATATATATATATATAGTTGTTTTTTTTTCTCTAAGAGAAATAAATCTAAAAAAGATTGTAAACTATTAGTAATGCTGGCTTAATGCCACATACTAAAGTGTGGAGCAAATTGGATAATTTGTCATAATATAACCTTAGGAAATCTCTGAGAGTGGGACTCTTCACAAAAGTAGAAGTAATGGCCAATTATCCCAGTGAACAGTCAGTGTCAGACAGCTGGGGAACTCAGGAAATGGCAACAGTAAGGGTTACACGGCTTACTGCTGTGGCTTGGCTGTGTATTTCTTTTCCATTGTGTTGTGGAGACTTTGAAAGCCACATTGTGTTCAAATGAAAAATTAGAACTTTCAATGGAGATTACCACCCAATGTTTTCCCCACACAAAAATACAATTCTTCCCTAATTTAGTTTCCCACTGCAATTTAGTTACAGCAGAGACACCAAAACAGAATTGAACATTGGAATTGTGGTTTTGGTCTATACGGCTAATTTTGCCCTTCATGACAACTGTGAGGGGGGTGAATTTTTTTATAACTCATTCGTTTACATTATATAAAGCCTTAAAACTATGCATAATTAAGGGAGTGGCCACTTGAGTGACAGGTGGATTGCCGTTTGTCTGCTGTCTGTTAGTCATCACGTCACCTCAACTCTACCCATGTCCCGCCTCTTTGCCCATTTTTAGTTATCTGGGAGTGACGCGCGATGATGCGCTGCCAAGATGGCAACGGCCAACTTTGAGGCTTCAAAAACTCTCTTCAGAAACCTACGGGTGACGTCATGGACACTATGTCCATATTTTTTTACAGTCTATGAAGAAATGATGGGCATAAATAAAAAAACAAATTTACTCACCCTCATGTTGTTCCAAACCTGAGTAAGAAAGTTACAGTGAACACAGACTGAAGTATTGAAGCTTCAAAAAGCACCATAAATGTATCATAAAAGTGGCGTAAATACATTTTCTGAAGCCAGATAGGCTTTGAGGGCCCTATCATACACCCGGCGCAATGCGACGCCAGGTGGGACACAAGTGTTTTTTGCTAGTTTCAGCCGACGCAGTTCTCATTTTCACATCCAGCGACACGTTGTTTAAATAGCAAATGAACTCGTGCCCATCTGTTCACCCATGGGCGTGCTGGTCTGAAAACGAGGTGTGTTCAGGCGCATTGTTGGCGCATTGCTATTCTGAGGCAACAGGAAACGATTTGCCATTGATCAACAAAAACTTGGTCTAAAGTCAAAAGCGCAGTATTTTTTGTGTTATTTAAAGGGCGTGTTAGTAATATGCGCCTATAGGTGGGTGCACAACGCGCGTACACTCTGCTTATTACACACACAGGGACATGCAGCAGCACACAAACATTTTTTAAATATTAAAAATAAAGGATTCCTCTCTGGAGAAGCGTTCAGTCTTTCCGCTCACATATTCCGCCATGTAAAGTTGAAAACGAGACTATAACTAAATAAAAAACAGTGTTGAATGACAAAATCTATGACGAAAATCTACTGTCATTTTCGTCAACGAATAAAAACAAGACGAAAATGTTAGGCAGGGACGATTAGGGAAGAGATCCATTTAGAACTGATGTCCTGTGTAATAGATGCGCACATTTAAATTGTAACATGCTGATCTAACCGCGGGAAAATGCAGTGCTGTTGCGCGTTCTACAGGCTCACGTTTATGCCAGGTAATTGTTTATGAACTAATGCTGAGGAATAATGACAATGTTTACTTTACAATGTTTATATAGTATAGGGTGACCAGAAGACCCCGTTTTCCGGGGACAGTCCCGGTTTTTGGTGTTCTGTCCCCGACTGGAGCTGTCCACGGAAATGTTCCCGTTTTACAGCTCGTTCAAAACAACCCGCAGATATATTGCACAAAAAAGCGAATTACACAAACTTTATGCTTAAAATAAGCCTAAAATGCAAAATAACAAGAACAATGAAGGATAGTAATAGTTATTTTCAAGCACAAACGTAACAAAACATTTAAAGTAAAAAAAAGTTATTTTTATAGTATATAGTACATTTAATACGTTTGCATTTTTTATCGTAGAAACGGCCTGTATTTTCCCAGGTGCCAGAAACAGTCCTCCGAAAAATGCGCAGCACACAGTCGTGTTGGGTTGTACTGTTCTGGAACAGAGTTGTAACTAAAGCTTAGCCACTGTTTTCTAATTGTCCCCTCCTTTGGAAGACCAAACAAAGTAGTTTGGCTTTCGCAACGAAAAACACAGCGTCTCCATGACATGGTGGCGCCGGCGACACCAATACTACAGCGAGAATAAAAGTAACGCCTTCTTTCTTTGCGTATACATTTGGGCGGTGTTATGAAACTCTGCCCCCACATACTGACGTAGAGATGTGGGGTGTGTTTGAGCGAAGCGTTTTAGGAAGGTGTGGCTGAGCCTTAACTTTTACAAAGAATATATCTTTGGGTTTGAGACTTTGAGCTTTGTAACTCTGCAGATCTTATACATGCACAAACAGCTACATAACACTTTAGCTTACACTAAAGAGAGACCATATGACCCTTTTAAATCGTTTTAAATAAGAATTATATAATATTTAAACTGATTAATTTTATACAACATTATTACACGGCTCTGTGGAATACTTGATTCTGATTGGTAAATCGCGCATTCCAGCGGTATGTTATTCCCAGACAACAACCGCCAAAGTGAATAACACACCGCTCATCCGGGTACTACGAGTTATCTTGACCGGTACTACTTATATGCTTAAAGTGTCACTCCGCTGTCGTTGACTGATGGAAGACTTCAAGGGTTAGTTCATCCAAAAATTAAAATTAGCCCATAATTTATTCACCCTCAAGTCCTCCTAGGTGTATATGACATTCTTCTTTCAGACGAATACAATCGGAGTTATATTAAAAAAGTCCTGGATAACCCAAGTTTATAATGGCAGCGATTGTTGTTCTGTTAAAAATGCCATAAAAATGCATCTGTCCGTCAAATAACGTGCTCCACACGGATCTGGGGGGTTAATAAAGGCTTTCTGAAGCGAATTGATGTGTTTGTGTAAGAAAAATATCCATATTAAAATTTTTATAAAGTAAAGTTTCGGCCGATCGACTTCCGTATTCAATTTATGGGAAAAGTGTTGAAAGTGCCGGAAGCTTTGCGTAAGAGCTAATAAAATATTTAAACTCAAGACAATATTACGTGTCTAATTTACTTGAGGCAAGTAGCCGTGTAATAAGTGGGATAATGTACATCCAGCCGGTTGTTATCGCAGAATAAACCCCTTCAGAGTGACGCAAGACCTGATCACTCTGTCGGGGTTTATTCTGCGATAACAATCGGCTGGATGTACATTATCCCTTACATAATATTGATGATTTGACCAAATTATAGATTTTTTTTTTTATGGACCAAAGTGAAAGACCACTTAATTTCCCAGAACGCACTGGAATTGGAATTAAAAGTCATTAAATTCTTATTCCTATCTGATTCATGAATTGTCGAATCGGGCTGATGTAGTTCTTGCAGTCATTTTAAGCTATCGTATGGGTTGGCGTAAGTCTTGGAATGCCTACTTTTCTAGTGATTTTTATGTTCAACATAAGTTTGAAATTACATATGGATGAGTAAACGCTGACAAAATTTTCATATTTGAGTGAATTATTCCTTTAATAACAGAATGCCAAACCAATGAATCAAATCAAGACAACATGGCGGTTACTCAGTGCCATCTTGGATCAAAAGCTACGGAGGCTATCGGTGTGAGGGAACTGCGCTTAAAGCCAAGTCATCAGTCATTCTCTGTAATTATGATGCTTCTCATTTGTCTTCTCTTTTGTACGACAAACACTTAGAGATTATTCACAGCAGATGAGCACATTCTGCTTAAAGGATGTGCTCCATCCCGCTGAAAAGCCAGCCATAAAATACAGCCCGACAAGAAATTGGCAGAAATGTTCACAGTCATCAATGCCGTGTGTGACGTCATCGTTCTCGGAGAAGCCTCAGTCCCACTCATACTCTCGGCATGTGCGGCGAGACCTCTGTAGCTTTGAAATGTGTAACACGATTCCCCTGCCCACAGGACATTTGCACAATGGATGCTGTCTCTGCATGTGTTTGTCGAATGGAAGTAATTCATAAAGCTTGCCACTCAGCCACATTACGAATACATTTCCTAATCTTTCAGCTCTAGTGAATAGGAAATCAATATGCTGTGTGTTGTAATGATTATCCTTTCCCGCTTGTCGAGTTTGCATGTCTCTGAAACAATCCATAAACAAACATATAGATTTTTTTTTCTTCCAAATGCTTTTATCGTTGTCAATTAAAAATTAGCTGGAGGCTGAAATGCCAAATGTTGGCTCACATTTCCTGTTATATTTTAGAGCAATATGTCCTCAAATGAGCTAAGCGCTCTGTGATTGGCACAATTCCTGCACAGTGTTTATTTAGTTGAACAAAATCTGTTAATCTCCCAAAGCAACTGTCAGATTTTTTATCGATGAGGAGGAACTGAACAATGCAAACAGTTGTAAATTTGGAGAGGCTGCTGTGGATGCCAAATATTCATAGTGATATGATATATTTTTTGGCCTTGGGATTGGAAATGGGATTTGGAGATGTAACAAGCCAGATTTGATCTCACACCTACAAGAGCACTACAAGTGTGCTAATCACTATGCTATGGCTCCAGGCGGAAACTCTCATTGCTAATATGCAGTCTGATATTTCTCTTCTGAATCATCATATTTAATTTTTACTTTTGTATAAAAGTGTATTTTGCTCCTCTTCCACCTTATCTCTCTGCTATGCTTATAGGAGAAGTAATGTTGTCCGATTCATGAATGAAACAATCTGATCTTTTCAATGAATCTTTTGATTTGGTTCACAAAACCTGTCTGAATGATTCATTTAAGAATGATAATGATAAACTGATAAAATAAATAAGCTAAATATAAGTTTTCTTTTATCATATTATATCCTAATGATGCTAATATGATCATATTAAAATAATAAAAATGTTTATGGTCATATTAACATTTTATTAATATTAATATCAATAGCTAAATACATTTGTAAAATATTATGTTTTTATTTAATTTAATTAAATAAAAATAGACCATATGTTGAATTCAGTGTCATTGTTAAACAATTGAAAATATTTTGTTAATAAAACTGAAATAAAATAAAGTATAAATATTAGATGAAAATCTTATATTAAAAAAAACTAGCTCAAATAAAATGTTAAACTGAAATAAATTCAAATAAAATTAAACCTAAATAGAGATATTTTTAAAACTAATAAAAATTATTTAAAAAAAATCAAACAAATTAAAAATGGATACTGTAAAATATTCCAGTAAAAGCAAGTTCAAAACATTAATAAATTCTATAATAGAATATAAATTATATAAAAATAACACTGGTTGATAATATTGATAATGGTTGATAATGTTTTTAAAAGAGCCACAGTGTTTGGTTCAACCAATAGCATTGGTTTGGTGTGTGGCTATATCTTGGTTTGACCAATGAAAGTCATTTCAGTTTAGTATAGAGTGGTCACTTTGTAGGCCAACCGGCAGTTGGCATCACACTTGATACCAATAGGATTGGCACTCGACAAAAAAACGATAGGATTTTTCCATAGGCTTTTGGATTATCGCCAAAAAACAAGCTCTGTGATCAACAAAAGTTTATGATACTTGCACGTTTTGTCCATCAAGATCATTTTCACAGACGAATACAACTTTTATGAATTTTGAAGCCTAAATGAAGCCACCAGAGGTAAAAAGCTAAAGTTAGGCTATAAACAAACTACACCTTCGATGTCACCACCACTAAGCTTCTGACAACTCTTTCAGGTTTTATCTAAAAACATTTTTCCAGAACATTTGAGTTAGAATAGTTTATAAGATCACAATTGTGACCCTGGACCACAAAGCCAGTCATACGTCGCAAGGGTATATTTGTGGCAATTGCCAACAATACATTGTATGGGTCAAAATGATCGATTATCGATTTTTCTTTTATGCCAAACATCATTAAGATATCATGTTCCATGAAGATATTTTGTAAATTTCCTACTGTAAATATATATATAAAAATATTATTAGTAGTAATATGCATTGTATGCACGATTATAAGTATAACGAGGCTGTAAAAGCAGACTGAGCTTACCTGTTCGGCATGATGACGATTAATGTCCTCGACAGCCTCCATAGTCCCATTTAGCCACTTGTTGGCAAACAGCTTTTTCAAGACATGTAACCGCTTAAAAAAATACTAATAATACTGATGTTGTAGAATAATCTGTGAAAGTGTCTTGTGTTCACCACAGACCTTATTTCATCCATTTTTCCAAAATCCTATTCAAAAAACCCATTGACTTCAGGTAGATGGAACCGAAAGTGTTAAAATGCTAACTCGTTTTCGTGTTTTGGCCTTCAAAGTGATGTCATATACCTGGACCACTCTATTGCTAGTTGTGCCACAATTGCACACATTAGCAATCATGCGGAAAAAAACAGCTTGAAATTTGAGGGGATTAAAAACTATACAGCTATTGAGCGAGTCTGTTTTTTTCTAATTGTTTTGTTCTCATTTCTGTTTACGTCCTTGATATTCATGATTAGCATTTTCATGTTCTTGTTTTGTTGATGAGACTTTTATCTTTTTATTCTGGTGATTTTGGTTGGCAGTACTGTCTCATTCCTGAGTACTGGTCCTCACAGTAATCATTACCTCTATTGAATTTCTCTCTCCGGGGAAAGACGAGACTGCCAAGCAGTGCGGCCTGAGCAACCCCTCTTCATGATTGAATGAAAAAGACTTCTCTCAAGTAGGTAAACATGCTTGGAATAAGTTTTAGTGCAGTGGTTGGGAAAATTATGGGTGGGTAGGGGGAGGGAGCTGAAAAGAGATCTATCAAAATGCCATCTCATTGCCAGTTTAGCGTATTCCCTCTTTTTAGCGCCACATTGTGCAGTGAGATCTTTGTTTGTACCGTTCTGCCCATCTGTCTCCCTCCTCGATCGCTGAAGCATTTACAGAAACATTCACGAAGGATCGCGCGGCCAGACATATCATACTTGCACTTGAAAATGAAAGAATATGAATGTTATTCATGCAGTTTCCCAAGTGCCCCACAGGCAGAAATGGGTTTATTCAACCCACATATCTTCTGTGGGTTTCACGCTGTGATACTACGAGCATAACTCATTTGCTAGTTAAATTAAAAACCCAATTCAAATTGAAAGCTCACAAGTTACTGAATCAACTGCATGACGTATGTCTGGTCTCGCTGCCTTTTTTTTGTCATTGTAATCGAATCAGAAATCTGGAGTCTAGAACTTCACAGCACATTCAAGTTTCCAAGCAGACAGGACTCCTACCTGCTCGCCTTTCTAATCGCCTCCTTATCTAAGAAGCTCAGAACCAATTGCTGAGCTGATAGACTTTAAACCTCCCGACACTCGCCGTGAGAGCGGCTCTATACTGTTGACTCTTGGGATCATTCTAGCACAGTGCTTAAAATACTCTATTTCAGATATTACATCTCTGTGTGTACAGGCAAGCAATTTTTGCACGTGCATAATGTTGAGCTGAAAGGAAGAAGCAGGGATGTGTGTGATCAGATTGAGCTTTTGAACATTCTCATCTTATAGGCAAATTTGAGGGGACGAAGCTCAGCAGCGCTATTTCCATTTCACACTTACGGAATTTCAATTGGGCAGGTGCGGGTGAATCACGTATTGAGCAGAGGCATTTCATTTTCACTTACATTATGATCTTATGCATGATCGTGCGACAGGTCTTTGAACTTCCACCTTACATGGAAGACACACCATTCTTTTATCTGTCTTGACACTGTCGTGCCACGGTTTTAATGCAGCGGCTGAAGGCTATGTGGCACGCTGCATGGAACTCTTCATCATGTGTGCCTTATCACTTTAACCATACGTCTCAAAGGGATGTGCCCTTGTTGGTGATTGTCCTTTAAGATGATAAGCGTATCAAAGCTGAGATGAGATTAGAGTGCCATTTTCTGCGGTTATACTCTGTAAAACCAAATAAGGTGAATTTCCCCTAAATCAATTAAGTAATGGTGTCTCTCAAGGTGTCATCAAGTTCACCCAGTGTGGTGTTCTCGAAAAAAGAATTTAACCTTGTAATAAATAATAACATTATTTATATATATATATATATATATATATATATATATATATATATATATATATATATATATATACACACTACGGCCGAATTACAACTATGCTGATATAGAGCAATATCACACGGCTACTTAATAAAAATGACCCCGTTCAAAAGTACATACCCTTGATTCTTAATACTGTATGTCATTACCTGGATGATCCACAGCTGTTTTTTTTTTTTTTGGTTTTTTTCATTTTGTGATGGCTGTTCTTGAGTCCCTTGTTTGTCCTGAGCAGTTAAACTGCCCAATGTTCTTCAGAAAAAACCTCCAGGTCCTGCACATTCTTTAGTTCTGCATATTTTACACCTTTCCTGCAATGACTGTATGATTTTGATATCCATCTTCTTTTTTTTACTCTGTGGACGATTGAGGGACTCAAACACAACTATTAAACAAGGTTCAAACATTCACTGATGCTCCAGAAGGAAACATGATGCATTAAGCCGGGGGGGTGAAATTGTTCTGAATTTAAAGATCAAGGTAAATTGTACTTAATTTGTCTTCCGGGAAACATGTAAGTATCTTCTGTTGCTTCTGAAGGGCAGTACTAGATAAAAATATATATATTTAAACAAAATATAAAAAATGTTAACATCTTCATCCTGTTCAAAAGTGTTCACCCCCCGGGCTCTTAATGCATCAGTGAATGTTTGAACCTTTTTTAATAGTTGTGTTTAAGTCCCTCAATTGTCCTCAGAGTAAAAAAAAAGATGGATCTCAAAATCATACAGTCAATGCTGGAAAAGGTTCAAATATGCAAAAGATACTGGAAACTGAAGAATTTGCAGGACCTGAATGATTTTTCTGAAGAACATTGGGCAGTTTAACTGCTCAGAACAAACAAGGGACTCCCATGAACAACCATCACAAAACAAAACAAAAAACAGTTGTGGATCATCCGACGACATGTAGTATTAAGAATTAAGTAAACTAAATTGTAAACTTTTGAACGGGGTCATTTTTATAAATTCATCTATTTTTTGTTTGTCTTGTGGACTATATGTAAACATATTTTATGTAAAATTATTCATTATTCAGGACAGTGCTAAACAGAAAATAACATTTTGCATGATCTCTTATTTAGTTAAAATCATTAACATTTTGCAGATTCTGCAAGGTGTATTTACAATTTTGAGCATGACTGTACTTTTGTGTAATATTTATACAAATAATTAATACTATTATTCTTAAAAATGACCCTGTGCTGTCCCATGCTTTGACCATACAAATAATCAAACTATTCAAGCACAAGTGATAATGGGTATTTTTCTCAGCCTTGATTTTGGACTTCATCATAATTATATGGATTTTGAACCCAAGGGTAGAGCACTGTATTTATTTCAGTTATGTGACATCTGTGTTTAATATTTAATTAATAGTACATTGGAACCTACAGTGTTGTTTGATATGCAGTTACCAAGTTACAAAACATTGTTATATCCTGCTTTCCCAGACATTTGTTGTGTGTTTTGGTACCTTAAAGGGTTTCAATAACATATTCACACAAGCTATACAGACATAAATACACACATCACAATGTACGAAATGGGGAAATGTCTGGATGTTTTCCGTTATGCTCTTTAAGGTAATTTACTGGTTATTGATGATTCAGTCTATGTATTCTAGGTCCGTGGAAGACTATCCATTAAAGGTAGAACACCCACCATTTGAAGAGGTACTGCCCTTTTACTTAATGGAAATTTTTAACCAAGGCAACCATTAGTGCTTGAAACCATAAAATAAAATCCAGAGGCTTTGAGACATACATTGTCCTTTCTTCTTTTTTTCTGTTTGTAGGGTTCTGTCCTCATTTGAATGCTTATCAGGTTAAGATTCACATTAGCTGGGTTGTTTGAAGCTGGCAGCTAATTTATTAAAGAACATCCTCTATTCTCAGGCAGGCACTGCTTTTGAGTAAACCATTGACACTCCTTCCTCTTTATGAAAATGTTCCGCTGCATTTCCCTTTTACGTCTTAATCTGAAATACATCACGGAAAAATCGGCAAGCTCATCAAAATGCAGAAAGGAACGGCACACTTAGGTTTCTTAATTGTTTTAAAAGCCTCACAGTCATTACATGTCTGACATAACAGCGCAAGTCTAGAGCACCTCCAAATCATTCAAATAAAAAAAGAAAAGGTAATAACCTTTAAGTGCTTTCAGAGTAAAAACGCAATAGCAACAGAATTTGTGCATCTGCTTATGATATTAAATGCATTACCTCTGAATAATTTTCATTCAAACACAGACATATAAGTGCAAATGAGGTTCATTTCTGTCTTGTCTGTGAGCAAAAGATTGCACCTATGGTGGCATCACATCTCCAGCTGTGACTTGCCATTCTGTATAGTTGCGATCTGTCAGAAGTTAATGACGGATGCGTTGCCTGTAACGGCAAATTCATAACTTCTTAATGCATCTGGCCGCATCTTGCATATACATTACATGCTGCTGCCCCGATGACTTGCCAAGCTGTCAAGGGAAAGATTCGCTGAAGTCAACGACTCAAATTGAGAATGAGAGCCATAAAGGGACTGTTTCTGCTGGAGATGGAGGGGGGCAATATATTGTGTGAGTGCATGATCCGCTCTAGGGCCAGATGTTCCACTTGACAGGCCCCTTGAGTGGAGGGCAGTTCTGCCAGCTGTCTTCCTTCCTACCTTACATGCAGCCATTTGTTGGTGGAGTGTTGAAAGCAGGGGGAAATCAACAAGAATGGCTTTGCACCACAATCCCACCACTGCAACTGTTGTCCAAAACAAATAGTCCTGTGAAATTGCAGTTTACCTAACAGTGCTTTTGTTTACCGCAACAATGTTTCAGCATGCACCGGTCAAATCCAAAATAATTATTGCCCTACCTCTATTCCAGGTGAAGCCTTTTGCGTTTACCTTTTCCCAAGTATAATGCATGATAATAGCCAGATTCATTCATCAAAGGTTCCTGCTGTTATTCCCTGGAAAGAGTTATATTTAACTTGGATAGGTCACAGCATTTTCCAGCAGGCTCTGCTGAGAATATGAGCCTGAAGAATTATGACTTTTCTGACCCAGGTGTGGGCATTATTCATGCTTAAGATCTGATCGCTAGTGCTATGAGAACGCGAGTAAGAGCAGCCGCTGACAACTTAAAAATGTCAGGACTTTTCTCAAAGTCTTTGGCCTAGTTGTGGAAACTTGAAGAGGACATTTTAGTGGCATGTCAATGGTTTCTAGTACTAAGTGTTTGTGGATGTGACAATGTGTGGTTTTCTTCTGGTTTTTATCTTGCTGTTATTTGTCTGATGCATTAGTGAAAGACGTGAGTGAATTGTGAATTTCACTAAATAGAAATGGAATAAATAAATAAATAGAAAGTTGGAAAGAACAGCATTTATTTGAAATAGATTTATTTTGTTGCAATGTAAAAGTCTTACTGTCACTTTTGATCATTCTTGCTGAATAAAAGTATTAATTTCTTCTAAATTAATAGTATTACTATTTTACTGACCCCAAACTGTATATTTAGACCTCTTCAATTTATAGTTCAATATATTTAGGACATGTTTTTTTTTTTTTTTTGGACGTTAAATAATGGCGCAGTAAATTGACTAGCGCAAACCTTAGTAAATCACCTTGCATGATTCATTTAAATACTCTCCTCCCACAAATTTTGCATCTGAAAGAGAAACTCCTACAAATGCATATTCAATAAGGTCAGCTGCAAAAATAACCACGGCGTGTCCACGCCTTTTCAGCGCAAATTTTTTACTGTGTGTCTTTAGTAAATCCTGACAGTAGTTTTTTTTATGCCAAAAGAGGGTTTGCGCTGGCCCTATGGCTGAAAATTCATGATGGAATTTTTTTTTAAGGTTATTAGGCTTACATTTAGTCACACTTGGTCACACAAGGTTCTTCTACCCACAGTTCCATAAAAACAGCTAATGTCTTACAGTTTAAATACATTCAGAGTCAAGCCCTCAGTATTACAAGCTAATCTTTGCATCTCTTGTTGTTTTTTTTACAGCTGGAACAACATATATCTTTGGGAAAGGAGGAGGCCTCATAACCTTTAACTGGCCAGCCAACGAGCGCCCAAGCACCCGTACGGACAGGCTGACGGTGGGCTTTAGCACCTCGCTCAAGGACGGCATCCTGATCCGCATTGACAGTGCCCCCGGCCTGGGAGACTACCTCATGCTCCACATTGTAAGTCAGAGCTTTTTCTAATGTCGACCTTGACCCTGGTCTAACCGTAACTTGATCAGCCGCATCAAATGTCATCACATCACAGAGAAATGTCAATACTAAAGGTACACAACAAACATTTAACTTTTGAGCATCTCTACAACCCTTTAACATGTTTGGAAGTAAGTTTTATCTGAAAGAGTAAGCCCGTGCACACAGTAGAATTGTGTAGAGATCTGAAACCCATTGCCAAGAGTTTTTTTTTCTTTTCCCCTAAACCTCAAAAGCCTGTTTAAATTTATTTGTTACATTTATATAGCGCTTTTCTGGGTACTCAGAGCACTTTACATGAAAGGGGGGAGTCTCCTCAACCACCACCAATGTCCAGCATCCACCTGGATGATGCGATGGCAGCCATATTGCGCCAGAACGCCCACCACACACCAGCTGATTGGTGGAGAGGAGAAAGAGTGATGAAGCCACTCAGTGTATGGGGATGATTAGGAGGACATGATGGACAGAGGCCAAATGGAAAATTTGGCCAGGATGCCAGAGTTACACCCCTAAATTATTAAAACTAGAGGCAGTGTTGGGGGTAACACATTATTTATATTTATATTTTTAGGGAGTTACCCAATATTGTAATGTGTTACTTTTAAGATATCTTTTGAACTATATATATATATATATATATATATTAGTATTTGTGAAATGGGAACACAGGGTCGCATCACAGCTGCGTAAGCTTCCCATCATAAATCCAAGCACGTGACAGACAGTAGTTGAAGGACAACACCTGAAAAAGGTGGCACAATGCACAATACTCGTCTGTTTGCAGTACACGATTCAGCTGCATGTGACAAACACTGCCAGGGGTACATCCGATGCTTTTGCATTGTTTCCACTATGCTTGCGCGTCCAGTGTGAAACAAGCATAACACAGAGCAATATATATTAATTAAAAATATATATACACTACCATTTAAATGTTTGGGCTAGGCTTTTTATTGTTTTTAAAAGTAGTCTCTTATGCTTACAAAGGCTGCATTTATTTGATCAAAAATACAGTAATATAGTAAAATATTATTACACTTTAAAACAACAGTTTTCTGCTTTAATATATTTTAAATGTAATTTATTTGTGTGATGGCATATAAATTAAATGTAATATATATTTATAAGATAATTTATACTTATAAACCATAGACCAAGCCTTGTGACTGGGCTTTGATGTAACGGTGAGTTAAGTTTTAAATACATAATAAATATAAGAGGGGAAAAAACACATAATATTTCTTAAGTAAATTAATTTAATTTCATACAAACATGAATAATTAAGTGGTCGGAGTAGCTATGCCGCATGTCAAGAATAGACACATCTCGATAAACAAAACATATGCTTCCAGTGTTGAAAGCTGCATTGATTATAATAGGACAGGTTATAATCTGTCGAAATGGTGTTTGCATTCTCTGCATTTTATAGAACATAACACCTCTGTGAGTGGATACCTTGTGGGCGGTTTCTTTTTCTTTCTGTTGCATGTCCTTGTAAATAATCAATCCAGGAATAATGTTGTCTCTCAAAGTGCTGTTTTGAGTTGCACAGCTTCACTTTTCCATTAATCTTTGTATTGTGTCAATGCCATAGAAGTTTGTCACTCCACAGCTACATTATAAAAAAACTGTTCCTCAGATCAGCCACAACAACTGTGAATTACTTCAGAAGTGGTGTGTTTTATTTTGCTGAGCTACACAATGTTCTTTTCAGATGATTAAGAATCAATGCATACACCACAGCCTTCAGCTTTTTTCTACATTTTATCCATGGCGAAAGCGTCTGTTTGGCCGGATGTGTCTATAATGTAAATAATTCAGCACTCATGTAATGGATGCTGGTTTGGTAATTAACCTGCTTTTCTGAAAGACAAAAGGATTCATTTTCAGACAATGTTGGTCACCAAGGGGTCTTTAACTCATAAATGAACAATGAGGTCAGAGTGTTTCCTTTTCTTTCTTTTTTTTACATACAACATATGGCCAACAGCCACATAAACACACTCATATGTGCTTCTTAAATGTTTAATTTCAAAATAATTGGCACATACTTTTAGTATGAAAAATTAATTATTGATGCTTCACCAAACAAACAGTTCACCACATATCCGAAAACTTCTGACTGTACAGTATTGCAATTATATAATGAAACTGATAAACAAACAAACAAAAAGTCATATCTTATCACGTTTGTACATATTTAAGTGACCTTGTAGTTGAATGGGGGGGCGGCTGTCTATTTTTTGTCAGAATGTGAATGGGGAATATTTCTCTGGCTATCTCCATCTGTCCACTAGTTTTATTGTGGCCCACGTTGGTGGTCCACTGGGACTCTTGGAGCTCTGTAATGGGCAATATAACTAAGGGCATTTCACTAAACCCTCACCCCCTGCCTTTACCCTTTATGACACACATGGACACACATACACACTCGCCCCATTATAGCAGTCTAGTGCTGATGGAAATAAGCCTCTTCTGCCAAATGACTAAATCTAGAGCACAACTCTAGAGTAAAGGGAATTATGCTTCCCGTGTTTTACAGGCTGTTCCGAAACTTACATAACTAGTGATTGGGAGTTGCCTTTGATTAGCATGTACTGGTGTGGAATTAATCTTTGCATTTGGAACACTATTATGTCTTTGGTCTCTTTTTAGATTGGTGAACTAAACGTTTAGACCTCAGAACATACATTCTTTTTTAAATAGATTTTAAACCACTGTGTTTATATTCAACTTTAGGAAGAATATTACAGTAGGTGACGATGGATCAAAATGTCACTGCTTTATTTTGGGCTTGGGATTGTGGAAGCCTCCCTCCACTCATTTCTTCTGCGCTGATAATGAGTGAGCTATTTTCAGCTGTAAACGTCTGTCTCTCTTACACTTCTGAACTGAGAGGCTGGTGACACCATGGAATACCTTGTTAGACAGTTTCCGGCAACAAGGGAAATGTCAGTGCCGTTGCCCTTCAAACATGCCACCTGTAAAATGGCAAACTCTGTGATTGATTCTGCTAACCAATCACTTTATATGGCCTTAAACAAACCATATCATCTATCAGGGTCAAATTAACATCAAAATTTTGACCTAAAATACTGCCTCATGACTAGCATTATTAATTCCTGGTGTTGTTCTTGAGATAAGTATGTGAACTTTAGATTGTGAGATGGGGTAGTTCACCTAAAAATGAAAATATATTATTTACTTACCCTCATGCAGTTCCAAACCTGTATGACTTTCTTTTCTAAATTTTGTAACACAAAAGAAGATGTTTTGAAGACTGTCAAGAAGAAAATGGGGTCTAAAGCAACATTGGACCCCATTGACTTGTTACTGTATGGCGCAAAAAGAGACATTTTTCAAAATATCTTATTTTCCACAGGTTTGGAATGACATGCGGGTGAGTACATGATGACAGATTTTTCATTTTTTGGGTGAACTATCCTTTTAACTCTTGAAAGAAACATCTTACATATCCACACAAGCTGCATCAAAGCAGGGAACATCTGCCCACTGTAAATTTTGGCATTTCTCACTCTTAAAGTCATCTGATATGTCTTCAGTCAGAGGAAGTGAAGATACAGAAGTGCCATCTGCTTCTCACCATGTATTCTGTCCATGTGACACATTCATCCAAGAATCATAACAGGTATTGTCACACTCTCACTTCATAGCCCTCATAATCTCAACGTGAACATAAGACCCATTCTGCATCTGTAGTGTGAAACAGTTCTGAATGAAACAGGTAAATGTAGGTGGGATGGATAGATTTTATCCATCAGAAAGTAGTTGGATTGTGAAAACAGATCAAGAGAGCAAAATGACGGTAACACTTTAGTTTAGGGTCCAATTCTCACTATTAACTAGTTGCTTATTAGCATGCATATTACTAGGATATTGGCTGTTTATTTGTACTTATAAAGCACATATTGATGCCTTATTCTGCATGACCATAATCTATATCTCTTAATCCACTCAATACCTAAACTTAACAACTACCTTACTAACTATTAATAAGCAGTAATTGGGAGTTTATTGAGGCAAAAGTTGTAGATAAAAGTTAGTTAATAGTGAGAATTGGACCCTAAACTAAAGTAACAAAAATGACATAATTAATTTAGCATTTTCTGTCTTCATAAAAAAAAAGTATTTTCATAGGCCGCTTTTATGTACAATCAGTCAAAATTTTGTACACACCTGAAAGAAAGTTTCTTACGATTGTAAATACTACATCAAGTAGGCGCATCCTAGTCTTTGACTAGTTTAATTCTCTCAAAAGGAAGTAGTGTGCCCAAAATCCATAGACAGAAAGGTAAAAAGATTATTTCATTGCTCTGATATAGATATAACAGCAGCCTTTGCTTTGAATAAAAAACTGAATCAAATCAAGTCATTTTGATCCCCCTTTTTTGCATTCATATAGGTTTATTGGGCATGCTTTCGATTTATTTATTTATCTTTTACATATTTTATGTATTTATATACTGTGCAAACTATATATTCTATCCCCTATCCCTAAATCTGCACCTAAACCTACATTTTGGCCCCATAACGTAGTATATACCTAAACCACGCACACACACACACTCACACACTCTCTCTCACACACACACACACACAGTTTTAGCCTCTTTATAGCTTCTGTTTCTGTACTACTAGTAAACCATTCATGCTGCCATGCTTGCCATCTGTTGACCGCGGCAGTCTCACATGGGAAAACGAATGCACTTTTGTAAGTCACTGTGAATAAGAGCTCCTGCTATAAATGCCTTTAATTTAGACGTCTTCTGTTGGAGAGAGAGAGGATGAGGTGAGGAGAGACAATTGTGAAGATGTCCCTGCTGTTCTGGCTGATTGTAACACTCATCACACATTCATTTCAAATTGCCATTCTGTTTCTCTGTGTTCCTTAAGAGTTAAACACTTAAAAAAAGTTTCAAATGACTAAAGTTAAATGCATTTTGAATTCACTTCCTTCCCTAATACGAACAGCAGCGCCTGCACAGCATTACGTATTTGTTGTAAGTCCATTGGATACTCATTAACAGCAAATGGCTTCCCTCCACCAGCTGCACAGCTGGAAGTAAGTGTGTAATTAGGGTAAAAAACTAAGCGTTTCTACAAATTGCTTGTGCCCCCATGTTGTATTACTGCTACAAGAGTGGATGGGACGTTTCAATTTGCTTTAAAAGTATTTTCCACCCCCTACAAAGCAAAACATCGTCCGTTTTAAATAATGTTAACCAATGTCTTTTCAGTTTAGAAACTTGCACTTTGGCCAAATAGACAGCGTTCTTAAAATGACATGGTCCAATGATGGGCCAGTCATTTTAACTGAATTACGTCGCCGGGTACTTTCCACATATCGACAGAAGAGGGAAAGGATAAATGGCTCCGACACCAGCAGTCTTTGCCACCAAAGCTGTTGACTGAAATCCTATAAGAGAGAATGATTTAAGTGTACAGAAAATCAATGGTGTTGATCTCTTTTAATCAGTGAGCAGCATAACTACACATTGCCTGTTGATTTTCAATCCTGCAAACCTCTCTGCGCTGAATGGCCCCTGCCACAAGCATCCCACTCCACTTCCATTCAGCCTTAAAGTGCAGAACGATTTTGAGTGAGAAAAGTGAGCACAATTACCCAGCTTGTTCCATTTGCTGCTCGGAGTTCACAGTTTCTATACCAAAGAGAGGGGGATATACTTCATTCTGACAGACTTTTAAGATGTGAAAAAACGATGTGGCTAAAGCGAAACGCTCTAGTTGTGGGGGGTCTTTTTTATAAATGCAAATATTTAAGTTACTGTTGATACAGTAGAAACCCACAGAGGAATTTGTCACAAGTAACGGGGTAATTTGTCGATGTCTTCACATAACTAGTTTTCAAGTTTGAGCCATCAATCTCATAAAATAGTTTGTTATTTTTTTTTTCTGCTGCAGGGGTATTTGCATCAGGTTTTCATGAAGTTTGCATAACGTAAATAAACATCTGCATCTCCTTCTGGTGCTCTGCACAGTGACAGAAAAGAAAACACATTTATAATAAAGGTTGGTGCAATTTTATATATTTAATAAATAGTGCTAACCCAATAAGACTCAGGTAAACTCATTAAAATATATGTAAAAAAAAAAATATGTATTTCATATGTATATATTATATAAAATACCAGCATTTTGCAGATACTCCAACATTTACAATTTGGTAATTATATATACAGTCAAACCAAAATTTATTCAGACACCTTCAACAGTTCTCACATTATCACAGTTTATTCGCTATAGTTTAGAAAATGGTAACAAAATATGAGAAGAAGAGTGTCAGAGAGTGTCAGAACAAATTTGTCTCGATAATGTCAGATAACTTTGATAGAAAGGTATGTAATGGTAGACTGGGTAAACCCAGCCCGATCTGCTGGCGATTTGATTTCGCCCTGCAGCTCAGGCTGGAAACCTGTACATTTTTCTATCCTGCTTCCATTACAAATCTGCGGGGACCAATCACAAACTGGCTTATCCACATGGCGTGCTATTGGCGGGTTTAACTAGACTGGATAAACCCAGCCTGATCTGCCAGCGATTTGATTTCGCCCTGCAGCTGTACGTTACCCAGATCGTTGGTCTGATTGGTTGAAGGACTATCCAATTGCGTACAGAGTCATTTGAACTATGCCCATTGATCACACCTCTTGTGGAGTAGAAAATACAGAGCAGACTCCCCAGACTAATGTTCAATCTTAAAAGACTGAGCTTGGTCTGGTGATAGCCAGACAAATGTAATGGATTACAATCAACCAATCAGCTGTCAGCTGTTAAATTTAAGTACACAATTAGATACCAATTTAGTTCAACCAATTACCAAGAAATCCTTTATTTTGTTCAGTCTGTTGTGTAAAAGGTTGCATTAGCAATTAAAGAAAAAACATAATTCTCTATTAATGCCCTTAACAAGGGAAAAAAAAACATATTAACAGCACTTGTAGCATGTGACACAAATATTAATCAATTTATTCACAGAAAAGCTAGAAACAAAAGTGGATAAAAATATAGGATGCTGTTGAACTTATCTCTCTCTCTCTCTTTCAAAGTCTATTTCCATAATCCATCTGAGCTAATCACCGAACAATCACACATGGCCTTATTCCAACTGTAGCTTCGAAATACAGGTGCAATACAATCTTTCTGCCTCATTTTCTAAATCTTTCCTCTATTTGTATGGCTTTTTAGTTTACCTGCACATTTAGCAGCAAGTGCTAGTTTAGGTGCACAGCTGGTTTGACAGCTCTGATCAACTGCTGTATATGTGGTCAACGTGGTAAGAAAGCCCAGCTGGATAAATGAAGCTGTTCTAAATGCGTTCTGAGTTTCTGTTTTCATGGTCAACCTCATCAAAAGAATCCAGCTTTAATTTCTCATACTGCTGAGTTATGAATCAATATTTCAGAGTCTAATATTACCTGCTAATGTTGTTTGAAAATCGAAACACTCCAGGATTGTAGCTTAAACCTTCATCTAGCCACCTCTATATATAATCACTCTCTTATTATCAGAAATGACACGGTCCTTTGCCACAAATGCATACATGTTTATATTGAGTATTAAATAAATTATTATATTCATTGAACTTAATACACGTTTCCATCCAGAATTTTTATTGACACACTATAAGTTCTAAAACAATATTTGGGTAACACAAAATAGCAAAAATAAATATATTGGTAAATAATAAATACAAAATAGTTAACCATGTATAAATCAATATACTAATATGTATTGACTGTTATAGTGCTTATAGCATTATGAGAAAATCTATATTCTTAATAACTAAAATGTGTATTCTGTAGCAAGTCTATATTTAATATCTTTTTCTTAGCATGTGACAGATATATGAGCTTTATATTACCTAAATCACTTTATATCATAAAAATCCACAGTACTGAAAAAACAATATACAGAGTAAGAGACAACTTCAGCAGAATTATTTTTGTATGTTTTATAGTAAGGTTTGTTCCGCTGTTGTTATACTATATTGTGTTAAAATAAATTGATGACAGACAGACAGATTAGATAGATAGATAGATAGGCAGGCAGGCAGGCAGGCAGGCAGGCAGACAGACAGACAGACAGATAGATAGATAGATAGATAGTCAGACAGATATATAGATAGATAGATAGATAGAGTCTTGCTTACTACCTAAGGGTTCTTTTGCCACAGACTTGGGGGAAAAACTGCTGTGTCCTATATGTACACACAGTCACACTTCTTTTTTTTTTCTTTTTTTTTTTCAAATCGGCAAATCTAAAGCAAATCAGTTAACAATTAATGCCTTATTTGGGGTCTGTGATAGCGTACTCTCAGGCTCCGCAGTGGCTACAGGCGAGGATGAGAGTGGTGTAACGCAATCCCCCTAAGGTATTTTTGATCTGGAAATTGCGTTAAATTGGCCAGCAGTTGAAAGCAGATGAATGCGAGCCATGTCTGAAATGGAGCATAATGTGAACGCAGATGGAGAATAAAAAATGCAGATGCCCTGGAAGGTCATTCCGATCAGAGTGCATTGATCCTCAGGGTTCAGTTTAGAAAACTCAGACACGTAAACAGGGAGGAAATTCACACTTCCTCATGGGTTTTGCTCAGAACGGGTTGAATTTCAGCGCCTTCCCTGTATTTTTTATTTGTATTTTTTTTTTACAGTTGGCTCATTAACCTTGACATTGATTGGTGCATGCACAATTTTACTCTGGCCACCTGAAAACTGTGCACAAGCCGATGTTAATGTATTCCAGCTAATGATAATGGTAGCAAAGCTTCCCCAGTGATCTTCCTGGAAATTCTCGAAGGACTGCCAACAAACCTCAACTCTTATTAAAGAAAGCTGGCAGCCGCAGGGCACAAATTTGCATTATTTTGTCCAGCCACATGTTTTAATCGGTGACAGGCTTGCCACTCAGTCCAGACCTTCCCTACATGACCCACTTTCCGCACAGCATATGTTAAGCGAGATGTGCAGATTTATGAGCAATCAAAACCGCTCCAGCTAAATAAACTGTCCGATCTCCTTGATGGCACGGATGGAAGGCACAGGTGCCTCATCTCAGTACGCTGAGCCCATTTCTATTGGATTTTCTTTCTTCTTTCCATGTACGCCTCTATATTTACTTAAAATCTCAGGGAGTGCGAGACTGGAAGTATTATTTCCAAAAGTACTTCATTGTGTCGCTTTGCATTCACCTCACGAAGATGGTAATTGTGTGTTCTAGGAAAATTGCAGTCTGTCTGACAGCTCCCCTGCAATTCAGTTACCAGGGGTCTGTATAGAAATCAGACAGGAAATGTTCATTTGGAGTGACCTCCATCTCAAGCTGTACCTTTAGATGGGGTGACAGGAGCTATGTTATTTATTCAAACATAATAAAAAATTAAATAAAATAAAAAATCTTCCTGTGCCTTTGTGTATGATAGTGTTTTATCTTTTCTTCATGTTAATAATTTGGTGGCAATAGATTCAATATTTGTATTAATTTTAATGACATAAATTGCCAAGTAATTCATCTCAATTAATTTCCATGAAAAGAGCTCAAATAAGATAATTCAGAGAATTTGCTTGATGCAAATTTTATATTTATAATTATATGCTTACACCATTCACCGTTTTTTTTTTTTTTTAAGAAAATATTGCTTTTGTTTAGAAAGGATGCATTATATTGATCAAAAGTGACAGTAAAACATTTATAATGTTACAAATGAGTTTGAATAAATGCTGTTCTTCCTTATAATCCTTAATAAAAACTCTCGCAGTTTCCACAAAAAATATTAAGCAGCCCCACTGTTTTCAGCTTCGCCATCACAGGAATAAATTACATTTTAAATTGTAATAATATCTTACAATTTTACAGTTTTACTATATTTCAAATATATTTTTGATCAAATAAACATCAAACAAATGCCGCCTTGGTGAACTAATAGACTTGTTTCAAAAACACTTTAAAAATCGTACTGACCTGTATATATTTAGTGTATATACAAATTTTATTGAATTATACTGATTCAATTATATTAGTGCTGTCAAATCGATTAATCGCGATTAATCGCATCCAAAATAAAAAGTTTGTGTTTTACGTAATATGTGTGTGTACTGATTATTACGTATATATATATACACTCAACTAAAGGATTATTAGGAACACCATACTAATACTGTGTTTGACCCCCTTTCGCCTTCAGAACTGCCTTAATTCTACGTGGCATTGATTCAACAAGGTGCTAAAAGCATTCTTTAGAAATGTTGGCCCATATTGATAGGATAGCATCTTGTAGTTGATGGAGATTTGTGGGATGCACATCCAGGGCACGAAGCTCCCGTTCCACCACATCCCAAAGATGCTCTATTGGGTTGAGATCTGGTGACTGTGGGGGCCACTTTAGTACAGTGAACTCATTGTCATGTTCAAGAAACCAATTTGAAATGATTCGAGCTTTGTGACATGGTGCGTTATCCTGCTGGAAGTAGCCATCAGAGGATGGGTACATGGTGGTCATAAAGGGATGGAAATGGTCAGAAACAATGCTCAGGTAGGCCGTGGCATTTAAACGATGCCCAATTGGCACTAAGGGGCCTAAAGTGTGCCAAGAAAACATCCCCCACAGCATTACACCACCACCACCAGCCTGCACAGTGGTAACAAGGCATGATGGATCCATGTTCTCATTCTGTTTACGCCAAATTCTGACTCTACCATCTGAATGTCTCAGCAGAAATCGAGACTCATCAGACCAGGCAACATTTTTCCAGTCTTCAACTGTCCAATTTTGGTGAGCTCGTGCAAATTGTAGCCTCTTTTTCCTATTTGTAGTGGAGATGAGTGGTACCCGGTGGGGTCTTCTGCTGTTGTAGCCCATCCGCCTCAAGGTTGTGCGTGTTGTGGCTTCACAAATGCTTTGCTGCATTCCTCGGTTGTAGCATCAACCAGGCATTTTCGCCCACAGGACTGCCGCATACTGGATGTTTTTCCCTTTTCACACCATTCTCTGCAAACTCTAGAAATGGTTGTGCGTGAAAATCCCAGTAACTGAGCAGATTGTGAAATACTCAGACCGGCCCGTCTGGCACCAACAACCATGCCACGCTCAAAATTGCTTAAATCACCTTTCTTTCCCATTCTGACATTCAGTTTGGAGTTCAAGAGATTGTCTTGACCAGGACCACACCCCTAAATGCATTGAAGCAACTGCCATGTGATTGGTTGATTAGATAATTGCATTAATGAGAAATTGAACAGGTGTTCCTAATAATCCTGTAGGAGAGTATATATATATATATATACACACTCATTCATGCATATATTTGAGAAATATTTGCATGTATATACTGTATATATTTATATAATTTATATTATAAATAAATATAAACATTTTTCTTAAATATATACATACATGTGTGTGTGTGTATTTATATATACATAATTATACACAGTACACAAACAGTATATGTAAACAAACTTTTATTTTGGATGCGATTAATTGATTTGAAAGCACTAAATTATACTTAAAAAAATATGTTTTATGTTTAATAAAAACGAACTGCTAAAGCTTGAGTTTTTCCAATTTTGCGCTCATGAACTCTGCTTGTCTCATCATAGTGCTCTGTCTTAAAATGATCTTAAAATGATCTAATAATGCTGCATACTTGGTATATAACAAAATCATAACCATAAGGCAATATATGTTTCTTCTTCAGTGCTGTAAATACAAAAGCACTTACACAGAGATTTATTCAGCTTTGATTTATAGATGCCTCACAGAGATAGATAAGTGCACCTGTCTGTTTCAGCAATGTTACTTGTGGCCAGCGGGCATCAAATCCATATTATATTCAGCAATTCACTAGACCAGTGTTTCCCACCACTTCTCTGCAGGATTTACCCCAAAACCAATCATCAACTTATGCATCGATCAGTGTCTGCGGAAAATGCGATGTAATATTCGTGTGTTTCCTCTCCATTTGCTTTTTGAATTTAAGAAATATGCTTTTAGTAATGCCACTCTGAATTTAACGAAAAGAAAGTAGTTAAGAGAACATATTGATTGGTTCTGTGCTACATGGATTTGTCCAGTGATTAAATGATCAAATTTGCTGAATAAGTATAGGGATTGAAAGAGTCAAGTGCGTTTTGTCTAGAGATAATTTTAGATAACTACAGCTGAATGTTCTGAGGGGAAAAGTCATGTTTACAGCATGCTGTGAAGCTGCTGAACTTTCCTTTATTTTTCATTTCTGAGGTAATGCATGTGATTTGAGTCCTGCTGTGATTTTAAGATCTATGGGGGGGAAAGTGTTCTGGAAACTAAATTTCCCACAATCCACAGTAGGAGACATCAGTCTAAGAACAACCTAACAATTACTAGTAGCCATGCATCAGTCAGGTTAAAATGACCTACTCGTATTATCCACTCAAATGTACGAACAATTAGGCTAAAAGGAGAAAACCTTAGTTTTCAGGTCTAGATGTCGAGTCTCTCTTTGAGTGGACTTCTGAATACTTTGACAGCTGGGTTGAGGCAAAGAAAAAAAGTTGTTGCAGATAAACCTGAAGAGTACTTTTTGATATTTGATGCTTGAAGTCCAGAGGCTTCACTTCTCGGGCTTCGATTATCTGGGATTTTATTCAGCTTTTTCCTTTTGTAGAGAAAAGTTGTGTTTTTTCTCTCTCTATCTCTCTCTAGCTGGAAGCCTGGATGGTTGATAATCAAGAAAGGGTGTGGACCGGCTCTATCATTGATTTTAAGGGAGTCGCTCCAAAGGTGTTGCGAAATGTATGATCTAGGGTAGTGCAAGTGAAGACCTACAAATCCGTCTTTTAAAGTTATTGTGTCAAAGTCAAAGAGAAGAGTGATGAAAGCAGTTAAAGATCGTAGAGGAGTCTAACTGTGAAGCACCTTGGCGAATTCAAATCAGTGACAGCTGAGTTAAGCGGCTTCATGTTGTCGAGCGGGAATTCGATTGGCTTTACCCACATAAATATGTTAATGAGGAGCAGTAATGACATTTTTACATTTACATTTATGCATTTTCCAGATGCCTTTATCCCATGCTACTTACATGAAAGGAGACATTTGTATCAGTTCATCCCTTCCCTGGGAATCAAACTGGGGGTTGCTAGCGCCATTTATTATTTAAATGCTAATTTAACTATCTTTTACAAAATTTTTACACTTTTCCCATTAAAGGGTTAGTTCACTCAAAAATTACAATTCTGTCATTAATTATTCACCCTCATGTCTTTCCAAACCCGTAAGAAATCCAAAATTGGTGAAATCCGAGAGGTTTCTGAACCATCCATAGGCAGCAACATCATTGCAACTATCAAGGCCCAGAAAAGAGGTACAGACAACTTTATTCAACAATTTCTTCTCTTCTGTGTCAGTCTTCTTTGCTGTTGATGTAGTAAATACAGTGCAGAGCTTACGGGTTCTACGACAGACTATTTTAACGATGTCTTTACTACCTTTCTGGGCCTTGAAATTTGCAATGACTTTGCTGCCTATGGATGGTTCAGAAACCTCTCAGATTTCATCAAAAATATCTTAATTCATGTTCCAAAGATGAACGGAGGTCTTATGGAACATGAGGGTGAGTAATTAATTTTTGGGTGAACTAACCTTTTAAACCCCACTATTTAACGTTTGCAACTGCCTGTATGTTGGTTTGATTTTAAAGCATTTTTAAGTCTTCTCCACTTCATAGTTGCTCCTTTAAACTTGAGTGTTTTGTAAATGAATTCTTAAGTGACATTGAAAAACTGTGTTGCATCAGCTCCACTTTTAATGAGATAGAAACTTTGTGTGATTTGTGATTTCCAGCTGTTTGTTTGGATTACACTGCAATGCTTCTTGGCTTGTTGAATGGAGAGAGCCGTCCAACTTATCAAAGTGTTAATGAGTGTTTGCTAATCTTTTTGTAAAGCGCTTGAAATAATTTTAATTACTTTAGCGTGTACTCCAAATATTGTATGCAAATATGCATACGGAGTAGTTCTGCCTACCTGGTGTACTCCATTCGTTGTTTTATCATAGAAATGTTTAGCTTCATTAGCAATTCTCAAAACTGATTCCTTTTTTTTGCATTTTCATGTACCATATATATGTTAATCCTAACGCAATAATTATCAGTTCTGGTTAGAGAGACAGGAGACAAATCTGTTTTCAGCATGGCGTAGTCTTCTGCTTTTGTCACCGACCAAATCACTGCATTCATAATTTAGAAACACTACATCACTTTGAGTAGTTCTTATCCCTAATGACCGCTTTGTTTGCAGACAAGCCAATGAAGAATGACAGTCCTAAATGGCTTCACATGATGGCAATTGATATTTAAAGTCCAGCGGAACAAATTATGGCACAGCGCCAGCATCGCTTTCAGTGAGAAGCTGCTCAGAGATAATACAACCGGGGTGTTGCTGTGAGATCATCTAAGAAAAGCATCACATATGGTTAGAACCGCATTCTAGACTTTCGTTACAAATGAACACCTCTTTTTAATGCACTATATGAGTGGGAAAGGTGTTGTGTAAAAAATCTAAAACTGGATCCATCCAGATGATATAAACTAGTTTTTGCAGAAATAACCTAAGTGCATCTCATCACATTTTGTTTCTCACATATGTTATGTGGTGTGCAAAAGCAAAGTAAATAACTGATGTTAAGCTTTCAGCATAAAAGTGACAACTTTAGTAGAAATAGAAATCTAAGCAGAGAGGTTTAGTTAACATGAAATACCTTTTAAGAGATTCCTTTTAGACATTAATTCTTTATTCAGCAAAAATGGAAGTGACTTCTATTGAAATAAATTATGTTCTTTTGAATATTCTATTCATTAAAGAATCCTTGACAAATATGGGTCAGTAAAATTTTCTTAAAAGAAGTTAATACTTTTATTCAGCAAGGATGCATTAAATTAATCAAAAGTGACTTTTTAAAAACGATTATTTTACAATTTCTATTAATCTTAGATTCCTGAAAAAGTTTCCAAAGTTTACAGTTTCCACAAAAATATTAAGCAGCGCAACTGTTTTCAACATTGATAATAATAAGACATGTTGCTTCAGTACTAAATCAGCATATTAGAATGATTTCTGAAGGATCATGTGACACTGAAGACTGGAGTAATGATGCTGAAAATTCAGCTTTGCATCACAGGAATAAATAACATTTCAAATAGAAAATAGTTATTTTAAATTGTAATAATATTTCACAATAGGCATATTATTGTTATTGATCGAATGCAGCCTTATGAGCATAAGATTCAAAAATATTTTTAAAATCCTAATTACCCCAAACCTTTAAACGGTATATGTAAATGAAATGTAAGAAAAGCCACTGTTAACATTCAGCTTAGTCCACACTGTAAAAAAAAAAAACTTGTTTTTATAAAAAGCAGCAGTGGTTGCCAGAATAATGTAAAAAAAAATACAGTAAAAATTTAAAAAACATATTTACACAACAACATGTCAGTTTTTACAGTATAAAACAATATAATTTGTAATATTGTAATTTATAAACAAGAAAATTGCTGTTAAAACCGGTAAATCCAACAACGCACACTGCTACTAAAATCAATTTTGTACCTTTAACATATACTGACAACCACCATAATAATGCATGTGGTAAAAGAGGAAGCCACATGAAGAATCATGAAGCAGTTCATCACAAGTAGCTTTTCCACAAGGTAAATTATTATACTTGTATACAGAAGATGTGCAGAGTCATTCACGCAAACACAAACCATCATGGTAACACACATCACATGACACTTAAATAATGCAATACACATTCATTAAACAACAAAAGATGTAACATAAAACCCAAATGTGCATAACTGATAACAAAAACTATTAAGAAACCTAATTATTTAAATGAAATACTTTCACACAGGGAATTCTGGGAATGTCAGTTTACAGTTTTTCACTGTGAATTATAATTTGATTTGCCTTTTTGCTTCTAAAACTGTACATTTAACAGTATTTTACTGTAAAAAGTTACATGAAATGTGCAGCAAATTATCTTTTACAGTTTTTCCCTGTATATAGTAGGGGAACTTACTATTAATCAGTTAACAGGTTTTTTTTTTTTTCGTAGCATTTTTACAGTATTTTACAGTTAAAATTTTTACTTTTTTTTTTTTTTTTACAGAGCAGAAAACCATTGCAGACTGCAGTGTTTACCAGATCTGCAATATAAATGATAGGGTGTTGTCAGGGGGCTTCTATTCAAAACACACATATCTATTAAATACACCAAAAAAATATTCTAACATAATATTCATCAAAAAATATTCATCAACAACACACTCACATCATGACATCATGGGAACTACACACGCAAACTCAAGAGTTCAAAAGAAATAAGTCATAAATTGTGATCGCTACATGCACATCACTCTGATCGAATCTGATCATATTTATGTTTGTTGGATGAGGCACAGCATTCATTCAAAAATGACAGATGTCTTTTGTGAGTGAAGCATGTCAGATCAAACTTTGTGTTGTTCCACATGACGACTTGCAGAATGTGGCAGCTGCAGTAACCATGGAAACAACTGCTTGAGGGTGACGGGGTTAGAGCGAGGCAAGGAGCATATCTCTTGTCTTTTCCAAGTCTGCTTTGAAAATCAAGGGTCTCTGAAACCACCTAACTAAGCTTTACGTCGTAAACATCCTCAAAAAGTGGGATTCCTTTCAGCCCACCATTTGGGCTCCAAGCCCCGAACCCTTAATCACATGTCTCCTATTCTTGTAGGGTGAGAACAAGTGCCAGAACAGAAGCAGGTCAAACATACATAAAATACATGCAGCAAGTCAAGACATACCCTTATGAGATTTTTTTGAGAGTTTTACTTGAAATTTTACTTTTGAATTAGTTCCTAGTTATTGTTAGTTTCCTTGGTTGTTAATTAATTTACGCACCTGATCTGTTTTCTGTTGGTTAATCTCTGTGTATTTAAGCGAAAGTCCCCCTGTTGTCAATTAGCCTGACGTCATCATACTCAGATTCTAGTCAGAATATAAATTTTGACGCCCCGTCCACACGGAGACGCGTTTAGCTGTATACATAACAATTTTGTATCTTATCAGCGTTTTGTCCACACGGATCTGGCGTTTTAGGAGCCTGAAACCGGTATTTTTTTAAACCAGGTCCCAGAGTGGATAAATCTGAAACTGACACCCTTGCGTTTTCGTGTGTACAGCCAATCTGTATATTTTGTGAAACGGTGATGTCATCACACCACGTACCGCGTGGTAAAGACAGACTAGAAGGAATACAGCTACAGGCACTGGGCATGCGCACATCAATATTGAGTCATTTAATTACTGTATTTGCATTATTGTAAGGGTAGGTTTAGGCATTAATAAAACACAATCTGGTAAGTAGCAAATTTATTTATTGTTATTTTATCGTGAGATTTTGCCTCACTTCCTATCATTGCTTTACCCCTTCTAGCCACAACTCTTCTTATCCGTTTTTAGTGTATTTCTGTGGCAGAATTACAGCGTCACATAATGGCCTGGCATGTATACTACATCGTTTTGAGTCGGTTTCAGTGGTTTCGTATGTACGCAGATATTTCTTGAGACAAGGATAAAAAAAGATCGTATAGGGAAAGCTTTGGCTTCGTGTGGATGTGGCCTGATACTGCTCTATTGGGCTGTGATTATGGGGCGTGTTTCAACCGAACCAGGAAAGAAAATGCCTCTGCACTCAATTGGATAGACCTACAACCAATCAGAGCAACGGAGTAAGTGACGTATGTTGATCGACAAATGCCTTGATCGCGGTTCTCTGTTCCTCTTTTAAAATGAATGCGCTGTCGATATCTTCTATAACAGACGCGATGGCAGAATCTACACATCTCAATTCTCCAGCGGCAGCCATCTTTGTTGTAAACGAATTCAACCCAAGTACTCTTCGGTGACGTGGATGATTATGTTACTGTTGATCATCTGTCCATCATCGTATAAAGCCCGTCCTGACAATTTAATTGGTCTAAACAGCTCTGGTTCGAGCATAGTTGCTCCACAACGGATCAAGTCCAGACCGAACTTCCCGACCTCAAATGTTGTGAGCAGGGCTAAGTTCGGCTGACATCCAGGCTAGTAGTCAATAATTGTATCCCTTAAAACTCATCTTTGATCACCGAAATGACATATTTAAACATATTTAAATTATAATATAATATTTAAATATGCTAATTAGCCCCGCCTCCACTCACTCACACCAGCTCAGAGATCCACTCGGTCAACATTACTGCAGTAAACACTGCACAATGGTATTGCTCTTTACAATGTCGGACACATAACAGTAATTAATATGATTAGCCTTGTGCTTGACGACGCTATCAAACAGCTAATAATGTGTTGCTATGCTAATGTTACACAAACCATGTTCCCTTTCGCCATCTCAGTCTGCCTTCTAAAAATCAGCATCCTTCGAACGCTTTGAACAACTTAGAACGTCAGTGGAGAAAGGCATATAGTTCATTATAACATCATAATATACATCATATATATAATTGACCCACCATATTGCTAAAAGTAACCGATTTTTCATATCAACAGAAACATATACCAGAATAACATGGCTTGTCTTGAGACTCCCCTGCTTCACAGCATAGTTAATGATATGCTAAAGCCCGCCCGTTTGTGACGTCAGAAACACCAGCGATCTAAACCACGTCTTTGGTTTACTGCCGTTTTAAAGAGAAAACAACATGCATACAAACATGCGTCCTCGATATCAAGGACACATACATTCATGCGTCCTCTGTATTTGCGTTTTTGAGTATTGGAATTGAACTTCAACGGTTGATGATGACGTAGTACGAGAACACGAGGGCGCAAGCTTGCTAAAGAACACATATTGAGAAACGGCCACAGTCACTAGTCTTATTCCTGAATGAATCGATGCTTTTGAACGAAACGGTTGAATGAACGATTCAGTGACTCACTCAAAGACAGTCACTTGTTTCAGTTGTTTTGACAGTCACTTGACAGTTATTGCTGTATAGATGTAACTTGCAAAAATCCCCACCGAGTTGTAGGTCTGTATTGACAGGTTTATATGTCTAATTGATGGACTTTTTATTTCCAGAACCAGACTGTTTCACTCAGTTCTGCTCCTTTTCTTGTGGAAATTCTAGTTTATGGTTTTCCCATCAGTTTACGCTCTAAGCTAAATGCCCATCCTTGCATCTCATTAGCATATATTTTTTTCAATTTCTATTTGAATTAGTGGCTCTGAAGTATGAGTTGTGTTTTTAACGAGATGTAGCCCACATAATCGGATTGCCCCCTCTGGGTAATGGTGATCTAATTACCAATAATGTGTAACGAACCATCAGAGTGTAGATGATTTTGTGACGGCTTGACTTTCTCCTTCAGTTTTCCAGTTTCACTTGAGAGAAAATGCAGTGGCGCGTGCCATTTCGGCACATTTTGCTCCACACTTCGCCCTGAAATAAGCTCCTTCTCATTCTGTTGACAAAGCAAATTAGAAAATTGGGGGGGGAAAAATAGCATCCCTCGTTCTCTCAGCTTTGCTTTGGTCTGCAGAACGGAATAACATCTAGTGGATGTCGGCTCAAGGTGGAGTAGCTTGTGATGTCGCAGAAGGCTATTTAGATAAAATTTTGACTCATCAGCATCAGACTCAGACGAAACACAAATGTCTTTGTCTTTTGACCTCCCTGAGGATGTGGCTGCTCATATTCTGCTCACATGACAGATCATACTCGATGTGATAAGCAGCTGCCTTCTTTTTATTTGTATTTTTTTCAGGATCTGCAACAATTGTTATGTGGCATCTGATCCTTTTGACTTAGCATAGCGTGTTTTATATGTCCTGTCTATTAATATTTATACACTCAAGGTCTGTATGCATAACGGAAAGATGAAAAATCCTAGTAGATGGTGCTGTAAAGTGCTTTGCATTGTAGTCTTTAGTTTGTTACCTGTAGACCATAAATCATGTCTCACATTCATGTAGGTTTTCTTTTTCGTTTTAAAAAGGAATAAAACAGAGCAGTGCTGCCCTTGAAACACTATTCCTTTACCTACATTACAATAAGACCATTGAAGGCCGTTCAATCTCAAACTCACTTAGTTTTTGTTTTTTTCTTTTCAATCGGCTATTTCTACTTTTGGAAGAAACTTTGACTCGGTTTACTGTCAGCAAAGTTATTTCATAAAAACTGCCCCCATGTTGTTTTCCGTTTTCTGTATAAGAGTGTCGATGAAGCAAGTTCTGTGTAGATTAAGTATTGTCTGGCAGCTGTCTGTGTTTTGTGGACCCGATAGCCTTGGCAGGCAAATCAGCAGCTAGCAGTGAATTAAAGAGCGCTTTCTGCCTCATCAACATATTTGATATCTCTATAAACTACTCTGGAAACACAGCAGCTCTTCAATGCAGATGTCCCACAGACACCAGGCTCCCTCGAGATTTCGCCTATATCAGCAAACCTAATTGAAAGGCTGCGGGAAATTGACAATCTTATGTCGGTAGTTTAAGTAGCAATAAGCGACTTAAGGGACTAATTGTAGTCGGTATTTTGGGGTTCAGTTGATCCTGGACTGGATAATTGTTGTGCTGTTTAAAGGGATAGTTCAGAGGTCTTCAACCCTGCTCCTGGGGACCCACTGCCCTGCAGAGTTTAGTTCCAACCCTAATCAAACACACCTGAAGCAGCTAATTAAGTTCTTCAGGATCGCTGGAAAACACACAGGCAGGAGTTCTGAAGCAGGTTAGAAATAAACTTTGCAGGACAGTGGGTCCTCAGGAGCAGGGTTGAAGACCTCTGGGATAGTTCACCCAAAAATGAAAATGACCCCATGATTTACTCACCCTCAAGCCATCCTAGGTGTATATGACATTCTTCTTTCAGACGAATACAATCGGAGTTATATTAAAATATGTCCTGGCTCTTTCAAGCTTTATAATGGCAGTAAATGGCAGCCCAAAATTTGAAGACCAAAAAAGTGCATCCATCCATTATAAAAGTAATTCACACGGCTCTGTGGGGTTAATAAAGGCCTTTTGAAGCGAATCGATGGGTTTTTGTAAGGAAAATATCCATATTTGACACGTTGTAAAGTAAAATATCTAGCTTCCAGCGGGCCGCCTTCCGTATTCAACTTACGAAAAAAGCGTAACTGGCGCAACAATGATGTCGGAACGTAGCATAATCAACTTCGTAAGTTGTATATGGAAAGCGGTTCGCCGAAAGCTAGATATTTGACTTTAAAACGTGTCAAATATGGATATTTTTCTTACAAAAACCCATCGGTGCCTTTATTAATCCCCCGGAGCCGTTTGGATAACTTTTAGAATGGACGGATGCACTTCTTTGGTCTTTAAATTTTGGGCTGCCATTCACTGCCATTATAAAGCTTGGAAGAGGCAGGACAATTTTTGACTATCCCTTTAAAGGCGTTTTTAGATCTTGCGCTTATGAGTACGTTTTGGGTCTGTTTATTAAGGCCCTCGTGAGTGTCAAGCTGCTGAAACGTTTTCCTCCATGCTGCTCTAATTAGTGCGACAAACAAAACATCATAAACATGATTCTTCACTTTCTCAGTGATCTGAAGTGAAAGTGTCTTTATTATACTATAAATGCTCTAATAATGCAGCAAAGACCATTCGTTTCTCAATTACCATTATGTATTGTGCTTTGAAACATATGTAGTGTCGCAAATTCGTGTTCATTCTGTTTACTGCAACTTGCTAATTTTCCATTAAATGCATCCCTTAGCTATAGAGTTTTTAGTCTTTTTGCACTTGCCAAACGACACGCTGTGAGAAACAGATTAAACTGAAAGTAATGAAGTTGTTCCGAAAAAGATCCCACACTATTTAGCAGCAGTCTTGAAAATATTGACTCTTATATTGATGAAACAATCAGCTACTAAAAATTGTCACTTCCATTTTCTCTTTACTACCAATTGAGGAGCATCTTGCCTTATCAGCTCTTCACAGATGGCCACTTACAGGGAGAGAAGGTTCATCTTTTAACCACTTATCAATTTTGTCCAGGTGATACAGTGGGGCAAACCTCTTTACTTCTCGCACAAGAGGAGAGCAAGAACAGCACAATTGATGACTGTAATGATTGGAGTTTGCATTCTAGAGCAGGACTCTAACTGTCTGGCTATCGGAGGAGCGTGTCGCAGAATACAAATAAGGCCACACTTGCTTTGTTCCTACTGCTGTTTATTCATTACAATTTTTTGTTGTTTATTTTTTTCCTGAAAGGCATATTAGAACAGCGCATTATAATATTTTGATGGAGGTTAACAGCAAAACAAATGAAGTGGCCCATGGAATAAAAGCGGGATTCAATTATGAAAGATGTGGATTGGGGTTTTTAGCATTAGAGATTGTTGCCGTTTAAAGAATGCCCTGACTTCAATGGATCGTTATCCAACATGCTAGAAACAACATCTAAAATGAAGAGTAATGAATAAATTTCGTCCTTGTATGGTTTCAAACTTCTAATATAAAGATTTATTTTAAGCCTCAGTTGTTTGAAAGGACCAGGCTTTCTTTCCATGTCATTTTTTTGTCTTTTCTGTCTTTTCTGCTTACAAAATCATTATGTGTCCCATTGTTTCAAACTCATTCTGGCAATCAGTGTTTTTTTGCATGTCCTATTCTACTTCAAAAACACAATAAGCAATTGGATGTGCCAATCATCAGCACAGTTGTATATTTGAATCAAAACTTTGAATAATGTCCTAAAAGCTTCATCCAAAATGATTAAGCAACATTCAGTATTCAATATTCTAAATTATTGAAATAAATATATAAAACTGAACATTTCTAGGATGTCTGGGAATTGTATTAAAGAAAGTAGTCTTAGAATTATTGTACAATGATTGAATTATTATGTTAATTATTAAAAAATATTATTTTACACTGCAGCGATTTTGTTTTAAAATGTTTTTTGTTTATATTTTAAAATTTATATTAGCATTAGCAATGTGCAAGAACCAATTTTGTGTCATGAGACTTTTTCTTCTTTTTCTTTTGTTTGTTTAGTTGTTTGCTTGTTGTTTTTAGGGTATTTCAGGTGAAACTGCCCCCCCCCCCCTCCCCCCCAAAAATGTATTGAAATGAAAATTTTATATTTGTATTTACCTTGAAACATTTGTGAAAATAATGAAAAATTAAGTGATAGAAGGAAAATGGTCTATTATATATAGTATAGATACTACTCTTTTTAATAATGTAATAATTTTTTATCATTAAATCTTTTTTCTTTTCTTTTTTAATAAAAAGATAACATTTCCCCTTTTCATGATCTTGGACATGATTATTTGTCATTGACCCATAAAAGATACATAAATCACACAGAGCTTATTCTCTATTTGAAGACTCTTCCTGTGTGCAGTGCTGACACAACGCTCAATATAGTGTGTGCGTGACAGACTATTTCCTTTCATGTATCATATGCTCAAAAACCAAGAGTTTATTCGTCCTTTTACCCTCCTGGATACGAAAGTGTTGCAGTATTGGAATTGGAACGGCAAAGTGGGATGAGATGGATGTAAAGAAAGAGTGAGTGAGAGAGAGGCTTCTAAACTCTTTGATGCTAAATGTAAAAGAGTGTTTCTGTGATCAAACAAGTAATACACCAGCAAGAGGCTTTCACAAGCTAAAAGTGGCAGTACGGATAGATATTTCATAGCACTGTGTGTGTGTGTGTGTATGTATGTGTAAGTCTGTAGAAACAGATTTAGCAAATTGCTCTTTATGTGTTTTGACTCATTTTCGTCTCATTAATATTTTACAAGAGTGCAGAGATATGTTTTCTGAAGCTTTCCATGCAGGAAGAAAGGCAGGGTTACAGTAACATACTATCTTCCTTCCTCTAAAGATGGTCTCAAAGGACTTGAAGTATCATTGAACACAAACACTTCATTAAAATGCTACAACACACTGACAAGCTTATGAATATCTATCCATTAAATACATAAATAAACAAACGTTATAATATAGCATAAGCTACGAAAGGCTGTATGATTTTACTATTGTTGAGGCATGGCAAGAAGTGGAGCCTATAATGGAAAAAATGTATTCATATGTAATAGTAATTATTATAAATGTCAATTTAACTTGTCAATTTGTTATGATTAAAAACAGCAAGATAAAGTTCAACAGAATGGAGCAGTAATTATTGATCTTGAGAGGCATTTTTCAAGCTATGTTTAACTAAAGTGCCACTCATGGTTTGAGACGCTGAACACTGAGATGCAATAATATACAGCTCTGGAAAAAATTAAGAGACTACTGCAAAATTAGCAGTTTCTCTGGATTTATATATATATATCTGTTTGAGTTAAATTAACATTTTTGATTTATTCTACAAGCTACTGACAACGGTAACACTTTACAATAATGTTTCATTAGTTAACGTTAGTTAATGTATTAACTAACATTAATTAACAATGAACAAAACATTTGTGACCCTGGACCACAAAACCAGTCATAAGGGTCAATTTTTTGAAATTGAGATTTATACATCATCTGAAAGCTGATAAATAAGCTTTCCATTGATGTATGGTTTGTTAGGATAGGACAATAATTTTAAATGAAAATCTGTAAAAACAACCACCTTTAAAGTTGAGCAAATGAAGTCCTTAGCAGTGCATATTACTAATAATTATAATTTTTTTATGTATTTACAGTAGGAAATTTAGGAATATGATCTTTACTTAATATCCTAATGATTTTTGGCATAAAAGAAAAATCGATCATTTTGACCCATACAATGTATTGTTGGCTATTGCCACAAATATACCTGTGCGACTTACGACTGGCTTTGTGGTCCAGGGTCATATATGTTACTGTAGTTGTTAATCTTTGTTAATGTTAGTTAATAAAAATACAGTCGTTCATTGTTTGTTCATGTTAGTTCACAGTGCATTAACTAATGTTTCCTTTCAGTCGGTCACGTTCGACGTACGTCGGACGTCACCGACGAATTGGGATCACTTCAGGGAGCCCCTATCAGCTTCGAGATATAGAGAACCGGCCAATGACTATTGGCGTGCGAGATTTGCATCTTGCGCTCCGCCCCGCAGCGCGGGTATAAAGCGTAAGCGAATGCAGCGCACTGTTGTCATTCACTTCGGAGCTGAACGGCGTTGATGAAGAGCGAGACTGCCTGTCTATTCAGCAGAGAGAGAGAGAGAGCGTGAGGAAGACGTTACGTGCTGGTGTGACGGCACAAACAGCGCGACCATGAGTTCACTGCTGCTATAAACAAACTGCTGTTCTCACAGCAACTGTTGGTTTGGTGAGGGCGTTTGTTACAGTGAGTGCAGACACAGGCTGCACTTATATCCTGTGTGCTGCCGCGGTCTTTCCCTGGGTGCTTCAGCACTTCTAAAAAGAGCGTTTCCTCACAAAAGAGCAACACGGGTGTGACACTGCATCTTTTTCAAGATGTCATTCCACCCGTGCGTTTCTGGATGCGGTCGTTCCCTGTCGCCAGCTGACGGTCACAATCGTTGTATCACGTGTCTGGGCATTCAGCACGCTGAGGCAGCTTTTGTGGATAGTTCATGTTCCCACTGCGGGAACATGACTATCTCGGCGCTTAGGTCGAGACTCACCTACCTTCGGGAAGGCGGAGTCCCCCTACCCATACCTCGATCTAGTGCTATTTCTCATAATAGACCTACTTCGACGGATGGCCGTGGTGACCTGAGGATTACGTTCAGGGCAAACCCGCCGAGCCAGCCTCCGCAGGCCCCTGATCCCTCACAAGCGCTGCAGCCGGTAGAGCTTCCGGAGGAAATCGCTGGCCCCTCCCATGGCAGCAGACGAACAGATGTCGATCGCTGCATCGGAGGGGGAGTTCCGGTCCTCGGAGGATGAAGATTCGGCTGTACTGCCTCCCTCTGGGAGAGTGGCAACGGCCGAGTCGGACCCCGAGTTGACGGCTATGCTTTCCCGGGCCGCCGAAAAGGTCGGGCTTATGTGGAACCCTCCACCACGTCCTGAACCTTCTAGGTTGGATGATTGGTTTCTCGGGGCGGGTCGCGCTGGTTCCTTTCTTCACAGAGGTGCATGAGGAGCTCACTAGGTCGTGGACGACGCCATTTAGTGCCAGAAACAGACCTAGTGGCTCCTCCCTCCTCACTACCCTTGACGGCGGGCAAGCCAGGGGGTACGTGGGAATCCCGCCAGTGGAGCGGGCCGTCGCGATGCAACTGTGTCCGGCGACCGCCTCCAACTGGCGCGGTGACCCGCGGCTCCCGTCCAAGGCCTGTAAGTTCTCTTCCAGTCTGACTGCGAAAACTTACAGGTCTTGTGGCCAGGCTGCGTCCGCCTTGCATGCCATGGCGTTGCTCCAGGTGCATCAGGCCCAGGCACTCATGAACATTCACGAGGGTAGGCCTGACCCAGAGCTCCTCCGGGAGCTCCGGACGGTGACGGACCTCACCCTCCGGGCGACGAAAGTCACTGCCCGTTCTATCGGTCAGGCGATGTCCACCTTAGTGGTCCAGGAACGGCATCTCTGGCTCAACCTGGCCGACATGAGGGAGACCTCCGTGTAGAGCCGGTATCTTCCTGTGTGCTCGCTTCCCATAGTCAGTAACACCGAAGTGCGCCACTCCCTTCCCTATGGAACGGATACGTGCGCTTATATGCTCCAGTCGAGTTCCCCAGAACGGTGAACCCTGTTGAGTCCTCCGCAACCCGCGGCAGTCGGATGTGGCGGAGCGTCCGACGCCAGGTCTAACACTCGTATGCATTGGTGGAACTTGTGTTAGGCTGGGCTCCATATGTTGTGACGCCCTCGGCGGTCCCATATGTGTATTCTTCCACGGTACGGCTCCCTGCGGCGAGCCAGTGTCTTTCCCTCGGCAGAGCGCTCTGCCGTATCAGTTAGGTGTTGTTCCCCCGCCTGTTTGGCCGGGGCCACCCCTGGGACTTCCGTATGTTGCACTGCAACTCGCACTGCAACTTGATCCCAATTTGTCGGTGACGTCCCGACGTACGTCTCCGTTCCCTCGTTCAGGGAACGAGGGTTACCATACATAACCGAGACGTTTATAAACACAACTTTTGATTTTAATAATGTATTAGTAAATTATATTACTTATTTAGGACGGAAATTATTTATATTAATAAATCATTTAGACGTATTGTTCATTTTTAATTCATGTTAACTAAAGTAGTTAACTAATGTTAACTAATGAAACCTTATATTGTAAAGTGTTACCCTGATGACATTTCTTCCAAATTTCAAATAAAAATATGATCATTTAGAGCATTTATTTGCAGAAAATGACAACTGGTCAAAATAAGGAAAAAAGATGTTTTCAAACCTCGAATACTATATATAATATATATATATACTGTATATATTACTAACCCCAATAGTGTACATCTCTGGGACACCAAAGATAAAATCAACTAAATATGAGGTTTAATTAAAAACATGAACAGAGTAGGATGAACATAGCATTCCAGTCTTTGGGAAAGTCTTCCAAATGAACTTGAGAAGACTGGCCCAGATTTAGCTCACAGAGATCTTGCTGTGATAAATGCACTGCGCGGTGATAAACATCTCCCTTGATACAATTTATCATCTGTCGTCATTTTCCATGCTGCAAGAGATAAGAACAACACAGATTCGGTTTAACATAACCATAAAATATATCCATGCAACCAAGAGGGCTCTGGAGGGGGTAGAGAGAGTGCATTCCGGAGGATGAAACGGTTGAATAGAAAGAAACGCAAAAAAAAAATGCTGATTTAGCCGGTTAAGACCAGACCAGCTAAGACCAGAAAACCAGCTTAGGCTTGTTTAAGATGTTTTTTTTTTTTGTTTTTTTTTTTTTTCAGAACACATAGTTAATTCATGACATTGACGATGGGTGAAACATTTCCTCAGTGTTTCCTGCCCCACCGATGCTCATTGAGCTCACTGTGCTAATTAATTTATAGTGTGAATCTTTGCAGCTACATTTGCACACAGCCTCTTGGATCCATGAGGGCAAACACTGCACACCTTCCCGTTTCATTAATCATTCTTATCTCTTTCTCTGTTTTAGCTAATGCTATTGATTTAGTCCACTTTCACTGCATTATGTAAATCAATGAGCCTGATTCTTCACCTCCAAAGACGGGGGTGAGGAGGGGGTGCTAATGGCTGATGAATACTTTTCATCAAGCAGACAAGTTTATCAGGGGTCACTAATGCTAATAGATTATTCAGGATCCTGCTAGAACAAAAGCAAGAGGTTACAGATTTCAAGGGCATCTCTGTCATTAAAAATGAGTCAAAACAGAATAAAATGCATCTCTTCACTGTGTACACTAAAGAAAATATGGTAATACCATTTGAACTTAAATGTATAATTGTAAAAATATATATATATTTCATTAAATGAAATAAATATACCAAATTACTAAAACTGATTGTTTTATCATTATAATATACTGTAATATACTGACAACCACCTGGTTGTAAATAGAGAGTCACATGATGAATCAAAGTAACTTTTCCACAAGCTAATGTAAATATTAATATATAAAAGGTGCACAGTCCACAGAAACAAATACAAAACACCATCATGGTAACACACAGGACACTAAAATAATGCAATAAACTTAATTTAGCAACATAAGATGTGACATAAAACCAGTGTACACAACTGATAAGAAAAAAACTTGGTATTTCGATGAAAAATCATAAAATGTGAGCTGTCATACAGAATTCTGGCAATATCAATTTACGTTTTTTTCACTGTAAATGATAAGCATTGACTTATTTAAAACTGTATTACATGAATTACATTAAATATTCCTTTAGATCTATTAGAGTTTTTTACCATGTAGAGTAAGGGAACTCAGTGTTTAACAAATTAAAAGGTTTACCGTAGTCTTTTACCGCTAAAATTACAATCATTTTTTACAGTGTATCTTTAGACAAAAACAGGGAAAATACATAAGGTGAATATCAATGTCAGAAAGTCGCTCAATTGACCTGAATTCATTCAATGTTTTTGTTGTTAATATATTAAATGTTGTGGACAAAACTGATTTGCTCATCCCTTTCAGGAGCAAGGCAAAATTGGAGTCACATTCAACATCGGAACGGTTGACATCGTTGTTCAGGAGAGCAGCACTGCTGTAAATGACGGCAAGTACCATGTAGTGCGCTTCACCCGAAATGGGGGCAATGCTACACTTCAGGTGGACAACTGGGCCATCAATGAGCACTTCCCCTCAGGTAAGACCTCTAACCGACCACTTCAACCTTTGGCTTATGACGTCAAGAAGATGTATGGACAATACACAGAACTGGACAGCAACTGCTTTCGAGCTATTTCTAAAGTCACTTTGTCTCACCAGTGTCTGTGTAGTATACTTCCATTCAGGAACATCCCGTGTGTGTCTCAGTCCCGACAATAGTAACAAACTGTGTATTTGTAGCCTCTTCCTTTTTCCTAAATTCCATTTGTGTCAATTAGATGCTTAGTTTTTTTCTTCCATGGCTGGAAAATTATGCATTTTGTTTTTGCCACTTTTCTGTGGAAACCAATGGATGCAATGAAGAAGCAGTAGATATCAAGTATGGGAAGCTAGCAGCTTTCCTGCATACCCGTGCATTGGTGGATTTACACTACCTTTCAAAAGATGTGGATGGCAAGATTTTTTTAATGTTTTTGAAGTCTCTAATGCTTACCAAGGGTGCATTTATTTGATCAAAAACACAGTAAAAGCATTTATTATAAGCAGTCTATTTTTAAAATAAATGCTGTTCTTTTGAACTTTCTATTTATCAAAGAATCCTTAAAATAATGTATGACAGTTTCCACAAAAATATTAAGCAGCATAGCTGTTTTCAACATTGATAATATAATAATAATAATAAATGTTTCTTGAGCAGCAAATCAGCATGATTTCTGAAATGGTGAAATTTATGAAATTACATTTTAATATAAATTAAAATTGAATATTACTGGTTTACTACATTTTTAAAACAAATAAATGCAGCATTTGTTCTTATTTCAAAAACAAAACAATCTCACTGACCCCAACCTTTTGAATGGTAGTACACTCTAAAAAATGCTGGGTTGTTTTAACCCAAATTTTAGTCAAATATGGACAAACCCAACTGTTGGGTTAAAAACTGAATTTAAAAATTAAACGGCTGGGTTTGTCCATATTTGACCAAAATTTGGGTTAAAACAACTCAGTATTTTTAGAGCGTATAAATCTTTAAATCTTTAAAGGTTTTTGAATTTCTAAAAATCTGCTCCACTTAAGTGTATAATACAAATTCAATATCTTCTAAATTGCTGGGATTGTGTCACATCATGACACACATATTTTCCCATTCCGTGTGGAAACAAATGTTTGACGTCATCTTTTTTATGGCATCAAACCTGGCTCTTCCTCTCAGGTATGCTCTTAATGAAAAAGACTGATATCATTCCATTTTCCATTTTCTTTCCATATCTACTAGTATGTCTCTTCTCAGTTAATAATGTCTGCTTCCAAAAAAAATTCAGCAAAAGCAAATGGGAAAAATCTAGCCAGTTCCTCTAAGCCCATATTTTATTCCACTTTAGTATGATTGGATAAATTGGGGAAGGTCGAAATGTCTAAAACCTCTAAGGTTGCCATGACTTTATGTATAAAAATCAACATTAGTACAAGATCATTGAAAGGAACGCAGTCACAATGAATTACATTGATAGCATTAGACTAATGTGCTGTCAGTTAGATCTTTCCTATAATGCAGGTACATGGAATACTGTTTTGAATTTTATTTTATTAGTGTATTAAGCGAGATTAGACATTGCAAACTTCCTCCACTTGCCTGCTCAGCTTGGTCACACACAAGACACATGCTTTGCAATGGGCCCCATGGACTCTTTCACCCACCACTGCAACCTCAAGCCATCAAAGAGATTCTGTCCTGGAGAACATAACAGTAGTACAGGACTGTGATCATTGCATCAACTAAACAAAACTTAGGGTTTTCTCAAATTAGATAATTTTTCAGCTGGCAGTTGTTCAGATTTTTAACTAAATGTGAAATATTTTTTCTGTCCTTTCAACATTAAACATTACCTTTCAAATAAAATAAAATGGCACAATATAGAGTTTAAGTGTTAATGGTTGGGATTTTTTCAGTAACCTCTTTCTGTGCATTACATTGTTACTCCAGTAGGTGGCGACAAGTCTTTATAAATCTTTATAAGCGAATCATACTGAACCAATTCGTTAAAAAAAATCACTGATTCTTTCAGGAGTGGCTTATTGAATCATTCACTAAACCGATTCAAAATCACTGATTCATCCTGTAAAGAAACAATGGTGCGTCCCAATTCGCATACTATATAGTATTCGAAAATAGAATTAGTACGTCCCAATTTGTAGTATGTTGAAATGAGTATTCCAAAGATACCCAAATGTTCTACTATTTCCGGTTAGAATTCGAAGTGCAGATCGATGTACACTCTAGCGGCTGATATTGCCCACAACCCATTGTGCGTTGGACGAGGATTCGATTAGAACTACAAACACGAGTAACGTGTTAAAAAACTACAGACATGGAGGATGTGCGAGTCAAACGGTTATGTAGAGAGGTTTAGATAAAGGGGTTTGAATGATTAATTATCAGTATCTAACTTGACGAAAAGATATTTATTCAATGTTATCCACATTATATTTCCTCTGCAGCAGCATTGTGAACTTTTGTAATGATACGTTTGGCCATTACCTTTAAAATGCATCATTATATTCAAATTGCAAACGCATGAGGAGAGTCTCCGCATGAAAGACCCACTGGCAGATCAACGTGCTACAACATTTCTCTCCGAAACGGTAGGAAAAGAAATTAGATTGAATGTGGAGGATTTTAACGGTGACAAGATGATTGACAGGGCAGTTTACAGTGACAGGATGCACGTAACTAAGCAACAGAGCTGTCCTTTGAAGATGACGAAGTAGTATGTCTCAAAGCTTGCCTACTCTTCTGCTACACACTTCACAAAAAGATTACATACTTTTAGGGCGTAGTATAAGTAGGCGAATTGGGATGCAGCACAAGTGAATTCATGAGTGAGTCATTGAATCACTGATTCAACCTATTCGTTTAACACTGAACACCACTACTGTTTGTTGCTGGAGATGCAACAGCAAACTTCGTTTGAAACTATTATAGTTGGCCGTCAAAACAGACAACATAACTGGCATTGTTGGTTTAAAAATGTAAGTTACTCAATATTTACTTCTTAATTGTTGAACTGTTGTATATAAAATGTTGCCCTGGTGACTTAGGTCAGGAGAAAACACAATATATATCACAAAACATTATGTTTGCATAGCATGAAAACGCATGCGCGTGATCCCGTATCAATTCACTTCAACCCAGGGGGCAATTGTTTTTACGGCAAGACATACAGACAGGCATAAAAAATAGAAAACAGTACAAGAAATAAAAACTATACAAATTACAAACCCCATCCCAAAGCGATGTCAAATTTATTTTTACAAGGAACATAGGCTACGCAAAGCCAATTTAGAGTCATTTTCAGTGTGTCCATTTATTCCTGTTACAGCATCTAAGGGCATCAGTTTGTGTTCCTGTCGGCACTGAATAAACCCATTTTATGCGGCCAACTCTCCTAATGCACCCATTTATCAGTCTGTCATTTATATGAATGATATTAGGCATGAAAAATATATGCAGCTGCATGTTGCCGTGCTGTTCATATGGATGCATTATACAGAAGCCAGTGCCTGCCTGTTTGAGGTCTAAAGTTTCATTTTTGCCAACATGGGCATTTGCAGCAAACTCACATAAGAGCTGGGGAAATATATCACTGAGATTTATAAGGTGGCACGGTGGTATAACACTTCTATATAAATGTCAGCAAAATTTACTTTCTCTGCCAAAGTTTCAACATGATAATAAAATATTTATATATTCAGATGGCCACCTGCGAATAGAATATGATTAGGCTTGAAGACAGATGTCCCCTCATGGCCGGCTGCTCTTTGCTTTGGCACTGATTTCTTTGTAATGTTTGATTTCTCAATTCAATCTTGTCAGAGCGTTGATGAAGAAATATATTCAGAGGATTTGTGCGTGTCGTGGTCTCTTTGACAGAGCCGCGGTCCTCAAGTGATATTGTGAGATTTTGGTGCGCTGCCATGCTATCCTTTATTTAATTTACAGGCTAAATGAAGCAGGCTCTTGAAAAACCCATGGAGAGTGTTGAACCGCACTAAACATCTGTGCTTTATTTTCTTAATGCGTCAAGGAACGAATGTCTAATAGTTTCGCCACATCGATTCCAGAGCTGTGCTTTTGCCAAGTTATTATAACTTACCTTGCTGCGCTAAGCACATACAAATAGCAAGGGCAAGTTAGCTCATTGTGTCTTTCAAGCACACTGCCTATTTATCTCCCATGGGTCCCAAGAGGTCAAGCAGAGATGTCTACGGGGCCACAAGCGCGGTCACCTAAAGCTTATGACTGTCATTACAACGTAACCCGAGGCCATGTGCCGAATACTCAGAGAACTTTACACCAACCATCACTTTGAGAATAAATTGTGCTGTGCATGTCTGTTCACTTTACTTGTTTAAAGATACTGAGCCAAGTGCCATCGCATGTCCTAATACAATTCGCACACCCTCCGGTAACAAGTACGAATAAGCATAACACGCTACTTCTTTGCTAGTATTACTCGTTGGTTGTAGGCAAGTGTGTGTGCTTTTTGACTGGATTTGCCTGGATTTTTCCAGAAAATGCTGAAGGGGAATTCAACAATCTCTATTATTTAGGCTGTAGCTGGCAATCTGAAGTTGAAAATCTGCACAATCTTCTCTCGTTCCCTTCACTTTACCATATAATGGACTTATGGAGTGGAAATGTAGTTTTCCAACTTACTGCAAGAGCTAGATAAGCAACTTCTTTTCAAGGAACTGTACCATAACCTAACAACTGCAAGCCATAAGACGTTATATTTAGACCACCGCAGATACTTAATCATGTAAAGAATTATCTCATGTTGTTACTGATATGCTAACCACATTCAGACACAAGAAACGGTATAGAATTGACTTGCGCAGATCTTTTTTTCTCACCCAAAGAACTTCTCTAGTAGCAGAGAAGGTGGATATCCAAAAAGATTTGTAGTTTAGTCCTTTGATTCCAACTCTGCAAGTCAGCCTTTGGTCTTAAGCCTGACTCTACTACTGTCGTTTTTGTCTTTGGTGTCTCTGATCAGTGCCGAACTTTTATATTTTAATGTTATATATTACAGGTAACTGCAACAGTTATTGTCCGATATAAGACATGCTTAAATTCATCGGTATTGGTAGATTGGTTGATTTATATATATATATATATATATTTAACTGTTCATGCTCATGTTCCTTTTTTTACATCTATATTACCTTTGCTGGTAATATCATCTGACACTCATTCAATCTTTAAAAGCATAAATAATTGAATAATCTGTAATACATAATAAATAAAATATTGTGTATATATTTAATTAACAATTGTATATTTTTTATACATTTTAATATTTTGAACACATCTGTTTATTTTTGTATATTTTTACACCTATAAAACCTATTTTGTATATTTTATACATCTTTAAAAACATAAATCAATTTTATAATATTCAATAAAATAATTAATTAAAATAAATACATCTAAAATAGTTTTATGTTTGAATACAAATTATAATATTAACAATTGTATATTATTTAAAAAAATGTAAAACATTATAGTGTCGATATGCCTTAATTTTTTTTTTTAGCATCTACAATGAATGATATTAGTTTTTAATTTATTTTTAATCATTTATTTATTTAGATATAATAAATATTTTTTTAATATTGTTGCAGCTTTCACAGTAAAGTGAATAAGTTAAACCAAACAAAAAAGAATATAACCTGCAAGTTTGAGGCAAGGGAAAACCAAAATTGAGCAAAAGCAAACAGAATCAGCTCAAATCTTTATCACTGTCTGCAGCCCTAAACTGTCCCACACACCCCTGTGGTTTGGCAGGAAATGTCAGAGTGTGTCAATCAGATGGCAGCTTGATGCTATGTTCAAGAGACAAGCGTATTCGTGGCACAGGGGTTGCGACAAGGAACACAGAGGGGATGTTATATCATTTTTGACATGCGTGTATGCAATATGATGGCTTGACGGTGTGTGTCCGTGTCCGCATCTTTGTGTGTATGTGTTGAGAAGAAGATGAGTTCTTTCTTTATGGCTGTGCAGAGGCTTTTTGATGTCCCTGTGGCTGCTTTGGTAGTTCCAGGACCCAGGCTGGGTAATAGCGAATGACAGCGGGGAAAATAGTAGGCGATTATATGCAGTGGGCGCTGCTATTCTGCTATAGCACTGACAGTGGTTCAGACCGCCATACTTCAGTCAAATCACCGTATCATTTTTGTACCATCAGCGAGGTTGGTAGAGATATTCGGTTCTCTCATTTCCCATCTCTTGTTGCACACCCTGCTGATAACTGTTAGTCCAGGTTCACTTCATTCACCAAGATGCTCTTGATTTACACTACTAAAAGTATTATTTTGACCTCATATTTGATCTTGTTTTAATGGTAAAATACAATATATATCTGCGTTATTTTAATACAGTTTTAAATAGATAAGTAAGCACAATCTATAAGAAGTGTGTATGAATTAACATTTATTTGTATATTTTTGCAATAGGATACGTTGATATTGTACTGAAAATGGCTAGTAAATTTCACAAATGATTACAAAGAAACAGCAAGTAACACATTGGGCCCTATCATACACCCAGCGCAATGCAGCGCCAGACGCGAAGGAAGTGATTTTTGCTAGTTTCAGCACAACGCAGTTATCATTTTCACATCCTGCGCCACGTTGTTTAAATATATGTAAATAGCGAATCCGCCATGGCGTGAGCGCAACTGGCTTTTAAAGGGAATGGGAGATGAGACTCTGATTGGTTTATTGCACGTTACGCCTAAAACACACCCATTACTCATAAAGAGACTGGGTACAACCCCTTTAGACCATGCGCCGGGCGCATTTTTCATTTTTTTATACCATTTTTCCATCGTTAAACTAGCAAAAGTGGATTCGGACATGCCCTAAGTGCACTTGCGCCGTGGGCTTAAGACCATGCGCTTAGATCGTTAAAATAGGGCCCATTGAATTAAATGTGAAATTAAAACTAAAATAGTATTTCTTGTAAAACATACTCCAAAAATACTCATTCTTACAGTGTAAAAAAATTTACTTGATTTATAACAGGGTTAAACAGATGAATAATAAAAAATATAAATTCAAATAATTTAATTATATCAAGTAATATATTTAGTTTTTCTCTGTTTGTATAATACTTTTCATGTTAAATTATTTGCAAACCTTTTTGAATATGTTAAGTTTGGAGCCATTAAATGTATTTTTTTCTTAAAAGGCAGTTAGAGCCTCCTATTATGTGTGATTGAGCAGAAATGTATTGAATTGAGCTCATAGGTGTAATCATATGTAGTTACCCCATGCTGTGTCATCCCTGTAGTTGCTAAAGCAAGCTCAGAAATTATGTTTCAGGGTCCCATGGCGCCCCACTTCAGGAACACCATTTCATCTCACTGACTTTTAAATAAGCATGTTCTGCAAGCACACATAACATGTCCCGCCACCTTGATGCTAATGTCTGGATGTCGTGCATGATGCTTTTGACACAAAGTCCTTGTTGTTTTTGTAACCTCTCTGTAAGGTTGCGTATCCTTTCTTTTGTTAAAGCATTATGGGCTTTTTTTTTCCCTCTTGAGACTTTTAATGCTAAAGTCAGGCTTATTCCTGATGCAGTAAATTGCAGTAAAAGAGCCCCACCTGCTCTGTCTGCCTTTGGTTGTCTCCATTATCCTCTGTTTTAGAGGGATTGCTTTTATTTGCGCAACCCTGTTTAATATGAATGAGTTTTTTTCCCTTTCGTATTACTCACAGAAGATGACCTGAAATGTTTTTCTTTCTTCCTTTCTTCTTGCACATGTCTTACCAGAAGTCAGCTTCCTCCTGTTAAAATAGGAAGGGAAAAAATGTTATCGAGCATCTCAGAAGCAACATAACATCGACAAAGACCTGACCATCTCCTGTAATCTGATCGAGTCCCGTAGCAGTGAGCGGCACACATTTCATGATAAGGAAATCTTAGTGTTTTTGAGAGAAGGAGGAACCGGGCGGCTCGACTGCGATGCAAGAAGACAATTATCTCTCAAAACAAAAAAAGACAAGATTGCATTTTTGACAAAGGAAAGAACCTTTTATCAGAAAGAAGATTCAAGACAGGGCTCGTATGTGTGAAATAGATACTTGTGTATCCTATGAGCCAAATACAATTACTCGTATCAAAAAGAAAATCTGTTACCCTTATAAATCTCTCCAGAGGGGGAAAGAGATAAGCTTTCAATATGAGCTGTCTTTCTAATCCCACGATTAAATGAAACCACCAAGGATGGTGGGATAAACGTTCCCACTCCTATTGTCTCCTTAGCTAGTGAGGGGCGATCCTCTGGAGTCACATTTCTTATTTGGGGATGTGTTTGGAGCGAGATAATGTGCAGTAAGTCTCTTTCGATTGAGATACAAGCCAAGTGTAAGAAGAGTGTTCAGGGAGAGTACAGAAGAAGCTCGAGAGGGTGAATTAGACAGAGGCCAGGGCAATGAGTCGAGTGTTTTAAATTAAAAAATTTCTCCTTGTCAAAGTTAAAAGTGTATTAAATGTGTGTGTGGTGTGACATATTCTTCACTCACAGTAAAGTCTAAGTTACTTATGTAACCCCCATTGCCTGAAGGAGGGAATGGAGATGTTAAGTCAGAAATGAACTGCCGAATTGGGATCCCGTTCTTAAGGTTTCATGCAGGAAACCATAGACTCTGTCAGCCTTCATTTTGCCCTGGTTTGAAATGAAGCCTTATTTGTGATTTTATACCCCCTTTTGCACCTTTTTGTGTCTTAAAGTCAATTTGAAATCTCCACAACCTTTTTTACTTCTATAATATAACATATTTCTAAAAGAATCAGGATGTTCAGTGAGCAAAATATAATTTGAAGTAAGACTTATTTTCATGTTGATTTTAATTTAATTTGGATATCCAAATTTGTTGTACATAATTTGTTTTGTGTCAAAAAATGCTGTGGTGGTACTATGGTAAACTTTCATAGTACTATGTTATTTTAGTATTATTTATATACTATTTTAATATTTATATATTTTAAGTTTTCATTTTAGTCTAAGTAATTATGTTATGCTTTTTTTTTTTCATTTTATTTTTCAAATCTTTATCTTAGTTTTAGTCATTTTAGTACTTCAACTTAAAGGGGACATTGGATGCCCCTTTTACAAGCTGTTAAATAAGTCTCTGATGTCCCCAGAACGTGTATGTGAAGTTATAGCACAAAATACCCCACAGATAATTTTTTATAGTATGTTAAAATTGCCACTTTTTTGGGGTGAGCAAAAACACACCGTGTTTGTGTGTGTCCCTTTAAATGCAAATGAGCTGCTTCTCCCGGTCTGTTCTTTCAAGAAGAGGGCGGAGCTTCAAGAGCTCATGCAACAACAAACAGAACATGTCAGAAACTAGCGGTGTTCAGTTCGGACAATGATGCCTACAGAGCCAGAGAATAAATGCTGCATGAAGATAGAACATAGTTTAGTTTAATTACGGTTATAACTTATGTTGTCATCTTGCTTTTATCTATTATTACTACAAGCCTGTTGTAGCGGACCCTGTCCGAATGATGGTCAAAACTTTACTGATGAAAAGACAAAAGATGAAGCGTCCGTTTTCACTCTAGAAAATCAATGTAAGAGCTGAGTAAAACACCGTACAAGAAGTGCGCATTAAAGTCTTCCATAAACTCTCTCTCTCCCTTGCATTATCATCAACATACACAGCGAATTACACAAAAACACTCTTTACAACTAACAGTAAACACATATACCTTATGCCTTTTCGGGGTAACTGGTAAACTTTATATCCGTAAAATAACTCAGATGAACTGTAATAAAGTGTCCCTTTTATTACTGCCGTGACCAGTATAGCTTCGGAGACTATAAACTGGATTACGAACAGTTGGTACTGATCCATCCTTGAGCTTGAAGTGTCCCTCGTTCAGGCAATGCACCTGCATTGCTAACAAGACATTGTCGCCCCTATAGCTGCACGAGCATGGAGAAAATGGCGTACAGTGTACAACTGGCTGAGGGCGGAAACTATGCTAATACAGAACAGTCTGTCAGCACCGTGGGTGGAAATGTGCAGATTAAGGGGTGGTAATATTATAATAGATCCCCTTCCTACATCACTAGGGAAGCAAATTCTGAGCGGCACGTTTTTTCACATGCTTGCAGAAAAATTTCACCTTTATTTGAATGAACAAAAATTTTCTAAAACTTAAAATTTTAGTTTTAGTTAACAATAATAACACTAGATAACAATATGGTTATTCATGGCATCCTGTGGTGCTTAAAGAAATCCATGGTATCACCAAAAAATATATATATTTCCATGATATCACATTTAAAACATCATGGCAGTACCATAGTGCTTTTATATAAGGGGATCAGGCCCATAAAACTTGTTTTGAGAGTTTTCTGCCTTCTCTCTATGATTTTGCCAACCCCACCCCCCACCCAACCCCCCCCCCCTCCCCCCCCCAAAAAAACAGCTATCATTTGTCACTGTGCAGTACAACACAATAGTGATGAGATTTTCTTGGTGGCTCAAATAATACTTGGCAAGGCAGACAGCTTCATGCAATAAGCTATATTTGTTTTCAGTGAGACGGCAATGGATTCTCGTAGTAATTTATCAATCTGTGGCGAGAACAACAGCACACAACATTGCCGAATTACAAAAGGAGAATGTTCACAATCATATGGTTGTTCTCATGAATTATTTTGAGTTGTTGTTATTAGCAGTCTTTTCCACAGAGAGGGAGCTGCACTTATCACGTCTAATTATACAAAAATAACCATTTCTATCAAATATTTCATACAAATCAAATGTGGCAGCCTTTTTTTGTTTTTTTTGGATGCACTCATGGTACTGCAAAGCCATTAAGGATTCCTATAATTTGGAATTAAATGGAATTAAAATGCACTGATATCACACATTCTTGTATGTGTTTGTGAAACTTAATCACAGTAGGAGGAAAACTCCCCCGCAGCGTGTGATCCTATGCCATGTTAACACCTCCTAGTGCCGTTTTATTTTCAAAGAGCCTTTCATGTTCTCAGGAGTGAGAAAAGGTGTCATGCCCTCTGTACTGCTGGATCAAAGCAGCACAAATCCACAAATGTCTGTGAACCAGGCAGCCCTCCATCCCTAACCCTACTGTCCCGAAAAAGCTCCTAAAATATTTTGTATTTTTGGTTTTAAATATGAAGTCATTTAGTTTATGTAATGCTTAGATAGACATGCAAAGGAGAGAAGAAAACGGAATTTAAAAAATATATATATTCACAGTGCAGGCTGAACTTGAGCCTTGATTTCTCACACAAGCACCATAACTTAACTGTGGACCACAGAATAAATATTTTGAAATATGTCACTTTTTTGTCTATATAATAAGAGTCAAAGGGGTCCAATCAATGCAATGCTTTTTTGTGTGTGTGTTATTTATTTATATATTATAGTTACTTATTAAAATTAATTTACATGTATTTATTTTATTTTATTTCATTGTATTTTAGTTTAGTTTTATATATATGGTCATATAATTAGAATATCATCAAAAAGTTGATTTATTTCACTAATTCCATTCAAAAAGTGAAACTTGTATATTATATTCATTCATTACACACAGACTGATATATTTCAAATGTTTCTTTCTTTTAATTTTGATGATTATAACTGACAACTAAGGAAAATCCCAAATTCAGTATCTCAGAAAATTAGAATATTGTGAAAAGGTTCAATATTGAAGACGCCTGGTGCCACACTCTAATCAGCTAATTAACTCAAAACACCTGCAAAGGTCTTTAAATGGTCTCTCAGTCTAGTTCTGTAGGCTACACAATCATGGGGAAGACTGCTGACTTGACAGTTGTCCAAAAGATGACCATTGACACCTTGCACAAGGAGGGCAAGACACAAAAGGTCATTGCAAAAGAGGCTGGCTGTTCAGAGAGCTCTGTGTCCAAGCACATTAATAGAGAGGCGAAGGGAAGGAAAAGATGTGGTGGAAAAAAGTGTACAAGCAATAGGGATAACCGCACCCTGGAGAGGATTGTGAAACAAAACCCATTCAATAATGTGGGGGAGATTCACAAAGAGTGGACTGCAGCTGGAGTCAGTGCTTCAAGGCTACCCTGTAGTGCTACCACTAACACCTTAGCAGAGCTTTGAATGATAGCAGTCAACATCGCCTCTCTTGAGGATCTATTTGGAGCACATCTATTTGGTGATATTCCTTACCAGGGTAAAACTGAATTTGCAACTTAATAGGAGGAAAAAACGATGTGTGTGGTGTGTGTGAATTTGAGAGAGGTCATGGCCTCAGTCAGCTGTACTTCTTCAAAAAGAAACTCATACAGGTGAGTACATGATGACAGAATTATAATTTTTGTGTAAAATATTCCTTTAAAGACAATTTGTACTGGAAGTTGTGACCAACTTTACTGTGACTTATTTTAAATGGAATTTCACTGTATTAAAGATTTTATTTTTAGGATCCAATGTTGTGATGTCTATAACAGAGCCAGAGCCCTGGATGAGCCCAGCTTTAATGAGTTTTCACCATCAGGCTACCCTGTAGTGCTACCACTAACACCTTAGCAGAGCTTTGAATGATAGCAGTCAACATCGCCTCTCTTGAGGATCTATTTGGATCACAACACATTCCTTACCAGGGTAAAACTGAATTTGCGACTTAATAGGAGGAAAAAACAATGTGTGTGGTGTGTGTGAATTTGAGAGGTCATGGCCTCAGTCAGCTGTACTCTCTTTTTCCACTGATAATAAGCGTCGTCCTTCTGTTCTCTTCTTGTCCCACTGCCCTCCCACACACCCTGTGCTAGAGCCCCTTGCTAGCCACCTGCAACATCTGTCTGTGGTGCTGCCACATGGTTAAGGGTTAGGTCACATGGGTGGCTTTCCCTGGGGGTTGCTTATGATGTAAAGCTAGTGGCCCATTAAAGGGATAGTTCACCTGAAAATGTCACTTACTCTAGGGCTGCATGATATTGAAATCAACTGACATTCTGTGATATATATTACACTATGAAAAAAAAAGGATTTTCAGCACTTGAATAGCTATATTTGGAAAGAATTAATCATACAATGATTGGGGTGAATTTGTTGGGGAGGGCGTCTGCATAGAAAAAAGATAATTAAAAAAGTAAAAAATTACTTTTTACTCAAGTAAGTTTACTTTAAGTGTAAACCATCCGTTTAGGGCTGAAAAATCTGGGGAAAACTTGTCCGGCCAACTATGATTTATTTATTTATTTATTATGGTATTACTATAGCATACCGTGAGTGTATATTAACACCGCTTGTTATTTGCTTTTGGCATCTGAGCATTTGGAAACGGAAACTGTGACATCAGACTTAAAGGGAGTTCACCCATATTAAAAGTTGCTGGTAATTTACTCACCCTCAGGCCATCCGAGATGTAGGTGACTTTTTTCTTCAGTACAACAGTAAAGAAGATTTTAAGCTGAAACTGTGGTCTTGCTGAATCATAAAATGTAAGTCAACGGCTATGTCAAAAAACATATACAGGTAAAACAAAATCAATACCTGTGGCTCCTGACAATACATTGAGGTCTTATGAAGCGAAACGATCAGTCTGTGCATGAAACTGAACATTGTTTACAACATTATTATAACATTATAAGGTGTTCACGACAGTCTGGAGCACAAGTTTTTTCGACGCATAATTACTTATACGCATGAGAAAGAGATGTGTTTGTTGTATATTTCGTTTTTAATGCAGAAGTAAAACACTAATTGGATAAACTACTATAGTGGTGAATGTGAGATGACAGCAACACACGCGTCCTCTGTTGTAAACAAACACAGCGTCAGCTCATGTGCGAGTTTGCTCATGCGCGTACGTCATAATGTGTCAGGAAGTTCGCACTCCAGACTGTCGATTGCAGAGGCTGTGGATTACAGGTAACAATGTTGTAAATAATGTTTAGTTTCTTGCACAAACTGATCGTTTCGCTTCATAAGACCTCAATGTATTGTCAGGGGCCAAGGGTATTAATTTTGTTTGGCCTTTATATTTTTTTTACTCCCAAAGTTATGGAAACCGTTGACTTGCCATTGATAACCACAGTTTCTGCTTAAAATCTTCTTAACTGTTCTGCTGAAGAAGAAAGACACCTACATCTGGAATGGACCGAGGGTGAATAAATTAACAGCAAATTTTCATTTTTGGGTGAAGTATCCCTTTCAGCTCATAAGAAATATTTTGCAATAATACTTTGATGGTCCCCATTAGATATTCTGTTGACTATAAGTAACGTTCCATGTACACGCCAACTAAGTCTCATTAGAATGTTAATTGAGTATTACTAGACTGCCTAATATCTGCTTACATTTAATTTTGACGATTTCAAACTGCACTTTTGAGACTGTCTTTGTTTTACTGCAGTTTTAAGGAGAAAATACTCAGCAATGGTTTTGACTTTTGAATTTGCACATGGATTGTCTGAAAGCATACTCAAAACACCACATAGACATATAAACACCACACCACAGGGATCTTTAACTGAATCACAGCTAATATATAATAATTTACTCACTTTTATGTCGTTTAAAACTTATATGACTTTCTGTCCACTGCATAACACAAAATAAGATACTGTTGCTAGTACAGTTGACGCAGAACTAATTCTTCCATTTTGTTTAAAAAAAAAAAATGTTTAAAACTTATTTGTTTTGTTTGGCATTCCTCTCAGAGGCTACCCCCGAGCGGTTGGGCTTCAGATGTGTGTGACTCAAATTCCCAGGTTTTGAGGGTATTGGTTGCGTTTCCTGTCTGAAGACGGCTCAGCCAAAGATGGAGGCTTCCTTTGGGCTGGCCCCCTGGTACACCCCTCCTTGGAGTCCTGAAATTTGGCTCACACAACATCCTGCAGTGTCGTGCCACACTTAGCACCCAAAGTCATTGTTGAAACAGCACGACATTGCGGCCCCCTGTCCTCAAATGACATCAAGAACCCCCTCTGATCAGCTTCCTGCATGCTGCGTCTCCACGAGCCCCCAATAGTATGGAATATCAGCACAGCTCTTTGGGCTTGCCATTAAAACAAACATCCCCAGATGCATCTCATGAGGGGACGCCTGTGACTCGCTTGTGCATCGCTTTGGTATCAGCTCATTCATCAAACATGATTTCACAACTGTATAATTTCCGTGGCTTTGGAAAACAGAAGCAGCTGCTGTCTAGTTCTTGTCTGTCAATGGTGCTGTATGATTATGACTATTGATGTGGTTTTCTGTGAGAAAAATTGTAAATATTGACCGGCATCATTAGCAATCAGCAGATAAATGCGTATATAATTATAAGTATGTGAAGCATGAAAGAGTTTATGCTGTCATTTTTGATGGATAGGTGGATTGACCGCAGGCAGCTAATCTACTGGCATTCATTACAGATGAACCAAAGTTGTTATATAAATATGTTTTTATCAACTCTGGTGATGATTGATTTAATTACGAGAGAAGATGGAGTAGACGTTTAAATAGTGTTTTTCATTGCTGGAGAAAAAAAGAATAAACTGCTATGTGACTATGAACACTAACAGCTTTCAAATAAAACATAAATTTACATGACTAAACAATTCTAAAAGTGTTTAAATAACTTTTAAATAGAAAAAAAAATGTAATTAGAAGTATTTTTAACAGTGGTTATTGATTCTTATTATTGATTCTTAAAGCTGTCTTTTAAACTTCCAAGGTAACAGCGATAATGAGAGAATTCAAATGGCCAATAAGAAAATTCCTTTCAAATATGCCCGGCCCGTAGAGGAATGGCTTCAGGAGAAAGGTAACTTCCTCCTCTCTTTTTATTAATTAATTTATTTTTTTTATTATTTTTTATTTTATTTTTTAACATCATTACTTATCTCATTATAACTAAATAAATTTAGCTGAAGAGAAATGCATTGTATATTGTGTTGCACCAATCTTCTTTTTTTTTTGCCTTTTCAATGCTCATTTATCTTTGTCAGACTAAATAAAATATTCATTGTTTAATGAATCTATATTGGCCTAGTAAACCTTTTATGAATGTTTTAAATGTAAACGTTAAAACAAATTAATTAAGACATAAATATCTCTTGACTTTTTGGCTGATAGAAAGGAAGGTGGACAGACGATGTTTAGTGATTTTTCCAGGAGAAATTAAGAAACACAAGAGCTGTTACAGGCAGCAGCTTGTGGCTGCACAGGAAGTATCATCTGGGAAGAAAACGACAGCATGATTATTGTTTCAGACATTAATTGCATATCATCAGGAGTCCTCCTCATTATAATCACTGGAATTACTCAAATTAGGACTTTTTTTATCGTAATCATAAAGAAATGATGATGATGATGATTTATTTACTTTTTTTCTGAGTTGTGATGTGAAGCTTTTTATTCACAACCACAGGATATTCAAAAAAAAATTGTTGCTTATTATTTAACTGATTCTTGAGACATATGACAAAACATATTTGAAAACATGTTTCCCCTGTCATTAATTTAAAAAAATAGCAACCATTCTTTAATATTTGCTTTTAATATTGATTGCTAGAATTTTCTTAACATAAATCTATATCATAATGTATCTAAAATAATTATTTGGTACCTAAATGTTTTTTTTTTTTTTTTTTTCACTTCTGTTTTTTCCCATGTCCCAAGAATCAGTTATTTGTACATTTTATACCGTGTTTATAACCAAGATAACTTTTTCAGCCTTTTTCCAGTAAGAAAGTCTCTGTAATCTTAGTATTTGAGGATACTTTCATATGCCTGTCATAAGACATTTTGTTATTTATTAGTTTGGGTGATCTCTCCTCATAGAGACAATTATAGTAAAACGTACTGCAGCCATCATGAGCTTGTAGCTAGACTCATTCAGGGAGACATAATGGGTCTGGTTTATAGTCTGGCCCTCCAAATGTTTACGACTTGTCTCATGGTAGTATAACCCTGAGCATTTCGGAAGGAAATTAAGCCGTAGTAATCCAGCACAGCCATCTAAGTCATTGTACCTAGGTTGGGTAGGTTAAGTGCCCAAAACGGCTATGAATCTTGTTGCTGAACAAGATATTTTGTGCATTTACTGACCCATAACCAAGAAATGTTCTGGATCTTTCTTGCATCCTCAGGGCGGCAGTTAACGATATTCAACACCCAGGCCACGATAAGAATTGGTGGTTCAGACCGCAAAAGGCCATTTCAGGGCCAACTCTCCGGACTCTACTACAATGGCCTCAAAGTGCTCAACATGGCTGCTCAGGGCAACCCTAACGTCAAAATCAACGGCAGTGTTCGCCTGGTGGGAGAGATTCCTGCCGCAGGTTCAGCTAGAACGACGGCCCTCCCCCCAGAGATGTCCACCACCTTTATCGAGACCACCACCACCATGTCCACCACCACCACGAGAAAACACCGCACTCCACCCACAATACAGGTACGACCCCTGACACACAAGCACAAATTCGAAAGACGGCCTCAGTGGGGCCTGTTGCCTAAACTGCTGAGACTAGTATTACAAGTTAAGCTGCCATCCGTAACTTTTTTTTTGGTTAAAAATTATCCAAAATCAATTTTTGATTTTTGAAGTACATAACCAGCCAGTGTTCAAAACTATCTCTTTACCTTAGCCCAATTCACAATGGTAAGCTTGTAATAATGTGTTATAATTTGAGTGGTACTGGTGGATTTTCGCGGGAAATTCGAGCATATCTTTACGTCATTACGTCACGTCTGTATGAAGAAGGAGTTCGGCTAATAGTAGTATCGCATGTGAGGATGCTGCAGTTGGTGGATCATTTATAGCCTTTTGTCACAGCAGCTGGAATAATTAAACGTATCATTTTGATGGCGGATTGTAATCCAGAAAGGTCCAAACAACAATTATCAGTGACAAATGGAGATTCACCCCGTAGCAAAAGATTAGACTGTACGGAAACTGAAATCTACAGGTAACGCTAATACACACTAAATACACGTAGTCACGCAATGCTGATGTTGTTAACATTAACAATTTGAGAACAAAGTATAACTATATTAATAATTGGCATGGTTTGATTTAATTAGATTAAATCACTGTTGGTAGTGCGATGTATTGTAATGTTTTTTTTCTCATTTGGTCAGAACAAAAGTGGCAGACATGTTACTTACTTGTTCAGATGACATTTTGCAGGGGCAAATTTTTATTTTGGTCATACTTCTAAGACGTAGAATCTGATATTCCGAAGTACAGTATCCACACCGGTATGGTGACTAACAGCAAGCCGCACATTCTCCTCAAAACATTAGATTCATCCACGCTGAGGAGCCGTGCCGATACCCGCGTAAAGACGATAATTCTGCAAATAACTGCAATTGCAGTTTTCAAACAGAGATGGCGACAAAGAGGAAAAACTTATGGACTGCAGCTTTAAGGGTATGAAAACAGCAGTTACAAGCTCTGCAATTCACCACTCCAATCAAGTTACATTATGTTTATTTGTATAGCACTTTATACAAAAGATTGCTTTAAAGCAAGCCAGTGTCAGTGTCTCTATCAATTAGAATTACAACTTCAGGTTTTATTAAAAAGCAGATCTCCAGTGTGTTCATGTTTTTACTTTACCTCGACAGAACGAACAGAAGAAATAAAACAGATACGATTTCCATGCCAAAGTAGGTGGAGCCCCAGAGCACATCTACTTATTATGTAATCACCACGGAACAATGGTAGTTTGAAGGTGTTAAGCAGCCGGAGCAAACTTTTCTGGAAGTTTGCTTTGGCGAGCTGTTTTGTACTCCCGAAACAAACTCCAAACTTTGTTTTCGCTTGATTTAGTTTGAAGTGGTCGTCACACCAGGTCATTCTTCAAGTATATTGCGCCTATAGTCAACTATTTAAAAAAAAAGACTGGTCATAAAGTCAGTTGCATAAAAACTTAGATTGGTCTTAGACTGATTATTCCCTGCTAGCTGGTCAGACTAATTCTTCAGACACGGTCTTAACATAATGCTGTGTTTTTGCATGTGTGCCTACGTCTCCTCATCATTTCTGATTTGAGAACTACCACAAATAACGTCTGGCCCAGATTTACAATTCAAATAAATGAGGACGCAAATTTGTTGCAACACAACATGGAAAATAAATCTCCGGAATGGATTTTTAGGAGGTTTTCTGCACAGCTACAACTTCCATTCTGCAGAACGTCTCTAGCAGCGCTGTCCTTCATTTATTACGCTTTTAGTTTGGTCCAATGATTTCCAGAGCACTTATTTGTCAAGCTTAGACCTATTTCTTCAGCTCTGAGTTTGCAGATGCAAATTGGCATTCAAACGAGAAACAATGATTGGACCACGCCCAGGTCACGTATGTCACATATGTGGACAGGTAAACACCTTGCAACAACAATTCATTGTGTATGTGTGGGTTGTCAGATTATAAATATGCAAAACAGAGGCTTTTGTTTCATTTAGGAGAAGTCACTCAACCAGGTGCGTTTGAATGATTTTCCAACAGCATGCAAACAACTTGCTCCAGTTAACGCGAGCGCAAGCGGTGTCCACGACTTCATTTTATTAAGGTCGAGAGCCTCTCTGACACGTTTTTGTTTTGATGTTTTTCATAACCAACGAGAATTGTTTATAATTCTCCACGTCCTTTAGATAAAGATACAAGAGCGGGTGCACAAAGCCTCATTTGCACGCTCTTGACAACCAAACAGAGTGCCGCCCACATAAAGTTTGACCGGGAGCCAATAAAACACTGTGGTTTGGCGAAATGCGATTAGACTGGCCATTTCATAGGCATCCTGGTACAAATTGAGCTGGTGGAAGTGATATTAAAGCCATCAGTCTCCTCTGTGTCTGAGACACATTTTGGCAAGAGACATTTGTAATCATGAAGCCCCCACAGTTGACCGCATAAAGAAAGTTTACGACTGACTAATGCTTAGAGAATTGGGGCTACAAATGGGTTCTTCCTACTCAGCGCATTTGCTGAATTAAAATAGTACTTTATTTTGATTAGGTGATTAAATTAGTAGAAAATCAATTGTTAATGGCCTCATAATTCCCATTAATTCAAAGAAAACATGAATAATATATTACCATTGCTGTCATTGTTGTTTTTCATGCACATTGTGCTTATATCAGTGAAATATGTCAGATGACAGTTGTTTTCTACCTTCAGGTCACAACGATACATGGATCTCTGTTAAGAAAGAGAGCACATCCTAAACTCAAGCTACTTGCGCGCCAAATTCAGACCTGTGGTCTTCAAGAATCTCACACAGATGCTAGAGGGTGCTAAGTGTGGCGTTGCATTGCGCAGCGAACCACGGAGATGGAAATTTCCACTAACATTAAGGCTGAAGTTGACCATGTCTGCCTTTAGCTGGGAACCGTAGAAGCTCAGCGAAGCATTAGACCGCATTCCAATCTGAGCATAAACAGGCAAAACGCATGCAAATGCTGCGGTAACAAGAGGGCGTGCGCCTGCCTAGAGCAGAGCTATGCTTGAGAATAAAACAATTCTCTCTGACGCACTCTGGAAAACAGCACTGCTGTGGGACTTGTTTGGCTTATGAGGCTAATAGATGTTCAAGAAAACACAGCCATGGATTGTTATCTGATCTAATAAACCAGTCACAGTTGCATATTGCATACGAAAGGGTGAAAGACGTGTGATGGTATTAGGGTGAGTCATTTTGTTGGCGTCACCTAACATGACTGGAATTAAGCTTTTGGAAATAGATAATGATACACCCACAGTCATTTCTAACGTGTTTATTTATGTATTCATTTTATAAATCCTCATCCCACGCACATTGGCCCATCTTTGGACTAATTTTTGTCACCATTCCTCTGTTAAGACTTATGTTGCAGTGAATAGCATTTTCTGTTAAAAATGTTTTGCCTTTTTTTATTTTGTTTTTGTCACTCTGATAACAAAATATCTTTTAAAAAAAATCATCATATGGCCAAAACTCAATGAACCAATCATCAAAATGTTTTTTATATTAACCGAAAATTGGCGGTGGGTTGTTGAGTGATGAGAACGAATACATCCTCATTTACAATCTTGAGGATGAATGGAGGATTGTGGATACTTGAGCGGAATTGGCAGGAGGATTCTCATTAATTCCGATCAGTCTAGTTACTCTAGTAGGTCAACAGGCTGGAGGTCATGTTTGCTTTGTCATCTTAATTTGTGCAAACAGGATCAGTAAACAAGTGGTCTGTTACAATTGGGGAAGTAATTTAATTGTGAACTGCTATCCCTACATGCATTGTGCTGGGATGAGAGATCTATTTTTAAGTCATTTGCATTTGCGTCGAACTGGAACAAGGTCTACGTGCTTTATTCGGCTTAATTAAGACTGGGACTGTAGAGACGAAGAGAAGCCGTGCTTGTGTGGATCTCCACGTAAAACTCTTTCGAGGTTTGCTTAAGTAGGCGCTGCTGTTCTTCAAAGAAATTCGACTGGAAGAGAAGTCTTGAGAGACAGATCACAAGGAAGGCTTTTTCTTGTTTTAATCATGTTCAGGATAGGTGCAGAAACAAAAAAAGATATAGCACAGTGCGATTTCTTGGCTTTGACTGACAGAAGAACAGCTCAGCATGATGAGGCAATTATCAGAAACACAAAACATGTTGATTTTTAATAAAAGGGAATTTAATATCTGATACTGTTTAAAAGAAGTCACAGCTAGGTTGTAGCCTGATTTGACGGAGAAGAAGTTTGTAAAATTGACTTTTTCTTTACCTCGAGGTCGATCCTTTTTTCATTAATGTATCTGAGATTATTCGCCAGGCTGGGATAATGGTAAACCTCACTTTTGAGGGGTGTGTTTTCCTCTGGGCGTCTGAATTATTGATGTAAGGTAGGTTAATTGAGCTACACACATTTTCATATCAGAGAGGTGGGATGATGATATTCATTTAATTTCACATCTGCAGAAGGCTGAGGGACTACAATTGGTCTCGTACGTCCTTTTGGCCTCTAATAGGAGAGATTTTGGCCCTTTACAGTCGTTTCATCCCGAAATCACCAAATCTTTCTCATTTGCTGTACCTCTGAAATGTAGTACATTAAAGAACTGTGTGCCAGAGGGGCCCAAACCCTTAGTGAGACACAGCAAAGGATTTTCTCTTCGAATTAGCCCACTTTTAGCTATGTTGTCTTAAGTGCTCTATTTGCTTTAAACATGATCCCCATCAGAATGATTGAATGCGCTGGGCATTAGGATGGAAATGCATATTATGGTAGTGTTGATTTTGTTAATGTTTTCACTTTTACTGTATATAAGAGCATAATGGAGTAAGACAGGGCTTGATGTAACTGTTGTAAAGATTAACATTAGTGTTTAAAAAACCCAGAGTGACAGAATAGGATACATCAAATTAATTGTTAAAGTTGCTATTTAAATATTTTTAAGGAATAGTTCTCTTAAAAAATGAAAATTGTTCCAAACTGCATGAAACACACACATATAATTAAAAATGTATATATATATATATAAGTTTTGACAGTTTTAAAAGCTCTTTTTGCTCCTAGAGTCATACGGGTTTTGAACAACTTAAGTGTAAGTAAATGACGACAGAATTTTTGATTTTCATGTGAACTATCCCTATAATGCAATTTAATGATTTAAAAGCCTGCTTAATTCAATTTAGAAATTAATCACTCCTGAATGCACAAATACTTATTTAGCACAGTGAATGCAGATGGCTGGTTTTGATAAGTATTTACTGCTTCTGTTTATAAGTTGTAAAGCACTGAATCTATGTAAGATACGTATGTGGCCAATTCCAGGGATTGTTATCTGTCACCATGCATCTGCTGTGCACAGCAGCTAGCATCTCTTGCTGTGTTGTTGCTGGGAGGACATGTCGAGAAACAAACAAATTACTGCAATGTTGTGATGTACCTCACAGAAACAACATGATTTTTTTTTCAGATTTAATTAAGCCGCCGCACTGGGACCCTCGTAATTGTCCACGATGGGAACAACTAATGGATTTTTTTGCATATTAATTGCTTCCTCATGAATGAAGTGAGTTAACAGAGGCTTAGTCGTTTTGGACTACAGCTTTTAATTATCACGTAACTGAACAGATTTTAGCTTAAATGCTAAATGAAAAAGTTTAAACGAAAATACATATGCTGATTTTACTATGTATGCATAATAAGTTTAGAAAACACAAAAACAATGTACTAAGGTACGCCTAGCATGCTTTAAATCTAAACTAAAGGCCATACACTTTTTTTCTATATGAGAGCTGGCAGACAGTTCAGGGGTTAACCGCATGATCCACTGAGACAGAAAAAATACTGTCAGCATCGGGAGTTGCTGCACTATCACAATAAAGACTAATATTTCTCCAGAGTTGTGTTTAGAATCCAATTATATGGAGGTTGGAGGCGGCCGACAGACGGCTGTGGTGCAGAGGACTGATACGTTTCAGAAGGTGCTGACGAGCCACGTGGGAAAGGGATATTACGCGTGGGCAGACGCCACTATCCCTAAGAGACGGCGGCCTTGATTTATTGAAATGCGCGGCAGCCATAGTTAAAAGGGCCAAAGCTATGGGAGCCGTATCAAGGCGCTCCTTGGGTAGATGATGCGAGTCCAATCTGCTGGCCACGGTAGTGTATTGAAATATGAATCGAGTTTCACTTTACTCCAATTTATTTCCTCTTGAGGCATGATACCAAATAAAAGTAACAAACCAAGGACGCTACTGGGAACAGACAAGTTTGCATAACAATAGCAGTAGCATTTCTCCTCTTTATTGCACCTCATGTGATTTAGTAATAAATATTTAGAAGCACTTTTTTGTAAATGTACAGGATCACATCAGTACTTTGACTAAAACTAGGTGTTAATAGAAAATAGAACATTTTACTTTCATTTGCTGAAAATCTAAATTAACACCTATTTCACCTGAAAAACTTTAGTTGCTTCCCCAAATTTCACACACACACACACACACACAATACATCATCGCATTATCCCTGGATAACTTTTGGTTCACTATACATTCGTGTTGTTTACATTATATGCACTTGCGTGCCGATTGTCAACAAAACACAGACATTTGATGCAGTTTTACTCACCGCCTGCAGTTTCAACTCATGACCGAGATCTCCGGAAAAACAGACTGCACACTGTTCCCTTGACGCTGGATTCTTTGGATAGCAGAACAAGGTTATCTTTCCCTCAAAACCAAAAACACACTTCTTTAGTGACATTGTTGATTTTGTGGTCTAAAAACAAAACAACAGTGCTGTCAACGGCTTCCGTGACTGGAACGAAGCTCGTTGATGGGCGAGCTCTTGCTCTCGCTCTGGTTGATGTGCACACACGCTCATCCGGGAGAAGTGCCCATACAAGGAATTCTGCACTTTATGACATCATACAGGGCCATACTCGAAAAAAACTTTCTGAAACTTATACGAATCCTGAAGGAGTGTATTTGGAACAGAAATTCTGCACTTTATGACATCATACAAGGCCATACTCGAAAAAAACTTTCTGAAACTTATACGAATCCTGAAGGAGTGTATTTGGAACAGAAATACTCCATTATACGTCCAACGAATTTTTTGAAACTTAAGCCATGTTTAGCATTAGAATCCAACTCTTTAACAATGTAAATAAGTCAGAATGCATGAAAGTATACCCTTTTAAGTATAGTCAAAATGGGTGCATAATTCATTTCAACTTAAATTATATTAAACTGACTTAAAATATCGAGTTGAACCTTGTAAAAAAAGTTTTTTGAGTTCAAGTAATGTAAAAACATGCTGCCATGATTAACTGATCATATACTTTTTTACAGTGAATGAAACATGGAATAAAATTGTTTGAAAGTGAATGATAAATACCATTTTAATTTTAAAAGGTTTTTTTATTATTATTTTTTTTACACCTGATAAATACTTGATAATGAATACTTCATATTTAAATAATTCAAATAATATTTTCATAATAAAAACATTATTTTATCAACATTTTATTTGATTATAATTTAAAAAAGTATACACTACCAGTCAAAAGTTTGGACACACTTTCCCATTCTCTTTGACTGGTAGTGTATTTGTAACCATTAAAAAAATATTTATATATATATATATATATATATATATATATATATATATATATATATATATATATATATATATATATATATATAATATAAATTGGTATTCCCAGTTTTTATACTTTCTTTTTTTAATACTGTATTTATTTTTTTCCTCTTTTTATTCTCTGCTCTCTAAACTAAATCAAATTTTATGCATGGAAGGTGCTGTTCAAATAAAATGTATTACTATTAATATTCAGGGGGGAAAAAATCATCTTCTCATGAGGACAGATTCCTCATATTCTAATATCAAGGTGTCTGTGTAATGAACTCAGGCTCGTACATGCTGTCGGAACCCAATGTTCCTGTGCCATTGCTCCATCTTCCACCTCTATCATTTTGGTCTTCTCCAGACATTACCACACGCACCTCTCTATCTCCCAAGACCGTTTCCATCCCTTCCTCAAATTAAACAGGCACGGCATAATAAAAGACACCACTTTAGATTTGAATCTATAATTGAAACAAACTGTGTATTGCTTTCTAATTTTAGCGAGGACACAAAGAGGAGTGCTCAGGGAGATAGTTTGTCATAAGGTCCCATGTGACCTTGCCCTCCTCAGCCAGAAAGTGATTAAAGATAAGAAGCGAGACCATTCCCGTGTAAACAGGAAGATGAACGGCGGCTGTTTGAAAGCTCTAGTGTTAGCTCGGGACGATTATAGTTTGCCGTGCAGCACAAAAAAAAAATTTGAGTACAAAACAAAATGAAGTGCTCTAGACTGAGTCCTTGCTGCAGGCCATGGTGCAAAGAGGTAGTGAGCAAAGTGAGCTTAGAAAGAGCTGTAAATCAATAGCCAGGTGAAATGCAAAGGGAAAGATGTGCAGTGAAGGAGGCATTTACATTTTCATTTACCCACCAAAAGGAATGTTTAAAATTTCCTGAATGTTAAAGTAATGTCTGAATAATATGATTAAATGTTCTTAAACACAAATACTGGATGTGTAGTTCACATATAGTTTAGATTATACCATTTATATATTCAAATCAAAGTGCGCTCAAATTGTTAAACTGTTAAAATATTTTATTCTTACAGTAGAAGATCCCTTGTTTTTGTCTCTGGGCTAAGCAATGTCCTCTCATCCTAGATAAGCCCCTGTTATCGCTCAGGCCTTTTTCTTGGAGAAAACATGACGTGCGATAAGATGTCAAATGGCTGTCATCAGAGAGGTGGAACTCTCTGATTCATTCTGAAACTGATCTTCTCCCTTCTTATTGATTCAGTTTGTAATACAAGCTGTTCACTCCTTGTACTGCCAAAGTGGAGATAGACACGATAACATCAAGGCCAGAGAAACCCACAGGAGGGATGAAAGGAGATGATTATCTGAAGTCCAGAGTCAGCAAACTTTTGTTTTAATGTCTGCTTTTGTCAGGATCCTTTTTTGAACCGACATGGAATCATTTGGGGTTCATAGGGACTAAAAAAGACTAGCTATCTTAATTGCATAGTAAGTGGAACTGTTATCTTAACTGCTGGTCACCTCTTGAAGAGGCTTGAGATACAGGCATGGCTAGAGCACTTTGAATCATGCAGTTGTTTAACATTCATTTTCAGATCTATTTGTCGTAATAAAGGGGAGAGTGAGACAAGATGTGTCTTGGGTAAGCTGTGTTGTCCTCTTAATCTAGTAAACTGTTAGTAAGCACAGTGCATTACTCCAGCCTTCACAATAATTATAAGTAATTAATTAATAGTAATAATAACAATTTGTTACATTTATATAGCGCTTTTCTGGGTACTCAAAGCGCTTTACATATATAGAAGGGGGGAAATCTCCTCAACCACCACCAATGTGCAGCATCCACCTGGATGATGCGACGGCAGCCATATTGCGCCAGAACGCCCACCACACACCAGCTTATTGGTGGAGAGGAGACAGAGTAATAAAGCCAATCAGTATAGGAGGATGATTAGGTGGCCATGATGGACAGAGGCCAATGGGCAAATTTGGCCAGGGGTTACACCGCTACTCTCTTTCCGAAGGACATCCTGGGATTTTTAATGACCACAGAGAGTCAGGACCTCAGTTTAACGTCTCATCCGAAGGACGGTGCTTGTTACAGCATAGTGTCACCATCACTATACTGGGGTGTTAGGACCCACACAGAGCACAGGGTGAGCACCCCCTGCTGGCCTCACTAACAGCTCTACCAGCAGCAACCTAGTTTTTCCAGGAGGTCTCCCATCCAGGTACTGACCAGGCTCAGCCCTGCTTAGCTTCAGTGGGAAACCAGTCTTGGGCTACAGGGTGATATGGCTGCTGGTACTAATTCTGATGTCACAACCAATGGGAACAGAATCTGATTTGATTTAGCTAACCAAACAGGTCTAATTAAATAAACTTTTCAATTAAATCATTTCCAGCAGTAAGGTAGAGCAGAAATGTGAATTAGTAGTAGCTTGAGTTGCAGTTGAGAACAAATCACACTCTTGTTTGCTTGTGGAAGGCATGGCGATTTTCACCTACACAATTTATTCTTCAGTGTCACATGATCCTTCAGAAATCACTGTAATATGATGATTTGGTGATCAAGAAACATTTATTATTATTATCAGCTGCTTATTATTTTTGTGGAAGTGGTGATGATTTATTTTAGGATTCTTTGATTAATAGAAATTATTTGAGATAGACATTATGAAAGTCTTTACTGTCACTTTTGATCAATTTATTGCATCCCTGCTGAATAAAAGTATTAACGTCTTTAAAAAAAAGACCTAGACCTTTAAACGTTAATGTATATCATGTATTTTGATAAATTGCTAATAAGTTAAGCCATAAAATTTTTCCATGGCCATCTCTTTTGCGAAAGATTAGCCATGCATTATTAAATCAATAATGATTTCTTCTCATCTGTGTTTATAGTTTTATTCAAAATGTAAACACACATGTATTCCCCACTAATTCAACTTGCCTCTTGATATGACACATCTCCTTACCTAGAAGATAATTGATGTAAAAAGTCGCTCAACCCCATTCTACTGAGTACAAAATGCTTTGTTTTGCTAAACCGACTCTAAACATATTTGTTTGCAAACCTTTTCAAAGCGGGACATATTTTATTTGAGCTGCAAAGACAGACATTACAGTATTTCTTGTGTAGGTGAAAATCTCCATGCCTCCCACAAGCAAACAAGAGTGTGATTTGTTCTCAACTGCGACTCAAGCTATTTCTGCTCTACCTTACTGCTGGAAATGATATAATTGAAAAGTTTATTTAATTAGACCTGTTTGGTTAGCTAAATCAGACTGTCTCATCCATTGAATTAATTGCCAAAGTGCTACCTGTATGCTCTAAACATGAGAGCTGTGATCGCACTGTATTTATATCAGTATATTCAAATGTTAAAACAAAACAATTAGACTTTCTTTACAAAGTTTACATTTAGAGACTGTTGTATTTTTAGATGCAAAAATATTTCCTTAAGCTCAGTGATTATGACATCAGAATTTGTTCTGTTCCTATTGGTTGTGACAACATAATTTGCTCTGTTCCCATTGGTGTTGACATCAGAATTAGTTCTGTTCCCATTGGTTGTGACGTCAGAATTTGCTCTGTTCCCATTGGTGTTGACATCAGAATTTGCTCTGTTCCCATTGGTTGTGACATTAGAATTAGTTCTGTTCCCATTGGTTGTGACATCAGAATTTGTTCAGTTGCCATTGGTTGTGACATCAGAATTTGTTCTGTTCCCATTGGTTGTGACATCAGAATTAGTTCTGTTCCCATTGGTTGTGACATCAGAATTTGCTCTGTTCCCATTGGTTGTGATGTCAAAATCACAACAAAATCCCATTGGTTGTGACATCAGAATTAGTTCTGTTCCCGTTGGTTGTGACGTCAAAATTTGTTATGTTCCCATTGGTTGTGACATCAGAATTTGTTCTGTTCCCATTGGTTGTGACATCAGAATTTGTTCTGTTCCCATTGGTTGTGACGTCAGAATTAGTTCTGTTCCCATTGGTTGTGACATCAGAATTAGTTCTGTTCCCATTGGTTGTGACATCAGAATTTGCTCTGTTTCCATTGGTTGTGACATCAAAATCACAACAAAATCCCATTGGTTGTGGCATCAGAATAAGTTATATTCCCACTGGTTTTGACATCAGAATTAGTTCTGTTGCCATTGGTGTTGACATCAGAATTAGTTCTGTTGCCATTGGTTGGGACATCAGAATTAGTTCTGTTCCCGTTGGTTGTGACGTCAAAATTAGTTCTGTTCCCAGTGGTTGTGGCATCAGAATTTGCTCTGTACCCATTGGTTGTGACGTCAAAATCATAACAAAATCCCACTGGTTGTGACATCAGAATTAGTTCTTTTTCCATTGGTTGTGACATCAGAATTAGTTCCATTCCCATTGGTTGTGTCATCAGAATTAGTTCTGTTTCCATTGGTTGTGACATCAGAATTAGTTATTTTCCTATTGATTGTGACATCAGAATTAGTTCTGTTCCCATTGGTTGTGACATCAGAATTTGCTCTGTTCCCATTGGTTGTGACATCAGAATTAGTTCTGCTCCCATTGGTTGTGACGTCAAAATTAGTTCTGTTCCCATTGGTTGTGACATCAGAATTTGTTCTGTTCCCAGCTGTTGTGACATCAGAATTAGTTCTGTTCCCATTGGTTGTGACATCAGGATTAGTTCTGTTCCCATTGGTTGTGAAATCAGAATTTGTTCCATTCCTATTGGTTGTGACATCAGAATTAGTTCTGTTCCCATTGGTTGTGACATCAGAATTTGCTCTGTTTCCATTGGTTGTGACATCAGGATTAGTTCTGTTCCCATTGGTTGTGACATCAGAATTTGTTCCATTCCCATTGGTTGTGACATCAGAATTAGTATTTTCCTATTGATTGTGACATCAGAATTACTGTCCTCCAAAAACTGTCCTCCAAAAAAAATGACTCTATAGGTCGTTTTTCAAGCACCTTATTACGACCTTTATTTACATTTTAAAGTCATGCGCCCTCTAGCTGGCGTAAAAATAATGACAGTGTCGTGTTAGGTCTGACGTATGACTTCCGTTACCAATCAAAATGCGTGTTCATTTAAATGCACTGTGTGGACTTTTTACCACCATTTGCCTTATTTCCATTTAGCAAAAATCTTTTTTTATTAACAACTGCAACCACCCCACCTCACCCCACCCCTAAACCTACCCAGTGATTTATAGTGCATATACACTTTGAGCACATGCGTTCCCTGGGATCGAACCCACGATTGCATGATCACATGATTACATGTTGTTGTATATTGCAATGCTCTACAATTGAGCTATACAAAACCTGAAATATGACGCAGATAAAAAGGAACAATGCATTAAAATGAAAGTGTCCTGTTGTCGATAGGGGCACAACTTTAGAAAATGCTCCCATGGGTCCTATTTCATGAATTAAAATGAAAGTGTCCTGTTGTCAGCAGGGGCGCAACTTTAGTAAACGCTCTTATGGGTCGTATTTCAGGGAAGTGACAAACAACCTATATAGGCGTATTGGTTGGAGGACATGTTGTTTTTTTCCTATTGATTGTGACATTAGAATTAGTTTTGTTTTCACTGATTGTGACATCAGCGTTAGTTCGGTTCCCAGTGATCCATTTTAAATCTCGGTTGACCATACCACATCTTAAATCAAAAACAGGCATAAAAACATGACAAGAGGAACTTCCTAAATCTCAAAGATTATTCCAGTGTCAGCACTTTCCTTGGTGCTGTATAATCGATTAGAACTGAGGGGCTCCTGTGAAATGAATGATCTGGCTTCTGTTTGGAACATAAATCACACGCTTACTCCTATATCTACAGGATTTACATGCACAGGCTTTTGGCAAAGGATGCATTTCGACTTTGCTGTACTTTTGCAGATACTGTATACAGGCTCCTTAATCATAAATAAAATCCAATTTTTCAACATTGAACATTTTGATACCAGTCATGTCTATGAGAGAACTATTTTCTGCACTGTATTTTTGACACATATTAACAATTGTAAACAGTTTAGCTCTGAGTGAAGATGGCAGGTTTAGCTGAGCTGCACATTACTTTATAATAGGCTTTCAGTAATGTAGCTAAGTCTGTTCGTGTGTTAATGCTGCACTTCTTTCAGTGTTATTAATGAAATGTCCTGTATTGTTCACAAGCTGCTCTCTGACCTCAATTAAATCACCCTGCGAGACAAGCCAAATGGAATAAAATGAATCAATAGAAATAGGTAATTTGGGGGTACACGGGTCAGCAGCACTAAATTTGTGAAGCTTTTCATCAAGCGCTGAGACTATTAAGCTTTTACACCTCAGAAATGTTTATACTTACAAAAAATGCTTCGTATTAAGTCACTAATTTATGCAAGACTGTCGGCACAGTAATTAAAGGTGAAGAAAAGTGCAATAAATTTGACGGGTGACCCCTTTTAGCTCTTGAAGAGTTTTTTTTCCCCCCAAAGCCTGCTAGTGCCATTTTGTTAAGTATGTTTAAAACAAGGGTGTTTGAGTCAAAATGTATGGCATTCTTTGTTGAATTCAAAATGAGCATGTTGTTTTAGATTTAATTGGTCACATTCTTGCTGTTTTATGAGATAAGAATGGCAAGAAAAAATTGTTCTGTGCCAATTTTAGTGCCCTTACTGTCAGCGGTGACTATTGAATCCATTTATTCTTCCACGCAGCTGAATTTGCCTATACAGCCACATAATGTGATATCAGCTCTTCCTATCAAGTCTTCACCCAACACGTCTGTCAATAGCTCCGCCTATTTATAGTAAATATATGTAGAGCGCCTAAGCCACATTTTTCAAGGACGTCATTCACCTCAAATGAAATCTTGCATGCACATGAACAGTAGATAACTTTTCTGCACTGATAGACATCTTTTCAAATTATTCCCCGTCCGCTCACTCCCTGTTTTCCTTTGATGCAGAGCATTTTTGATATTAAAAGGCTTTGAGTAGACCCTGTGTAATCACATTTCCATATGTGCAAGACCATATCTTGCATTTTCATAAACATCCTCAGGGTTTCCAGAATAACCAAATTTGCCTGAATTGAGATGCTGGCCTCTTTTGCTGTGTAGTTCCCTCCTGCTTTCTGTACCCAGCAGGACACTGGAATGGCTCACCCGGGCTGTCAGTTATCTTTGAGCAGAGCCATGGTAAATATCCTGCATTGATTAAGCAGATTTGCATAGGCAGAGCAGGCCTTGAGGCAAAGAGTTGAATGCTAACCAACATCCACAATGTCACAGGCCCAAAATACCATCTCGCCCTGCAGCTGATAGGGTATTCTGCCATAAGTAGGCAAATAATGTAATCAGACTGCTGGGCACTGTGTAGGAAGTGGCCTGGAGTTTGCTAAGCCATGCCACATTTGCCAGAACAGTGATTTTTATATTGCTGGGTGATTATTCAATTAAAGGGAATTTTCTGTGTGTTAAGACAGGTTTCTGTTAAATAACACTTTAGTTGAGGGTCCAATTCTCAAATATTAACTAGATAACCTAATATAGGATACTGGCTGTTTATTAGTACTTATAAAGCACATGTTAATGCCTTAATCCACCCAATACCTAAACTTGACAACTATTTTATTACCTATTAATAAGCAGTAATTAGGAGTTTATTGAGGCAAAAATCATAGTTAATAATTAGTTAATAGTGAAAATTGGACCATAATCTAAAGTGTGACCAAAATATATTTTAAAATGGTATCATTCTATTGTATAGGGAACACGTTTATTCTAAGAGTCACTTTATATGTCATTCCAAAAAGTGATTTGGTCAGTATTAGAGAATTTTAATTCAGAAACAGAGTGGCTCTACACTGATGTTACCCCCATTCCTGTCCTCTTAATTTTTCAGGCCACTTACTGTGTGAACAGCTTTTCACATCACTTTACTCTGAATGAAATAGCAACAATACAGGGATTTTTTTATTCCTGCAGACTAGCTTGATTTGATGCAATCCGGCCTTTGGTAACAGTCACAATGTGTTTATCTCAGAGGGGGCGCTGTCCACAACAATCAAAGGATCAGGAGTGCAGTGCTTTAAGCTCTCTCTCTAAACCTGGCTGAGGAAAGAAAGGAAAAATCTGTATATGCAATGAGAGCTACATGTTAAATCCACTATGTATCTATGCAGTGGGGTCCAAAAATGTAAGAGTAAATATGTAACTAGTGACAATGCTTTTGTTTTACATTTACTTGTATTTATATTGTTCTAATTTAACTTAAATTAACTACAATTTGAGTTAAAGGTTTGTACTGTTTGTACAGTGCCCAAATATTGACATTGAAAATTCCTCACTCATTTTATGTCATAAAATATAAACCTTTAAATATTTAAGGTTTAAATTTGATTTTTCAATCCCACTCTATGCTTCCAGCTATTGTTTCCCTAATATTTAGACACAGAGATCTCTGTTCATGCTTTTTTTCTCTTAGCTGCAGTCAGTCCATTCTGATTTCTGTGAATTCACAGGCTATTATTAAAGCTCAAGGGTGAAAATACAAGCCTGTCTATAATGACCTTTACCATGTCAAGGTAGAATAATCAGATTTCACTCTTTGCCTCAGCAGGCCAGTAGACAGCTCACTAAAACTCAATACACAGCAGAGCTGCTCATTTTCACCAGGCCAGACGAATAACAGGTCCAAAGGGCCCTGTCATCTAAAGCTATGTAGTCCTCATCCTCTACAGCTGTGTAGTCAGCTATTATTCAATATGAAGTTCAAGAAAGCCATAGACTCTAGTCAGAGCAGACACCATATTTAATCTGACATGAACAGAAGTGAGGCTGTGAGAGATGGAGGTATACAGTTCATGCAATATGTTGTACTTTTGCATACACAGAAGTTGATCGTTCCATCAATTAAACTGAAATGTCTTTCCCCAACTTTTCAGTGGACATAAAACTTCAGAAAACATGGGTTATGAAAATTAAACATGACAAAGGACCTCATTTTGAGGTACACAGCTGTATAACATGCTTAATTTAAGTTTTGTCCCTCGATCACAGCCTCATTTTCATTACTCAAATTAATGGGGTCTCTAGTAAATCAGTTATTTATTGTACAAAATTAACCAAAATCAAACATTTTTTTAATTAAATGATTAATAATCTCATGAACCACATATATTTCTGAAAATATTGACACATTTGGTTTCTAAATGTCTCTTCACTTTCAGAAGTTAATAATTCAATGCACAAAACAGTGCAACATATTATATGATTTTTGGGTCATTTTCCACCACCAGTTAAGAACCATTTTTAATGTCTATTCTATTTAGATGCCAAGGTTTGGTCGCTGAAGTCATAATCATGGCTTATGGCCACATTTCTGCATGACAGGTCTATCGGACTTTATTGAATGATGTTAAAAAAAGAAAAAACGGAATTTCTTTTAATTTATTATTATTATGACCAAAATACATTGTTCTTTAAATAATGTGTAACTTCCTTAAGACTGAAAATAAATTGAACGGATTTAACCGGATTTGCTTATCTGTCGGACAGCATGAATTATTACACTCTCAGCTTTGAGAAGAGTGAAGAAACAAGCTAATCTTTCAGGAGTTCAATATTACATTTCCGTCACTGTCAGGCTGGGCGGGGAAAAGATTAGACTATTCAGCACAGATGAACGTTAAAGGCTTATATGCCATGGAAACATATTCTCGCATTGTTAATATGTGGATTAGGCCATTTTCTCATTCCCAATAAAAGTATCAATATATAAGTATAAAATGGCATAATGCAGCAGCTCTCTAATGCATTTCTGGCCTTTATCAATGCTGAGCTTGTATTATTGTGAAAGAGGATATGATGAACGGCTTCTGAGATATTCAATGCTTCTAACTGATTCCAGGATCTGTATGTACCTGTGCATTAGTCTGCAAAAAGCTTTAGATGTGCATGTATTCACCGACATACATATTCAAGACGGCCATTGTGTCAGTAACGTTTTTTTATACAGAATATCAACCGTGGGCTCGATTTGGAGCGTTTTATGAGATTAAATGCTGTTTTTTGCTGTCATTCAAGGGGTAAACCTGAGATAATTTCACATTTTCTCCGCAATCAGTCAATTACGATTCTCATTGCTTTCGGCATCTGTGATATCCTCCTCCCCTTTCAGCCGCCGAGATGAGTTGTTTGCCACACTAAATATAAATTCAATGAATAATTTTATATTCACATAGAGCGATATTCCACACCCCGCCGATGTGAAGCGGCACCTCTGCTCGGCCTAATGTGCATTCAAATGTATTTTTGCACCATTTTCATACCAAAAGCTGCTCAAATCTTTGCTCAAGTCCACCAAGAATATAGAGGGAAAACATTTTATTATTCCGTCAAACCAAATCATATTTATGACCCTGCACTTTCACGTAGGAGAGCGCTTTCCATTGCTCCCTGTGTTATTTAAAATTTCATAAACCTGGTCTACGACAGTACTTATTTTTCCCCACATTCTAATCTGCTCCTAATAAAGACATGCCAAGCAGAGGGTGTGAAAAACGAGCTCACCGCGGCGGTTGGCATGAGTAAGGGAGAGCGCTGGGGATAAATCAGAGCGAGAGACATTGGAGACACACAGATAATCTCAGAGTGCCGCTGTGTGTTTGGTCCTCTCCTCTCAACGGCAGTGATATACAGTGATGGGAAATCCATGCGGACTCTCGAAAGGGCAAGATGGAGGTGACTCGTATAAATGTTTGACGTGAGCAGTTTTTCAAAATAAAAGTTTGGAATTAACACCCAAGATGAGCTCAGCAAACTCATTCAATGTCTGTCACCAGTGAATTAATGTTTCTTGACGGTGAAATAATGACACTGACTTATAAGCAGGCTTACGTGGAATCTGTTACTTGCAGAGCTCCTCAACGTTCTGTCGTTTATAAAATTCCCCAAATCTCAGACTTATTGCATATTCATTTATTAAATATTGTAGCTAATTTGATTATGCTTTCGTCTGCTAATAAGACTGTGATACTCTCAGTTACATTTAAAGGAATAGTTCTCACAAAAATGAAAATCCTGTTATTATTTCACCCTCGTATACAGTACCGGTCAAAAGTTTGGAAACATTTCTATTTTTAATGTTTTTGTAAGAAGTCTCTTATTTATTTGATCGAAAATACAGAAAAAACAGTAATATTGTGAAATATTATTGAAAATTTTAAATAATGGTATTCTATTTTAATGTATTTTAAAATGTAATTTATTCCTGTGATAGCAAAGCTGAATTTTTACTCCAGTCTTCAGTGTCACATGATCCTTCAGAAATCAATTATCAATTGTTGGAAATAGTTGTGCTGCTTAATATATATATATATATATATATTTATTTTGGGGAAACTAATTTTTTTCAGGATTTATGGATGAATAAAAAGTTAAAAATAACAACATTTATTCAAAATAGAAATCTTTTCTAACAAGTCTTTACTATCACTTTCTATCAATTTAATACATCCTTGCTGAATAAAAGTATTAATTTCTTTAAAAATAAAAAATAAAAATAAAAATACTTACCCCGAACCTTTGAGCGGTAGGGTATATTGTTATAAAAGATTTCTATTTTAAATAAATGCTTTTCTTTTTTAACTTTATTACGTCAAATAATCCTAAAAAATGTATCACAGGTTATATATACACTCACCTAAAGGATTATTAGGAACACCTGTTCAATTTCTCATTAATGCAATTATCTAATCAACCAATCACATGGCAGTTGCTTCAATGCATTTAGGGGTGTGGTCCTGGTCAAGACAATCTCCTGAACTCCAAACTGAATGTCAGAATGGGAAAGAAAGGTGATTTAAGCAATTTTGAGCGTGGCATGGTTGTTGGTGCCAGACGGGCCGGTCTGAGTATTTCACAATCTGCTCAGTTACTGGGATTTTCACGCACAACCATTTCTAGAGTTTACAAAGAATGGTGTGAAAAGGGAAAAACATCCAGTATGCGGCAGTCCTGTGGGCGAAAATGCCTTGTTGATGCTAGAGGTCAGAGGAGAATGGGCCGACTGATTCAAGCTGATAGAAGGGCAACTTTGACTGAAATAACCACTCGTTACAACCGCGGTATGCAGCAAAGCATTTGTGAAGCCACAACACGCACAACCTTGAGGCAGGTGGGCTACAACAGCAGAAGACCCCACCGGGTAGCACTCATCTCCACTACAAATACGAAAAAGAGGCTACAATTTGCACGAGCTCACCAAAATTGGACAGTTGAAGACTGGAAAAATGTTGCCTGGTCTGATGAGTCTCGATTTCTGTTGAGACATTCAGATGGTAGATTCAGAATTTGGCGTAAACAGAATGAGAACATGGATCCATCATGCCTTGTTACCACTGTGCAGGCTGGTGGTGGTGGTGTAATGGTGTGGGGGATGTTTTCTTGGCACACTTTAGGCCCCTTAGTGCCAATTGGGCATCGTTTAAATGCCACGGCCTACCTGAGCATTGATTCTGACCATGTCCATCCCTTTATGACCACCATGTACCCATCCTCTGATGGCTACTTCCAGCAGGATAATGCACCATGTCACAAAGCTCGAATCATTTCAAATTGGTTTCTTGAACATGACAATGAGTTCACTGTACTAAAATGGCCCCCACAGTCACCAGATCTCAACCCAATAGAGCATCTTTGGGATGTGGTGGAACGGGAGCTTCGTGCCCTGGATGTGCATCCCACAAATCTCCATCAACTGCAAGATGCTATCCTATCAATATGGGCCAACATTTCTAAAGAATGCTTTCAGCACCTTGTTAAATCAATGCCACATAGAATTAAGGCAGTTCTGAAGGCGAAAGGGGGTCAAACACAGTATTAGTATGGTGTTCCTAATAATCCTTTAGGTGAGTGTATATTAAGCAGCACAACTCTTTCCAACATTGATAATAAATCAGCATATCAGAATGATTTCTGAAGGATCATGTGACACTGAAGACTTTGCGATCACAGAAATAAATTATATTTTAAAGTATATTAAAATAGGGAACCATTATTTTAAATTGTAATAATATTTCACAATATTAATGTTTTTTTCTGTATTTTTGATCAAATAAATGCACTTGATGAGAATAAGCAACTTTTATTTATTTAGATAAATATTTTCTATTAAATGAATATAGTCTGAAAGAGTCGAAACGCTGTTTGTCTGCTATTTAAATAGAGTTTGTTCTTTTTTTAATGCCTTCTTGGATGTTTTTGGTCAAGCGGCTTCTTTAAAGTTATCTGAAAAGGCTCTTTTATGTTGTGGTGGTACAATCTAATGCACTGAAGTTTTCTCTTTTGTTTGTCTATTCTCCTGTTTGTGTTTCACCGTATTCTAGACCACGGATGACATGGGCTCTTCGGCCGAATGCTCCAGCGACGATGAGGACTTTGTTGAGTGCGAAGGAAATCCAGGTGGGCTAGGTCAGTTGAATTTTGCTTGCCTCTATGTGGTGGCCTTTCATTTGCAACTGAGGATCAGATCCTCAAAGCATCGCCTCCCCCCATGGATAGAAAAAGTGTAACTTCCTGTCCAATCCAACCCATGTACACCAATACAGAGACAATCATATAGTAGGATATCAGAATAAGAAATCATAACAGAAACAGGCATGCATTTCTAATGCTTAGTCCATTCAGTAGCCTTGAATCAGAGCTAATCTCAAATCATTCACCCAATCTATTCTTACGAGCTACACTTGGCCATGGGGTTTTCCGAAGTGGTTAACATGGTCACACCAATTACTAATTTTGTCCCCAGTGCCTATTATGAGAGCATATGTACAAAATTAGTACAGAAAAGTGACATGTTCTCTGCATTGATGCTTCAAAATGTATCATACTGAGGTTTTTCTGCCATGTGATAGTGGACTGCATTTTGGCACATGATACATTTTGAGATTTCTCTTGAACTTTGCTTTCAGCCTTATAGTAGAGTGATATCTATCAGATGAATTGCTGTTGAAGCAGTCTTTTCAATTTGTTTCTGTTTCCTCATTTCAAGAGGCTTGATCTAAATTAAGTTGTTGTAATAGAGAACAGATATCATCGAATTTCTGTGTACAATTTTTTGTTTTGTGTCCTTATGCTTATTTTTAACAATATCATTTTGCCTCAGTGTGAACAAGTTGTTCTGCTAATATTTTCCAACCCAAATATGAAAAATACAATTCAGTGATTAGAGAAAAAAAGAGATAGTCAGAAAGAGAGAGATTTGAGAGAAGTTGGGTATTGGCTTTTTTAAAAAAAACATAATTGTAGCTTTGAGAAAAAAGTCTGTCATGTCTTATGTGAAACATGCAAATTTTTTGATTGCTGTTAAAGATAACTGAAATTTCATTCCTTTGCAAATCATAATTCTAGTGAGAGAGGTCAAATGAATCTTATTATATTTTGAGTAAACCCCCACCAGTTACAATAATTGGGTGTTTCTTCAACTTCGGCCACTTTTATATCCTAAGGGTTGATTTTTATTCAAATTAACAGATTTAAACTTTTTTTTTTTTTCTGTGATATGAAGTTCACGTTAAAACATACTAAGTTTTTCTCATATCTTTATCATTTATTTTGATACTTTTACAATAGATTTTATTGTTTTAAGCTTGTCCAACACTTTCGGTCTTAAAAAGAGTTACTTTTAAAAATATTAATATGAATTGAAAATTATTATTAATAGGATTTTTTTTTTTATTTAGTTATTTTTTTATTTCCACCAAAAATGCTATGAAATGCATGACATAATATGAAATGTGGTGTTTCAGAAAAATATGTACAGATGACTTCAAATAAACCAGCAAAAGTGTGAAAAAAGTGAGTTTTAAGAGAAATTATTATTATATAAGTCCACGAAGCCAGATGTGCCTCTAATTGAACAAACACCCAATTATACATGTTTGAAAAGTGGACCAGCACATAACAAGAAGGACAATGTGTGATCAAATCATTTTCAGAGGCCAAAGCCATTTCATGGCCTGTTAGTTTTATCTATTGGCCTGTAATGAGCACACTATCTTTTATCACAGAAATGTGTAACGTGCATTGTGCCCCATTGGATGATATTGTATACATTTAAGTTTTCATGCAGACGTGACAGGCTATCTGCTTTATCCACTTCAACCTGTTCATAGCCTCAGCAATTCTCTCAAATGTCAATGCCAATTTCTTCCAAATGACATTCATCAGTTTAGCGGTTTGAGAACAATATCCATCTTTCTGGAATCTTTATGTACTCATAAAGAAAGCTATTGGCAGGGTCCCAATCATCCAGTCACGTTTACACAGAAATTCATGCCATTCTAACCTCTACATCAGTTGATGTGAAGCTGCATGAGACATTACCGCTGCAGGGGTGCGTCCTCATATTCGGAGAGTATTCTGTACAGCATGCGTGGGGTACTTCCCCTTGATTTGCCCTCTTAATTTCATGAGCTTGTTTGTGGTTGATGTTACTTTTGGTGAAGTCCTCATCTATTTCCCAGCTATCCAAAATCAACATTCCTGTCATCTCGCCTCATCTTGTTCCGCATGATATTTTGGTGTTGAAATCGATTTTCCCTCCATGTTTCTCAAGCATTTGTACCATCTGGGCTTGACCTTGAACATTGCCATTTCAATTAACAAAGCAAATAACAGGCAACAAAATCTTTTCTTGCCATCAAAAGAGTTTTTTGAGCTCAAGTGTTAAGAAAGTTGTGTTTTAAGAATGGCCAAAATCCTTGAACTCTCTTTCTCCTTAGCTGACTGAGCCGGTCTGCATATGAAGTCATTTTTGAATGCAGATGGCATAGAAAGAGTTTTATTGCCACAAAACGTGCGCTTCTCAACCTCACGCTTTCTCAAGCACTCATTTGTGGCATGTCGTATAGTACTTTAGCTGCCAGTCAGAGCCATTTACCAGACTATTCTTTCATTATTCAGTGCATGGCGCCATTTTTTGATCTCCACGCATATCCTCACCATCAGACTAACATGAGTGCTGTACTGTATGTATGAGCCAGTTTCAACAAAGCATCATACCTCAAGCTTATGGTTGCAACGATTTCCGCTGCATTTCCTGTACCAAATCGTGGTCCTGTCTATCAACTTGTCTGTGTCTTGACGTGTTGTCACGTGATTCTGTTCTCTGTTTGTAAAAACTGTTGGGTTTTCCCCTTTATCCCCTATCTGGAATTCCATAGGAGGGCTTCTACTGATTAATGATGTTCGGTAGAAAAATTATTCCGTTTTATTCTCCGATTATTTCTCTGCTCACAAATCTCATTATCTTAAAGTTCATGTTTGCATGCGAACCAAAAAGAGTATTTATTTTATGTAAAGTTGTTTGGATATACTTTTTTAAAAAGTTAAACTCTACACCTTTTGTTTATTCTAAAACACTGTTAAATGGGGCTCATTTTATGTTTAAATGATTCTGTAATACAGTACTTCCTTTTGAACAAGACAAAAGGTGAAGTGAATTTAAAACTGAGGGCAAAAAGCCTCCGGAGACTCAATTATCTGTGTGACGGAAGCATCTCTCACGCTTACGGTTTATGGTACAGTTTGTATTTGCAGGAAAGGGTCAGTGCAATGTATTCACAATAAAGTTGCTTTACAGATTCTTGTTAGCATGTAGTGCAATACTAATCAGTTCTACATCTCTCGAGCAGTGTGATTTCTTCAGGCTTGTCTCTGTCTCAGGAATTAACAAGGTCCAGTTTTGCTTTGCAGTGATAGCAATTTGTTTGTCTTCTAAAAAAAAGTCCCATGATATTTTTCTGTCATTAAAACCATCAGCTTGGCACCAGATAAGAAAGAATCAAGAATATGATATATAAGAATACCAGTACCTTTTGAGCTCTGTAACTTTGTAATTTAAGAAAAAGGCCATCGCAGACTTTCAGAAATATGCTTTGGCCAAGCTCAAGCACTTTAACTTTATTAAATTAATGCTTGATTATTACCAAGAAAATTAACAGGATGCCTAACAGGAGGAAATAATAAGCCATTTCTCAGTGAGGGAAAATAATAATTTTTTATTTTTTTATCATCTTTTAGAATGTTGATAGCATACTGCTTTTTGAAACTTAATTTATTAGTCCGGTTGGAATGTTTTAGAGTGAAACTAATACCACAATCATTAAATAAATTCATGTCTCTACAGACATGAATTTATTTTGGACTTTTCAGGAAAAAGTGAAGAAACACCGTGAATATTTCTTCCTAAATTGCCCCTTTTTTATTTTTTAACAGTTCACAAGCAAGGACCATGCCACAACCATGAATGTTAGAGAATTATTTATTGAAGAAGTTAGGGATAGGGAGAGGATGAAGGGGAAGAGAGAAGGGGATGGTAATCAGATGTTGGCGTCCGGGAGACTCAGAGTGGGGACATCATCTCAGTTAAATGTAGGCCGAGTGATTTGAAGGGAAGAGAACAGGGGATGGTAAAGATAGCTGAATGGATGTGAGAGGGAGGGGAAGGGAGGGTTCGAGAGAACAAGACAAATAGTACTGTAAGGGGCGGCCCAATATAAGAAGGTTTTGAGAAGTCAGGTGATTGGTTGAGGCGTGGCCCCGCTCCCGAACCTCAGTTAACTAGTTAACTCCATTAAATGCATACCTGTTTACTTGATTGTGATATTGCACTGACTGACACTGACTAATATTATGTTATCCAATATATTACAATACTATACTGTACAAAAGAGTGGGGTCAGTTTTTTTAAATAAATGAATACTATAATTCAGCAGGTACACATTAAATTGAACAAAAGTGAAGACATTTATAAGGTTACATTTATAATGATTTCTATTTCAGATAAATGCTGATGAACTTTCTATTAATCAAAGAATCCTACAAATATATATATTATGGTTTCCAATATTAAGCTGCAAAACAGTTTTCAACATTGATAATAATAAATGTTTCTTGAGCAGCAAATCAGCATATGATTATTCTGACACTGAGATTATGTGAAACTGCACTTATAGCTGCTGAAAATTCAGCTTTGCCACAGGAATAAATTACAGTTTTAAAATGTATTCAAATGTGAAACACATGTTCTTTTAAATTGTAATAATATGTCACAATATTACTGTTTTTACTGTATTTTTGATCAATTAAATGCAGCCTTGGTGAGCATAATAAACTTATTTTAAAATGATTAAATATTAAAAAAATCTTTCCCACCCCAAACTTTTGAACTGTAGTATTATGGAGACATGGTTGTGTACTGCATAGTAAGAATAACCCCATCCCCACAAAGAAATATATTCTTTAATCTACTTTACCTTATTATTCTTTTTATACAATGTTTTTCAAACAAGTGGACTATAATAAAAATATAGTACTCTATATTCTAAGATTTCTAAAGCCATTCTATAAAGTTTTTCTGTAATTCACGGATCAAAATTTGAAACATTATCCCCTGGTTTCACAGACAAGGCTTAAAGGGATAGTTCACCCAAAAATGAAAATTACCCCACGATTTACTCACCCTCAAGCCATTCTAGGTGTATATGACTTTCTTCTTTCAGACGAATACAATGAGAGTTATATTAAATAATGTCCTGACTAATCCAAGCATTATAATGGCAGCCTAAAATTTGAAGCCCAAAAAAGTGCATCCATCCATTATAAAAGTAATCCACCCGGCTCTGTGGGGTTAATAAAGGCCTTCTGAAGCGAATCGATGGGTTTGTGTAAAAAAAATATCCGTATTTTACATGTTATAAAGTAAAATATCTAGCTTCCACCAGACCGCCTTACGTATTAAACTTATGGGGGGGGGGGGGGGGGGGGGGGAACGGAACTGGCGTGACGTATGATGTCGGTTGTAGCGTAAGCTTTTTTGGGCTGCCATTTACTGCCTTTATAATGCTTGGATCAAGGCGGGCGTACACTGTGCAAATTCGGACACTCGGGAGGTTGTGAGATATTGCACATGCGTAGCAAGACAGTAAACTTGATAATCGCTTTAAAGCAGCTGGTACACAGCACGACTGCACAGCGAGCCGGCGGCAATCACACGATCTTTTGCGCTAAACACATAGACTGAAGCTTTCAATGTTGCTGCTATAGCTTCAGATAGAAAAAAGAAAGAAAAATGATTTGTGTGCAAATGATTTGTTGAAAAGCATCGTAACGTGCTCGGCTCGTCTCGTAATTCCTCTCACACGCTGCGAGCCGCAACCATACGAGCATCAACGCTTTCCGCGCGATTTCTCCCGAGAGAAAAAAATCATCTGTGAGCTCGTTTAAAATATGTCACTGCTATTGTTTTGTCTCAAGATGCACACCAGTAATGTTTTTTTTTCTAACGTTTATAAAAGCCACTTAAATGCCCTAATTGAACCAAGGCCTAATCCTGGCTTAATCTAAACCCTGTCTGTGAAACTGGGCCTATAATTATAATTAAAAATATGCAGTATATGTGAAATACACTGTCTCTGAATTGCACTTTATAGATCTGTGTATTAACTGTAAAACAAGTGTACGAGGAATCATTTCTCTTCCTTATATGAACACCAGATGGCATTATATGCTGCACTCACAATACTGAGAAATTCCCAAAAGATACATATGTAATGAGCCGGAGTTTTGTTATTCACCTGATTCTAGCAGATATTTACTTTTTACAAATAAGTGTTTTGTCATGCTGATTAGACAGAGTTAAGCGTCTTTAGACAATTAGATGCCATTGGAATGCAGGAAATGAATCAAAAACAAAATACAAAAAAATTTTAGAACAAAGAGAAGAATGGTCCAGATTATAGAGCCAGTATTGCTTGGCATTATTCTGTGCCAAGAGAGGGGGAGTTGCTTTTATCACAGGCCTGCAGGTGGCCATTCTGCATTGGAGCTCCTGTTTAATTACCTATCCATAGTGCAACCAGAGATAAGAACACACTAGACACCCGGCATTGAGATACACCTCTTGTGTGTGAAGAGTTTTCTCACTTTGCAAATAATACTTGGCGTGTTACAGTGTTTGCATTCTTATAGTGCACCTTACTGCACAGATTACTTGTACACTCATGTCAGGTACAGTCAGTTGTATTTAAAAAAAGGTGCATATCTGTAAATGTATTATTAATAGAATATGTGTGTTGTAATATGTTGAAACGAGTAGGTTCATTCTACAAGTCAGTCTGGCAATGCACCAAAATTAGTTCCAGCCATACTCACATAGCAGTGCGATTTCATTTGGGCTTTTCACACTGTGCTTAACCCCAGGTTATCGCCGTTCTAAACACCGCTTTTAAGCTCGGGTAAAGGAACATTTCACACTTGTAATTTAGATGTGGGGTTAGCACCGCTTTTTACCCAGGGTTATGAAACCCTGGCAAACTTTTGAAACGATGCAGTGTTAGAATGTTAGAACTAGATGCTTAGCAACAGACAACCAATCCCGTACCTTATATTTACGCGCTTTGAGCAGTCACGTAAGCACCGCGCGATGTAGGCCTATGGTAACGGAAAACGTGACAATTGGAGTGAAGAAGAGACTGTTTCATTCTTACCTTTATAGTTTGAAAATGTTCACTCAGAAAAAAAAAAGTGATATTACAGTCAGCAGTGGGGATGCTAGAACCTTTATGTTAACAGGTTACATGCTGCGTTTGTCCAGTCAGTAACACTGACACAGCAAATATGCAAATGAGGACTTTAACCCAGGGTTTAGGAATGTGCAGTGTGAAACGGCATCTTATGAATACCCAGGGTTAACTATTTCAAGTGTGAAAAGCCCTATTTAGAATAATTCTGCTTATGATTGAACAGAAACTCTTCTTCAGTAAATCCCTATCAGTACACTGGTATATAAGGGTGGATAACATAAGTAACACATATATTACAGAATGGTTTTGCTTGACCCTTAGAAGAGTTTAAAAGTAATTCATCAAAGTATTTTTTTATTTTTTTTGAGACACTTTTTTTTTTTAGTTAATCTTTCAAAAAATTTATTTATAATTAACAGTATTTAGAAAGTAGTATTTTAAACAATATTTTGTATGTATTTTTTTTTTTTATCATGCTTTCCCCAATAATAGTTATTGTGTGGTTTTATTTTAAAAAAATTTTAGAGAGGATTTTTTTGGGGGGTGTTTGGGAATGATTTAGATTATTAGATGTATTAATTTAATGGCTCATACGTTAATAATGTTTGCCCTAAATCTTTCAGAAAGTTTATTTCTTTTTTCTATAGAAGTCATCTATTCTGAACCCTCTTGTGGAATTCCTCAATCAATACTCTGCTGCTTTTGAACCAAAGTCTGTGGGTACCAACTATGATTATGGATCTTTTGTTATGAGATATAATGACTTTACTGGTATAAAAGACAAGGCATCTACTATGAATGTTCCAGCAAAGCGTACAGAGAAAACATCTGTGACCTACAGGCCCTGGTTAAAAGGCTTCTTTGACCTCGCTTAACCTTTGTCTGATTTGACCCCCAGCTTGCTGTGTTGTTCGTCTACTCTCCCTAAATGCAACTTACTTTACGCATGCGTCAACATCTTGCAGTAAAAAAAACTTAACCCATTTTCAGCCAATTTTCCTCTCTCTTTGACATACATCCAGACTGCACGCCTGTTACATGTTTAAGACTAACAATGACAGATATATTTGTCTTTGGGTCACATGACAGAGGAAGCAGTTGTCTGTTAAACTGTCCCTCTCGATTGTGTCTGTTTTATAGTTTGTGCATCTGGTTGTAGTGTGTGAAAATTAGAATTGCTTTGTTCTTTCGTCTCTGGGAATTTTGTCTTTTTAGTTTTACACGCACTCAAATCAATTTCATTTTTTGTTGGTTACCATTTTTTGAATAGCTGAATTTTTGGGTTCAAAATTAGTGGTGAAATTTGAAATAGATGTGAATATCAAATCACAATTATCATTAATTTGATAACGTGTTTTGATTTTTTGGTCTTCTTTTTTTTAGATTTGGAACTAATTCAATGAAACTTCCATGTGCTTGAAGTGATAAATCATCGAAACAGTTTTCAAACCACTAGAACACATCAAGAACAATATCACAATACCTCAAATGCAAAAACAACCCAATTTGATATAAACAAAATGAATAATAAATCATCGAAAAGGCACATGATGGTCAATGAAAAGGTTCCAGATCTTGATACACTTCTTGTTTTTGTTTTTTTCAAATTCTGACAGTTGATCTTGATGAACAATTGACGTTTAAAGAATGTTTCCAAACTGCATGGCGAAGAAGTTGCAGTTTAGGGTTTGTCAGATTGTCAGTGTTAGAGTTTTGTTCTTTTTTGTAGATGGGCATGTATATGCTCATTGTTTGTATATCCCCATCCCTTCCTTACAGCCAAAAACGTTAATGCTGCCCGACCGCTTCGTACTGCCTATACATGGACATGGCAACTGACTTACACAATCACCCCCATCATTGTCATCTCCTATGTAGTATGTTCATAGGTCCAATTCCCTTGTCACAACCCCCCTCCCCCCTCCTCCCCCTTCTAGCTATGGTAAAATATGTACAGTCATCCATTCACTCAAACCTAAAGATTAAAACCAATCTAAGCAAAAAGTTTAATTACTAGAATGTAGATATTTATTTAACAAAAAAAAAAATGCTATATAAATCAAAGGCTCAAATATGTACAGTTTTTTGTAAGAAAACTGGATTATTTATCAAAGTAACGACAAAAGAGAATAATGGTGAAGTTTATTTTTCATGTTATGTGGTGTGGATGTATGTGTTGTTGCCTCCCTGTACTCTCTCATGTGGGAAACAAAAATATATATCTAACCAGAAACGCAATGACAGTTATTTTGTTTTCACAAAGAAAAAACTTGTCCAAGAACATTCTTACACAACTTTCTTTTGTACGTTTTTTTCTTCATGCCAAAATCATGCGGGCAATTTGTTGATGTAAGTTGACAAAGAATATGGTATGTTTATGTTTATAATATACAGTCTATGCCGTATATGCTTGTTTAAATACTTAACGTAATGAGATCAGAAGTTCTGATCTCGTTTTGCTAGATTATACTTTTGATGTTTATATTGCCTGTTTGTCAGTACTGTACTGTGTGCTATGACTAGAGTTATTGATAACTTATGGTATTGGCTTTGTAATTTAACTTATGCTATTGGATTTGTAATTTAATTTACTTTTTTAATTGACTTGTGTTATCATTGAGCTCTGCCTTATTCTTGTTGTTTTGAATTTGAATTTTATTTTTTTGCAAGTCTTTGTTTTGTACTGAACCTGATGGTAGAACTATCTTACCGTTGTAATGACAGTCTGAATATCTAGAAGTTAGAAAGCATAAACAATCCTTCCATGTTCATGAAATGGAACTTTTTGCTTATGTTCAATGGCAGACAGACACACTAAAATGTTTTTTTCTTCTTCTAGTGTTAGAATCACGTGTTCCTTCCCGATTATCGACACTTTACAGTTACACGTATACTTGAAGAACTGAGCATCTTATTTCCGTCAATAAACACACACAAAGCAGCATTCATTCTTAAAAAATGACAGTCTCACATTTAGAAATTAACCATATTGACAGAGATCATTCAGCTGTTATTGCACCAGGAGATAGTACCTGCCATTGGGAAGGCTTTCTGAAGCCATTCAAAAGGCAAGAGTCAGTGCACTGCTGGGGAGCCCACGTACAGTATATATATAAATAGAGAGAGAGAGCAAGAGAAGCTTTTCTACTAAAATAAACGAAAGTTGTTGACATGTTTCACATCTTAAAACCAACATGTGGTGAGACTTCATCTCATAGCTTATTTACATAATATTCTGACCTTTTTTTAGAACATGAGACTTCATGGCAGTAGATTCATATATTTGAGCTGACTTGTTTTTTTATTACTTATGCAAAATATTATTCCAAAAATATTTAAAAAGTAAAAGTAATATTTAATATATTCACTTATTAATTAACATTAACTGATTAATGTTCATTCATATATTGTTTATTGCTCTAGTTCACTTTGGCATGCATGAGCTAATCTTAACACACTCTTAACACAGTTTTTGTCGAAATTAACATTTAAAATTGGCTCATGTTAATTTTTCATGCACAACTTTTTTCTCGAGTATTAAAGGAATAGCTCACCCAAAAATGAAAATTATCTGATAATTTACTCTACCTCGAGCCATCCTAGGTGTATATGACTTTCTTCTTTCAGCCGAACACAGTTGGAGTTATATTAAAAAATGTCCTGGCTCTTCCCAGCTTTGTAATGGCATTGAATAGTGCCCAAGTTTTTGAAGCTCCGAAAAGCGCATTCATCCATCATAAAAGACTCCAGTGGGCCTTCTGAAGCAAAGCAATGGGTTTTTGTAAGAAAAATATCCATATTTAAAACTTTATCAACTATAATCACTGGCTTCCGGCAACGGCCGTACACGTGTTCACAAGAGAGTTAAGTGGTTTTCGCAAGAGGTGTCTATTCTCACGTAAGCTTATTCTATGCCTATGTCATACACCGGGTCAAAGGTCATCCTTCCACCGGAATTCGACTCTCTCGAGAACGTGTGTACGGCCGATGCTGGAAACTAGTGATTATAGTTTATAAAGTTTTAAATAAGGACATTTTTCTTACAAAAACCTCATTGTTCACTTCAGAAGGCCTTTATTAACCCACTGGAGTCGTATGAATTGCTTTTATGATGGATGGATGCATTTTTCGGAACTTCAAAATATTGGGCACTATTCAATGCCATTACAAAGCTGGGAAGAGCCAGGACATTTTTTAATATAACTCCAATTGAGTTTGGCTGAAAGAAGAAAGTCATCTACACCTAGGATGGCTTGAGGGTGAGTAAATTATGGGATAATTTTCATTTTTGGGTGAACTATCCCTTTAAAGCAGATCATTCAAATACCCCACAAACCGGCTCACCCACAAAGACCTGTCAAGTCCTTTTGATGCCAATTTTTAGTGGTTTTTGTTTCTCTGTTGTCTTTTGGTTTTGTTATGGTTTTTTTTTAAGTTCTGCCTTGTATCCGTTACCAGTGCTTTTTTTGGTTACCAGTTTTAGAGACTAACATGCCTCATGTCTGTGTTCAATTGTAGGAGGTGAATTAGTTTTCCCAGTACTTATAAAGGATCCCTTAGAGCTCCCCTCTGTAGCCACTCGTACACCCTCCATCCCCTTTCCCCCAACCCTCCGCCCCCACCTCACCATTATTGAGACCACCAAAGAGTCCCTGTCCATGGCCACTGAGGCGGGGGTACCTTGCTTGTCGGACCGAGGCAGCGATGATTGTGATGATGATGATGATGATGGCTTGATGATATCTGGGTATGGCTCTGGGGAAGCATACGACTCTAACCTGCCCCCTACTGATGATGAAGATTTTTACACCACCTTCTCCTTGGTAACAGATAAGACCTTGTCATCGTCGACCTTTGAAGGTGGCTACAAAGCTCACGCGCCTAAGTGGGGATCCAAGGACTTTAGACCTAACAAAGTCTCCGATTCTGGTAGGACTACTACCGCTTCTTTTTCCCCCAAGCTGAGCCGCTCCACAACCACGTCCACGCCACCCAAACTGCCCGCAGGCAAAATGAATCACAGGGAGCTAAAGCCCCAGCCCGACATAGTCTTGCTTCCATTGCCCACTTCCTATGAGGTAGACAACACAAAGCTGAAGAGCCCATTAATAACCTCCCCCATGTTCCGTAATGTACCCACAGCAATCCCCACGGAGCCGGGCATCAGGCGGGTTCCGGGGGCCTCCGAGGTGGTCCGTGAATCTAGCAGCACCACCGGAATGGTCGTCGGGATAGTTGCCGCTGCCGCTTTGTGCATCCTAATACTGCTGTACGCCATGTATAAGTACAGAAACAGGGACGAGGGATCCTACCAAGTGGACGAGACCAGGAATTACATAACCAACTCGGCGCAGAGCAATGGAGCAGTCATGAAGGACAAGCAGCAGAGCGCAAAAAGCGGCAACAAGAAACAGAAAAACAAGGACAAGGAGTACTACGTGTGAGTCCGAGCGTCGCCCGTCGCTTTGCCAGAACTTTGACAGACCTGTTGGGCGCTGCGCCGAGAGAGGGCGACAGGAGCCGAACCCCGGCGCTGTGCCAAGAAGGCGAACTCTGATGTGAACTGTACCATAAAGCACACTTACAACCGTAAGCACACCGCGAAGGTAAAATAGCAAACATTAGTGACCTTATTCCTCTATCTGGTCGGAGATGTTATCAGTGTAGAATATTCCACAGCTACATCATAATCCTAAGTGACTTTTAGAGGTATGTGAACCTTGGCGTAAATCTCGTTTTTCTTTTCTTTTGTAACTCTGTAAAAAGAGGAGAACGTTTCAAGCATGTAAGAGACACGTAGTGCTGACGTCCGTAACGAAAGTGGGACCCAAAAAATGTTGTTCACTTGAAAAAAAGGACTCCTGCCAACAAAATAAATAAATATATATATAAATATATATATAAATTCTATATATATGAGAAATTTGTATTGTTTATACATTACATGTGGTGTCTTATAATTTTTTGCTCTCTGCAAAAAGAAGAAAAACACAATGTAATAAACGAAACTGCTCAAGACTGGTCACCGAGGCTCTGACAGCACTGCACTGTTATGATTTCCAGCCGAAACTGATCATTTTAACTGTACAACCAAATGTAATATTGCAAATGTGTGAGTTAACAGAAAGACAATGACGTTTCCTTGTCTCAGTAAAGCGACTGATTGTAGTGCATGCCATGCCATCCTTCGCTTCGGACACGTCCGCCCACCGGGCCGATCCGATCATCAGATAGACCTCTCGTCCCTCAAAGCGACACGACAAGGGAACGTGTCGCAGATTGGAACTTTTTCAACCGTATGTATGTTGGTCCATTTGCTCTCGTCTCTTTTTTATACAGCTGTCTGGTGCAGACTGGCACAGTGCTATGATACTGTTAACGGATGTCTATACGAAAATAAATCTAATGTGAAAAGTGTGAAAAAAAATCCTATCTGTTGTCACAGTCGACTGTGTCGAACGAGAAATTTGTTTACATATTTTATTACATGATAGCAGTTGTACTTTGTAGGTAGATGATGTACATACAAACCTAAGTTGTATTTTTTTTTAAGTAATTCTATTGTACAGAGAGATCATTGATTTATTCAGTGTGTTTCATGCAGAAAACTCATGTGAAGGAAGAAAAAAATATACAGTACACACACGTTTTTGTAAGGACAAGCAGAGAATATTGTTAGATTAGAAGTCTAATCTTTCTCGCAGATGTTTCTAAGTCTAAGCATGGATATTTGACTACTTGAAGCTGTCAATGAAATACAAGACACACTTCTTAATTGTACCAAGGTTTCCTTGTTATCGGTTGTTTTATTTATAGAAGAATCAAATATGTAATAAAGACAGACTAATATGGATGCGGATATGCAGCTCAGATAATTTACGCTTGTGTTTCTTACCTTAATGTCTTAATACGAGTGGCCTGGACTGCAGTAAGCCCTGTCGCATCGACGGACTTTTTGCCATTTTTGTTCTTATTCGTGTATATTTTTGCCATTTTTTGCAACAACAACAAAAAAAAAAATATATATATATATTTGTTTATCACTGTACCATGAATAAGATGTGAAAATGTGCCCATGTTATTTTTAATCTTCATTTTCTGTTCAACCCCACGTGCGCTTTTATTATTTTCATTTATGACATAGTCACGTAGCTTCGCTTCAGAAAATATTTGGCGATGGTCTATAATAAAACATTCCATGGAGGTTGATCATATATGGGTTGTCTTAATGTGCTGATATCTAAGCTCTGTTCAGTATGTGTGGTGATACATATTTTTCTAGCATCCATCACGCTGGACTTAAATTTCCTGTTCTGTTAGGACCTTTTTAATGTGTTTAAGAAGAGACTTGGGTTCGAAATATGTATTTTATTCACATGCTTTCAATGGATTAAATGTTTCACTGTATTTTTAGCGCAGGAAAGGTGAGGTAGTCATTTGTTGTAAAGAAGTTGAAAGACGACTGGCTTTCAGTAGCCAGTCAGAGGGTAATAATGAATCAATATCCACCAGATCTTGTACCATATTTTCCTGTGAGACACAGATTTATAAAAGACTCACCTGTTAACAGAACAAGAGCAGAGATCTTGAGCACAAAATGGCTGATTTTCTTTTGGTTGCCAAGACAGCACATAGGTACAAATCAGAAGCTGTGAACTCTGCTGGGATTTAATTGTTTCATTAGATATGGTAATTAAAGTATATCTGACCATGAAGAAAATTAGCTGTTGTTCGAGAACAAGTACAACATTTGAAATCCTTATCAGGAACAATGGCACAGACTCAGATGTTAGATTTTGAGATTTCTTAAATAGGCCTATAACATCAAAACGTAGAATGTGCAATTCAGTTGATTCGTTTTGTTGGATCCATTCACACTGACAGCCATTTGGAACAACAATGTGACTAGAAGTCATTCATTTTCGGTGACAGATGGCAATTTCCAGTTTCACGTTTTGACATGATATGTCCAGATCCAAAGATTTTTACCGGCAAGACAAATGATTCATTGTCAACATAAAATGGCCTCTTATTTTTTACAGCCACTACATCTCTTTTCTGTTTAAAAAGCTTTGACCATTTATTGTACACAGGTCACCAATGAAGTAAACCAGCAATAGGAAAACTACAATAGAGTGACCTCAGCGATAAAGTCACTCTGAACAAGCATTAAACAAGTTTTTTCCAGATGGGCACAAACCTGTATGTATAAAAAGAGCCGTTAGATCACACCCACCCATCCTTGTGATTCCCAGGTGGTGAAAGTATCAGTCAGAGGTTTATCACAATTGCAACATGCTGCAAGAACTATAGCAACAAACTGATGTTTATTTTTTTTTCTTTAACTGATGGCTAAATCCACTAAGCACTGCTATTGTGTGTACTGCAGTATTTTGGCACAGAACCCACATCTTTTTCACTAACCGCACACAACCAGGTGCAAAATGTGCTGAAATTAGGTTCACACAGCTTACTCGCAATCAATGGCATGCAAATTATGTACAGCACAGATTTTGTGGCCATGTTTGTGCCATTTGCATAATTTAGTTAAGAAATTTCCTTGGCTCCCCCTTGAGATTTTGCTTTATTTACATTTTTTTGCTTAAAATGGCCTATATCGTGACTATACATCATGCATAGAAAGCAACGTCAGAATTCACACTTTATGCAGTTTTTTGTGTCCATGTCTCCCTTTTTTCTCCACAAACTGTCATGTGATATGAAAACCAATCAAATCTATGTCAAAAATGTTATCAATGTCACGTCATCACTTCACATCTTGCTGCTTATCATTGTTACTTATGTTTGTATATATTTTCAGCATTTGCATCCAAATCTCAAAAGGTCCCATTAAAGGATCCCACAAAACTATATACGAATCCAAATGTCTTGCAGAAGGCCAATTATTTTGACCAGCCAAAAATGCCCAATTATTTTACTTTGCCCAGGTATATCTGAAATTCTCTTTATGTTTGAGCCCCACTCTCACAGACAGGGCACAGAAGTTGCTCTGAATAAAAGCAGAGCGTGAAATGTACAATTTCGTAATGAACATCTTATTACATGGGTGGCTGGATTATTGAACCACACTGACTGAGGGAAACCGTTTTCTGGGCAAAGAGAAAGTTAATTAAAATTCTACAAAGGCTTAAAATTCAATGATCCCTCCACAACTTCCAGATAAGTTCTGTTGATTGGGACCATTCATCAAAAACAGACCTTTTCTCTGGTCGAAAATTAGTCCCTCCTTTTCTGCAGGAAAGACATTTGATTAGGGATCTAATCTAACTGCCTTTGCATTTTGCTGTTTAATTCGGTTGTTAATAAATATAAAGGAATTGTAATGATTCGTGTACATGTTTAGCATGTTGTATCAGTGGCTTAACTGTAAAACCAAATGATGACACCAGATTTAATCACATTTTAACCGATCATCTGAATGGAAACCGGAATAACAGAACTACAAAACACACACCATGACGGTGTTACATGTACATAAGCTAACTGTCACAAAATAAAAATCAGCTACTGAATATTAGCATCCTTATGATGAGATCGACAGGCTATGCAGGGGTATCTGGGATCAATACCATCTGTATTATATGGTATGGCTTGATGCTGACGCTTCCATTAGAAAAAATGACACTGGGATTCATTGACTAATAATTATGTTCTTTCTTAATCCACATTGAGTTCTCTGTTAAATGTTGAGGATTACAGTGTTTATGTTGTGTAATTAATATGTTTATAAGTACTGCTCCATAATCAGAAATTCTTCTGTATATGCCTACAAATCTGGAATCATGAACAGCCCCTGCTGGTAGATCCTGTAACTACACCATTCTGCTGCCAAAAAAACATCTTTCTTCATTAAAAGTATACATGTATTCTGGATCATTTTCCCTACTAAGGTTTGGAAACTTTGTTCTTGTGATTCCATCAGCCAATATTGCTGTTCTTTCACAGTGATTAGTCACATGTACAGTTCACAGACAATTGTGTCCAGAACTGAGAGCCCATGAGCAAAGATGGCAGAATTCAACTCATCTCTGGGGGGTCATGTACCAGACGAACAACTACAGATGAGTGGGAATGCTAACAGATATCTTTTTACGAGTGTTATAGACCTCCTTGATGATACCCATAAAACATACGCCTTCCCATCTGAGATGACATCCTGCACATAACAACAGGAGGAAAAACCACTGAATTTATAGGGACAAAAGCACTGTTCATCACTGTAGCTGAAGATAGAGACATATGCGTGAAACAAATAACCCAGACGAGGCTTAAATGGATAGTTCACACAAAAATGAAAATTCTGTCATTAATTACTCACCCTCATGTCGTTCCAAACCCGTAAGAACCCGTTCAAACACAAAGTTAGATATTTTTGATGAAATCCGAGAGCTCTCTGACCCCTCCATAGACAACAATTTAATGAACACTTTCAAGGTCCAGAAAGGTAGTAAAAACATTTTTTAAAATAATCCATGTGACTCCAGTGGTTCAACCTTAATTTAATAAAGCGACGAGAATACTTTTTGTGAGCAAAAACTGACAAAAATAATGACTTTATTCAGCAATTTAGTTCTGACCTAAACTAAGTCGCCTACGCTTCCAGTCGCCTACGCTGTTTACGTTGCAGCTCCCTTTTTTTTTTTTTTTTTGCACACAAAATTATTTTCGTCGCTTCATAAAATTAAGATTGAACCACTGGACTGGAACTCACATGGACTATTTAACAATGTTTTTACTACCTTTCTGGATGTTGAAAGTGTTCATTAAATAGCTGGAGGGGCCTGAGAGCTCTCGGATTTCATCAAAAATATCTTAATTTGTGTTCCGAAGATGAACGAAGGTCTTGCGGGTTTGGAACGACATGAGGGGGAGTAATTAATGACAGAATTGTCATTTTTGGGTGAATTATCCCTTTAAGCCTAGTCCCATTCAGTATCTTCAAATATGTCAGTGCCATTGTTTTGTCTCAAAATGCACACCAGTAATATTTTGTAAGGCACGTTTATAAAAGATACTTAAATGTCGTAATTGAACTTAGGCCTAGTCCTGTCTGTAAAACCAGGCCATAATGTTGCCATTTACAAAACCTAATACACAATACACAAGTCCATTTATTACCAGAAAGAAAAAAAAACATGGTCCAGAGCTGAAGTCTATACAGTCTATATATCTAGCTATTGTCCCTCAAATGAATAAAGGATCATCAAAACCATGGCATTCTAAAACTGTAGCTGGAACCTGATCCATAGAGACAGAGAGAGGCTGAGAGAAAGAGTGGTAAAAGCCTTGATTCATTATTAATCTAAGCTGCAGAGCACTGGAGATCAGCCACTGCTTTACAGGAATACTAACACACCAGTCTGGGACATTGCTGTGTCGGACTGAGGAGGATATATGCTTGTGCAAAATATGCATCATTGCCATCAGCGGATTAGCTTCTATGTAAGCTGCATATTCAAGCACACACAGCAAATCACAAGAATATGATTTTCTCACTCCATTTTTTTCTTGTTACCTCTTTTTAATGTGTGTGTGTCTGTGGTTTAGATTATACATGAAATATTTCAGTACACTATTTCCAAGTCACTAATCAAATAAGTTGTGAGATTTATAATGTGATGTTTGTACATGCAGTCAAATGTTCTTGCTTTCATTAAAGCACAAGATCCTCTCAAATCATGCTGGAGAGCATCATTAGGTTTTACACAAATTTCTGGAGTTCATGAAGCGTGAGTGCTGCTGTCATTGAAGTAAAAGATAGACATTCTGACATTAATTGTCTAACTTTTCACTGAAATGATGCTAGCAATATAATTTGTATAGGGGGAAAATTTGTCATAAAATGCAATAGAAGCATTTTTCTAGTGCTTCACAAATATCAAGTGTGCAGATATTAAGAGTTTGGCCAAGTAATTACACAAGGCACAGTCAATGCAAAATACAGGTTGACAGTGCTTCCAGTGTTTTCTGTTACTGAATGCACAGCGCCCTCTAGAGACATGTGAGGTGTGTGTATGTATTTGTGTGGGCTGTGCATGTATGAGATCACTGGGGTTTTGCAGAGGGGTGATTCTGAGCTGCAGGAGGAGAGAACGAGAGCCTGTGGTAAAATCCGCTGCCTGTGCTGGTCGGCGTGACACAGACAGCATGACGTACCAGTGCTGTATTGTGCGAAGACAATGCCACAGTTCTCCCAAACATTCCCTTGCACCAAGTAAGTGGAGCAAAATGTCGGTCACTGAACAGTATGGTTCTTGTAAAGACTTCCTCTCTTTTGTTTGTGAAAGAAAAGGACAGGAGAAAAAGACTTAGTAGAGTTGGAAAAGTACCATAATGTGATCAAGTCTACTTTATGGCCTTCAGTTCCATTCTAATATTTATAACTTGTTTTAATGTAGGCTATAACTTATGAGTGCTTAAATAAAACTAGGTGACTGGTTGCTGAAAGCTACTGGGATTTTGGGAAGATGTGGGATGGAAATGCATTCACCAACTTAGGATAATGTGTATGGTTTAATATTATTATTAATATTATTGTGACTATTGAAAATAGTGTCATGTCGTTCCAAACTTCTATGACTTGATTTTTTATTATTATTTTGAAGGTTTTTAGTTTTTCTCAGTCGTTTTGGTACATTTTTATCAGATCACAACTGAAATTCTCAAAACTGCTTGTTCAACCTCCACATCATCTAGTCACTTGTGCACATCATAAAATAAATTTCTCAACAAATTGCAAATGCTTTACATTTGGTACATCCATGCAATTGATTATGTACAATTGTCTGCTGTTTCCTACATTATCAATGGTTTATGTCGTGTTGATCAAAATATATTATACTGGTTCTCTGTTGAATAATCTTGCTCCTCAAAACATCTAAGCATTAGTTCATTGCATAAGTCAATACATGTGAAATGGTTGAACTAGTTGTCATAAACTGTCAAGCATTTTTTCTATACATTTCTATTAAGACTTTTTATTTTTTGTAAATGTGTCCTGAATTGATGAATTGTGGAGGTGAATTTTGAATTTCACTAATGTAGGGAAATGTAAAACATTAGATCAACAAATGATCAACAAGTTCTCTAAAATAGCTCAGAGATGCATCTCATGCAGCTTCATTTGACAAGCATAGACAGAGCACAACACAGTGTTACAAATTCTGAGATGGGAAGAACAACAAGGAAACAAACGGTCAACAGCCGGGAAGAAGAAGAGGATGTGCGGTGAAAGGGTACGGAGGAAAAACAGTGGAAGAGAAGAGGCCAAGATTGTAGACATGTTTCTGTTGAAATAATTCTGATGTCTTGTCTTTTTCTTTATATCGCAATGACATTGTACTGTAATTTGCTGACAGACCAACAGTAAATGCGTAACTGTGAATACTGTTCAGTTTCTTGCAATCAATATCCCACATAGCGTAATGTGAAATTTATATATGCCATAGATAAAGTGCAGTCTTGTGCATTTTCAATCTTTGTCATCAAAATCGCTGGTATAGTTAACATCTTTACATATTTGCAACATGACTAAGCATTTTGACTATCTTGTTTGTGAACGAGAGCTGAACTAAGGATTTTGAGTTACAGGCTTTTGCAGATAATCCATTGTGTGCTGCTGTTTGTACAAATTGTTTTGAGAAACACACTTACTGGTTTACAAATCTTAAGGATGATTCAAGAAATGTACCAAAGCGACTGAGAAAAACTGTAAGAAGAAACTATATTGGACCTAAATGACTTTCAGTCAGTAGTATGGACAAAAAAAAAAAAAAACTTTTCAAAATATGTTCGCGTAAATATGTAATGAGTAAATAATGGCAGAACTTATATTTTTGGGTGAAATATGCATTTAAACTGTAGCTGCTGGCATGTATCCACAAATCAGCATCCCGTCAGATGATCGATACCATATGTTCTTACTCTTACTTTGCCTCCAACCTAATTAGAGGGATAAAAATCAATATAAAGATGATGACAGATAAGAAAACAACAAAACTGGAATATGAATCCGGATCAGACATAGATCAGAACAGAATGAGTTTAGTATTGACTTACCACATTTGCTGAGCATTTCGGAGCATTTTACACAAAGCGTACATGGGAAAAAAACTGTCTGAGGAAACAGGAAACAAACTCTTAACAGATTTAACATTTAACCTAATTTACAGAGCATGAAGGTGCATGCCAGGTTTAATGGTCCTTGCCTGAAAACCTGAAGATTTTCATTAAAGTGTTAATGCTATAGTTGATGAGGGGGAAAAACAGAGAACTGCACAAAAGAATGCATGAAATAAGGAACTAATTTTGTTTAAAAACTCAAGGGATGCTTTTAGAAGTAATAAATAAGAAGAGACTATATACAGCATTAAGGGATAGTTCACTCCAAAAAAAAAATTTTTTCTTAATTTTCCCCATTGAATTTCTTTGTATGGACAATTTTTTGTCTACTAGAATATGTTTTCATTCTTGAATGTTCAAAAAACATTATTTTTCAAATATTTACATTGTTGCAGCATCTCTTTTCCCAGTCTGTCTGTAATGCTTTACAGTTTCTCAAAAGTTGATCATGGAGACCATTGGTGGCATTGATTCTACAACTTAGGCGGTAAGTAAGATTAGTTAACTACATTAGTTAGCATGAACTACACTGTAAACCCGAATAAGTTGGCAAAATGCAAAACATTGAGGCAATCATTTGTCTTAAATTTTTTAAGTTAAGAAATTTAAAGTTTAAGTAAGCAGAACTTGCAGATTTTATTTTGTAATCAAAATAAACTTGAAATATTTGAGTAAGCTAATTCATACATTTAACTTAAAAATTAGCCTGACAAGCCAAACCCACATCAAGATGTTGGGTCTGGGAACGCACCATTGGCACGGCTAAATCCGAGGGGCGGGATAAACGGTTGACTTTCAGATTCCCTCTGCATGTAATAGGATAACACTACAACCAACCAGAGCAACGAAGAAGGTGAAGCGGAGCTAGTTGATAGATTAAACTTTTGCCGTATCCGGTCGGCAAAACTCCGAACACATCTTCCTTTATTAAGAATGACTTCAGTGCCGTTCTTTGTTCTTTTCTCAAAGAAAAGCTTAACTCCAAGTCTTCCAGAGTCATGGCCAAAGCCGATTCGAAAGACTGCTGTTCGCCAGCTTCTTTGCACAGGGAACCTTCGCAACTCTGCCATCATTATGTTAAGCCCGTCCACCAACTCTATACACGATGTGATTGGCCTGACTAGAGTTTGGTTTTTCAAGCTCGCAAGCCAACGGAGAGTTGCTAGACGACCCTGGCTGCAAATTACATTTGCTGCCGCTAGGGTGCGTCTAGATTTCTAGGCTACTTAAAAAATGGCATGTAACGTCAAATTTTTTGTAGTTAAAACTTGACTAGCTTTAACTAGCTAATTCATGCTTGACATCTGCACACTTTGGTAGCATTAGCGTAGCACTTGCTGAATGAGGACAGCAATATAATAATATTTAACATATATCTGTTCTCAAACTAAGCTCATGCTCCACTCGTCACCATGATGGTAACACTATAAATAAAACCAACATAACAGAAACTCTTCTAAACACTACTAAATCTCCCACTTAACGTTAATCTTGCACACACAAAAATCATAAGATAACACTTAAATTTGGCATTTACTGTTCTGAGTGTCATGGCAAAGCATGCTGGGAAATAGAAATCCCAGCCAAGTTTCGGTTAAATTTAAGTTAGACTAAATTAAAAGGAAGGAATTCATAAAACAATGAAACAATTCAGATTACTTAAAATGTGTCAGTTTTGAGAACTCAAAAGAAAAAGAAAGTTCTAAATACTCATAAAAGTTCATTTGTTTGAACTAATTTGTTTAATTTTAATTTGGCTCTACTCAAACCAATTCATTATTTTGAACGTTGGGGTTTACATTTACTAATCTTAGTTCATTTCAGCATTTACTACATTTTTAAGGTCAAGCATTTTATTTGTTAACATCAGTTAATGCACTGTGAACTGTAAACATTTTTATTAACTAACATTAACAAAGGTAAATGCTGTAAAAATAGTTTGTTCATTGTTAGTTTATGTTAGTTAATGCATTAACTAATGTTAACAAACAGAACCTTATTGTAAAGTGTTATCACTCAGGCTTACGATGCTTTTGGGAAACGCAGCCCTGTTTAGTTCCTGTCTCTATGAAGCCCCTCCTTCTGAAAAGCACAATGTGCTCTGATTGGTCGGCTGGACCAGAATGTTGTAATTGGTCAACCGTTTCGATTGTGTTTCGGAAATGTCACATTCTAACTGTGAGCATCAACACACTACCAACCTAAGTCAACCATGCCTTGCCCCCCTTTTTTATGCCTTGGGCATGATTTATTTAAATGAGGAATATTCTGACGTTTACATTCCCAGAAGAAAACTTCAATCAAGGCATTTCAGGGAGTTCAGAAACAGTGCATACTGATATAGAGAATAACTCCTTTTGGAATGGACTTTGTGCTTTGTAACTTTGCAGACCTTTTCATGCTCAAACAGCAACATTACACACTAAAGAAACCTGAAAATGTAAAAATGCATAATGGGTCCTCTTTAAGTACACATAAAATGCTCTGACATGAAAGTTTAGCATATAATGCGCCATCATGTGGAGACAAAATCTGAATCCTTCATTCTGGAAAAGCTACTGCAATCTGCAGTAAATCTAGAAGCCTAATCCTGCTAAATTTGGTGGTTTAAGCAAGAGGGACGATTAAAGAAACATTTCATACATCAGTAATAGACTCTGGAGACCAAATGAGAGTGATGAGAGAAAAAGCATGGTGGAGAGGAATCTAGTCAGAAAAATAAGCACATTTAAGTTGGTTTGACAAAGAGCATCAGGCCAACATAAATATTAGGATTCCGTAACCGAGATTTTGCTGCAAACGTGGAGGAGTTTGGAATGTTACTATGGAGGTGTACCGGCAAAACAAAATAACATTCAGCAATGTGTGAATAACTGTTTTCCCTCCTCTTATCATGAAAAACAAGAGATGCTTTCGTGGAGACGTACTGCGAACAAACGACTGGAAACAGATTCCATCCCGGGGCGGCTGTCAGAACGTTGAAATGTTTTGTCAGAGTAATGAGCCGTGTTGGTCTCACTCCTGCAATAAACTCAGCTTAACCAAAAGACGAACCCACCTGAGATCCTTCATTCTGGAAAAGCTACAGCAATCTGCAGTAAATCTTTTTGGAAACAGCATCATAATTAGCCGTTCGTGTTCATGATGTGAGAATGTAAGGTGACTTGGTCGCTTTAGATGTTACAGGCACAACATATGATGGAAAATATGGCATGTCAGACTGCGTATTGTAATCTGCTTGTGTAATTTCTGTGTTAATTTAACCAGCAGGGCTTTTCCCCCTCTGGGTGAAAGAACTCTCTAAAAAACTTGAATTAGATAAAGCATTAAAGGGGAAAAAAATCAACTTTTGAGGAATGTTTTGATCTTAGTTGAATGATTTACTTGAGTTGATTTAACTAGGTGTAAAATATTTAAGTCTAACACCTGTTTCTGACAGCCTAACTATTCTTGTAAACACTGGATCTTTCATTTAAGTGAAGTGATGAAGGGTGACCACAACTTGACATCCTAAATATCCTGCCAAAAAAAACCCCAACGCAAATTCAATCCAAATCTGTTTGGCCTGAGATTATTCGTCTTGCACCTCTGAAACCATCCCTACTAAATATAGCTTAGTCTAAGCTCAGCTTCTGAGATGGAATGGCTGTCAAGTTTGTGCATAAATCTGGATTATTTAATGAGTCTGTAAATTTAATTTAACAGCAACCCAACCAAGTCATCAAAGAGCTTCTGGAAGCTGGCCCTCACAAGATTTACAGTCTATATGGTCTATTAAATTTATTCGCACAAAATTCAGCATCTGTGAGCACAGCTTTTATCAGACGAGCAGGATGAATTTTTTTTAGATTTATGATTTATTCCTAATAAACTGATGAACAAAAATGTGCATATAGACATCTGTGCAGCATCTTAATTCAAGGGCAAAAAAAAATGAAGTGCATAAGAAGAATGGAGAAAGAATGTTTAGAACACATCTTGTCCGATTGCTGTGTCTTTAATAAGTCAAATGGCGACAATAACAGTAGGAAACAAGGCACGCGTAACAAGCTGCCAGTCAACATTCTTAATAGTTCCTCTCAAAATATATGCAAAATACATTCAATATTCATATGAAATGCACGAAGACATAAAAGCATGCTCATGAAACTTCTTAAACTTTATTTTAACAGCATACCTATTAAAATCCCTTTTAAAGTTATGCATTATGAAAAAGCTGTTATATTAACTCTTTCCCCACCAGTGTTTTTGAAAAAAGTTGCCAGCATTTTTGATCATTTTCACAAAAGTTTCATGGCCCCCAGAATATATTGTTGTATGAATATCTAAATATGCAATATATCAAAAGAGAGAAAAGACCCTCTTGCGTTCTAGCTTCATGCATTCATCCTTTTTTATCAACACTTAATTGTGGGTGTTTCATAAAAAAAAATAAAAAGAAACTGAGAAAAGGATTCAGTACGATGATCAAAACCTATGCTGTTCGAAATCACTCCCTATACCCTCATTCACTATTCCCTACTACATAACTCCACTAATATAGTCCAGTTAAAGGAGTGAATGAAAACAAGCGAGTAAATTCGGACACTGAGTGTGCCGGAAGGGCTGCCGCTTTTGCATAGTTTGTGTTTGCTTTTTAAAAATTATTTGAAAGGTAGCAAACTGGCAGCTCCAGTAATGAAAACATTTATCTGTCATGGAAACTATGTATAAACCTTAATTAAACAATTTAATAATCAACTAAAAAGGAATTTATACCTGTATGATATTACGTTACAGCCACATTGGCTTAGCGGTTTGGAAAATGGATGGATTATTCAGCTGTGAGCACCATCTTCTGGTCAGACGCGGGAATTAATTCGGCGTGACCATCACAGTGCATTATGGGTATTCTCTAGCCGTTAAGCATACATCGGTTGTGCAATCATTATTGTGGTGCATTGTGGGATTGGATAATTGCACTCAACGTTCACTATGGTTTCGGACACCACTACAAATGGTTGTCGCCTCAAATGGTGTCCTATTTAAGGATATAGGTGGAGATTTCGGACACAGCCCAAGTGTGCCACACAAGTCCTGAAAAGTGAAGCCAAAATGTTTTGATCACCCCCAGGTGGCTGGTCCCAGTATAGGTCATGATTGACAGCTGAGGTTGACAGCTTAGGCACCAACATACTTTTTCCAGGATTTTCGGGAGGAGATTGGAGCTTTAACTTTAATTTCTACATGTCCATAACTGTTTATTTCACACCGACATGAGTTGTTCAGCAGTAAACTGCACTAACTAATTCTGTGGGAGTGTGGGCAGGGCCTTGATACCACGGCTCCTCTTCACGCTCACTAGGCTACTGCGCAGACTCAGGTCCCGAATCAGCGCATGTCAGTGCCATACTTGGACATTGGCTGGGACATTCTACAATGGTAGAGAGTGAAGGTGCGTTGTCTATCTTTTTTTACAGTCTATGATCAAAACACAGATTTTTATCACAGAACACAGGAGTAGATCGAGTCCATCAACACCCCCAAAGCTTGCACAGTCCTAAAGCTCGTCCTGGGTCGACATTTTATTCAGTAACATTTGATTTATTTGCTGTTTAATGATCACATTATTTTACATCTGCTTATATGATATAGCTTGTTTATGCTTCTTTTTCACGTCTTTTGATGCAGAGATTCTGTACTATTTCAGAAGATGTGTAATAGCACCCCCCAACAGTGAATACACGGAAAAGGCGAACATTTTCGTCACTTCAAAATATAGCACGCGTGACGTTAACGGCGCAAAGAAGAACATGGTGGTTGGAAAGAGGCACTTGAAAAAAAGAAAAAACTGGATGCTTGTGGGTCCCATGTCCCTGACAATGAAAAGATGACCAGTCATTAATTATAAAACTGCTTTGCCATCACCAACAATGGACCATTTTGACCTGCTGCTGGTAAAATGCAATTTCAAATTCTTACAGCTTAATATGATGTGATTCTCAGATTAAATGAAAATTGTGTCCATTTACTCAACCTCAAACCTGACTCATTTTCTGTGGAATACAAAAGAAGAATATAGAAACAATATTGGACCCAATTAATTTATATTGTATTTTTAAAATATCTTCCACAGTTCCACAGAAGAAAGAAAGTCATACAGGTTTAGAACAACATAAGGGGGGTGCACTGTAAATTATGACAGAATTTTAATTTTGCGGTAAACTATCCATTCAAGAACTAATTATCTTTCAGGAATTTTCATTTTTCCTCTCATCAGATTTATACATGCAGGAAAAAAAGTGCATTACATATGAATAAAATATTTGGCACCCCTTGGGTTGGACTGAGCTGATTTACTAAATATATTGATATTAGGCCTAAGATCATTTTTCCGAGAGCGGTCAGATCACATCCAAACCAAATAGTCCACTGTCGAAGTATGAACATAAAGGGCTTATCTTTAAACTGCAGACACAAACATTTACTTGCTTGCGTCGACATATCATTTGAATTTATACTGTCCGATTTGGCAAATGTCCGCTTTTCTAAGGCGTCATGTTTTGACCTTATCTGAATAAATGGGACCAGGCACCCCCCCACCTCCCCCTCGGCCCCACGTCCTTGTTATGCCCTATAAATGAGAACACTTCTTCACACGCTGCTTAGAATTCTGTTCAGTACCTGTTTACCAGACGCATTCCTTAGAAGGCACACCATGAGACTCTTTCCTGGAGTGGGGCTTGTGTTTGGTGCTGTTGTGTGGCTCTCTTTTCCGACGCCTCCATCTTTAATGTTGGCAACCTCCCTGGTCCATCGTGCAGCATGGTGCTTTCCAAGGCTGAGACAGTCTGTGAATAACGTCTTAGCAGTCCAAATGGACTAGTTCCGCTCGGATAAGCGATGCCCGACCACAACAAGGGGTTCTGTTTCATGGTGCTTCCCAGGGACATGCTCACCCTGAGCCTTTGCTATTTAGTTACTGGCAGCCTTGAAGAAGTAGAAGTTCAGCCAGAGACCTCTGCGTCACATGGTTTGATTGTGTTGCACATGTTCAGACTCATCACTATGCGTTTCTGCAGACATATATAGTTAATGGGGGGAAAAAAACATGTACTCCTCGACCCCTTACAGCTGGTGCATTTCCCTTTTTTTTTTCATCATCATGCACTCGAAACATTTTCTCCATCTGGAGTTCTCCAGCTAACTTTTTCCCTCCCTTTTCAATCCAATCACCCCTCATTGAAATTTCCCAGAATCAAACACAAAAACAGGGGGAAAGAAATCGTAGTCAGCAGCAGTTCAACTTTATTTTTTCTTGCCTTTTTCTCATTTAAAGGAAAAGGATGGTTGTAGTACATGAGAACAGTTCTGTGAAACAAAACTCAAAGCCTTCATAGTGATTCAGATTCAGAGTGATTGTTTCAGCATGTTAGCAGTCGTGCCCATTTGGATCAGGACAGAGAGGTGTGGTCTCTCATCCAACCACAGACAGGACAAGGGACCATTTCATCTGTGATTTTCATGTGCACACCAGCGCCGTATTGACCCAAATGAGCGACTGCAGATCCATTAGAGTCACCCTCGACGACATTCGGAAACATTTCTCTAACATTCAGGAGTAAAAGAACTTTTCATCAGCTTTCCTGCACACTGCAGTGAAGGCAAGCCCAGTGGCTGAGGCTGCTGGGAACATTTTCCCTTCCATTTTTCCAGTTTATCAAGAGCAGTAAGATTGTTGTGATGATTTTTAAGTATAATACAGACTGAATGACTAGCATTAGTAGTTTTCGTAATGGGATGCTGAGAATGCTTTTATTACTGGTGCAAATGAACTGAACAGTGTATCAGAGATGTGAAAGCTGATGGCACATGGAATATGAACGATTGTCAGTTCAAGAGAGGAAGGGAAAGCATTACAGGCGCACAAACAGGCCACATATTAAAATAAACATTGAATGTCAATAAAAAATAAATTATTCTCTTTTCATAAAAAAGCTGGGTACTTGTGCTTTCTCTTCTGTTCAGCAATTTGGTTTTCTTTTGTAAGCAATATATGTCGCAAAAAAATATTGCACACTACATTAATCGCAAAGGAACAAGTTATTAATAGTGCATCTACCTTCTTTTTTTTTTGCTCTCAGAAATGTAATCTCAAAATTGAAGTGCAAACCACATGGTCAGTATTTAGTGTCTATATTCATTTCATTTTTTTTAAGTGGTTAGGAATGTAGGACACCTGCTGATCATTTTAAACAATTCAAGAAAATGACTTGGAGCCCAGCCCAAGTGTTTCCACCAGAGCCACCGTTAAACAGTTCAAAAAGCACCTTACCCTCCATTTCTCTCTGTTATACAAAAATAAAATCTTTTACCATTCACAGAAAAGGCTACTTGACCTCTTTTTCCAAGAAATTATCGCTTTCCGTAGCTCTTCTCGAGCCAGTGCCGAACATCTTTAAGGTTGTAGAAAAATGGACCCTTACCCCCAAGGTAAGCGATTTTATTCTTCTGTACGATGCAAACCCGCTCATAGGACACACCGTAGGCTACGTTGGCGTTGTTGTCCATGCAATCGGCCACCAATTGGCACTGAGGCGGCAAAGAGAAATGCTCCAGAAGTGTCCGGGCAGCAAACATCCTCTCCTCCAGATTACGGTGTTTCCTCACTTCAAACGAAAAGTGCTCCATGGGAGGAGCCACCCAGCCGTCTGAGGGGTGAGCCTCATCAATGTAGACAAGTAGGAAGTCTGCCACATCGGAAAATTCCTCAACCATCCGCCGGAAAACCGGCAGCTGGCTTATAAAGGGGGGTCAAGTGGCAGAGCCGAAGTTGACCACTAGCGGGCGGTCGGGAGACTCGAAGTCCAGCAGGTGGCACTCGTTGTGGGTCTTTCCGCTGATGCTCCAGCATCTGTTGATGCCGGGAACCTTCACCACCTTGGAGTTTGGAGCAGCCTCACCTAGCTTCACCTGAACAAGACAGTTCCACATCCACATGTTAATATGTTTGAGGACATCAGAATCACATGAGCAATCGTTCCTTGTGGACAGCCAAAGGATGAGTTATGTAGGCTATGTATGGTCTCACGGATGCACAATATATTATTTTGCTTTAGCTTTGTGGGTTTGTTGGCCTCTGTTGTTATAGAAACTGGTGATGTCACCAGGTTTGAGATCTCAAATTCACAGTTGCATAAAAAACACAAATTCTTGGAGGCTTTGTCACTGCTTTTGTGCTTGCAACTTTTAACACTATCTCTATGAACTTTTAAGCATCTTGTAGAGCACATTATCTCTTTGAGCTCACAAAAGACTTTAGTAGTAAGATGCTTATGATAATGCCATTCTGTGACTTTATATGTGCACATGAACTTTGGCACTACATTACCAAACAGCTGGAAACACAAACATAACTCATCCTACCGCTGTGCCAAAAAGTCTTTGACATGTTATTTTGCCACTAAATGATTTCCTCAGCAAGACTTTGTAACCAAACAGTAATATAGTTAATGGTTGAGGACAATGAATGCACATTAAGCTAGTGTATTTTACCCCACTAGGTGATTTTTGATTGATTTTTAGTTAAAAAGTAACAGGAATGGGAATCCAGACATTTAATGAATTAAGGGCATTGACTTGAGGGGTCACTGACTGTCTGGAGGGCAAAGTTCATACGCCTTATAAGGATTAGAATTACACCAATGTCAAGTTTTGAAGAAAGATTAAATGTAAATAATAAAAAATAAATAAAAAAACATTTGTCGTAAGTTGAGGATGTACACCTAATTGTAAATATATGTTTATATTTTTGTTTCAACAATAAGTGAATTTAAAGGGGTCGAGAAGTTATCACTGCAGTTTGTAACTTTGATTTTACTTCATTTAAAACAGCAATTAGTTAAATGTTGTAGATAACATTGAGTAAAACTTTATTCCAAAATGTTCATGTTGCAATTATTGCATGCAAATATAACTAATTAAATCAAATGTATATTGACCTTATTGTACAGCATTTTTTTTTTAAACATTTGTTGTTTCTAAATGCACTTAAACCCAATTTGACTTCACTACATGTGTTCATTGGTAGTATTCTGCAGTACTTTCTACTGTAACGTGGACACTTATAAGTGTAACCAGACATTGCCTACTTCATCTCGACACAGACAAATAAATCCCAAAGGCATCTGAACTTGTGTGATGCAAACTCCACAGTGAACAGACGCAGTCTTGTGCTGTCAGCTTACCTGTTTGTAGGCATCCAGCAGAAAGCTGTTCCATATGGAGCGCACGCCGGCTGTGGTTAACATGCGCTGCCACTCACCCGTGGAGCCCGAGCAGCTCAGGAGTGACACCACACGCTTAACCAGCACTATCGAATCATACAGCACGAAAAACAGGCAGTTGGAGAAGAAACCAGGCAAGATCTGCAAAGTTACCAGGAGGTCCACACTAAGCATGCCCATTTCGCGCTGATTTATAACAGGTGGTTGACGCGCACTTTTGCTTATTTAAGTTCACCTTTCCGACTCATCCTGGTCAGATATCATCTCTTCTGCCGTCCCCCTCCTAGGAAACTTTCATTTACCTAAAGAAAGCAAAGCCGACTTGAGGATGTGGGCGTTTGCGCGCGGTGAGCCCGAATCTGCGTCTCTCCAAGCATCAGGCGTCTTTACGCACAGAAGAGCGCTAGTGCCAAACGTCCCCCTCCTTTCTGCTTTACAATTAACCAAAGGCTACCCGTTGGGCAGGTTCCTGAACCGCTCTGCGTCTTTTTATACCGTAAATCATTCCGGGCTCTGAAATAAAGCCCGCGGGGCTGGTGGGAGCGTGACGTCATAACGAGGGCTTTCTCTCCGGACGGGGCATGCAATAAAATGATGGAAACAGATTCGGTGCTTTTTAACGTCAGTTACTGATTACAAAAAGAGATTACGTGTCCTTGCATAAAGAGATACACTTTGCATGGAATTGCATACAATTTATACATTTATAAATGTGATTCAGACAGACAGTCAGACAGACAGACAGACAGACAGACAGTCAGTCAGACAGACAGACAGACAGATAGATAGATAGATAGATAGATAGACAGATAGATAGACAGACAGACAGATGAACTTTGGTTTATAATAGATTAAGTATACCCCACATTTCCAATTAAAAGTCAGACCTGTCAGGACAAGGCAGGATATGTATATGTTTATTACGATTAGATCATTGTAGATGCTGCTGATAAGTGATTGCTTATTGTTGTTGCGGTCGGGAGAGCGTAAGTGTGAGCTCTGACGCACAACAGATAACGCAATACTCTCTCACCCAGTGAAATGAGTCGAGGGCTGTGGCCTCTCCCACAAATTTATCCAGTGTGATTGACAACATGAAGTCGTCCTCAACAGTGTTTGCTCTTGTTTATCGCTAAGGTTCCCGATTCCCTGCTAAACTGGTCCAACCGCTTAAGTCAGACAGATTCTTTACGTCTAATGACTAAGTTCATCTGGAGGCAGCGATCAAAGCTCTTTAATCTCAGGGTCATCACTCTCAGCGTGAATCCAGATATGCGGCGAAACGACTACGGCTGCACTGTCTCCTATCCCATTGACCCAGAAATTTCATCCAAGCCAATTAAGGTCAGCAACACAAGGATTCCTTTGTCCATTGGTCATTTGCATCTCAAACACATATATCAATCTCTACTTGTGTACACAGTGTTTACATGAGAGGCTGCATATAGTCGTTTTCACCTTAGATCTTTGTCCAAAAGAAAACATGGAGGATAGCAGGGGATGGGGAAATTATGAAAATATGTTTATCTTATACATCAGCGATTCCCAGATGAATAGTGCTGTAACAATAGCAGGATTGATGAATATTGCTCTCCCTCTAGCCTACTTTCATGACCATATCTTTGGTGGGTTGCTCTGACTTGACATTCAACTTATAGACTTGCGATGGGTCGTCAGGTTCGTCTTCTTTACTTACAGACCAAGCTCACTTGTGTTTGGGTGTTTGGTCTGTAGTGTTTGCTACTATAGTTCAACATCTTTCCATAGCCGTCCGGGGCAGAGCCAGCAAAGTGTCACAATTGTGCTTTTCAGCTCAGTCTAATTCATGCGATACGATAGATTGTTGTTTTTGGAAATTAAGTCCTCAAAGAACTTCAGGCAACAGGACATTACAAAAATATGCAGAGCCATAAAGTCTATAATATGCAATGCAGTTTATGGTTAAAGGGACATAAATATGTATATTGGCAAAAGTTGCCAGGAGATCCTTGCCAGAGCAGAGTAATCATTCACTTTTTGAAGATTATTTTGAGACAGCACTTTTTATTTATTCCGCAAATCAATTCTTTCCTACTTAAGCTGCTTTTGTAATTGCTATGATGTTTCAGATCATTTCGGATAGAAAACATTTTACTTTTCACACCATAAACTAGATGCTTCCTTGTAATATCTTTCATGCCAACAATTTTTGACTTTAGGGTCCCTATATATTCTTACAATATCCTCAAAGCTGCATCGCTGAACTCATAGCCCTTCATGTCCAACTTGTTGTCAGCTGTTATGACAAGAAGAGAATGCTGTAAATGAAATGTTTATGAAAATATTATATATCAATTTATGAAAATACTCTACTGATAACACCAGTGCCAAAGAGAACCTGATCCAAATGAGTTAATAATTGCTAGATATGGCTCATTTAACATGAGATGAGTGATGAGATATGGATATATGTAATATTAAACCTGACCATTACTTCACTGAAGGTGTGGCTGCATACTTTACGATTGCCAGAATATCCCGACACAGACCTCGGTTTATCAGCCATCACATAAAGCAAACCCCAGGAATGTCAGAAAGGTAATTAGCACTTAGAACTATTGTGAATAAGGTTCTAAACATTATAGAAATATTAAAGACTCCTTTACTTGGTGGCAGCAGTAATGCTCTCAGCAGCACGCCGGCTGGCTACATCCGTTTTAGTAGTTCAGTGAGTCAAGGTGGATTGTATGTTTGCGTTATTGTTGTAGCTTGGAATTGTAAACTGCCTCACCTGATTCATATGTTCCCCACAAATATTTACTCCCATCTGTGCAGTGTGTACAAGCAGGAATTAAGCCAACAGACAATGAGCCTTAGAATGCAAACTTGGCTTGCAACGTCTTTATCCAAAACAACATATAACAGGATTGTAGCCAAAAATTCAATTACTACCTCTGCATCGAGTGTAAACGGGGAGCCGGTGGCCCGTTCTAAATGCTCTCTCTGTGCACCAAGTCAACCTGTCTTTCTTGGACTTTATAAGAGGTTTAAGCTGTCTCATAAAGTGCATCCAGACTGTGTGCTACTTGGCTCAGAGTGCTGTAAACGTAAGGATAGTTTACTGTGGGCATTACAGCAAACTTTCCAATCATTTTAAGATTGTTTTGTTGGTTTCTTGCCCCGGGCAACCACTCAAATCAATTTAATTAACAGTTCAGTCTAGTGATACACATAACATAGAGTCCAAACGTCAGAGAGCACTAATGGAAATGATTCTATTTTGCATTTTTCCCCATTTATAAATTTTTTTTTTTCAATTACAAATTATATAAACAGAAAAAAATAACATTTTAGAATGTCAATAAACTTTTAAAAAAGTTTTCAAGATTATATTAAATTTTGAATCCCAGATATTCCTATATATATATATATAATTTGTTTGACTATATTATGAACCCCATGTTTGCGGTTGAACTTAAATTCACCCGTTTTCATTTTGATACACAAAACAGGATTAGCAGTCTCTCTCTCTCACACTCCACAAAATCTGAGTGAGCACATACTTATATAACAGCTCAAACAGTGGGGCCTGCAGACTAAGCTTATGTTTTGACTGAAAATGTAATGCAGAACTGTCAAGTGGGTCAGCACCGGGTTTCACTGGCAGGAATCAGATGCATGTGCAGATATTACATCTAAAGGCTTATAGACTTTCTACATGCATGGCCAGCTGTGACAGAAACAGCATTGGTTTAAACCATCACATCATCAAATCATAAGTGCGTGCCTGAAAAACTACAGTGATTTACAGATGAGAATCATTTGTTAGAAGCAGGAAAATTGGGCAAGCATAAGGATTTGAGCGAGTTTGATAAGGGCCAAATTGTGATGTCTAGACGACTGGGTCAAAGTGTCTCCAAAACTGCAGCTCTTGTAGGGTGTTCCTGGTCTGCAGTGGTCAGTATCTATCAAAAGTGGTACAAGGAAGGAACAGTGGTGAACCGGCGACAGGGTCATGGGCGGCCAAGGCTCATTGATGCACGTGGGGAGCGAAGGCTGGCCTGTGTGTTCTGATCAAACAGACGAGTTACTGTACCTTAATTGCTCAAGTTAATGCTGGTTCTGATAGAAAGGTGTCAGAATACACAGTGCATCACAGTTTGTTGCGTATGGGGCTGCATAGCCGCAGAGCAGTCAGGGTGCCCATGCTGACCCCTCTCCACCGCTGAAAGTGGCAACAGTGAGCATCAGAACTGGACCACTGCAATGGAAGAAGGTGGCCTGGTGTGATGAATCACGTTTTCTTTTACATCACGTGGATGGCCGGGTGTGTGTGCGTCGCTTACCTGGGGAACATATGGCACAAGGATGCACTATGGGAAGAAGGCAAGCCAGCGGAGGCAGTACGATGCTTTGGGCAATGTTCTGCTGGGAAACCTTGGGTCCTGCCATCCATGTGGATGTTACTTTGATACGTACCACCTACCTAAGCATTGTTGCTGACCATGTACACCCTTTCATGGAAGCGTTATTCCCTGGTGGCTGTGGCCTCTTTCAGAAGGATAATGTCACTTGCCACAAAGCAAAAATGGTTCAGGAATGGTTTGAGGAGCAAAACAATGAGTTTGAGGTGTTGACTTGACCTCCAAATTCCCCAGATCTCAGTCCAATCGAGCATTTGTGGGATGTGCTGAATAAACAAGTCCGATCCATGGAGGCCCCACCTCGCAACTTACCGGACTTAAAGGATCTGTTGCTAACATCTTGGTGCCAGATACCACAGCACACCTTCAGGGGTCTAATGGAGTCCATGCCTCGACGGGTCAGGGCTGTTTTGGCAGCAAAACAGGGACCAACACAATATTAGGAATATATTATGTTATGCCTGATCGGTATATATATACATTGTTTTAAGTTCACTTAAATTAAAAGTTTTTAAAGCCTAATAAATGTTGAAATTGAGCTTTCAATTATACTGTAATGAAAAAAAAATCAATTTCATAGAGACATCTGTAGCAGGAGGATACTAGCATCAGTGATACTGGCCTTCATTTATAAAAAGATGCCATTACAACAAACATTTAAAATATACTGTCATTAAATAGTTTCTACATTAATTTGGAGAGTAACTGTGAATTTTTTACAATATAAAAAAAAAATTCACATTTTTTTATCTCAATTAATTGCAGAAAAATGTGCGATTAATTCGTTTGTTTTTTTTGTTTTTGTTTTTTCGGCGGACAACACTAATATATATTACTTGTGTGTCTAAACCTTTACATTTATATAATAAATAAATTAAAATCACTCCGAGCATCTTGAAGATCCTGTGAAAACTATCAAAAAAAATAAAATGAGCACCACAAAGAGAACCTAAATACTACCAAAATACTAGGAAACAGCGCAACTACATTAAAGTTTCTCATGCAGAATTATTTAGCTCTAAAAATCAACAACACAAGGCATCAGTTACCTCATTTTTAAACAAGAGTTTACACACAATGCAGCATTCAAAAGTCACTTGTTCAATAAGAAAACAATACTTTGAAAAAGTACTTCTCCTAAAATTACCACCTCTGAATTATGACCTTAAAGCCCACAAATATTAGCGCAATAATCAGCACTGGTCTTAATCAGTGATTACAGCTCAGCACTAAATTTGCACAAAAAACTATATGTGCCAAACCCCAATAAGCACCATTAGGAATTGATCTGCTAAGATTGAGAAAAGAAAAACGTGTAGATCTTTCACAGCAAAGTCGTGGAAATAGGCACCACATTCATTCTTTTCCTTGAGTGCTAAAGTTGTGGACAGTCAAGGACTTTGGCCCGCCACAAACCCAGTGTGGCTCCATTTTTGCAAATGAGAGACCTCCTGCAAATTTCCTCGAAAATGTTGGCGTGGAGTTTCCTACGCTTATGTGTATTTTGTTTTGTTTGTCTAGAGCGTGCCAATTGTGTTATTTGCTGGACAGTCTGTATAAACTCTGCGGTCTGAACATGAGGTTGGCAGGAACTCTAATTTGGAGTCTACAACTTGGTTTTCTGAGTATATGTTCAGAAATCAATTAAATTATAATTAGAGTATTTCTGCACTCTCCATTAAAACTCTGTATTTGATCTTTCATCCTCAAAGGAAGCAACTTTGAAACAAGAAAGATGCTTGAAAAAGAAAATGATCTTAAACCGGGATAAAGAATTAAGCTCTGATTCCAGTCGTGCAAAAGTTATAAACACATCCGGGAGTTCTGGCAAACCTAAGTCATGGTGTGTAACACTAGATTGTTTCCTCATGGCTCACGCCATTATCAAGGGAAAATGCACTGAAAGGGTGTTTGGGGATTTTCTTAGAAACAGTCGATAACTCAAACAATATTTTTACAGTTGTACATTTTACCTGTTGTACTGACCAAATTGCTGCTAATAAACGTTTATTCTTTGCAACCAGCACCTGTCCATACGATAGCCAACAACATGTAATATTCATTTCAATGAAAGGTCAGTGACGTACAGAAAACTGAAATAAACAGTTTTCTGGCCTCCAAGCAGGCTTGGCTGATTTTATCTATGGTTTTACGTACCCCTTTCACATTAGCTGTATTAGTACTTAAGCTAATTGTATAATTATTTCAAAGTCAAAAACAACAGGATGGAGGATAATTGGATTAATACTGAAAATCTCCATAATCTCTGTAGCTCTGACGTAAATTAATCAGCAAAATTGACTTCAAAGAGATTACTACAATCATTTACTGCTGTTTGCATGTGTCCTCTTACCCTCACAGAACCATTGTTGACTATTTCACCTAAAAATATAAATTATGCACGTTTGCTCTCTCTCATGTCATTCCAAACCTGTATGACTTGGTTCTGTGAAGGGAAAAAAAAGGGAAAGTTCAAAAAAACTTTGCTGATTGCTCTTTGTCATGCAATTATCATACAATGAATGGAGAGTGACACTTTCAAGCTTTAAAAAGAGACAAACGCTCCATAAAACTATTTATTATGACATAAAAGTCAGGAAATTAGTTCATACACAATATTCAGTGTCTTCTAAAGCCATAAACATTTAAACTATCTGAAACTGGCCATCGCTAATTCTCTCATAAAATCTCAAGAATACGGCAAGGAGAGTTAAAATGTATACATCGGAGATACTTTTATGGCACTTTTTCTTTTTTGAGAAATGAAACCTTCTAGTCCCAATTATAGATCAAGATTTAAAAAGGTTAGGAGAAAAACAGGATGGTTTCTATAAGCTTTGCAGAAAACATTGCATACAAAATGTCATTAAATGTATAAACTGCAAACCATAAAACATTGGATTCTCCAAAAAAAAAAAAAAAAAAGGATACTTGCCCTGCATGTTCCACACAGCTTTATTGGGCAAAGATTTCTCCCCAGGTGGAATAAAAGACAAAGTGAGAGGAGGCAGGGTCCTCTCTGGACTCGTGACAGGAGGCGGAGCCCTCTCTGGACTCGTGAGAGGAGGCGGATCCATCTCTGGACTCGTGACAGGAGGCGGATCCATCTCTGGACTCGTGACAGGAGGCGGATCCATCTCTGGACTCGTGACAGGAGGCGGATCCATCTCTGGACTCGTGACAGGAGGCGGATCCATCTCTGGACTCGTGACAGGAGGCGGATCCATCTCTGGACTCGTGACAGGAGGCGGATCCATCTCTGGACGCTGGTCAGTGGCCGGAGCCATCTCTGGACGCTGGTCAGTGGCCGGAGCCATCTCTGGACGCTGGTCAGTGGCCGGAGCCATCTCTGGACGCTGGTCAGTGGCCGGAGCCATCTCTGGACGCTGGTCAGTGGCCGGAGCCATCTCTGGACGCTGGTCAGTGGCCGGAGCCATCTCTGGACGCTGGTCAGTGGCCGGAGCCATCTCTGGACGCTGGTCAGTGGCCGGAGCCATCTCTGGACGCTGGTCAGTGGCCGGAGCCATCTCTGGACGCTGGTCAGTGGCCGGAGCCATCTCTGGACGCTGGTCAGTGGCCGGAGCCATCTCTGGACGCTGGTCAGTGGCCGGAGCCATCTCTGGACGCTGGTCAGTGGCCGGAGCCATCTCTGGACGCTGGTCAGTGGCCGGAGCCATCTCTGGACGCTGGTCAGTGGCCGGAGCCATCTCTGGATGCTAGTCAGGGGCTGGAGAGCAGTGTGTGGCCCAAACATACAAAATAGCCATCGCTGTAACGGAGTATTGTCGACAGTGGGACCACCTCAGAGACCCTAAGGCTTGGCATTACTGCATAGATGCCAGCTGCTCGCACTGACATCAGCGGTGTGTCCTCCAGATTTGAAGCCAGTCTCAAGAGCCTAGGGAAATTTATTGGGGTAATCCACAATTGTAGTCAACAGTAAAGGCAAGGTCAAAACACAGGCAGGCAGTCCAAACAAACAAACAAACAAACAAAGCAGGGGACAGAGGCAAAAGGGTAATCCGGGAAACATGCAAAAAAAATCCAAAGAACGAAGAGACATGAAACCGGGGAGAACGCTCAGAAATGCAGTGTAACAACAAAACAAGACTTAGCAAAGAATGACAGGGTGAACAGGCTAGATATAGGCAGAGGTAATGAGGTAAATGAGAGACAGGTGTAAACAGTGAGTGCTTATGAGTCCGGGCAAAGGATTATGGGTGATGTAGTCTATGATGGAATGACAGTCCGGGTTGGAGTGACCTCTGGTGGTGATCAGGGGCACTTGCACTGGTGAATCGTTACACACGAGGCATATGAAATAATATGCTTTTAATAATGTTTTTAATTATTAAAATTAATAAAGTTAATACTTGTTCAAAACAGTCACTTTGGCAAAGTTTGTATTTTCTGTCATAAATATACTGTCATTAAAATATTTTAAAAATATTTTAAAAATACAGAAACTAAATTATTTCAAAAGTAAAGATTCTGAAAGCATTGATGGAGATCCCATAATAATTTAATATAGATTTACAGTAGTAATAATACATTATATTTTATTATTTGATATGATTAATATCTGATTTTTAAATATGATGGTTTCATTATAAATGTGGTGATAAGGTGGACACCCACCTTAATATATGATATTTTCCATCTGAATCTAACCATGTCATGTCAACAAGTGGAAAATCAGCCAGCTATTTATTATCATGTTAATTATTGTGCCTTTCTCCGGCAAATACAAAATACTTTTACCCCAAATACCATACTTTTACATATTCTTTAATTAGCTTAAACTGAAAATCATTAACAAGACCTTTGTCTAAAAATATATTCAATAATTGTGATTATCATTTGCTACTTAAATCTACAACATTTTAAAAACATCAAATATTAGATCAAATTAGCACAGAATCAACTTTGCGCTGCTGCCCGCGATCACATCAAGGATCTGTCAAATTTCCACGTGCATCTTGAAAAGCGGCTGTTTTGGAAAGTGCTGCAGCAAGATTTTGTGCCATCTAGTGGTTTCAAGGAAAATAATATCAAAGACACCTTTTACGGTGTGCCTTTAGCCCAGTTGTACCCTACTGTACACTCTCAGAAAAAAAAGGTACAAAAGCTGGGGCGGTACCTTTTCAAAAGGTACACCTTTGTTCCTTTTAGGTACTAATATGTACACTTTATGTACTAATATGTATCTTTAAGGTACCAATATGCACCTTTAAGGTACAAAAGTGTACCTTTTGAAATGGTACCACCCCAGTGACAGCTTTTGTACCTTTTTTTCTGAGAGTGTATGTGAGGAAGACAATGACTGATTGGGATGTAGAGAGAAATGAAAGAAAGGCAAAGTTATCACAAAGTTTTTGCATTTTTTATGAAATGAGGGAAAATCGTATCCCCATGATGTCTTTGGTCATTAAGTCATTTGAAAGACTATTGCTGGCCTACCTGAAGGACATTACTGGACCCTTGCTGGACCTCCTGCAGTTTTCTTATCGGGCAAACAGGTCTGTGGAAGATGCAGTCAACACGGGACTACATTATATTCTACAACATCGCTGGACAAACTAGAAACTTATACGAGGATCCTTTTGTGGACTTCAGCTCAGCCTTCAACATCATCATTCCAAACCTCCTCCTGTCCAAATTAACCCAGCTCTCTGTGCCCACCTCCATCTGTCAGTGGATCAACAACTTCCTGACAGACAGGCAGCAGCTAGTAAGACTGGAAAAATTCTCATCCAACACCCAGACGATCAGCACTTCTCCTCTCCCTGTACACCAACGACTGCACCACCAAAGACTCCTCAGTAAAGCTCCTAAAGTTTGCAGATGACACCACACTCATTAGCCTCATCCAGGATGGTGACGCTCACAGACAGGAGGTTAAAAAATTGTCTGTCTGTTGCAGTCATAACAACCTGGAGCTGAACACGCTTAAAACAGTGGAGATGATTGTGGACTTTAGGAGAAACACCCCAGCACTCTTACTCACCATCATGAATAGCGCTGTGGCAGCAGTGGAGTCATTCAGATTCCTGGGCACCACCATCTCTCATGACATGAAGTGAGACATTGACACCATTGTGAAAAAGGCCAAGCAGAGGTTGTACTTCCTTCGCCAGCTGAGGAAGTTCACCCTGCCACAGGAGCTGCTGATGCAGTTCTACTCTGCAGTCATCCTCTGCCCTTCTATAAATGTCTGGCTCAGCTGCCAAATCAGGCCTCAGAAGACTACAGCAGACTCCTGAGAGAATCATATGTACACCCCTTCCCATTCTCTAAGAACTGTACTCATTTAGAGTGAGTAAAAGGGCTGGCAAAATCACTCTGGACCCCTCACATCCAGGCCATATCCTCTCTGAACTGTTGCTGTCTGGCATCAGAGCACCAGAACAGCCAGGCACAAGAAAAGTTTCTTTCCTCAGGCCATCTACCTCATGAACAGTTAAATGGCCCCACTGGGCAATAAACATGTGAAATACAAAACACTATTTTTATATGTTTATTTAGCACACCATAACTCTTATTTACATTCCCTTACATTTGTATATAACATACCTGTACATACACATATTGTCTATTTTGTATATTGTGTATTTTTATGTATTTTTATTATCTGTGTCTTGTCAGTGTCATTCTGTCTGTGCGCTGGAAGCTTGTCACCAAGACAAATTCTTCCTATGTGTAAACATACTTGGCAATAAAGCTCATTCTGATTCTGAATCTCTTACTAAGGAGTGAATCCCTAATGATGTATGAGTTCAGTCAGGACCACTTTTGCGGGGAGAGCAGCAAGTCAAACCCCCATTGGGGTATCAGAACAGATCCAGTAATATTATAATCCACGAATTTAACATTGTTGTAACAAGCCAAACTATATGATTACAAAGAAATGTACTGTATACTGAAGATAGTCACAAAACAAATATCAGATTAGATTACAGTTTTCCAGCTAGGTGGAGTTGGAGATGGAGGGGGGAGTTAGATGTTATGTATAGTTATGTAATGTATGCAATAAAAGAGGGGCTGAATGAATGCGGATTTTAATGAACCTCTGCGATAAGTGTCAAAACTGGATTGGTACATGTCAGAAACAGCTGACTGTCAGCTGATGCAAGCTTGAATGACGTGGCCTGCCTGAACTAACGCAATGCTTGATATCTGTCCAATATCCCACTTCTTATCCGGACCTCATTAAGGCTCCTGGGAGTAATGCTGCATGGGACAGATGATAATAATCAACATTTCCCTCTGTCTGTTTCTGACACGTTATTTTTTCCTGATTAAAATCCAAGTCACTATCTTTTGTAAGTGATTCATTTCTGTGGCAAGTTTGGCAGGTGCAGCAATGTTTTGATGGAAGCTCATTGAAATGATTCATAAATGGAAACATGCATGGGACTGAAAAACATTGAATGTGAGGTAATTCAGTCCTTCATGAGATTGTAATTTAAATTGAATCAATGTGTAAACTGACCACAAAATTTTTTACTAATTTGTCTTCAAACGGAGGTTAAATATAACGCCAAAAAGAATGTAAAAGAAAAGAATGTAAAATGTGCTTCTGCGCATTCAAATATAGCATAACATTAGACTTGTTGTCAAAGATGCCAATCGTCATTGGTCCTTATGTGTCTTGTAACCAACCATGACTCTCCATATACAAATATGTGCATATTCATATTGCACAAATGAGTTTTGAGAGCCACAGCAAAAGTTAGACTATCAGCAAATGACTTAAACTTCATTCTGTTCCTTAAACTACACAATATTGCCAAAAGTTTTGGGACGCCTGCCTTTACATGCATATGAATTTTAATGGCATCCCATTCTTAATCCGTAGGGTTTAATATGGAGTTGGCCCACCCTTTGCAGCTATAACAGCTTCAACTCTTCTGGGAAGGATTTCCACAAGGTTTAGAAGTGTGTTTATGGGAATTTTTGACCATTCTTCTAGAAGCGCATTTGTGAGGTCAGGCACTGATGTTGGACGAGAAGGCCTGGCTCGCAGTCTCCGCTCTAATTCATCCCAAAGGTGTTCTATCGGGTTGAGGTCAGGACTCTGTGCAGGCCAGTCAAGTTCCTCCACACCAAACTCGCTCATCCATGTCTTTATGGACCTTGCTTTGTGCACTGGTGCGCAGTCATGTTGAAACAGGAAGGGACCATCCCCAAACTGTTCCCACAAAGTTGGGAGCATGAAATTGTCCAAAATGTCTTGGTATGCTGAAGCATTAAGAGTTCCTTTCACTGGAACTAAGGGGCCAAGCCCAACCCCTGAAAAACAACCCCTCACCATAATCCCCCCTCCACCAAACTTTACACTTGGCACAATGCAGTCAGGTAAGTACCGTTCTCCTGGCAACTGCCAAACCCAGACTCATCCATCGGATTGCCAAACAGAGAAGCGTGATTGGTCACTCCAGAGAACACGTCTCCACTGCTCCAGCTCCAGAGTCCAGTGGCGGTGTGCTTTACACCACTGCATCCGACGCTTTGCATTGCACTTGGTGATGTAAGGCTTGAATGCAGCTGCTCGGTCATGGAAACCCATTCCATGAAGCTCTCTACGCACTGTTCTTGAGCTTATCTGAAGGCCACATGAAGTTTGGAGGTCTGTAGCTATTGACTGCGCACTGGGCACCTCAGCATGCACTGACCCCGCTCTGTGATTTTACGTGGCCTATCACTTCGTGGCTGAGTTGCTGTTGCTTCCACTTTGTTATAATACAACTAAAAGTTGACCGTGGAATATTTAGTAGTGAGGAAATTTTACGAATGGACTTATTGCACATGGTGGCAACCTATCACGGTACCATGCTTGAATTCACTGAGCTCCTGAGAGTGACCCATTCTTTTACAAATGTTTGTAGAAGCAGTCTGCTTGATTTTATACACCTGTTGCCATTGAAGTGATTGGAACACCTGAATTCAATAATTTGGTGGGGCGTCCCAATACTTTTGGCACTATAGTGTATCATATAGGTTTAGAAGAGTTGAAATGGTGTGCATGGCTCATTTGGACCATGGTCATGTTACATTTATGATTATTTTTGTCATTTTTTTAAGCTTGGCAGCCCTGGTCACTTGTTTAATTGCATGGGAAAAAGCAGCAGAAACATTCTGCCAGACATCTCCTTTTGTGATATACCGAAGAAAGAAAGTCATATAGGTTTGAAAGTGTGAACAAACAACATAATTTTCATTTTTGGGTAAACTAGCCATAACTGAACGTGTCTAATTTGTGCTCAAGTTAAAAATATTCATACCCACAAGCCATATTAACTGAAAGGAAACACCAAACCCAAACTCATGCAGAAAAATACAGGCTTTTGTATAGGTCTGAAAGAACAGAAATGGAAAGTGGAAAATCCCAGGAACCCTGCCGTCTTTGACTAAGGTTTGCATAGTCTCATATATAAACAGTTTGAACTGTTTCCTGTATTTTTGGCTGTCTTTGAGGGGGGTAAAATGCACAGGGTTGAGAGACAGCTGGGGGTGGAATAGTGTCTCTCCAAAAAAAAAAAAAAAAAAAACACGCATCTGGAGGTTCTTTCCACTGAGAATAAACACTGTCTGGTGACCGCATAACTATAAACAATGAAACTTACAGCCTTGCTGTAGCCTTTGCTATCATAACTGATGTATATGCATGTCATCTTTGTCCATTACAAATCCACTAACACACAAATAACTACCAAAACAGAGTGTTGCTTGAGAATAATGGCTTTTGGACCACTGCTCTATTGTTAAACATGTTACTGTAGGTCCAGCACTTCAGATTCAAGCTCTAGCCATATGCACTTATGTACCTGTAATAGCAGGTACAAGATGGTCATTCTGCCTAACTGGTGATTTAGGAATCATGTCCATTTATCTTCCATTCATTTTCATTAAGCCTGGTTAGCATATTTGTATTAGATGATAATATTAATGTCATATAGAAACATTAACAATATGCTTCCTACAACCTCTCAAACCATTTAAGAAAAAAAAAATCCCACACACACACTACAGTTCAAACTCTGGGGTCCATAAGATTTTTTTTCATAAAAACAATATTTTTTTTTCCGCAAAGAAGCATTGAATTGATCAAAAGTGACAGTAATGACTTGTACATCGTTACAAAAAAAAATCTAGTTTTTAATCAGCGTATTAGAATGATTTCTGAAGGATCATGTGACATTGAAGACTGGAGTAATGATGCTGAAAATTCAGCTTAGGCAACACAGGAATGCAAAATTCTAATATTTCACAACTGTTTTTATTGTATTTTTTATCAAATAAATGGAGCATTGGTAGGCATAAGAGAATCCTTTCAACAACTGACCTCAAACTTTTGAACAGTAGTGTATATATAGACACAGTTTGAGCCTTTACAATCTGCAGATTTTTCTATTTTTAGACTGGACAGCAGGACTGTGAGGAAATCAAAAAGCCAGTTAAAAAACAATGACTCTCCTCAGACTGCAAAAAGGTTGAGAAAATGAATCTCCTTTCTCCACATCAATTTGAACCCCATCACCTCAGGAGTCGATGTCTACTCAAAATGCAGGATTCCTGGATGTACCGTGTTTTTCATGGGATATTTATTTATTGAGTCCAAAAATTGTGTACAATGATGTTTCTATAAACAAGGAAAATAAATTGCTTTCTGATTTGAGTTAGGGGGCATAGAACTGTTGCTCAGTGACATGATGTTTTTATTTTGCGGTCTTCGAGTCATAGTTAAAACAAAAACAAATAGAAGGCGCAACGTGCCCATGCACAACTACATTTTTAGAAACTTTCCAGTGCCCTGAGAGATTCCTGAAACGGGGAGAGGCCTTTTAGTCCAAAATAAATACATAATTTACATAATTCTAAAACTGTAAATCCATCCATATTTTGAAAGATATTACATTTTATGTTAATCCACAGTGAATGGTAAAAGGCATATGGAACAGCATTTACCATACACTATCCGCAAGAATACAAATCTATAATATTAAAACAACATACTGTTTATATATTTTATTTATATACTTAACATACTTTTTATTAGTAGGCTAAACTATTATATTGACAGCCAAAGGTCAACTTAAAACACAAAGAAAATGAAATGTTTAATTTGACAATTTTTGGCTTTGGTATTACAATGTTATTTAAAAGGCATTAACATATTTTCATCGTTTCTATCATTTCTTTCCAAGCACTAAATAAAGTACCCATAAAAAAATTGCCTCAGCTAGTGGAATGGCTTTGTTAGACAGTGTTATGAAAATGAGTAATTTATATATCATTCAATCTCATATTTAGTAATACTTGTTTTGTAATGTTGCTACGCAATTACTGAGGGTGCTGGGTGCTTTCTAGGGCGTTGCCTGCTTTAGTGTAAGTCTATGTAAGTGTAAGCCTTATCAGCTGTCATGCAAAAATTGTCTGATGCTTTAGAAAAGTAACAGCACACCTCTCCTCAACATGCTGCGCTGATATGAGGTGTCCTTCCTAGCACGAATGGTGCAGGATGAGTTATACAGTGAAGTTTAATGCTTTAACCCTAAATATGAGCAATGATAATAGTGATGCTTGCCCTGCAAAACTCCATGATGCTAGGGAGTATGTTGTGAGCATTTTCAACAGAATTTCACCATGCAATCACACTCAAGTTTCATTCTAGAATTGTTATCAAGTCCTCAAATGGACAATCAAAATAATCTGGGCTTTCCACGTATGGCTATTTCACAGGAATTCAACGGCTTCTGTGAAAAGATTTAAGTTAAACAGAAGTGTTTGCGGCACGCTGTGTACTCAGCAAACATAATGTCTCACCACACCAACACAGACGTAGTTACAGTCTGTTTTGGAGCTGGACACTTAGTGACAGTCCACACAAAATGAATTGAATGAGCGGGTAAAATACTCCCACGCCGCTCGCCTGGAGCACAAAATGTGTTGAGTGGGCGGAGCTGACATTGTTTGCTAGTCGAGTTTGTTATCAAGAGTCCATAGAATTACACCGTTTAGTCCGTTTAGGAGGACATGTAATCCGTGTCAAAACCTCAGGCTAATTTCTTACCACAATAGCAAAGAAAGATTTATAGAGAATTTATACAAAATAATTTCAAATAAGCAGATGAAAGATGATGCAATGCGGTGGATAAAAACATACCACTTTTTTAGCATCACATAAATCATCACAGCATTTGTTACATAACATCATGCAACCAATAAAACTGCTTTTATCCCACAAGAGCGTTAATGCTGACGCTTCATTGCTTTTGTGCATGCTCCAAACGATTTTACATCATTAAACAAAGGATGTGCGGTACTTCCAAGTGTCAAGTCTTAGTGGATACAACAAAACGCCTGAGCAACGGTAGCTACTATATGAACCCACATGAGACACTTCAACAGGATACGATCAACTGTTATGAGCCTTACATAACTTTGCATAACTTACAAATCCGTTTTGGCTTGGGGAAAAGTGCACCGTACCAAAACAAAGAAAGACCATAACCTTACATAATAATAAGAAACAGCTTAGGAAAACGACCGCCACAAGAAATATGATCCGAACACTTACGAAACATTTGACTTTTCCCTTAATTTTTTTAGCAGCATGCATGCGACAGAGGTCTATCCCCCCCCGCCCCCCCCCCAGATTTCCAAGAAATCATTGATTGGTTGCTTTAATCTCTCAGAAATCAAGATGATCCTCCGCCTCTCATACAACCAATGAACCCATGAACTAGCATGCTATAGTAATGAGCTGGCACTGCAACCTGAACGAGAACAATGTCTCCCCTTTGCCTCCAGCCAGACATCAAATATTCCTCTGCAATCCAGACAGTCTGTGTTCGTGCCAGGTTTATGGATTACCTCTCCTCTCATTACCATTTACTTACTGACGGGTAAAACATATGCCTAACCCTTGATTCAGGGTCCTTTCATTTTCTATAAAGGCCTTCATTAACACCAAATACATTAATTCTGCACAAAAGGCTTTGTTTGTTTAGTCGAAGCCTGTGTTACAGAATGGAACGTTCTGTCCTGGGTGAGCTGCTATAGAAAAACAAGTTGTCTAAAAGTTTGGAAGGCAGTAAATTGTCCCTCATAATCTTGTGTCCTTTTTCCCATTTAATCCACATTGAAAAGAATTTAACATGAAGTGCCTGGTAAATGAAGCATTGAGGACTACAGTGTTACTGTTAGAGAACTCATGCATCAAGAAGATGAGAAAACTAGGTTGCTGCTGGAAAAGTGAGGCCAGCAGAAGGTGCTAACCCTGTGGTCTTTGTTGGTCCTAGGATGGTGATGGGGACACAAATCTGTCAAGCAAAAAAAAAAAGAAGAAAAAAAAGAACTGTCCTCAGTTAAACTGAGGTCTTGACTCTCTGTGGTCATAAAAAATCCCAGGATGTCCTTCGGAAAGATTAGGGGTGTAACCCCAGCATCCTGGCCAAACTTGCCCAATGGCCTCTGTCCATCATCATGGCCTCCTAATCATCCCCATATAAATACTGATTGGCTTCATCACTCTTCACGTCTCCTCTCCACCAATAAACTAGTGTATGGTGGGTGTTCTGGCGCACCATGACTGCCGTCACATCATCCAGCGGTCCATATATGCATCAATGCAGCAAATTGGTGGTGGTTGAGGAGATTCCCCCTTCCATATGTAAAGTGCTTTGAGTGCAGAGAAAAGCCCTATATAAATGTAACAATTTATTATTAACATGATCAAGTTACAAGCATATTTTAACATTCATGCAAATATCATTTCAACAAATTCCACAGCATTAACTAGTTCTGGTAATGTTCAGATTTTTATTTTTTTTAATCTCTTTCTGTCTATTATGGTTGAGATTCAAACTAATAATCTCTAATAAAATCATTGTGCTGCTGTTCCTAAACTAGTCAAGTCATGCAGAAGAATAAAAGGTGTATGTTAAAATGTTGAAATCCATTATAATATTACACTTTCAAGTGCAGGTCATTGAGGGCACTGAGCATATCCTTCAGATGTGGCATGACTTTCGAAGGGTGAGTAAGTTCAGACCTTTGTAACACATATGGCTCATATAAGTTCAATAAAGGGTTTTGGCACCATCTGTTTGATTATTCAAGGTCAATTTACCTTCAGATCTCACCCAAGAAACCTCAAAAATACCATTTTCTATAGTACAGTTGCAGGAAGAAATATGTGATTTTAATAGAAAAGATTCTCTATTTCAATAGAGACTTTTCTCCCTAAACCAGGTAAGCATAAACACTGCCCCACACCTGATTTCAATGGTAAACTTAATAATGCAGCCACTTGTTATGAAAAGTTAATAACAAAAGAGTTCAGACAAATCGTGGATGGTCTGATCATTACAAACAGCAATGCTATCAGTCAGGATGTGCTAATACTATACTATGGTTAAAGTTAGGCTGGTAAAAAAAATATACATTTCTTGATTTTAATCGATTCTCATTTTGAAGAACCGATATCGATTCTTACATCCCAAGAATTGATCTTTCAGTCTATGCTGTTTTCAGTTGATGAATGAACAACTTTAAAAAAAGGGGGGGGGGGCTTTTTACACTGTTAAAGACTCCCAACAACGCGCTTTGCTCGGCTTTAGGGAAGTCGTCGCCTGCGCTGCACAGGTCACAGGACTTCACGAAATCAACAATGTCACCAAAGAAGTGTGTTTAGACAGCCCTGTTCAGTTTGTTCCCTACATTTTGGCGATGATTGTTTTATAAACAAGGCCCAGTTCAATTCGGGATCTGCAGATAGTCTAATGCTGAAAGATGGAGCAGTCCCAGCGATAAAGGTTCGCGGTCATGCGTTGTAACCGCAGGCGGTGAGTAAAACTGCTTCAGATGTCTGTGTGTGTGTTGTTGGCTATCAAATGTAAGTGCACATCAAATAAACAACATGATCATGTATAGTTAATTTATCAATGGAGCATGCGATGTGCACTTCCCACATGTACACCTTTTAAAACGGGCAAATAAAAAAAATTACGACGACATAATGAAAGTAGAAATTAGTAATTTACTCAAGCCGCTAAGCAAATATATACAGTTACAGTACATACCGTTACCACATAGAGACGTCCTGCTGTAGTCGTTGTTGCTGCTGCTCCTATTCAATTTTAGCCTCTGGATCTGATTCTGGATCATATATTTATGGCTGAATCTGATTAATAGCCATCGTTTATTTAGGACAACGTTTTTTCCCACGTTTTCTAAGGATGTCACAGCTTTCAGATGCTCTCAACGCAATAGCTGTGCGCGCTCATGGCTCTTTAGCTCCGCCCACACGATACGCCTCCAGCCGCTCGCTTTTATTCGGAAAGACTCTGTACAGCGTATCTTTCTTTTATAAATATGATGAAACTAAAGACTTTTTGGAGATATGAAGGATGCAATATTACTCTATAGGTACTCAAGATTGACATGAGATTGACATAAACTGTGTGTGATACCTCCCCTTTAATGTGCCTGAACTTTGTAGTGTGCCTCCCATCCAATAAATCACAATAAGCTTTGTGCTTTGTTACTTCTGATATGAACAATGCCTCAGGAGTTGCAAATATGGCCACAGAGTAAACAGACTTTCCTTGAAAGGAACTTTGATTTTATGAAATTCAAACAATAAATACGGTTTTGGCGCTCTGTAATGTTGCGCAGCAGAACGAAGCCCATGTGAATGCATCATCTCTTCTGCGCTTTATTGCTAGTTTAAGCACAAAATAAACATGAATGAACATCAGAAGGTATGTTGAAAAATACAGTACAACTCACTGAAAGCCAAACTATGTCATGTAATCGCTCAATCAGTGTTTCAAAGGTGGAAAGACGTCAATAAAACAGCTTGTAAACAATACGTTATGTAATGTTACATAACCTCAGAAAAGCCATTCAATGTCCAAAAACTTGTTAGTCAACTAGAACATTTAATTTAGAGAGGAGCATTTTGATAAAAAAGCAATATATTGCATATTCCTTGTATTTCTACTTAATCCGCTTTTCAATATTTTTTTGCCATGTACTGTACCTGATAGGCCCCAATATATCAATACTGAATCAAAATCAAACCGCATGTAACTTTTTTTGTTTAAAATTAACAATGTAAATAACGAGTCAATACATCATCAATCCTTCTTCCAAAGCATGTTTTTGTCTTACCCTGATTCATTATTTTAGACCGGGTGGGATGGTTTTCAGGGGAAATTGCGTACATACGTCACTCGCCCAAGCGTGTCTTGTTATGTCTGTAAACAAAGAAAAGTTGTTCCAGTCAGTGTGGTGTGAGAGTGGCAGATGTTAGTTGTCACAATGAGTGAGAAAGTGACATGTAGCATGCTAAAAACCTCCGGGGAATCACAGCTATATATATATATATAACACAGAATTGAGGAAAGTCTGCAAAAAGAGAACGTAACAGAGCTCATAATAAAACAAGAATCAACATTGACATGGCCTTTTCTGAGATTGCGAGAACTGAGGGGTTTGAAATGTTGTAAAGATGGCTTTTTTGTTACTCAACAGGTAAGTAAGGTATTTTATTGAACAGATACATTGACATCTGTAGCTCTTTAACATAGTTCATTGTAAAGCATTATTTATTGTGAAGGGTCATTTCATTGTGGGTTGTTGTAGATCTGTGCAGGAATTTATTTTCAAGGAAGTACTGTGTCTATAAATGAGTACAGCTACAGTAACTTCAGCTAGTCAGCTTGATCCGCACAGTCACATAGAGCCGAAGCACAACCAAAACAATGTTCTTCCGCAAAATGCATGCATTTTTATTTAACCGCTAGAGGGACAAAAGTTTCATAGTGTACCTTTAAGTAGACTTTTTTGTTGTAACTTTGCCTATTGTTATAACTGACAAAATGTTTGTACTTTTTACAGAAAACACAAAAATGCTACAGTAAATACCTAAATAAAAGTTAATATTTGTTGTTTAAAAAAAACAACAACTGTAGATGGTCTAACATTGCATTAAGTCATTTTACAGTAAAGTACGGTCATATTTATGTTTTTTGTTTTGCTAGACAAACTATCAATTATCTTAAAATTTATGTTGAAACTAAAATTCCAGATTATATTTATATATTATATTTCATTTCTTTCCAATTTTTGTAATCAGAAATATAATTTTTTTATGTTATACTTTGTTTTTCAACATGTTAACTGCAATTTTATTTATTGATGTTTATTGCAATATTTTAGTGCAATGTGTGTTACCCTAATTGTGTGTTTGGCCCTTTGCGTGTTTGACGGTAAGAAATTAGTTTACTACTATTGTTATAACAAAAACTGTCGTCAGTAATGTCCATCAAATATCGATTGGAACAAAGCAAAGTCTGTCAAAATAATACTTGGGACCTTGCATGAGGGGTGATTTAAAAAAGCGCAACTTGTTTGTCAATTACTGTTGTGGTAGACACATGTCCCTTGGGCATCAAATGGCACTTCGACTAACGAACAGGCTTTAGACTACAGACTGGCATACCTGACACCCGGAGGTCACAGGATCATTTTTCCTGGAATAAAGCAGACAAAAAGGAGAAGTTCACAGACTGCCGATCATGGCGTGAAGCCCTTCTTTATGTCTCAACAAAACTGACAGCAGAGCATCACTTGAACTTGGGTCAGCCCAACCAGCATTTGGTGAGATAAGAGAGCCTGAATGTCTGGCCAGATTTGATATTAACTGGTTTAATGTCTCATCCCCATAGAAGTGGGTAAACTTTTTTGCACAACAGCCATCAATATTTGCAGTAACCCCAATGCCAACTTTCAAAAAATGAGCTAAAAATAAAGAAGAAGAAAACACCAAAGACGCTTTAATATTATGTGCTTTATTAGGTGAGCAACTGTTTGGATACATTTATCAACAGAAAACAAATTGTTATATGGCTCAACACAGTCTTATCGTTTGAATCGCTTGTTTTCTTGATTTACCACAAGTACCATGTTTTTACCATGCCTCAGAGACAACACTATTTTGTCAAGTGGCTAACATAACATAACCATAGAGAGAGCTTTCTCCATCATACAATATATTAAAAAAATTAATTGCATGTCATTTAGCAACACAAGTCATCCTGTTTTTATTAATATGATATTCTAATATCAATCTATATTACTGCAAAGTGCAACACGTCTCTCATACCAGCCACAGAGCACCGCACAGAGTAATGTTATAACACATTACTTTCAATACACTCAAATGTATTTAGTATGATTGTTTTAACCATGAAAACCAGCCCTGCATTAACCCACATACGCAACGACTGCAGCATATGCATAATAAAAGCTCTGCTGGCCTCAAGACCTGTGTGTATCGCAGGTCTCTCTCATTAACATTCGCTCCACTGGCCTCATTCCGCTCCCATGGCTCTCAGCCTCGCACGCTTCATACCACAGTAGCGTTAATAAAACTTTAATACATTCGCTCATTCCTGAACATGATTTCAGCCTGAGTCGGTCAGATTCCTTTCCATCGGCTGTGGAGGTGAAGACAACAACTCCCATGTTTCCACTAGGGGTGTGAATTGTCACCAGTCTCACGATTCGATTGCGATTATCATGTCAACAATTCGATTCGATGTGATATCACAATGCATTACGATGCGTTGTATCCTCAATTTTCAATATTACTGCACATGGCTACATTTTTGTCAATGAATACAAGCAGTCAGATATATGAACTCCCTTTTTATTTGATCTGCTCCAGCAAAGTATATTTCCTTAATCGATTCATCTGGATAAATATTAGGTACAGTAGCTACATGTTTTCTCAACAAACAAAAAATATCTCACCTAATGCTGTAAACATACAGAGAGCCCTTTCAGCTGGTATTATTATTAAAGGTTAAAATTAACAAAACAAATTAAATTAAATATTAATACAAATTAAATAAAATGTATTTTTTTTATAATAACAACGTTATAATATTTTAATGATACAAGTAAAAATATAATAAATATGTAATATAGTGCACATATTTAGCAAAATACTCCTCTCTATAGCTAATTTTTCTAGCCAACTAACATGCTATGGTCATTAAATGGCTTTCCTGAGGTAAATGTAACGTTACATGACATTGTTCTCCAGCTGTTTGATTGACCTCTTTGCGCGGCTGAAAAGCACTGATTGATCGATTACGTATGAGACATATGCATTTTGGTAAGTTGTACTCTATCTTTCAACATATCTTCTAATGTTCAGTCGTGTTTATTTACTATTAACTAGTAGTAAAAAAAAAGAGCGAGTAAGAGATGCAGCTTGAACTGAGGCGCTACAGCGATCTGTCACATCACAAAACCGTTTTTATTGTTTATATTGCATAGTAAACTTCACAGAATTTGAGAGCTGAGAATGTGTTTCATATCAAAAGTAACCTTCTCTGTCTTGTCTGTCGGTGTCATTGTCGTCTTTGCTTCGCGATTTTTCTCTGCGTGAAAAAATGTATGTGTGGCGTGAGAGTGTGTGAAAAGTGTCATTTGCGAGTCACACTGAATGAGTTGGCAGCCCTGCTAGTAAAAGCGCATGAAAATGTCAAATAACTAGGCTATATTAAGTTACAATATAACGCTCACACACAGCCTCGCACACACACGCTGCAAATGTTAAAATAGTGGGTGCAATTTTTATTACTCGCTTTTATGTTTCGCCTCCCTTAGCCATTTTACGCTAGCACGAGAAGCACGTATGTGACGAATGATGTCAGATCAACTTCAGTAGACTATAATCGATTATGGTCTATTACTGCATCGATGCAGAATCATCCACGTCCGCATCGCGATGCAACGTTTAATTTGAAAACCCCTGATTTTTATGCTCATTCACGACGTGATCAAGCTACGTCTTTGTTTTGAATACACGACCTTTAGCGGCAAACATTACATATTATGCCTTTAATACATTTTCAAATATAATTTATTCCTGTGATGGCTGAATTTTCAGCAGCCATTACTTCAGTCTTTAGTCTCAAATGATTCTTCAAAAATCATTCTAATACGCTGATTGCTTTCTTATCCATTTCTATATTATACACTCACCTAAAGGATTATTAGGAACACCTGTTCAATTTCTCATTAATGCAATTATCTAATCAACCAATCACATGGCAGTTGCTTCAATGCATTTAGGGGTGTGGTCCTGGTCAAGACAATCTCCTGAACTCCAAACTGAATGTCAGAATGGGAAAGAAAGGTGATTTAAGCAATTTTGAGCGTGGCATGGTTGTTGGTGCCAGACGGGCCGGTCTGAGTATTTCACAATCTGCTCAGTTACTGGGATTTTTACGCACAACCATTTCTAGAGTTTACAAAGAATGGTGTGAAAAGGGAAAAACATCCAGTATGCGGCAGTCCTGTGGGCGAAAATGCCTTGTTGATGCTAGAGGTCAGAGGAGAATGGGCCGACTGATTCAAGCTGATAGAAGAGCAACTTTGACTGAAATAACCACTCGTTACAACCGAGGTATGCAGCAAAGCATTTGTGAAGCCACAACACGCACAACCTTGAGGCGGATGGGCTACAACAGCAGAAGACCCCACCGGGTACCACTCATCTCCACTACAAATAGGAAAAAGAGGCTACAATTTGCACGAGCTCACCAAAATTAGACAGTTGAAGACTGGAAAAATGTTGCCTGGTCTGATGAGTCTCGATTTCTGTTGAGACATTCAGATGGTAGAGTCAGAATTTGGCGTAAACAGAATGAGAACATGGATCCATCATGCCTTGTTACCACTGTGCAGGCTGGTGGTGGTGGTGTAATGGTGTGGGGGATGTTTTCTTGGCACACTTTAGGCCCCTTAGTGCCAATTGGGCATCGTTTAAATGCCACGGCCTACCTGAGCATTGTTTCTGACCATGTCCATCCCTTTATGACCACCATGTACCCATCCTCTGATGGCTACTTCCAGCAGGATAATGCACCATGTCACAAAGCTCGAATCATTTCAAATTGGTTTCTTGAACATGACAATGAGTTCACTGTACTAAAATGGCCCCCACAGTCACCAGATCTCAACCCAATAGAGCATCTTTGGGATGTGGTGGAACGGGAGCTTCGTGCCCTGGATGTGCATCCCACAAATCTCCATCAACTGCAAGATGCTATCCTATCAACATGGGCCAACATTTCTAAAGAATGCTTTCAGCACCTTGTTGAATCAATGCCACGTAGAATTAAGGCAGTTCTGAAGGCGAAAGGGGGTCAAACACAGTATTAGTATGGTGTTCCTAATAATCCTTTAGGTGAGTGTACATTAATATATAAACAATACAAAACATATTCTGATGAAAAAAGACATGAGTTTAGGGTGGGATTATTTCTTTGTCAATGACAGACGAGAGCGTTCCAGAAACTTTACACTATAAAACACTTCCCATTTAAATGCAAAATACCCTTGAGATTCAATGCTTTACAGCCCAAATTTAGCTATATATTACAAAAAAAGTGTTATTTCATTAGCTGTCCAGTGTGTGAAACTCATCATGTTCTCTCCTGCTAGAGCTCTTCTCATGCATGAGCTGGATTTCTGTTTTTCTCATTATGAGATAGAACTGACCCAAAGATCTGCTCTGGTGTAAAGAGGAAACAAATGATGCACTGAGGGAGCGAACGTGGCTGGTTCAACCACAGGTCTTGGTAATGTAATGGGGATCTTTAAATGTAATTAATTGTATGTTTATCCTCAGTTTAAACTGATGGAGTAAAACATATATTATATGGCCATCCATCCATTTTTAAAGCCGCATGTCCTATGTGGGTGGGTGGGTAGGTAGGTACGTATCTCATTCTAAGATTACATGCATCGATAATCATTGCTACTTGGCCTGTTATTACATGTTTACAACAACTTGTTGCTGTTATTTGCATTGCATAAATGCCAAATTGCCATTAGAAAGGTATTCATAATACGCAATAAGACCACAGGCATTATAAATGCATTACTTTGCATGTTACCGCATAAATCTACGCTGCTCTTTAAATAATTGTTATTGCAAAAAACAGATTAATGCATTACAATATACTCATTTTAAATAGCAAATAAATTTGCTTTAATAACTGTGCAATAACAATGGGTGTGTAGCTTTGAATATCTATAGATAAAATATGAGAAATTCATAACTCTTGCGCTTAGCTATTCTTTACTTAAGTCATGCCTGTGTCAATATAAATCTTGTTACCAAATGAACTACGTAAAGGGGAATTCCACCCAGATTCAATGTTTTTAATAGTGAGTTCTTTATCCTACAGCTGTTCATGGGACGTAGGCAAATATGCTCTGCTCTGCCAAAAGCAGGAATCAAGAGATCCATCCATAACACCTTTTGGCTGTAATGTTAAAGCCTCCCAGCTTGAGAGAAATGGTTAGTTAGAAATGTTGGTCTGAGGCCAAACATGTCTCTAGACAAGACAGCTGTATTGGGCCAAAACTTGGGGTTTCAGAGTCAGTAAATGTGTTCTTTTACCCTGAAAATTAATATTTTATTGTTTCTGTAAGGTGGTGATGTGCCGCCACACATTCTTAACTGCAGGTTAATGATACACTTGTAAAAAATAAAGGTTCCTCGTCGGCTCTTAGAAATCTGGAGTTGCTATATGGTTTTTTGGAGATTAAAAAGTTTCTTGATAATTCTTCAGGTCAGCATATTGGTTTCTGGGGTCTTTAAAGCACCAGTATGCCTTAATTTATGTTTTTCTTTTAAACTTGAGAGTACTGTAGTGTAAAATGATCTCTGGGATTGTAACTCGAATCTTATTTATAAGAGTGATGGCCGATATTCTCTGTCGATATTCTATATATTATTGGACAAGTGAGTCTGTGAATCCAAATCCATAATATGGCTATTTTTCTTTTTAGATATAATCATTTACCACAGTATTGAAGAGATTACCCATTTTTACCTTTGAACAAAATTGTATTCTCAATCAAACCTCACCTACTGTATATAAAGGGAGAGAGTCTTTTTGTCCGAGACTGGATTATGTCCTGGTGACAGGGATTAAGCTTGGGTTCAGGTTGCCCATCGTTTCTTGACATCAGTGTCCTTCTGTAGAATAATATTGAGGGCTTGTATCAAATTCAGATGGTTAGGTCTGGAAGGCAGTATATGTCATATGAAGTGCCTTTGGTTCTCTTTTATTTCTGTAAAAACAAAATAAATAAAAAAATGCAGAACTATTTTAACAAGTACGGCAGTTGATATGCAAGGCAGCACCATTAGATTAAAACCTTTCCTTTGACAAATTTACGAAAAAATTACAAAAGTTTCAGTGTCATTTTGGTTATCTTTATTTATCATATGTCTTTATCTTGCAAGAGAAAAAGAGGGGGGAAGACAGAAAGCAAGAGAGATAGTAATGTTGCATAATAGAGATGTAAGGCTTAAAAAACCTTTCCGGTCAAAGCCAGGCTGATGTTGACTTTGAACCCCTCCTAGACAGACACTAGCTATTAAAAGTCAATATCAGTAGTGCTGACACTGATACATTTCAAATACACTGCAACACCGCAGTTGCTGAAAATAATAAGTGTTCCAAGGGTCTGAATGTCCACTTTACATGCATTTGTAAACATGTTTACTCATCAGTGAGTTTGTGTGGGAAGCAAATAGAATAAAGTTAAATTGTAATAATCTTAAAGCGCATAAGCACGTTTCATTAAATTACATCAGGATTACATCATGAATGGTATTATAAGAGCTCTGGTCTAGATCAGTGGTTCTCAATCTTTGTAACTTCAAGGCCACCCCATTGTCAAATGTCAGTACTCAAAATAAGTACTGGGCTCAAATGGGTTCTGTCAGGTGCTTCATAGAACATTTTAGGATTTCGTTTTAAACATTTATTTTTATTTTTATTCTGATTACCTTTTATGAATTTAACACCTCATAAATATACTTTATCACTAGAAAAAAAAAATTAAATACCCATTAACTCTCTAGTGCTCTTCGGTCAATTTTGACCCCCCCAAAAATTACTGTTTGTTTCAAACGTAATAGTACAAAACTTGGTAAAGATTTTGGCACTTGCTATGTAAAAAAATAAATAAAATACTAATAATTATCATGGACATGATTCGAAAAGGTTATATGGCCCTGAAAAAAATGGTGTGTAAAAATGTAGTGTCACACTAAAATGACTGCATTAGAAATGAATGGGGAACAAATTTCATCTAGTGAAAACTTTTAGTACTGCATCCAAACAAAATCTTACTAAAAGCTAATTTCATATCATCCTCAAATTTGGAAAACTTTGGATTACATTTTGGATTTATGGCTTTGATTTTCCCATGTTTTAGAAAATACATATTTCATATAAAATTTGAAAATAGTATTTCTGTGCATTTTTCATAATAAACGTAAAATTCTAACTAAGTGAAAAACTTTTTTTCACTTAGCACTAAGCAATAATCTGCCAAGTGTCGTCTTTAAAAAGAGACCAAATCTGTACTCCAAAGCATAAAAAAAATTATGACAGTTTAAGTTGGAAATTAAATAACATTACAGAAATAAAATATAGTACATACATTCATTGAGAATTTTTTTTTTTTTCATCTAAACATCTGGACATGTGACCAAAGATGCCCCTAGAAAAAAACACCCATGATGTGGTTCCTGAGCTTTAACAAAACTTTGAGTACTTTTCAAGAGCAACAATTATCTGTTATCATATCTTTGTTCTTCAATTACAGCCAATAAACAGGCCACTGTCATAACAAAATCTGTGTCAGGACAACATTTGACACAAATCGCGAGAGAATGGAGGAAATGAATAGGAAGAATGACAGAGAAAGATTCAATTAAAGAGTTTAGGACAATTAAGGTCTCACACTTCAATGGCATGACAGTACAGTGAGTGAGTGGACAGGAATTGTGGGCGATTATATCATGCTGCATGAAGCTTTAATACAATAGAGACACTGTTTTGAGTCTCTATTCAACTACATCTTGGAAGCATGGGCAACACTTGCTCCAGAATACGGTTTCTGATTGGACAACTGTAATCTGAATTGTTTATGCACTTCATTTAACATTCTGAACAAATCAAAGAGCTCCATCCACCTGGAGGTTATTGCTAAAGCTCTCAATCAGTAACACAAGACTGACTGACTTGCCAAAATCCTTTTACATTTCATGTCTGAGAGCAATTGGGAATCCTATCATTATAATACAATTCACTGCAACAGAAATAAAGCTTGTAGATTATAAGCTGCAGAGCAGCCTTGCAAACATTCAATCAATACTACACTCAGAATGAGTGTTTGTAAGATAGCAACTAAATTATTACTATCAGACAAAACATGAATGCACAACTATAAAGAAGAAAAAATGTGTTAGCTATACAGAATATAGAAATGATGCAAGGCAATAAAAAGATGTTGAGTGAGTCAAAACCTTGCTGTGGTGTTTGGGACAGAACGCCTATTTGCATTCCACTGCGCTGCTTTTCCATTGTTCCATTGTTTTCAATTATTGGCTCACACATAATGACGTTGTAAAAATCTATTTACATTTTTTTTTTTTAAATCAACGCTTCTCGAGACGTTTTTCCATTGCACATACATCTAGGGTTTTAAAGTGCAAAAACGCGTTCTGTTTGATAGTTACTAAGGCCGATTGTTTTCAACATTGTGATGTAACTATTACAGGTAAAATGATAGAATCATTAAAATAAGTAATATTTAATGTTTGGGGGGTTCAGATGGGGGTTCAGGAACCCCTGAGGGTTTGCGAGGGAATTGCAGGGGGTTGTAAGTTGATGACAAGCAATTCATTAAATTGTAATTAAATCATAAAAAATTAAACAAATAGGCTAAATAATATTAAATTTAAAAAGATCTAAATAAAACTTACTAAATAAAAAGTAAATATGCAAATGTACCATTAAATTATTGAAATATATAATTTAAATCTCAGGGGATACTTTATAAATTAAATTATAAAGTACTTTATAAAGTAAATTATTTTGGTCAAAGGGGTTTGGCTGACAACAAAGTTTGAAAACCCCTGATTTAAATGCCCGTTTACACCTAGTCACTTAATGCGTTTTTACTGATCGATAACTATCTGATTTGTTAAAACTGTTCCATTTAAACTAAATAAATGTGTTCGTGTTGCAGTAGTGCTGTCATATCTGGCCACAACATGTCATACAGCCTATAATATGCTCTCTATGAGGCTATATATGTGGTTTCAACAACCAGATGCATTTACATTTGTCCAGTTTCGTCTCGAAATTGCTTCGAAAGGGCATTTACACATGGCCTTTTCACAATCTGATACCTATCCGATCAGAGAAAACGCATGAAGTGACTGGTGTAAACAGGCCCTAATACATGAAATGTATGCCTACTCCTTTTTCATAACAGCCTTTTAAAAAGTGTCTATAAAACTAACTTTCAAAGACTAGACTTTGACTAATTTGCAAGAATGAGAAGGAGCAAAGCATCACAAAGACTAGCAAACTAGGTGTGAAAGACATTTAAGAAAGATCAGAGAGGAACAGAAGGGGTGGGACATGTACAGGTAAGTCAACATCGCAATTAACCTGTGAGAAGAGGAAGGACCAGAGGGGGGATTGGAATGAAAAGGAGTGGACCATGAGTCGAGAGGGACTGCAGAGAAGACAAAATGAGAGGAGGGAGCCGAGAGCCAAGGGGATTGGAAGGAAGTTGTACATCCAAGAAATGGAAACATGTTGGACACTAAAATGGCCATAAACTCCCCAAGAGAGGTCAGGGTTATAGAAAACGGCTGGGGAGATTCAAAGAGGCAAGAAGGCTGTCAGCACAGCCATGGGGAACCAAGGTGCAACAGGTTCAGCAGAACCCAGAGAGAAGGGTGAGTCTGCTAAAGAAAAGAGATGTGGTTTATTATATGCGCACAGGGAGGCCAAGAGGAAGAGTTATATATACACACATACACTGCTGATCTTCTGGGATTTTCATGCATAACCATCTCTAGAATTTACAGAGAACGGTCCAAAAAAGTGAAAATATCCAGTGAGCGGTAGTTGTGGGCGAAAATACCTTGTTGATGTCAGACATCAGAGGAGAATGGTCAGACTAGTTCGAGCTGATAGAAAAACAAGAGTAACTCAAATAACCACTGGTTACAACCGAGGTCTGCAGACGAGCGTCTCTGAACACATAATACATCAAACCTTGAAGCAGATGGACTACAGAAGACCACACCGGGTGCCCCTCCTGTCAGGTAAGAACAGGAAACTGAGGCTAAAATTGGCACAGGCTCATAAATATTGGACAATAGAAAATTGGAAAAAGGTTGCCTGGTCTGATGAGTCTTGACTTCTGTAAACAACATGAAAGCATGGATCCATCCTGGTGGTGTGATGCTGGATATTTTCTTGGCACACATTAGGCCCATTAGTAGTAATTGCGCATCGGTTAAATGCCACAGCCATATTGTTGTTGACCATGTTCATCCCTTTATGACTACAGTGTACCTATCTTCTGATGGCTACTTCTAGCAGGATAGTGCACCATTTCACAAAGCTCAAATAATCTCAAACTGGTTTCTTGAACGTGTTCACTATACTCAAATGGCCAAGTCCAAGACGGTACTAACAAGGTGTACCTAATAAAGCGGCCAGTGAGTGCATGCATATTGAAAAGTTTTTGGGATGTTTTGGGAGTAGACTTTACAGAGTGCTTGACTGTTGCATTGTCAATACAAGATCCTGACCAAAAATTTATGCAGCTCTTAATGGAAATAACATCACAATATTTATTTCCATCAAGAGGTGCATACATATTTGGTCAAGATCTTATATTGATAATGCAAGAGTCAAGCACTCTGTGAAGTCTACTCCAGCACATCCCAAAGACTTTAAATGAATTTAAGGTCTGGACTCAGAGGTGCCAATTCATGTGTGAAAATGATTCTTCATGCTCCCTCACAACCATTCTTTCACAATTTGAGCCTGATGAATCTTAACATTGTCATCCTGGAATATGGCCATGATGTGTCTTCCTGCATGGTTGTTTAAGACATGAAAAGCTACACTACATCAATTAAGGTTCGAAGAACTGTTGCCGAACATATAACAAGCTAGAAACATAATAATCACTGCAATAATGATCCAGTTATAGACTCTTAAGCATTTGCCTATTTAAGTCTTTTTGAGTATGATGCTACAAGCTTGGTACACCTATTTCTGGGCAGTTTCTCCCATTCTTCATTGCAGGACCTCTCAAGCTCCATCAGGATGGATGGGGAGCGTCGGTGCACAGCCATTTTCAGATCTCTCCAGAGATGTTCAATCGGGTTCAAGTCTGGGCTCTGGCTAGGCCACTGAAGGACATTCACAGAGTTGTCCCGTAGCCACTCCTTTGTTATCTTGGCTGTGTGCTTAGGGTCATTGTCCTGTTGGAAGATGAACCTTCACCCCAGTCTGAGGTCCAGAGTGCTCTGGAGCAGGTTTTCATCAAGGATGCCTCTGCACATTGCTGCATTCATCTTTCCCTCGATCCTGACTAGTCTTCCAGTTCCTGAAAAACATCCACACAGCATGATGCTGCCACCACCATGCTTCACTGTAGGGATGGCATTGGCCAGGTGATGAGTGTTGCCTGGTTTCCTCCAGTCATGACGCTTGCCATTCAGGCCAAAGAGTTCAATCTTTGTTTCATCAGACCAGAGAATTTTGTTTCTTGTGGTCTGAGAGTCCTTCAGGTGTTTTTTGCCAAACTCCACGGCCTTTAACTGAGGAGTGGCTTCCGTCTGGCCACTCCACCATACAGGCCTGATTGGTTGAGTGCTGCAGAGATGGTTTTTCTTCTGGAAGGTTCTCCTCTTTCCACAGAGAAACGCTGGAGCTCTGTCAGTGTGAACATTGGGTTCTTGGACCAAACGCCCTTCTCCCCCAATCGCTCACTTTGCCCAGGTGGCCAGCTCTAGGAAGAATCCTGGAGGTTCCAAACTTCTTCCATTTACGGATGATGAAGGCCACTGTGCTCACTGGGACCTTCAATGCTGCATACATTTTTCTGTACCCTTCCCCAGATTTGTGCCACGGTACAATCCTGTCTCGGAGGTCTACAGACAAAATTTCTTGGACTTCATGGCTTGGTTTGTGCTCTGACATGCACTGTTAACTGTGGGACCTTCTATAGACAGGTGTGTGCCTTTCCAAATCATGTCCAATCAACTGAATTTACCACAGGTGGACTCCAGTCAAGTTGTAGAAACATCTCAAGGATGATCAGTGGAAACAGGATGCACCTGAGCTCAATTTTGAGTGTCATGGCAAAGGCTGTGAATACTTATGTACATGTGATTTTTTCGTTTTATATTTTTAATAAATTTGCTTCAAAGATTTCAAACAAACTTCTTTCATGTTGTCATTATGGGGTGCTGTTTGTAGAATTGAGGGGGAAAAATGAATTTAATCCATTTTGGAAAAAGGCTGTAACATAACAAAATGTGGAAAAAGTGAAGCGCTGTGATTCATTTCCACATGCACTGTATATATATATATTTGAGGTACATTTCAGATATATTTTGTCATATGTAATTCGCACAGACACTTAACAATCATATCTTAGCAACAGAACGCACCTATATCTGTTATCTCAATCCAAACAAAGTCGGAATAAATTCTCATATTTATATCCGTACGGCTCATCAATGCCATCTTAAGCCACAAAATAGATTAAAATAGAATATTTTTCTTTCCTGATCTTCCTCAAAAGAAGATAAACCCTGACCTCTTCAGAAAGGTTCTGAAGCCTCTTAGATTACCTAGCTCACCACTAAAACTCAATCAAAGAAGCTTTTGTCAGGCTGTAGTGTCTGGCGAGAGTGAGCGAGCGCCACAGTGACCTTTCTACAATAGCCGCTGTTCTACAATGTGAACTATTGAGCTTAACAGCAGCGAATAAGGCCTGTCCATTCTGCGGAGACAATTGCATTCTCTAGGAAAGCAAGAGCCTACTCTGCGGCCAACCATCAAATACATGGGCTTTTCTGGATTAAAGCAGTCTATCTGGCCATTGCGGGGTCATCAGCTTTAAGGTGACGGTGCAGCAAAGACAAACAGCAGAGCCATTGTACAATTCTTATGGCATCAGAGCTATCACAACAAGCACACAGCCGCACAGACACGGGGCCAAAATCAACAGGCTCTCCATTCCTTTGGAACGATCCAACATGATATTTACATTGGATGAACACGAAGCAATGCACTTTGTGAACATGATCATAGAGACGAGTAAAGGTTACAGATTTAGGGCAATGCTCAGTTGATTTCGACCGTGACGCTTTTCAGAGACAAACTCTGTGCGGTTGCATACAATGGACGATGTGTTTGACAGATCGTCTTGGCCGTCTGTTCTGGCCACACACACGAGACAAATAAACCACTATGGAGTTGGCCTGAATAAATGATGTGTGAATGTATAACTTAGTTGAGATACGTACAGTGTGACCCTCTGTGCAGTCAAAAAATGGAGAGTAACCAGCGGGTGGGATGGGAGGGCATATGTATGCGTTTAAGTGGCGAGGGTGTGTGGATCACAGGCCAGATTAAAATACCCATAAGAGGATTGATATTTGAACAATCCTCTGTTTTCTTGACTTTCAGAAAGGCAGACTGCTACCTCGTGTTGTCGAGATCGGTCATGGTATTAACATGCCTTCAGGGGCTCCTTCAGATTAACTCCCTGTGAAAACCAAGGCTGTCTCTGAACATTTATGCGGGTTTAAAAAATACTTTACCCAAAAATGAGAAATCTGTTATTATTTCACTTTCCCACCATCCAAAATGACACAAAAAAGCTCATAAAAGTGGTCTTCTTAATATATCTGTAAGAGAAGCAGAAATTTAAGTCAATATTCACTCTGAATTCAAAACTGATCTGAATGATTCATTCACAAATCATTTGTTTAGAGTTTACTGGATTTTTCAATGAATAACAACTTTAAGCTATAGTATGGCTTTAGAAGACTTGGAATATAGCGCACGAGTAGTATGAATACTTTTAGAATATTTTATGGTGCTTTTGTGCAGCTTGAAAGCTCCCATTCATTGTAATAGCATGGAAGAAAGCACCAGTAAATTGTATATAAAAAAAGTTTCCTTTTGCACTGAGACGGGTTGGAACAACATGAGAGAGAAGACCGAATTTTCATGTTAAATTGACGGAAGTACGCTAGACATCGTGTGAAGACTGCATGCCACAAGGAACACAGTAATCTTTGATCGGTGATCCGAGTATTTGCTCTGCCACTTTATTGGTCAACAGGGTCATTTTGGAGGTTTGGCAGTCTTTCCTGACCTTTTTCTGTTTCCAGACAGACAGCAAATTGACAAATGAAAAGACTGATAAACAAACACGCAGACGGCTTCATAGGACATCTGAACACGCTAAGATCCGCTACAGTGCCCTCGGCTTCACGGGCCAGACGGTCGTGCCAACCATCTTGGCAGCGCACGCTGTATGCCACCCACATCAGCAGAACCCTAACCCATCCAGAAAAAATCAATAATGTGGATTCATCTCATGCTTTGAATGCCACGTAAATGTGAAATTTGAAAAAATTCCAGAAAAAAACATTGGTTTTGGATCTATTCAGTTTTCTTACTCCATCATCTATAGGACTAACAGTAAAAGTTGAGAAGTTCAATTTGAGAGGACATTATTGCACTTATGGCAACATTATATCTTGATGACATAGTGCAGATGAAAACAAAACACATAAAATGTAGGCCAAGAATAGCATCTCTGTGGAGGACTAGGGTGCCGCAGCTGTTGTTCTATCTTCGTTTTTATAATAAAGTTTGTTATTGGCGCCCTCTGCTGGGTAAGATTTCTTGACACAATTAAAGCATACTAACTAGACACATCCATCCAGTATCTCTCTTTCTGTACAGTATCTATCTAACTATCTATCAATATAGTGTCTCTATCTACACTGTAAAAAATAATACACTATATCTACTCAATAAAATTGTGGCAACAGATTACAAGCAATATTATTAATTAAATTCAGTAATACAAATAAGAATCGAGTTAAAATTAATCAAATGAATTCCTTAAAAGTCAACCATTTAAATTGAGTAACTGCAAATACACAAATTACAGCTGAAGAAAAGAGAAACACAAGAACTACAACTGACTTCAGCAACAGCCTTAGATGAAATCAACTGAAAAGACATTACATCTCATTTATTACAAACTCGACTCACTTTATATTTGTCTACAGTTCTTTTTGAGAATTAACAGAGGTCTAGATGTTGATGTTTTATTTAAAATGTTTGGTCACCATTATGGTGATCAGTGTTTCCTTTACTTGGGCAGTTTGACTCTTGACTTTTTAAGTCAGTTTGTGGTTTTTGTAACAGTATATGCATGCTATTTATACATTATCTCTCTTTTTATACAATATCTATCTACCTATAATGTATTTACCTATCTATCTATCTATCTATCTATCTAAAATTGGATTTAGAAACATATACCATTTAACTTTTTCTCCTTGTATTCATTACAAAAATATAAAATGTACACTGCTTTAGCTGTGGAATAAATTGAAAATAATAATTGGGAAAAACTATGAACCTATAAAACAGTCCTTGTGAGGTTTGGAGATAGTGAATAAAAACGACTTCATAGTTCAACTGCATCTCTTGGAGAAGTCTCACCCTATCACATTTATGCATGTGCAGACAGAGAATGAATTATTAAGAATTTGAGAATCCTCACAGGCGCTGTCCCTGCAGGAGAGAAACCTCTGCTAGATCAATATCTGCTTTACCTAGTGTCACTTGACAAGTGCTGGGAAATTGCTGCTGTACAAAATAAAAAAGTCCCAATTTCTCTCTAGGTCAAAGCTATTACATTTCCAAAATATCACGGGCTCAAAATGCCCAAGCCTATCCAGGATTTTCTCTGTATCTCCAGTGTAGAGAAATACAATAAAATTGCAGGTTTAGTCTCGAGTGGACTTTTCCTTCGCTTTTGCCGCATTTCAATTTTCAAGATGGTAACTATGGAAACGCATGAAATGTTGACTAAGATGATTTGAGGGGGTAATACTTTCCTCACATTTCAGACTCAGGTTATAGACTGTGAGAAAGAACAGGTTCATGATATTTCTCAGTAACCCATCTTACATCTTTAGAAAATTACAGCAGCAGCAAAGCATGTATGGAAAGAACCCTGCAGGGGAATAATGGGATACATTAAAGGAAACGCACTGATCATCACCCAGAAAATTTGAGGATAAATGTGAAAACGTCTACAAGTACAGAGAGCTATAATGAATGTTACAGGCCTGCTTCTATTGCCATAATACAATAATCAACATTTTTAGACAGATGTGTTTAGTGCAAACTGACGACTGCCCAACACAACAATCAGTCCCTGAATAGCCCAACATTTAAGGCTAAAAGCAAATCAAATCATTATCCCAGTAAATTGGTGATTCAAGCCTTCAAAATAACAGTGTAAAAGCAATAAGTCATTTGGGCCATCTGCCTGACATAGAGAAAATAATGGTATACCTAATAAATAAATGAATTAAAATCCAGTACTTACCAACCACTTCCTAAAGCAGCGGTCCTTTTTTCAAATAGTCCAGCTAAAGTTTAGCTCCTACAAAAAAAAAAAAATGTAAAAGGAAAACACAATGTACCAGTATATCACTCTATACATCAATAAATTATGAAAATGGCATTGCCAAGCATCATATATAAAATGTATACGCATGTTATAGGCCAGGCATAAAACATTCACTATTCAATTGTATGCAATATGTAACAGGTGTTTTTTTTCCTGAAAAAGGTCAATAACCGTGAAAAAAGGTCAATAGGAGGTAGAGCAACTCTGGTGAAGCACTTGACAGTATTTTGGAAAGTCACACAGCACCTAAGTACAAATGTGAAAGTTGTGAATGTTTCTGCTCTTCTGACTTACAGCCTGTCTTGTAGTTGCTAAAAGGTTAATGAGTATGTCTGTTGATTGAAAATCATGCATTATATTGTGATCATATGGCAAATGTTTTCATTTCAAACTTAAGACAAAGCATAGCAGAGCCATACCATCCACAACATCAACATATAAGATAGATGAGGGGGAAATTTTTTTTTTAAATCAAACACTTTATTGTATGCATGTCGTCCAGTTGAGAGATGAAGGTACCTGATTGAGTAATTGATGTTAGTGGAATTACAATTATGAAGACAATAAAAAAATTAAATATATCAATCTATACTGCATCAATTAGCAAAGCATAATTTTTAAACATTAACAGAGAAAACCAACCCAGAAAAAAATAAACAAAACAACAACAATCAATCCTGAAAAAAAAAAAACTCAAGACATAATAAACACTAACAATTATTTATTTGCCAAATGTCAGTCTCTCTACTGTGAGTGTCAATACTAACAGAATACAACAAAATAAATATGCCAATTACTTTCAATGTGTCAAGTTACTTTAAGACTATGAATAATCAGCAGAAAGCCAACCAAATTTTTTAAATCATTCTTTGCTTTCAGTGTAACACTGTGAAATCAGGGTCAGGTCAGATGAAAACGTGGCAGTTAATATCAAGCATTTCTGTCAAGTGTTTTCCTCTGCGTTACAGGACAAAACAGAGCTATCTTAAATCATAATCATTTTAATTATGATTAAAGCATAGATAATATAATTTTTTGAAATCATTCTAGGTTTGTGCACGATTTGTGCAAAGAACGATCAAAGCAACTGCCAAAACAACATGAAATTAAAATGCTATTGAAATAATGCACAAATATTATTATCTTAAGAAGTATTATCTTAAATGTATTTTTAAACACTGATTACTTTTCAGTATAATGTCAACAACCATTAGTTAAATGATGCAGTACATAAACCTGAAAAGAATTGCGAAGAAAAATTGTTCAAAGCACACAGTGAAAAAAAATCAAAAACATCATTACAGCAGTTTTCACTCGTTTATCACAAAGTTAAGCCCTCTTTAGTCATTTTGAACCTATTTAAATGTTAAACTCAGTAAAAAATACACTCACTTAAACATCAAGATGTGCAAAGTACAGGGTATTTGACATTCATGATCTGGTTCTCTCACATGAATACTCTGCTTTAAGAACTCATTGTGTGGCAAACAAGAGATTAATTGATATTTTAATTTGGAATTTGTGTTGAATGAAATTCAAATATAAATATTCTTAAAAACAAATTAAAATGTGCTTATAAAAGACTCATGATATAAGGTAAACAATTTGCATTACTAGTACCTTTCAATATATTTATTTGTCTTCTAACTAAAAAAAAAAATGTTCTGAAATGTGTTAGTTAACGAGTCCCTCATTATTCTCTGTACAAAGTTAAATAGCAAGAAAAATTACCTGTGTAACCCTACACAAATCACTCTTTATAGACCAAAATATACACATACAAAAAATTTACACAAAATCTGTGATATCTGCAGTTCAGACAAATCATGACAGCTGCATTGTTTCTGGCAAAGATGATTACAGGACTTTATGAGATGATGTGGGCAGAGCAATGTTTTTCATGTCTGTAAAATAAAAGCTCTGGGCTTTGCTGCAATAGCAATTCATATTCTTGAAATATTTAGACACACAATGAATGTGGAGATCTGGAAATATACTGTAGTGTTTTGCATCTGTGGTGTGTTTTCCCTTTTCTGCATATCATTCATACCAAATATGTTTCACTTTTATTTCAATTTCAAAATATTGTCCAAATGGGCAATAAATGTAAACGAAAACTACCCCAGTTTAGGGTTGAACTTTCTCTCGCTCAACAAGTACAACTTTTGAACCTCCCTCTCTTCCTGGTTCCTCACTGATGAGTGCACTCGCCTGGTTGCTCGTTTTGAGGACTGTCCAATGTGCTCTCATTCTTCTGCTCCACTGCCACCTACAAGACAACAGAAGCAAGTGCAAGTGAGTAGTTGAGTAGTAGCAAATGCTTTCCACAAGGAGGCAGTCAATTACAAAGCAAGGAAGCTGGGAGTAATAACAGTGTAAAAGGAACAACCTAATCTCAGGCACCACCTGTTTCCACATGCTCATCCAATTTCAATCTGCCCATGACTGACCTCACTGGGGTTCAGCATCTTCTGCCACTTTCCTGCTCTGCAGCTATGATGCATTTATCATATAGAGCAAGATGCTTCATCAGCAGGTTTCTCTGTCATTCCTATACGGAGGTTACAGGCAGAGTTTTACATCTTGTTTCTGCCGCCCTGCTGTTTGTTGCGCACCTCTGCTCATTGATGAATCACTCCCTGTGGCTGCTGAACAGTAATGGGAACAGATGTTTGTAGAACACAGCTCCAGCCACCTTAATGACATGTTTGGAATGCAGTAGGGAAAACAAGCTCTGGCAGCTGACACAGCAGGTTGCTTGAGGGTGTCAACTTGTCTTTCAGTGGCTTTGTCACAGGGTACATGACATTTAGCTCAGACCCATCCCGAAGGGCTTGAAAATCACCACTAAATAACTAGATTAAATGACTGGTTTTCTAAAGTGTAATTTTGAGGATGAGGACAGGTGTATAACATCTAACAAGATATAAACATAGCTTAAAATCACTGTGCTAACACATACTTTGGGTAGAGTGGGGTAAGATGTGACTTGTGACTTTAGAAAGAACCAATTATATATAACGGCCTGTGATTGAGCACTTGATTATATATAGTGTTATTAAAAAAAAAAAAATATATATATATATATATATATATATATATTTATTTTTTTATTTATTTTTTTTACACTATATAGTTATATATTTATATTTTTTAAAAAAAAGTTCCTTTTTTTTCTTTTAACATTTTTATAGATCAGGCATAACAGCAGGAAAAATGGCAAGTGTAAGGATTTGAGTGAGTTTGACAAGGGCCAAATTGTGATGGCTAGACAACTGGGTCAGAGCATCTCCAAAACTGCAGCTCTTGTGGGGTGTTCGCGGTCTGCAGTGGTCAGTATCTTTCAAAAGTGGTCCAAGGAAGGAACAGCGGTGAACTGGCGACAGGGTCATGGGTGGCCAAGGCTCATTGATGCACGTAGGGAGTGAAGGCTGGCCCGTGTGGTCCAATCAAACAGATGAGCTACTGTAGCTCAAATTGCTCAAGAAGTTAATGCTGGTTCTGATAGAAAGGTGTCAGAATACACAGTGCATCGCAGTTTGTTGCGTATGGGGCTGTATAGCCGCAGACCAGTCAGGGTGTCCATGCTGTTCATAATGTTATGCCTGATCAGTGTATAAAAAAAAGGTTTAAAAGTTGATTTATTTCACTATTTCACTATTCCATTCAGAAAGTGAAACTTATATATTATATTCATTCATTACACACAGACTGATATATTTCAAATGTTTATTTCTTTTAATTTTGATGATTATAACTGACAACTAAGAAAAATCCCAAATTCAGTATCTCAGAAAATTAGAATATTGTGAAAAGGTTCAATATTGGATACACCTGGTGCCACACTCTAATCAGCTAATTAACTCAAAACACCTGCAAAGGCCTTTAAATGGTCTCTCCGTCTAGTTCTGTAGGCTACACAATCATGGGGAAGACTGCTGACTTGACAGTTGTCCAAAAGACGACCATTGACACCTTGCACAAGGAGGGTAAGACACAAAAGGTCATTGCAAAAGAGGTTGGCTGTTCACAGAGCTCTGTGTCCAAGCACATTAATAGAGAGACGAAGGGAAGGAAAAAATGTGGTAGAAAAAAGTGTACAAGCATTAGGGATAACCGCACCCTGGAGAGGATTGTGAAACAAAACCCATTCAAAAATGTGGGGAAGATTCACAAAGAGTGGACTGCAGCTGGAGTCAGTGCTTCAAGAACCACTACGCACAGAAGTATGCAAGACATGGGTTTCAGCTGTCGCATTCCTTGTGTCAAGCCACTCTTGAACAACAGACAGCATCAGAAGTGTCTCGCCTGGGCTAAAGACAAAAAGGACTGGACTGCTGCTGAGTGGTCCAAAGTTATGTTCTCTGATGAAAGTAAATTTTGCATTTCCTTTAGAAATCAGGGTCCCAGAGTCTGGAGGAAGAGAGGAGAGGCACACAATCCACGTTGCTTGAGGTCCAGTGTAAAGTTTCCACAGTCAGTGATGGTTTGGGGTGCCATGTCATCTGCTGGTGTTGGTCCACTGTGTTTTCTGAGGTCCAAGGTCAACGCAGCCGTATACCAGGAAGTTTTAGAGCACTTCATGCTTCCTGCTGCTGACCAATTTTATGGAGATGCAGATTTTTTTTTCCAACAGGACTTGGCACCTGCACACAGTGCCAAAGCAACCAGTACCGTGTTTAAGGACCATGGTATCCCTGTTCTTAATTGGCCAGCAAACTCGCCTGACCTTAACCCCACAGAAAATCTATGGGGTATTGTGAAGAGGAAGATGCAATATGCCAGACCCAACAATGCAGAAGAGCTGAAGGCCACTATCAGAGCAACCTGGGCTCTCATAACACCTGAGCAGTGCCACAGACTGATCGACTCCATGCCACGCCGCATTGCTGTAGTAATTCAGGCAAAAGGAGCCCCAACTAAGTATTGAGTGCTGTACATGCTCATACTTTTCATGTTCATACTTTTCAGTTGGCCAAGATTTCTAAAAATCCTTTCTTTGTATTGGTCTTAATTAATATTCAAATTTTCTGAGATACTGAATTTGGGATTTTCCTTAGTTGTCAGTTATAATCATCAAAATTAAAAGAAATAAACATTTGAAATATATCAGTCTGTGTGTAATGAATTAATATAATATACAAGTTTCACTTTTTGAATGGAATTAGTGAAATAAATCAACTTTTTGATGATATTCTAATTATATGACCAGCACCTGTATATGTATATAAATACACTTATTTTACACTGATACTTTATATTAATAATATTACAAAAACTATAACTAATACACTAAAATATTATAAAGACATAGGATTGTGCATTAATAAATCACTTTATGTTCATATTTTTATTTTAAATGTATTCAATTTAGTATTTAATATTTAATATGTACACTGATGCAATGTGGCACAGTGTACCCTTAAGGTGTGGAAAGTTTTGTTAGTTTTACCTCAATCCTCCTTGCCTAGAAGCCAACTTAAGTAAAAGGTGTCCCAGTTTACTCCACCTTCCCCCTCACACTCACACACACAGAATACCTGATAGGAGTAATGTGATTTGTAGGTGATCCATTTCTTCAAGTCAGTTCTGTCCCCCACGGACAGAGAGCGAACGGTGGCTTTGGATGCAGAAGCAGAGGGCATGTCAAACTCAACCTCTACCAGGCACTCAAACTTAGGAGGCACCTCCCAATCTGAGCCCAGCTCCAAACGACAGAAGAACGTATGTGGATGTCCCAGTGCTACAAAAAAAATACCATCCACAACCATATTAATGTAATGTATGCAATATTAAAGCAAATAATTAATTAATGCAAATTACTACATGACATTTTAGATGAAGGACCTAAGCTGTATCATGTATAATTTAACTTTAGCAGAGAACTGGCCTCGATTTTACTAAAATTAACTGAAGAAAACTCAAGAAATGTCAAATATGGATATTTTTCTTACAAAAACCTATAGATTCGCTTCAGAAGGCATTTATTAACCCCCCGGAGCTTTGTGATTTACTTTTATAATGGATGGATACACTTTTTTGGGCTTTAAATTTTGGGCTGCCATTTACTGCCATAATAATTTTGTAATGCCATTCATGACGTTTTAATATAACTCTGATTGTATTCATCTGGAAGAAGAATGTCATATACACCTAGGATGGCTTGAGGGTGAGTAAATCATGGGGTAATTTTAATTTTTGGGTGAACTATCCCTTTAGACCTAAACATATCCTTTAAAAATGCATTTGTAAAGCTATTGTATGGCTTCAGAAGACTATAGCTTACGAGTCATATGAACTACTTTTATGATTTTTATATAGGAACCTGACAGACATTCTTCAAAATATCTTCTTTTCTGTTCAATTGAACAAGGAATGTCATATGAGTGTTGAAGGACATGAGAGTGAGTAAATGATGAACAACATTAACTTTAATGTTTTAAGGAACTTTTTTTTTTTTTTACTCCAGAGAACAGAGAAAAAAATATTTGAGGAAAACTGAATTGTAAAGCTCACGGATGTCAGACAGTGAGTCTGTGAATTAACAGATAATGACAGCTTGAGCTTTGTCTAACCAATCAGACTCATACAGGGGGAGAGGATCCCTGCTGATGTACTATTGAAAAGCCTAAAGCACTGGTCATTGACAGAGAAAAATGCCACCACTGGCCACAATGCAAACGCTATGACAACAGAAAATCAACAATAATAAGGATAAAAGATTAAATATTATTTCTACACCACTGCACTTGCTTTGGGAGTCAATGCTGCATTAAGAGGCATGGCTTGTTACCGCAGCATTGTGATTTGGGTTTTTGTGAGGATTTATTCAGCAGCATCAAAATATAAAAATCCTTAATCTACTATCTATACTTTAATAAAGAACTCTGTCTCATCTTCTGTCCAAACATACCGTGCCATCTTTAAAGAATGATCATGTGACTTTTACGCATGCCAGGTGACCTGTAAATGCGAAAAAACTGTTTCCATTGCAGTTTTGCTAAATATTCCTTTTTCAAATAGCTTTTTGAAAACCACCTCATGCAAGCATAAAAACTTATTTGCGATACATGGGAGTTTTTGCAAAATTGACGTTTCCATTGGGCATATTTTCAATTCGCAATTTTAATTTGCGCAATTTGTAGGGTAATGGAAACGCAGCTAAGAAAAAAATCTAAATTAAATTTTATATAAAAAGTTAATTTACTGACTTGATCGATCTAACCTCCATCTGATGAAATACAGTAGCTAGATAAAATAAAACAGCTCTAACACAGCTTTGATTTTGCATAAGAGTAATGGAGGAGAACAAGATCCATTTAACCTGAAAAGTAGAGAGCACATCATGGCTATTCTACGCTAATGCTATATCTAACTATTTAGATTTTTAGGTCAATTAACAAAAAAAAACAAACAGGGAAGAGCATGAGTACTCTCAGTGACAGCAATTGATTCATTATGAAAACACAATAATTGTGTGACTTCTCAACTACTTTTTTAACTTCCTGCATTCTAAACCTTTTCAAAAGCCAAGTTAATTCCTGTTGTCACAGCATTTGAAACCATAGCTACCTCAAATTCAGATCTAAGTTCTTACCTGAGTTCTTGTCTGGCAGGCGACTGATCCTCCACACCACAGACCTAAAGGCCTGTTCGTATTTAGCTGTGCCGAGTGTGACCCTCATAGCTGGTTCGGACCCTGACGTGCTGGTTGAACCAAAGCTGGCTCCTTTATTGAACCGAGCCTTCAGGGACTTCTCTCCCGTCACACTCTCCCGCCTAAAGTTCTTTGCCCAAATTTCTGGTATGGGATAACGTATAGCAACGTTTTCACATGGTGTTAAAGTTAATGAATCCCGATTGGATGAGAACCCCGTTGACATGACCAGCCAGGACTGCACCTCCACCTCCGCACCCTTGACGCAAGCGACTGTTTTCAGGGTGAAGGGAAGGTTTTTTTCTGCGAAGGCAGTGCGGAAACGCAGCAGTTCAAATCGACGACCAACCGGTGGACTAAACATAATGGCACGGGACTCTGTGAACTCTAACTGGTCTGCACACTCATGCAGTCGGCAATCACGCATTTGAATCCAACGTGATGTTGTGTTGGGAATTATGTCATGCCGAGAAACCACCTCTTTACCTTTGACCTGGACATCATTGAGGCCGATACTACAAGGTGGAGATCCATTCAAGAATGCTAGCATGTTCACTCGGGTCAAAACTAGCTGCTCCAAGATACGGCTGTCCCCTTTGGACATAATCCCATAAAAGTTATCCCTCACCTCCACGTAGACCTCCTCATCAGTGTAAGTCGTTGGCCAGTTGAGACCTTCTTGATCCACTGAGAGTCCTACAAGCCTCTCCTGCAGAGCATGATGAAAGCTCAAGAAGTCCTGGTAGTTTGTGGTCCCAAGCTTCACCACTTGCTCTCTTACGGGCAAATGAACCACTGTGACCTTGGGCTGGATCTTCCTCTTCTCCTTGTAAACCACATTGTCTACACTGATAGTATGAACCCGACCGTTCTCGTCATAGTTTTGGAGCTTGGGTTCAGATATCTCATGCTGGGAGTTTAGCTGGAACTCTTTGAAGGGCTTTTCCAGCCCTTTCTCATAGAAAAGTTGCAGCTGTCCACTGTTCGTCAATCTGACAAATATTGGTCCCCAGTGACGTGAGGACATGATGTTCTTCTTCTCAGGGATGCGCAGGAGCATGGGCCAGCCATCCTGAGGAGTCATGTGGTCTGGTTCGTAGGTGGAATCATCTGAGAAAACTTCATCCACTGAATCATCTGGTAGTGTTGGACTACTGTCACAGTCAGGGTCAGAGATGTGTATATTCTTGAGTTGATCCAGACCATCTACAGGAAAGCCTGATGGGACACTCTCTTTTTTAATTGCAGAGTCCTTCTGAGCTGAAAAAAGCGAAATAGATTCCTTTTTGATATCATCATCTTGATACTCAAAGAATGGTGAGCTGAAGCTGGACACATTCTGTGCCTCTGGACACAAGCCAATGCCTTGGGATGTTTTCAGGTCTGTTTTGTCAAAATAAGCACTGAAAGGGTTAATAGGAGAAGGTTGTAGGTTGGAGAAATCATCATCCAGGAAAGGGTTCTTTTTGTTGTAAGGGACGCTGTTGTTCGATAGTGTGTTATCAAAGGTAAAGACAGAATTGGTGCCATCAGGGGTCAAGTCCAGGATGTGTCTCTCTCTCATCTGGCCAAAAATGGAAGAGGAAATCAAGTTGCTGTTGGCATCCTGCAGTGGAGAATTGTTGAGGTAATCCAGTTTTATATTAGACGGTCTCCCTGGGTGCTGGATGTCCTCATCATCATCAAAAGTAACCCAACTGGTAAAGTGGTTGGAGGTGACATATGAATGGCCATTAGTGTGTTGGTTATTTGCTGTCCAGTTGAATGAATCCATGGTTATTCCTTCATCCTCTTGGCACACAGAAGAATCTATCAATAAAAAAAAAGAAGACAGAGCTGTTTCAACACTTTCAGATCAAATTTGAGCTCTCCGTCATTTAATAATGAATACTTTTATAACGGAAGAATTCTCTCAAAAGAATTAACAGAAAGGAAGGCACATGCCATGGGAGGCAGACATAATCTTATAAACAAGAAAATGCCTAACTTCCTTGGTGTTTCCATGGTCCTTTGAGTTTATTTTTGAAAAGTCACAATGGTTGGACTATTTAGGTCTAAATCAAAAAAAGAATGAAAGAAAGACATTTCCACTAACAGAAAGGAGGCATGATTTCAATCAACTACGATTCACAAGCACTTATACATACATTTACTCTCTTTTCACATGCTATGCATTTATTTCAACACAGATACACTATATTGCCAAAAGTTTTAAGATGTCTGCCTTTACATGCACATGAACTTTAATGACATTCCATTCTTAATCCGTAGGGTTTAATATGGAGTTGGCCCACCCTTTGCAGCTATAATAGCTTCAACTCTTCTGGGAAGGCTTTCCACAAGATTTAGGAGTGTGTTTATGGGAATTTTTGACCATTCTTCTAGAAGCGCATTTGTGAGGTCAGGCACTGACGTTGGACGAGAAGGCCTGGCTCGCAGTCTCCGCTCTAATTCATCCAAAAGGTGTTCTATCGGGTTGAGGTCAGGACTCTGTACAGGCCAGTCAAGTTCCTCCACACCAAACTCGCTCATCCATGTCTTTATGGACCTTGCTTTGTGCACTGGTGTGCAGTCATGTTGGAACAGGAAGGGACCATCCCCAAACTGTTCCCACAAAGTTCGGAGCATGAAATTGTCCAAAATGTCTTGGTATGCTGAAGCATTACGAGTTCCTTTCACTGGAACTAAGGGGCCAAGCCCAACCCCTGAAAAACAACCCCTCACCATAATCCCCCCTCCACCAAACTTTACATTTGGCACAATGCAGTCAGGCAAGTACCATTCTCCTGGCAACCGCCAAACCAGAGAAGCGTGATTGGTCACTACAAAGAACACGTCTCCACTGCTCTAGAGTCCAGTGGCGGCGTGCTTTACACCACTGCATCCGGCACTTTGCATTGCACTTGGTGATGTAAGGCTTGGATGCAGCTGCTCAGCCATGGAAACCCATTCCATGAAGCTCTCTACGCACTGTTCTTGAGCTAATCTGAAGGGCACTCTGCCTTCATTTTATACACCTTGCTTGGATTTTTATACACCTGTGGCCATGGAAGTGATTGGAACACCTGAATTCAATGATTTGGAGGGGTGTCCCAATACTTTTGGCAATATAGTGTATATTAATATTTCATTAGAAGAGGTGCAAGTGAGAGTGTTTTTTCGCACTAGTTTAAAAAGAATTCAGTTTCAGGAACAATGGGATAGCTGAATACTTTATTTTTAATCACACCAAGGTCACAGAAGACAGTGGCTACACATATCACAAGAGCTTTGTGCAATTCCCCTACTTCATAGCTGCCAATAATTTGACTATTTACCACATTAAAGACATTCTTACCATTAGATTTTTTTTTACCCTAATCCACAATTATTTCATAATTTATTGTAATTCCCATGCAACCGTTCAACACAGTCTCCTTGAGCCTTAACTTTGTTTACATGCACTTTAAAAGATTGATTTCACACTAAAGTAGTAATTTGTCTTTTTAAAATGTCATGTAAATATGTTTAAGTTAAAGAGGGGACAATGATTCTAAATGTACCTTAGGCAAATAAGCATAAATAAGAGTGATAGCAAAATTCATTTATTAAAGAATTAAATAATTCCTCTGCTCTCTTGGTAGTTTTAAGTCAAGCTCAAACTCTTGTCTGTTCCAGTTCTCAAATGCCAAATTAGAGAGAGAGAGTCTTTACCTGTTGCTAGGCACCAGCATTCCCCACCTCAGACCTACTTTCTCTGCCAATGCAACAAAGCACTCAGTGAATGGTCTGTCTCACATGCTGAAAACTGGCATGACTACACTATGCAATGAGAGCAGAAAGTCAAACACAGACTTTGACACAGGCTAATTCACAGACAACTATTTTTATGATCTGTAACAGAATCATAGACCAAAAGCCATAAACAACTAATCCATTTGAGGATAACTTGTACTTGAATTGTTCAGGCTACCTCTTCCCAGTCTCTTAAAACATTTACTATTTAATGTGAGAGAGTGTACTATGGCTTGTGGCTTTGCTAATTTTCTTATATTAGTTCAACAGGGTTTATCACACTACAAATCTACTCAACTGAAACAGTTACAATAACAGAAAGTAATAAAAGACTACAATACAAAACATGTGTGCACACACAGAAGCGACCACATACATAAAGAGACTCAGATTTCAAGACTCGGATCTTATCAGCCCTGGAGGGAGAAGGTTAAAAGATTATCCCAGCTCAGAAAAAAATGCAATGTCCCAAACATGAATACTTATGAACAGCATCTGCACCCCTCCAAAGCAAGTTTGTTCGTGTTCTTACAAGAGCTACATCAAATCAGCCAGAGGGTGAGAAGCAAATTGTAACCATTAGAACAAACGTTAACGGTTCAACCAAGTTCAAGTTAAATTCAAACAAATTGACAGTATTATGTATATTTTTTTCTTCCAACAATGCTTTAATTGTAAAACACAAATATACACTGCAAAATTTGTTTTCTTATTTAGTATTTAATTGTTTTCCATTAAAATACCAATACTACTACTACTTTAAACATCCTTAAAACAAGACACATTTTCTTAAGCAAACCTGCATAAAGTACTTTCTGAGAATATATCTTAAATGAAGTTTTTTTTTTTTTTTAACCATACTGCCATTTTTTTTACGTGATGCTTATAACAAGAACAACAGTATCTTACACAACTTTGCTTCTCAAGTAAATGTATCTTATTTTAGGAGTTTTTACTGGACAAAAATATTGATTAAGAAAATTATGTTTTGCAGTCTAGAGAGTCCGTTCTACTGAGTAAATCATGAAAGCAAAAGCCTGTTGCTAAGCATCAACTTACTGGTATTTCTTCAAACTTCCATCTCCAAGCAAAACTCAGCATGGATAGATTGCTGATCCTGAGGCTGTATAAGCTACGCCAAGTGGGAATCCAACAAATGCTCGCTCTCCGCTTTTTTAAAAAGAACTACCTGATCTTAAAATACAGAATTGAAAGAAGAATATATGCTTAATAAGCCATAAAACATGCCCATGGTATATGTTTCTTAAAAGAGGAAGGAAGAATGGTGAAAATCAAAACCAAGCCAAAGTCAACCAAAACTTTCATACAAACACTCAAACTCTGTCACAAAGCAACAGTGCATGGAAAGAGACTCACCAGTACAGCAGAGTGTAGGTGCTAAAGAGAGGAAACAGATGGGACACCAATTGTGAGGCTTCACTACGGCACCATGCAGTAAGAAGCAGGTCATGTGACCTCCTCTGTCAGTGGATTGCCCACACAGACATGTAGATGCCTGTTGGTCTGCCTGCCTCCCTCTCAGGGGGAGTCTAAACTTTTTGACAGGTAGCTGTCTTTACAGAAACTCTGCCACACCTCAACACAGAAATGCATTCTTTGAAATACGATTGGTGGATAAGGTCAGAGAGTTGCCCGCACTTGGTGTACTCTCTCATGTTTGTCTGTAACCATGTGGAGGAGTGATCCTGAATATTCAGATTTGTGGAAATGTAACACAGAAACTGACTCATTCATAACATGATGGTGTGCAACAAACAACTTTTTTTATACAGCTACAAAATGTGCAAATCAACTGGCATCTGACTGCAAACTAAGAGTTGAGATAAATGGGTGACAGCTTGTGTTTGCACTGTCTTGATCTGCTTTGAGATCGCTTCAATCCTATTTTGCTGGTTTCAGATCAGTCCTTGTTTAGTCCTTCTAAACAAACCCAGAGCATTAACAGGACTTCAGAATTTTCTCTACTACACACGCACCCATTCAAATCAATTATTGTTCACATTAAATGCATGCATTGATCTTAAGATTAGCACTCTTACTGTAATATATACTTTTAAATGCCCATTTTTAAACCTCAACCTATTTATTTCAAACAAGCAAGAAAAATCCTGCTTTACATGATGTATCCTATTAGAAACTCACCAAACTATGCTGGTGAGAAGCAAGCAGATCTTTCCTATAATGTGAAACGGAGTGATAGCTACAGGTGTGAGTCACAGGAGGCGGGTGTTTTGTGAGAACATTTGCAGGGGTCAAAGGTCAAAGACGGTGAGGAAGCGTGCAAGATTCCCAGCAGGACGTGCTCTTAAACAAGCTGTTGCTCTAACTCTATAACCTCTACTGATCTGAGATTACAGTTTACTTCTGCTGTTCCCTGTAGAGATTTGCAAACTGACGACAATGCCCTTCTGTGTGGGCTCCACATTCACACACGCTCTTTCTCTTCCTCTGTTGAGCGCACGCACACACACCCAATGCATCTCTATGAACAACACCATTCTTATGCACCATCGGAAATGGAATAAGGAAATAAAAATGCGCACTGTATATCAAATGCACTGCACGTCCTGATAAAGAACATCTTCAGCCATCTGTGCCTGTTAATTACCAACACAAAGCTTTCATAAAGACCTGCCTTGCACCACACAGCTGCATAAATATTCATATTTACTCGTATCCAATAGTCTCGCCTTACAATGACACATTCATAACTATAATGTTTCATTCATGAATATATAAGCTGTAAATCACACACACAAAGGATCCCTGTAAAGAAAACATTTACATACAGTACACACAAGTACACACAAGCCAAGAACATTCACTAGAAAAATAAAATGGAGATGTGCAATGTGTACAAACAGTGAAAGCAGGTCAAAAAATTACAGCAGAAAAGGACTATGTACACAAATAATCCGCAATTACAAGCAAATTTACTCTCAATTCAGCTGTAAATAAACAATCATGGACCAACACCCATGGGTCACATTGTGAAAGGAAAATAAACAGAACGACACCCTGCTGCCAGGATTGAGCAGTGTACAAATCAACATAGTGAGAGCAGGAGCAAAGGACGGTGGGTAGGTCTAATGGGACAGGCCAAAATGCTTCTACAAGGGACTTATTAGTAAAGATTGCTATTGGAAAAGTTCAATAAGCATGTAGATTATTTGTAATATAGGCATGAATGACACCTCAAATCTTCCGATTTGTTGAGGACAGGTATTCTGACATCTGGCCAATGGGTCAGTGACAAATAAGGTTTTTACTAATTATGTACAAATTGTTAAAAACCATGTTATTGCACTTAACTAGTGCATTTTATTCCACATTGAAAATACTGGTTACGCCAATTGACACAAACCAGTTACACAACCTGATCATGTTGATTCTACAGCCAAAGGCCATTGTTTGTTAAAGAAATTGACAATGAAAATCAAGCAGTAAAGATTGCTATTGGAAAAGTTTAATAAGCATGTAGATTATTTGTACTACAGGCATGAATGACACCTCAAATCCTCCGATTTGTTGAGGACAGGTATTCTGACATCTGGCCAATGGGTCAGTGACAAATGAGGTTTGGCAAGATGAGAAATTCAAAAATCTTTTAAAAACTTGTTTTAAAAGCATGCATCAGGTATGTTAAAATGCACATAGTGTATTTATGTTGATTTTATGTAATTAAAAATGACTTTTGCACCATTTTTTTTTTTTTTTTTTTTTTTTTTACAAAAGTTAAGACTGAATTTACCTGAAAATGTTAAATGGTGTAACTGCCAAAGAATGAGAAATTTTAAATATGTTATCCACCTAGATGGCATATAAGTGTAAAATAAATACTTCATTCTAAAATACCACACGAAAATAGATTTTATTAGAGTTATCTCTAAATGTAAATTGTTATGCGTTTTTGCAATATTTGGTGGGACATCTGCTGAAAACAGTTTTCTAAATAATCTTTGACAAATTATGTACAAATTGTTAAAAACCATGTTATTGCACTTAACTAGTGCATTTTATTCCACATTGAAAATACTGGTTACGCCAATTGACACAAATCAGTTACACAACCTGACCATGTTGATTCTACAGCCAAAGGCCATTGTTTGTTGAAGAAATTGACACTGAAAACCAAGCGTGACAGTCAACATGGTCAGCTGAAGTTTTTTTTTTTTTTTTTTTTCCAAATTCAAAATGCTTACTCTAAAGCAAATCGTGTTACAAATCAGGTCCAAGGATGGTTTGGTCACGTTAGATCTCAAGGACGCATACTTCAACGTGTCCATCCTTCCTCAACACAGGAGGTTCCTGAGTTTTGCTTTCGGGGGTGAAGCATACCAATATCGGGTTCTTCTTTTCGGCCTAGCTTTGTCACCCTGCACTTTCACAAAGTTTGTGGATGCAGCTCTGGCTCCTCTGCGACTCCAGGACATTTGCATGTTGAATTATATTAATATTTGGTTGATTCTGGCTCAATCGGAGCATTTGACGATTCGACATCGAGATGTCGTTCTCGCCCACATGAGAAAGTTGGGGCTAAGGCTAAATGCCAAGAAGAGTGTGCTTTCTCCAGCTCAGAGAACTGCTTTTCTAGGCATGATATGGGATTCGATGACGATGCAGGCATCTCATGCTCCTGATGTCTCCTGCTCGTACCGCTTCCGATTCTTTCAGCAGTGAACAAGCTAAAGCAAGGCCAGTCACTCACTGTCAGTTTCAGAGACTGTTGGGTCTGATGGCAGCTACGTCCAACGTGATAGCTTTTGGCCTGCTGTACATGAGACCCCCGCAGTGGTGTCTCAAAACCAAGGGGTTCTCCCAGAGGAGAAACCTGCTCTGCATGATCAAGAACGGCGATGCCTTCCTACCTTAGTTATGTGTAAGAAACCTTAGTTCCTTTCCCAAGGTACTATGCTGAGGGTACGCTTACGACGGATGCATCCCTCACGGGCTGGGGGGCGATCATGAGTGGTCGCTCGGCTCAAGATCTGTGGTGGGGCCATCATCTCTCGTGGCACATAAACTGCCTGGAAAAGCAATTTCTTTAAAAGGAATTTCTTTTTGCTTTGAACTTTGAGCATCATAACTTTGCAGATGTTGTTTATGCGCAAACAGCAATTTAACACACTAACCAAAATTAAAAAAGTGAAATCATAATCAACCACCCCCCTTTAAAGAATGTTCTTATCTTTTCATGATCAAACTCCAGTGCAGCTTGTCGTAATTACACATTTGACTATTTAGTGTAACATTTGCTTTAACTAACACTCAATATCATGCACTGCTATTTACTTCTCCCTCAAGTGAAAATTCTGTTGCAGTGACTACGTTCCCTCAGTCTGAGAAATGAAGCATGCTGCATTTCAATAAATAAAACCGTCTTAAGCACCTCACCCTCTCCTGTCTCCATAGAAACCCTGGTCTGAGTGAGCTATTGCTGAAGGGCTGAGGCGAGAGGCCCGAGATGGATCACGTAGAAGCGCTAACTGCTCCGCCGCAAATTACCTGCAAGAGAGAAAGCGTCCTGCCTCAAATCAGCACAGCGTTCCTTCAGAGCCACCATCACTCACACGAGAGGAGCGTCTGAGGAGCAGCTGTCACAGACCGCGAGGATTTATTTGTCCCGATTCCTCCATCATTTACTCCTAAACCTGCCGTCTTTTCATTCCGCCTGCGTTCCTGGATGCGACCCTGGAGGCTGTGCTGAGCAATGGAAGGGATTTATTGATGGATAATTCAGCGTGTGAAGCATTTCCTGTGCGATTCTCACTTCCTTCTGTCTTCTCACGAGGGGACAGACTTTAATTACTGTTTGAGGCATTGGGTGAATATAAAACTGCCACTTACAGACGTTCGGATGAGAGAGTTACCCATTTATTAACTAGTACAGACTCTGTGTGTGCGGTACTCACTAGGAGAGTGGGGACTGGAGGGTGTTTGACTGGGTGGCTCTTCGGTGTTAAGAGAGGGCAGGTCACAGGAAGACGCCCCCATGCTCACGGAGCTCTGCTCCTCTGATTGGGTGGTCCAGCTGCTCTCTGATGGGGGAACGGTACTCCAGAAACTGGCTGAAGAGCAAATGCTGTGCCTGGGACCTGTAATAAAACAAAAATGCCATTAGAGATATACATTTGTGCTACATAATCCATCTTCACAAACAGTCAAAATTCTGGATTTAAAAAGAAATAGTTCATCCAAACATAAGGAAGTCACTTATGCTCTTAAGGCTGCATTTATTGATCCAAATACAGTAAAATCTTGTAAAATATGATTACAATTTAAAATAGCTGTTCTCTATTTTAATATATTTTAAAATGTAATTTATTCCTGTGGTGGCAAAGCTAAATATTTAGCATCATTACTCCAGTCTTCAGTGTCACATGATCCTTCAGAAATCATTCTAATATGCTGATTTGGTGCTCAAGAAACACTTATTATTATCAATGTTGAAAACAGTTGTGCTGCTTCATTTATTTATTTATTTTTTATTTTTTTGTGGAAACGTGATACGCAATTTTAAGATTCTTGAATGAATAAAAAATTCAAAAGAACAGCATTTATTTGAAATAGATTTTTTTGTGAAAATCTAAGTCTTTACTGTCACTTTTGATCAATTTAACGCATCCTTGCTTAATAAAATAATAATCTTTTAAAAAATTAAAATAATAAAAATATAAAAACTTTTGATTGGTAGTATAGATAATTGTTTCTATAAATCTATTTGAATTTCATTCTATTTTAATTTCCTAATATATAAATACTTACTTTTAAACTGAAATTTAAATGACAATTCTGCCTCCTATTTGTAACGGTAGAATTAGATTCAAATTCAGGAATTGAATTGGAATCTAAAAGCATTTTTATTTTTTTGCATGCAACATACAACCCTGGTATGTGTGTGTGTGCAAATAAATGTGTGTTGCTAATGAACAGGTGTTATCATTGAATTGGGACAAGAGACTATTAAATATTCACAGTGGGGAATATTAAATATTAAATATTAAAAAGTGCTTTAGTAAAAGGATTAAACATCAAGGGTGAGATGAGATAGCACAGCATACTGATGTGTATCAGCCTCGTCAAACAACTGAATCAATCTATTCAATGATTTGAATTAGCACTGCTGTAATTGCTATTAGAGGACACATTACTTATGTTATGAATTACTATGTAGAATAATGCTTTCAAACAACAACGGTTCTAGATTCAGGTTGAAGTAAATATGTAAAGTCAGATGACACACTTCCAGTTCTTTAAATACATGTAGGCAACTCTGATGCTTAATCAAACAATTGGGATTCATAAACATGCCAAACACAGGATGTGTACACTGCCTAGCAACAAATTCAACCAAACAGGGTTTTTTCCCTTTCAATTTTTTTTTTTCCTGGAGCTCAATTAAAAGAGTTATGGCCTACCTAGTTACTAAAGCACACCATAAAGAAGAACGTGGGTCATAGGTTAAAATGGATAAAGAAGTACAACAGACATTATGTAAATGCTTTCCTTTATTACACAAGGAATAAAAAGCAACAGAGAAGTGGTTTGAAGTAATGAACTAAGCCCATCTGACTGCGAGTATCACAGTGACAAAGACAAAAAAGATGATGATGATGATGATTATAAGTCTAAGCATTACACAACTGCATCATCAGTTTGAAAAATTAATGTACAGTCAACTAACTACTAAGAGGAATAAAGCGCACGCAGGGTTAAATAATTATCACTTGCCAAACTTGCTTTGGTGAGAAAATATAACATGGCTGTAAGTTTACTAGGAACAGCAACATACAAAGAACGATAGTTTAACAACTTTTAAAATTTACCATTAAAATTGTATTAAGCAGGCCAAAAGGTTTTGATGTCTACAGAACTCCATGCATATTTTTTACATTAAGTCACCAAAGGAAAATAAGGAATACAATCTTAGTGTGTCTTCACATCTGATGCATAGAGACAAAGTGTGACTCATATATGATGCTGCAAGTGACACAATAACCTGCTTGTCACTAATATGCACAGTAAAATCCCCTTTTCATAACAGTTAATTCTTGTTCTCATTGGCACCCATGTACACCCAATGCACAGTCTTCCCTCAAATGAATAAACTGAATTAGTTTCAATTCTTAAAAGGGTACTTCATCGATGGCAAAATGTGCTTTTAATAAAACTTATCTGCCTATGCAATAAAAAAAAGTGTTTTACTCTAAAGCAAATCGTGTTACAAATCAGGTCCAAGGATGGTTTGTCACGATAGATCTCAAGGACGCATACTTCAACGTGTCCATCCTTCCTCAACACAGGAGGTTCCTGAGTTTTGCTTTCGGGGGTGAAGCATACCAATATCGGGTTCTTCTTTTCGGCCTAGCTTTGTCACCCCGCACTTTCACAAAGTTTGTGGATGCAGCTCTGGCTCCTCTGCGACTCCAGGACATTTGCATGTTGAACTATATTAATATTTGGTTGATTCTGGCTCAATCGGAGCATTTTTTTTATTTGGTGCTACTGTCCAAGGCCACTCCCACCAGTCTGCTATGGATATGCTTGACCAGAGTCTTTGCTTTAAGCCTCGTGCACACCCAAGCGATTTTCACTGGCGCATCGATTGAACGTGCAAATTCACTCCCTGACAGTAGATGGCATGCTCCATAACAACTCCCTCTAATCAAGATTTTTGTAGTCACTGTGGCGTTTGTCATAAATTTTTTTGCGTTCAGACACCAAAGAGACTAGCAGCTCTACATTCATCTTGCCTCGTTGCATCATCTTCTTCGTCTACTTACTTCCTCTTCAGCGTCGTCTTCTTAGGCATCAATGTGTGCTCGGCAAGACTGTTTTGTGCTTGAGCGCCACCAAGTCGTGTTTTACTGTAACTTTAGCAGCTCCAGGCACGTGAACAAAAGCAGTTTTTAATACGACGCGCCAAACGGAAAAAAAACGAACCCGGTGCGTCCTTTGTTTAGTCACGAGTTGTTAAACGTCGGTGATAAGCGTGCACAATAATCGTCCCGATGTGAACAAGCCTTTAGGAAATACTACTTAGCAAACTTTTAGTTATAATGGTGCCGACTAGTATAATACCCGGGTGCAAGAATTCAAAGAGTAAATGTTTAGCAGGAATGAATTACTTTCGATACAGTTTCCAGTGAAGGATCCAGAACATGTAGGCTAAAAGATGTAAATATCGTAAATATGGAGAGAACGCAGCAATAGAAAATCTGAAAAACCGTGTTTGTAGTCAACATTTTAAACTGGATGACTACGAACAGGGGAAAAACTAAAAGAAACTCATTCCATCAATTCCGCTCTACCCCCGAAGCAAAACGCCGACACATACAGGTAAGAAAGATGTTGCCATAGTGTTCCATTTTTACCATTATGCTGTTTAAACAGTAGACAAAGTATGATAACATTTTCAGTGACAAACCTACTTTTACAATAACTGTTCTGTTAATAACCAACTCTGTTGATCTGACTGTCAATGGGCAGGGATACAAAAACTTTTGCTGACAAATAAACATGAATTTCTCAGTCGAGGCAACAGAGAGAATGAGTAAAAATTTTACATTTACATATACTATTACACTTACAACTAGTTCTTACCAAATTCAATGCATACAAAAATTAAAAAAAATCTCTGTATTTTCATATATCCATGTTGCCAGTGGTAAGTGAAATCTCAATGTTTCAAGTGAAAAGTTTTAAAGATTTGAATAATATTCTCAATGAGAATAGAAAAACAAGTGTGCATATGGGATTACTCCACCTAACACTCCTTTTCCTGAGGTTTCCCAAACCACTGATATCACCACAATCACCACTTCAGATGAATCCAAATGTGTTTTGATGATTTTTAGTCAATAAATCACATGAAGTTCACAATATACTTATTTAATATAACCATGGCAACATGAGGTTTCTGCTGCATTAGCAATAAAGAAACAATGCTTTCACTTTTTGTTCTCCTTAAATTATAAAATAGTAATGATATGAATCTGGATGCCTTCGAAATTTAAGTGGTTGGATAAACTCAACATCTGACATTGGCTTCCTGGCTGCTAAGCCTTCCTCTAGACCACACATGAAAATAAAGGCATCAAACCTGAAATCATACGTTGGACAGCCCCTGTAATCGGAGTAAATAAGCAGTACTTTAACAAACCCAGGCTTGATCTCTTAGTGATCATATTATGAAAGAATGATAGACTGGCTGCACCCAGGACTTCATCCCAAGGCAGATTTCATGCAAGAGCAACAACAGCTGAGATAAAAACTCTGCTTATGGCTTCAATTAGGGTTTGAAGGGTTTGGCCATTTGCGTGTTGCTGCACTCGGCCTTTCATATGAGATTTCCTGGGAAAGAGTTGCTGGCAAAGCTGCTGGGTTTGACAAGAGTGGGGGTGGGTGAGTCAATGTGTGCAAAAAACGAGACAGACAGAGATAAAGAGAGAGACAGACCAAGCCTCAGGCCTAAAGGAAGTGACACAGTCCAAATCAGCCCAACCCGACTAAATCAACTCATTTATAGAAATCAGTAGAATAATGTTTCTCAGGAAAACTGGAAACATTGGCAAATCCTTGTTGAAATGGGTGTGGTGTAATGGTTAGAAGTTCAAAGCAGGTACTGAAAGGTTGCCATTGTGCCCTCAAGCAAGGCATAATCCCAGGTTGCTCCAAAGGAATTGTCAATATCATGAGTCACATGACTATGTACTCACTTGTTGAGGAAGCATCTGTCACCCACTTATTTTGAGTCTCAATATGAAACTATTATGACTAATATTATGAAACATGAAATGAGAAGCTTGTACATGCACTTATAAGAACTATTTAAAATTTGTTTTTTTTAAAAACTTTTTTATCTTTTATTTTACAACTTTTATTATATAAAAAAGCAGGGCAGTGTCAATAAATGGTCTTTTTGGGCTGGGGAGGAAGTTTGTTTTGAAACTTGAGTACTTAACCTCACAGAACTTCTCAGAAGATACAAAACAAACGGAAGGATGATGGATTGTATTGTACTGTACTGAACCCTGAACTTCCCTCATAGCATGTAAATCTCAAAGTGAGATTCCTCCTTTTATGCAATAAAAGTTCTCATACCTTTTACCTGCGTTGAGGGAGGAGGAGAGGGTGACCATGGTTTTTCATCAAACTGAACCCAGGAATTTGGCTGCTCTGTTTTGTGGCCAGGCACACATGGTACTTCTGCCCAAGTAGAGGAGTCCAGCACAGGCTGGTCTAAAGAGGGCTGGAGGTGGTCTCCATCTTCAGAGCAGAAGAAGAAACACACAAACACGTTTAGTGAAATACAGCCTCTCCTCAAATGAAAGGTCACAGCTGAATGTTACATCTAGCAGGGTGCAAGAGCTCTGGACCGTTCCCGCAGTAATCACTATGGAGCAATGACCTCAGGACACAGGAATCTCACAGAAAGGTCTGAATGCAAACTCAGACAGAATAAAACAAACGGATACCCAATCAGCAAAAACGTTACATGTCTTTATAATTCCTTACAAATGGTGCAAAGCTATTTTTCAATTAGGTACAAAAACTTGATCTAGAGCCTTTCTTTGCCATCTAAAGTAACATTCCAACTGACATAGATCTTAGTCAGGGTTGTGCCATAATTAATTTTTTACAGGAATGAAAACAAGGCTGTGAGGTATAGAAGTACAGTGTGTTAAACTGGTTTGTACTGCAGTTCAACAACATGCCAATTGTTCAGCTGATCTTTAACACTTCTCAATAGACAAAAATACCATGAAACAGTTTTGAAAGTTACATGACCTAGTACCTTTATACATTACCTAACATTGTAAAGACTGAAGATTATCCCTGATGAAGGTATATTATTGACTGGTCAAATAGGTACTTATATTTATATTTATTTATTTCGCAGCCTTTCATCAGCAGAGTACTCAAGGTATACATTTTATTAGCATGTTTGTTACCAGAGAACTGAACCAACAAAACATCTTGTGACTTGTGAGTAAAGACAATGTTTGTACTGACCTGCCTGTGACTCCTCATCTGAAAAAGCGACCCACCCTGGTCTTGGAGTTCCAGTTCTGCTACTGGCTGTAGCAGCCATGGGAAGTTGTTCTGTCCTGTGTCTTCAGCTGCTTGCACCTTGTAACTTCGTCTCACTCCACCAAATCTTGGACGCCATACCCACCTAGGAAGGCTTAAGAAGAAGAAAAAAAACATTAGCTATTCATTAGGGATCTGTAGGTATTTTCATTTAAACTACTGACCAAACAGTTATTGTTGCCAAGGAGAGCCAAAATGTTTAAAATAAGTGTAGAAACCTAGTTACAATGGCTTGTTTACACTCTTTTTAATGAACAGAAATATAGCATACATTAACATTATATATTTCACGTGATCATTTAGAAATCATTTTAGTATTCTGATTTGGTGCTCAAGAAACATTTTGTATTATTGTCAATGTTGAAAACCGTGATTTGTAAGGATTCTTTGATGAATCTCGGCCCCCATTGACTACCCTAGTATTGGGGGTCGAGATCTGCTTGGTTAAAAAACATTCTTCCAAATATCTTACTTTGTGCACAGCAGAAAAAAGAAATGTATACAGATTTGGAACAACTTGATCAAAGTGAGTAAATGATGACAGAATTCTCATTTTTGGGTGAAATATCCCTTTAAATATGTCTTTATTCCCCTGATGAGCAAAACTCCGCCAGATGATAGTTTGGGGGAAACCAGGCTCAATCAGCCAGTTCTCCTCTGGCTTTACAGGATGAGATATGTTGTACATGTGTTTGTTGAGAATACGAAAAGGTTGCAAATTTGAGGCTTTGACAGCAAGAAGTGACAGCAGTAAGGCACAGAAGGCTTGTGTAAGTGTTTTTGACTGCCAAACAGTAAACAACATGCCCCGACAGGGCCCTTCTATACAGGATGGAAGCTGTGTGAAGCTGCAGGAAAGACTACTGATAAATGTCTGACAACTGAAAGCTATTTATAACACAAAAGCTACTACAGCCCCGCTGGCTTCTTAGATGCAACCTCATACATGGAGATATTAAAGCAGTGTGTTGTAAATATAATCAAAGTTTCAAGTGTCAAGGATCACTGCACTCTAATGTCTCATTAGTGTTCACAAGGAACCGGGTGTCAAACCCACCACCTAAAAGTCACCAATGCCCTTCAAAGGTCACAAAAGAGGGAAGGCAGTGTGATCAGGATTTTTACACATCAGAGAGGGCCTATTTTTTTTCTCCTAAATCAAGACCCTGCAGGAAACACACTTTAATAGAGGAAATACACTTGGACGTGCTGAACAATCTGGTAAATTGGGGCCAATTCCGTAACATGTTTTCGTTCTGGCGAATCTCTCCTTTGCATTCACAATCCATCTACACGCTACCCTTCCTTAGCCCCCTTTTTTACACCAAACAAAGCAAGCTCCTCCCTCCAACTACCGAATTCATTCAACATCTCACAACACCCATGCTTACTGAAAAACAACAGCCGTCTTTACTGATTTGGATGCTGTCTATCAGCACTACTGTATATCATCATCCATTTTTTTGTACAGTCATGTAACTGTATTTAAAAGTGCTAAAAATACTTCTATATTTGTGTCAAGTAAAAAAAAATTACAAAAATAAAATGTTTACAGTGCTAAAAAAAATTTTGGTTCTAAACGAAACAAAGCTTTTGAGTTAACACCATTTTGTAAAATGGCCTGAAAACGAACAATAAAACACAAAACTCTAATTATTAATTAATATGGTCTATATGAAATGAATGCTAAACAGTAACCATTTTTGTAACTATTTTTTACACTATTTTGTGACACTTTTTAAAAAATAAAATACTAGGGCTATCAAGTAAATATTTTTTTTTTATCCAATTAATTACATTTCATTTAAAAATTTTAATTTAATTAATATTTCATTAATCGCACATCAAACTTTGGCTGAGAAATGACCCTCAAATGATCATTTAAAGTCATTATGTGTTAAAAGAGAAAAGCATCAAATAGACATTGCAAAAAGAAGCTTTAATAATAATAAATATTTGATTTGATTCAACTTTATTACACATCAACTTTTAGGCTACAATGGCCATGATTTATTTATTTTTTTCTGATCTGAATTGGTATTTAGATATATTTACAGACCAAAACAGTTTGGTTACCAAAATTCTTCAAAGAATCTTCTTTTATGTTCCGCAAAAGAAAGAAAATCATACAAAGTTTGAAATGACACAGGGGTGAATAAATGTAAATAAACAGAATTCCCCCAAATATGATTTTTTTATTTTCATTTTTATGAAATGATATTCTAAATAAGAAACTAAAACTGCCAGTATGTAGGTGGTGGTAAATATCTAAGGGTGCTGTTTTCACACTTGAGTCCTCTTTAAAAGAACCAAACTCAGACTCCTTTAAGTGGACCAAGAGGTGAACCAAGTGAAAAAGGACCCAGTTCTCTTCACGTTCACACTGTCCCTTTTCCTGAAAGAGGACTCCCGATCCTTTTTTGGTCCACTTTAGTAGGAATGTGGTCTCAGACCCCTTGCTTTTTGGATCTAGCCCAATTCAGTGTTTGATGGTTGACCCTATGGCCTTCAGCATTTGATCCCATTCACTTAGATTGTTTGTGCCTCAGTAACCAAGATATTTGTTTGTAAAGATTTTTTTCTTTTTAAATGACACTGCTACAAATGTTGTTGAATTAAGTTGTTTATCTTTTTACACAACAAAAAAAATATATAATTTTTTGCAATTCTACATATTCTTGCACTAGCTATATCACACATCTACCTTTGTAAATAACATTTATTTAGCTTTTTTTAATCATGTTTATTTTTATTGCAGAAGGCAATGCATACAAAAAATAAACAATACAATAAAATAATAAAAGAAAGATGCAAATTAAATAAACTGCTTTAAATTTTCAGCATTCAAGTAAGAAATGGAATAATCACATGAAAAAATAAAACTGCATATTCTTCACTGTATGACTTACTCCACTGATTCTTATATTAGGCTAGTAATGCAGATGTTTACATTCACTTAAGACAAAACTACCTGTTTATGTGAAACGTGTGTGTTTTTGACACTTTAAAATAAATGCAATAAGATGCTAAAGATTCCGTTTAGTACACGCGCTGTGACAGCTGGCTTCTGTGCATACGCTTTAGGTGTGTGCGCTCGTAAAACGCGTCTCCCTTACACAGTTCGGAAGCGGTTGAAATTGCAATAAACAAGTGTAAATTGTGAATGAATAATTTCTAGAGATTTGCCAGAAGAAGCAGCCATGATGAACAGCGAATTACGGAGGCATCTGAGGACCAAACTACACTGGAATTTGCGAACAGATCAAGTAATCAAGTAAACCCAGAGCGGTTTGTGTTCAGATTGCGTGTTTTTAGCGAACCGTACCCAGACCACCTCCCGAGATGGTCTCGGTTCGGTTCGCTTTAAAGGGGTCTGAGATCGTTTCGAGTGTTCACATGTGGGCCAAATATTACGCGAACTGCGCTCAGACCCCTGAAAAGGACCAAATGTGAAAACAATGAGTAAGTCATTGAGTCATTTATTTAGTTCAAACAGTTGATTCATTCAGGAATTAAGTAAATAGGTATGTTCAACTTAAAGCGGCGCTGTGCAGACCTGTGTGACATTAAAGTACAGCAGATGCGATTCGAAGTCCAGCTTCAAATCCAATACCTAATGGATCTCATTATGAATGGGCCATTGAATCATTGGTTCACCGACTGATTCTCTCTGGTATCGCTCTTTACAACATCGGACACATAACGTAATTATATGATTAGCCTTTTGCTTGACTACGTTATCAAACAGCTAATAATGTGTTGCTAATGTTACACAAACCATGTTCCCATTCACCATCTCAGTCTGCCTTCTAAAATTCAGCATCCTTAGAAATGCTTTGAACAACATAGAATGTCAGTGGAGAAAGGCATATAGTTCTTCATATCATAATATACATCATATACATAATTCACCTGCTATATTGCTAAATGTACCCAATTTTTCATATCAACAGAAATGCACGTTGATGTGATTAGATACAAGGTAGTTTGTGACATAACAAAAAGAGATTTTTGAGACTGTCTTTGTTTCACTTTGTTTAAAAACTTGATTTTCACCACAGGGGGTCTTTAACTATATCATAATAGGCCAATACAGAAAAAAAAAATTTTGCCCCTGATATCTGGAATTTTGGTGGCATTATAATTGCATTCTATAGGCTACATCATGCAGTGAGTTGTTGTCCTGCATCACTTTTGTCACCAATCAACTTAAGGCTATGAAATGTAAGATGAACTACTTAGGTCTGGGGTGGGACAGGTGCATCAAATTATTTTAATGCGTTATTTTTCCCAATAAAATACCATCTACTGCAACAATCCTCTGCTGTAAATGTGTTACATTAATTGTTTTAGGTTAACATTGAGTCAGATATGACTGGAAAAAATAAAGATAAAGTCAGTCAATTACTCAGCAATCATTTCAAGAGTCAAGAGTCTGTGATATTTACCTAACCTATTTACCTACCTAACTTTACGTAAACCTATTTGTGTCAGGTTTGTGGTGAAGGGATGAGGTGAGGACTCAGGTGCAGAGCAATATGCTTTTTATTTAAATATAAAATTAAACAGAAACAAACTAGAACAACCCCATAGGGGGGAAATTGTATCCAATCCACACCGGATGGGCAGAGCAGAGCAAGGCACAACAGGAACACCGTGATTGTTAACAACGAACTGGCACGGGACAGAGCACACATAAAGAGGGCAAACAAGGAGGGTAACAAAAGAGAGCAGGTGGGGCAACTGAACCAATAATCAGGAAGCAAGGTGGGCGGGGTTACGACAACAGACAGGAGAGCACATGGCACATAGAAACAAACATGACAAGCCATATGCTCACACCAAACATGACAACAACAAGAGCACGACCAGTAAACACAATCACATGTGCTCAAACAAAACATGACACAAACACACAGCCAATGAGAGCACTCACCAACTGCGTGTCCACACAAGACATGACAACATAAAAACGCACAAGGCCGATGAAAAACACGAGCCGTTTGCGAACTCGGAACCGCATGCTCACAATCAAAAGACAAAAGGACTGTCAGAGCTCTGTCCCCAAACCAAGAATAAACAGACCGAAGTGACAGAACCCTGTTCAACAATTTGCCTTATTCAGATCTGACAAACACAGACAGATGCACAGATCTGACTAGATTTTAAATTATTGTGAACATTTTTAATTCTGGCCATTTTAGTTGCACTCTGTCTGGAGCCTTCAGAGTGCAGCGCCAGAATTTCAAAGCAACACCAATGTTTGCAGCTGCAAAATCTTACAAAACTTCCATCCACTTCTCAGACTCCAACAGGCTTGGGCTTTGGCAGTCTGTCAGTTATGTCAGTGGTGCATGCAGGCGTCCACAAGATATGTGCACAATATTGGGACGTTTGGCAGAGCTGGCCTGCAAAACTCTCTCACTGTGTCAAATCGCAAGCTCATGATCATGCATGACATCATCATTCAGACTGTGCTTTTAGACGCTGCATAATTTCCTGCTGTCAGTGCTCACAGTCTTGAGTTTGACTCACGCAGTGGATAGGAGGATAGGAGGAGTAAAGACAAACAAACCAAACTGGAAAAACAAAGTGTCTGAAGTGTCTAGAAATGCAGGAATAAACAGTTATTATCTTTGTGGTGGTGCTCCTATGTCAAGCCACACCTGGACCTCAAAATGCATGGTGGTCACAGTCCACAAATGTGACAGAAGTGCAGAGCGCAAGCATCAGGTACATCTCATCATGAAAAGCCAAAGGGGCTCAGTTCAGCCTCCTATTCATCTTTTTCTTAACGTAAGAGTCCATGATTGTGTCGAGGCTTCCGGTCTCATCTCCTTCCAGTTATTTTAGCTGTACAAAAAACGTTTGTTATGCTGCTTGATATTGCAAATTGCTATTTATTAGCATATTTTTTAACTTAATTATCCTAATCATAACACATAAATCATAAAAAAATGTTTTACCATTTACTGCATTTCGTTATTCTTCCAGTTATTTACTACAGAGGCTAATGAATCGGAAGAGTGCACACATTCACAGAAAAAAAAAGCTAACCTCCACATTGCAAATCTTAAAAATCTTGTCTTGGCAACCAACTGAAATTAAATGAGTTTAAGTTTAACTAAAATGACTAAAAATTAAACATTTTAAAGACAAAAACTAATAAAAATGTAAAAAGCACAAAGAAAAAAAAGCTAATTTACATTTTGCAAATCTTAAAAATCTTGTCTTGACAACCAAATGAAATTAAATAAGTTTAACTAAAATGACAAAAAATGAAACATTTTAAAGGCAAAAACTAATACAAATTAAAAAAGCACAAAGAAAAAAACTTCCTCAACATCTTAAAAATCTTGTCTTGGCAGCCAACTGAAATTAAATGAGTTTAAGTTTAACTAAAATAAATGAAAATGACATTTTAAAGACTAAAACTAATACAAATTAAAAAAGCACATAACAAAATCACTACAACATGAACTAAAATTAAAATAAAAACAGAAAATATAAAAATATCAGCCAATTCAAAATATTAATAAATACTATAATAGTATAAAAAATAATCCTCAAATAACACTGGGTCTATGGTGTAGCAATCAAAATAAATGACAAATAAAATTCATAGCATTTAATCAGACATAAAAATTTAAAACAATTCAGATGAATGGTGAAAATAAAGTGGCTGGAGTAGTTTTTCAATGCGACAAAAACAGGTGTTTGCTTCCAGACAGCTTGATTATAATTGAAGTGGTCTAGTTTTGTTTTGCATCAGTTGAGCCAGATTGTTGTTTTGAAATGTATATGTTAAGAACATTGTCCCGCCTCACCAACCACTGGCATTAACGGTTCCAGCAGGTTTAAATGGGGGGGCCAGTGCAGAGCCAGATCATCCACCTTAACTCCTGCAAATGTCCCCTACTGTGCCTAGCAGGAGAGACTCTGCCATTCCCTACAGCTTTATGTCATGGAGTGGGCTTGCTGGGCTGTCTCACTAAAACTCAGCAATGCACCAAAAGACAACAAAGAGTGGTTCGATTTAATAAAAAAGCGCCTACACCCCCCTGCCTCCCAAAAGTTCTCAGCTTCATGCCAAGTTCACAGAGAAACTGTTTACAGAGCAGCAAAGCTCACATGAATAACACCATAATCTCCCAGACACTCTACCAGAAAATCCTGCTGCGCTCCGTCTTCAAAGACACTGCCACCAGTTCCAAAATAAGTAGAACGAGTAAAAACAAATATAAGTAACTGAATCCATGTATAGGTAAAAAGGTCAATCCACCACCTGGGACAAATAAATGCAGCTAATGAAGGACATTTACCCCTAGATATCAGCACCATTACCTTACAGTAATGTGTAACGTGTATAAAGATGAATAGTGTATGCTGACAACTACACCATTTATTTTCACCTAATGAGACTAAATATAATATGTAACTTTTCACAATATGTATTTTTTCGCCGCTAGAGGTCACATATTAAAACAAAGGGCATAGCTTGATGACGCCTTGATTTCACAGAGCTTTTATTATGCCACAGCCGACTGCTTCTGCTTCTTCCGGTCATGCGTATGTGGGGTAACGCAGCGCTGTTTTATCATATTTATCATAGTTATGTTATGTTATAATGCTACTCTGTGAGTTCGCTCGGCGGCTACTATGAGACACTTGTTGCACACTGCAGTCAGCTAGATCGATATTAGGCATAGCAAAACATGGTACTTGCGGTAAATTAAGAAAAACGAGATTTAAATAATATAACTAACTTTGTTGAGCTATATAACAATGATTCGTTTTTTGTTGATTAATGTTTCCAAACATTTGCTCACCTGTCTAATAAAACACATAATATATTAAAGCATCTTTGGTGTTTCGATGGTTTCTACTAAATAAAAATTGAGGGTAACTCAATTACATTAAGTATGATGTAATTAATAGGCGACCCACAGACATGGTCCGTGTCCTGGTTAAAATAGCTTATTTCTCTGAAACATTCTTGGAAACATTTGGGATAATGTCAGTACACAAGTCAACAAAATATATAACATTGTTCTAGTGGATATTTTAATCCAAAAAGATGACATATTGTGCCTTTAAATGTAGGCAGGTAAAATACACATATATTTTGTGGGAACACGAGTTTCAAAAATGTCAATGTCAATACCGGACAAAGGTTCATACTTCATACGGGGTCTATTCGTTCATTATGTATTGATTCATATCTGAGATGCCATATTTATTTAGATAATGAAATAGAGTGGTGCTTCATAGTCTGCTAAATCCCAACAAGGATGTGGATATTCATGTGTGTTGTGTGTGTTTCTACATAGACAAAAGCAAACCATACAAGCCCAGTTCTAGCAATGACTCAGCAAGAAAAGGTTTCTGACATGCTATGTTATTATATATACCTATACAAAACAACAAAAACATCGGCACCACCACCTCCACATGCTTTTCACAGCAGTTTCAGTTTCACCATTCCCTAAGGAACTGAATGCCTCTTACAAACATTTACCATGGTAACCCCAGTTTCTGAGAAGTACCATTGTTACTAGTTATTGCAATTACAAAAAAAAAAACTTTGGCAACTTCAGTATTATCCACCACTGTCAGTAAACACCTACTTGACAAGAACCATTTTCTGCCATCTATTGATGGATTTCCTATAGAAACTGAGGTGGGACATATCAAAGGTATTGTCTCCTTTTAAATTAGTTATTACGCAAGTGGTATTAAGGAAGGGGCATTTTAGAAACCCAACTTTAGAAACCATTTGATTGGACAAAAATCCATGCAGTACAGAGTCATCAACCTTTTTTCCCACTAAAACTGAACTTTTAAGACAGCCTGAATACTGACACTAAAAACAACAAACGTCTTAATCTGATTTTATATTGACTTTATTAAATCAATGTACATTTTAATTACAAAATTATGAAAAAAGATGCTGAAATCATGTCGTTTCAAGAACGTTTTTTTTTTTTTTTTGAAAACTGTGGTTACCTTGGTAAATTTAGTGACTGAGTCGTCTTCAAAATCACTGATGAAACCTTCAAAAATTCTAAATATGCAAAAATTGCGTAATAATAGTTACACAGATAGATACATTCATGCATTATTAAATTGTAGCAGACTGCAGAGTGGAACAACAAAATAAGTACTGGGGCTTAATTTTACATTTCTAATCATTTTAGCTGCACAAAATACTCGTGTCCCAAAACAGAATATTCAGATATGATAATTTCCTTTAATTATCGTCATAATCTGTGCTGAGCACACAACAACAATCTTCTGTGATCTGTTATCAAATGAGTAAAACATGCTTCAACACGTAACAATGGCACAAAAACAACTTGAAAAGTCTTGAAGAATCTACTTCACATAAAACCATCATCTGTGTGCTCTAACATTTGATAACTTTTTGTCACGTATTACTATTACACATATATCCTGCTAACAATGTAAACAAAGCACACGCGCTTACAACAACCTGTTGCAACATGCGAGACATATAGTTTCATGGTAACTTATGTAACTTAAATATTTACCCCATAATATATATCTCTGAAAATAAATCACGATTATTAAGCAAAGTAAGTCGACAGTACTGTATATAACACAGCGACAAGACAAAAAAAGTGCAAGGGAATATTTACATACCGATATCGTGTTGTTGAGTATAAGCAGATTGTAGCTCTCACTCGCTCCCGGTGAATCAGCGCTAATGCCCCACCTCACTCACCTCTGATTGGACAGTTGAAACAGCGCTGTCCGATGACCACCTTATTGTCACATGATTGGACAGTTAAACCAGCGCTGCTTGAACTGTCCAATCAGGTGGAGTGTCTAAGAAAGTTGCCCGCATTTACCAAACGCTCATGGCTCTGGTTGCCCCTAAACGCATTACATGGATTAAAAAGTGCGCCTAAATTAAAGTTTACGGTACACTTTATTTTAAGGTGTCTTTGTTACATTTAAGCACTGAGTAATATTAAGTAACTACATGTACTTACTATAGGGTTAGGATTAGGGTTTAGGGTTAGTTGCATGTAAGTATGCATAATTTACTGTTATTACTGTGGTGAGTATATATTATATATTTATATTATATTATATTATTTATATTATATATTATATTTATTGTATTATTGTTAAAGTGAGAGCTGTGTGTTCTAAAAAAGATCTCTATGTCACATGAACAACAAGTTTTGTGTTTAACCCATGAGCTTTCTTAGTTTGAAATATATAACATTGATTTACATACATTATTATATTTAACAATGAATTGCTTGCACGCATTACGCCATCTGTTGGATGTAAATTCGTGTTTTGGTGTGTATGTCTGTTTTGGCATATCTGTGGCAATTTTTTTAACAGCAATTCCTAGGAAGAAATCATAAAACAAACAAACAAACAAAATATTATACGTTAAGATGGATTACTTTTTTACATTTCTGAATAAAGTGTGTGGGGAATTGGAGTGATGTAGCCTATTTTATGTAAAACAGACATTTTTCCTACAGGGGGCGCCAACGTTCTTATAACAACGGCTATTAAATTTAGCTTAAATCTAAGATCAAGTGTCTACGTCGAGCCACATACTGTATATGTTGTTGTTGTTTTCATATTAATGAAATACATTCAATTAAATTAAAACATGAAATGCTTTAAACCACCAAGGCCCAGTGCATATCTTCAAAACAGCCCAGGTTTTTATCTGAGGAATGACTCTAACAATATCAGATGAAACCGGCTATCTGATTCTTTGTTTCCAATCCACAGGTATCTGCCTGTATGATCACTAAGACGTCAGACAGCTGTGTGTTAAGGTTACAGGCTCTTTGAACCCATTTCTGTCTATCAACCTGTCATGCTTTGAAAAAGCCAGGGACCTTTTCCCAGGAACCCCGAGAGGGAAGAGAATAAGAAGGTAAAAAAGTAAACACAAAACAACTTTTAAGTCACCACATCCGTCAGTGAAAGGAAAGCTTTATTTTTAGCAATAGCAGCGGGGTGATTTCTGGCGCTCTGTAGTACGTGAAATGGCAGAGACCCCTGCAGAGCTCTCAGAGTCCTTAATGAAAGTGCTCAGTCTCTCTCACTCTCGGCTGTCTGTGTTAGCGCATTGCATAACTACTAGTGACGCCCGTGCAGTCTCTCACTGTTGCCAGGGACGGCTGGCATCTGCCCTCCCTTTGAATAGTCATCAATTCATTCCTGTAGTCATATATCTGAGCCCTCCTCAATTACAACTGTATTGACAAAGAAGTTTATCTTCAGAGAATACAGCCTCCAAAGAAATAGAAGCTCAGAGGTGCTCTATTTTATAGCTTATATGTTCTTAATGGTTTTCAGTGTTTCATTTAAGTATGTGTTTCATTTAAGACATAATATAGAAATATAATATAGCAATACAGACAATTAATAATAATAAAAAATTTTTTATAAAATAATATAAAATGTTTATATAGAATGTTTCTTGAGCACCAAATAAATGCAGCCTTGGTAAGGGCATTCTTTCAGACATTTTACAAAAACATTAAAAACATTTGAAAAAACACACGGTATAAACACACAGGTAGCAGCCAAGGAAAATAGTAAGGCACGCTAGGTCTAAAACATTTCTCCTGTTTTCGGTCCTCGAGTTGGGTGCGATGCTCCTGCTCCAAGCAGAACAGGCAGGCAAATGGTAAGTCCATTTTACTCGTTAGTGGGCCGGTTATTCTGCCACGGTTGGTGGTTGTAATTCAACACAAATAGTCTTTCATCCACAAACAGAAATACACAGGAGAATCTCAGGAGAACATACACTCAAACTACATTTAACACTGATGATAACCAACGGTCAACTGAAAAAAACAGGGAGTATATTTATACACCGAGAACCAAATTACAGTACATACAGGTGGGGATAATCAGTGGCCTAGCAAACTGGCATACACTGGGAAATTAGATCAACTATCAATGACAGGGAACACATGAAAACAGGAACAGACTAAAACCAAATTAAAACACAACTGACTTAACAGAACTAAACAAGATGCACATGACATTAGCCCTTCTGGGCTTAGGAGGAGGATGAGGGGCAGACGAAGGGTAGGACACAGGATGATATGACGGTAGGAGAGACCAAGGCAGCAATGATGACAGAAGGAGCCAGAGAGGAAAGCAGGAGGAGCCATGTGGGAACCCAGAGCCAGAAAACAGCCAGGATGAAGGTCCACGGCGGAGTTGAAGGAGAGAAGAGCCATGGTGGAGACTTGGCAGACGAAACCTGTGGGGAGGCAGACTGAGATGGAGGTGGAGACCCAGGTGAAGCTGAAGAGCCGATGATACCGGGCGACACCGATGGATCTGGAGATCCAGGCAGAGCTGCAGTGACAAGTGTCCGAGGTGGAGCCAGGGTGCCTGAGGACCAAGGAGGAGCCAAAGGGGTGGAGGGACTAAGTGCAGCTAAAGGCCCAGAAGTCCATGGCACAGGCAAAACTTCTGACCAAGATGGAACCGGAGAGACGAGGGATCCCGGCGGAGGTGTAAGGATTACGGCCCCAGATGGATCAGAGGGAGGGAGAAGCCAAGTTGGAGCCAACCGGTCGATGAGCTGAGGTGAAGTGATGGGCACGGTAGCTGGAGGTGGAGCCAGCGGATCCATTTGCCAAAGCTGGAGACTGGAAAACCCAAGGAGGATACGAGCTGCAGGGCGGATCCAATAGCGGAGGAGCCAAGGGACTGGAGAGAGCCATTTGAGGCGGGAGACTTCGAGGATAATCCACTTTGTTTACATATTTGGGGGGAAATTATTTTTGCTCTTTACTAGGAATGCACCGATAGGATTTTTTGGGGCCGATACCAATTTTAACAAACAATTATTGACCGATTCCGACACCAATACTTGTCACTTGCCCTCTTATTTGAAATGTTGTCATTAAAATAGAATGTTTTGATCATGTTTTCAGCAAAGGTTAAAAAAATAAAAAACATACATTAACTTATATCCTACTAGCTAGTTTATTGCTGCAATATCAAATAATTTCTAATAAACATAGACTGGATCCATTTAACATTCAGCAGGCCAACATAAATATATAAATACAACAAAACCAGATACATATGAAATAAACAGTGCTTTTTAAGTAGGTTTAATGTTAAATAACACTGCATATTATTCACTTTATAAATTAAATACATATATTTAGTCGTAGCTAAATTCTACTGTACAACATTAATCCTGTCACAATTACTTTGTTAAACTGAACTTTTATTTTGACGGATTGTCGTGAAGACCTTCGAGTTCCTGTGTGTGTTTATGATATGAAAATAGATTTTGTCGAATTAAAGTAAAATGCTCATGAAGTGATTGGAGATGCATTCATGTCCTCATATATTGAGGCAGCAGAGGCTGAAAAACACACAGCGAGTTTCAGTGTGTGTGAGGTAAATGAAACTGCGCGTCTGCGCCATTCATTCACACAGAGACACACAGAAACATGCAGGATTCATATTTAAACAGTCTTTTTGCAGCTTAATATTCACAGACACTTGTAAATATTGCGATTTGATTTGAGTGTACTGACCTACATTTTATTTATTCATCAAAACTTTGACAAATTCCATGACATTCCACTATGCAGCAAATTCCGTTTTATGACTGGATTCTGTCTGTGTTGAAAGTTACAAAAGTTATTTAGTCAAGAGTAGTGAGCGATTTTTTTTTTGGTCTTTTGTTGTTTGATTAACATTAAAAAGCAGACAGCAGCGCAGCAGGAATATTACATTATAATCTTGGATTATGCAACAGACATTATACAGCTCAGTGCCTTTACGCAGTTAATTAATAAACCATCGATTTGTTATATCTGCCTTTTTCATGCTATAGCCGATGGTTGTAAATTTATAAAAAAAACGGCCGATAAATATCAGTGGCCGACACATCGGTGCATCTCTACTCCTTACCTTTGCCGTCCCTCAGCTGCCCCATTCAGGCCCAGCATCTCTGCAGCAGGGGAAAGGAGCATAGTTCTTTCTGACCCATCGTCAAGAATGGCGTAGGTCTCCACCTTTCACCACCTTTAAAAGAACAGAATTAAGACCACTTGGTCTACTCAAGTAGAATGTCCCAGAGTCAGGTTTATGAATATTGACTTCATGCAGGACTCCTAGATGGCGCTCTTTGCAGAAGGGACAATGTCTCTTCAAATCACACACTGACGAACGATGTGTCCGACCACATCTCCAACAACGACCATTAATGAGGATCCATTTTCTCTTAGTATCTGTTGGAACTTTGCCCCTTCATCTTGAGAGAGCCTGGACTCGTAGTGCAAACTGACTGAACCCAAGGGAATCCCCAGAATGACTGGCTGAAAGGCTCTGAATTGAAGCCATCTCCCGCAATATTAAATGATGAGGCTGGCCATTCTTCCTTTGGAGGGCTTTGAGCGCTGTAGTATAAGGCTGGGGCTCATGAGCATATGCCAGTGTTGAGCAGTATCCAGCTTTAAATGGTCTAAAAGAATATGATATTTATTCTGTTGCCTAAGAAGGCAATATATATATTTTAATGCCATATTTAACACTGCAAATTCTTGAGGATCAGTACTTTTGAAACATGGAAATGAAGGTTTCTCGATTGCAGCTTGTCTTGAAGGCCCAACTACAAAGGAAGGCTGAACATGGGCTGCTGCTACTGGTTGTCTCACAGTTGAATCTCCAGACGGGATCAGGGATGGAGGGCCAAACGATGTCTGAGGTCTAGACACTGGAACATTACTAATATCAGTCATATCTGAAGGCCCAGTGGATGGTCTTAATGGTCTAAGCTGAACTGGAGGTATCGAAGGAACTTGACTAATTGATGATGATACCGCCATTGGAAAGACATGACTTGGATGAACAAATGTACCATATGGTGGATACACTGTAGGAGTAGGAAGGCATTCGATCATTTGGAAACATCCATGGGGAAAATACATTGTCCTGCATTTGACTAGGAACAGGCCCACCGCTTTGTGCTACATGCTGATCATTGGATGGATAGACTGGATGGCTGTTGAAATACTGATGATGATAACCAAGGGGGAACATTGCCAAACTGAGTTAGATTCATATTCATTATAGGAGGATTCTCTGAAGACTGGGACGGTAAATTAATATGCTGTGTAGCAACAGGTTCAGTTGACATTTGTGAATCAGGAAGCTGTAGAGAACATGGCTCTAATGATCCTCTTTTTTCTTGTGGCAATGGTATAGGCAGCATTGATCGTGGTGGAGAAGGGAGAGTACTTTGTCTGCTGAGTTTAGGAGGTGAGGTAGGTGAGTCAGTATCGTCTCGTTTCACCTCATGTTGTCTTAGGCATTCACCCAATTCATGGACAAGAGAAGCTCTGGAATTGTCATCCTCTTGATTATGTTTAACAACAGGAGATGTTTGATAAGATCTCTGTTCAGAACTGATTGAAAAGGAAGAACTTCTACTTCTGATCTGCATTGTTCTAATTGTCTGGCTCAGTTGAGACAACATTTCTTTTATTTGCTGTACATCTTCAGCAAGTCCCCTCACCTCAGCCCGAGTCTCAGATATGGCAGCTCCCTGTGATACTTCCAGAGGCACATGATCAGAAGTGGTTTGTCCTTGTATGCAAGCTGGTATACTTGGCTGAGTCAATAAATAATCCTGATGTCATCTGGGGGGTTTTGATATCCGTTTAGGTCTCCTAGAATCATCATCTTTCTCCATCCTAGCAGCCTCTCTGGCTCGAAGGACCATGTAAAGTTTGGTTAAGGAAATTTGCTACCAGGATGGTGTGTCCATTAAAACACAGTAGATCCAGTACTCAATCCATACTCATTTATTTTAAATATCAGCATGTAAATCAGGCCACAGTCGCATGGAATCAGACAGAATGAAATAGGAATTAGATATAGAGTTGCATATGGTCCTAAACAAAAGATAATAAAGAACAAACAGAATCTTAAATACAGTTAACACCATGAAAATTCAACCAATGAATTACTAATCATATAATGCAACTAATTCAAATGAATAAACTTACAATGTCAGGAACACACCAACTCTACAGAAAGCTCTTATGTAGGAGAGAAGGAAAGGGACAGTCTGCTTCAGCACATGAGAATATCTGACTCCTCCCATGACTGGCTACATCATGTGATCTAATAGGAATTCTCAACAGAAAAACAGAGCGAGCTTTGGTGAAAACCAATCAGATGACGGTACCTCAGGAGACAGGAAGTGAAGCTAACATTGGATTCGGACGTGCCTTGATGCCTTACTACCTGGGAATGCGGCATTTTTAAGTTTTCGGATGCAGCCTAGGTCAACAAACAATGACAGGGAACACAGGAATGGACCAAAACCAAACTAACAGAACTAAACAAGACACATGTGACAGTATTAAATTAATTTATACATTTCATATTATACATTTTTGTAATATAAAATGTGACTATTGTTGACAGTAAAAATATAGAGATATCCAAATAATGTGGATAGGAGTTCATCTTGTGATTGCAGACTTTCCCAGGCAAAGAAAAAAACATGAAAGTGTTAAAAAAAAAAAACACCATGGTAACCAGAGCTTCATTTTGGAGTTTCTAATGGCACTTGGATGAGGCATGCTGTAAGGGTGGAACCAGGAGAGTCTGGAGGCTCCCTGGCACGTGTCTTATTAGGATTCAAGGTGAGAGGGAGGACCATTCACGTGGTTCCTATAGTTCCCCATCCATTCCACATGCTGGTAATTTATCCCCTCTGGTTAACCTACTTTCATCACAATTAAGATGCCCAGGGATTCAGTGCATTACTCTTTTCTTCTGTCTCGTTCTCTCTCTCGCAGACACTGAGTTCAATCTTGTTTTTCTCTTTTCGTAGAGACATCATAGACTAGACAGGGCGCTGATACAGTTTCAGTATTAAAGCAGGCACCAAGCTGTAAATCTCATATCACATTACATCCAGTTTGTGTGGATCAGGGACACTCCATGGCCTTTCCTTACATATTTACATCTGCTTATAATGTCTCCTGCAAACAAAGTCAATAACCAAATCCCAAGCTGGCAGAACAAATCAGAGAGATTTTATGCCATGTTTCTTGTGAAGTTAAATTCAAATGTTGATCTAATAAATCTCATGCTTGTTTCTAAACCACACCAGTCCACACAGGCCTTTAAAGTCTGATGAATACATCAGTTCTCCAGGGAGGAATAAACCTGTCCAGTTATGAGATTGCAGGAGTAGCTGTGCATCTGGATCCATCGTACACCCTAATTTTATAATGGCAGTCTCGATCAGAGCAGCTGCAGCCCTTCGCCAAGACACATTAATTCTCTAAATAGGTTCTCAATGAACTCATAGTGAATCAATGGGGTCTCTTCTGTCTGCAGGTGGCTGCACCATACAAAGCTAACTAATAGGCGGGTTTGATTGCTACACCATGTGAAAAATTATCGATATCACCAAGTGCTGGGTGGTCCATGTGCCTTTGACTTCACCTAAAATTTTAAAATGCCCCTTTCAACGTGGGGAATTTCCTGTCAGAGCAAGTTACTTGATACACAACAAACTACATGGGAATTGGTGACTCAATGTTAAGATGTAATCAAATGTAATTTTAGTTTCTACATCGTGAAGTGAGCAGTTTTTTCAGTGAAACGGACAGATCGACAGATTTTATCTTCCGCATTGTGACGTATATCCGAGTGTAATGGATTATTGAAAACAAAATAAAAGTAGGGCGGGGACTTGTTTTCTATGGATCAGTTGATGAGTGGAGGCAGATGAATGCGAGCTTGGAGAAGTCCTGCATACGTCGCCAAAGATAATTTATTATTTATTATATTGTGAAATATTATTACAATATAAAAACTGTTTTCCATTTGAATATACGTTAATAGCAATTTATTCCTGTGATGGCAAAGATGAATTTTCAGCATCATTACGCCAGTCTTCAGTGTCACATGATCCTTCAAAAATCATTCTAATATGATGATTTGATAAATGGAATGCGCCCTTGCTGAAAAAAAGTATCTAATTTTCTTTAAAAAAAAAAACGCAAACGGTAGTGTATTTTCTGGCCTTAGTGACATCAAAAAGGAATGTAAAAAAAAACATTTATATATATCATAGAAATAATGCACACTGCATTAATCATTTAAATTAAATCCAGGAATGTGTTAAGATGTTCATTTTATTTAACTTTTAATTACACTAACTGACTTTTGAAATAGAACTTGAGTCAAATAAACTCACACCAAACTTCAAAGACACAATCAAGTAACTAAAGTATATTTTGTAAACATTAATATACTAGAAAATACTAAAACTTTTAAATAAAATTGCTTCATGTGGCGCAGGAGAAATGGCATGAAAGTTAGTGGAGAATTGCAAAGTAGTTGAAGTCCTTTCTTTAGTAAATGCCGGATGGGCAGACTTGGCTGCTGATGGAAGGGCTTTCTGTCCTCCTCTCCCTCGCTCCACTGGACCCAGCTTTCCCTGAGGTTCTTTAGGTGGACTTCTAATGAAAGATCAAGGGCATTAGCTGCCGTCGGTGCAGAAACAGGCTACCTGATGTTAACGGGATGGTTACAGAACATTAATTTTACCGCAAGCTCATTTGTAACGTAGAGAAGAAGTATGTGTGTGTAAAACTGAAAGAATGACAGAGTAATTGAGAAAGATAGACAGAGGGTAAGAGAGAGATCAGCCCTGATTTGAAGTTCTCTTACAAATCCAGTGTCCAAATGTGTAAAATTCATGGAAAGCATAGTGTGGAGAGCAAAACGGAGAAGTGGGAACCATTCAAGCTGGCATTTCCATTTGCTTCGTCAGCACATCCTCCATGGAAAATGTCAGATTCATTACCTGCTCCCTCTTTTCTCTTTCTCTTTACCTTAAGCTAGTTCATCTCTTAAGCCCAGTGCACATTGTGTGATTTGTTCTGTCCTTTACAATTGTTGCTTGACCCAAGTGATGCCTTGCATTCACGTCAATGCAGACTTGGTGTCATCAATGGTCTTTTATGTCAGGCTCTTTGATAGTAGGAGGACTTTGGATTATTTGGCTTTTTTGTAAACACAGTCACAATTTACTCTTGCATTACCAAGGTAACGACTGACGCATTTGTATTACATTCCAACAAGCTCCATTATCAGTCCCACAGTGGAAAATGAAACCATATCCATACTGACTGGGCAGGATCAGCATGGAATGGAATGTCATTGTAACATAAAAATTTCCAATAGGTCTTCTTTACAGTTATTTGCATATTGATTGTGATTGGTCTATGTATTTAAAAGTCTTTAGCCATTGGGTTATGGGCTGATCAAATTAAACACATCTTAAAACAAGGACAATATATTTGAGAAGCAAAGTTGCATGAGATATTAAAAAAATATGTTTATGTTTGAACATGCTAAAAAAAAACATCTTGTGTAATTTATTAATATGTAAGATTTTGGGATTAAAATATCCACTAGAACAATGTTATATATTTTGTTGACTTGTCTACTTACATTATCCCAAATGTTTCCAAGAATGTTTAAATTCAGAGAAATAAGCAATTTTGACCAGGACAATTTTAACTGTGTCCGCGCGTCGACTATCAATGACACCATACCCACGTTACCCTCGATTTCTGTTTTTATTTTGTAGAAACCATGGAAACACCAAAGACGATTTAATATATTATGTGTTTTATTAGACAGGTGAGCAACTGTTTGGATACATTCATCGACAGAAAACGAATCATTGTTATATAGCTCAACACAGTCTTATTGTTTAAATCGTTTTCTTGATTTACTGTGAGTACCATGTTTTACCAGGCCTAATATCAATCTAGCTGACTGCAGTCTGCAACAAGTGTTTCATAGTAACATTATAACATAACTTTCAACACACTCAAATGTATCTAATATGATACGCATGACCGGAAGAAGTGGAAGCGGTCGTCTGTGCCATAACAAAAGCTCCGCTGCTTTCGAGCCATGTGCCGCACTCGTCTCTCATTAGCAATCGCTCCAGCGGCCTCGTTCCTCTCCCACAGCTCTTGGCCCCGCCCTGCTTCATACAGTAACTTTAATAAATCTTTAACACATTAGCTCATCCATGAATATGATTTCTGCCCGAGTCCCGTCAGATTTTTTACCACCGGCTGTAGAGGTGAAGACAACAACTCCCATGATTCTGCAAATAAAGGCGTCATCAAGCTAGGTCTTTGTTTTAAATAAGCAACCTCTAGCGGAGAAAATTATGCTGCGTTCCAGGCAGGTTTTTGAGCCCGTAAGTTACGACTTCAAACCACAACTCACGACTTTGTAGCGTTCCAGGCAAAGTCACGCCAAACTGCCTGAGCGGTAGCTAGATGTAAACAAAACATGGCGGACCGTACGTTGCTTATGCTCATTTACAATAATTTCTAGTCAAGTCAAGTCAAGTCAACTTTATTTATATAGCGCTTTTTACAATGCAGATTGTTTCAAAGCAGCTTCACAGTGTTAAACAGGAAAATAATGAACAGAATTTGATTCGGCTGTACAGCCGCTCTGGAGAAAACGGTGATGTCATCAGCTCATTTCAATTATCATATATATTCAAGTAATGTAGTTGATATAATTTAGTTTAGTAATTAAATTTATTTGGATATTTATTTGAAAATGTTGTGTCCCCAACTGAGCAAGCCAGAGGTGACAGTGGCAAGGAACCAAAACTCCATCAGGTGTCCTAATGGAGAAAAATAAACCTTGGGAGAAACCAGGCTCAGTCGGGGTGCCAGTTCTCCTCTGGCCAATTAACAAACAGTGTATGTTTATTATTTTGGCAGCCTTATAGGTCAGAAGTAATATTAGATCGGATTATTCGAAAAATCGGAGGCATCACGCCGGGTTTATTGAGGATGGCTTGTCGATTAAACAATTATTAAATAGGAATATTCAAAATATCAGAGTCATCACGCCGGAGATGGATCCATTGAGGATGCCATGTCGATGAGCAATTTCAGAGGGTAGACTAATTGACACGGTCTCTGCAGACACTTCAGGGATGCGTTGGTAATGTCTGGGTGCTGGTCCGCCATCTGATCTGGATACGGCCCGGATCCGGCTGACTGCAGTAAACCTCGGGATAAACAGAGAGACTAACATTAGCGTAGATGCCATTTCTCTTATGATGTAACGAGTACATCAGGTGTTATGGGAAGTGTTCCCGGTTCCGGCTGACCTAGTTAATGCAGCCTAACAATTTGAATAAAATATAAATTAAAATGTTTTATGTGTATGCCATAGTAAAGAGATGCGTTTTTAGTCTAGATTTAAACTGACAGAGTGTGTCTGCTTCCCGAACAATGCTAGGAAGGCTGTTCCAGAGTTTGGGTGCTAAATAGGAAAAGGATCGACCGCCTGCAGTTGATTTTGATATTCTAGGTATTATCAACTGGCCAGAGTTTTAAGACCGCAATAGACGTGATGGAGTATAATGCGTTAAGAGCTCGCTCAAGTACTGGGGAGCTAAACCATTTAGTGATTTGTAAGTAATTAGCAAGATTTTAAAATGTATGCGATGTTTAATAGGGAGCCAGCCCTATTAGGGAGCCAGCCCTTGTCGCCAAAGGTGCTTACTCCTTGCTTATTTGAGGGAAACGGAGGAGAAAAAATGGCGCATAAGGCAAAAGAAGCTGTTATACCTTTTATTTTACGTTATTTGTAGCCTATATTTGGAAATGTATTTCCAAAAACTAGCTAAAACTAACGCTAGAAAAGCTGCTGATAATGCATAGCATTTGTGGATAAATAACGTTAGAGCAATACCTTATTTTAATAAATGATTAGATTTTTAATGTACGACTTTCATAAACACCGCATCCGTAGGGGCTGCCATTGTTGTTTCGCGGGTTATGTGACGTCAGAGCTCGTAACTGGGAGTACATCGATCTAGTACGAGTTCACGGGTGGGAAGTCACGGGTTTGACTGCCGTTCCAGTGCACTTTCACAGGTAGAAGGTTGGAAAAACACGGGTTACGGATTGCCTGGAACGCAGCATAACATACTGGAAAACAAGAAAAAAGAAGATAATTGTTTAAAGTACACAGCCTGTGTGCACAACAAAGCCTAAAGCCTGAACTAACCTAAAGCTTTTTGGTCTGATGAACAAATGAGAAATTGAAACATCACATCTGGCGCATTAACATCGGTATGCAGACATTTTCTGCATTTGTCTGCACCTGAACCCAACTTGAATGTGCAATTTTTTATTAAAACTAAATCTTCCCATGTATTAGCACCTGAAATCTAGTTCAATTGATATATAATACTGATGACGTTTATGGGTCACCTCAGGTAATATTACCAGGTTTTTTACTCTCATTAGAGAAGGAGTTAGCAGCATGTCTGGTGATTTTAGGGACAATGTGATTGTAGAAACACATGCCTTCACTGATGAAGTCCTGGCACGTTTCAGCAGCCGTCGTATCAGAGATTCCAATTTCTCCTCAAATCCCTCGACTGTGCGCCCATGCAAATCAGGGAGATTAAGGCAAGATGTATGGACTTGCAAATGTATTCAAACATTCTTCCCTTAATGCCACAGATTTGCTGTAATACTCCCATATTTGTGTCTGACTTACAAGGACCGACAAATTGAAGCCACCGTGTGGCAGATTTGAATGGTTATTATCTCGCGGCGCATTCCATCAAAGGGAGCGCACTTATTGATTCGCGCTGCCAATGAGCGCCTCTGTTTCCGGCTACCTTGGAAGCGAGAAAAAATATTGAAGTAGTTGCAGGTGGAAAGTGTTAGTTCTGGTCGTCGGGTCCTCCAAACCCAAACAATCCTCCTGAGACGACAACTTTTTAGGTGATGAAGGGGGCAGCCGCTTTCCCAGACAAAACGAAAAACTCCAGTGCAGTTTTTCATGTTACGTGCTGCTGATAGGGGAAAAAAAAAAAATCGGAAGTGCTGGAATGAAAGCCACCTCGCTTTGTTTCCTTGGCAACAAACACATGCAATATGTCTTTTGGAAGTGTGTTTTGGGGCTGCGTGTCGGCTCTCGTGGGAGATTTCAGAAGAACGCTAAGATAGATTTACTGAGTAAATGAAACAGCCTTTTGACTGCCAGTGTGATGTTTGCAGGGATTGTACGATGAGGTCACGAGCGTGCCAAACTCCACAATAACACACACAGGCAGCCAAAATTGAATAATGACATTTGTTTGGTGTTTAGTTTTGTTTTGAATCGAATTTCCCCCAGACTATGTTGGTGTAAAGTGAAGCACATGTTACCTCAGCTCCAGTAACCTGTGTAACCTTAGAAAAATAGATGAACTCTGCATGTCTGTGTCTGGCAACAAGCTTCTTGTACATTTTCAGTCTATCTTTTCCTGCAGTTGCATAGCAACACAGACGAGCATGGGTGTGGTGACAGGGAGACACTTGTATTTCCAAACGAGCACTCTTTGGCCCTGTTTACACCTGGTATCAAGATGCATTTTGTTTGATCGGATCACAAGTGGGCGATGGAGACACATTCCTGTTTACACCTGGTGTTTTAATACATTTCTTTTGTCCACTTTTGACCACTTTTGTCCTTATTTCTTGGAGGGGAGGGTCTATGGGCAGGTCTTTCGTCGCTAATCTGCAGAGTGTGAAGTTTTCTAGAGCTGGGCGGTGGGTTGCTGAGAAGGAAGTGACAATCAGAATCAATATATGAATTGTGTCATGTTTCAGATACAGTCATTGCTCATGTTGCTCATCTTCAGTCATGTGACATACTGTAATGGATCAGTACAATAAGATGACATCAGCAGACAGTAGAGACATTGAAGACAATTTAGGGTTTATGAAGGTTTACACATTATGGGAAGTTATTTTTATCGTCTAATGTATTTTCCAACAGTAACATTTGAAGTCAGTAAGATTTTTGTTTCAAAAATAAATTAATACTTTGGTGACACTTTAGTTTAGGGTCCAATTCTAGGAAATTGGCTGTTTATTATTGCTTTTAAAGCACATATAATAATGTCTTATTCTGCATGACCATATTCTACATCCCTTAATCCACCCAATTTCTAAATTGAACATCTACCTTGCTAACTATTAATACACAGTAATTAGGAGTTTATTGAGGCAAAAGTCATAGTTAATAGTGAGAATTGGATCCTAATCTAAAATGTGACCAATACTTTATTCAGCAGGGATGCATTCAGTTGCTCAAATGTGACAGTAAAGACATTTATGTTACAAAAGGTTTATATTCAAAATAAATGCTGCTTTAAAAAAAAAAAAAAAAAAAACTATATTCATTATAGAATCCTGAAAAAATCATGGTTTCTACAAAGACATTCAACAGCACAACTGTTTTCAAAATTGATAATAATAAGAAAGGTTTCTTGAGCACCAAATCAGCCTATCAGAATGATTTCTGAAGGATCACATGACTGAAGTAATGATGCTGGAAATTCAGCTTTGCTGACACAGGAATAAATTAGATTAAAACAGAAAGCAGCTATTTAATATGTCACAATATTACTGTTTTTACTGTATTTTTAACAACTTAATGTAGCCTTGATGAACATAAGAGACTTCTTTCAGAAATATTAAAACAAATTCCAACCTAGTTTATCCCTACAGTATATCATTAAATTGATGTTACTGATTCTTATTACTCCTTGCACACATATTATGGCGAAGCAACATCATTTATAAGTTACTTTCCAGCAATAGCATATATTAAATGGCATAAGTTGGATAAATAGTGATTTTAGGAGGGAAAAACTAACCAATCTGAACTCAAAATACTCTGTTTAGGCTAATATTTTTTTCTGCTTCACTTCCTATTAAACATAATGCCTAAATCAGCTGTTAAAAGGACGTATTTGGCTTGAAGAGCCATGTGATATATTAAGATATGACTATTTTAAGCAATAAAATCAACAATGCATTTGGAGCTGCACAAAACCATCATGCTAGTTCAGGATCACCTTTGCAACTTTTTTTTATTGCAACTGGAAGACAATACATCACAGAAACTTGATGGTAGGGTTGGAGAAAAAACTAAACGAAAGAAAAACAAATAGAATTTGTCGTAGCAATGGACAAAGTGGTATTTACATTAATCGATAAAATTGTTGTCTTTGGCAATATGATTACAAGTCAAAGGAACTACAGAGTGCAATTACGCCTCTATATTGACATATTAGCAGGGTGCACATGCCATCAGACCGAATAATTCATTACAAACCAAATGGACTCCATTACTTTCATCTTAAACAACTCAAACACTTAACAGAATGGCAGTTAACAGGAACCTTTCAATGAAACGATCCCAAAAAAACACACACAATGGGAAAAAAAGAAACACTTCGCCTCCTATTAACGTTTTTTTTGGCTGGCTCTTGGTTTTAACGTGTTTCAGGTTCCTCTGAAAGAACTGGAAAGGAAAAGTTACGTAGTGAGTGTTGTCTTTGAAGGAAGGCAGTGTATAAAGGACTCGTAGCTCTCTCTGCTACCGGTTTCCCAGTTTGAAGCACATTGAACGGAAACGTGATATGGCAGATGTTGATAAAGACCAGCAGACAAGGTTATAATTGGGGTTATTTCGCGTAGATGTGGGAAGGAAACGTCAAGAAATGTCTAGCTCGGTTAGGGAAAGGCATGCCAACTGGAGACATCACATTAACACTCATGGGTCAGATATAACATTCAACACGCTACAAAACATTAGGTCGAACCATTATCATCATCAGATGAACAGGGAAGACAGTGTGACTTCATGAAACAGCAATGCAGTGACTGAGAATATCTTATACATGGGTACTTGAGAGAAATGCTACAACTTATTGACATGTTTATGACTGACATATCAAGTATGCATGTGTATAGAGTCATTACAGGCTTTGGCACTGAATCCTTAAGTTGTTTACCGTACGTTAAAACAATAAAAGTGCAATTCGGTGAGGTTGTGAAAATATATACACTAGAGTTTGCACTGAGCTCTGATATCGCTTGTCTTTGTCTATAAGTGCTTAAATATATATGTGTGGAGGCGTAAATATCCGTCTGACTGCCTGTACCGAGAACTGAATCAATACTGATGACTCCTGAACAGTGCTACATGTAAATACAGGAACAAAAAAACTACTTGTACTGCAGATCCAAAGTCTCGCGGAACAACATGGAAGACCCTGAATAAATCACAGACACGCACATCCGGATTACACATGGAAGGAAAGCAGGCACGCGGCCAGAAGGAGCAGGGGACCGACACTCACTACGAACTTCTCCTTGAAGACACGGACATTGACGTAGCGGGTATTCGTTAGAGGGGCGGCCGTTAGCGTGGACCGAGAAGGCCCAAGCCCGAGTCCTCGTATTGCAGAGAGAGTTTCCCAACAGTCAGTGTTTGTCCCTGAAGAAGGTAATTGTTAAGATGCCTGCTTCAACACGAAGGAGATGAGGACAACAAATCGAAATCAAAACCGACAAAAACAACGAAAGAGACTAGGCCTATTGGCATAGAAATTAGAGGCGGTGCCTTAGTTCTCTAGGATCTATATTTATATGAAAATAATTCATGCTCCATGCTAAATACATTATTTACCTTACATGAACTTTGATTTTTTTTTTTTTAAAAACGGTCTTCTTTTTCTTTACAGAACCCATGCAACACGATTTGGAAAATCCTGCTGGCTACATTGCTTAAATTAAGAAAGGAAAATGGTCTAGTGTTACTTTTATACAGTGTTTATCCTGACTGGATGAAATTGCTTATTACATCACGAGGGTTTCAAATAAAAAAATTAGAAACGCAAACGAACAAACACAAAACAACTCCACAGACATTATTTTCCGCTATTAAAATACAATTGGCAGGTATTGTAGCATTAGCTCAGAGTTTTCGTTTTCATTGTGCCGAAGAAGAAATATCACCATCCACTATCTCTTTAGATGGAAAATATCACTCATTTTGATTGCTTAGGGGGGGGAAAACGTGGGCAGTTTTGAAAGACTCACTTTTGCCTCCAAAAAGCACTTTGACAAAGGCTAATGGCTTTACTCTCATCCTGGTGGATTATGATTCGTACAAGCCAAACGACAACTACAGACATGAGTGTTCTCCACACGATGCTGCTTTACTCCTTTAACAGCGAGAGCATCAAGGGGAAGTGACATCACAGTACTGCTCAAGGATTGTCTTTGGCACTGCCCTGTGCTTCTAAAACATCTTACATTACAGCAGAGATACACTAGAACATATAATTATCACTAATTCTGGCGAGCTGCACCACAAATTAAAAGTTTAACTTTTCACTATGACAATGGGGCAGGGCAAATTTTGCTATCAATTTTTTTTTTCTTCTCTTAGTCGAATGAAATATCTTAAAAAAGGGAAGGCTATGGCTTCAATCTCCGTAGATTAAAAAAAGGAAAACACGATAAAATAAGTGAACCAAAACAAGGAACCCTCAGTAAAATGTTACTTATAAAGATAGGAAAACAAAGTGATTGTTGATATTGCCACAAATCAGTAGAATTCACCTGATGTCCTGGAAAAAAATAGTAAATTCTATTCAAAGTGATGTTTTTTTTTTTTTTTTCTCTCTCTCTTTATAATACAGTCTGTTCATTATTTTTGCTCTTTCTGCCCCTTTGCCGTCCGGTTGGTGATATTGTTCAAACAGGCCCTGACTCCCGCCAAATGAAGCAGGGACCCGGCCGCCTCCTTCATCTCCTCGTCGTCACTTTCCGGAGGCTTCTCTGTGCGCCTCTTTTTTAGAGGAAGAGTGTCACTGGCCACTCTCTGTTTGACTTTTGTCAAGTGTTGCCGTTTCTTGTGCTGGGCCAGAGCGAGGGCGTCCACGGACCACTCTTTGGGCTCCTTCTTGATTTTGCTCTTGTCGTCGTCCTCGGCATCGCTGCCAGTCTCGTTGACGTGGAAGCTCACCTCGCTTCCATCGCAGTGAGCCTCATCTCCGACGTCTGAGCTGGAAGATTTGGCGAAACTGTAGGTGTGGTCCTCCTTGGGGTCGCTGCTGACCAGTGGAGAGTTAAGGGTGGGCTCGCCGTCACTGGTGATTCTGTATTCGAGTACTGACCTATTAACACAGATGAGAGATGCATTAGTGCAACCGCACACATGCTGTTCCTGTTGTACTGTGTAAGTGCTGCGTAAAACAAATGAACTACATGCGCTTACTGTGTAATTATTTCGTGGAGCTGCTTGTAATTATGCTACTGTAGTAATTAATTATAATAATATGTGTAACATGGACACTCTGTACTGATGTTTTGCTGTTTTTTGCACAGATGGCAACAACCTCTGGAACACATGAATAAATGCATTCCACTTGTTATTGTATAAATTGGATAAATCTAAATCACAAAACCAGTCAAGAATATGCCTGGGCCATATTTCAGAGGGGGAAAAAAAGAGAAAAAGAAATGAACTAATCATACATCATACGATACCATTTAAAGTTTGGGGTCAGTAAGATTTTTTTAATAAATATAAAAGGAAGTCTCTTATGTTCACCAACGCTTAATTTATTTGATAAAAAATGTGGTTCTCAACACTAAATAAAAAAATCGCATGGGGTCATGGGGATGTTATCGTCATGATGAAATTATATATTGGGTTATGATTTTGCCATTGTGACATGGAATGTGATTCTCAATTTTATTGACATTTATTTTATATTTTTATTTATGCTATTTAGACACATTTGAACACGTAACCCAACCCCATCACTAAACCTACCCATTTGTGTATTATATGATATAAAACACACGATTTAACAGGCAGATACGAGATACTATTGTGTGAAGAATTTAAATTGCATTGGCTCTCATATGTCTCGTGACCAACTGCATTATTACATCATCTTTTATTGTAAAATGTCATTGGCTCTTGTGTGTCTCGTGACCGATTGTGTCATGCTAAAGAGTCTGGTGTGTCTTATGTTAACGTTACGTGTTTTATATTGTTGAGAAGTGGGTAGGAGTGGGGTTAGTTGCTTCAAAATATAAAAGTAGCCTTTACATATTTATAAAATCATGTATACTTTTACAAATGCAAAGAATTAAATGCATCTTCATCTGATGCATTGGGCAAACAACTGAAATCAATTGAGTACCCTGCACACCGAAAAATGATTAAAAATTGATGCTGAGTGGTCCTGACCAAGCGTCAATATATGACGAGTTGGGAGTGAGAACGTGTTGATTTTTTCAGTGTTTGGGTAGTTTTTGTGTTACCCAGATCCTGGGTCAGACATGACATAACCCAGGGTTGAGTTATTTATCGCAGGCTTTTTGCGACCTCTTTAGGAGAGAGCAGTGCCGCTCCATCAAATTGGTGCGTGTCTTCTGTAAAATACAGGTTTGTGTACATTTTATTTGATCTATAAATTCATTGTTGTGCTGTATATCATTTAATTTTATGCAAAGCAACATACAGGGGCACGATGTGAGTTATCAAACGAGTGTCGCGTCTGTCTTTTCGAGTGATGGGAATGACTGATGCCTTGCATAAAATATTATGATTTTATTCAAAAAGATACAGAATATACACAGATCAGGCATAACATTATGACCTAATATTGTGTTGCTCCCCCTTTTGCTGCCAAAACAGCCCTGACCTGTCGAGACATGGACTCCACTAGACCCCTGAAGGTGTGCTGTGGTATGTGGCACCAAAATTTTGGCAGCTGCTTGCGTTCTTCCCATAGTGCATCCTGGTGCCATGTGTTGCGCTAGTAAGCAATGCACACACACCTGGCCATCCATATGATGTAAAAGAAAACGTGATTCGTCAGACCAGGCCACCTTCTTCCATTGCTCCGTTGTCCAGTTCTGATGCTCACATGCCCACTGTTGGCACTTTCGGCGGTGGACAGGGGTCAGCATGGGCACCCTGATTGGTCTGCGGCTATGCAAGACCAATCGCAACAAACTGCGATGCACTGTGTATTCTGACACCTTTTTTATTAGAACCAGCATTAACTTCTTGAGCAATTTAAACTACAGTAGCTCGTCTGTTTGATCGGAACTAACGGGCCAGCATTCGCTCCCCATTTACATCAATGAGCCTTGGCCGCCCATGACCCTGTGGCCGGTTCACCACTGTTCCTTCCTTGGACCACTTTTGATAGATACTGACCACTGCAGACCGGGAACACCCCACAAGAGCTCCAGTTTTGGAGATGCTCTGACCCAGTCGTCTAGCCATCACAATTTGGCCCTTGTCAAACTCACTCAAATCCTTACGCTTGCCCATTTTTCCTCCTTCTAACACATAAACTTTGAGGACAAAATGTTCACTTGCCGCCTAATATATCCCACCCACTAACAGGAGCCGTGTTGAAGAGATAATCAGTGTTATTCACGTCATAATGTTATGCCTGATAAATACTTGGGATGTTAAAATATATTCTCAGAACTGTACACTGACTGTTTATGGACAGGTCGTGGAGCCAGTCACAGCATATTTCAGCTACGAGTGAAACTGACTTCCCCCTCTGAACATGATACAAGCTCCGGCACGAGATCCAGCGCCGTTATGGTGGAAACGGGACAAAAGAGACTGGTCGATTACACTTGAATTACTTCTAAATGTTTAATTTTTACATCTAATATTTGTTAAACAAGCTTAAATGTTGACATTGTATGTATTAATATAATACTATATAAATATATATAGAAGATGTATATAAAGTATATAAATAATATAAAAAAATATTTGTATATATATATATAATATAGAATATGCTATACTGTAAAATATGATAGAAAATAAAGGAATTATCATGCAAACAGTGGTTGTGTGGACTATTTTTTTTTAAAAGTTAATCCGTAAACATTAATTCATATATGACGTAAAAAAATTTAAATAAGCTAGTATTATAGTAAAATTAATCAATCAATTATGCTGGGTTAAATAACCCAATTTGCTGGGTAAAATTAACCCAGCATGTGTTCTGTCCTAAATTTACCCAGTGTTTTTTAGAGTGAAGAAACATTGCTTATTATTATCATCAATGTTGAAAACTGAACCTTGTTTTTTTCTTCTTCTTTTTTTTCTCTTTTGATTACAGGGTAAAATGTTAGAACTCTGGTTAACACGTCTCACAGCTCTTCTTTTTTCTTAAACTTGTATTGTGCGATGTTGGTAAGCACTGCAGCCTTCAGGCACCTCATCCTCAAATGTTAAAAATAATTATTGGAAGCATTTGTCTCTGAAATGCACTTGAGCTTTGAAGCACCTTTTCAGCCGACCAACAACATCATTAAAAAGTGAATTAATTGGTGGTTTACAAAACTCTCCACTTTTCAGTAAAATAATATAATGAAAAATAGTGAATAAAGACAGTTTAGCTCTATTTGTGCCTCTTATTCTCAAAAACAGTAATGAAGTGTCTTTTCAATGACATTTGTTTTGTGCTTCTGGTCACAGTTTATACAGCAGCAGCTCTGAGTGACAAAGAACATCCTGCCGCGCCTTGGAGATTTGCTGCAGAAACGCTAAAACTCCCTCTGTGGTTCGAAAAATAATCCTAAGAGCTTTTCCACTTCCTGCCTCATATGTGCATTTATGACTCATAAATTATAGCCACAGCACAGCAGGCTAAAGAAACTGCTTCAATAATTAATGCCTAAATGCAGTGTCACTCATTTTAAAGAGGCTGTTTTACTCTTTGGACTGTCGCTGCACGATATGGGCATCATACAGCAACTGAGAGTCTAAGACCCTGTGTGCATATGGACAAAGGAGAGGAATTAATACAATATGACACATTTAACTAATTTATTGATTACTTAATCTATTAATCATATATAATCTTCATTAGTTGCTGATGCAGTAATCATGAATAAATGATTTAGTTCTTCATGAGTCATACATTAACTCATGATTATCTGTGCATTAGTTAAGCATGAATTAATGCATATTAGTGCACCCGTATTGTAAAGTGTTACTATTTTTTGTACTGCATTTACAGTAATTTCATTGTACAACAAAAGTATATTTAAGTAAATGCATTGCCGTAATGAGGAAATGAAAGTAGGGGAAAATGTACTTAATTGTCATGAAAATGATGCCATAATGCCATAAATAAACATATACTTTCTTTGTGCAAGTACTGCTATGCAAAAAGGATATATATATATATATATATATATATATATATATATATATACATACAGTGCTGGGTAGTAGGTGATTAATGTAATCTGATTAATGTAATCTTAGATTCCAAAAATTAATTAATTATTTTACTTAATTACTTTTTATTTAACTCACAAACCCCCTGCAGTTCCATCATGAACCCCAGTCTATAGGAAACCCTTACATAATGTAATATTTAATGCACTTTATGTTGTTGATAAAGAATGGAATATATTTTCTTTCTCTTTGTATTTTTATATCAATATGGTACAAAAGTAGGTCAAAAGTAATCTAAAAGTAATACAAAAAAGTAGTCAGATTACATTACCTTAAATGTGTAACTTACTACAATTTTTGCAACTGAATCAGTAACCGACTACAATTTGGACCAAGGTGAGCATTTGTAGTTAAAAACTATATAATTTCTAATCTTTTTTTTTTCTGAAAATGACTGACCGTTTTGCTAGAGGAGACCGTTATTCATTGGCCGGGGTCGTGTGGAGTCCTTTGAAGCTACCTAAATATGGATTTTGGACCAAAATTAAAAATAGTCCCTATATACTTGCATTAGATGGAGAAAATTCCTGCAATGTTTTCCTCCAAAATTTCTCTTCAGCTGAAGAAAGAAAATCATATACATCTTGGGTCCTGTTTACACCTATTAAGATGCGTTTTGGTTGATTGGATCACAAGTAGACGAGGGAGACACATTCCTGTTTTAAGGACAGGATCTGTCTCTGGTGTTTTAATCTGTCTCTTTTGTCCACTTTCAATCACTTCTGTCCTGGTTTACATACGGAGAGCATCAGCTATTGTTTCGGCTCTGACACCCGCAAGATCGCTATGAGTGCGTGTTAGAAATCAAGAATGGTGAAAGAATATTGTGCTTGGTACTTTTTTCATCTTCAAACCAAACTTGGGTCTCCAGCTGACAAAGTTTAAATCCCGTCTGACAAGCGCACTTCCCATATTTACGCATTAGGTCAGCAGGCGGAGACATTCGAGACACATTCAACCACATGAGCGTCTACACTATGAAAACAAACCGGTCGAATGCGTTTTTATTCTAAAGTTGTTTTTTTATACTATCCTGTTATACATTTAATGTACAAAGTAAAATTGGACACACTTTGTGACCGGGCCAGACTCTGTGCTCATTTGCGTTTAGTTGAGGGGACATACGTGTAGGGTTTGCAGTGCACAGACACTAGCATTCAGTACCTGAGGGGTGGCCCGTTTCTGAGGCCCAGGCTTATGAATGTTTCACAGCAAGACAGTCTGTTCGTGTGTTCGGTCATGCCATTAAAAAAACTTAGTGTGTGTGATCAATTATTCATGGAGCCTTAGCCTAAATAAGATGGTGTGCTGATGTTTGTGAATGACCTGGCTGTTCTGCTCTAATAAAAAGCAGCCAGACTTCACAGAGTCAAAGGGAGAGATCAGATATGAACCAAGTACTGCAGTGTGAGCATGATTCTGATTGGCTGATAAACCTGTCAGTCATGTAATGAGTCAGCAGAGACAGGAAATGGGCTCAAAGTGACCTGGAGGGACAAGACTGACCTGACAGTGGCTGTCCTGCTGACAATGGGGTTGATGGGAAGGGGTCGGATTCCTGGGAAGAGGCCCTGGCTCATCATTCGAGCACCGTTCTGGATCACTCCCTGAGGGACTGGGAAGAAAACACAGATAATGTTCATTAATGCACAGTACCTGCAAGCATATGGGAGCACAAATACATAATGTAAACAATTCAAAAGCAAAGTCAATTCAAAAGCATCACACCATGTTTAAGCATTTAGAAATCAGCTTAAAATGGTTTACATTTCAGCTGTTGATGCTAAAAGGATGAAATTTCACTGTAGTTTCAAATAGGCTCAAACAGTCAAGAGCTGTCCGAAATGATCAGTTTCAATCTGTTCAGCTGTCTTTTGCAACTTCGACCACTAACTGTTACGTAAAAACAAAGAAACAGTAGTTGGTTCTTTAGCATGTCAGATGGGGCTTTTGTCTAGGACAGTTTCCAGGCAGAATAAACTGCAAAGTGGACTAGACTGCTTAATATCTGCTAACACTTGATTTTAATGTTCCCCAAAAGACATTCTACTGACTATAAGTAACTTTGCAAGTGCATGTCAACTTATTCTACAAAGCATAACCTAACCGTGTACTATTAATGACTGGTAGCTGACATGTAGTTGCAAAGTTATTTATATAGTATATAAATTTGTAAATTTGCCAGGTCTAGTAAATTGTTCACTTGATTTTATAGGGAAGAGGGCTGTTATTTGATTGTTTGCATTATAAAACTGATTATGCTACAAGCAACAAGTGCTCACTTTATTCTGAATTACCCCCCCCCCCCCCAACAAAAAAAATGACTTACATTTTTAAGTACAATCAACTTGGATGTTTAAGTCATTTCAACTTAAATTACATCAATTTCACTTAAAAAAAAATTGTTGAATCTTGTATAACTTGTAAAAAAAAGTTGAAAATTGCTTAACTTACTTTGACAAGTTAAAGCTACAATATGTATTTTTTCGCCGCTAGGGGTCGCTAACCTCTTTAAAACAATAACAAAGGCGTAGATTGATGACGCAGTGAATGAGTGTCGTCAAACTTGTCGTCATACCGATGGATCTAATAATGTTTATGAGGAAATAATGTTTATGGATGAGTGAATGCATTCACGCTTTTTAACTTGATTGTGGTATGAAGCAGGGCGCGATTACTAATATTAGACAGATATCAGCACCACACGCAAGTTCCAGGGGGTATAAAGAAATTAGGACATTTCATTCTACACTACCCGCAAGTGCTAAATTACTACTCATACAGGTCAGTTTATTTGACGAATTAAAATTGTCAAAGGAAACGCAGTGCTGTTTCACTTGATCTAAACTGCATTTGAGTGTTGAAAGTTATAATGTTATTCTGTGTGTTAGTTTGTTGGCTGAATGAGACTAGCAGTAAGCTACATCAACATCATACTGATGATATTCTAATATTTCATTGTGTTGAGCTACATAACATTGATTCGTTTTATGTACATTTGCTCACCTGTCTAATAAAGCACATGCAAGAACAACATCTCTGTCAAGTCGAAGTTTGTTGCGAAGCTCTCGCCATCTCAAAAACGCCACGTCGATACTGGTCCTCTTTTCATTTCTCATTTTGTTCCAAAGTCTGCTTGCCGTGGTCCATAATGTTTGAACGAAACTACAACAGCATGCCACTCGACGTTACACAGTTGTCCACGTCTGTTGCCATGGTTACTACGGCAGTAAAAGCGGAAATATGATGCCATTGACAGACAACTCCCTCACACGTCCTGGTTCCTTGGTTAAAATAGCAATTTTCTCAAGATTTACAAATAGTTAGAATCATTTGGGATATTGTAAGTACTCAACTGAACAAAATATATAACACTGGTCTAGTGATTTTTGGATATTTTACTGCAAAAATCCTACATATTGCACCTTTAAAGAAATGTATAAACATATGTTGTTATAACTTATTGATCATATAATTTTTACAGTGTAGTAGAGTATTGCAAGACATTACATTTATCTTATATTCATGTTTTATCAAAGGAACTTACAACATATACTCTGTACAAACAAGATGTTGGCCAAAAATGTATGCATTGATGGAAACAACACCACAACATTTATTTCCATCAAGAGGTGCATCAATTTTTAGTCAAGATCTTGTATTGACAATGCAAGAGTCAAGCACTCTGTTAAGTCTACTCCAGCACATCCCAAAAAGACCCAGAACTCAGAGGTGCCAATTAATGTGTGAAAATGATTCTTCATGCTCCCTCCCAACCATTCTTTCACAATTTGATGAATCTTGACATTGTCATCCTGAAATATGGCCATGATGCGTCTTCCTGCATGGTTGTTTAAGAAATGAAAAGCTACACACTCCATCAATTAGGGTTGGAAAAACTGTTGCCAAACATATAACATGCTAAAAAACATAATAATCACTGCAATAATGATCCAATCATCGACTCTCAAGTATCTGCCTATTTAAATCCAAACAGCAAATTATTTTGGCCGGGCAGTGTATATAACTGCCAAAATGCATATCAGATGAGCAATATCCTCCTTTAATAAGGGTTAACAAGAGACGCAATTTTTTTAGCGCTGCAGTCAAACAGGCCTAATGGCCGCTGCCCTTCTCTCAGTCCAAGTACGGGGCAACATATAGCTCCATCTGGAAAACCAACCTGGACTCGTAGCAGATGGCGAACACATAAAAAGGAAAAAATAACCATCCATTTAGAATCCAGCACACTGATCTGGCCATTAGGCAGGAGCATTGTTGCCTTGGAAACCAGTCCCCCTATGTATGCCATAGTAGCGGAACTCAACTAGGTGACAGTGAGTTGTGGTTATGAAGCCGAAAGGAACATCTGGGCTGGCTGGGTGCCCTCTTCACCCTGCCCCCAAACCCTGAGGGAACACGCTGCCATAACAAGGTAAAGTGATGCCCTGTGACAGAGTCCGTCCCAGCTAACCGAGTGCACAATGAGAATTGACAGAGATGTGCGGCTCTCCACCAATTAGCGTGGATGGGCTAGCAAAGTGAATGGCTAATGATCTCGCCCCATTGTAGGCGGTTCATGTAGAGCCATCCATCCAGGCATCAGAAACAACAGCAGGACACAAAAGCAAAGCACATTCACAGTGCAGCCACATCAGGAAGGAAGCCAGTGAGGCTTTTGTGCCTGGGGATGTTCCCTCTTTTATGTGCATGAGAGCTGTTAAACAAAGACTAGCTCCATAGAAAAGAAATCCAGATCTGCGATCGCAATGAATGGCTTCACGTTAGCACCATTGACCGAGATTTTCGGTGTGGCATTATGTGCGGATAATGCTGCATTTAACAGCGGGTAATAAATGAAGTATCGTGGATGGTGACTTCCAGGAAGCTCAGTACACACACACACGCGACAGAGCGCTCACTGCGAGGCAGAATCTGGAGCTGTGCAAACATCAGCAGTGATTCAGTGGCGTTTCTGTCACGGCGATGCCCATGGGAAGGTGTCCTGGCGCTCTCACAGGGCACTGCAGAGGCAGTCAGAGCACAAATGCTATCATTCGCTCTTTCTCTCTGCCTTCCTTTCAAGCACATTAATGTACGTGGCAGATGGCCCTGGAAACAGCGGCACTAATTCACAATTCTGTATTGAAAAGTCAGTTTCTCTTTAATTCTCTCTAACAACTCTATTGTAAAAGAGGTCTGTTTAGTTGGTTATCAGCATAATGTTTGTTCCCACTGAAAATTTTACATTCATCGTACATCTATTTTTATGTGATGTATTCATCATTACTGCAAATCAGGGTTATTACAGCCAACTAAAAACATACAAATTTTGGTTACCAAAATTTACCACATTTATTATATATAAAACACTTATTTCAGCTAGTGGCCAAGGTAGCATTTCTCATTTTTATTTAGTTTAACTTGACATACTAAAATAACTTAAATAAATAACAATAATAAAAACTGACATATTTAAAATAAACTTTTTAAAAACACATTTAGTATCTCAATGAGAGTAAAATAACACAAATTCAAATTCAACTGATTTGTAACCAAGCCTACATTTTGAGGTCGACAAAATTACATAAAATGAAGAATCGGTAAAAGTGTTCAGAAAGCAAAAGTTTTGCATCATACAGCAAAAACATTTAGATTAAATCTGCATAATTCCCAGCTCAAATTCTCTTTTGTAAAGAAAAGTATTTTTGTAAAAAGTACCAAATAAATAAAATAAATAAATAAATAAAAAATAAAATGTTAAAAAAAAATATATATATATATTTTTAAAAATCAAGCAATAATTAAATTTTGATCCCCGTGTATGTTCATGTTTGGTTGGCAACAGTCCTTGATGTTTTCAAACATGCTTGCAAGCTTAAATAAAGTACTCACTAGTCTTCAGCACCTGCCTTTGCCATATTTGTCCACCAGGGGGAGTCATTCACAACAAAGCAGGTGTCCAAGGGAACATATAGTCCACTCTATCTGGACCCTTTTATATTGTCTTATCAAAGTACATAAAAATTGCATGCTACACAATAATGTACCCTCATCACTAAACGATTTTTTGGAGCGAAAGCGTAAGTAAATGAACCCTACATTTTAATTTTTGCGTTAGCTTTCCCTTTTTATATATGGTTTTGAACTCCTTCCGATGAAGTTTCCCTGCAGTCTTTTTTTAGATGAGCTGTCCTGACAGGACTCCTCCTTGGGCGAACTACACACTCAGTAAGAAGTACCTTAAAAACGCTGCTTATACAAAGAGTTTGAGGGCGAGAGTGCTTTTGGCCATTGTTTTCTCACAATACAGCTGGGGGCTGCGTGATTCGTACATTCGGGCTTATGACACGCACCACTGCTTCTGTTGAGCGAGCGCTTCTTTACTCACAAAAGCCAAACAGCAGGGACTCCACATCCTCTCAAGAATCAGCCGCCGCACATGGGCTCTATGGCCATTGGGCTGCTTTCTGTATAAACACCAGTGGAGGAGGAGGTGTACTGAAGGAGCTTTTGTATTCAACCGGCACACTTCTGTAAAAACAGGTTCAAGTAAGCAAGGTTAGAGGCCATATTGAGTGACTGACTAAAAGCTTGACTTGTATCTGAGTTTGATATAGGGAGAAAATCATCCGCTTTAAAGCTATAAAATGTACCGTCAGCGCAATAATGACAAATCCAAAGAGAACAATACAGTTTATTTGTGTATTAGTATTTATCCAAAATGATAATCTGAGATTATTTTCAATCAAAATTTAAATCTCAATTATCTTTTAAGTGAAAAATGTGACTGTACCATCCCCCCTAATAGTTCACCCAAAAACAAAAATCTGTTATCATTTATTCACCTTCATCCTCCTTCACCTGTATGACTTCCTTTCTTTTGATGGAAACGAAAGGAAATATTCGCTATACTCTTAAATAATGAGCATACAGTGACCATGGGCTGTCAAGCTCCAAAAATAGTAAATCCATTAAAGTAATGCAATTTATTTATATTCTAAGTCTTTTAACTAATTTTGTCAGAAGTCAATTCACTGTTTTCTTTTGAAAAATAAAATCATTATTAATATCATTAGTAATAACGACTTAAAATTAAAAATTAAATAAATGTTCTTTTGTGTAAATGTAAAAAATAGTCACTGTATTAAGGTTAAGCAGCCACAAATTGCCAATAAAAGGCAGACAACAGGCAAAAAAACACCAATCCTGTCTTCATTTTCTTTTTTTCAGGTGCTGAACTCATTCGGGAGCCACATGGGAATCTCTCGTTCCAGGACTGAAGATTGAGCCATACATACATTGCATGATGTGAAATCAGTTCGAGGAATGTCTGCGCCCTGAATATCCGATTTAACGAGTATAAAAGAATCCAGATTAACTCCAGCAAGACTTAATGGTGACTACAGCTTGGTAGAAATGCGCCAGGGAAACATGCATTTACATGCCTGCTCATTTAATCTAATACTGCATCCGCTGGAATCACTCCTCCAGGGTATAATGAGAGAGACACAGTGAGAAAAGAGATAAAGACAGATAAATACACAGAGAGACACTGAAAGGAAGAGTAAGGGCGATGAGAAATGCAGATGACAAATTCCCTGTACTGTAAACTTGGCACCTGCTGTTGTGCAATAAAGCCCATGCATTTAGCTTAATTCTTTTCCCAGACGAACTATAGGAAGTATATTGGATTTGAGGGGATCGGTTTTCAGCTCGAATATTTTCAGTGTGATAAATGTCAGCATTAGCCAGAATTAAAAGGAAGGAGCAGTCAAGTGATACACTGCTATCTTGAGGCATTGAGGCAGGAATAACAGTGCAAAGTGATGCCGGCGTCTTAAACAATTCTCCTACATGCTACAAAAAGCACTCGGCTATGGTGATGGATTCCCGGGTGCTGTGAGAAGTCCTTCTGCCTTTCACGGCCAAATAAAAGCCCCAATACACACTCCCGAGATGGCTAACGCATACATCACACACATAAAGGCTTGAGAGCGAGAAACAGAGTGAATGCCTTTTTGTTCACAGAGTCGCAGCCAGAGACTGACACGGCACAGAACCGAATCCAAACAAAACGTCATTTAAAGATATCATTTCAGGACGAGTTGCTGTCAGTACATTGGCAGAGATCGAAGAGCTCTTTGTAGGTCACACAGTGACAAGTGACCTCCTTAGGGACTAATCTTCCGCTCGCTGCTTCACAACTATTTACCAGGCTGCCATGGCAACCGAGACCGATATCCGAGCGCTTGGATCCCGCCTCTCGCCCCGGTGACCAGGAGTAAGGTCAGGCCAAAAAGATAAACAGTCCACGGGTCTCAGCGTTATGCAACTCTCCCACTGACGGAAAGCAGATGCGAGCAAGCAAATGCTCTTTTTAAGTCGGCGTCGGCTGCGTAAAACAGAGGCGGGCGAGATGCCAGCTCATGTTTTGAAGGCTCGGCGTGTGAGCTCTCCTTTGATTCTCCAGACAAATTAACATGTTGAAGTGCTTGAAGAATATCTATTATTCACAGGGTGGAGACCCAGCGTTCATTTAGGTGCCAGACTCTGATGAGATATAACACGCGCTGTCGGGAGCGCAAACTTACCAACGCCTCGCACCGCATCTGCTCATTTGCGTCAGGGCCCCGGGGTTAAGCGTTTTTAAGTGGTGCGTCTTCAAACACAACAAGCATTTTTGCAAATAAACCTGTAGTTGAGGTCAAGTTGAGGTATGCAAGTTGGAAAACAACAAAGTTTTGCTATGCTGGGTCTAGCTATACACTTAGGGTGTGTACACATTTGGCAGGTTTGGTTTGATTAAAACGATCTCTGTTGTGATTCCTCTGTTAGTGAGGTTCATTTGATTAAGTGTGAACGGTGACATCCAAACCCTGGTGCACACAAACAAGCGGACCAAGACCCCTAAGGGTGTGTTCACATTTGTAATTCGGTTCGCTTGGACATTTAGTCCTGGTCCGCTTAGTGTTCAGATTGGCACAGATTGTTTTCTGGGCTAAATGAGCATGATGTATGTGCATAGCCTACAAATCATGGTATTTTGACCAGTTGAGAACTTGTGAAGAGCTTATAAAATGTGTGAATCCTTCCGTCAAACACATACAAATGAAGATCTGCTGCATGGAGACACTGTACCGAACTGTGATGGGCAACATCGTGACTATGACGAGAAAAAATAGGTATGCGTAAGCATTCTGTCTTTTTTAGGGTCTTATCATCCTGCTTTTGGTTCGTTTACATGTCTTTGGTCCATGTTGTGTTCATATATCATTCGAACCGCACCAGATTTCGTTTGGAAGTGAACCGAGACATATTTTTCAGTGGTCTCAGTCCGCTTGTTCGGATGGCAGCGTTCAAACTTCAAATGGGTTCATTTTAATCGAAGCAAACATACCAAGTGTGAACACACCCTAAAAAGGTGGGTCTCTGTCCACTTCCAAATGATCTCTGGTGCAGTTTGACTAAAATATGAACGCAACACGGATCAAAGACATCTAAACGAACCAGAAACAGGATGTAATGTCACAAGATGCAACCCTAAAACGGACAGAATGCTGAAGCATACCTGTTTTTTCTCAACATAGTATCTACGTTGCCCATTACAATTCAGTACAGGCATGAGAAACGCAGCAGATCTTCGTTTGTGTGTGTGACGGAGGGATTCCGCTGTTTTGACCCCTTTACACATTTTATAAACTCTTCACACGTTCTCAGCTGGTCAAAATGCTATCATAGTGTATGTATGCACAAACAATGAGTGCATTTAGCTTAGAACACAGCATTGTTTTGGATGTTCGGTGAGTTCTGTTGCAAAATATGTTTTTGTATCTTTAGGTTCAGTCTTAAAAATGAATGCTAAGCAAACCAGGACTAAATGTATTATTTTCTTTTTTTTAGTCTGAACTTCCAGGCAGGTGTGTTGAGGAAAGTTGGCGCTTAACTCTGCAGGACAGTGGCCCTCTAGGACAGTGTTGACACCCCTACCATAAAAGAACCATTTCGCTGAACAGTTCTTAAAAGAACCATTTTTCTCCTTACTGTGAAGAGTATAAGAAGAAGAACCTTTTTCTAATGTAAAGACCCTTTTGTACAATGTATCATGGATGTTAAAGGTTCTTCATAGAACCGATAGATGCCAATAAAGAACCTTTATTTTTAAACGTGTAAATAGAGTATCTGACACGCTGAGACTACTACATAATCGATTGCATAGATTGTCAGAACTGAATCCACAAGAGCAGCTGTCCCAGTTAAGCAATGAGCCATAGTAGAGGAACGTCCCGCCGTCTGGAAAAACCCCCCACAAAACCCGTTAAAGGTCAATTACCATTTTTATAATGATGCGGATGGGGATTCGCTTGTTTGCAGCAACAACTAAGTTTAATTGTGCAGTTAATAACAAGAAATGCTTTCCCAAAATACACCATGTTGGCAAACAGAACCCAGCCGTTGGATATGAGAATGAGAGAGAAAAAGAGAGGGGCAGAAATACTTTAGAAGAGGGCTATAAACCCAGTCAGACTCCTAAAACTAGTGTTGTTTTTGTTTCAAATCTACAGTACACACACGGCAGGACGAAAACTACTGCGAGCTAAAAACAGAAAAACAGAAAATTTTTTGGTGTCCTGCCTCTTCATTTTCATAAGATTAAAGCGACTTCTGTATCCAGAGTGGGTCGCCTCAAAGGCATTGACTCTACTGTACTGCTATAAACTAAGCTCGGAGGCATCCGATGTTACAGCGATGAATAAACACTAAGAGCATGTTTGTGTGGGTGCCATCACGTGGTCCGTGTTGATATGCAGAAATTGCTCTAATTCTGAGAGAAGTCAGTAATTTCCCTCAGGTGCCCGCCTCAGGCCCCGCGGCAGTGCGTAGGCCTCGGGAGCGCTCAGAGATTAAGGGCTTACAGTTGGCACATTAGCTGCTAAATGAATCCTGCTCTGTCACTGGTAATGGGGCCACCTAGCTGTCAGATACATTTCACTGTAGTCTCACCTCACTCCTTTCAACACACTAATGTACATAAATGCTTACCTCCAGTAACTAATCTTACTGACTATGAAATATTATTCATTTTGTTTGGCCTTTATGCCCCTTCGGATAGTGAAAAGAGAGCCTTAAATGCAAGGTAAAAAAAAGTAAGAATGGAATCAGGGGGAAAGTGTACATATTTATATTTGCCTGGCTTCAAAGTTTAATATAAATTGTAAAAAGAATTTACTTCAATAATGGTTCAGCAGTGTAGAAGCCATTAAAACACACACACACTTAGAGAAATTCTGCAGTTATTTTTTATAACTTTTTAGGTTTAAATGTTTTGAGAATTTTTTTTTAAAGAACATAACATTTCTTTAAATGTTTCTTTTATAAAATTACATACAGTTTAGTTCTGTTAAATCGGTTCACATCCAAAATAAAAGTTTGTGTTTACATAATAAGTGTACTGTGTATAATTATTATGTATATATAAATACACACTCATTCATGTATATATTTAAGAAATATTAGCATGTATATATATTTATATAATTTATATTATATATAAATATACATATTTTATATATAAATATAACACATTTTTCTTAAATATATACATGCATATATTATGTAAACAAGCTTTTATTTTGGTTGTGATTAATCGCGATTAATCGATTTGACAGCCCTATATACACACAATAAAGGTCAAAGATTAATTAGGGTTTAGAAAGGAATAATTAGGAGTTTTTAATGTTTTTGAAAGAAGTCTCTTATGCTCACTAAGGCTGTATTTATTTGATCAAAAATACAGTAAAAACAGTAATTCAAAATGACCTTATGATCCTTCAGAATGCCGATTTGGTGCTCAATTATTATTGGTGCTCAAATATTACTCATGCTTATTATTATCAATGTTAAAAACTGTTTTTGCTTTACATTTTTTAAATATACTAATATAGAAAACTGTTTTATTTTATAATATCATTTTTACTGTATTTTTGATCAAATAACAAAGACATTAAGTTAAAAACATTAAAAAAGCATCATTAGTCCAAACTTTTGACCTTTTTCCTGGTAATGTATATACAGTATATTAAGCTAATTACAAATACTCCAAATCCTAAACCTAAAATACACCCTAAATGATATAGTACATGATGATATTATTAGTCTTCATGAACCATTTTTACCTTATTTGATGTTCAAAAAGGGAGATAACAGTTTGAGTAAACACACACACACACATGAATATGTTGTTTACAGGAACTCTCCATAGGGGTTAATGGTTTTTATACTTTTCAAACCGTATATTCTATCCCCCTACACTAACCCTATCCCTACCCATCACACAAAACTTTTGCCATTTTTTGAATTTCAAAAAAACACCATTTAGTATGTTTTTAAGCCATTTGGTTTACGAGGACACAGGAGGTGTCCTCTTAAAACATGTTTACGTTGTAATACCCATGTCATTATACACATATGTGTCCTCATAAACTACATACACCTGTACACACACACACTTGGATGGCCAAATTACGTGACCATCAGTACTCCAAATCAGCTCAGTTTTTGTTTTGAGTATGGGGTGTGAAGTTACCCAGCGGTACCCCACAGGAGGGAGTTGTGTTGTTTTCTCTCTTTGCTTTGGTGCATGTCGATACATGCTAGTGGAGCGTGAAAAGCCGCTGCTACACAACAGCGTCCACTCAAGCAGTTATTCTTCTCCCCCCTTCTGTCTTTAAATCCCCAAACAAGGATTGTGGGCGGTGTGGCGGAGCCAAACACACATCAGCCAAATGGGATCAAACACTACGGAGACACTCTACGTGTGTGGACACCAGTCAGTCTTGCCCCCTCTGGGACACGCCCTTCTCATAATGACCCTGTCCCGATGCTGCCCTCCGCAACCCAGCTGATAAGCCACTAGCGTCTGTGTGCTTTATGAGCCTCTAATGGCCTCCTCACGCATGAGTAGAGCTTAAAACAGTAGCGCGCGTTTGCTCAGTCCTCCCCCCTCTACTAGCCCTGCTAAACACACATGCTGGACAATCCTCTCCCTGACATCTTTAAAGGGATAGTTCACCCACTCACAGCCATATTTACTCACTCTCATGTTGTTCTAAACCCCTTTTTCCACACAATGAAAAAGTGAATAGTGACCATGGGGCTGTCAAGCTTTTTAAAAAAATGGCAAAAAGTACCATTAAAATATAGTAGCTTATATGACTTGTGTCTTCTTTGTGTACATTTTTTTTACTATTTTAATTGGTATTTGCTGAAAATTTTGAAAGATATTATTTTAAATGTTGTAAATTTCATGTAACATTTAAAAAAGCAAATGTTATAGTTTTGAATTGGAATTGCGTAAATTTGAGAGTTTTTAATAGTCACAGAGCTTCTGCAAGCATCTGGATAAAAGCACCTGTCAAATGCATAAATGTAAATGTTATTTTCTAATATAAACATTAACAGCATATTTCACATGAAACAATTGACCTATCGTAAGCCCCACCCCCTTAGTAACTGTTGCTAACTCAAACAAACAAACAGAGTTGCTAACTGTCTTACAATGACAGTCAGTGTAAAAAACCTTGTCCCAAGATGTTTTTGGACAAAGAAGGACCACCTCTCATCGAGGAGCATTCAAGTGGGCCTTAAATATGCCATGGAGGGATATATAAAAGATTTTAAAATAAATATGGCGGGTAACAAGATTAATTTGGAAGCGAGGGTTTACAGATCACAATGCAAGCAGGAGAAGCCTCATGTTACGGTCGTCACGATGACAATGTCCAGGATCAACACTGTTCATGTACCGCAGGGTAAGATTAAATTATTTTACATTTAACCATTTTAATATGGAGAGGCACTGAAATGTAGACCTTTGTTTATGTGTTTTTGACCTTGACGTGAGAACAGTTAGCTATTAAGGTTTGTACGTTAGCATGGACTCACTAACTTTAATCGTAACTTAATGAGAGTATGACAACCAGAAAATCCTCTCAGGATGCCTGGAATCAGTGTTACAAGTACCCCAGGCACATTGTTTTACCTTTTTTTTTTTTAGCATAAACACCATCAAACTGACGAGAGCTTTGGATCTTCCAATGTTTCTCTATGATGCTGAAACCCAAAGATGTTCGAGTTTCGGTCCCCGTGCCACTGATACTCAACTGCCATTGGCTCATCTGCATTTGAGGGGAGGGGCTAGTTGGGATAGTTTACCCAAAAATGTAAATTCTGTCATCATTTACTCACCCTCAACATGTATGCATTTCTTTCTTCTGCTGAACACAACTATCCCTTTTAGATGCAATAGAGTGTGAGAGCTATTTTGGAGTGTGTTGCTTTTTTCGACTCTGATTAGTGTAATTTTCTGTACAGCATCATGGGTAATGTAGTTTTTTCACTTTCACTGTTAAACAAGATTATTTAAAAAAAAAAAGCTGAAATAAAGGTTTATAAGTTATCGTTCAAAATCAATTTCCTTATGGAGAAAATAAATGGAGTTTTTACTTCCGGAAGTGTAACACTCTATTGCTATGCAAATAAAAGAGCTGTCAGGCACACACCTTCCCTCCTGTTTTTTATTTGTGGGTCTTCTCTGTAAAATGAGCCGGTGTGTTGAGTTGAGGTGAATGACTAATTAAATAGCTCTTTAAGACATCTTAGTGAGTTCTTCAGCACCATGCACTCTATGTAAGATCTCCGGACATCTTCCTTCCTCTCGCTTCCTTTCGCTCCCCTGGCCGGGGCTTGCCATCGTCATGACAACCGCTCACATTTCACACACTGTAGAACTGTATATCAAGCAACAGCAGAGGCTAAAACAGGAAATAGTGCTCTGTGCTTAGTCGTGGCTTTCTGAGGCGTGTTTTTCAGCCGGTAATAGAAACCAGACGCATGGTGGCGACTATAAACGTGAAGGGTAACCTGACTGCGCACGCACACACACACACGTGCACACGCTCGCTGATAGCACGCAGTGTAATATTATAATATGCAGCCTCTGACTTCAGAGTGTATTTATAGAAGTTACTGTGAAGAAGCAGAGAAATCAGGCTGCACTTTATATAACAGGGACAAACACATTTCTGAAAATGACTTCTAGAGCCTGACTGAGCCACCGTTCTGAGGTCAGCGGATTGTGCCGTTTACTGTATGACCGTCACGCACAAATCCACTTCCCACTGACCTCAGAGCACCCGTGAGCAGTCAGAGAGAGCACTAGAGTTACGAGGTGAACCCGAGGGACGCGTCCAGATAAGACCTTGAAGCCAGGGATGGTTTATTTGTTTTGGCATTTTCAGTAAAGCGGACATAAAACAGAGCAAGACATTTTTGAAGGGCACATCAATGCAGCAGCAGCACAAAGCGCTATAGGTGTTTTATCTTCGATGATGCATGCGTACAGCTGCACAAATCTTTTCAGGCACACCTCTGTAGCAGAGCCAGTAACCCGCGGGACGGTAGAGTGGCATGATTTTTAAGTGTGGCCAGTTTTACAATAGCAGCCTTCAATAAACTTTACAGATTCCACAGAGCAATTAGCATGAGCCATGCCACTTGACGATTTCAATTTGCTCAGCAAGACGCAACACCCACGTCTGAGAGACGGGGGAGAAAACAATGCGGAGAACAGACGCTCTGCTGTCAGTCTCAGAGAAGAGCGCTCGCTGGCTCTGGAAGACCAAAGACTTTCTCTTGATTAATGTCTTTCGTTCTCCTTTCTTTTTCTCTTTCCCAAATGGCAAGATTGAATTGACAAGGAAAAATGCCTTTGGAGGTGAAAACCCAGACATAATTAGTGATGCTTGCTATGGCAAACAGCGCTATTATTTTTCAGTGATAATAATTTTAAGCTTCATCCTGCACTGTTACAGACTACAGACAGGAATGATATACCTCAAATTGTGCAGCTTGTTAAGGAGAACGTACTATTATTTTTCTATGTGACTGCTGACTTCAAGGTGAAGTCAGCGAACACCTTAGAAACCAACACCAAACATCCAAGCAACCAAACAAAAAGTACTCAAATATGTTAATTAGATAATGTAAATTAGCATTTGTTGAATTGGTTTTAGAGGAGTGGAAATGTCCTGCATGATGCATTAAGGGCATCTTTAAACATTTGCTTTCACCCAACTCAGTCCTCCCCCTTTCTTTTTCTGTCACTTGAGATTTATTCTTCTTTCATCTGAGTCATAGAGACACAATGCCATCTTCCTCAGTGGGAGTGGGAGAAGGAGATGGAGGAAAGATGCAATGGAATGAGAGAAAGATGGAGAGATATAACCAATATACAGTTTTCTCAATATACTATAATGTCCAAAAAAAAATCTGAGACCAATAGTGAAAATGCTTATATTTTCTCATTACCAATTGTGAAAATGTGAATATTAATAATGTCTTAATATTTGGATTGTCCCTCTTTTGCTGTAATGGCAGCTCTTGAGCTGTATGAACCTGGGGCCGGATTCACAAAACATTCTTAAGAATACAATTCTTCTTAACTGCCAATTTCTGGGTTTTTTAAGTTAAGAAAAAAGATACGAATATTTTGTAAAAACTTTGTTGATGAATGTTCTTATCTTTTTTTCTGAAGCTTGTTCTTAAGATAAAATTTAAAAGGTATTCATATTCTCAAAACAAATGTTCTTAAAAATCACCATAAATAAAAGTCGCCATGAAATCAAAATTGAGGTTGTTGTATGAATATGTTGGCCTAAATGTTATCAGCTAGTGTGCTCCAAAACAATGACAAAATTCACATTTTGAAGATATAAGCATTCAAAATGTAGTCCCTCACTAAAGATGGCATCACACTGCACATCAGCTTCTCATCAGATTTTCTGTCCAATCAAATGCTCTCTAGAATCTGAAGCCCCGCCCCCTACATTATAAATAGATGCGGCTGAAATCAGTCACTTGTTCACACATATACTATTTTCTACATGGTGAATGGCACATAGTGCACTATATAAGGGATGGGGAACAATTCAGACAATGTAAATTTGCTTTACATTGGGGCGAATTAATCTGGTTTCAGCGTTAGTGTCATGTGAACAGCGCGCACAGTCTGCTCCAGTCCAGAGATACGGTAACACAGAGCAATAAAACAAATATACAAGACAAATTAAAATATTTTGTCAATAAAATACAATTAACATCAACTAATTAACAATTAAATTCAAATAAAATAATAATTAAAAATAAACTAATTTTTGAGTTTGAAAACAAACACAGCAAAACAGTTAAAAAACATAATAATAATTAATAGATTCTGAACACTGACTATCTGTCTTTCTCATGGTTTCTCAACAGAATTCATAAAAGTTAGAATAGAATAGCATTGTCAGGATATATGCAAGGAGGCAGAGGTAAGTGAATCCAAACACAGTGTTTATTAAGATACTAAGAGTGCAAAGTGAGTATGCAAGGAATACTGGTGCAGATTCTGTGAAGATCACTCGGTGCGGGGCTGATCACAGGTGAGTACGTTCGCTTCAGGTATGTGTATGCCAAGCAGTCACAGTTCATTAATACTTGTCCTTTCTCCTTCAGACGTGGTCGATATCAAGGAAGCTCGAGGGAAACACTGGAAGCTCTGGAGAGCACGGGATCACAGGCGATGGGAAGCAAACAGGTATCCTGGAGACAGTAGGGCAGTGACACAGAGGTTAGTGGAACACAGGTGAGTATACGTTACGTCTTGGGATCTTTGGGTGTATCAGAGGGTCAGGAGACATCGGGATATGGTCTGTTCCTGTTGGAGGTTTGACATTGAACTGAGGCTGTGGTGAGTGTTTTATTGTGCCTGGTGATGAGGTTGTTGATGGGAAGCAGGTGTGAGTGATTAGTATTCTGGGGAGAGTGATCGTTGAGTAGTGGCTGGGACCGAGCTTGACTGATCTCTGACATTACCCCCCCCCCCCCTCCAGAGTCCACGCCAGCGGACCTTGGACCCCGACGTCGTGGGGGTCTACCTCGAGGTCGTGGTGCAGGTTTCCCAGGATGTTGATCATGAAACTCGGTGAGCAGATTGGGATCGAGGATATCATTGTGAGGTACCCAACACCTCTCTTCTGGTCCATAACCCTCCCAATCCACCAGGTACTCGAGTCGACCACCCCGACGTCGGGAGTCCAGTATCTCCTTCACCATGTAGATGGACTCAGCTTCCATGGGCGGTATCGGGGGAGTGTCGCCAGGGACCGGGTCTGCAGAAGGAACAGGTACAGGTAAGTGATGGGGTTTCAGAAGAGAGACATGAAAGGTGGGATGTATCCGATACGGAGCAGGGAGTCGAAGTTGGTAAGTGACTGGGTTGATTTGTCTCTCAATGGGGAATGGACCGATGTACTTTGGGCTCAACTTGCGACAGGGTTGCCGTAAACGGATGTCTCGGGTGGAGAGCCATACCAGTTGCCCAGGTTGGTAGTTGGGCGTCTGGCGGCGGTGAGTATCTGCAAAGCGTCACTGACGAGTTACTGCTTGCTGAAGATGATGGTGTGCCTGATTCCAGACTCTCTCACTGTTTTGGAACCAAGCATTGACAGCGGGTACTGCTGACGGCTCACCGGACCAGGGGAATAATGGGGGATGGTATCCCAGAACACATTGAAATGGTGTTAGATTCGTGGATGCCTGCCGGAGGGAGTTTTGGGCATACTCTGCCCAGATCAGATATCGGCTCCAAAGGTTCTGGTTGGAGTGACATAATGTGCGAAGGAACCGACTGACATCCTGGATCTTTCGTTCAGTTTGGCCATTTGCTTGTGGGTGGTAACCTGAGGTTAAGCTTATTGTTACATTCAGGAGGGAGAAGAATGCTCGCCACACTCGGGAGATGAACTGGGGCCCTCTGTCAGACACGATATCGTCGGGAATACAGAAATTGTGAAATACATGCTCCAGCAGTAACGGTGTCAAAGGCTGTAGGCAGGTTCTTTAGAGGAATTAGCTTGCACGCTTTGGAGAATCGGTCAATGGCTACAAAAATGCATGTGTGGCCGTCAGAGACTGGAAGATCTGTGATATAATCGACCCCAATATGGGCCCAGGGACGATGCAGGACAGGTAATGGTAGTAGTTTCCCGGTAGGCAGGTGTCGTGGGATCTTGGTCATGGCACAGAGCGTGCATCCCTGGATGAACGTCTTGATGTCGTGGTACATGTTTGGCCACCAGTATTTCCGTTGAAGCGTCGACCAGGTTTTACTAACGCCGGGGTGTCCCGTTCCAACAGACGAATGGGCGGAGGAGATTAGCGAAGTGCGGAGATCCTCGGGTACATAGGTTTTACCAGTGGGGCACTCTGGAGGAACAGGAAAGCGTTGTGACCTTTCGAGGAGTTGTTCGTCGAGATCCGACTGGATAGGGTTGACAAACAATTTCGCTGGGAGAATGGTTTCTGGTTCATCCATGGTTTCCTCGGGGGCGTAAAGACGTGATAAGGCATCTGCTCTGTTGTTCTTTGACCCCGGGCGGTAGGATATCCTGAAGTGAAACCTAGTAAAAAACAGAGCCCATCTAGCTTGACGTGGGTTAAGCCTCTTGGCTTCCTTCAAGTATTGGAGGTTCTTGTGATCTGTCAGCACTGTAAATGGGTGTCTGGCCCCCACCAACCAGTGCCTCCATTCCTCCAGGGCGAGTTTAACGGCTAGGAGTTCTCGGTTGCCGATGTTGTAGTTACTTTCAGCGGTGGATAACTTCTTTGAAAAGAACGCACAGGGCATAGGTTTGGAGGAGTGTGTTGAGTATTGTGACAGGATGGCCCCCACTCCCGTAGTTGACGCATCCACCTCAACGATGAACTCCTTCTCCGGATTTGGGTGATGGAGCAGTGGAGCAGTGGTAAAGGCGGTTTTGAGGGTCTGGAAGGCATGCTCCGCGTCAGGGCTCCAGTTAAGGGTTTTAGGTTTTCCTTTCAGGAGGGATGTCAGTGGCGCTGTTAACATGCTGTACCGGTCTATGAACCGCCGATAAAAATTGGCAAAGCCCAGGAATCTCTGTAACTCTTTTATCGACTTGGGAGTGGGCCAGGAGGTGATGGCTTTGGTCTTGCAATCATCCATCTTAACTCCTCTCTCGCTGAGATGGTAACCCAGGAATTCGACGGCGGTTTGGTGGAACGTGGATTTCTCTGCCTTTAAAAACAAGGAAAACTCTCGGAGCCGTTGGAGGACCAGGGAGACGCGATGCTGATGTTCAGCTGGATCTTTGGAGAAGATGAGAATGTCATCAATGTAAACTAGAACAAAGTGATTCAGGAAATCACGGAGCACCTCGTCCATAAAACGTTGAAATACAGAAGGGGCATTTACTAACCCATACGGCATCACAAGGTATTCGTAATGCCCTGCGGGGGTGATGAATGCTGTCTTCCACTCATCCCCTTCTCTAATCCGGATCAAATTGTATGCACTCCTTAAGTCAAGCTTGGTGAACATTTTGGCTTCTCGGAGTTGTTCGAGGGTGGATGGGACAAGTGGGAGTGGATAGCTGAATTTTACCGTGATTTTATTGAGTGCCCTATAATCTATACAGGGCCGCAAGCCTCCGTCTTTTTTGGGTACAAAGAAGAAGCTGGCAGCCGCTGGAGAGGTGGAAGGCCTAATGTATCCTTGTTGAAGAGCTTCTTCGACGTATTTTTGCATGGCAGCTTGTTCAGGAATGGATAAGGAATAGATCCGACCCTTGGGAATGGGTTCACCCGGAACCAAATTGATAGCACAATCCCAAGGTCGGTGTGGCGGTAGATTGGAGGCTGTAACAGGATTGAACACATCTGCAAACGTATAGTAGCACGGAGGAATGGTCACTGACAGGTTTTCTTTAGGGCTTTCAATGGAAGTGGAACTCACTGAGACGGGTTCGGGCTGCTCGTCTGTTGGCTGGGCGGAGAGGGCGACATCAGCTGGCAGGCAGTTGCAACCCCAGTTCAGAATTTTACCAGATTTCCAATTTATGGTAGGTTGATGTCGGATAAGCCATGGACGACCGAGGATTTGTCAACCTGCCTATTCTCGAGAACGAACGGGTTAAACAGTTCTTGGTGGATGTTCTCAACACATAAGGTAATAGGGGTTATTTGAGATGTTACATACCCCTTGTTGATGACTTCGCCAGTTACGGCATGGATAAAGTATGGTTTGGATGTGTTGGTTCTCTGGAGCTGGAGTTTCTTGGATAGATCTCCTGATATGAAATCGCCTGCCGACCCGGAGTCCACGATGGCAGCGACTGAAACGCGGAAATCTTGAGATTTTAAAGTCACTGGTATCGTTAACGGTGCTGATACCGAGGGTTGGTTGAAGTCTGAACTCACCAGTAACCGAGGAGGACGAGATGGGCATGTCCATAGAAAGTGACCCTCAATACCCCCCACAATCCCACAATACAGGCATAACTTTAGTTCTCGACGACGGTTGCGTTCAGCTTGAGACAGTCTGTGGGTTTCTACTTGCATTTTCTCCGCCATCGGCTCTGGGAATAATTCAGATGGATTCTGGTGGAGAACGGGAACTGACGATTGAACGTCTCAGTAACAGTTCTGAGATCTTTGATGAACTCGGAAAGCTTGCTGCATGAATTTTTCTAGTCCCAGAGTGTCATCATAAATGGCGAGCTGGAGGCGAAGTGCGGGGTTTAATCCTCTTCGATAGACTGTCAGAAGGGCCTTTCAATTCCACCCGCTTGCAGACGCTAGAGTTCGGAATTCCAGGGAGTACTCAGAAACGGATTTTTTACCTTGACGTAACTGCAATAGTTGGTCGCTGACAGATGAATCTCCTACTGGATGCCCAAACACCTCTTTGAAATGACTTATAAAATTCTGTAATGAAGATGTAACCGCAGTCTCTTTAAACCAAAGCGTTTCAGCCCACCTTAAAGCTGCCCTGGATAGCTGCTGGATAATGAAGGAGATTTTTGATCTTTCCGTTGGATATTGGTGGGCTTGTTGCTCAAGAGCTAGCGAACATTGCAGTAAGAACCCGTTGCAATCTTCCGCCCGACCTGAGAAGGGCGCTGGTCGGGAGGCAGGGCTTGCGATATACCTCAGTGTGGGAGTGGTGTTTGCGGAAGCACTGTCCTCGGGCTGCGTTGGATCCATAACGGTTATGGTCAAACCTTCTGTCAGGATATATGCAAGGAGGCAGAGGTAAGTGAATCCAAACACAGTGTTTATTAAGATACTAAGAGTGCAAAGTGAGTATGCAAGGAATACTGGTGCAGATTCTGTGAAGATCACTCGGTGCGGGGCTGATCACAGGTGAGTACGTTCGCTTCAGGTATGTGTATGCCAAGCAGTCACAGTTCATTAATACTTGTCCTTTCTCCTTCAGATGTGGTCGATATCAAGGAAGCTCGAGGGAAACACTGGAAGCTCTGGAGAGCACGGGATCACAGGCGATGGGAAGCAAACAGGTACCCTGGAGACAGTAGGGCATTGACACAGAGGTTAGTGGAACACAGGTGAGTATACGTTACATCTTGGGATCTTTGGGTGTATCAGAGGGTCAGGAGACATCGGGATATGGTCTGTTCCTGTTGGAGGTTTGACATTGAACTGAGGCTGTGGTGAGTGTTTTATTGTACCTGGTGATGAGGTTGTTGATGGGAAGCAGGTGTGAGTGATTAGTATTCTGGGGAGAGTGATCGTTGAGTAGTGGCTGGGACCGAGCTTGACTGATCTCTGACAAGCATAGTTCTAATAGGGGCACATTGTAACAGTGTTACAACGTTCCCCACCTGCACAACTGGGATTTAAACCTGGCTTGTGTCTTCTGCTGGTTAGATCAGCATTAAAGAACTATCTAAACGGCTAAATAACAGATATAAGATTAAAATATTATCAGTTTTTATCTCATTTTGTATTAATTTGATTTATTTAAATCAAAATTTTCCAGACGCAATTTATTCTCTATATAGTGTTGATATGGCAACTAGTAAATACACCAAGTTTCGTCATGCTGGCATGTGTGGAAAGTTTTAAACCATGTGTGTTACAACGAGCCCCCCATTATAGGTTGTGCCCCGCTCACCCCTACTCTGAAGTGACACTGATCGATCATTTGCGCAATGTGTTGCATACATAATGCTAGAACTAGCACACACAGATACAGGACGCATTCACTCTAGAGAGAGTGCAAGAAAGACGGACTTTTGGACCCCACTGTATATTTACATTTATATGCTTTGTTGGCTGGGATCTTGTTTTCAAAAAAAAAAACTAAGAGAGACAAGGTTTCCCCAGACATTTCTCCCTGATGCTGGAAGGCATGTAGCTTTTAGAGCGGACCCCCCATCGTTATCTGGGGTGGCATCACAGGCAGAGATGAATAAATTTCAATGTGACTTCTTAGTCACTCATCTGACTCATGTAGGTTCAAAGCAGCCGCTGTAGTAAAAAATGAAAGAATGACTGAAATGAAAATTTACGCATCCACCTCTAGAGAAGACAGGTAATGTCACCACCATGACAACACAACGCTCTTTTGTGTGCTCTCTTTGCACTCCTTCTCTCAATGTTTCTCTCTTTGCTTCAACTAATTCAAAGACGGGAAGAATTCCAGAACAATTATGACACAGCAGCTATTTATCAAATGTGAAATCTGAGTAATAGCAGGTGAACTGAGCAGTGAGCAAAAGGAACATTTTTATCCTGATCCCCTGGAGCAAAGCCTCCGGCCTAGAGAAACACTACCACATTCATTCATTTACTGTTTATTACATGAAGAATACACATTTTTGTGGGGGTCTGTAGTGGTGCCAAAATGCATAGTTTTCCTGTTATCACTGTAAAGTTGCTTTGAAACAATCTGTATTGTATAAAGCGCTATATAAATAAAGGTGACTTGACTTGACCTGTTCTGACAAAAATTGTTTTGAGAGTCAAACTATTGACAAAGCCATGCTACACTTGCATTATCTAGGTCTGTTAGTGTGCAAAAAAAAAAAAAAAAAGCATTTACATTACAAATGTAAATTTACAGACAAATTAGTGTTGTAGTTCCACATAGGCAGCTCTTAACTTTCATCTTCCACTGGTGGGACTTTTGCCATTATTTAAAACAATAATATTCTAAACCCAAACTATATACCATTTAAAAGCTTACACACTCTAGTTTTCATATTTGGTGACAGAATGTATTAATTTTCAACAAGAATATTTATCAGCACCTTTTGAAAAATATTGGTTGAAAAAAAACTGGTCTGAAAATGTTTTAAATATAAAAGAAAAATATGTTATATTCTCCATTTTTTTAAACTACTACTATACCCAAACTACTTCTGAATGGGATACTTCATAAATTGTATAAAAATTATGAAAATATATTGTTAAGATCATAAGTGATTTCTTATATGGTCACCAATGTGCCCAAAACAAATCTGAATGTAAGCTCATATTTTGAGATATCAATCAAAAATTTGGAACAAAACTGATTTTGTTCAGATTTTTTGGCTTAGATTTTCATGCAGTCCAACATGTTTTGTGAAATATATACCAAATATACACCTCTTTTCTCACATCTAAAACGGTTCCATAAAGGATTCAGTCTTTCTAAACCCATCTTTTCCGAGAGCTTTCTCTGCTCTGATTGGCCAGATTGATGTCGGAAACCAAACGCCCATTATCATATCTGAATCTCAGCTCATCCTCAGCACTTGATACACAGGGATAAAAACAAAAATGATGGTGTCGGTTTTACCATATCAAAGTCCTCTTCCTTTGGAAGTGTATGCAAAGTGGATTTGCTTTCGCAGGGCTGAAAACAGTCTTTTCGACATGTTGACAACTAGGGATGGGACGATTACCGGTTTCATGATAAACCACGATAAAATGTACTGACGGTTAGTATTATCGTTTAAAATTTAATTATCATTGAAACTGTGTTTGATTATTGCGATTTTGAAAACTCACGGTAAATCCTGTCCAGCCAGCATCAGTCTGCCGCAGCCACATCGCGCAATGTTGTTTTTTGAACGAGAAGAAATGGCGGAAAGCAGTGACAGTGCTTGGGAGATTTTTCAGCCTTCTAAAAGGACCAAATCTGGTCATATTTTGGCTTTTACAAAAGTCCTGAGGGAAACATAATCGAGGATGGTCACCCTGTCTGCAGAACATGCAAAAAGAAAGTCACTGCACTAGGGGGAAACACTTCAAATCTGTTAAAAAATGTTCAAACAAGACTATTAAGGGTGACATTTAGGGATAATAATGTATATTCACTGTACACTTATTACACAGATTTTTTTTATATAATAATTACGGGGACATATTTAATTGTTATAAATATTACCTGTTTCTAAATCCATTTATTCAAAACAATCGTCCAGATAAGATGATCACAACAATATTATAGTAGTATTCATAGTAAAGTCATCTGATTTCATTTTCAATACAATCAAAAACGGAGACGTCAAGTTGCATTTGAATGAAACGAGAGTTGTGATACATGGATGTGCGCTGTGTTATGATGCGTTGCTATTGACGACGGTCATTATAAGGAAGGAAATGCCACAGAATAGAATCTTGCTTAAAAAGTGCATAGAGCTGCTTGTTTTATTTGTTGTTTGTTGATTTGTTGAAATGTTTTCAGTGTGTGCATCAGTTCTTTTTGGACACGTTCATCTAATTTGAACAAAACGGTGAAATTTTTTTTTTGTTGTGTTGTGGCTTTTTCGTTGTGTTGTGGCTTGATTTCGCTGTCTTGTGAACTTATGTTTGCTTTTTTAATTTTGTTGTGTTGTGCACTACTGGGCCAGCGTACACACTAAATGAAAGGTAATATCCGACAAAGCATAATAGGGGCACTTTTAAAAAAAGCAAAAACCTGCAAATTATTTAATAAAATGTTTTTTTTTAAACAGTGCAAACAGTAGCGTTGTGAAATATTATTACAAATTTTAAATAAAAGAATGTTTTCTATTTTTATATATTTTAAAATGTACTTTATTCCTGTTGGCAAAGCTGAATTTTACTCATTACTCCAGTCTTCAGTGTCACATGAACATTCAGAAATCATTCTAATATAACACAGGAAATAAGAAAGAACATTCAAATTAAGAGTAACAGGAACAGAAACCAAAACCGAATGTGACAACTGTTTCTTGAGCACCAAATTTTTGTGGAAACGGGAAATTTTTCTTAGGTTTTATGATGAATAGAAAGAGCAAAAGAACAGCAACACATTTCACATTTCTCCTTTTAAATCACATAAAATGTGCCCAATTCTAAGTGCCTCATTGTAATTTTTTAAGAAAATGTGTTTCTAAAAATTCAAAAAAATTATTTTTAAATTCTAAAAATTATTTGTAAAATGATATAAACATTTTTTTGGATTGAGCTTAACTTTTGAAGCTGGATAATTCCTTAAATGTGCATATGGTTGTGTTGTAATCTTTATCAAATGAGATTATCAATAACCCTAATAACATTACAGTACGGGAACACTAGGAAAGGATGAAAGGACGAAGAGTGCAGATACACACACACTGATATGAAGGTACACATACACATTCTCATACACATAGTAGACATGACTACATATTCAAAACACGGCTCAGTTTTGTCACATTCATTTTGATACAACTCTTGTAGAACAAAGAGGAGATAAAAGAAGAAGTGTGCAAGACAGCAGGGAAGGGAAGGCAGGAAGGAGACAGTGTTCTCGTTCCAGCGAACACTTCCAGGCGTTGAGAATAATAAGGTCTGAAAAGCATTACTGAAAGAGTTCCACAGCTCCGTCCAATCCTGACAGCCTTTCTTCTCAGCAAGCGAGTGACTTAGCCCTTGAATTTCAAACTGTTGCGGCTAGTAAAAAAATCGCTGTAATTCATCAGAATTCAAAAACAAAAGTTAGTTTTAGTGTGTCGTCTACATGATGAATATAGTCGGATTGTAGGAAGAGAGTGTTACCAATTTTGGTCTGCACACTTTTAAGGTGGGAAATTATTCTGCATTTCTGTGCAGCTTTTACTGTGGACTTGACCAGGGAATGTGCATGTATTTCCAATGCATGTCATAGCACATCAAGCATGTTTTACTGTTAGTACTATTGGTCTGGAATGATTCAATGCAAACTTGAAGTGTAAATGTGCTATAACAACCCAAAGGTCACACTGAGTCACAGTGAGTGGAAAAGTGCACTTCGGGTAACTGGGGCATCTACTCACCAAGACTTCCATCCTCTTTATTGTTACTGTCATGCCTCATAAAAAAAAACGTAAGCTGCATCCAAAATCACATCTCTACTATATAGTAGGCGAAAAACAGTACGTGACAAAACTAGTATATGTCTGAATTCACACTCAAAAACATAAACTTTCACTGTTGTTAGTTTCACTCAAACATACTTGTTCACATTACTTTGAAAACTCATGTAACTACATGAACTTAATTCAACTGAGTTATCTACACTCAAAAAAATTTCATTGTAGGATTTACTTAAAGCAGTGTAAAGTGGGTTCCATGCAACTATATTGGGTCATTTGTACAAATAACAATTTAGTACAAAATAAATTCAACACAGGCGCCACTCTTCTGCATAATGGTAAACACAAAATTCAAAAACATTACAAAAACTCCTCTAAATGTCCAACATAACTGAACATTAAACACTAACATAAACTAACAATAACACTTAATCCCTAAATTTACTCTCCTAATGCAGTCCCTTGCAAAGCATGCTAGGAACTACAGATCCACTGCCCAGTTAGTTATGTCAACATTAATTTGTGCGTTTCACTCAGCAATGTTAAGTTGACTGAACAAACACGTATTAAGTAAAGCTGACACAATACTCATTTTAGTATACTAGTAATAAAATGAGTATTGTCAGCTTTACTTAAGTGTTTGTTCAGTCAACTTAACATTGCTGAGTGAAACGCACAAATTAATGTTGACATAACTAACTGGGCAGTGGGTCCGTAGTTCCCAGCATATTTTTTTTGTGCATTTTGCATTTCAGCAAAAGTTAATTTAATAAGGCAAATTAAGTAAATCAATTTCTTCACCTTACGTATTAAACTTTTATAAATTTAACGTAACATTATTAAGTAAACTGCACATATAAATATTATATAACAGTGACAAATTTAAATGATTTGTTTTTACACTAAGAAATTGTGTCCACTTTGCTTGCATTTATTTCATTCATACAGCTTAATTGTTATTTGTACAAATTACTCAGTACAGTTGCATGGAACCCGCTTTTTAAGAAAATCTAACAAAACATTTTTTTGAGCGCATAAAAGAGTAGGCAAAAAGTACCCAGATGACATACTACTTCCGGCGAGATTCTGAAGTGTGCATACGATGGACACTTTACTATCCCATGAGGCCACAGGAGAGAATTTGTGAATGGCAAAGAAGCGTTAGCACATGCAACTCATTGGAGTTGATGAGGAAAAGTGAGATATTACTTTACAACTGCATAGCAATGTGCTAAAAATGCAGTTTGAACAAAGCATTGTTCTAGCAAACAACCTAGCATTATGACGTTTTCTGAAAATGAAAAAAGTTATACTCACTAAGCCTCATTTAACCAATTTACCAACAGAAGCATTTCTAAATACAGGCACAGGCTTTCTACAGTCTTTGAACTTTAGAGGCGCTACTCAACATGAAGAGGCTGGAGGAAAAAAGGAAAGTGAAAAAGGGAAGAAAGAGGGGGGTTTATTTGGATCGTTTTTCATGGAGTGTCAAAAGGGCTTCCACAATCACCAAATCAATCCCGACCTACTGGTAACTGGGCGAGAGGTGAGAGGTGCTTAACTGTGAGAGAGTGTGAGAAAATAAGGGAGCAAGAGAGAGAAATTAATACTTATATTCAGCAAGGGTGCATTAAATTGACCAAAAATTAAAAGCACACAGATGGTTTTGATTTCATATGAATGCAGTTCTTTTGAACTTCACAATCATCAAAGAATTGGCATATTAGAATGACACCTCTTTATGGACTTTAAATGGGATGCAAATGGCAATTCCAACTGACTTCACTGCTACATATGCCCACAATCTGTGTTTATACTGGCTTATAACTTATGACATGTTATGAAGTTTTTAGTAAGCTTCAAAGAAAGTCATTTTGAAACTAAATAACCTCTGGGCTGCCATGACTGACAGGGCCCTGTTTTAACAATCTGAGCGCATGGTCTAAAGCGCACGGCGCAAGTGCACTTAGGGCATGTCCGAATCTACTTTTGCTAGTGGATTGGCGCATGGTCTAAAAGGGTGGTCCTTATTTTCTTAATGAGTAATGGGTGTGTTTTGGGCGTAATGTGCAATAAACCAATCAGAGTCTCATCTCCCGTTCCCTTTAAAAGCAAGTTGTGCTTGCACCATGGCAGATTCCCTATTTACAGGTGCTGGTCATATAATTAGAATATCATCAAAAAGTTGATTTATTTCACTAATTCCATTCAAAAAGTGAAACTTGTATATTATATTCATTCATTACACACAGACTGATATATTTCAAATGTTTATTTCTTTTTGTTTTGATGAACATAACTGACAACTAAGGAAAATCCCAAATTCAGTATCTCAGAAAATTAGAATATTGTGAAAAGGTTCAATATTGAAGACGCCTGGTGCCACACTCTAATCAGCTAATTAACTCAAAACACCTGCAAAGGCCTTTAAATGGTCTCTCAGTCTAGTTCTGTAGGCTACACAATCATGGGGAAGACTGCTGACTTGACAGTTGTCCAAAAGATGACCATTGACACCTTGCACAAGGAGGGCGTCCCTGTGTGTGTAATAAGCAGAGTGTATGCGTGTTGTGAACCTGCCTATACACACATATTACTAACGCTCCCTTTAAATAACACAAAAAATACTGTTTTTGTTGGTCAATGGTGCAGACGTTTTCAGTTGTCTCAAAATAGCAACGTGCCAACACTGCACCTGATCACACCTCGTTTTCAGACCAGCACGCCCATGGGCGGACAGATGGGCGCGAGTACATTTGCTATTTAAACAACGTGGCACTGGATGTGAAAATGATAACTGCGTCGGGCTGAAACTAGCAAAAGACAGTTGCGTTGTGCCTGGCGCTGCTTTGCGCCAGGTCTATGATAGGGCCCACAATGTGCCAGTGATCGGCCTGTCAGCAATAAAAGACATAGTCTATAGTCCTGCATCTAGTCTAACTAGCAACTTCACTGCAAAACCTTCATCTCACAGCAACTTCAAAAGGTTTAAGAACAATAATCTAAATATTTCTAATATTACCTTTGTACTTTAGAGTGCTAAAACTAAGTTTAAAATTACATCTAAGGATGCAAGTGAATCACTTCCACAATACAAAACTTCTCATTTGCTCTCAAACATTTTGGTTAAATCTCTACAGTTTTGAGCGTTGCTCCCAAAACCCTCAGACATAATCAAGTAATTTGTGCCATTACCACTATTTAGTGAGACAACAGTGCTAGCAAACAAACTGAGAGCAATTAATTTCAATGCGTGCTCAGTACCCGATTAGCTTTTGTTAGAAAAACAAGGAACAAAATCTAAAAAAGTGGTATCTCTGAAATGGAGCTGGCTTGCACTTTTCTTGTTCTGCCTTTGTTGAACCTATTTCACATCCATCTTTCTCTTTAAAAGGATTATTTTGCCTTAATAACTTATTTTTTCCTTTAAAAAACTTCCTCTAAAACTGCTAATTATATCAAGCTAGCATCTAATTGACATTTCAATAGCCATGCAACAGACAGGGCCTTGACAACCAGAAGAAAACTTTGCTTCAGTGTTTAATGGCCCTATCTGAGGAAGGAGCATAGAGGAGGGCACAGTACGTGCAAACTGTAAACGCACGTCAGTGTTTGCTAGCACTTCTGAGCTTAGCAGATGTCCCTCCTACAAATGTGGCAGCCGTTGCAGGTGTATCGCTGTCGCCTCCCCACGCGTCAGATAATATCACAGCCACAAAAGAGTTTACAAAACACACAGCTAACTGCCAATTATACTGAACAAGCCGCTGCCTGCGCGGCACCTCTATGCAGCACTCTAAAGCCGCTTTTCGAGAGGGTGTGTTATGAATTTTTTCTGTCATGTAAGCATGTTTAAGAGGGTGATGATGTATAACCAACTATATATAACTAGGCACTCATTCGCGTGCATCAGATGCTCATTATGGTGCAGGGGTTTATGTAACAAAACACACAAAAAAGCTCAATAATGATCAGGCTGTGAGTGAGCAACCAAAGTTGCTCTGTTGTGGCTGTATGAAGTGGATGTCTGCTGGGCATTGGACTGTCACACTCGCACCTCATATGGAAAACATATTCATAATAACTGCTCTCATACCGCACTTCCATTAGTGTGCCGCTTTAAATGCCACCAGGTTAATTGAATCTCTGATTACTGTGATTAACATGCGTGAGCCTCATCAAAAGAAATATGTTGTGGAGGGATTCAAGCACATACTAAGGAGACATTAGAGCAAGGAAATCAGGAACATTTTGGGATAAGAATATCAAGTATATCAGGATGACGGACCATGCGCTGTGAAATAAACCAAGCAATCGGTCAATGTCTCTAGAGTTTGGTGAGAATTAATTTCTAGTCAAATTAATTCTGCATTTTTCCATCTTAAAAATATATCTAAATTACGGCACATGCTTTCAATGCAAAATGCTGAACAGTTAGTTCATGCGTTCATGACCTCAAGGCTAGATTATTGTATTTCTCTACTGGGTGGTTGCCTTGCTCGCTTAATAAATAAACTGCAGCTGGTCCAAAACGCAGCAGCTCGAGTTCTTACTAGAACCAGGAAATATGACCATTTTAGCCCAGTTCTGTCAACACTGCACTGACTCCCTATTAAACATCGCATAGATTGTAAAATCTTGCTTATTACTTACAAAGCACTAAATGGCTTAGCTCTCCAGTACTTGAACGAGCTCTTAACACATTATACTCCATCACAGCTATTGCGGTCTCAAAATTCTGACCAGTTGATAATACCTAGAATATCAAAATCAACTGCTGGTGGTCGATCCTTTTCCTATCTAGCACCTAAACTTTGGAACAGTCTTCCTAGCATTGTTCGGGAAGCATACACACTCTGTCAGTTTAAATCTAGACTAAAAACACATCTCTTTATTATGGCATACACATAGAACATTATCAATTCCTATTATTTAAATCAGTTAATTGATTGTTAGGCTGCATTAACTAGGTCTGCCAGAACCGGGAACACTTCCCATAACACCTGATGTACTCGTTACATCATTAAAAGAATGGCATCTACGCTAATGCCATCTCTCTACGTCTCTCTGTTTATCCCGAGGTTTACTGTAGTCTGCCGGATCCAGATCAGATGGTGGACCAGCGCCTAGACATGACCAAAACACAGCCCTGAAGTGTCGGCAGAGACCGTGTCAACTAGACTCTCCCCTGTGAAGGCCTCCTTCCCTTCCCCTCTGTACAGATAAAAACACATATGAACACATACGTATTCAAACGCGATTGCCTATAGGCTGAACACGTAATGCTAGCGTACATGCCGTCGCCGTTTTCACAGATTCGCCTTTTTTGGGGTTTGCGCGGGGATGATGAACCTATTTCATGGTTTGCGTTCTCAGGCCACCAAGTGCTGTTGCTGTGCGGATGGGATCCGAACGCATTGGGGGTTTTCTGTTTTAGTTGAGGATGGTGTTGTTTAAGTGGCGACCAAATTAAATAACTAATCAGTTTTTACAACAGAAATTAATCAATCAAAAACTTACTTTAGCTTTTCTTCTAAAACAAAATTAATTTCCTATTATCACTGTAAAGCTGCTTTGAAGCAATCTGTGTTGTAAAAAGCACTATATAAATGAAGGTGACTTGACTTAAATATAGATTACATCTTAGGTGCACTGAATACGAACTCATTGAGGTGTCTAAAGAAAAGCTTCAGGTCATGTCAATAAGTCAACCACTTGTATCATTGGGCCACAGTAGCCATGGGTCTTAAAAGGGTCCTATTATATTTTTACACTTTCAACTTTCTTTAGAGTGTTCTGTTGCTGTTTGAGCCTGAAAAAAGTCTGCAAAGTTACAAAGGACAAAGTAACTCTAAAGCGAGTTATTCTCTATATCAGTGCGCACTGTTTCTGAACTCCCTGAAACGCCTCGATTGTAGTCTTCTGGGAACCTACACGTCACAATAAATAATTCACACCTAAAGCATACACAAAAAATATGTTTAATTTTAGCTTCATGCATTCTTTTTTATCAACACTTGAAAGTGGGTAAGTTTCATAAAAACAGCAACATTTTGAACAAAAAGCTGAGAAAACTGTGTTTTGGTCAAAGACTACAACGTGCATAAGCAATTCTTTTACCGCTTGTTTCTGCTTCTTTTTTCCTGTGTTTTGATCCGAAGATTCTGTACTCTTTCTGAAGGTGTGTAATAGTGCCCCCCTATTGTATAAGAGTGAAAACAGGGAAAGCCGGACAATTCCATTAATGGCAGAGAAAGAGTTAAAGTGGTTGACTAATCACAACACACTGGTCCAGCCGACCAATCACAGCACATTGCGCTTTTCAGAAAGAGGGGATTCATAGAGACAGGAACTAAACAGAGTGTTACTGACAGACTCAACAAAATTAAGACTTTGAAAAAGGGCATAATATCACAGGAGGAATGGTTTAATAGCGTAAACTGCGACCAAGAACCAGGTACGTTGAGTCATGGACATGTTGAGCATTTGAGAGATTCTGATTCTGCATAAATTCTTGTCCTCTATCCACCTTCTCTATCAATAAACAAGCAGTCAAATGCAACAAATAGGAAGTATATTACTCTTTAAACAATACTAAATGCAGTGACTAAGTAAACTAAAAACACTGCAACTGTTATCGTGACATATACTCTCAAAGTGCTGGGACCAAGATAATGGGGAAAAGTGCACAACAACCCATCCAATCCTCTGCCTGCTGAGGTTAATGGGTGTAATAAGGCATTTCATTGCAGCCATTATTAAAATAAGCAAGGAAACAGCCACAAGGTCTAGATTTAAAAGGCTTGCCTTCAAAGATTCAACTTTAAAAGGGTTCTGTGTACATAGCAATTAATTTTTAGGCAAGTGACAAGCAATAACTGTATGGCACACATTATCTGCTAATGGTGGAATATCTTATTATACACTACTGGTCAAATGTTTAGGGTCAGTAAGATTTTTCTTTTTTTTTTTTATAATACTTTTATTCAGAAAGGATGCATAGAGTTGATCAAAAGTGACAGTAAAGACATTTATGTACCAAAAAAAAAAAAAAATTAGATTTCAAATAAATGCTGTTCTTTTGAACTTTCTTTTCATCAAAGAATCCTGAAAACAAAAATGTATCACAGTTTTCACAACAATATTAAGCTGTTTTTTTTTTACATTGATAATAATATGAGGAGAATATTGATAAGAAATGTTTCTTGGGCATCAAATCAGCATATTAGAATGATTTCTGAAGGATCATTTGACACTGAAGACTGTAGTAATGATGCTGAAAATTCAGATTTGCCATCATAGCAATACATTTCATTTGAAAGTATATTTAAATAGAAGACAGTTATTTCAAACTGTAATAATATTTAACAATATAATTCTTTTTACTGTATTTTTGGTCAAATAAATAAACAAAAATAGGCCTATTAAAATATCTTACGACCCCACTTTTCGAACAATAGTAATTTGAGTGTTATAAATTAATATTAAAAAAATATTTTTTACAAAAAATATAGCTCTGTACCACAAATGAAAATGTTTTTATTTTAAGAAAAAAATCTTAAATTATTTCTCCTTGAATTTAATTAAATTAATATTTATTTTGTACATTGTACATTATGCATTTATATATTTGGACCTCTTACAAACTAAAACCGCACATTAACTGTTACATAAAAATAACTTCTGAAATAAGAAAGTGAGGTTAAAGTGTTACCATACAGGGTTAAGGAACAAAGTTCAGGCCAGGACATTTACAATCACAAGTGAATCTTTTGTCTCATTTTATCCATTTAGTTTTCTTTGGATACTTCACACTTCTGTTTGTTCAACAATGGGGGGAAAGACTTGTACGTCAGAACTGAAAAAGAAAAAAAAAATCTCTGGATTACAGAATGAGACCGAGAGAGGTAACAACTGAAAGGCTGGCAGGATCCAAATACCACATTGAAAAGAGGTGAGGAAAATCGGTCTCAGATTTGAAGCAGCTCTTTTTAAACCAGGGCAAACAAACCAAATAAACACCCACTCAGCTAATTCCTGTAGGAGCTAGCCAGGTACATGAATATGAGCCTTTTGTTAAAGGGAAGGCTCATCTAAAGAGCATGCAAATAAACCAAGATCCATTCTTGTATCAGAACTGATGCGGGTAAAAAATAAATAAAGAGCGCTTGTCAGTAGAACCAAAAACATATTAAGGACAAGAGAGATGGTTCACAGCATGTAAACACGGTAAGACGCGTCACTCTACCTTGTAGTAGGACTCCCTTGTTTTTTCTGTAAAAGGGACTTCCTGGCCATATTGGAGGACTGGATATACTGTAAAGAAAACACAGCAGAGAGAATGATGAGAAAGTGACACGAACAGATGATGTACAACTGACAGATGGACTGCAATCCTGAAAAGACATTTTAAGAGATAAATAGTGCCAAAAGAGAGAGTGAGTGAGTGAGACAGACAGACAAACAGTGTATGTACAGTACACATATCCACAAAGATTCACCATGGTGAACATAGTGTCTGCCAGTTTTTATTTTAATACTGTAGAATCATATATAGGATCACAGTTCAAGTTATCAAGTTTCACATTGATAACATTAACTGATACAAGAAGTGCAAAACTATGGAAACTTGTTTCTGCCACAGAAAAAAATAAAACAGCAATTGCGACTATTTTTCTCCAAATTCTGACTTTTCCCCTCAGAATTGCAAGTAATAATATCTTTATATCACACAATTCTGACTTTATATTTCACAATTCTGACTTTATACCACACTTTATATCACACAATTCTGACTTTATATCTCAAAATTCTGACTTTATATCTCACAATGCTGACTTTATATCAGACAATTCTGACTTTATATCACACAATTCTGACTTTATATCACAAAATTCTGACTTTATATCTCACAATTCTGACTTTATATCACACAATTCTGACTTTATATCACAAAATTCTGACTTTATATCAGACAATTCTGACTTTATATCTCACAATTCTGACTTTATATCACACAATTATGACTTTATATCACACAATTCTGACTTTATATCACACAATTCTGACTTTATATCACACAATTATGACTTTATATCACACAATTATGACTTTATATCTCACAATTCTGACTTTATATCACACAATTCTGACTTTATATCAGACAATTCTGACTTTATATCACACAATTCTGACTTTATATCACACAATTCTGACTTCATATCACACAATTCTGACTTCATATCACACAATTCTGACTTTATATCAGACAATTCTGACTTTATATCACACAATTCTGACTTTATATCACACAATTCTGACTTCATATCACACAATTCTGACTTCATATCACACAATTCTGACTTTATATCAGACAATTCTGACTTTATATCACACAATTCTGACTTTATATCAGACAATTCTGACTTTATATCTCACAATTCTGACTTTATATCACACAATTCTGACTTTATATCACACAATTCTGACTTTATATCAGACAATTCTGACTTTATATCACACAATTCTGACTTTATATCAGACAATTCTGACTTTATATCACACAATTCTGACTTTATATCACACAATTCTGACTTTATATCTCACAATTCTGACTTTATATCTCACAATTCTGACTTTATATCACACAATTCTGACTTTATATCTCACAATTCTGACTTTATATCACACAATTCTGACTTTATATCTCACAATTCTGACTTTATATCACACAATTCTGACTTTATATCAGACAATTCTGACTTTATATCAGACAATTCTGACTTTATATCAGACAATTCTGACTTTATATCTCACAATTCTGACTTTATATCACACAATTCTGACTTTATGTCAGACAATTCTGACTTTATATCTCACAATTCTGACTTTATATCACACAATTCTGACTTTATATCACACAATTCTGACTTTATATCACACAATTCTGACATTATATCTCACAATTCTGACTTTATATCACAATTCTGACTTTATATCATACAATTTTGACTTTATATCACACAATTCTGACTTTATATCTCACAATTCTGACTTTATATCACACAATTCTGACTTTATATCACACAATTCTGACTTTATATCACACAATTCTGACTTTATATCACACAATTCTGACTTTATATCTCACAATTCTGACTTTATATCACACAATTCTGACTTTATATCAGACAATTCTGACTTTATATCACACAATTCTGACTTTATATCACACAATTCTGACTTCATATCACACAATTCTGACTTCATATCACACAATTCTGACTTTATATCAGACAATTCTGACTTTATATCACACAATTCTGACTTTATATCAGACAATTCTGACTTTATATCTCACAATTCTGACTTTATATCACACAATTCTGACTTTATATCACACAATTCTGACTTTATATCAGACAATTCTGACTTTATATCAGACAATTCTGACTTTATATCAGACAATTCTGACTTTATATCTCACAATTCTGACTTTATATCACACAATTCTGACTTTATATCACACAATTCTGACTTCATATCACACAATTCTGACTTTATATCAGACAATTCTGACTTTATATCAGACAATTCTGACTTTATATCAGACAATTCTGACTTTATATCACACAATTCTGACTTTATATCAGACAATTCTGACTTTATATCTCACAATTCTGACTTTATATCTCACAATTCTGCCTTTATATCACACAATTCTGCCTTTATATCTCACAATTCTGACCTTATATCACACAATTCTGACTTTATATCACACAATTCTGACTTTATATCACACAATTCTGACTTTATATCAGACAATTCTGACTTTATATCAGACAATTCTGACTTTATATCTCACAATTCTGACTTTATATCACACAATTCTGACTTTATATCACACAATTCTGACTTTATATCACACAATTCTGACTTTATATCTCATTATTCTGACTTTATATCACACAATTCTGACTTTATATCTCACAATTCTGATTTTATATCTCACAATTCTGACTTTATATCTCACAATTCTGACTTTATATCACAAAATTCTGACTTTATATCACAAAATTCTGACTTTATATCAGACAATTCTGACTTTATATCTCACAATTCTGATTTTATATCTCACAATTCTGACTTTATATCTCACAATTCTGACTTTATATCAGACAATTCTGACTTTATATCACAAAATTCTGACTTTATATCAGACAATTCTGACTTTATATCTCACAATTCTGACTTTATATCACACAATTCTGACTTTATATCACAAAATTCTGACTTTATATCACACAATTCTGACTTTATATCACACAATTCTGACTTTATATCAGACAATTCTGACTTTATATCAAACAATTCTGACTTTATATCAAACAATTCTGACTTTATATCACACAATTCTGACTTAATATCACACAATTCTGACTTTATATCACACAATTCTGACTTTATATCACACAATTCTGACTTTATATCACACAATTCTGACTTTATATCAGACAATTCTGACTTTATATCAAACAAATTCGGACTTTATATCTCATTATTCTGACTTTATATCACAATTCTGACTTTATATCACACAATTCTGACTTTATATCACAATTCTGACTTTATATCACACAATTCTGACTTTATATCTCACAATTCTGACTTTATATCACACAATTCTGACTTTATATCAGACAATTCTGACTTTATATCAGACAATTCTGACTTTATATCAGACAATTCTGACTTTATATCACACAATTCTGACTTTATATCACACAATTCTGACTTTATATCACACAATTCTGACTTTATATCTCACAATTTTGACTTTATATCACACAATTCTGACTTTATATCTCACAATTCTGACTTTATATCACACAATTCTGACTTTATATCACACAATTCTGACTTTATATCTCACAATTCTGACTTTATATCACAATTCTGACTTTATATCATACAATTCTGACTTTATATCACACAATTTTGACTTTATATCTCACAATTTTGACTTTATATCACACAATTCTGACTTTATATCACACAATTCTGACTTTATATCTCACAATTCTGACTTTATATCACACAATTCTGACTTTATATCACACAATTCTGACTTTATATCAGACAATTCTGACTTTATATCACACAATTCTGACTTTATATCACACAATTCTGACTTTATATCACACAATTCTGACTTTATATCTCACAATTCTGACTTTATATCACACAATTCTGCCTTTATATCACACAATTCTGACTTTATATCACACAATTCTGCCTTTATATCTCACAATTCTGACTTTATATCACACAATTCTGACTTTATATCACACAATTCTGACTTTATATCACACAATTCTGACTTTATATCAGACAATTCTGACTTTATATTAGACAATTCTGACTTTATATCTCACAATTCTGACTTTATATCACACAATTCTGACTTTATATCTCACAATTCTGACTTTATATCACACAATTCTGACTTTATATCACACAATTCTGACTTTATATCACACAATTCTGACTTTATATCTCATTATTCTGACTTTATATCACACAATTCTGACTTTATATCTCACAATTCTGATTTTATATCTCACAATTCTGACTTTATATCTCACAATTCTGACTTTATATCACACAATTCTGACTTTATATCACACAATTCTGACTTTATATCACACAATTCTGACTTTATATCACACAATTCTGACTTTATATCACACAATTCTGACATTATATATCACAATTCTGACTTTATATCACAATTCTGACTTTATATCATACAAAATTCTGACTTTATATCACACAATTCTGACTTTATATCTCACAATTTTGACTTTATATCACACAATTCTGACTTTATATCTCACAATTCTGACTTTACATCACACAATTCTGACTTTATATCACACAATTCTGACTTTATATCACACAATTCGGACTTTATATCACACAATTCGGACTTTATATCAAACAAATTCGGACTTTATATCTCATTATTCTGACTTTATATCACACAATTCTGACATTATATCTCACAATTCTGACTTTATATCACAATTCTGACTTTATATCACACAATTCTGACTTTATATCTCACAATTCTGACTTTATATCACAATTCTGACTTTATATCACACAATTCTGACTTTATATCTCACAATTCTGACTTTATATCACACAATTCTGACTTTATATCACACAATTCTGACTTTATATCAGACAATTCTGACTTTATATCACACAATTCTGACTTTATATCACACAATTCTGACTTTATATCACACAATTCTGACTTTATATCACACAATTCTGACTTTATATCACACAATTCTGACTTTATATCACACAATTCTGACTTTATATCTCACAATTCTGACTTTATATCACACAATTCTGACTTTATATCACACAATTCTGACATTATCTCACAATTCTGACTTTATTTCACAATTCTGACTTTATATCATACAATTCTGACTTTATATCACACAATTCTGACTTTATATCTCACAATTTTGACTTTATATCACACAATTCTGACTTTATATCTCACAATTCTGACTTTATATCACACAATTCTGACTTTATATCACACAATTCTGACTTTATATCACACAATTCTGACTTCATATCACACAATTCTGACTTTATATCAGACAATTCTGACTTTATATCACACAATTCTGACTTTATATCAGACAATTCTGACTTTATATCTCACAATTCTGACTTTATATCACACAATTCTGACTTTATATCACACAATTCTGACTTTATATCACACAATTCTGACTTTATATCTCACAATTCTGACTTTATATCTCACAATTCTGACTTTATATCACACAATTCTGACTTTATATCTCACAATTCTGACTTTATATCTCACAATTCTGACTTTATATCACACAATTCTGACTTTATATCACACAATTCTGACTTTATATCTCAAAATTCTGACTTTATATCTCACAATTCTGACTTTATATCTCACAATTCTGACTTTATACCAGACAATTCTGACTTTATATCACACAATTCTGACTTTATATCAGACAATTCTGACTTCATATCACACAATTCTGACTTCATATCACACAATTCTGACTTCATATCACACAATTCTGACTTTATATCACACAATTCTGACTTTATATCACACAATTCTGACTTTATATCAGACAATTCTGACTTTATATCACACAATTCTGACTTTATATCTCACAATTCTGACTTTATATCACACAATTCTGACTTTATATCACACAATTCTGACTTTATATCACACAATTCTGACATTATATCTCACAATTCTGACTTTATATCACAATTCTGACTTTATATCATACAATTCTGACTTTATATCACACAATTCTGACTTTATATCTCACAATTTTGACTTTATATCACACAATTCTGACTTTATATCTCACAATTCTGACTTTATATCTCACAATTTTGACTTTATATCACACAATTCTGACTTTATATCTCACAATTTTGACTTTATATCACACAATTCTGACTTTATATCTCACAATTTTGACTTTATATCACACAATTCTGACTTTATATCACACAATTCTGACTTTATATCACACAATTCTGACTTTATATCTCACAATTCTGACTTTATATCACAATTCTGACTTTATATCATACAATTCTGACTTTATATCACACAATTCTGACTTTATATCTCACAATTTTGACTTTATATCACACAATTCTGACTTTATATCTCACAATTCTGACTTTATATCACACAATTCTGACTTTATATCTCACAATTCTGACTTTATATCACACAATTCTGACTTTATATCACACAATTCTGACTTTATATCACACAATTCTGACTTTATATCAGACAATTCTGACTTTATATCTCACAATTCTGACTTTATATCACACAATTCTGCCTTTATATCACACAATTCTGCCTTTATATCACACAATTCTGCCTTTATATCTCACAATTCTGACTTTATATCACACAATTCTGACTTTATATCACACAATTCTGACTTTATATCACACAATTCTGACTTTATATCACACAATTCTGCCTTTATATCACACAATTCTGCCTTTATATCACACAATTCTGCCTTTATATCTCACAATTCTGACTTTATATCACACAATTCTGACTTTATATCACACAATTCTGACTTTATATCACACAATTCTGACTTTATATCAGACAATTCTGACTTTATATTAGACAATTCTGACTTTATATCTCACAATTCTGACTTTATATCTCATTATTCTGACTTTATATCACACAATTCTGACTTTATATCTCACAATTCTGACTTTATATCTCACAATTCTGACTTTATATCACACAATTCTGACTTTATATCACACAATTCTGACTTTATATCTCACAATTCTGATTTTATATCTCACAATTCTGACTTTATATCTCATTGTTCTGACTTTATATCACACAATTCTGACTTTATATCTCACAATTCTGACTTTATATCTCACAATTCTGACTTTATATCAGACAATTCTGACTTTATATCACACAATTCTGACTTTATATCACACAATTCTGACTTTATATCACACAATTCTGACATTATATCTCACAATTCTGACTTTATATCATACAAAATTCTGACTTTATATCACACAATTCTGACTTTATATCTTACAATTTTGACTTTATATCACACAATTCTGACTTTATATCTCACAATTCTGACTTTATATCACACAATTCTGACTTTATATCAGACAATTCTGACTTTATATCACACAATTCTGACTTTATATCAGACAATTCTGACTTTATATCTCAAAATTCTGACTTTATATCTCACAATTCTGACTTTATATCACACAATTCTGACTTTATATCACACAATTCTGACTTTATATCACACAATTCTGACTTTATATCAGACAATTCTGACTTTATATCACACAATTCTGACTTCATATCACACAATTCTGACTTCATATCACACAATTCTGACTTTATATCACACAATTCTGACTTTATATCAGACAATTCTGACTTTATATCTCACAATTCTGACTTTATATCACACAATTCTGACTTTATATCATACAATTCTGACTTTTTATATCACACAATTCTGACTTTATATCACACAATTCTGACTTTATATCACACAATTCTGACTTTATATCACACAATTCTGCCTTTATATCACACAATTCTGCCTTTATATCTCACAATTCTGACTTTATATCACACAATTCTGACTTTATATCACACAATTCTGACTTTATATCACACAATTCTGACTTTATATCAGACAATTCTGACTTTATATTAGACAATTCTGACTTTATATCTCACAATTCTGACTTTATATCTCATTATTCTGACTTTATATCACACAATTCTGACATTATATCTCACAATTCTGACTTTATATCTCACAATTCTGACTTTATATCACACAATTCTGACTTTATATCAGACAATTCTGACTTTATATCACACAATTCTGACTTTATATCAGACAATTCTGACTTTATATCTCACAATTCTGACTTTATATCAGACAATTCTGACTTTTTATATCACACAATTCTGACTTTATATCACACAATTCTGACTTTATATCACACAATTCTGACTTTATATCTCACAATTCTGACTTTATATCACACAATTCTGACTTTATATCACACAATTCTGACTTTATATCACACAATTCTGACTTTATATCTCAAAATTCTGACTTTATATCTCACAATTCTGACTTTATATCACACAATTCTGACTTTATATCAGACAATTCTGACTTTATATCACACAATTCTGACTTTATATCAGACAATTCTGACTTTATATCACACAATTCTGACTTCATATCACACAATTCTGACTTCATATCACACAATTCTGACTTTATATCAGACAATTCTGACTTTATATCTCACAATTCTGACTTTATATCACACAATTCTGACTTTATATCAGACAATTCTGACTTTTTATATCACACAATTCTGACTTTATATCACACAATTCTGACTTTATATCACACAATTCTGACTTTATATCTCACAATTCTGACTTTATATCACACAATTCTGACTTTATATCACACAATTCTGACTTTATATCACACAATTCTGACTTTATATCACACAATTCTGACTTTATATCACACAATTCTGACATTATAGCTCACAATTCTGACTTTATATCACAATTCTGACTTTATATCATACAAAATTCTGACTTTATATCACACAATTCTGACTTTATATCTCACAATTTTGACTTTATATCACACAATTCTGACTTTATATCTCACAATTCTGACTTTATATCACACAATTCTGACTTTATATCACACAATTCTGACTTTATATCACACAATTCTGACTTTATATCACACAATTCTGACTTTATATCTCAAAATTCTGACTTTATATCTCACAATTCTGACTTTATATCACACAATTCTGACTTTATATCAGACAATTCTGACTTTATATCACACAATTCTGACTTTATATCACACAATTCTGACTTTATATCAGACAATTCTGACTTTATATCACACAATTCTGACTTTATATCACACAATTCTGACTTTATATCACACAATTCTGACTTTATATCACACAATTCTGACATTATATCTCACAATTCTGACTTTATATCACAATTCTGACTTTATATCATACAAAATTCTGACTTTATATCACACAATTCTGACTTTATATCTCACAATTTTGACTTTATATCACACAATTCTGACTTTATATCTCACAATTCTGACTTTATATCACACAATTCTGACTTTATATCAGACAATTCTGACTTTATATCAGACAATTCTGACTTTATATCACACAATTCTGACTTTATATCACACAATTCGGACTTTATATCACACAATTCTGACTTTATGTCAGACAATTCTGACTTTATATCTCACAATTCTGACTTTATATCACACAATTCTGACTTTATATCACACAATTCTGACTTTATATCACACAATTCTGACATTATATCTCACAATTCTGACTTTATATCACACAATTCTGACTTCATATCACACAATTCTGACTTTATATCACACAATTCTGACTTTATATCTCAAAATTCTGACTTTATATCACACAATTCTGACTTTATATCAGACAATTCTGACTTTATATCACAATTCTGACTTTATATCATACAAAATTCTGACTTTATATCACACAATTCTGACTTTATATCTCACAATTTTGACTTTATATCACACAATTCTGACTTTATATCACACAATTCTGACTTTATATCTCACAATTCTGACTTTATATCACACAATTCTGACTTTATATCACACAATTCTGACTTTATATCTCACAATTCTGACTTTATATCACACAATTCTGACTTTATATCTCACAATTCTGACTTTATATCACACAATTCTGACTTTATATCACACAATTCTGACTTTATATCACACAATTCTGACTTTATATCTCAAAATTCTGACTTTATATCACACAATTCTGACTTTATATCAGACAATTCTGACTTTATATCACAATTCTGACTTTATATCATACAAAATTCTGACTTTATATCACACAATTCTGACTTTATATCTCACAATTTTGACTTTATATCACACAATTCTGACTTTATATCTCACAATTCTGACTTTATATCACACAATTCTGACTTTATATCAGACAATTCTGACTTTATATCAGACAATTTTGACTTTATATCACACAATTCTGACTTTATATCACACAATTCGGACTTTATATCACACAATTCTGACTTTATGTCAGACAATTCTGACTTTATATCTCACAATTCTGACTTTATATCACACAATTCTGACTTTATATCACACAATTCTGACATTATATCTCAACAATTCTGACTTTATATCACACAATTCTGACTTCATATCACACAATTCTGACTTTATATCACACAATTCTGACTTTATATCACACAATTCTGACTTTATATCACAATTCTGACTTTATATCACACAATTCTGACTTTATATCACACAATTCTGACTTTATATCACACAATTCTGACTTCATATCACACAATTCTGACTTCATATCACACAATTCTGACTTTATATCAGACAATTCTGACTTTATATCTCACAATTCTGACTTTATATCACACAATTCTGACTTTATATCACACAATTCTGACTTTATATCACACAATTCTGACTTTATATCAGACAATTCTGACTTTATATCACACAATTCTGACTTTATATCTCACAATTCTGACTTTATATCACACAATTCTGACTTTATATCTCACAATTCTGACTTTTATATCTCACAATTCTGACTTTATATCAGACAATTCTGACTTTATATCACACAATTCTGACTTTATATCTCACAATTCTGACTTTATATCAGACAATTCTGACTTTATATCACACAATTCTGACTTTATATCTCACAATTCTGACTTTATATCTCACAATTCTGACTTTATATCAGACAATTCTGACTTTATATCACACAATTCTGACTTTATATCACACAATTCTGACTTTATATCAGACAATTCTGACTTTATATCTCACAATTCTGACTTTATACCAGACAATTCTGACTTTATATCACACAATTCTGACTTTATATCAGACAATTCTGACTTTATATCACACAATTCTGACTTCATATCACACAATTCTGACTTCATATCACACAATTCTGACTTTATATCACACAATTCTGACTTTATATCACACAATTCTGACTTTATATCACACAATTCTGACTTTATATCACACATTTCTGACTTTATATCACACAATTCTGACTTTATATCACACAATTCTGACATTATATCTCACAATTCTGACTTTATATCACAATTCTGACTTTATATCATACAATTCTGACTTTATATCACACAATTCTGACTTTATATCTCACAATTTTGACTTTATATCACACAATTCTGACTTTATATCTCACAATTCTGACTTTATATCTCACAATTTTGACTTTATATCACACAATTCTGACTTTATATCTCAAAATTTTGACTTTATATCACACAATTCTGACTTTATATCTCACAATTTTGACTTTATATCACACTATTCTGACTTTATATCACACAATTCTGACTTTATATCAGACAATTCTGACTTTTATATCACACAATTCTGACTTTATATCACACAATTCTGACTTTATATCACACAATTCTGACTTTATATCTCACAATTCTGACTTTATATCACACAATTCTGACTTTATATCACACAATTCTGACTTTATATCACACAATTCTGACTTTATATCACACAATTCTGACTTTATATCACACAATTCTGACATTATAGCTCACAATTCTGACTTTATATCACAATTCTGACTTTATATCATACAAAATTCTGACTTTATATCACACAATTCTGACTTTATATCTCACAATTTTGACCTTTATATCACACAATTCTGACTTTATATCTCACAATTCTGACTTTATATCACACAATTCTGACTTTATATCACACAATTCTGACTTTATATCACACAATTCTGACTTTATATCACACAATTCTGACTTTATATCTCAAAATTCTGACTTTATATCTCACAATTCTGACTTTATATCACACAATTCTGACTTTATATCAGACAATTCTGACTTTATATCACACAATTCTGACTTTATATCACACAATTCTGACTTTATATCAGACAATTCTGACTTTATATCACACAATTCTGACTTTATATCACACAATTCTGACTTTATATCACACAATTCTGACTTTATATCACACAATTCTGACATTATATCTCACAATTCTGACTTTATATCACAATTCTGACTTTATATCATACAAAATTCTGACTTTATATCACACAATTCTGACTTTATATCTCACAATTTTGACTTTATATCACACAATTCTGACTTTATATCTCACAATTCTGACTTTATATCACACAATTCTGACTTTATATCAGACAATTCTGACTTTATATCAGACAATTCTGACTTTATATCACACAATTCTGACTTTATATCACACAATTCGGACTTTATATCACACAATTCTGACTTTATGTCAGACAATTCTGACTTTATATCTCACAATTCTGACTTTATATCACACAATTCTGACTTTATATCACACAATTCTGACTTTATATCACACAATTCTGACATTATATCTCACAATTCTGACTTTATATCACACAATTCTGACTTCATATCACACAATTCTGACTTTATATCACACAATTCTGACTTTATATCTCAAAATTCTGACTTTATATCACACAATTCTGACTTTATATCAGACAATTCTGACTTTATATCACAATTCTGACTTTATATCATACAAAATTCTGACTTTATATCACACAATTCTGACTTTATATCTCACAATTTTGACTTTATATCACACAATTCTGACTTTATATCACACAATTCTGACTTTATATCTCACAATTCTGACTTTATATCACACAATTCTGACTTTATATCACACAATTCTGACTTTATATCTCACAATTCTGACTTTATATCACACAATTCTGACTTTATATCTCACAATTCTGACTTTATATCACACAATTCTGACTTTATATCACACAATTCTGACTTTATATCACACAATTCTGACTTTATAATATCTCAAAATTCTGACTTTATATCACACAATTCTGACTTTATATCAGACAATTCTGACTTTATATCACAATTCTGACTTTTAT